>OX371261.1:56236182-58670263 GCA_947311025.1 Lypha dubia | reverse complement strand
TTGTATTTATTTAATCTTTTGTATTGGTAATCGATTGTAACGACTATAAATGATTATCTACGCGAAATATTACAGTGATTGGACGATTATTTCGTTTGAAAATTGAAAAATTAATAGTTTTGCCATTTTCTGCAATTTTTACCGTATAGGCTGTGCTAAAAATTAGACAAAAATATTAATTTTGTATTTTCTAATCTTTTGTGTTGGTAATCGATGTAACGACTAAAAATAGATTATCCACGCGAATTATTACAGCGATTAGAAGACTATTTCGTTAGAAAATTGGAAAAATACATGGTTTTGCCATTTTCTGCAATTTTTACTGTTAGGCTGTGCTAAAAGTTTGACAAAAATATTAATTTTGTATTTTTTAATCTTTTGTGTTGGTGATCGATGTAACGACTAAAAATTATTATCCACGCGAAATATTACAGCGATTAGAAGATTATTTCGTTAGAAAATTGAAAAATACATGGTTTTGCCATTTTCTGCAATTTTTACTGTTAGGCTGTGCTAAAAGTTAGACAAAAATATTAATTTTGTATTTATTTATCTTTTGTATTGGTAATCGATGTAACGACCATAAATGATTATCCACGCGAAATATTACAGTGATGGGACGATTATTTCGTTAGAAAATTGAAAAAATACATGGTTTTGTTATTTTCCGCAATTTTTACCGTATAGGCGAGCTAAAAATTAGACAAAAATATTAATTTTGTATATTTTAATCTTTTGTGTTGGTAATCGATGTAACGACTATAAATGATTATCCACGCGAAATATTACAGCGATTGGACGATTATTTCGTTAGAAAATTGAAAAATTAATAGTTTTGCCCCTTTTCTGCAATTTTTACCGTATAGGCTGTGCTAAAAATTAGACAAAAATATTAATTTTGTATCTTTTAATCTTTTTGTGTTAGTAATCGACGTAAGGACTAAAAATGTTTATCCACGCGAAATATTACAGCGATTAGAAGATTATTTCGTTAGAAAATTGAAAAATACATGGTTTTGCCATTTTCTGCAGTTTTTACTGTTAGGCTGTGCTAAAAGTTAGACAAAAATATTAATTTTGTATTTATTAATCTTTTGTATTGGTAATCGATGTAACGACTATAAATGATTATCCACGCGAAATATTACAGTGATTGGACGATTATTTCGTTAGAAAATTGAAAAATTAATAGTTTTGCCATTTTCTGCAATTTTTACCGTATAGGCTGTGCTAAAAATTAGACTAAAATATTAATTTTGTATCTCTTAATCTTTTGTGTTAGTAATCGACGTAAGGACTAAAAATGTTTATCCACGCGAAATATTACAGCGATTAGAAGATTATTTCGTTAGAAAATTGAAAAATACATGGTTTTGATATTTTCCGCAATTTTTACCTATAGGCTGTGCTAAAAATTAGACAAAAATATTAATTTTGTATCTTTTTAATCTTTTGTGTTAGTAATCGACGTAAGGACTAAAAATGTTTATCCACGCGAAATATTACAGCGATTAGAAGATCATTTCGTTAGAAAATTGAAAAATACATGGGTTTTGTTATTTTCCGCAATTTTTACCGTATAGGGCTGTGCTAAAAGTTAGACAAAAATATTAATTTTGTATTTTTTAATTTTTTGTATTGGTAATCGATGTAACGACTATAAATGATTATCCACGTGAAATATTACAGCGATTAGAAGATTATTTCGTTAGAAAATTGAAAAAATACATGGTTTTGCCATTTTCTGCAATTTTTACTGTTAGGCTGTGCTAAAAGTTAGACAAAAATATTAATTTTGTATTTATTAATCTTTTGTATTGGTAATCGATGTAACGACTATAAATGATTATCCACGCGAAATATTACAGTGATTGGACGATTATTTCGTTAGAAAATTGAAAAATTAATGGTTTTGCCATTTTCTGCAATTTTTACCGTATAGGCTGTGCTAAAAATTAGACAAAAATTTTAATTTTGTATCTTTTAATCTTTTGTGTTAGTAATCGACGTAAGGACTAAAAATGTTTATCCACGCGAAATATTACAGCGATTAGAAGATTATTTCGTTAGAAAATTGAAAAATACATGGTTTTGTTATTTTCCGCAATTTTTACCGTATAGGCTGTGCTAAAAGTTAGACAAAAATATTAATTTTGTATTTATTAATCTTTTGTATTGGTAATCGATGTAACGACTATAAATGATTATCCACGCGAAATATTACAGTGATTGGACGATTATTTCGTTAGAAAATTGAAAAATTAATGGTTTTGCCATTTTCTGCAATATTTACCGTATAGGCTGTGCTAAAAATTAGACAAAAATATTAATTTTGTATTTTTAATCTTTTGTGTTAGTAATCGACGTAAGGACTAAAAATGTTTATCCACGCGAAATATTACAGCAATTAGAAGATTATTTCGTTAGAAAATTGAAAAATACATGGTTTTGTTATTTTCCGCAATTTTTACCGTATAGGCTGTGCTAAAAATTAGACAAAAATATTAATTTTGTATTTATTAATCTTTTGTATTGGTAATCGATGTAACGAATAATAAAGATTATTCACGCGAATTATTACAGCGATTAGAAGACTATTTCGTTAGAAAATTGGAAAATACATGGTTTTGCCATTTTCTGCAATTTTTACTGTTAGGCTGTGCTAAAAAGTTTGACAAAAATATTAATTTTGTATTTTTTAATCTTTTGTGTTGGTGATCGATTGTAACGACTAAAAATTATTATCCACGCGAAATATTACAGCGATTAGAAGATTATTTCGTTAGAAAATTGAAAAATACATGGTTTTGCCATTTTCTGCAATTTTTACTGTTAGGCTGTGCTAAAAGTTAGACAAAAATATTAATTTTGTATTTATTTATCTTTTGTATTGGTAATCGATGTAACGACCATAAATGATTATCCACGCGAAATATTACAGTGATGGGACGATTATTTCGTTAGAAAATTGAAAAATACATGGTTTTGTTATTTTCCGCAATTTTTACCGTATAGGCGAGCTAAAAATTAGACAAAAATATTA
Source organism: Lypha dubia (assembly GCA_947311025.1). NCBI lineage: Eukaryota > Metazoa > Arthropoda > Insecta > Diptera > Tachinidae > Lypha > Lypha dubia. Next base: position 58,667,220 of record OX371261.1, on the reverse strand, counting down.
ATTTTGTATATTTTAATCTTTTGTGTTGGTAATCGATGTAACGACTATAAATGATTATCCACGCGAAATATTACAGCGATTGGACGATTATTTCGTTAGAAAATTGAAAAATTAATAGTTTTGCCCTTTTTCTGCAATTTTTACCGTATAGGCTGTGCTAAAAATTAGACAAAAATATTAATTTTTGTATCTTTTTAATCTTTTGTGTTAGTAATCGACGTAAGGACTAAAAATGTTTATCCACGCGAAATATTACAGCGATTAGAAGATTATTTCGTTAGAAAATTGAAAAATACATGGTTTTGCCATTTTCTGCAGTTTTTACTGTTAGGCTGTGCTAAAAGTTAGACAAAAATATTAATTTTGTATTTATTAATCTTTTGTATTGGTAATCGATGTAACGACTATAAATGATTATCCACGCGAAATATTACAGTGATTGGACGATTATTTCGTTAGAAAATTGAAAAATTAATAGTTTTGCCATTTTCTGCAATTTTTACCGTATAGGCTGTGCTAAAAATTAGACTAAAATATTAATTTTGTATCTCTTAATCTTTTGTGTTAGTAATCGACGTAAGGACTAAAAATGTTTATCCACGCGAAATATTACAGCGATTAGAAGATTATTTCGTTAGAAAATTGAAAAATACATGGTTTTGATATTTTCCGCAATTTTTACCTATAGGCTGTGCTAAAAATTAGACAAAAATATTAATTTTGTATCTTTTAATCTTTTGTGTTAGTAATCGACGTAAGGACTAAAAATGTTTATCCACGCGAAATATTACAGCGATTAGAAGATCATTTCGTTAGAAAATTGAAAAATACATGGTTTTGTTATTTTCCGGCAATTTTCTCGTATAGGCTGTGCTAAAAGTTAGACAAAAATATTAATTTTGTATTTTTTAATTTTTTGTATTGGTAATCGATGTAACGACTATAAATGATTATCCACGTGAAATATTACAGCGATTAGAAGATTATTTCGTTAGAAAATTGAAAAATACATGGTTTTGCCATTTTCTGCAATTTTTACTGTTAGGCTGTGCTAAAAGTTTAGACAAAAATATTAATTTTGTATTTTTTTAATTTTTTGTATTGGTAATCGATGTAACGACTATAAATGATTATCCACGTGAAATATTACAGCGATTAGAAGATTATTTCGTTAGAAAATTGAAAAATACATGGTTTTGCCATTTTCTGCAATTTTTACTGTTAGGCTGTGCCTAAAAGTTAGACAAAAATATTAATTTTGTATTTATTAATCTTTTGTATTGCTAATCGATGTAACGACTATAAATGATTATCCACGCGAAATATTACAGTGATTGGACGATTATTTCGTTAGAAAATTGAAAAATTAATGGTTTTGCCATTTTCTGCAATTTTTTACCGTATAGGCTGTGCTAAAAATTAGACTAAAATTTTAATTTTGTATCTTTTAATCTTTTGTGTTAGTAATCGACGTAAGGACTAAAAATGTTTATCCACGCGAAATATTACAGCGATTAGAAGATTATTTCGTTAGAAAATTGAAAAATACATGGTTTTGTTATTTTCCGCAATTTTTACCGTATAGGCTGTGCTAAAAGTTAGACAAAAATATTAATTTTGTATTTATTAATCTTTTGTATTGGTAATCGATGTAACGACTATAAATGATTATCCACGCGAAATATTACAGTGATTGGACGATTATTTCGTTAGAAAATTGAAAAATTAATGGTTTTGCCATTTTCTGCAATTTTTACCGTATAGGCTGTGCTAAAAATTAGACAAAAAATATTAATTTTGTATTTTTAATCTTTTGTGTTTCGACGTAAGGACTAAAAATGTTTATCCACGCGAAATATTACAGGAATTAGAAGATTATTTCGTTAGAAAATTGAAAAATACATGGTTTTGTTATTTTCCGCAATTTTTACCGTATAGGCTGTGCTAAAAATTAGACAAAAATATTAATTTTGTATTTATTAATCTTTTGTATTGGTAATCGATGTAACGACTATAAATGATTATCTACGCGAAATATTACAGTGATTGGACGATTATTTCGTTAGAAAATTGAAAAATTAATAGTTTTGCCATTTTCTGCAATTTTTACCGTATAGGCTGTGCTAAAAATTAGACAAAAATATTAATTTTGTATTTTTAATCTTTTGTGTTGGTAATCGATGTAACGACTAAAATAGATTATCCACGCGAATTATTACAGCGATTAGAAGATTATTTCGTAAGAAAATTTAAAAATACATGGTTTTGCCATTTTCTGCAATTTTTACTGTTAGGCTGTGCTAAAAGTTTGACAAAAATATTAATTTTGTATTTATTAATCTTTTGTATTGGTAATCGGTGTAACGACTATAAATGATTATCCACGCGAAATATTACAGTGATTGGACGATTATTTCGTTAGAAAATTGAAAAATTAATAGTTTTGCCATTTTCTGCAATTTTTACCGTATAGGCTGTGCTAAAAATTAGACAAAAATATTAATTTTGTATTTTTAATCTTTTGTATTGGTAATCGATGTAACGACTATATATGATTATCCACGCGAAATATTGCAGTGATTGGACGATTATTTCGTTAGAAAATTGAAAAATTAATGGTTTTGCCATTTTCTGCAATTTTTACCGTATAGGCTGTGCTAAAAATTAGACAAAAATATTAATTTTGTATCTTTTAATCTTTTGTGTTAGTAATCGACGTAAGGACTAAAAATGTTTAAAAACGCGAAATATTACAGCGATTAGAAGATTATTTCGTTAGAAAATTGAAAAATACATGGTTTTGCCATTTTCTGCAATTTTTACCGTATAGGCTGTGCTAAAAATTAAACAAAAATATTAATTTTGTATTTTTAATCTTTTGTATTGGTAATCGATGTAACGACTATAAATGATTATCCACGCGAAATATTACAGTGATTGGACGATTATTTCGTTAGAAAATTGAAAAATTAATAGTTTAGTTATTTTCCGCAATTTTTACCTATAGGCTGTGCTTAAAATTAGACAAAAATATTAATTTTGTATTTATTAATCTTTTGTATTGGTAATCGATGTAACGACTATAAATGATTATCCACGCGAAATATTACAATGATTGGACGATTATTTCGTTAGAAAATTGAAAAATTAATAGTTTTGCCATTTTTTGCAATTTTTACCGTATAGGCTGTGCTAAAAATTAGACAAAAATATTAATTTTGTATCTTTTAATCTTTTGTGTTAGTAATCGACGTAACGACTAAAAATGTTTATCCACGCGAAATATTACAGCGATTAGAAGATTATTTCGTTAGAAAATTGAAAAATACATGGTTTTGCCATTTTCTGCAATTTTTACTGTATAGGCTGTGCTAAAAATTAGACAAAAATATTAATTTTGTATTTTTTCATCTTTTGTGTTGCTAATCGCTGTAACGACTATAAATGATTATCCACGCGAAATATTACAATGATTGGACGATTATTTCGTTAGAAAATTGAAAAATTAATAGTTTTGCCATTTTTTGCAATTTTTACCGTATAGGCTGTGCTAAAAATTAGACAAAAATATTAATTTTGTATCTTTTAATCTTTTGTGTTAGTAATCGACGTAACGACTAAAAATGTTTATCCACGCGAAATATTACAGCGATTAGAAGATTATTTCGTTAGAAAATTGAAAAATACATGGTTTTGCCATTTTCTGCAATTTTTACTGTATAGGCTGTGCTTAAAATTAGACAAAAATATTAATTTTGTATTTATTAATCTTTTGTATTGGTAATCGATGTAACGACTATAAATGATTATCCACCCGAAATATTACAATGATTGGACGATTATTTCGTTAGAAAATTGAAAATTTAATAGTTTTGCCATTTTTTGCAATTTTTACCGTATAGGCTGTGCTTAAAATTAGACAAAAATATTAATTTTGTATTTATTAATCTTTTGTATTGGTAATCGATGTAACGACTAAAAATGATTATCCACGCAAAATATTACAGTGATTGGACGATTATTTCGTTAAAAAATTTAAAAATACATGGTTTTGCCATTTTCCGCAATTTTTACCGTATAGGCTGTGTTAAAAATTACACAAAAATATTAATTTTGTATTTTTTAATCTTTTGTGTTGGTGATCGATGTAACGACTAAAAATTATTATCCACGCGAAATATTACAGCGATTAGAAGATTATTTCGTTAGAAAATTGAAAAATACATGGTTTTGCCATTTTCTGCAATTTTTACTGTTAGGCTGTGCTAAAAGTTAGACAAAAATATTAATTTTGTATTTATTAATCTTTTGTTTGGTAATCGATGTAACGACCATAAATGATTATCCACGCGAAATATTACAGTGATGGGACGATTATTTCGTTAGAAAAGTGAAAAATACATGGTTTTGTTATTTTCCGCAATTTTTACCGTATAGGCGAGCTAAAAATTAGACAAAAATATTAATTTTGTATATTTTAATCTTTTGTGTTGGTAATCGATGTAACGACTAAAATAGATTATCCACGCGAATTATTACAGCGATTAGAAGATTATTTCGTTAGAAAATTGAAAAATACATGGTTTTGCCATTTTCTGCAGTTTTTACTGTTAGGCTGTGCTAAAAGTTAGACAAAAATATTAATTTTGTATTTATTAATCTTTTGTATTGGTAATCGATGTAACGACTATAAATGATTATCCACGCGAAATATTACAGTGATTGGACGATTATTTCGTTAGAAAATTGAAAAATTAATAGTTTTGCCATTTTCTGCAATTTTTACCGTATAGGCTGTGCTAAAAATTAGACAAAAATATTAATTTTGTATCTTTTAATCTTTTGTGTTAGTAATCGACGTAAGGACTAAAAATGTTTATCCACGCGAAATATTACAGCGATTAGAAGATTATTTCGTTAGAAAATTGAAAAATACATGGTTTTGTTATTTTCCGCAATTTTTACCTATAGGCTGTGCTAAAACTTAGACAAAAATATTAATTTTGTATCTTTTAATCTTTTGTGTTAGTAATCGACGTAAGGACTAAAAATGTTTATCCACGCGAAATATTACAGCGATTAGAAGATCATTTCGTTAGAAAATTGAAAAATACATGGTTTTGTTATTTTCCGCAATTTTTACCGTATAGGCTGTGCTAAAAGTTAGACAAAAATATTAATTTTGTATTTTTTAATTTTTTGTATTGGTAATCGATGTAACGACTATAAATGATTATCCACGTGAAATATTACAGCGATTAGAAGATTATTTCGTTAGAAAATTGAAAAATACATGGTTTTGCCATTTTCTGCAATTTTTACTGTTAGGCTATGCTAAAAGTTAGACAAAAATATTAATTTTGTATTTATTAATCTTTTGTATTGGTAATCGATGTAACGACTATAAATGATTATCCACGCGAAATATTACAGTGATTGGACGATTATTTCGTTAGAAAATTGAAAAATTAATGGTTTTGCCATTTTCTGCAATTTTTACCGTATAGGCTGTGCTAAAAATTAGACAAAAATTTTAATTTTGTATCTTTTAATCTTTTGTGTTAGTAATCGACGTAAGGACTAAAAATGTTTATCCACGCGAAATATTACAGCGATTAGAAGATTATTTCGTTAGAAAATTGAAAAATACATGGTTTTGTTATTTTCCGCAATTTTTACCGTATAGGCTGTGCTAAAAGTTAGACAAAAATATTTATTTTGTATTTATTAATCTTTTGTATTGGTAATCGATGTAACGACTATAAATGATTATCCACGCGAAATATTACAGTGATTGGACGATTATTTCGTTAGAAAATTGAAAAATTAATGGTTTTGCCATTTTCTGCAATTTTTACCGTATAGGCTGTGCTAAAAATTAGACAAAAATATTAATTTTGTATTTTTAATCTTTTGTGTTAGTAATCGACGTAAATACTAAAAATGTTTATCCACGCGAAATATTACAGCAATTAGAAGATTATTTCGTTAGAAAATTGAAAAATACATGGTTTTGTTATTTTCCGCAATTTTTACCGTATAGGCTGTGCTAAAAATTAGACAAAAATATTAATTTTGTATTTAATAATCTTTTGTATTGGTAATCGATGTAACGAATAATAAAGATTATTCACGCGAATTATGACAGCGATTAGAAGATTATTTCGTTAGAAAATTGAAAAATACATGGTTTTGCCATTTTCTGCAATTTTTACTGTTAGGCTGTGCTAAAAGTTTGACATAAATATTAATTTTGTATTTATTAATCTTTTGTATTGGTAATCGATGTAACGACTATAAATGATTATCTACGCGAAATATTACAGTGATTGGACGATTATTTCGTTAGAAAATTGAAAAATTAATAGTTTTGCCATTTTCTGCAATTTTTACCGTATAGGCTGTGCTAAAAATTAGACAAAAATATTAATTTTGTATTTTTAATCTTTTGTGTTGGTAATCGATGTAACGACTAAAATAGATTATCCACGCGAATTATTACAGCGATTAGAAGATTATTTCGTTAGAAAATTGAAAAATACATGGTTTTGTTATTTTCCGCAATTTTTACCTATAGGCTGTGCTTAACATTAGACAAAAATATTAATTTTGTATATATTAATCTTTTGTATTGGTAATCGATGTAACGACTATAAATGATTATCCACGCGAAATATTACAGTGATTGGACGATTATTTCGTTAGAAAATTGAAAAATTAATAGTTTTGCCATTTTTTGCAATTTTTACCGTATAGGCTGTGCTAAAAATTAGACAAAAATATTAATTTTGTATTTATTAATCTTTTGTATTGGTAATCGATGTAACGACTAAAAATGTTTATCCACGCGAAATATTACAGCGATTAGAAGATTATTTCGTCAGAAAATTGAAAAATTAATGGTTTTGCCATTTTCTGCAATTTTTACTGCTAAAAGTTAGACAAAAATATTAATTTTGTATCTTTTAATCTTTTGTGTTGGTAATCGATGTAACGACTAAAAAAGATTATCCACGCGAATTATTACAGCGATTAGAAGATTATTTCGTTAGAAAATTGAAAAATACATGGTTTTGCCATTTTCTGCAATTTTTACTGCTAAAAGTTAGACAAAAATATTAATTTTGTATCTTTTAATCTTTTGTGTTAGTAATCGACGTAAGGACTAAAAATGTTTAAAAACGCGAAATATTACAGCGATTAGAAGATTATTTCGTTAGAAAATTGAAAAATACATGGTTTTGCCATTTTCTGCAATTTTTACCGTATAGGCTGTGCTAAAAATTAAACAAAAATATTAATTTTGTATTTTTAATCTTTTGTATTGGTAATCGATGTAACGACTATAAATGATTATCCACGCGAAATATTACAGTGATTGGACGATTATTTCGTTAGAAAATTGAAAAATTAATAGTTTAGTTATTTTCCGCAATTTTTACCTATAGGCTGTGCTTAAAATTAGACAAAAATATTAATTTTGTATTTATTAATCTTTTGTATTGGTAATCGATGTAACGACTATAAATGATTATCCACGCGAAATATTACAATGATTGGACGATTATTTCGTTAGAAAATTGAAAAATACATGGTTTTGCCATTTTCTGCAATTTTTACTGTATAGGCTGTGCTAAAAATTAGACAAAAATATTAATTTTGTATTTTTTCATCTTTTGTGTTGCTAATCGCTGTAACGACTATAAATGATTATCCACGCGAAATATTACAATGATTGGACGATTATTTCGTTAGAAAATTGAAAAATTAATAGTTTTGCCATTTTTTGCAATTTTTACCGTATAGGCTGTGCTAAAAATTAGACAAAAATATTAATTTTGTATCTTTTAATCTTTTGTGTTAGTAATCGACGTAACGACTAAAAATGTTTATCCACGCGAAATATTACAGCGATTAGAAGATTATTTCGTTAGAAAATTGAAAAATACATGGTTTTGCCATTTTCTGCAATTTTTACTGTATAGGCTGTGCTTAAAATTAGACAAAAATATTAATTTTTTATTTATTAATCTTTTGTATTGGTAATCGATGTAACGACTATAAATGATTATCCACGCGAAATATTACAATGATTAGACGATTATTTCGTTAGAAAATTGAAAAATTAATAGTTTTGCCATTTTTTGCAATTTTTACCGTATAGGCTGTGCTTAAAACTAGACAAAAATATTAATTTTGTATTTATTAATCTTTTGTATTGGTAATCGATGTAACGACTAAAAATGATTATCCACGCAAAATATTACAGTGATTGGACGATTATTTCGTTAAAAAATTTAAAAATACATGGTTTTGCCATTTTCCGCAATTTTTACCGTATAGGCTGTGTTAAAAATTACACAAAAATATTAATTTTGTATTTTTTAATCTTTTGTGTTGGTGATCGATGTAACGACTAAAAATTATTATCCACGCGAAATATTACAGCGATTAGAAGATTATTTCGTTAGAAAATTGAAAAATACATGGTTTTGCCATTTTCTGCAATTTTTACTGTTAGGCTGTGCTAAAAGTTAGACAAAAATATTAATTTTGTATTTATTAATCTTTTGTTTGGTAATCGATGTAACGACCATAAATGATTATCCACGCGAAATATTACAGTGATGGGACGATTATTTCGTTAGAAAAGTGAAAAATACATGGTTTTGTTATTTTCCGCAATTTTTACCGTATAGGCGAGCTAAAAATTAGACAAAAATATTAATTTTGTATATTTTAATCTTTTGTGTTGGTAATCGATGTAACGACTAAAATAGATTATCCACGCGAATTATTACAGCGATTAGAAGATTATTTCGTTAGAAAATTGAAAAATACATGGTTTTGCCATTTTCTGCAGTTTTTACTGTTAGGCTGTGCTAAAAGTTAGACAAAAATATTAATTTTGTATTTATTAATCTTTTGTATTGGTAATCGATGTAACGACTATAAATGATTATCCACGCGAAATATTACAGTGATTGGACGATTATTTCGTTAGAAAATTGAAAAATTAATAGTTTTGCCATTTTCTGCAATTTTTACCGTATAGGCTGTGCTAAAAATTAGACAAAAATATTAATTTTGTATCTTTTAATCTTTTGTGTTAGTAATCGACGTAAGGACTAAAAATGTTTATCCACGCGAAATATTACAGCGATTAGAAGATCATTTCGTTAGAAAATTGAAAAATACATGGTTTTGTTATTTTCCGCAATTTTTACCGTATAGGCTGTGCTAAAAGTTAGACAAAAATATTAATTTTGTATTTTTTAATTTTTTGTATTGGTAATCGATGTAACGACTATAAATGATTATCCACGTGAAATATTACAGCGATTAGAAGATTATTTCGTTAGAAAATTGAAAAATACATGGTTTTGCCATTTTCTGCAATTTTTACTGTTAGGCTATGCTAAAAGTTAGACAAAAATATTAATTTTGTATTTATTAATCTCTTGTATTGGTAATCGATGTAACGACTATAAATGATTATCCACGCGAAATATTACAGTGATTGGACGATTATTTCGTTAGAAAATTGAAAAATTAATGGTTTTGCCATTTTCTGCAATTTTTACCGTATAGGCTGTGCTAAAAATTAGACAAAAATTTTAATTTTGTATCTTTTAATCTTTTGTGTTAGTAATCGACGTAAGGACTAAAAATGTTTATCCACGCGAAATATTACAGCGATTAGAAGATTATTTCGTTAGAAAATTGAAAAATACATGGTTTTGTTATTTTCCGCAATTTTTACCGTATAGGCTGTGCTAAAAGTTAGACAAAAATATTAATTTTGTATTTATTAATCTTTTGTATTGGTAATCGATGTAACGACTATAAATGATTATCCACGCGAAATATTACAGTGATTGGACGATTATTTCGTTAGAAAATTGAAAAATTAATGGTTTTGCCATTTTCTGCAATTTTTACCGTATAGGCTGTGCTAAAAATTAGACAAAAATATTAATTTTGTATTTTTAATCTTTTGTGTTAGTAATCGACGTAAATACTAAAAATGTTTATCCACGCGAAATATTACAGCAATTAGAAGATTATTTCGTTAGAAAATTGAAAAATACATGGTTTTGTTATTTTCCGCAATTTTTACCGTATAGGCTGTGCTAAAAATTAGACAAAAATATTAATTTTGTATTTAATAATCTTTTGTATTGGTAATCGATGTAACGAATAATAAAGATTATTCACGCGAATTATGACAGCGATTAGAAGATTATTTCGTTAGAAAATTGAAAAATACATGGTTTTGCCATTTTCTGCAATTTTTACTGTTAGGCTGTGCTAAAAGTTTGACATAAATATTAATTTTGTATTTATTAATCTTTTGTATTGGTAATCGATGTAACGACTATAAATGATTATCTACGCGAAATATTACAGTGATTGGACGATTATTTCGTTAGAAAATTTAAAAATTAATAGTTTTGCCATTTTCTGCAATTTTTACCGTATAGGCTGTGCTAAAAATTAGACAAAAATATTAATTTTGTATTTTTAATCTTTTGTGTTGGTAATCGATGTAACGACTAAAATAGATTATCCACGCGAATTATTACAGCGATTAGAAGATTATTTCGTTAGAAAATTGAAAAATACATGGTTTTGTTATTTTCCGCAATTTTTACCTATAGGCTGTGCTTAACATTAGACAAAAATATTAATTTTGTATTTATTAATCTTTTGTATTGGTAATCGATGTAACGACTATAAATGATTATCCACGCGAAATATTACAGTGATTGGACGATTATTTCGTTAGAAAATTGAAAAATTAATAGTTTTGCCATTTTTTGCAATTTTTACCGTATAGGCTGTGCTAAAAATTAGACAAAAATATTAATTTTGTATTTATTAATATTTTGTATTGGTAATCGATGTAACGACTAAAAATGTTTATCCACGCGAAATATTACAGCGATTAGAAGATTATTTCGTCAGAAAATTGAAAAATTAATGGTTTTGCCATTTTCTGCAATTTTTACTGCTAAAAGTTAGACAAAAATATTAATTTTGTATCTTTTAATCTTTTGTGTTGGTAATCGATGTAACGACTAAAAAAGATTATCCACGCGAATTATTACAGCGATTAGAAGATTATTTCGTTAGAAAATTGAAAAATACATGGTTTTGCCATTTTCTGCAATTTTTACTGTATAGGCTGTGCTAAAAATTAGACAAAAATATTAATTTTGTATTTTTTCATCTTTTGTGTTGCTAATCGCTGTAACGACTAAAAATGATTATCCACGCAAAATATTACAGTGATTGGACGATTATTTCGTTAAAAAAATTTAAAAATACATGGTTTTGCCATTTTCCGCAATTTTTACCGTATAGGCGTGCTAAAAGTTAGACAAATATATTAATTTTGTATTCATTAATCATTTGTGTTTGTAATCGATGTAACGACTAAAAATTATTATCCACGCGTAATATTACAGTAGTTGGACGATTATTTAGATAGAAAATTGAAAAATACATGGGTTTGCCATTTTCCGCAATTTTTACCGTATAGGCTGTGCTAAAAATTAGACAAAAATATTAATTTTCTATTTTTAAATCTTTTGTGTTGGTGATCGATGTAACGACTAAAAATGATTACCCACGCGAAATATTACAGCGATTAGAAGATTATTTCGTTAGAAAATTGAAAAATACATGGTTTTGCCATTTTCTGCAATTTTTACTGTTAGGTTGTGCTAAAAGTTAGACAAAAATATTAATTTTGTATTTTTTAATCTTTTGTGTTGGTAATCGATGTAACGACTACAAATGATTATCCACGCGAAATATTACAGCGATTAGAAGATTATTTCGTTAGAAAATTGAAAAATACATGGTTTTGCCATTTTCTACAATTTTTAGCGTATAGGCTGTGCTAAAAATTAGACAAAAATATTAATTTTGTATTTTTTAATTTGTCGTATTGGTAATCGATGTAACGACTACAAATGATTATCCACGCGAAATATTACAGCGATTAGAAGATTATTTCGTTAGAAAATTGAAAAAATACATGGTTTTGCCATTTTCTGCAATTTTTACTGTTAGGCTGTGCTAAAAGTTAGACAAAAATATTAATTTTGTATCTTTTAATCCTTTGTGTTAGTAATCGACGTAAGGACTAAAAATGTTTATCCACGCGAAATATTACAGCGATTAGAAGATTATTTCGTTAGAAAATTGAAAAATACATGGTTTTGTTATTTTCCGCAATTTTTACCGTATAGGCTGTGCTAAAAGTTAGACAAAAATATTAGTTTTGTATTTATTAATCTTTTGTATTGGTAATCGATGTAACGACTATAAATGATTATCCACGCGAAATATTACAGTGATTGGACGATTATTTCGTTAGTAAATTGAAAAATTAATAGTTTTGCCATTTTTTGCAATTTTTACCGTATAGGCTGTGCTAAAAATTAGACAAAATATTAATTTTGTATTTTTAATCTTTTGTGTTGGTAATCGATGTAACGACTAAAATAGATTATCCACGCGAATTATTACTGCGATTAGAAGATTATTTCGTTAGAAAATTTTGTAAGGATGGCTTAATAAAAATAAAGACGTTGCTTCTATTCAAAAAACATTTATTCAATAATCCTTTTTTATTCAAAACTAATATCAAAGTCAATGACATTATTTTCTATTCCTACATATTTAGAAAGTATCGTATGACAATTCGGCCAATCCTGCCTAGAACTCGGCCTCGAGTTAGTAACCAACTACGCTTGAACTGGGGTCATCATCATAAACATCATCAATCTCTGGGTATAAGGCACACCATGGTTTCATCTTGTCGCTACTAGCTATGGTAGAGAACATCCTTTGGTTACGTTGAGCATCTTCGATATCTCCCACAAGGTACCTATCGTATCTGAGAACCTTTTTAACGACATATGGCCCTTTATATTTCACCTCGAGCTTTTTCGATTCACCGGTACTGGCAATAGCACATTCGAGTAAAATGAGGTCGTCTTCGTTGTATTTATGAGGAGATTTATGTTTGGCATCGAATCTAGTTTTCCAAATCTTTCTTGCTTCTTCAATATTTTTAATAGCGTCGCCACGTTTTTTGTTCATCATTGAATTATCGATATCAAAATTAGCATCTTGAACTGCTGCCAAGATTTTATTACCAGCTATGTCTCTTAATGGAAAATCAAACACCAGTTCTATGGGAGCATATTTTGTTGTCCCGTTTACATTAGTGTTAAGAGACCACTGCAAATTTCTAATTTCAGCATCCCAATCTTAAGCATCTGCCACTGTTGATTTCAAATATGACAAGATTGACTTATTAACCCTCTCAGCAAGACCATTCGCTCTAGGCGTTCGAACTGCTACCTTTATATGTTTCATATTATTTTCAATGCAAAAATTTTCAAAAGAATTTGATGTGAATGCCGTGCCACGATCGGTTACTAGAACCTTTGGCATCCCAAAATATATTGACAGACCACACAATGCGTCCAGCACAGGTTTGGACTTGGTTGATTTGACTGGGCACAGCACAACATACCGCGTCAACGCATCGACGATAACCAGCAAATGTTCGTATCCTTTCCGGCTTTTTATGAATGGGCCCAAATGATCCAAATGCATTATCTCGAACGGAATTTTCGGAATATCCATTCCGTATAGCTCACATTCCTTCCGGATAGGTTCCCTGCAGAAACAGCATTCGACACATGCTTTTATATAATTCTTCACAAAATTTCTTGCCCTCGGAAACCAAAAATGCCTTAACAAACGCTTTAAAGTGCTTTCAAGTGCTGGATGTCCCACATCGTCATGCACTGATTTAATAATACGCCATCTTAAGCCCTTTGGAACAACCAGCAATAATGAGCCATCAGCATTTTTCTTGAATAATCGGGCTTTCTTTATTGTGAATTCATTTGCATACTGTTTCTGTTCACTTGACTGTTTGTGACCATTTAAAACATCAATTATTTCTTTTAGTCTAACATCTCCGCATTGCATCATATACACCCAATCTTCAATATGCGGTTTTATAATCATAATATTATCACTTACATCTCGTATGGTCGTATTTTCCTCAGCTATTTCGTTTGGCGCTCGACTCAGGGCATCTACGTGACACATTCTGCTACCCTCACGATGTACGATTTTGTAGTAGTATTCCATCTTGACACTCGTGGTACTATTGGCTTTGACGATTTGAGGTTGGATACTGCTGCACAATCAGTCACAATAAGAAACTGCTTACCAAGCAAGTATAGACGAAATCTTTGGCAGGCTTCCACAACCGCTAGCACCTCCAACTCATATGCATGGTACTTTTGTTCAGCGTCATTGCACACACGACTATAATAAGCAATTGGTTTGAGATTGTTTTGATCATCCCTTTGTAGTAGAATTCCTGCGATGCCTCTACTACATGCATCAGTATGTAATTCATGCTGTTTCGATACGTCGTAAATATCTAAAACTGGTTCACTGGTCAATAGCTGAATTAACTTCTGATATGATTCATGACACTCCTCTGACCATATAAATTCATTGTTCTTTCTAGTTAGGCGGGTTAATGGAGAAGCGATTAGAGCATAGTTCTGAATAAATTTGCGGAAATATCCAGTCAGACCAATAAATCTTCTCAGTTCTTTTACACTGGTAGGCACAGGAAATTTTTCCACGGATAATGTCTTAATCCGCCCTGGCCTGAGACCGCATTGATTTAACTCATGACCCAAGAAAGTCACACTGTTTTTCAAAAACGAACATTTAGACAGTCTAAGAGTTAAATTATTATCCAGAATCACCTTCAAAAGATTTTCCAATTTTATGAGGCCTTCAGACACTGACTCGGATGCTACGATGACCTCGTCCACATAACTGACAGCTTGATCCTTTATCGGCCCCAAAACTATTGACATCATTTGCTGAAATGTGCTTGGGGCATTTTTTAATCCAAATAGCATTCTGTTGTATTCATAGTGACCATTATGTGTTACGAAAGCTGTATACTGTTTTGAGTCTTCACTTATTGGGATCTGATAGTATCCAGACATCATGTCAACAATAGAAAAGTACCTTTTGCCTGCTAATGTTTGTAAAACGCCCTCAACAGTTGGCGTTGGCCAAGGCTGTTTTTCCGTAATTGTATTCAGTTCACGATAGTCAACGCACATTCTATCTTCACCATTCTGTTTCTGCACCAGTACAATCGGAGACGCGTTTAGCGATTTAGATGGACGGATAATTTTTGTTTCCAACAGTTCATCAATTATTTTCTTGACGCTATTTTGTTTCGGAATGGGAATGTTATAGGGATTTCTTACTATTGGTTTATTGGAATTTACTTTTATCTTCATTTCAATCACGTCACATTTACCAATATCTTTGATTTCATCCGCAAAACATTTTGAATATTTTTCCAAAAGCATTTGCAATTGAAACTTTTCACTTTTATCCAGATATTCGTTAATGTCTACATTTTCATTATTTAACGCAACAACTTGACATTGTCCATTTTCCATTATTACACGATTTTTCGATAAAATGTCTCTTCCTATTATCAAGTCATATTGCATTACCTCATCATTAGCAATCAGTAATTCAACATCGATACATAAATTATCAATTTTCATGTTCAGTAACAGTTTCTCATGGCATACATATTCACCACCTGCGAATCCGTACAGTTTTTCTTCACATTTTACTCTCGATGAATTACACTTCGATGACACACGCTTAGCCATTAATGATCTTGCACTTCCCGAGTCTATAAATGCTTGATAGCACTCATTATTTATCTCGACATTCTTGAAAATTTCTTTATTTGTAGCTTGATTATGGTTCTTACAAATTAGATTCACAGATCGCACCGAAGCTTTATTTGTGTCATTGTCTTTTATACTATTATGATCACGTTTAAATTTATTTTTGCAGTTCTTAGCAATGTGACCACGTTCCCGACAGTTAAAACACATTGGACCTCTTTTTATAGTTTCGCTATTTTCGCTATTACTCATTTTATTGTCATTCGGTTTATCGCTGTTTTTATTTTTGTAATAATACGATTTACTAGCTTGTTCTCCTTGTAAATTTTTAACTTTCATTTCCTCCGACACTTTGTTCAGTGACTTTAATAAGTCCGTGCACGAGAGAAAATTCATTGTTGTAAGCATTCGTCGTAAGCTATTATCAGTTATGCCATTCACAATGTATTTGATTATGGAATTATCATCAATATTCCCTCGACGACCGATCGACAACATTCTATAATAATATTCTATAACTGATTCATTCTTACCCATCCTTGAGTTCATCATTTCAATGTGTATGTCAGCTGAATTGATGATGCATGGAAAGTCCAACAAGAATGCAGTTACGAACTGTGTCCATGATCGATACACTGGTTGAGAATTACTCCACAATTTGGCAGCACCTTTCAGGTTGCTTTGGACGGCACACAAAAGTGTAAAGTCATTCCAGCCATACGCCTGTCTTAGTTGGTCAATTCGCTCAACAAATTGTACCGATGTTGTTTCCCCTTCGCATGGGTCAAACTCTGGCAACATTTTACCAATTTCATTAACACCATGATTGTAAAACATTTCTTCTCTTACTCGATTCGGCACAACTTCTGATGCATTGCCACTCCTATAGTGGTTGCTTGGATTATGATGAGAAACTATATTTCGTGGTTGTCTGGCACCTCCTGCACCCGTCGACGCCCTATTTGAATTTAACGTAAGTTGCGCATGATCAACTGTGTTCGCTGCCATGCCATACGTAAACAGCGACTGAGGATTGTCATTTAACGTTATACATACATTCGGTGAACAAACAGCGTTTTGTGCCGTCGTTATTGGACCACTGTTTGTGGTTGTTGTTGTTGTGCTTGTTACTATGTTGCCACATACAATCAGTAATTGGACGATTATTTCGTTAGAAAATTGAAAAAAACATGGTTTTGCCATTTTCCGCAATTTTTACCGTATAGGCTGTGCTAAAAATTAGACAAATATATTAATTTTGTATATTTTATTCTTTTGTGTTGGTGATCGATGTTACGACTAAAAATAATTATCCACGCGTAATATTACAGTAATTGGACGATTATATTGTTAGAAAATTGAAAAATACATGGTTTTGCCATTTTCCGCAATTGCTGTGCTAAAAATTAGAAAAAATATTAATTTTGTATTTTTTAATGTTTTGTGTTGGTAATCGGTGTAACGACTAAAAATGATTATCCACGCGAAATATTAAAACGATTGGACGATTATTTCGTTACAAAATTTAAAAATTCTTGGTTTTGCCATTTTCCGCAATTTTTACCGTATAGGCTGTGCTAAAAGTTAGACAAAAATATTAATTTTGTATTTAATAATCTTTTGTGTTTGTAGTCGACATAACGACTAAAAATGATTCGCCACGCGTAATATTACAGTAATTGGACGATTATTTCGTTAGAAAATTGAAAAATACATTGTTTTGCCATTTTCCGCAATTTTTACCGTATAGGCTGTGCTAAAAATTAGACAAAAATATTAATTTTGTATTTTTTAATCTTTTGTGTTGGTGATCGATGTTACGACTAAAAATGATTATCTACGCGTAATATTACAGCGACTGGACGATTATTTCGTTAGAAAATTGAAAAATACATGGTTTTGCCATTTTCCCCAATTTTTACCGTATAGGCTGTGCAAAAAGTTAGACAAAAATATTAATTTTGTATTTATTAATCTTTTGTGTTTGTAATCGATGTAACGACTAAAAATGATTCGCCACGCGTAATATTACAGTAATTGGACGATTATTTCGTTAGAAAATTGAAAAATACATGGTTTTGCCATTTTCCGCAATTTTTACCGTATAGGCTGTGCTAAAAATTAGACAAAAATATTAATTTTGTATTTTTTCATCTTTTGTGTTGGTAATCGATGTAACGACTAAAAATGAATACATGGTTTCGCCATTTTCCGCAATTTTTACCGTATAGGCTGTGCTAATAATTAGACAAAAATATTAATTTTGTATTTTTTAATCTTTTGTGTTGGTGATCGATGTTACGACTAAAAATGATTATCCACGCGTAATATTACAGCGACTGGACGATTATTTCGTTAGAAAATTGAAAAATACATGGTTTTGCCATTTTCCCCAATTTTTACCGTATAGGCTGTGCTAAAAATTAGACAAAAATATTAATTTTGTATTTTTTAATCTTTTGTGTTGGTGATCGATGTAACGACTAAAAATGATTATCCGCGCGAAATATTACAGCGACTGACCGATTATTTCGTTACAAAATTTAAAAATACTAGGTTTTGCCATTTTCCGCAATTTTTTCCGTATAGGCTGTGCTAAAAATTAGACAAAAATATTAATTTTGTATTTATTAATCTTTTGTGTTTGTAATCGATGTAACGACTAAAAATGATTCGCCACGCGTAATATTACAGTAATTGGACGATTATTTCGTTACAAAATTTAAAAATACTTGGTTTTGCCATTTTCCGCAATTTTTACCGTATAGGCTGTGCTAAAAGTTAGACAAAAATATTAATTTTGTATTTTTTAATCTTTTGTGTTGGTGATCGATGTTACGACTAAAAATGATTATCCACGCGTAATATTACAGCGACTGGACGATTATTTCGTTAGAAAATTGAAAAATACATGGTTTTGCCATTTTCCCCAATTTTTACCGTATAGGCTATGCTTAAAATTAGACAAAAATATTAATTTTGTATTTTTAATCTTTTGTGTTGGTGTGCGATGTAACGACTAAAAATGATTATCCGCGCGAAATATTACAGCGACTGACCGATTATTTCGTTAGAAAATTGAAAAATACATGGTTTTGCCATTTTCCGCAATTGCTGTGCTAAAAATTAGACATAAATATTAATATTGTATTTTTTAATGTTTTGTGTTGGTAATCGGTGTAAAGACTAAAAATGATTATCCACGCGAAATATTAAAGCGATTGGACGATTATTTCGTTACAAAATTTAAAAATACTTGGTTTTGCCATTTTCTGCAATTTTTACCGTATAGGATGTGCTAAAAGTTAGACAAAAATATTAATTTTGTATTTAAAATCTTTTGTGTTGGTAATCGATGTAACGACTAAAAATGATTCGCCACGAGTAATATTACAGTAATTGGACGATTATATTGTTAGAAAATTGAAAAATACATGGTTTTGCCATTTTCCGCAATTGCTGTGCTAAAAATTAGACAAAAATATTAATTTTGTATTTTTTAATGTTTTGTGTTGGTAATCGGTGTAACGACTAAAAATGATTATCCACGCGAAATATTAAAGCGATTGGACGATTATTTCGTTACAAAATTTAAAAATACTTGGTTTTGCCATTTTCCGCAATTTTTACCGTATAGGCTGTGCTAAAAGTTAGAAAAAATATTAATTTTGTATTTATTAATCTTTTGTGTTTGTAGTCGATGTAACGACTAAAAATGATTCGCCACGCGTAATATTACAGTAATTGGACGATTATTTCGTTAGAAAATTGAAAAATACATGGTTTTGCCATTTTCCGCAATTTTTACCGTTAGGCTGTGCTAAAAATTAGACAAAAATATTAATTTTGTATATTTTAATCTTTTGTGTTGGTGATCGATGTTACGACTAAAAATGATTATCCGCGCGTAATATTACAGTAATTGGACGATTATATTGTTAGAAAATTGAAAAATACATGGTTTTGCCATTTTCCGCAATTGCTGTGCTAAAAATTAAACAAAAATATTAATTTTGTATTTTTTAATGTTTTGTGTTGGTAATCGGTGTAACGACTAAAAATGATTATCCACGCGAAATATTAAAACGATTGGACGATTATTTCGTTACAAAATTTAAAAATACTTGGTTTTGCCATTTTCCGCAATTTTTACCGTATAGGCTGTGCTAAAAGTTAGACAAAAATATTAATTTTGTATTTATTAATCTTTTGTGTTTGTAGTCGACGTAACGACTAAAAATGATTCGCCACGCGTAATATTACAGTAATTGGACGATTATTTCGTTAGAAAATTGAAAAATACATGGTTTTGCCATTTTCCGCAATTTTTACCGTATATGCTGTGCTAAAAATTAGACAAAAATATTAATTTTGTATTTTTAATCTTTTGTGTTGGTGATCGATGTTACGACTAAAAATGATTATCCACGCGTAATATTACAGCGACTGGACGATTATTTCGTTAGAAAATTGAAAAATACATGGTTTTGCCATTTTCCCCAATTTTTCCCGTATAGGCTGTGCTAAAAATTAGACAAAAATATTAATTTTGTATTTTTTAATCTTTTGTGTTTGTGATCGATGTAACGACTAAAAAGTATTATCTATGCGAAATATTAAAGCGATTGGACGATTATTTCGTTACAAAATTTAAAAATACTTGGTTTTTCCATTTTCCGCAATTTTTACCGTATAGGCTGTGCTAAAAGTTAGACAAAAATATTAATTTTGTATTTATTAATCTTTTGTGTTTGTAATCGATGTAACAACTAAAACAGTAACAGTAATTGGACGATTATTTCGTTAGAAAATTGAAAAATACATGGTTTTGCCATTTTCCCCAATTTTTACCATATAGGCTGTGCTAAAAATTAGACAAAAATATTAATTTTGTATTTTTTCATCTTTTGTGTTGGTAATCGATGTAACGACTAAAAATGATTATTTAAGCGAAATATTACAGTAATTGGACGATTATTTCGTTAGAAAATTGAAAAATACATGGTTTTGCCATTTTCCGCAATTTTTACCGTATAGGCTGTGCTAAAAATTAGACATAAATATTAATTTTGTATTTTTTCATCTTTTGTGTTGGTAATCGATGTAACGACTAAAAATGATTATCCACGCGAAATATTAAAGCGATTGGACGATTATTTCGTTACAAAATTGAAAAATACTTGGTTTTGCCATTTTCCGCAATTTTTACCGTATAGGCTGTGCTAAAAGTTAGACAAAAATATTAATTTTGTATTTATTAATCTTTTGTGTTTGTAATCGATGTAACGACTAAAAACGATTCGCCACGCGTAATATTACAGTAATTGGACGATTATTTCGTTAGAAAATTGAAAAATACATGGTTTTGCCATTTTCCCCAATTTTTACCGTATAGGCTTTGCTAAAAATTAGACATAAATATTAATTTTGTATTTTTTCATCTTTTGTGTTGGTAATCGATGTAACGACTAAAAATGATTATCCACGCGAAATATTAAAGCGATTGGACGATTATTTCGTTACAAAATTGAAAAATACTTGGTTTTGCCATTTTCCGCAATTTTTACCGTATAGGCTGTGCTAAAAGTTAGACAAAAATATTAATTTTGTATTTATTAATCTTTTGTGTTTGTAATCGATGTAACGACTAAAAACGATTCGCCACGCGTAATATTACAGTAATTGGACGATTATTTCGTTAGAAAATTGAAAAATACATGGTTTTGCCATTTTCCCCAATTTTTACCGTATAGGCTTTGCTAAAAATTAGACAAAAATATTAATTTTGTATTTTTTAATATTTTGTGTTGGTAATCGATGTAACGACTAAAAATGATTATCCACGCGTAATATTACAGTAATTGGACGATTATATTGTTAGAAAATTGAAAAATACATGGTTTTGCCATTTTCCGCAATTGCTGTGCTAAAAATTAGACAAAAATATTAATTTTGTATTTTTTAATGTTTTGTGTTGGTAATCGGTGTAACGACTAAAAATGATTATCCACGCGAAATATTAAAGCGATTGATCGATTATTTCGTTACAAAATTTAAAAATACTTGGTTTTGCCATTTTCCGCAATTTTTACCGTATAGGCTGTGCTAAAAGTTAGAAAAAAATATTAATTTTGTATTTATTAATCTTTTGTGTTTGTAGTCGATGTAACGACTAAAAATGATTCGCCACGCGTAATATTACAGTAATTGGACGATTATTTCGTTAGAAAATTGAAAAATACATGGTTTTGCCATTTTCCGCAATTTTTACCGTATAGGCTGTGCTAAAAATTAGACAAAAATATTAATTTTGTATATTTTAATCTTTTGTGTTGGTGATCGATGTTACGACTAAAAATGATTATCCACGCGTAATATTACAGTAATTGGACGATTATATTGTTAGAAAATTGAAAAATACATGGTTTTGCCATTTTCCGCAATTGCTGTGCTAAAAGTTAGACAAAAATATTAATTTTGTATTTATTAATCTTTTGTGTTTGTAATCGATGTAACGACTAAAAATGATTCGCCACGCGTAATATTACAGTAATTGGACGATTATTTCGTTAGAAAATTGAAAAATACATGGTTTTGCCATTTTCCCCAATTTTTACCATATAGGCTGTGCTAAAAATTAGACAAAAATATTAATTTTGTATTTATTCATCTTTTGTGTTGGTAATCGATGTAACGACTAAAAATGATTATTTAAGCGAAATATTACAGTAATTGGACGATTATTTCGTTAGAAAATTGAAAAATACATGGTTTTGCCATTTTCCGCAATTTTTACCGTATAGGCTGTGCTAAAAATTAGACAAAAATATTAATTTTGTATTTTTTCATCTTTTGTGTTGGTAATCGATGTAACGACTAAAAATGATTATCCACGCGAAATATTAAAGCGATTGGACGATTATTTCGTTACAAAATTGAAAAATACTTGGTTTTGCCATTTTCCGCAATTTTTACCGTATAGGCTGTGCTAAAAATTAGACAAAAATATTAATTTTGTATTTTTTCATCTTTTGTGTTGGTAATCGATGTAACGACTAAAACTGATTATTTAAGCGAAATATTACAGTAAGTGGACGCTTATTTCGTTAGAAAATTGAAAAATACATGGTTTTGCCATTTTCCGCAATTTTTACCGTATAGGCTGTGCTAAAAATTAGACAAAAATATTAATTTTGTATTTTTTCATGTTTTGTGTTGGTAATCGATGTAACGACTAAAAATGATTATCCACGCGAAATATTACAGTGACTGGACGATTATTTCGTTACAAAATTTAAAAATACTTGGTTTTGCAATTTTCCGCAATTTTTACCGTATAGGCTGTGCTAAAAGTTAGACAAAAATATTAATTTTGTATGTATTAATCTTTTGTGTTTGTAATCGATGTAACGACTAAAAACGATTCGCCACGCGTAATATTACAGTAATTGGACGATTATTTCGTTAGAAAATTGAAAAATACATGGTTTTGCCATTTTCCCCAATTTTTACCGTATAGGCTTTGCTAAAAATTAGACAAAAATATTAATTTTGTATTTTTTAATATTTTGTGTTGGTAATCGATGTAACGACTAAAAATGATTATCCACGCGAAATATTAAAGCGATTGGACGATGATTTCGTTACAAAATTGAAAATTACTTGGTTTTGCCATTTTCCGCAATTTTTACCGTATAGGCTGTGCTAAAAATTAGACAAAAATATTAATTTTGTATTTTTTAATATTTTGTGTTGGTAATCGATGTAACGACTAAAAATGATTATCCACGCGAAATATTAAAGCGATTGGACGATTATTTCGTTACAAAATTGAAAAATACTTGGTTTTGCCATTTTCCGCAATTTTTACCGTATAGGCTGTGCTAAAAGTTAGACAACAATATTAATTTTGTATTTATTAATCTTTTGTGTTTGTAATCGATGAAACGACTAAAAATGATTCGCCACGCGTAATATTACAGTAATTGGACGATTATTTCGTAAGAAAATTGAAAAATACATGGTTTTGCCATTTTCCCTAATTTTTACCGTAAAGGCTTTGCTAAAAATTAGACATTAATATTAATTTTGTATTTTTTAATATTTTGTGTTGGTAATCGATGTAACGACTAAAAATGATTATCCACGCGAAATATTAAAGCGATTGGACGATTATTTCGTTACAAAATTGAAAAATACTTGGTTTTGCCATTTTCCGCAATTTTTACCGTATAGGCTGTGCTAAAAGTTAGACAACAATATTAATTTTGTATTTATTAATCTTTTGTGTTTGTAATCGATGAAACGACTAAAAATGATTCGCCACGCGTAATATTACAGTAATTGGACGATTATTTCGTAAGAAAATTGAAAAATACATGGTTTTGCCATTTTCCCCAATTTTTACCGTATAGGCTTTGCTAAAAATTAGACATTAATATTAATTTTGTATTTTTTAATATTTTGTGTTGGTTATCGATGTAACGACTAAAAATGATTATCCACGCGAAATATTAAAGCGATTGGACGATTATTTTGTTACAAAATTGAAAAATGCTTGGTTTGCCATTTTCCGCAATTTTTACCGTATAGGCTGTGCTAAAAATTAGACAAAAATATTAGCTTTGTATTTTTTCATCTTTTGTGTTGGTAATCGATGTAACGACTAAAAATGATTATTTAAGCGAAATATTACAGTAATTGGACGATTATTTCGTTAGAAAATTGAAAAATACATGGTTTTGCCATTTTCCGCAATTTTTACCGTATAGGCTGTGCTAAAAATTAGACAAAAATATTAATTTTGTATTTTTTCATCTTTTGTGTTGGTAATCGATGTAACGACTAAAAATGATTATCCACGCGAAATATTAAAGCGATTGGACGATTATTTCGTTACAAAATTGAAAAATACTTGGTTTTGCCATTTTCCGCAATTTTTACCGTATAGGCTGTGCTAAAAATTAGACAAAAATATTAATTTTGTATTTTTTCATCTTTTGTGTTGGTAATCGATGTAACGACTAAAAATGATTATTTAAGCGAAATATTACAGTAAGTGGACGCTTATTTCGTTAGAAAATTGAAAAATACATGGTTTTGCCATTTTCCGCAATTTTTACCGTATAGGCTGTGCTAAAAATTAGACAAAAATATTAATTTTGTATTTTTTCATCTTTTGTGTTGGTAATCGATGTAACGACTAAAAATGATTATCCACGCGAAATATTACAGTGACTGGACGATTATTTCGTTACAAAATTTAAAAATACTTGGTTTTGCCATTTTCCGCAATTTTTACCGTATAGGCTGTGCTAAAAGTTAGACAAAAATATTAATTTTGTATTTATTAATCTTTTGTGTTTGTAATCGATGTAACGACTAAAAACGATTCGCCACGCGTAATATTACAGTAATTGGACGATTATTTCGTTAGAAAATTGAAAAATACATGGTTTTGCCATTGCTTTGCTTAAAATTAGACAAAAATATTAATTTTGTATTTTTTAATATTTTGTGTTGGTAATCGATGTAACGACTAAAAATGATTATCCACGCGAAATATTAAAGCGATTGGACGATTATTTCGTTACAAAATTGAAAATTACTTGGTTTTGCCATTTTCCGCAATTTTTACCGTATAGGCTGTGCTAAAAATTAGACAAAAATATTAATTTTGTATTTTTTAATATTTTGTGTTGGTAATCGATGTAACGACTAAAAATGATTATCCACGCGAAATATTAAAGCGATTGGACGATTATTTCGTTACAAAATTGAAAAATACTTGGTTTTGCCATTTTCCGCAATTTTTACCGTATAGGCTGTGCTAAAAGTTAGACAACAATATTAATTTTGTATTTATTAATCTTTTGTGTTTGTAATCGATGTAACGACTAAAAATGATTCGCCACGCGTAATATTACAGTAATTGGACGATTATTTCGTAAGAAAATTGAAAAATACATGGTTTTGCCATTTTCCCCAATTTTTACCGTATAGGCTTTGCTAAAAATTAGACAATAATATTAATTTTGTATTTTTTAAAATTTTGTGTTGGTAATCGATGTAACGACTAAAAATGATTATCCACGCGAAATATTAAAGCGATTGGACGATTATTTCGTTACAAAATTTAAAAATACTTGGTTTGCCATTTTCCGCAATTTTTACCGTATAGGCTGTGCTAAAAATTAGACAAAAATATTAGCTTTGTATTTTTTCATGTTTTGTGTTGGTAATCGATGTAACGACTAAAAATGATTATCCACGCGAAATATTAAAGCGATTGGACGATTATTTCGTTAGAAAATTAAAAAATACAAGGTTTTGCCATTTTCCGCAATTTTTACCGTATAGGCTGTGTAAAAATTAGACAAAAATATTAAGTTTGTATTTTTAAATCTTTGGTGTTGGTGATCGATGTTACGACTAAAAATGACTATCCACGCGAAATATTACAGCGATTAGAAGATTATTTCGTTAGAAAATTGAAAAATACATGGTTTTACCATTTTCTGCAATTTTTACATATAGACTGTGCTAAAAATAAGACAAAAATATTAATTATGTATTTTTTAATATTTTGTGTTTGTAATCGATGTAACGACTAAAAATTATTATCCACGCGAAATATTAAAGCGATTGGACGATTATTTCGTTACAAAATTTAAAAATACTTGGTTTTGCCATTTTCCGCAATTTTTACCGTATAGGCTGTGCTAAAAATTAGACAAAAATATTAATTTTGTATTTTTTAATGTTTTGTGTTAGTTATTGATGTAACGACTAAAAATGATTATTTAAGCGAAATATTACAGTAATTGGACGATTATTTCGTTAGGAAATTGAAAAATACATGGTTTTGCCATTTTCCGCAATTGCTGTGCTAAAAATTAGACAAATATATTAATTTTGTATTTTTTAATGTTTTGTGTTGGTAATCGGTGTAAAGACTAAAAATGATTATCCACGCGAAATATTAAAGCGATTGGACGATTATTTCGTTACAAAATTTAAAAATACTTGGTTTTGCCATTTTCCGCAATTTTTACCGTATAGGCTGTGCTAAAAGTTAGACAAAAATATTAATTTTGTATTTATTAATCTTTTGTGTTTGTAATCGATGTAACGACTAAAAATGATTCGCCACGCGTAATATTACAGTAATTGTTAGAAAATTGAAAAATACATGGTTTTGCCATTTTCCGCAATTGCTGTGCTAAAAATTAGACAAAAATATTAATATTGTATTTTTTAATGTTTTGTGCTGGTAATCGGTGTAACGACTAAAAATGATTATCCATTATTTATAGGCTGTGCTAAAACTTAGACAAAAATATTAATTTTGTATTTTTTAATGTTTTGTGTTGGTAATCGATGTAACGACTAAAAATGATTATCCACGCGAAATATTAAAGCGATTGGACGATTATTTCGTTAGAAAACTAAAAAATACATGGTTTTGCCATTTTCCCCAATTTTTACCGTATAGGCTGTGCTAAAAATTATACAAAAATATTAATTTTGTATTTTTTAATCTTTTGTGTTGGTGATTGATGTAACGACTAAAAATGATTATCCACGCGAAATATTACAGCGACTGGACGATTATTTTGTTAGAAAATTGAAAAATACATGGTTTTGCCATTTTCCGGAATTTTTACCGTATAGGCTGTGCTAAAAATTAGACAAAAATATTAATTTTGTTTTTTTTAATGTTTTGTGTTGGTAATCGGTGTAACGACTAAAAATGATTATCCACGCGAAATATTAAAGCGATTGGACGATTATTTCGTTACAAAATTTAAAAATACTTGGTTTTGCCATTTTCCCCAATTTTTACCGTATAGGCTGTGCTAAAAGTTAGACAGAAATATTAATTTTGTATTTATTAATCTTTTGTGTTTGTAATCGATGTAACGACTAAAAATGATTCGCCACGCGTAATATTACAGTAATTGGACGATTATTTCGTTATAAAATTGAAAAATACATGGTTTTGCCATTTTCCGCAATTTCTACCGTATAGGCTGTGCTAAAAATTAGACTAAAATATTAATTTTGAATTTTTAATCTTTTGTGTTGGTGATCGATGTTACGACTAAAAATGATTATCCACGCGTAATATTACAGCAACTGGACGATTATTTCGTTAGAAAATTGAAAAATACATGGTTTTGCCATTTTCCCCAATTTTTACCGTATAGGCTGTGCTAAAAATTAGACAAAAATATTAATTTTGTATTTTTTAATCTTTTGTGTTGGTGATCGATGTAACGACTAAAAATGATTATCCGCGCGAAATATTACAGCGACTGACCGATTATTTCGTTAGAAAATTGAAAAATACATGGTTTTGCCATTTTCCGCAATTGCTGTGCTAAAAATTAGACAAAAATATTAATTTTGTATTTTTTAATGTTTTGTGTTGGTAATCGGTGTAAAGACTAAAAATTATTATCCACGCGAAATATTAAAGCGATTGGACGATTATTTCGTTACAAAATTTAAAAATACTTGGTTTTGCCATTTTCCGCAATTTTTACCGTATAGGCTGTGCTAAAAGTTAGACAAAAATATTAATTTTGTATTTAAAATCTTTTGTGTTGGTAATCGATGTAACGACTAAAAATGATTCGCCACGCGTAATATTACAGTAATTGGACGATTATTGTATTTATTGCTTGTATAACTAAAACCATAACGTAAGCATTTCAATTAAATTGTGTCAATGTACTTATTGCTTGTATACTAAAAATTACAACCTATACATTTTAGTTAAATTTAAATCAAACTACAAACGCATGCATTATTTTTAATAATACAAATTATACTTAATGTCGTCACCTGGCACAATTCTTATATATTAATTTGCAATATTTATTTAGGTCAACTTTATTTAACTGTTTATTATTCACTTCCGCATTATTAAGTACGAAAATTAATTAAGTTGCTATTTAGTATTTTGTATAAAAGATGAACCATTTTTACAAATAAATTAATTAACTCTACAGTTTTCAAACAAAAGGGTCTTGTCTTGTCTATTATTTAAAAGTACAAAGTCTTTCAGTTACAAGTGCTAGAAAGACACAGGAAAATCGAAATAGTGTAATTCTGACGAAACGTTTGAATTAATATCACTAGAACTTCCTAACTGTACATTTTGGTGACCCCGACGTGATAGTCAGGACGACCTCTTTTTGTAAGAAGGCACGATCAGGTTTACGTTAACAAAGTGCAATTCGAGTAAGCGAACCAGCAGTTATTCGAACAAGTCGTATTGAATCATCATTATCAACATGTCATCAATGGAAGAGTTAATCAGCCTACAGAGTATCTTAGGTGAAAACATTCAGCAGATTATCCGGAACTTCAAAAAGGATCCTACTGATAGAAAAAATAAGGTTTCCTATTTTGAGGAACGCCGTCGTCGACTTTCAGACAAATGGAACGAGTTTAATGAGGTGGACGAAAAATTGCGCATACTTGTTAAAGATCAATCAGAAGTAGACTACTTCAAAACCAATTATTTTGAACAGATTCGGTCATTGGCTGAAGAATACATTGACCTATTTCAAACTGAATTGGTACGTTTGAAAAAGGAAGTACTCAAAAACCCGCAGGTAACTCAACATGAGCACAGTGAGCAGCCACCTATGGGAATTTCCCAAATACATAGTAGCAAGAATCATGGATCCAAGGACGATTCTTCACATGGATTGATGGGGAAATTTGCCGCTCGGATGTCAGCATTGGAGAGGTTGATAGTTGGTATCTCAGGGGTGAATAGCGATGAGCCTCAACAATTCTACAACATCAGAATCGAGACCATAAACAAGTTATGGAACCAAATCGAAGAGCTATATGATCAAGTATGGGATCAATGTTCAAACCCTCTTGTCAATGGTTTAAATCAAGACGACTATGAAAACCTTAGAGGAATGGTTATTGATAGCTTGACAAAGTTACAAGTGTTGTCAAACCAAACATCAAACGCTATTTCGGCAGGCCAACATACAGTCATGGCAACATCATTGCCGCTGCCGAAGATCTCAATCCCCAAGTTCGATGGGGATTACGCAAAATGGACGCAATTTTACGACATGTTTCTCCATATGGTCCATCAACAACCGATACCTGATGTCCAAAAGATGTGGTATCTTAAGTCCAATCTTACAGGGGAAGCTGAAAAGTTTGTCAGCCATCTATCAACGACAGAGGGCAACTATGATTCAGCGTGGACAATGTTACAAGAACGGCACAACAACAAACGGGTCCTTGTAACAACTCTGGTCGAGAAAATCATTAGTCAGCCGTTATGCACGTCCAACTCTGTCACCATTAAAAAGCTACATGATACAACTCGAGAGTGCCTTTTAGCACTAAACAACATTGGAATTGAGACGAAAGCATGGAACCCGCTCCTTTTTCAAATTTTGATAAAAAAGCTAGATAAAAGTTTGCATATGCGGTTCGAACAATCTCTCAGTCAACCGAAGGAGCTACCAACAGTTGAAGACCTTTTATCATTTCTGGAATTCCAGTTCCAAACAATCGAATCCATCAATCACAGGGAAAAATTGGTACATACGTCAAATAAAATAGCAGCTACTGTGGTCAAAAGAGGAATTAGCTGCAATTTCTGTAACAATGGGAACCATGCGTTATACCACTGTGGAAAGTTCTTAAATGTATCAGAAATAGAACGGCTAAGATTCATACAATCACGAAGACTATGCGTCAACTGTTTCAAAGGAGACCACTCCTCAAAAGACTGTTCATCAAGCTCGTGTAGAAAATGCAACAAGAAACATAACACTTTGTTGCATATTGAGGCAAAAGCTAATCCACAAATCAAGCAGACCTCCAGTTCTGTCCCAAACATCGAAGTAAGACCAAAAGCTTCCAACGCAACAGTAACATCAGCATCTGCAAATGCCTCATCAACGCAGAGGGATTATGTCATACTTGCAACAGCAAGAGTAAAAATAACAGCATCAAATGGAAATTCAGCAGAATTCCGTGCAATTCTTGATTCTGGTTCGCAGGTGAACCTTATATCTGAGCACGTTGTTAAAAGGTTGGGTGTATCAACTTCAACAGCCTCGCTGTGTATCGATGGTATTGGAAATGGCAAAAAACGCGTAACAAGAAGGATAAACGTAAAGCTACAATCAAGAAATAATAAATTTGAAACAAACCTGGAAGCATTTGTGATCCCAACAATCATTCCTCCTCAGCCAAGTCAACATATTGATATTTCGAAATGGCAAATTCCAAACTTAAGCCTAGCTGACCCATACTTTAATCAGCCAGGAAAAGTAGATATTCTTTTGGGTGCCGAATATTACTTTAATCTGATGCAACGCGAAAAAATAGAGCTATCAAGCAATCTTCCAATTTTGTTAAACACATCACTTGGATGGATCATCAGCGGAAAAATATCTTCAAGTCAAGGGGCAAATGACGCTGCAACTTGTGCAATTTTCACCACTAAGCCAGAAGACTTTAACGACGAGCTATTAAACGACGTCATTGAACGGCTATGGAAAATGGAAGATGATGGATCAACTGAAAAGGGACTCTCGCAGGACGAACAACAATGTGAATCACTGTTTGTCCAAAACACTCAAAGAAACGATGAAGGACGTTTTGTTGTCAAGTTACCCTTCCGTGAAAATCCATCTGCATTAGGAGATTCTAAGACAACAGCCTACAAACGATTCCTTAGTCTTGAACGACGATTAATGAAAGATTCGGCGACCAGAAATCAGTACATACATTTTATGAACGAATATAAACAACTGGGCCATATGACGGAAATAGATGTCAACTCAATACCAACCCCCAACCATTTCATTCCACATCATTGTGTACTAAAACCAGATAGCACAACTACTAAACTTCGTGCCGTGTTCGATGCTTCCGCCAAAACATCATCCGGCTATTCACGTAACGACTTAATGTACACTGGCCCAATTGTTCAAAGTGATCTATTTTCGATACTCATTCGTTTCCGTTTACCGAGATTTGTCTTTACAACAGACATTGAAAAAATGTATCGACAAGTCTTGGTACATCAAGACGACAGGAGATACCAGATAATTCTATGGAGAAATGATCCTTCTGAACCCATAAAATATTATCAACTTAACACTGTCACGTATGGGACACGAGCTGCTCCATATTTGGCGACAAGGTGTCTTCAACAAATCGCCTTCGAAAATGATACTGACTACCCACTAGGTGCTCAAATTCTAAGAGATAATTTCTATGTTGACGACGGTCTTGGAGGATCAAACAGCTTAAGTACTGCAATCGAGAAACAACAACAACTAGCTTACATACTCAGAAAACATGGCTTCAACTGTCGTAAGTGGAGCGCAAATAATAAACAACTCCTTCAAAATATTCCACAAGATGATCGGGAAGTAAATCTTGATTTTAACAGCACACAGAAGGAGTCTATTAAAACTCTGGGTCTGATATGGCTGCCCAAACTAGACCATCTTTGCGTAAAGGTAAAGGTGGAACCTGTAGACATGATTACTAAACGCACAGTAAGCTCTGACTTGGCAAAACTTTTTGATCCACTTGGACTCTTGACACCAATTGTAGTTAAGGCGAAGATATTTATTCAACACTTATGGCAGATGAAGCTGACATGGGATGAAGTTCTACCTGAAGATCTCAGTTCAGCCTGGTCAAACTTCCGGGAAGGTTTAAACACAATCAACAATCTCCAAATAACACGACACATATTCAAGGATGACATCCCATTAACTACTCAACTTCATATCTTTGCGGATGCATCCGAAAAGGCTTTTGGGGCCGCAGCATATATTCGATCAACATTTAAAAACGGTAGAATCGTAACAAAACTACTATGTGCGAAGTCTCGCGTCTCACCAATCAAAAAGCAAACCTTACCACGGCTGGAACTTTGTGCAGCACTTCTAGCTGCAGAACTATCTCAACGTCTTCGAAAGGTTATGCAGATTAAAAATTTACCAATTTTCTTATGGACAGACTCTGAGATTGTCTTGTCATGGATACACTCAAAGTCATCATCCTTCCAGACATTTGTGGGTAACAGGATATCCAAAATACAAACTTTAACTTTTGCAGAGCAATGGCGACATGTTTCGTCAAAGGATAATCCAGCAGACATTCTCTCAAGAGGTTTATCAGCAAAGGCACTTGCAGAGTGTCATTTATGGTTTTTGGGACCATTATTTTTACACGGAAAGCAAGAATGTTGGCCTGCAGAATTTCGGCCACATTTACAAATTACTTCTGATCTCGAAAGAAAGAAAGAGTCACCTATCGTTTTGTTAACCTTAAACAACTACAACTTTGTACACAATATCGACCATAAAGGTTCATTTATGAAGTTACAGCGAATAATATCATATGTTTACCGCTTCGTTAAAAACACCACTGAAAAATCTTCCCCAAGACCTCAACTGAATGCGTTAAGTACAGAAGAACTTGAGATCTCACTTAGAACAATCATACGTGCCATCCAAAGCTATGATTTTCCTAATGAAATCAAACAATTAGAAGAAAAACAAATGCTCGCGAAACATAGTCCAATCCTTAGCTTAACTCCATTTGTCGATAATGAAGGCATCCTTCGAGTGGGAGGACGGTTGGAGGAGTCAAACTTATCCTACGATTCAAAACATCCAATAATTCTTCCATATAATGATGTGCTTGTGAAACTTTTATTTAAGTCAGTGCATGAAGAAAACAAGCACTGCAGCCCGCAAGCATTATTGGGAATAGTGAGGCAGAGATTCTGGCCGATCAAAGGAAAATCTATAGCAAGATCAACCGTTCAAAAGTGCGTACAATGTTGCAGGGCTCGTCCCAAGCTATGCCAACAATTAATGGGGAACCTTCCACATGACAGAGTCACACCTGCAAGGCCATTCATTAACACAGGCGTTGATTATTTTGGACCAATGTGGATCCACTACAAAATAAGAGGAAAACGGCCAACAAAAGCATATGTAGCAGTATTTTGTTGCTTTGCGACTAAGGCAGTTCATTTTGAACTGGTTAGTGATCTCTCAACTGATGCTTACATTGGTGCCTTAAAACGCTTTATTTGTCGAAGAGGACGTTGCCAAAATATCTATAGTGATAACGCAACAAATTTTGTTGGAGCCAACAATAAACTCACTGAACTCTCTCAATCAATATTTTCTGAAAATGGGAAGGAGTCGATAGTTTCAACATGTAGCTCAAAAGGAATACAATTCCATTTTATTCCACCCAGATCTCCCCACTTTGGAGGACTTTGGGAAGCAGCGGTAAAATCGGCTAAAAATCTATTGGTTCGAAGCTTAAGCACAGCTTCACTAACATATGAAGAATTGGAAACGGTTATCATAGAAATTGAAGCTATCTTAAATTCTCGCCCATTAACACCTATGTCAGCCGACCCATCCGATATATCTGCATTAACTCCAGGACACTTCTTGATCGGCGAAGCTCTTACGTCTCAGGTGGATATCGCAGCCAACTCTAAGAGAATATCACTCTTATCTCGATGGGAACTCGTATCAAAAATAAAACATGAATTTTGGAAAAGATGGTCAAATGAGTACCTACACGAATTGCAGCAGCGTCATAAATGGAAAACTCAAAGTGCAAATATCAACCCAGGAGATATGGTTATCGTTAAAGAAGATAACACTGTGCCGATGAAATGGCCGCTAGGACGAATATTGAAAGTTTATCCTGGAAAGGATGGATCAATTCGGGTTGCTGACATCAAAATCGCATCGGGAATTTGTAAAAGACCTATACATCGTCTTGCGTTGCTTCCAATTGAGGAAAATCTAGAGTCAAACTCAACAAACAAAAGTACAGATACAACAGACGCAGATCAAACTAGCGAACCCAAAGGCAAAAGAACAAGGCTACTAAACAATAATATATGCATAACATTGCTGGCTTTACTACTCATTTTCCCAGTGATCATGGGAATACCAATCGAAAACAAACGATTTGGATCTCAGCTGGGAATCCATTTTGAAGAATTAGGATCTACGCATATATCTACAAGTCAATGGAATCTAGTCGTATATTATGATCTTTCAGCATACTGGACTGACACATCATTTTTAGCAAACGGCACCAAATCACTAGAACAGCTGTGTAAAAAAATGGAGTCTAATACATCGTGTACTAATATAATAGAACACTTGCAGCATATTGAAACTGACTTGAGTCTGGATAACAGACTACTGTACAAATCTCGACAGAAAAGAGGTGCCATTGATGTTGTCGGAAATATCGCAAATTCACTGTTTGGTGTACTTGACTCTGGATATGCAGAAAAAATGTCGTCAACTATCACCAAATTACAAGAAGACGATTCATTCATGTTAAAACTCATAAAGGACCAAACTTCAGTCGTAAACTCCACTATGAATATCGTTAAACAAGGTCTAACTGCAGCAAAATTCAAATTTGACAGCATTCAATCAACGCTGAATGAAGTAGTAAAAGGCGAGGAATTGCATAACGAAGAATTGTATCAGTTGAAGCTTGCAAACATGTTCAACGTAGGCTTTATGCAACTATCACTTATCGCAAACAACTTACAAAAAATGCAAACATGCATTCTGGATGTGTTAACTGATACTCACCATGGAAAAATCAATCCGTTACTGTTAACTCCAACACAAATAGAGATCGAAATACAACAAATCAAAACACATATGCCTGAATCGTTAATGTTACCAGTATTCGCAGATGACTTGTTAGAATTTTATAAGCTAATGAAGGTAAAGGGAGGACTTACCCAGGAACACGTGGTGTTTAGCATAACGCTGCCATTAATAGAGCATGACCAATTTAAATTATATAATTTAATTCCTATCCCTAACACAATAAACAACACAATGCTAACGATAGAAACATGCAGCCCTATACTAGCGATAAACACAAACCGAAGACACTATTTTCCGGTATCATTAGATCAACTTAAATCATGTACTATCATCAGGAAGAACATATTCATATGCTATAATATACAACTGGAATACAATTTCGGAGCGGAAAGGTGCTCATGTGAAATTAACTTATTTAACAACATTACTATTCGAAATTGCAACCTAATGAAGCTCCATGCAAACGTAACATGGACACCATTAAATCATAAAAACCAATGGATATACTCCTCATCCTCAATCACTCAAACCACAGCGGTTTGTGGAAAGGAAATTACGACTTTATATCTAGAAGGCTCTGGATTATTAACCATTAACCCCGATTGCATCCTTAAGCATGAATCTATTCACGTGACTGGTCAACAATCGATATCAACAATTACTGGGTCATCATAGACGAGCCTGGCAAATATTTCAGAAATTGCATATCACCATCTTTCCAAAGGCGAAAACATTAAAACCAACTACACATTAATAACAGACCAGATTTCGGTACAACTCAATAAAATGAAAGACTTGCAACAAAGGTTAGAATCTATAAACACTTCAACTTTTCAACATCATTCAACTTCAACACACGGTACTACAATTGCATATTCTGCATTAGTCATCAGTGTAATAGCCATAATACTCGTGTCAGTTATAACGGCAATCCGAAGAAAGTATAGTGCTGCTGAAGTAACAAAAATAACGCATTCATCGCATACTCCACAACCATCCAACAATAAGGCAACACCCACACCACATCCACGTGAGAACTTCACAGTTCAAATTTGAATCTCATTTTTTTATTTTATTTTTGGTTTCGTTTTTATTGACTACTCGTCAATGCCGGGGAGAATGTATTTATTGCTTGTATAACTAAAACCATAACGTAAGCATTTCAATTAAATTGTGTCAATGTACTTATTGCTTGTATACTAAAAATTACAACCTATACATTTTAGTTAAATTTAAATCAAACTACAAACGCATGCATTATTTTTAATAATACAAATTATACTTAATGTCGTCACCTGGCACAATTCTTATATATTAATTTGCAATATTTATTTAGGTCAACTTTATTTAACTGTTTATTATTCACTTCCGCATTATTAAGTACGAAAATTAATTAAGTTGCTATTTAGTATTTTGTATAAAAGATGAACCATTTTTACAAATAAATTAATTAACTCTACAGTTTTCAAACAAAAGGGTCTTGTCTTGTCTATTATTTAAAAGTACAAAGTCTTTCAGTTACAAGTGCTAGAAAGACACAGGAAAATCGAAATAGTGTAATTCTGACGAAACGTTTGAATTAATATCACTAGAACTTCCTAACTGTACAATTATATTGTTAGAAAATTGAAAAATACATGGTTTTGCCATTTTCCGCAATTGCTGTGCTAAAAATTAGACAAAAATATTAATTTTGTATATTTTAATCTTTTGTGTTGGTGATCGATGTTACGACTAAAAATGATTATCCACGCGTAATATTACAGTAATTGGACGATTATATTGTTAGAAAATTGAAAAATACATGGTTTTGCCATTTTCCGCAATTTTTACCGTATAGGCTGTGCTAAAAATTAGACAAAAATATTAATTTTGTATTTTTTAATCTTTTGTGTTGGTGATCGATGTTACAACTAAAAATGATTATCCACGCGTAATATTACAGCGACTGGACGATTATTTCGTTAGAAAATTGAAAAATACATGGTTTTGTCATTTTCCGCAATTTTTACCGTATAGGCTGTGCTAAAAATTAGACAAAAATAATAATTTTTTATTTTTTAATCTTTTGTGTTGGTGATCGATGTAACGACTAAAAATGATTATCCGCGCGAAATATTACAGCGACTGACCGATTATTTCGTTAGAAAATTGAAAAATACATGGTTTTGCCATTTTCCGCAATTTTTACCGTATAGGCTGTGCTAAAAATTAGACAAAAATATTAATTTTGTATTTTTTAATCTTTTGTGTTGGTGATCGATGTTACGACTAAAAATGATTATCCACGCGTAATATTACAGCGACTGGACGATTATTTCGTTAGAAAATTGAAAAATACATGGTTTTGCCATTTTCCCCAATTTTTACCGTACAGGCTGTGCTAAAAATTAGACAAAAATATTAATATTGTATTTTTTAATCTTTTGTGTTGGTGATCGATGTAACGACTAAAAATGATTATCCGCGCGAAATATTACAGCGACTGACCGATTATTTCGTTACAAAATTTAAAAATACTTGGTTTTGCCATTTTCCGCAATTTTTACCGTATAGGCTGTGCTAAAAATTAGACAAAAATATTAATTTTGTATTTATTAATCTTTTGTGTTTGTAATCGATGTAACGACTAAAAATGATTCGCCACGCGTAATATTACAGTAATTGGACGATTATTTCGTTACAAAATTTAAAAATACTTGGTTTTGCCATTTTCCGCAATTTTTACCGTATAGGCTGTGCTAAAAGTTAGACAAAAATATTAATTTTGTATTTTTTAATCTTTTGTGTTGGTGATCGATGTTACGACTAAAAATGATTATCCACGCGTAATATTACAGCGACTGGACAATTATTTCGTTACAAAATTTAAAAATACTTGGTTTTGCCATTTTCCGCAATTTTTACCGTATAGGCTGTGCTAAAAGTTAGACAAAAATATTAATTTTGTATTTATAATCTTTTGTGTTGGTGATCGATGTAACGACTAAAAATGATTATCCGCGCGAAATATTACAGCGACTGACCGATTATTTCGTTAGAAAATTGAAAAATACATGGTTTTGCCATTTTCCGCAATTGCTGTGCTAAAAATTAGACAAAAATATTAATATTGTATTTTTTAATGTTTTGTGTTGGTAATCGATGTAAAGACTAAAAATGATTATCCACGCGAAATATTAAAGCGATTGGACGATTATTTCGTTACAAAATTTAAAAATACTTGGTTAGACAAAAATATTAATTTTGTATATAAAATCTTTTGTGCTGGTAATCGATGTAAAGACTAAAAATGATTCGCCACGCGTAATATTACAGTAATTGGACGATTATATTGTTAGAAAATTGAAAAATACATGGTTGTGCCATTTTCCGCAATTGCTGTGCTAAAAATTAGACAAAAATATTAATTTTGTATTTTTTAATGTTTTGTGTTGGTAATCGGTGTAACGACTAAAAATGATTATCAACGCGAAATATTAAAGCGATTGGACGATTATTTCGTTACAAAATTTAAAAATACTTGGTTTTGCCATTTTCCGCAATTTTTACCGTATAGGCTGTGCTAAAAGTAAGAAAAAAATATTAATTTTGTATTTATTAATCTTTTGTGTTTGTAGTCGATGTAACGATTAAAAATGATTCGCCAGGCGTAATATTACAGTAATTGGACGATTATTTCGTTACAAAATTTAAAAATACTTGGTTTTGCCATTTTCCGCAATTTTTACCGTATAGGCTGTGCTAAAAGTTAGACAAAAATATTAATTTTGTATTTATTAATCTTTTGTGTTTGTAGTCGACGTAACGACTAAAAATGATTCGCCACGCGTAATATTACAGTAATTGGACGATTATTTCGTTAGAAAATTGAAAAATACATGGTTTTGCCATTTTCCGCAATTTTTACCGTATAGGCTGTGCTAAAAATTAGACAAAAATATTAATTTTGTATTTTTTAATCTTTTGTGTTGGTGATCGATGTTACGACTAAAAATGATTATCCACGCGTAATATTACAGCGACTGGACGATTATTTCGTTAGAAAATTGAAAAATAGATGGTTTTGCCATTTTCCCCAATTTTTACCGTATAGGCTGTGCTAAAAATTAGACAAAAATATTAATTTTGTATTTTTTAATCTTTTGTGTATGTGATCGATGTAACGACTAAAAAGGATTATCTATGCGAAATATTAAAGCGATTGGACGATTATTTCGTTACAAAATTTAAAAATACTTGGTTTTGCCATTTTCCGCAATTTTTACCGTATAGGCTGTGCTAAAAGTTAGACAAAAATATTAATTTTGTATTTATTAATCTTTTGTGTTTGTAATCGATGTAACGACTAAAAATGATTCGCCACGCGTAATATTACAGTAATTGGACGATTATTTCGTTAGAAAATTGAAAAATACATGGTTTTGCCATTTTCCCCAATTTTTACCATATAGGCTGTGCTAAAAATTAGACAAAAATATTAATTTTGTATTTTTTCATCTTTTGTGTTGGTAATCGATGTAACGACTTAAAATGATTATTTAAGCGAAATATTACAGTAATTGGACGATTATTTCGTTAGAAAATTGAAAAATACATGGTTTTGCCATTTTCCGCAATTTTTACCGTATAGGCTGTGCTAAAAATTAGACAAAAATATTAATTTTGTATTTTTTCATCTTTTGTGTTGGTGATCGATGTTACGACTAAAAATGATTATCCACGCGAAATATTACAGCGAGTAGAAGATTATTTCGTTAGAAAATTGAAAAATACATGGTTTTACCATTTTCTGCAATTTTTACATATAGACTGTGCTAAAACTTAGACAAAAATATTAATTATGTATTTTTTAATCTTTTGTGTTTGTAATCGATGTAACGACTAAAAATTATTATCCGGACGATTATTTCGTTAGAAAATTGATAAATACATGTTTTGGCATTTTCCGCAATTTTTACCATATAGGCTGTGCTAAAAATTAGACAAAAATATTAATTTTGTATTTTTTAATGTTTTGTGTTAGTTATTGATGTAACGACTAAAAATGATTATTTAAGCGAAATATTACAGTAATTGGACGATTATTTCGTTAGGAAATTGAAAAATACATGGTTTTGCCATTTTCCGCAATTTTTACCGTATAGGCTGTGCTAAAAGTTAGAAAACAATATTAATTTTGTATTTATTAATCTTTTGTATTTGTAATCGATGTAACGACTAAAAATGATTATCCACGCGTAATATTACAGTAATTGGACGATTATTTCGTTAGAAAATTGAAAAATACATTGTTTTGCCATTTTCCGCAATTTCTACCGTATAGGCTGTGCTAAAAGTTAGACAACAATAATCATTTAGTATTTATTAATCTTTTGTGTTTGTAATCGATGTAACGACTAAAAATGATTATCCACGCGTAATATTACAGTAATTGGACGATTATTTCGTTAGAAAATTGAAAAATACATTGTTTTGCCATTTTCCGCAATTTTTACCGTATAGGCTGTGCTAAAAGTTAGACAACAATATTAATTTTGTATTTATTAATCTTTTGTGTTTGTAATCGATGTAACGACTAAAAATGATTATCCACGCGTAATATTACAGTAATTGGAGGATTATTTCGTTAGAAAATTGAAAAATACATTGTTTTGCCATTTTCCGCAATTTTTACCGTATAGGCTGTGCTAAAAGTTAGACAACAATATTAATTTTGTATTTATTAATCTTTTGTGTTTGTAATCGATGTAACGACTAAAAATGATTATCCACGCGTAATATTACAGTAATTGGACGATTATTTCGTTAGAAAATTGAAAAATACATTGTTTTGCCATTTTCCGCAATTTTTACCGTATAGGCTGTGCTAAAAGTTAGACAACAATATTAATTTTGTATTTATTAATCTTTTGTGTTTGTAATCGATGTAACGACTAAAAATGATTATTCACGCGTAATATTACAGTAATTGGACGATTATTTCGTTAGAAAATTGAAAAATACATTGTTTTGCCATTTTCCGCAATTTTTACCGTATAGGCTGTGCTAAAAGTTAGACAACAATATTAATTTTGTATTTATTAATCTTTTGTGTTTGTAATCGATGTAACGACTAAAAATGATTATCCACGAGTAATATTACAGCGACTGGACGATTATTTCGTTAGAAAATTGAAAAATACATGGTTTTGCCATTTTCCCCAATTTTTACCGTATAGGCTGTGCTAAAAATTAGACAAATATATTAATTTTGTATTTTTTAATCTTTTGTGTTTGTAATCGATGTAACGACTAAAAATGATTATCCACGCGTAATATTACAGTAATTGGACGATTATTTCGTTAGAAAATTGAAAAATACATTGTTTTGCCATTTTCCGCAATTTTTACCGTATAGGCTGTGCTAAAAATTAGACAAAAATATAAATTTTTTATTTTTTAGTGTTTTGTGTTAGTAATCGATGAAACGACTAAAAATGATTATTTAAGCGAAATATTACAGTAATTGGACGATTATTTCGTTAGAAAATTGAAAAATACATGGTTTTGCCATTTTCCGCAATTTTTACCGTATAGGCTGTGCTAAAAGTTAGACAACAATATTAATTTTGTATTTATTAATCTTTTGTGTTTGTAATCGATGTAACGACTAAAAATGATTCGCCACGCGTAATATTACAGTAATTGGACGATTATTTCGTTAGAAAATTGAAAAATACATGGTTTTGCCATTTTCCCCAATTTTTACCATATAGGCTGTGCTAAAAATTAGACAAAAATATTAATTTTGTATTTTTTCATCTTTTGTGTTGGTAATCGATGTAACGACTAAAAATGATTATTTAAGCGAAATATTACAGTAATTGGACGATTATTTCGTTAGAAAATTGAAAAATACATGGTTTTGCCATTTTCCGCAATTTTTACCGTATAGGCTGTGCTAAAAATTAGACAAAAATATTAATTTTGTATTTTTGCATCTTTTGTGTTGGTGATCGATGTTACGACTAAAAATGATTATCCACGCGAAATATTACAGCGAGTAGAAGATTATTTCGTTAGAAAATTGAAAAATACATGGTTTTACCATTTTCTGCAATTTTTACTATAGACTGTGCTAAAAATTAGACAAAAATATTAATTATGTATTTTTTAATCTTTTGTGTTTGTAATCGATGTAACGACTAAAAATTATTATCCGGACGATTATTTCGTTAGAAAATTGAAAAATACATGTTTTGGCATTTTCCGCAATTTTTACCATATAGGCTGTGCTAAAAATTAGACAAAAATATTAATTTTGTATTTTTTAATGTTTTGTGTTAGTTATTGATGTAACGACTAAAAATGATTATTTAAGCGAAATATTACAGTAATTGGACGATTATTTCGTTAGGAAATTGAAAAATACATGGTTTTGCCATTTTCCGCAATTTTTACCGTATAGGCTGTGCTAAAAGTTAGACAACAATATTAATTTTGTATTTATTAATCTTTTGTGTTTGTAATCGATGTAACGACTAAAAATGATTATCCACGCGTAATATTACAGTAATTGGACGATTATTTCGTTAGAAAATAGAAAAATACATTGTTTTGCCATTTTCCGCAATTTCTACCGTATAGGCTGTGCTAAAAGTTAGACAACAATAATCATTTAGTATTTATTAATCTTTTGTGTTTGTAATCGATGTAACGACTAAAAATGATTATGCACGCGTAATATTACAGTAATTGGACGATTATTTCGTTAGAAAATTGAAAAATACATTGTTTTGCCATTTTCCGCAATTTTTACCGTATAGGCTGTGCTAAAAGTTAGACAACAATATTAATTTTGTATTTATTAATCTTTTGTGTTTGTAATCGATGTAACGACTAAAAATGATTATCCACGCGTAATATTACAGTAATTGGAGGATTATTTCGTTAGAAAATTGAAAAATACATTGTTTTGCCATTTTCCGCAATTTTTACGTATAGGCTGTGCTAAAAGTTAGACAACAATATTAATTTTGTATTTATTAATCTTTTGTGATTGTAATCGATGTAACGACTAAAAATGATTATCCACGCGTAATATTACAGTAATTGGACGATTATTTCGTTAGAAAATTGAAAAATACATTGTTTTGCCATTTTCCGCAATTTTTACCGTATAGGCTGTGCTAAAAATTAGACAAATATATTAATTTTGTATTTTTTCATGTATTGTGTTGGTATTCGATGTAACGACTAAAAATGATTATCCACGCGAAATATTAAAGCGATTGGACGATTATTTCGTTAGAAAATTAAAAAATACATGGTTTTGCCATTTTCCGCAATTTTTACCGTATAGGCTGTGCTAAAAATTAGACAAAAACATTA
This sequence comes from Lypha dubia, assembly GCA_947311025.1. Taxonomy (NCBI): domain Eukaryota; kingdom Metazoa; phylum Arthropoda; class Insecta; order Diptera; family Tachinidae; genus Lypha; species Lypha dubia. Next base: position 58,623,380 of record OX371261.1, on the reverse strand, counting down.
ATTTTGTATTTTTTAATCTTTTGTGTTGCTGATCGATGTTACGACTTTAAATGATTATCCACGCTTAATATTACAGCGACTGGACGATTATTTCGTTAGAAAATTGAAAAATACATGGTTTTGCCATTTTCCGCAATTTTTACCGTATAGGCTGTGCTAAAAATTAGACAAAAATATTAATTTTGTATTTTTTAATCTTTTGCGTTGGTGATTGATGTAACGACTAAAAATGATTATGCACGCGAAATATTACAGTGACTGGACGATTATTTCGTTAGAAAATTGAAAAATACATGGTTTTGCCATTTTCCGCAATTTTTACCGTATAGGCTGTGCTAAAAGTTAGACAACAATATTAATTTTGTATTTATTAATCTTTTGTGTTTGTAATCGATGTAACGACTAAAAATGATTATTCACGCGTAATATTACAGTAATTGGAGGATTATTTCGTTAGAAAATTGAAAAATACATTGTTTTGCCATTTTCCGCAATTTTTACCGTATAGGCTGTGCTAAAAGTTAGACAACAATATTAATTTTGTATTTATTAATCTTTTGTGTTTGTAATCGATGTAACGACTAAAAATGATTATCCACGCGTAATATTACAGTAATTGGACGATTATTTCGTTAGAAAATTGAAAAATACATGGTTTTGTCATTTTCCGCAATTTTTACCGTATAGGCTGTGCTAAAAATTAGACAAAAATATTAATTTTGTATTTTTTAATCTTTTGTGTTGGTGATCAAATGTACGACTAAAAATGATTATCCACGCGTAATATTACAGCGACTGGACGATTATTTCGTTAGAAAATTGAAAAATACATGGTTTTGCCATTTTCCCCAATTTTTACCGTATAGGCTGTGCTAAAAATTAGACAAATATATTAATTTTGTATTTTTTAATCTTTTGTGTTTGTAATCGATGTAACGACTAAAAATGATTATCCACGCGTAATATTACAGTAATTGGACGATTATTTCGTTAGAAAATTGAAAAATACATTGTTTTGCCATTTTCCGCAATTTTTACCGTATAGGCTGTGCTAAAAATTAGACAAAAATATAAATTTTGTATTTTTTAGTGTTTTGTGTTAGTAATCGATGAAACGACTAAAAATGATTATTTAAGCGAAATATTACAGTAATTGGACGATTATTTCGATAGAAAATTGAAAAATACATGGTTTTGCCATTTTCCGCAATTTTTACCGTATAGGCTGTGCTAAAAGTTAGACAACAATATTAATTTTGTATTTATTAATCTTTTGTGTTTGTAATCGATGTAACGACTAAAAATGATTCGCCACGCGTAATATTACAGTAATTGGACGATTATTTCGTTAGAAAATTGAAAAATACATGGTTTTGCCATTTTCCCCAATTTTTACCATATAGGCTGTGCTAAAAATTAGACAAAAATATTAATTTTGTATTTTTTCATCTTTTGTGTTGGTAATCGATGTAACGACTAAAAATGATTATTTAAGCGAAATATTACAGTAATTGGACGATTATTTCGTTAGAAAATTGAAAAATACATGGTTTTGCCATTTTCCGCAATTTTTACCGTATAGGCTGTGCTAAAAATTAGACAAAAATATTAATTTTGTATTTTTGCATCTTTTGTGTTGGTGATCGATGTTACGACTAAAAATGATTATCCACGCGAAATATTACAGCGAGTAGAAGATTATTTCGTTAGAAAATTGAAAAATACATGGTTTTACCATTTTCTGCAATTTTTACATATAGACTGTGCTAAAAATTTGACAAAAATATTAATTATGTATTTTTTAATCTTTTGTGTTTGTAATCGATGTAACGACTAAAAATTATTATCCGGACGATTATTTCGTTAGAAAATTGAAAAATACATGGTTTTACCATTTTCTGCAATTTTTACATATAGACTGTGCTAAAAATTAGACAAAAATATTAATTTTGTATTTTTTAATGTTTTGTGTTAGTTATTGATGTAACGACTAAAAATGATTATTTAAGCGAAATATTACAGTAATTGGACGATTATTTCGTTAGGAAATTGAAAAATACATGGTTTTGCCATTTTCCGCAATTTTTACCGTATAGGCTGTGCTAAAAGTTAGACAACAATATTAATTTTGTATTTATTAATCTTTTGTGTTTGTAATCGATGTAACGACTAAAAATGATTATCCACGCGTAATATTACAGTAATTGGACGATTATTTCGTTAGAAAATAGAAAAATACATTGTTTTGCCATTTTCCGCAATTTCTACCGTATAGGCTGTGCTAAAAGTTAGACAACAATAATCATTTAGTATTTATTAATCTTTTGTGTTTGTAATCGATGTAACGACTAAAAATGATTATCCACGCGTAATATTACAGTAATTGGACGATTATTTCGTTAGAAAATTGAAAAATACATTGTTTTGCCATTTTCCGCAATTTTTACCGTATAGGCTGTGCTAAAAGTTAGACAACAATATTAATTTTGTATTTATTAGTCTTTTGTGTTTGTAATCGATGTAACGACTAAAAATGATTATCCATTAGACAAAAATATTAATTTTGTATTTTTTTAGTGTTTTGTGTTAGTAATCGATGTAACGACTAAAAATGATTATTTAAGCGAAATATTACAGTAATTGGACGATTATTTCGTTAGAAAATTGAAAAATACATGGTTTAGCCATTTTCCGCAATTTTTACCGTATAGGCTGTGCTAAAAGTTAGACAACAATATAAATTTTGTATTGATTAATCTTTTGTGTTTGTAATCGATGTAACGACTAAAAATGATTATTCACGCGTAATATTACAGTAATTGGACGATTATTTCGTTAGAAAATTGAAAAATACATTGTTTTGCCATTTTCCGCAATTTTTACCGTATAGGCTGTGCTAAAAGTTAGACAACAATATTAATTTTGTATTTATTAATCTTTTGTGTTTGTAATCGATGTAACGACTAAAAATGATTATCCACGCGTAATATTACAGTAATTGTACAATTATTTCGTTAGAAAATTGAAAAATACATTGTTTTGCCATTTTCCGCAATTTTTACCGTATAGGCTGTGCTAAAAATAAGACAAATATATTAATTTTGAATTTTTTCATGTTTTGTGTTGGTAATCGATGTAACGACTAAAAATGATTATCCACGCGAAATATTAAAACGATTGGACGATTATTTCGTTACAAAATTTCAAAATACTTGGTTTTGCCATTTTCCGCAATTTTTACCGTATAGGCTGTGCTAAAAGTTAGACAAAAATATTAATTTTGTATTTATTAATCTTTTATGTTTGTAGTCGACGTAACGACTAAAAATGATTCGCCACGCGTAATATTACAGTAATTTTTACCGTATAGGCTGTGCTAAAAGTTAGACAACAATATTAATTTTGTATTTATTAATCTTTTGTGTTTGTAATCGATGTAACGACTAAAAATGATTATCCACGCGTAATATTACAGTAATTGGACGATTATTTCGTTAGAAAATTGAAAAATACATTGTTTTGCCATTTTCCACAATTTTTACCGTATAGGCTGTGCTAAAAATTAGACAAAAATATTAATTTTGTATTTTTTCATGTTTTGTGTTGGTAATCGATGTAACGACTAAAAATGATTATTTAAGCGAAATATTACAGTAATTGGACGATTATTTCGTAAGAAAATTGAAAAATACATTGTTTTGCCATTTTCCGCAATTTTTACCGTATAGGCTGTGCTAAAAATTAGACAAAAATATTAATTTTGTATTTTTTAATCTTTTGTGTTGGTGATCGAAAGTACGACTAAAAATGATTATCCACGCGTAATATTACAGCGACTGGACGATTATTTCGTTAGAAAATTGAAAAATACATGGTTTTGCCATTTTCCCCAATTTTTACCGTATAGGCTGTGCTAAAAATTAGACAAATATATTAATTTTGTATTTTTTAATCTTTTGTGTTTGTAATCGATGTAACGACTAAAAATGATTATCCACGCGTAATATTACAGTAATTGGACGATTATTTCGTTAGAAAATTGAAAAATACATTGTTTTGCCATTTTCCACAATTTTTACCGTATAGGCTGTGCTAAAAGTTAGACAACAATATTAATTTTGTATTTATTAATCTTTTGTGTTTGTAATCGATGTAACGACTAAAAATGATTATCCACGCGTAATATTACAGTAATTGGACGATTATTTCGTTAGAAAATTGAAAAATACATTGTTTTGCCATTTTCCACAATTTTTACCGTATAGGCTGTGCTAAAAATTAGACAAAAATATTAATTTTGTATTTTTTTAGTGTTTTGTGTTAGTAATCGATGTAACGACTAAAAATGATTATTTAAGCGAAATATTACAGTAATTGGACGATTATTTCGTTAGAAAATTGAAAAATACATGGTTTTGCCATTTTCCGCAATTTTTACCGTATAGGCTGTGCTAAAAGTTAGACAACAATATAAATTTTGTATTGATTAATCTTTTGTGTTTGTAATCGATGTAACGACTAAAAATGATTATTCACGCGTAATATTACAGCGACTGGACGATTATTTCGTTAGAAAATTGAAAAATACATGGTTTTGCCATTTTCCCCAATTTTTACCGTATAGGCTGTGCTAAAAATTAGACAAATATATTAATTTTGTATTTTTTAATCTTTTGTGTTTGTAATCGATGTAACGACTAAAAATGATTATCCACGCGTAATATTACAGTAATTGGACGATTATTTCGTTAGAAAATTGAAAAATACATTGTTTTGCCATTTTCCGCAATTTTTACCGTATAGGCTGTGCTAAAAATTAGACAAAAATATAAATTTTGTATTTTTTAGTGTTTTGTGTTAGTAATCGATGAAACGACTAAAAATGATTATTTAAGCGAAATATTACAGTAATTGGACGATTATTTCGTTAGAAAATTGAAAAATACATGGTTTTGCCATTTTCCGCAATTTTTACCGTATAGGCTGTGCTAAAAGTTAGACAACAATATTAATTTTGTATTTATTAATCTTTTGTGTTTGTAATCGATGTAACGACTAAAAATGATTCGCCACGCGTAATATTACAGTAATTGGACGATTATTTCGTTAGAAAATTGAAAAATACATGGTTTTGCCATTTTCCCCAATTTTTACCATATAGGCTGTGCTAAAAATTAGACAAAAATATTAATTTTGTATTTTTTCATCTTTTGTGTTGGTAATCGATGTAACGACTAAAAATGATTATTTAAGCGAAATATTACAGTAATTGGACGATTATTTCGTTAGAAAATTGAAAAATACATGGTTTTGCCATTTTCCGCAATTTTTACCGTATAGGCTGTGCTAAAAATTAGACAAAAATATTAATTTTGTATTTTTGCATCTTTTGTGTTGGTGATCGATGTTACGACTAAAAATGATTATCCACGCGAAATATTACAGCGAGTAGAAGATTATTTCGTTAGAAAATTGAAAAATACATGGTTTTACCATTTTCTGCAATTTTTACATATAGACTGTGCTAAAAATTTGACAAAAATATTAATTATGTATTTTTTAATCTTTTGTGTTTGTAATCGATGTAACGACTAAAAATTATTATCCGGACGATTATTTCGTTAGAAAATTGAAAAATACATGGTTTTACCATTTTCTGCAATTTTTACATATAGACTGTGCTAAAAATTAGACAAAAATATTAATTTTGTATTTTTTAATGTTTTGTGTTAGTTATTGATGTAACGACTAAAAATGATTATTTAAGCGAAATATTACAGTAATTGGACGATTATTTCGTTAGGAAATTGAAAAATACATGGTTTTGCCATTTTCCGCAATTTTTACCGTATAGGCTGTGCTAAAAGTTAGACAACAATATTAATTTTGTATTTATTAATCTTTTGTGTTTGTAATCGATGTAACGACTAAAAATGATTATCCACGCGTAATATTACAGTAATTGGACGATTATTTCGTTAGAAAATAGAAAAATACATTGTTTTGCCATTTTCCGCAATTTCTACCGTATAGGCTGTGCTAAAAGTTAGACAACAATAATCATTTAGTATTTATTAATCTTTTGTGTTTGTAATCGATGTAACGACTAAAAATGATTATCCACGCGTAATATTACAGTAATTGGACGATTATTTCGTTAGAAAATTGAAAAATACATTGTTTTGCCATTTTCCGCAATTTTTACCGTATAGGCTGTGCTAAAAGTTAGACAACAATATTAATTTTGTATTTATTAGTCTTTTGTGTTTGTAATCGATGTAACGACTAAAAATGATTATCCATTAGACAAAAATATTAATTTTGTATTTTTTTAGTGTTTTGTGTTAGTAATCGATGTAACGACTAAAAATGATTATTTAAGCGAAATATTACAGTAATTGGACGATTATTTCGTTAGAAAATTGAAAAATACATGGTTTTGCCATTTTCCGCAATTTTTACCGTATAGGCTGTGCTAAAAGTTAGACAACAATATAAATTTTGTATTGATTAATCTTTTGTGTTTGTAATCGATGTAACGACTAAAAATGATTATTCACGCGTAATATTACAGTAATTGGACGATTATTTCGTTAGAAAATTGAAAAATACATTGTTTTGCCATTTTCCGCAATTTTTACCGTATAGGCTGTGCTAAAAGTTAGACAACAATATTAATTTTGTATTTATTAATCTTTTGTGTTTGTAATCGATGTAACGACTAAAAATGATTATCCACGCGTAATATTACAGTAATTGTACAATTATTTCGTTAGAAAATTGAAAAATACATTGTTTTGCCATTTTCCGCAATTTTTACCGTATAGGCTGTGCTAAAAATAAGACAAATATATTAATTTTGAATTTTTTCATGTTTTGTGTTGGTAATCGATGTAACGACTAAAAATGATTATCCACGCGAAATATTAAAACGATTGGACGATTATTTCGTTACAAAATTTCAAAATACTTGGTTTTGCCATTTTCCGCAATTTTTACCGTATAGGCTGTGCTAAAAGTTAGACAAAAATATTAATTTTGTATTTATTAATCTTTTATGTTTGTAGTCGACGTAACGACTAAAAATGATTCGCCACGCGTAATATTACAGTAATTTTTACCGTATAGGCTGTGCTAAAAGTTAGACAACAATATTAATTTTGTATTTATTAATCTTTTGTGTTTGTAATCGATGTAACGACTAAAAATGATTATCCACGCGTAATATTACAGTAATTGGACGATTATTTCGTTAGAAAATTGAAAAATACATTGTTTTGCCATTTTCCACAATTTTTACCGTATAGGCTGTGCTAAAAATTAGACAAAAATATTAATTTTGTATTTTTTCATGTTTTGTGTTGGTAATCGATGTAACGACTAAAAATGATTATTTAAGCGAAATATTACAGTAATTGGACGATTATTTCGTAAGAAAATTGAAAAATACATTGTTTTGCCATTTTCCGCAATTTTTACCGTATAGGCTGTGCTAAAAATTAGACAAAAATATTAATTTTGTATTTTTTAATCTTTTGTGTTGGTGATCGAAAGTACGACTAAAAATGATTATCCACGCGTAATATTACAGCGACTGGACGATTATTTCGTTAGAAAATTGAAAAATACATGGTTTTGCCATTTTCCCCAATTTTTACCGTATAGGCTGTGCTAAAAATTAGACAAATATATTAATTTTGTATTTTTTAATCTTTTGTGTTGGTGATCGATGTAACGACTAAAAATGATTATCCACGCGAAATATTACAGTGACTGGACGATTTCGTTAGAAAATTGAAAAATACATGGTTTTGCCATTTTCCACAATTTTTACCGTATAGGCTGTGCTAAAAATTAGACAAAAATATTAATTTTGTATTTATTAATCTTTTGTGTTTGTAATCGATGTAACGACTAAAAATGATTATCCACGAGAAATATTAAAGCGATTGGACGATTATTTCGTTAGAAAATTGAAAAATACATTGTTTTGCCATTTTCCGCAATTTTTACCGTATAGGCTGTGCTAAAAATTAGACAAAAATATTAATTTTGTATTTTTTCATGTTTTGTGTTGGTAATCGATGTAACGACTAAAAATGATTATCCACGCGAAATATTAAAGCGACTGGACGATTATTTCGTTAGAAAATTGAAAAATACATGGTTTTGCCATTTTCCGCAATTTTTAACGTATAGGCTGTGTTTAAAATTAGACAAAAATATTAATTTTGTATTTTTTAATCTTTTGTGTTGGTGATCGATGTTACGTCTAAAAATGATTATGCACGCGAAATATTAAAGTGACTGGACGATTATTTCGTTAGAAAATTGAAAAATACATGGTTTTGCCATTTTCCGCAATTTTTACCGTATAGGCTGTGCTAAAAATTAGACATAAATATTAATTTTGTATTTATTAATCTTTTGTGTTTGTAATCGATGTAACGACTAAAAATGATTATCCACGCGAAATATTAAAGCGATTGGACGATTATTTCGTTAGAAAATTAAAAAATACATGGTTTTGCCATTTTCCGCAATTTTTACCGTATAGGCTGTGTAAAAATTAGACAAAAATATTAAGTTTGTATTTTTTAATCTTTTGTGTTGGTGATCGACGTTACGACTAAAAATGATTAACCACGCGAAATATTACAGCGATTAGAAGATTATTTCGTTAGAAAATTGAAAAATACATGGTTTTACCATTTTCTGCAATTTTTACATATACACTGTGCTAAAAATTAGACAAAAATATTAATTATGTATTTTTTAATCTTTTGTGTTTGTAATCGATGTAACGACTAAAAATTATTATCCGGACGATTATTTCGTTAGAAAATTGAAAAATAGATGATTTTGGCATTTTCCGCAATTTTTACCGTAAAGGCTGTGCTAAAAGTTAGAGAACAATATTAATTTTGTATTTATTAATCTTTTGTGTTTGTAATCGATGTAACGACTAAAAATGATTATTCACGCGTAATATTACAGTAATTTGACGATTATTTCGTTAGAAAATTGAAAAATACATTGTTTTGCCATTTTCCGCAATTTTTACCGTATAGGCTGTGCTAAAAGTAAGACAACAATATTAATTTTGTATTTATTAATCTTTTGTGTTTGTAATCGATGTAACGACTAAAAATGATTATCTACGCGTAATATTACAGTAATTGGACAATTATTTCGTTAGAAAATTGAAATATACATTGCTTTGCCATTTTCCGCAATTTTTACCGTATAGGCTGTGCTAAAAATAAGACATATATATTAATTTTGTATTTTTTTCATGTTTTGTGTTGGTAATCGATGTAACGACTAAAAATGATTATCCACGCGTAATATTACAGCGACTGGACGATTATTTCGTTAGAAAATTGAAAAATACATTGTTTTGCCATTTTCCGCAATTTTTACCGTATAGGCTGTGCTAAAAATTAGACAAAAATATTAATTTTGTATTTTTTAATCTTTTGTGTTTGTAATCGATGTAACGACTAAAAATGATTATCCACGCGTAATATTACAGTAATTGGACAATTATTTCGTTAGAAAATTGAAAAATACATAGTTTTTCCATTTTCCGCAATTTTTACCGTATAGGCTGTGCTAAAAATTAGACAAAAATATTAATTTTGTATTTTTTAATCTTTTGTGTTGGTGATCGATGTTACGACTAAAAATGATTATCCACGCGTAATATTACAGCGACTGGACGATTATTTCGTTAGAAAATTGAAAAATACATGGTTTTGCCATTTTCCCCAATTTTTACCGTATAGGCTGTGCTAAAAGTTAGACAACAATATTAATTTTGTATTTATTAATCTTTTGTGTTTGTAATCGATGTAACGACTAAAAATGATTATACACGCGAAATATTACAGTGACTGGACGATTATTTCGTTAGAAAATTGAAAAATACATGGTTTTGCCATTTTCCGCAATTTTTAGCGTATAGGCTGTGCTAAAAATTAGACAAAAATATTAATTTTGTATTTATTAATATTTTGTGTTTGTAATCGATGTAACGACTAAAAATGATTATCCACGCGAAATATTAAAGCGATTGGATGATTATTTCGTTAGAAAATTGAAAAATACATTGTTTTGCCATTTTCCGCAATTTTTACCGTAAAGGCTGTGCTAAATAATTAGACAAAAATATTAATTTTGTATTTTTTCATGTTTTGTGTTGGTAATCGATGTAACGACTAAAAATGATTATCCACGCGAAATATTAAAGCGATTGGACGATTATTTCGTTAGAAAATTAAAAAATACATGGTTTTGCCATTTTCCGCAATTTTTACCGTATAGGCTGTGATAAAAACTAGACAAAAATATTAATTTTGTATTTTTTAATCTTTTGTGTTGGTGGTCGATGTTACGACTCAAAATGATTATCCACGCTTAATATTACAGCGACTGGCGATTATTTCGTTAGAAAATTGAAAAATACATGGTTTTGCCATTTTCCGCAATTTTTACCGTATAGGCTGTGCTAAAAATTAGACAAAAATATTAATTTTGTATTTTTTCATGTTTTGTGTTGGTAATCGATGTAACGACTAAAAATGATTATCCACGCGAAATATTAAAGCGATTGGACGATTATTTCGTTAGAAAATTAAAAAATACATGGTTTTGCCATTTTCCGCAATTTTTACCGTATAGGCTGTGTAAAAATTAGACAAAAATATTAAGTTTGTATTTTTTAATCTTTTGTGTTGGTGATCGATGTTACGACTAAAAATGATTATCCACGCGAAATATTACAGCGAGTAGAAGATTATTTCGTTAGAAAATTGAAAAATACATGGTTTTACCATTTTCTGCAATTTTTACATATAGACTGTGCTAAAAATTAGACAAAAATATTAATTATGTATTTTTTAATCTTTTGTGTTTGTAATCGATGTAACGACTAAAAATTATTATCCGCACGATTATTTCGTTAGAAAATTGAAAAATACATGTTTTGGCATTTTCCGCAATTTTTACCATATTGGCTGTGCTAAAAATTAGACAAAAATATTAATTTTGTATTTTTTAATGTTTTGTGATAGTTATTGATGTAACAACTAAAAATGTTATTTAAGCGAAATATTACAGTAATTGGACGATTATTTCGTTAGGAAATTGAAAAATACATGGTTTTGCCATTTTCCGCAATTTTTACCGTATAGGCTGTGCTAAAAGTTAGACAACAATATTAATTTTGTATTTATTAATCTTTTGTGTTTGTAATCGATGTAACGACTAAAAATGATTATCCACGCGTAATAATTACAGTAATTGGACGATTATTTCGTTAGAAAATTGAAAAATACATTGTTTTGCCATTTTCCGCAATTTCTACCGTATAGGCTGTGCTAAAAGTTAGACAACAATAATCATTTAGTATTTATTAATCTTTTGTGTTTGTAATCGATGTAACGACTAAAAATGATTATCCACGCGTAATATTACAGTAATTAAACGATTATTTCGTTAGAAAATTGAAAAATACATTGTTTTGCCATTTTCCGCAATTTTTACCGTATAGGCTGTGCTAAAAGTTAGACAACAATATTAATTTTGTATTTATTAATCTTTTGTGTTTGTAATCGATGTAACGACTAAAAATGATTATCCACGCGTAATATTACAGTAATTGGAGGATTATTTCGTTAGAAAATTGAAAAATACATTGTTTTGCCATTTTCCGCAATTTTTACCGTATAGGCTGTGCTAAAATTTAGACAACAATATTAATTTTGTATTTATTAATCTTTTGTGTTTGTAATCGATGTAACGACTAAAAATGATTATCCACGCGTAATATTACAGTAATTGGACGATTATTTCGTTAGAAAATTTAAAAATACATTGTTTTGCCATTTTCCACAATTTTTACCGTATAGGCTGTGCTAAAAATTAGACAAAAATATTATTTTTGTATTTTTTCATGTTTTGTGTTGGTAATCGATGTAACGACTAAAAATGATTATTTAAGCGAAATATTACAGGAATTGGACGATTATTTCGTAAGAGAATTGAAAAATACATTGTTTTGCCATTTTCCGCAATTTTTACCGTATAGGCTGTGCTAAAAGTTAGACAACAATATTAATTTTGTATTTATTAATCTTTTGTGTTTGTAATCGATGTAACGACTAAAAATGATTATCCACGCTTAATATTACAGTAATTGGACGATTATTTCGTTAGAAAATTGAAAAATACATTGTTTTGCCATTTTCCGCAATTTTTACCGTATAGGCTGTCCTAAAAATTAGACAAAAATATTAATTTTGTATTTTTTAGTGTTTTGTGTTAGTAATCGATGTAACGACTAAAAATGATTATTTAAGCGAAATATTACAGTAATTGGACGATTATTTCGTTAGAAAATTGAAAAATACATGGTTTTGCCATTTTACTCAATTTTTACCGTATAGGCTGTGCTAAAAATTAGACAAAAATATTAAGATTGTATTTTTTAATCTTTTGTCTTGGTGATCGATGTTACGACTAAAAATGATTATTCACGCGTAATATTACAGTAATTGGACGATTATTTCGTTAGAAAATTGAAAAATACATTGTTTTGCCATTTTCTGCAATTTTTACATATAGACTGTGCTAAAAATTAGACAAAAATATTAATTATGTATTTTTTAATCTTTTGTGTTTGTAATCGATGTAACGACTAAAAATTATTATCCAGACGATTATTTCGTTAGAAAATTGAAAAATACATGATTTTGGCATTTTCCGCAATTTTTACCGTATAGGCTGTGCTAAAAATTAAACAAAAATATTAATTTTGTATTTATTAATCTTTTGTGTTTGTAATCGATGTAACGACTAAAAATGATTATCCACGCGAAATATTAGAGCGATTGGACGATTATTTCGTTAGAAAATTGAAAAATACATTGTTTTGCCATTTTCCGCAATTTTTACCGTATAGGCTGTGTTTAAAATTAGACAAAAATATTAATTTTGTATTTTTTCATGTTTTGTGTTGGTAATCGATGTAACGACTAAAAATGATTATCCACGCGAAATATTAAAGCGATTGGACGATTATTTCGTTAGAAAATTAAAAAATACATGGTTTTGCCATTTTCCCCAATTTTTACCGTTAGAAAATTGAAAAATACATTGTTTTGCCATTTTCCGCAATTTCTACCATATAGGCTGTGCTAAAAGTTAGACAACAATAATCATTTAGTATTTATTAATCTTTTGTGTTTGTAATCGATGTAACGACTAAAAATGATTATCCACGCGTAATATTACAGTAATTAAACGATTATTTCGTTAGAAAATTGAAAAATACATGGTTTTGCCATTTTCCGCAATTTTTACCGTATAGGCTGTGCTAAAAATTAGACAAAAACATTAATTTTGTATTTTTTAATCTTTTGTGTTGGTGATCGATGTTACGACTTTAAATGATTATCCACGCTTAATATTACAGCGACTGGACGATTATTTCGTTAGAAAATTGAAAAATACATGGTTTTGCCATTTTCCGCAATTTTTACCGTATAGGCTGTGTTTAAAATTAGACAAAAATATTAATTTTGTATTTTTTAATCTTTTGTGTTGGTGATCGATGTTACGACTAAAAATGATTATCCACGCGTAATATTACAGCGACTGGACGATTATTTCGTTAGAAAATTGAAAAATAAATGGTTTTGCCATTTTCCCCAATTTTTACCGTATAGGCTGTGCTAAAAATTAGACAAAAATATTAATTTTGTATTTTTTAATCTTTTGCGTTGGTGATTTATGTAACGACTAAAAATGATTATGCACGCGAAATATTACAGTGACTGGACGATTATTTCGTTAGAAAATTGAAAAATACATGGTTTTGCCATTTTCCGCAATTTTTACCGTATAGGCTGTGCTAAAAATTAGACATAAATATTAATTTTGTATTTATTAATCTTTTGTGTTTGTAATCGATGTAACGACTAAAAATGATTATCCACGCGAAATATTAGAGCGATTGGACGATTATTTCGTTAGAAAATTGAAAAATACATTGTTTTGCCATTTTCCGCAATTTTTACCGTATAGGCTGTGCTAAAAATTAGACAAAAATATTAATTTTGTATTTTTTCATGTTTTGTGTTGGTAATCGATGTAACGACTAAAAATGATTATCCACGAGAAATATTAAAGCGATTGGACGATTATTTCGTTAGAAAATTAAAAAATACATGGTTTTGCCATTTTCCGCAATTTTTACCGTATAGGCTGTGTAAAAATTAGACAAAAATATTAAGTTTGTATTTTTTAATCTTTTGTGTTGGTGATCGACGTTACGACTAAAAATGATTATCCACGCGAAATATTACAGCGATTAGAAGATTATTTCGTTAGAAAATTGAAAAATACATGGTTTTACCATTTTCTGCAATTTTTACATATAGACTGTGCTAAAAATTAGACAAAAATATTAATTATGTATTTTTTAATCTTTTGTGTTTGTAATCGATGTAACGACTAAAAATGATTATCCACGCGAAATATTAAAGCGATTGGACGATTATTTCGTTAGAAAATTAAAAAATACATGGTTTTGCCATTTTCCGCAATTTTTACCGTATAGGCTGTGATAAAAACTAGACAAAAATATTAATTTTGTATTTTTTAATCTTTTGTGTTGGTGGTCGATGTTACGACTCAAAATGATTATCCACGCTTAATATTACAGCGACTGGCGATTATTTCGTTAGAAAATTGAAAAATACATGGTTTTGCCATTTTCCGCAATTTTTACCGTATAGGCTGTGCTAAAAATTAGACAAAAATATTAATTTTGTATTTTTTCATGTTTTGTGTTGGTAATTGATGTAACGACTAAAAATGATTATCCACGCGAATTATTAAAGCGATTGGACGATTATTTCGTTAGAAAATTAAAAAATACATGGTTTTGCCATTTTCCGCAATTTTTACCGTATAGGCTGTGTAAAAATTAGACAAAAATATTAAGTTTGTATTTTTTAATCTTTTGTGTTGGTGATCGATGTTACGACTAAAAATGATTATCCACGCGAAATATTACAGCGAGTAGAAGATTATTTCGTTAGAAAATTGAAAAATACATGGTTTTACCATTTTCTGCAATTTTTACATATAGACTGTGCTAAAAATTAGACAAAAATATTAATTATGTATTTTTTAATCTTTTGTGTTTGTAATCGATGTAACGACTAAAAATTATTATCCGCACGATTATTTCGTTAGAAAATTGAAAAATACATGTTTTGGCATTTTCCGCAATTTTTACCATATTGGCTGTGCTAAAAATTAGACAAAAATATTAATTTTGTATTTTTTAATGTTTTGTGATAGTTATTGATGTAACAACTAAAAATGTTATTTAAGCGAAATATTACAGTAATTGGACGATTATTTCGTTAGGAAATTGAAAAATACATGGTTTTGCCATTTTCCGCAATTTTTACCGTATAGGCTGTGCTAAAAGTTAGACAACAATATTAATTTTGTATTTATTAATCTTTTGTGTTTGTAATCGATGTAACGACTAAAAATGATTATCCACGCGTAATAATTACAGTAATTGGACGATTATTTCGTTAGAAAATTGAAAAATACATTGTTTTGCCATTTTCCGCAATTTCTACCGTATAGGCTGTGCTAAAAGTTAGACAACAATAATCATTTA
The DNA here is from genome assembly GCA_947311025.1 of Lypha dubia. Classification (NCBI taxonomy): domain Eukaryota; kingdom Metazoa; phylum Arthropoda; class Insecta; order Diptera; family Tachinidae; genus Lypha; species Lypha dubia. The sequence continues at coordinate 58,607,674 of OX371261.1, read as the reverse complement.
GTATTTATTAATCTTTTGTGTTTGTAATCGATGTAACGACTAAAAATGATTATCCACGCGTAATATTACAGTAATTAAACGATTATTTCGTTAGAAAATTGAAAAATACATTGTTTTGCCATTTTCCGCAATTTTAACCGTATAGGCTGTGCTAAAAGTTAGACAACAATATTAATTTTGTATTTATTAATCTTTTGTGTTTGTAATCGATGTAACGACTAAAAATGATTATCCACGCGTAATATTACAGTAATTGGAGGATTATTTCGTTAGAAAATTGAAAAATACATTGTTTTGCCATTTTCCGCAATTTTTACCGTATAGGCTGTGCTAAAATTTAGACAACAATATTAATTTTGTATTTATTAATCTTTTGTGTTTGTAATCGATGTAACGACTAAAAATGATTATCCACGCGTAATATTACAGTAATTGGACGATTATTTCGTTAGAAAATTTAAAAATACATTGTTTTGCCATTTTCCACAATTTTTACCGTATAGGCTGTGCTAAAAATTAGACAAAAATATTATTTTTGTATTTTTTCATGTTTTGTGTTGGTAATCGATGTAACGACTAAAAATGATTATTTAAGCGAAATATTACAGGAATTGGACGATTATTTCGTAAGAGAATTGAAAAATACATTGTTTTGCCATTTTCCGCAATTTTTACCGTATAGGCTGTGCTAAAAGTTAGACAACAATATTAATTTTGTATTTATTAATCTTTTGTGTTTGTAATCGATGTAACGACTAAAAATGATTATCCACGCTTAATATTACAGTAATTGGACGATTATTTCGTTAGAAAATTGAAAAATACATTGTTTTGCCATTTTCCGCAATTTTTACCGTATAGGCTGTGCTAAAAATTAGACAAAAATATTAATTTTGTATTTTTTAGTGTTTTGTGTTAGTAATCGATGTAACGACTAAAAATGATTATTTAAGCGAAATATTACAGTAATTGGACGATTATTTCGTTAGAAAATTGAAAAATACATGGTTTTGCCATTTTACTCAATTTTTACCGTATAGGCTGTGCTAAAAATTAGACAAAAATATTAAGATTGTATTTTTTAATCTTTTGTCTTGGTGATCGATGTTACGACTAAAAATGATTATTCACGCGTAATATTACAGTAATTGGACGATTATTTCGTTAGAAAATTGAAAAATACATTGTTTTGCCATTTTCTGCAATTTTTACATATAGACTGTGCTAAAAATTAGACAAAAATATTAATTATGTATTTTTTAATCTTTTGTGTTTGTAATCGATGTAACGACTAAAAATTATTATCCAGACGATTATTTCGTTAGAAAATTGAAAAATACATGATTTTGGCATTTTCCGCAATTTTTACCGTATAGGCTGTGCTAAAAATTAAACAAAAATATTAATTTTGTATTTATTAATCTTTTGTGTTTGTAATCGATGTAACGACTAAAAATGATTATCCACGCGAAATATTAGAGCGATTGGACGATTATTTCGTTAGAAAATTGAAAAATACATTGTTTTGCCATTTTCCGCAATTTTTACCGTATAGGCTGTGTTTAAAATTAGACAAAAATATTAATTTTGTATTTTTTCATGTTTTGTGTTGGTAATCGATGTAACGACTAAAAATGATTATCCACGCGAAATATTAAAGCGATTGGACGATTATTTCGTTAGAAAATTAAAAAATACATGGTTTTGCCATTTTCCCCAATTTTTACCGTTAGAAAATTGAAAAATACATTGTTTTGCCATTTTCCGCAATTTCTACCGTATAGGCTGTGCTAAAGTTAGACAACAATAATCATTTAGTATTTATTAATCTTTTGTGTTTGTAATCGATGTAACGACTAAAAATGATTATCCACGCGTAATATTACAGTAATTAAACGATTATTTCGTTAGAAAATTGAAAAATACATGGTTTTGCCATTTTCCGCAATTTTTACCGTATAGGCTGTGCTAAAAATTAGACAAAACATTAATTTTGTATTTTTTAATCTTTTGTGTTGGTGATCGATGTTACGACTTTAAATGATTATCCACGCTTAATATTACAGCGACTGGACGATTATTTCGTTAGAAAATTGAAAAATACATGGTTTTGCCATTTTCCGCAATTTTTACCGTATAGGCTGTGTTTAAAATTAGACAAAAATATTAATTTTGTATTTTTTAATCTTTTGTGTTGGTGATCGATGTTACGACTAAAAATGATTATCCACGCGTAATATTACAGCGACTGGACGATTATTTCGTTAGAAAATTGAAAAATAAATGGTTTTGCCATTTTCCCCAATTTTTACCGTATAGGCTGTGCTAAAAATTAGACAAAAATATTAATTTTGTATTTTTTAATCTTTTGCGTTGGTGATTGATGTAACGACTAAAAATGATTATGCACGCGAAATATTACAGTGACTGGACGATTATTTCGTTAGAAAATTGAAAAATACATGGTTTTGCCATTTTCCGCAATTTTTACCGTATAGGCTGTGCTAAAAATTAGACATAAATATTAATTTTGTATTTATTAATCTTTTGTGTTTGTAATCGATGTAACGACTAAAAATGATTATCCACGCGAAATATTAGAGCGATTGGACGATTATTTCGTTAGAAAATTGAAAAATACATTGTTTTGCCATTTTCCGCAATTTTTACCGTATAGGCTGTGCTAAAAATTAGACAAAAATATTAATTTTGTATTTTTTCATGTTTTGTGTTGGTAATCGATGTAACGACTAAAAATGATTATCCACGAGAAATATTAAAGCGATTGGACGATTATTTCGTTAGAAAATTAAAAAATACATGGTTTTGCCATTTTCCGCAATTTTTACCGTATAGGCTGTGTAAAAATTAGACAAAAATATTAAGTTTGTATTTTTTAATCTTTTGTGTTGGTGATCGACGTTACGACTAAAAATGATTATCCACGCGAAATATTACAGCGATTAGAAGATTATTTCGTTAGAAAATTGAAAAATACATGGTTTTACCATTTTCTGCAATTTTTACATATAGACTGTGCTAAAAATTAGACAAAAATATTAATTATGTATTTTTTAATCTTTTGTGTTTGTTATCGATGTAACGACTAAAAATTATTATCCGGACGATTATTTCGTTAGAAAATTGAAAAATACATGATTTTGGCATTTTCCGCAATTTTTACCGTAAAGGCTGTGCTAAAAGTTAGACAACAATATTAATTTTGTATTTATTCATGTTTTGTGTTGGTAATCGATGTAACGACTAAAAATGATTATCCACGCGAAATATTAAAACGATTGGACGATTATTTCGTTACAAAATTTAAAAATACTTGGTTTTGCCATTTTCCGCAATTTTTACCGTATAGGCTACGCTAAAAGTAAGACAACAATATTAATTTTGTATTTATTAATCTTTTGTGTTTGTAATCGATGTAACGACTAAAAATGATTATCTACGCGTAATATTACAGTAATTGGACAATTATTTCGTTAGAAAATTGAAATATACATTGTTTTGCCATTTTCCGCAATTTTTACCGTATAGGCTGTGCTAAAAATAAGACATATATATTAATTTTGTATTTTTTTCATGTTTTGTGTTGGTAATCGATGTAACGACTAAAAATGATTATCCACGCGTAATATTACAGTAATTGGACAATTATTTCGTTAGAAAATTGAAAAATACATAGTTTTGCCATTTTCCGCAATTTTTACCGTATAGGCTATGCTAAAAATTAGACAAAAATATTAATTTTGTATTTTTTAATCTTTTGTGTTGGTGATCGATGTTACGACTAAAAATGATTATCCACGCGTAATATTACAGCGACTGGACGATTATTTCGTTAGAAAATTTAAAAATACATTGTTTTGCCATTTTCCGCAATTTTTACCGTATAGGCTGTGCTAAAAATTAGACAAAAATATTAATTTTGTATTTTTTAATCTTTTGTGTTTGTAATCGATGTTACGACTAAAAATGATTATCCACGCGAAATATTACAGCGAGTAGAAGATTATTTCGTTAGAAAATTGAAAAATACATGGTTTTACCATTTTCTGCAATTTTTACATATAGACTGTGCTAAAAATTAGACAAAAATATTAATTATGTATTTTTTAATCTTTTGTGTTTGTAATCGATGTAACGACTAAAAATTATTATCCGCACGATTATTTCGTTAGAAAATTGAAAAATACATGTTTTGGCATTTTCCGCAATTTTTACCATATTGGCTGTGCTAAAAATTAGACAAAAATATTAATTTTGTATTTTTTAATGTTTTGTGATAGTTATTGATGTAACGACTAAAAATGATTATTTAAGCGAAATATTACAGTAATTGGACGATTATTTCGTTAGGAAATTGAAAAATACATGGTTTTGCCATTTTCCGCAATTTTTACCGTATAGGCTGTGCTAAAAGTTAGACAACAATATTAATTTTGTATTTATTAATCTTTTGTGTTTGTAATCGATGTAACGACTAAAAATGATTATCCACGCGTAATAATTACAGTAATTGGACGATTATTTCGTTAGAAAATTGAAAAATACATTGTTTTGCCATTTTCCGCAATTTCTACCGTATAGGCTGTGCTAAAAGTAAGACAACAATAATCATTTAGTATTTATTAATCTTTTGTGTTTGTAATCGATGTAACGACTAAAAATGATTATCCACGCGTAATATTACAGTAATTAAACGATTATTTCGTTAGAAAATTGAAAAATACATTGTTTTGCCATTTTCCGCAATTTTTACCGTATAGGCTGTGCTAAAAGTTAGACAACAATATTAATTTTGTATTTATTAATCTTTTGTGTTTGTAATCGATGTAACGACTAAAAATGATTATCCACGCGTAATATTACAGTAATTGGAGGATTATTTCGTTAGAAAATTGAAAAATACATTGTTTTGCCATTTTCCGCAATTTTTACCGTATAGGCTGTGCTAAAATTTAGACAACAATATTAATTTTGTATTTATTAATCTTTTGTGTTTGTAGTCGACGTAACGACTAAAAATGATTCGCCACGCGTAATATTACAGTAATTGGACGATTATTTCGTTAGAAAATTGAAAAATACATGGTTTTGTCATTTTCCGCAATTTTTACCGTATAGGCTGTGCTAAAAATTAGACAAAAATATTAATTTTGTATTTTTTAATCTTTTGTGTTGGTGATCGAATGTACGACTAAAAATGATTATCCACGCGTAATATTACAGCGACTGGACGATTATTTCGTTAGAAAATTGAAAAATACATGGTTTTGCCATTTTCCCCAATTTTTACCGTATAGGCTGTGCTAAAAATTAGACAAATATATTAATTTTGTATTTTTTAATCTTTTGTGTTGGTGATCGATGTAACGACTAAAAATGATTATCCACGCGAAATATTACAGTGACTGGACGATTTCGTTAGAAAATTGAAAAATACATGGTTTTGCCATTTTCCACAATTTTTACCGTATAGGCTGTGCTAAAAATTAGACAAAAATATTAATTTTGTATTTATTAATCTTTTGTGTTTGTAATCGATGTAACGACTAAAAATGATTATCCACGCGAAATATTAAAGCGATTGGACGATTATTTCGTTAGAAAATTGAAAAATACATTGTTTTGCCATTTTCCGCAATTTTTACCGTATAGGCTGTGCTAAAAATTAGACAAAAATATTAATTTTGTATTTTATCATGTTTTGTGTTGGTAATCGATGTAACGACTAAAAATGATTATCCACGAGAAATATTAAAGCGATTGGACGATTATTTCGTTAGAAAATTAAAAAATACATGGTTTTGCCATTTTCCGCAATTTTTACCGTATAGGCTGTGCTAAAAATTAGACAAAAACATTAATTTTGTATTTTTTAATCTTTTGTGTTGGTGATCGATGTTACGATTTTAAATGATTATCCACGCTTAATATTACAGCGACTGGACGATTATTTCGTTAGAAAATTGAAAAATACATGGTTTTGCCATTTTCCGCAATTTTTACCGTATAGGCTGTGTTTAAAATTAGACAAAAATATTAATTTTGTATTTTTTAATCTTTTGTGTTGGTGATCGATGTTACGACTAAAAATGATTATCCACGCGTAATATTACAGCGACTGGACGATTATTTCGTTAGAAAATTGAAAAATAAATGGTTTTGCCATTTTCCCCAATTTTTACCGTATAGGCTGTGCTAAAAATTAGACAAAAATATTAAATTTGTATTTTTTAATCTTTTGCGTTGGTGATTGATGTAACGACTAAAAATGATTATGCACGCGAAATATTACAGTGACTGGACGATTATTTCGTTAGAAAATTGAAAAATACATGGTTTTGCCACTTTCCGCAATTTTTACCGTATAGGCTGTGCTAAAAATTAGACATAAATATTAATTTTGTATTTATTAATCTTTTGTGTTTGTAATCGATGTAACGACTAAAAATGATTATCCACGCGAAATATTAGAGCGATTGGACGATTATTTCGTTAGAAAATTGAAAAATACATTGTTTTGCCATTTTCCGCAATTTTTACCGTATAGGCTGTGCTAAAAATTAGACAAAAATATTAATTTTGTATTTTTTCATGTTTTGTGTTGGTAATCGATGTAACGACTAAAAATGATTATCCACGCGAAATATTAAAGCGATTGGACGATTATTTCGTTAGAAAATTAAAAAATACATGGTTTTGCCATTTTCCGCAATTTTTACCGTATAGGCTGTGTAAAAATTAGACAAAAATATTAAGTTTGTATTTTTTAATCTTTTGTGTTGGTGATCGACGTTACGACTAAAAATGATTATCCACGCGAAATATTACAGCGATTAGAAGATTATTTCGTTAGAAAATTGAAAAATACATGGTTTTACCATTTTCTGCAATTTTTACATATAGACTGTGCTAAAAATTAGACAAAAATATTAATTATGTATTTTTTAATCTTTTGTGTTTGTAATCGATGTAACGACTAAAAATTATTATCCGGACGATTATTTCGTTAGAAAATTGAAAAATCCATGATTTTGGCATTTTCCGCAATTTTTACCGTAAAGGCTGTGCTAAAAGTTAGACAACAATATTAATTTTGTATTTATTAATCTTTTGTGTTTGTAATCGATGTAACGACTAAAAATGATTATTCACGCGTAATATTACAGTAATTGGACGATTATTTCGTTAGAAAATTGAAAAATACATTGTTTTGCCATTTTCCGCAATTTTTACCGTATAGGCTGTGCTAAAAGTAAGACAACAATATTAATTTTGTATTTATTAATCTTTTGTGTTTGTAATCGATGTAACGACTAAAAATGATTATCTACGCGTAATATTACAGTAATTGGACAATTATTTCGTTAGAAAATTGAAATATACATTGTTTTGCCATTTTCCGCAATTTTTACCGTATAGGCTGGGCTAAAAATAAGACATATATATTAATTTTGTATTTTTTTCATGTTTTGTGTTGGTAATCGATGTAACGACTAAAAATGATTATCCACGCGTAATATTACAGTAATTGGACAATTATTTCGTTAGAAAATTGAAAAATACATAGTTTTGCCATTTTCCGCAATTTTTACCGTATAGGCTGTGCTAAAAATTAGACAAAAATATTAATTTTGTATTTTTTAATCTTTTGTGTTGGTGATCGATGTTACGACTAAAAATGATTATCCACGCGTAATATTACAGCGACTGGACGATTATTTCGTTAGAAAATTTAAAAATACATTGTTTTGCCATTTTCCGCAATTTTTACCGTATAGGCTGTGCTAAAAATTAGACAAAAATATTAATTTTGTATTTTTTAATCTTTTGTGTTTGTAATCTATGTAACGACTAAAAATGATTATCCACGCGTAATATTACAGTAATTGGACAATTATTTCGTTAGAAAATTGAAAAATACATAGTTTTGCCATTTTCCGCAATTTTTACCGTATAGGCTGTGCTAAAAATTAGACAAAAATATTAATTTTGTATTTATTAATCTTTTGTGTTTGTAATCGATGTAACGACTAAAAATGATTATCCACGAGTAATATTACAGCGACTGGACGATTATTTCGTTAGAAAATTGAAAAATACATGGTTTTGCCATTTTCCCCAATTTTTACCGTATAGGCTGTGCTAAAAATTAGACAAAAATATTAATTTTGTATTTTTTAATCTTTTGTGTTGGTGATCGATGTAACGACTAAAAATGATTATACACGCGAAATATTACAGTGACTGGACGATTATTTCGTTAGAAAATTGAAAAATACATGGTTTTGCCATTTTCCACAATTTTTACCGTATAGACTGTGCTAAAAATTAGACAAAAATATTAATTTTGTATTTATTAATATTTTGTGTTTGTAATCGATGTAACGACTAAAAATGATTATCCACGCGAAATATTAAAGCGATTGGACGATTATTTCGTTAGAAAATTGAAAAATACATTGTTTTGCCATTTTCCGCAATTTTTACCGTAAAGGCTGTGCTAAATAATTAGAAAAATATTAATTTTGTATTTTTTCATGTTTTGTGTTGGTAATCGATGTAACGACTAAAAATGATTATCCACGCGAAATATTAAAGCGATTGGACGATTATTTCGTTAGAAAATTAAAAAATACATGGTTTTGCCATTTTCCGCAATTTTTACCGTATAGGCTGTGCTAAAAATTAGACAAAAATATTAATTTTGTATTTATTAATATTTTGTGTTTGTAATCGATGTAACGACTAAAAATGATTATCCACGCGAAATATTAAAGCGATTGGACGATTATTTCGTTAGAAAATTGAAAAATACATTGTTTTGCCATTTTCCGCAATTTTTACCGTATAGGCTGTGCTAAAAATTAGACAAAAATATTAATTTTGTATTTTTTCATGTATTGTGTTGGTATTCGATGTAACGACTAAAAATGATTATCCACGCGAAATATTAAAGCGATTGGACGATTATTTCGTTAGAAAATTAAAAAATACATGGTTTTGCCATTTTCCGCAATTTTTACCGTATAGGCTGTGCTAAAAATTAGACAAAAACATTAATTTTGTATTTTTTAATCTTTTGTGTTGCTGATCGATGTTACGACTTTAAATGATTATCCACGCTTAATATTACAGTGACTGGACGATTATTTCGTTAGAAAATTGAAAAATACATGGTTTTGCCATTTTCGCAATTTTTACCGTATAGGCTGTGCTAAAAATTAGACATAAATATTAATTTTGTATTTTTTAATCTTTTGTGTTGCTGATCGATGTTACGACTTTAAATGATTATCCACGCTTAATATTACAGTGACTGGACGATTATTTCGTTAGAAAATTGAAAAATACATTGTTTTGCCATTTTCCGCAATTTTTACCGTATAGGCTGTGCTAAAAATTAGACAAAAATATTAATTTTGTATTTTTTCATGTTTTGTGTTGGTAATCGATGTAACGACTAAAAATGATTATCCACGCGAAATATTAAAGCGATTGGACGATTATTTCGTTAGAAAATTAAAAAATACATGGTTTTGCCATTTTCCGCAATTTTTACCGTATAGGCTGTGTAAAAATTAGACAAAAATATTAAGTTTGTATTTTTTAATCTTTTGTGTTGGTGATCGACGTTACGACTAAAAATGATTATCCACGCGAAATATTACAGCGATTAGAAGATTATTTCGTTAGAAAATTGAAAAATACATGGTTTTACCATTTTCTGCAATTTTTACATATAGACTGTGCTAAAAATTAGACAAAAATATTAATTATGTATTTTTTAATCTTTTGTGTTTGTAATCGATGTAACGACTAAAAATTATTATCCGGACGATTATTTCGTTAGAAAATTGAAAAATACATGATTTTGGCATTTTCCGCAATTTTTACCGTATAGGCTGTGCTAAAAATTAGACAAAAATATTAATTTTGTATTTTTTAATCTTTTGTGTTGGTGATCGATGTTACGACTAAAAATGATTATCCACGCGTAATATTACAGTAATTGGACAATTATTTCGTTAGAAAATTGAAAAATACATAGTTTTGCCATTTTCCGCAATTTTTACCGTATAGGCTGTGCTAAAAATTAGACAAAAATATTAATTTTGTATTTATTAATCTTTTGTGTTTGTAATCGATGTAACGACTAAAAATGATTATCCACGAGTAATATTACAGCGACTGGACGATTATTTCGTTAGAAAATTGAAAAATACATGGTTTTGCCATTTTCCCCAATTTTTACCGTATAGGCTGTGCTAAAAATTAGACAAAAATATTAATTTTGTATTTATTAATATTTTGTGTTTGTAATCGATGTAACGACTAAAAATGATTATCCACGCGAAATATTAAAGCGATTGGACGATTATTTCGTTAGAAAATTGAAAAATACATTGTTTTGCCATTTTCCGCAATTTTTACCGTAAAGGCTGTGCTAAATAATTAGAAAAATATTAATTTTGTATTTTTTCATGTTTTGTGTTGGTAATCGATGTAACGACTAAAAATGATTATCCACGCGAAATATTAAAGCGATTGGACGATTATTTCGTTAGAAAATTAAAAAATACATGGTTTTGCCATTTTCCGCAATTTTTACCGTATAGGCTGTGATTAAAATTAGACAAAAATATTAATTTTGTATTTATTAATATTTTGTGTTTGTAATCGATGTAACGACTAAAAATGATTATCCACGCGAAATATTAAAGCGATTGGACGATTATTTCGTTAGAAAATTAAAAAATACATGGTTTTGCCATTTTCCGCAATTTTTACCGTATAGGCTGTGCTAAAAATTAGACAAAAACATTAATTTTGTATTTTTTAATCTTTTGTGTTGCTGATCGATGTTACGACTTTAAATGATTATCCACGCTTAATATTACAGCGACTGGACGATTATTTCGTTAGAAAATTGAAAAATACATGGTTTTGCCATTTTCCGCAATTTTTACCGTATAGGCTGTGTTTAAAATTAGACAAAAATATTAATTTTGTATTTTTTAATCTTTTGTGTTTGTGATCGATGTTACGACTAAAAATGATTATCCACGCGTAATATTACAGCGACTGGACGATTATTTCGTTAGAAAATTGAAAAATAAATGGTTTTGCCATTTTCCCCAATTTTTACCGTATAGGCTGTGCTAAAAATTAGACAAAAATATTAATTTTGTATTTTTTAATCTTTTGCGTTGGTGATTGATGTAACGACTAAAAATGATTATGCACGCGAAATATTACAGTGACTGGACGATTATTTCGTTAGAAAATTGAAAAATACATGGTTTTGCCATTTTCCGCAATTTTTACCGTATAGGCTGTGCTAAAAATTAGACATAAATATTAATTTTGTATTTATTAATCTTTTGTGTTTGTAATCGATGTAACGACTAAAAATGATTATCCACGCGAAATATTAGAGCGATTGGACGATTATTTCGTTAGAAAATTGAAAAATACATTGTTTTGCCATTTTCCGCAATTTTTACCGTATAGGCTGTGCTAAAAATTAGACAAAAATATTAATTTTGTATTTTTTCATGTTTTGTGTTGGTAATCGATGTAACGACTAAAAATGATTATCCACGCGAAATATTAAAGCGATTGGACGATTATTTCGTTAGAAAATTAAAAAATACATGGTTTTGCCATTTTCCGCAATTTTTACCGTATAGGCTGTGTAAAAATTAGACAAAAATATTAAGTTTGTATTTTTTAATCTTTTGTGTTGGTGATCGACGTTACGACTAAAAATGATTATCCACGCGAAATATTACAGCGATTAGAAGATTATTTCGTTAGAAAATTGAAAAATACATGGTTTTACCATTTTCTGCAATTTTTACATATAGACTGTGCTAAAAATTAGACAAAAATATTAATTATGTATTTTTTAATCTTTTGTGTTTGTAATCGATGTAACGACTAAAAATTATTATCCGGACGATTATTTCGTTAGAAAATTGAAAAATACATGATTTTGGCATTTTCCGCAATTTTTACCGTATAGGCTGTGCTAAAAATTAGACAAAAAGATTAATTTTGTATTTTTTAATCTTTTGTGTTGGTGATCGATGTTAAGACTAAAAATGATTATCCACGCGTAATATTACAGTAATTGGACAATTATTTCGTTAGAAAATTGAAAAATACATAGTTTTGCCATTTTCCGCAATTTTTACCGTATAGGCTGTGCTAAAAATTAGACAAAAATATTAATTTTGTATTTATTAATCTTTTGTGTTTGTAATCGATGTAACGACTAAAAATGATTATCCACGAGTAATATTACAGCGACTGGACGATTATTTCGTTAGAAAATTGAAAAATACATGGTTTTGCCATTTTCCCCAATTTTTACCGTATAGGCTGTGCTAAAAATTAGACAAAAATATTAATTTTGTATTTTTTAATCTTTTGTGTTGGTGATCGATGTAACGACTAAAAATGATTATACACGCGAAATATTACAGTGACTGGACGATTATTTCGTTAGAAAATTGAAAAATACATGGTTTTACCATTTTCCGCAATTTTTACCGTATAGGCTGTGCTAAAAATTAGACAAAAATATTAATTTTGTATTTATTAATATTTTGTGTTTGTAATCGATGTAACGACTAAAAATGATTATCCACGCGAAATATTAAAGCGATTGGACGATTATTTCGTTAGAAAATTGAAAAATACATTGTTTTGCCATTTTCCGCAATTTTTACCGTAAAGGCTGTGCTAAATAATTAGAAAAATATTAATTTTGTATTTTTTCATGTTTTGTGTTGGTAATCGATGTAACGACTAAAAATGATTATCCATGCGAAATATTAAAGCGATTGGACGATTATTTCGTTAGAAAATTAAAAAATACATGGTTTTGCCATTTTCCGCAATTTTTACCGTATAGGCTGTGCTAAAAATTAGACAAAAATATTAATTTTGTATTTTTTAATCTTTTGTGTTGGTGATCGATGTTACGACTAAAAATGATTATCCACGCGTAATATTACAGCGACTGGACGATTATTTCGTTAGAAAATTGAAAAATACATGGTTTTGCCATTTTCCGCAATTTTTACCGTATAGGCTGTGTAAAAATTAGACAAAAATATTCAGTTTGTATTTTTTAATCTTTTGTGTTGGTGATCGACGTTACGACTAAAAATGATTATCCACGCGAAATATTACAGCGATTAGAAGATTATTTCGTTAGAAAATTGAAAAATACATGGTTTTACCATTTTCTGCAATTTTTACATATAGACTGTGCTAAAAATTAGACAAAAATATTAATTATGTATTTTTTAATCTTTTGTGTTTGTAATCGATGTAACGACTAAAAATTATTATCCGGACGATTATTTCGTTAGAAAATTGAAAAATACATGATTTTGGCATTTTCCGCAATTTTTACCGTATAGGCTGTGCTAAAAATTAGACAAAAATATTAATTTTGTATTTTTTAATCTTTTGTGTTGGTGATCGATGTTACGACTAAAAACGATTATCCACGCGTAATATTACAGTAATTGGACAATTATTTCGTTAGAAAATTGAAAAATACATAGTTTTGCCATTTTCCGCAATTTTTACCGTATAGGCTGTGCTAAAAATTAGACAAAAATATTAATTTTGTATTTAATAATCTTTTGTGTTTGTAATCGATGTAACGACTAAAAATGATTATCCACGAGTAATATTACAGCGACTGGACGATTATTTCGTTAGAAAATTGAAAAATACATGGTTTTGCCATTTTCCCCAATTTTTACCGTATAGGCTGTGCTAAAAATTAGACAAAAATATTAATTTTGTATTTTTTAATCTTTTGTGTTGGTGATCGATGTAACGACTAAAAATGATTATACACGCGAAATATTACAGTGACTGGACGATTATTTCGTTAGAAAATTGAAAAATACATGGTTTTACCATTTTCCGCAATTTTTACCGTATAGGCTGTGCTAAAAATTAGACAAAAATATTAATTTTGTATTTATTAATATTTTGTGTTTGTAATCGATGTAACGACTAAAAATGATTATCCACGCGAAATATTAAAGCGATTGGACGATTATTTCGTTAGAAAATTGAAAAATACATTGTTTTGCCATTTTCCGCAATTTTTACCGTAAAGGTTGTGCTAAATAATTAGAAAAATATTAATTTTGTATTTTTTCATGTTTTGTGTTGGTAATCGATGTAACGACTAAAAATGATTATCCATGCGAAATATTAAAGCGATTGGACGATTATTTCGTTAGAAAATTAAAAAATACATGGTTTTGCCATTTTCCGCAATTTTTACCGTATAGGCTGTGCTAAAAATTAGACAAAAATATTAATTTTGTATTTTTTAATCTTTTGTGTTGGTGATCGATGTAACGACTAAAAATGATTATGCACGCGAAATATTACAGTGACTGGACGATTATTTCGTTAGAAAATTGAAAAATACATGGTTTTGCCATTTTCCCCAATTTTTACCGTATAGGCTGTGCTAAAAATTAGACAAAAATATTAATTTTGTATTTTTTAATCTTTTGTGTTGGTGATCGATGTTACGACTCAAAATGATTATCCACGCTTAATATTACAGCGACTGGACGATTATTTCGTTAGAAAATTGAAAAATACATGGTTTTGCCATTTTCCGCAATTTTTATCGTATAGGCTGTGCTAAAAATTAGACAAAAATATTAATTTTGTATTTTTTAATCTTTTGTGTTGGTGATCGATGTTACGACAAAAATGATTATCCACGCGTAATATTACAGCGACTGGACGATTATTTCGTTAGAAAATTGAAAAATACATGGTTTTGCCATTTTCCGCAATTTTTACCGTATAGGCTGTGTAAAAATTAGACAAAAATATTCAGTTTGTATTTTTTAATCTTTTGTGTTGGTGATCGACGTTACGACTAAAAATGATTATCCACGCGAAATATTACAGCGATTAGAAGATTATTTCGTTAGAAAATTGAAAAATACATGGTTTTACCATTTTCTGCAATTTTTACATATAGACTGTGCTAAAAATTAGACAAAAATATTAATTATGTATTTTTTAATCTTTTGTGTTTGTAATCGATGTAACGACTAAAAATTATTATCCGGACGATTATTTCGTTAGAAAATTGAAAAATACATGATTTTGGCATTTTCCGCAATTTTTACCGTATAGGCTGTGCTAAAAATTAGACAAAAATATTAATTTTGTATTTTTTAATCTTTTGTGTTGGTGATCGATGTTACGACTAAAAACGATTATCCACGCGTAATATTACAGTAATTGGACAATTATTTCGTTAGAAAATTGAAAAATACATAGTTTTGCCATTTTCCGCAATTTTTACCGTATAGGCTGTGCTAAAAATTAGACAAAAATATTAATTTTGTATTTAATAATCTTTTGTGTTTGTAATCGATGTAACGACTAAAAATGATTATCCACGAGTAATATTACAGCGACTGGACGATTATTTCGTTAGAAAATTGAAAAATACATGGTTTTGCCATTTTCCCCAATTTTTACCGTATAGGCTGTGCTAAAAATTAGACAAAAATATTAATTTTGTATTTTTTAATCTTTTGTGTTGGTGATCGATGTAACGACTAAAAATGATTATACACGCGAAATATTACAGTGACTGGACGATTATTTCGTTAGAAAATTGAAAAATACATGGTTTTACCATTTTCCGCAATTTTTACCGTATAGGCTGTGCTAAAAATTAGACAAAAATATTAATTTTGTATTTATTAATATTTTGTGTTTGTAATCGATGTAACGACTAAAAATGATTATCCACGCGAAATATTAAAGCGATTGGACGATTATTTCGTTAGAAAATTGAAAAATACATTGTTTTGCCATTTTCCGCAATTTTTACCGTAAAGGTTGTGCTAAATAATTAGAAAAATATTAATTTTGTATTTTTTCATGTTTTGTGTTGGTAATCGATGTAACGACTAAAAATGATTATCCATGCGAAATATTAAAGCGATTGGACGATTATTTCGTTAGAAAATTAAAAAATACATGGTTTTGCCATTTTCCGCAATTTTTACCGTATAGGCTGTGCTAAAAATTAGACAAAAATATTAATTTTGTATTTTTTAATCTTTTGTGTTGGTGATCGATGTTACGACTAAAAATGATTATCCACGCGTAATATTACAGCGACTGGACGATTATTTCGTTAGAAAATTGAAAAATACATGGTTTTGCCATTTTCCCCAATTTTTACCGTATAGGCTGTGCTAAAAATTAGACAAAAATATTAATTTTGTATTTTTTAATCTTTTGTGTTGGTGATCGATGTAACGACTAAAAATGATTATGCACGCGAAATATTACAGTGACTGGACGATTATTTCGTTAGAAAATTGAAAAATACATGGTTTTGCCATTTTCCGCAATTTTTACCGTATAGGCTGTGCTAAAAATTAGACAAAAATATTAATTTTGTATTTTTTAATCTTTTGTGTTGGTGATCGATGTAACGACTAAAAATGATTATGCACGCGAAATATTACAGTGACTGGACGATTATTTCGTTAGAAAATTGAAAAATACATGGTTTTGCCATTTTCCCCAATTTTTACCGTATAGGCTGTGCTAAAAATTAGACAAAAATATTAATTTTGTATTTTTTAATCTTTTGTGTTGGTGATCGATGTTACGACTCAAAATGATTATCCACGCTTAATATTACAGCGACTGGACGATTATTTCGTTAGAAAATTGAAAAATACATGGTTTTGCCATTTTCCGCAATTTTTATCGTATAGGCTGTGCTAAAAATTAGACAAAAATATTAATTTTGTATTTTTTAATCTTTTGTGTTGGTGATCGATGTAACGACTAAAAATGATTATGCACGCGAAATATTACAGTGACTGGACGATTATTTCGTTAGAAAATTGAAAAATACATGGTTTTACCATTTTCCGCAATTTTTACCGTATAGGTAAATTAGACATAAATATTAATTTTGTATTTATTAATCTTTTGTGTTTGTAATCGATGTAACGACTAAAAATGATTATCCACGCGAAATATTAAAGCGATTGGACGATTATTTCGTTAGAAAATTGAAAAATACATGGTTTTGCCATTTTCCCCAATTTTTACCGTATAGCCTGTGCTAAAAATTAGACAAATATTTATTTTTTTATTTTTTAATCTTTTGTGTTGGTGATCGATGTAACGACTAAAAATGATTATGCACGCGAAATATTACAGTGACTGGACGATTATTTCGTTAGAAAATTTAAAAATACATGGTTTTGCCATTTTCCCCAATTTTTACCGTATAGCCTGTGCTAAAAATTAGACAAAAATATTAATTTTGTATTTTTTAATCTTTTGTGTTGGTGATCGATGTAACGACTAAAAATGATTATGCACGCGAAATATTACAGTGACTGGACGATTATTTCGTTAGAAAATTTAAAAATACATGGTTTTGCCATTTTCCCCAATTTTTACCGTATAGGCTGTGCTAAAAATTAGACAAAAATATTAATTTTGTATTTTTTAATGTTTTGTGTTGGTAATCGGTGTAACGACTAAAAATGATTATCCACGCGAAATATTAAAGCGATTGGACGATTATTTCGTTAGAAAATTGAAAAATACATGGTTTTGCCATTTTCCGCAATTTTTACCGTATAGGCTGTGCTAAAAGTTAGACAACAATATTAATTTTGTATTTATTAATCTTTTGTGTTTGTAATCGATGTAACGACTAAAAATGATTCGCCACGCGTAATATTACAGTAATTGGACGATTATTTCGTTAGAAAATTGAAAAATACATTGTCTTGCCATTTTCCGCAATTTTTACCGTATAGGCTGTGCTAAATATTAGACAAAAATATTAATTTTGTATTTTTTCATGTTTTGTGTTGGTAATCGATGTAACGACTAAAAATGATTATGCACGCGAAATATTACAGTGACTGGACGATTATTTCGTTAGAAAATTGAAAAATACATGGTTTTGCTATTTTCCACAATTTTTACCGTATAGGCTGTGCTAAAAATTAGACAAAAATATTAATTTTGTATTTTTTAATGTTTTGTGTTGGTAATCGGTGTAACGACTAAAAATGATTATCCACGCGAAATATTAAAGCGATTGGACGATTATTTCGTTAGAAAATTGAAAAATACATGGTTTTGCCATTTTCCGCAATTTTTACCGTATAGGCTGTGCTAAAAGTTAGACAACAATATTAATTTTGTATTTATTAATCTTTTGTGTTTGTAATCGATGTAACGACTAAAAATGATTCGCCACGCGTAATATTACAGTAATTGGACGATTATTTCGTTAGAAAATTGAAAAATACATTGTCTTGCCATTTTCCGCAATTTTTACCGTATAGGCTGTGCTAAAAATTAGACAAAAATATTAATTTTGTATTTTTTCATGTTTTGTGTTGGTAATCGATGTAACGACTAAAAATGATTATCCACGCGAAATATTAAAGCGACTGGACGATTATTTCGTTAGAAAATTTAAAAATACATGGTTTTGCCATTTTCCCCAATTTTTACCGTATAGGCTGTGCTAAAAATTAGACAAAAATATTAATTTTGTATTTTTTAATGTTTTGTGTTGGTAATCGGTGTAACGACTAAAAATGATTATCCACGCGAAATATTAAAGCGATTGGACGATTATTTCGTTAGAAAATTGAAAAATACATGGTTTTGCCATTTTCCGCAATTTTTACCGTATAGGCTGTGCTAAAAGTTAGACAACAATATTAATTTTGTATTTATTAATCTTTTGTGTTTGTAATCGATGTAACGACTAAAAATGACTATCCACGCGTAATATTACAGTAATTGGACGATTATTTCGTTAGAAAATTGAAAAATACATTGTTTTGCCATTTTCCGCAATTTTTACCGTATAGGCTGTGCTAAAAATTAGACATATATATTAATTTTGTATTTTTTCATGTTTTGTGTTGGTAATCGATGTTACGACTAAAAATGATTATCCACGCGAAATATTAAAACGATTGGACGATTCTTTCGTTACAAAATTTAAAAATACTTGGTTTTGCCATTTTCCGCAATTTTTACCGTATAGGCTGTGCTAAAAGTTAGAAAAAAATATTAATTTTGTATTTATTAATCTTTTGTGTTTGTAGTCGACGTAACGACTAAAAATGATTCGCCACGCGTAATATTACAGTAATTGGACGATTATTTCGTTAGAAAATTGAAAAATACATTGTTTTGCCATTTTCCGCAATTTTTACCGTATAGGCTGTGCTAAAAATTAGACAAAAATATTAATTTTGTATTTTTTCATGTTTTGTGTTGGTAATCAATGTAACGACTAAAAATGATTATCCACGCGTAATATTACAGTAATTGGACGATTATTTCGTTAGAAAATTGAAAAATACATTGTTTTGCCATTTTCCGCAATTTTTACCGTATAGGCTGTGCTAAAAATTAGACAAAAATATTAATTTTGTATTTTTTCATGTTTTGTGTTGGTAATCGATGTAACGACTAAAAATGATTATCCACGCGATATATTAAAGCGATTGGACGATTATTTCGTTAGAAAATTAAAAAATACATGGTTTTGCCATTTTCCGCAATTTTTACCGTATAGGCTGTGCTAAAAATTAGACAAAAATATTAATTTTGTATTTTTTAATCTTTTGTGTTGGTGATCGATGTTACGACTAAAAATGATTATCCACGCGTAATATTACAGCGACTGGACGATTATTTCGTTAGAAAATTTAAAAATACTTGGTTTTGCCATTTTCCGCAATTTTTACCGTATAGGCTGTGCTAAAAATTAGACAAAAATATTAATTTTGTATTTTTTTCATGTTTTGTGTTGGTAATCGATGTAACGACTAAAAATGATTATCCACGCGAAATATTAAAGCGATTGGACGATTATTTCGTTAGAAAATTGAAAAATACATGGTCTTGCCATTTTCCGCAATTTTTACCGTATAGGCTGTGCTAAAAGTTAGACAACAATATTAATTTTTTATTTATTAATCTTTTGTGTTTGTAATCGATGTAACGACTAAAAATGATTATCCACGCGTAATATTACAGTAATTGGACGATTATTTCGTTAGAAAATTGAAAAATACATGGTCTTGCCATTTTCCGCAATTTTTACCGTATAGGCTGTGCTAAAAGTTAGACAACAATATTAATTTTTTATTTATTAATCTTTTGTGTTTGTAATCGATGTAACGACTAAAAATGATTATCCACGCGTAATATTACAGTAATTGGACGATTATTTCGTTAGAAAATTGAAAAATACATTGTTTTGCCATTTTCCGCAATTTTTACCGTATAGGCTGTGCTAAAAATTAGACATATATATTAATTTTGTATTTTTTCATGTTTTGTGTTGGTAATCGATGTTACGACTAAAAATGATTATCCACGCGAAATATTAAAACGATTGGACGATTCTTTCGTTACAAAATTTAAAAATACTTGGTTTTGCCATTTTCCGCAATTTTTACCGTATAGGCTGTGCTAAAAGTTAGACAAAAATATTAATTTTGTATTTATTAATCTTTTGTGTTTGTAGTCGACGTAACGACTAAAAATGATTCGCCACGCGTAATATTACAGTAATTGGACGATTATTTCGTTAGAAAATTGAAAAATACATTGTTTTGCCATTTTCCGCAATTTTTACCGTATAGGCTGTGCTAAAAGTTAGACAACAATATTAATTTTGTATTTATTAATCTTTTGTGTTTGTAATCGATGTAACGACTAAAAATGATTATCCACGCGTAATATTACAGTAATTGGACGATTATTTCGTTAGAAAATTGAAAAATACATTGTTTTGCCATTTTCCGCAATTTTTACCGTATAGGCTGTGCTAAAAGTTAGACAACAATATTAATTTTGTATTTATTAATCTTTTGTGTTTGTAATCGATGTAACGACTAAAAATGATTATCCACGCGTAATATTACAGTAATTGGACGATTATTTCGTTAGAAAATTGAAAAATACATTGTCTTGCCATTTTCCGCAATTTTTACCGTATAGGCTGTGCTAAAAATTAGACAAAAATATTAATTTTGTATTTTTTCATGTTTTGTGTTGGTAATCGATGTAACGACTAAAAATGATTATCCACGCGAAATATTAAAGCGACTGGACGATTATTTCGTTAGAAAATTTAAAAATACATGGTTTTGCCATTTTCCCCAATTTTTACCGTATAGGCTGTGCTAAAAATTAGACAAAAATATTAATTTTGTATTTTTTAATGTTTTGTGTTGGTAATCGGTGTAACGACTAAAAATGATTATCCACGCGAAATATTAAAGCGATTGGACGATTATTTCGTTAGAAAATTGAAAAATACATGGTTTTGCCATTTTCCGCAATTTTTACCGTATAGGCTGTGCTAAAAGTTAGACAACAATATTAATTTTGTATTTATTAATCTTTTGTGTTTGTAATCGATGTAACGACTAAAAATGATTATCCACGCGTAATATTACAGTAATTGGACGATTATTTCGTTAGAAAATTGAAAAATACATTGTTTTGCCATTTTCCGCAATTTTTACCGTATAGGCTGTGCTAAAAGTTAGACAACAATATTAATTTTGTATTTATTAATCTTTTGTGTTTGTAATCGATGTAACGACTAAAAATGATTATCCACGCGTAATATTACAGTAATTGGACGATTATTTCGTTAGAAAATTGAAAAATACATTGTCTTGCCATTTTCCGCAATTTTTACCGTATAGGCTGTGCTAAAAATTAGACAAAAATATTAATTTTGTATTTTTTCATGTTTTGTGTTGGTAATCGATGTAACGACTAAAAATGATTATCCACGCGAAATATTAAAGCGACTGGACGATTATTTCGTTAGAAAATTTAAAAATACATGGTTTTGCCATTTTCCCCAATTTTTACCGTATAGGCTGTGCTAAAAATTAGACAAAAATATTAATTTTGTATTTTTTAATGTTTTGTGTTTGTAATCGATGTAACGACTAAAAATGACTATCCACGCGTAATATTACAGTAATTGGACGATTATTTCGTTAGAAAATTGAAAAATACATGGTTTTGCCATTTTCCGCAATTTTTACCGTATAGGCTGTGCTAAAAGTTAGACAACAATATTAATTTTGTATTTATTAATCTTTTGTGTTTGTAATCGATGTAACGACTAAAAATGACTATCCACGCGTAATATTACAGTAATTGGACGATTATTTCGTTAGAAAATTGAAAAATACATTGTTTTGCCATTTTCCGCAATTTTTACCGTATAGGCTGTGCTAAAAATTAGACATATATATTAATTTTGTATTTTTTCATGTTTTGTGTTGGTAATCGATGTTACGACTAAAAATGATTATCCACGCGAAATATTAAAACGATTGGACGATTCTTTCGTTACAAAATTTAAAAATACTTGGTTTTGCCATTTTCCGCAATTTTTACCGTATAGGCTGTGCTAAAAGTTAGAAAAAAATATTAATTTTGTATTTATTAATCTTTTGTGTTTGTAGTCGACGTAACGACTAAAAATGATTCGCCACGCGTAATATTACAGTAATTGGACGATTATTTCGTTAGAAAATTGAAAAATACATTGTTTTGCCATTTTCCGCAATTTTTACCGTATAGGCTGTGCTAAAAATTAGACAAAAATATTAATTTTGTATTTTTTCATGTTTTGTGTTGGTAATCAATGTAACGACTAAAAATGATTATCCACGCGTAATATTACAGTAATTGGACGATTATTTCGTTAGAAAATTGAAAAATACATTGTTTTGCCATTTTCCGCAATTTTTACCGTATAGGCTGTGCTAAAAATTAGACAAAAATATTAATTTTGTATTTTTTCATGTTTTGTGTTGGTAATCGATGTAACGACTAAAAATGATTATCCACGCGATATATTAAAGCGATTGGACGATTATTTCGTTAGAAAATTAAAAAATACATGGTTTTGCCATTTTCCGCAATTTTTACCGTATAGGCTGTGCTAAAAATTAGACAAAAATATTAATTTTGTATTTTTTAATCTTTTGTGTTGGTGATCGATGTTACGACTAAAAATGATTATCCACGCGTAATATTACAGCGACTGGACGATTATTTCGTTAGAAAATTTAAAAATACTTGGTTTTGCCATTTTCCGCAATTTTTACCGTATAGGCTGTGCTAAAAATTAGACAAAAATATTAATTTTGTATTTTTTTCATGTTTTGTGTTGGTAATCGATGTAACGACTAAAAATGATTATCCACGCGAAATATTAAAGCGATTGGACGATTATTTCGTTAGAAAATTGAAAAATACATGGTCTTGCCATTTTCCGCAATTTTTACCGTATAGGCTGTGCTAAAAGTTAGACAACAATATTAATTTTTTATTTATTAATCTTTTGTGTTTGTAATCGATGTAACGACTAAAAATGATTATCCACGCGTAATATTACAGTAATTGGACGATTATTTCGTTAGAAAATTGAAAAATACATGGTCTTGCCATTTTCCGCAATTTTTACCGTATAGGCTGTGCTAAAAGTTAGACAACAATATTAATTTTTTATTTATTAATCTTTTGTGTTTGTAATCGATGTAACGACTAAAAATGATTATCCACGCGTAATATTACAGTAATTGGACGATTATTTCGTTAGAAAATTGAAAAATACATTGTTTTGCCATTTTCCGCAATTTTTACCGTATAGGCTGTGCTAAAAATTAGACATATATATTAATTTTGTATTTTTTCATGTTTTGTGTTGGTAATCGATGTTACGACTAAAAATGATTATCCACGCGAAATATTAAAACGATTGGACGATTCTTTCGTTACAAAATTTAAAAATACTTGGTTTTGCCATTTTCCGCAATTTTTACCGTATAGGCTGTGCTAAAAGTTAGACAAAAATATTAATTTTGTATTTATTAATCTTTTGTGTTTGTAGTCGACGTAACGACTAAAAATGATTCGCCACGCGTAATATTGCAGTAATTGGACGATTATTTCGTTAGAAAATTGAAAAATACATTGTTTTGCCATTTTCCGCAATTTTTACCGTATAGGCTGTGCTAAAAGTTAGACAACAATATTAATTTTGTATTTATTAATCTTTTGTGTTTGTAATCGATGTAACGACTAAAAATGATTATCCACGCGTAATATTACAGTAATTGGACGATTATTTCGTTAGAAAATTGAAAAATACATTGTTTTGCCATTTTCCGCAATTTTTACCGTATAGGCTGTGCTAAAAATTAGATATATACATTAATTTTGTATTTTTTCATGTTTTGTGTTGGTAATCGATGTTACGACTAAAAATGATTATCCACGCGAAATATTAAAACGATTGGACGATTCTTTCGTTACAAAATTTAAAAATACTTGGTTTTGCCATTTTCCGCAATTTTTACCGTATAGGCTGTGCTAAAAGTTAGACAAAAATATTAATTTTGTATTTATTAATCTTTTGTGTTTGTAGTCGACGTAACGACTAAAAATGATTCGCCACGCGTAATATTACAGTAATTGGACGATTATTTCGTTAGAAAATTGAAAAATACATTGTTTTGCCATTTTCCGCAATTTTTACCGTATAGGCTGTGCTAAAAATTAGACAAAAATATTAATTTTGTATTTTTTCATGTTTTGTGTTGGTAATCAATGTAACGACTAAAAATGATTATCCACGCGTAATATTACAGTAATTGGACGATTATTTCGTTAGAAAATTGAAAAATACATTGTTTTGCCATTTTCCGCAATTTTTACCGTATAGGCTGTGCTAAAAATTAGACAAAAATATTAATTTTGTATTTTTTCATGTTTTGTGTTGGTAATCGATGTAACGACTAAAAATGATTATCCACGCGATATATTAAAGCGATTGGACGATTATTTCGTTAGAAAATTAAAAAATACATGGTTTTGCCATTTTCCGCAATTTTTACCGTATAGGCTGTGCTAAAAATTAGACAAAAATATTAATTTTGTATTTTTTAATCTTTTGTGTTGGTGATCGATGTTACGACTAAAAATGATTATCCACGCGTAATATTACAGTGACTGGACGATTATTTCGTTAGAAAATTTAAAAATACTTGGTTTTGCCATTTTCCGCAATTTTTACCGTATAGGCTGTGCTAAAAATTAGACAAAAATATTAATTTTGTATTTTTTTCATGTTTTGTGTTGGTAATCGATGTAACGACTAAAAATGATTATCCACGCGAAATATTAAAGCGATTGGACGATTATTTCGTTAGAAAATTGAAAAATACATGGTCTTGCCATTTTCCGCAATTTTTACCGTATAGGCTGTGCTAAAAGTTAGACAACAATATTAATTTTTTATTTATTAATCTTTTGTGTTTGTAATCGATGTAACGACTAAAAATGATTATCCACGCGTAATATTACAGTAATTGGACGATTATTTCGTTAGAAAATTGAAAAATACATGGTCTTGCCATTTTCCGCAATTTTTACCGTATAGGCTGTGCTAAAAGTTAGACAACAATATTAATTTTTTATTTATTAATCTTTTGTGTTTGTAATCGATGTAACGACTAAAAATGATTATCCACGCGTAATATTACAGTAATTGGACGATTATTTCGTTAGAAAATTGAAAAATACATTGTTTTGCCATTTTCCGCAATTTTTACCGTATAGGCTGTGCTAAAAATTAGACATATATATTAATTTTGTATTTTTTCATGTTTTGTGTTGGTAATCGATGTTACGACTAAAAATGATTATCCACGCGAAATATTAAAACGATTGGACGATTCTTTCGTTACAAAATTTAAAAATACTTGGTTTTGCCATTTTCCGCAATTTTTACCGTATAGGCTGTGCTAAAAGTTAGACAAAAATATTAATTTTGTATTTATTAATCTTTTTGTGTTTGTAGTCGACGTAACGACTAAAAATGATTCGCCACGCGTAATATTACAGTAATTGGACGATTATTTCGTTAGAAAATTGAAAAATACATTGTTTTGCCATTTTCCGCAATTTTTACCGTATAGGCTGTGCTAAAAGTTAGACAACAATATTAATTTTGTATTTATTAATCTTTTGTGTTTGTAATCGATGTAACGACTAAAAATGATTATCCACGCGTAATATTACAGTAATTGGACGATTATTTCGTTAGAAAATTGAAAAATACATTGTTTTGCCATTTTCCGCAATTTTTACCGTATAGGCTGTGCTAAAAATTAGATATATACATTAATTTTGTATTTTTTCATGTTTTGTGTTGGTAATCGATGTTACGACTAAAAATGATTATCCACGCGAAATATTAAAACGATTGGACGATTCTTTCGTTACAAAATTTAAAATACTTGGTTTTGCCATTTTCCGCAATTTTTACCGTATAGGCTGTGCTAAAAGTTAGACAAAAATATTAATTTTGTATTTATTAATCTTTTGTGTTTGTAGTCGACGTAACGACTAAAAATGATTCGCCACGCGTAATATTACAGTAATTGGACGATTATTTCGTTAGAAAATTGAAAAATACATTGTTTTGCCATTTTCCGCAATTTTTACCGTATAGGCTGTGCTAAAAATTAGACAAAAATATTAATTTTGTATTTTTTCATGTTTTGTGTTGGTAATCAATGTAACGACTAAAAATGATTATCCACGCGTAATATTACAGTAATTGGACGATTATTTCGTTAGAAAATTGAAAAATACATTGTTTTGCCATTTTCCGCAATTTTTACCGTATAGGCTGTGCTAAAAATTAGACAAAAATATTAATTTTGTATTTTTTCATGTTTTGTGTTGGTAATCGATGTAACGACTAAAAATGATTATCCACGCGATATATTAAAGCGATTGGACGATTATTTCGGTAGAAAATTAAAAAATACATGGTTTTGCCATTTTCCGCAATTTTTACCGTATAGGCTGTGCTAAAAATTAGACAAAAATATTAATTTTGTATTTTTTAATCTTTTGTGTTGGTGATCGATGTTACGACTAAAAATGATTATCCACGCGTAATATTACAGCGACTGGACGATTATTTCGTTAGAAAATTTAAAAATACTTGGTTTTGCCATTTTCCGCAATTTTTACCGTATAGGCTGTGCTAAAAATTAGACAAAAATATTAATTTTGTATTTTTTTCATGTTTTGTGTTGGTAATCGATGTAACGACTAAAAATGATTATCCACGCGAAATATTAAAGCGATTGGACGATTATTTCGTTAGAAAATTGAAAAATACATGGTCTTGCCATTTTCCGCAATTTTTACCGTATAGGCTGTGCTAAAAGTTAGACAACAATATTAATTTTTTATTTATTAATCTTTTGTGTTTGTAATCGATGTAACGACTAAAAATGATTATCCACGCGTAATATTACAGTAATTGGACGATTATTTCGTTAGAAAATTGAAAAATACATGGTCTTGCCATTTTCCGCAATTTTTACCGTATAGGCTGTGCTAAAAGTTAGACAACAATATTAATTTTTTATTTATTAATCTTTTGTGTTTGTAATCGATGTAACGACTAAAAATGATTATCCACGCGTAATATTACAGTAATTGGACGATTATTTCGTTAGAAAATTGAAAAATACATTGTTTTGCCATTTTCCGCAATTTTTACCGTATAGGCAGTGCTAAAAATTAGACATATATATTAATTTTGTATTTTTTCATGTTTTGTGTTGGTAATCGATGTTACGACTAAAAATGATTATCCACGCGAAATATTAAAACGATTGGACGATTCTTTCGTTACAAAATTTAAAAATACTTGGTTTTGCCATTTTCCGCAATTTTTACCGTATAGGCTGTGCTAAAAGTTAGACAAAAATATTAATTTTGTATTTATTAATCTTTTGTGTTTGTAGTCGACGTAACGACTAAAAATGATTCGCCACGCGTAATATTACAGTAATTGGACGATTATTTCGTTAGAAAATTGAAAAATACATTGTTTTGCCATTTTCCGCAATTTTTACCGTATAGGCTGTGCTAAAAATTAGACAAAAATATTAATTTTGTATTTTTTCATGTTTTGTGTTGGTAATCAATGTAACGACTAAAAATGATTATCCACGCGTAATATTACAGTAATTGGACGATTATTTCGTTAGAAAATTGAAAAATACATTGTTTTGCCATTTTCCGCAATTTTTACCGTATAGGCTGTGCTAAAAATTAGACAAAAATATTAATTTTGTATTTTTTCATGTTTTGTGTTGGTAATCGATGTAACGACTAAAAATGATTATCCACGCGTAATATTACAGTAATTGGACGATTATTTCGTTAGAAAATTGAAAAATACATTGTTTTGCCATTTTCCGCAATTTTTACCGTATAGGCTGTGCTAAAAATTAGACATATATATTAATTTTGTATTTTTTTCATGTTTTGTGTTGGTAATCGATGTTACGACTAAAAATGATTATCCACGCGAAATATTAAAACGATTGGACGATTCTTTCGTTACAAAATTTAAAAATACTTGGTTTTGCCATTTTCCGCAATTTTTACCGTATAGGCTTGCTAAAAGTTAGACAAAAATATTAATTTTGTATTTATTAATCTTTTGTGTTTGTAGTCGACGTAACGACTAAAAATGATTCGCCACGCGTAATATTACAGTAATTGGACGATTATTTCGTTAGAAAATTGAAAAATACATTGTTTTGCCATTTTCCGCAATTTTTACCGTATAGGCTGTGCTAAAAATTAGACAAAAATATTAATTTTGTATTTTTTCATGTTTTGTGTTGGTAATCAATGTAACGACTAAAAATGATTATCCACGCGTAATATTACAGTAATTGGACGATTATTTCGTTAGAAAATTGAAAAATACATTGTTTTGCCATTTTCCGCAATTTTTACCGTATAGGCTGTGCTAAAAATTAGACAAAAATATTAATTTTGTATTTTTTCATGTTTTGTGTTGGTAATCGATGTAACGACTAAAAATGATTATCCACGCGATATATTAAAGCGATTGGACGATTATTTCGTTAGAAAATTAAAAAATACATGGTTTTGCCATTTTCCGCAATTTTTACCGTATAGGCTGTGCTAAAAATTAGACAAAAATATTAATTTTGTATTTTTTCATGTTTTTTGTTGGTAATCGATGTAACGACTAAAAATGATTATCCACGCAAATATTAAAGCGATTGGACGATTATTTCGTTAGAAAATTAAAAAATACATGGTTTTGCCATTTTCCGCAATTTTTACCGTATAGGCTGTGCTAAAAATTAGACAAAAATATTAATTTTGTATTTTTTCATGTTTTTTGTTGGTAATCGATGTAACGACTAAAAATGATTATCCACGCAAAATATTAAAGCGATTGGACGATTATTTCGTTAGAAAATTGAAAAATACATTGTTTTGCCATTTTCCGCAATTTTTACCCTATAGGCTGTGCTAAAAATTAGACAAAAATATTAATTTTGTATTTTTTCATGTTTTTTGTTGGTAATCGATGTAACGACTAAATATGATTATCCACGCAAATATTAAAGCGATTGGACGATTATTTCGTTAGAAAATTAAAAAATACATGGTTTTGCCATTTTCCGCAATTTTTACCGTATAGGCTGTGCTAAAAATTAGACAAAAATATTAATTTTGTATTTTTTAATCTTTTGTGTTGGTGATCGATGTTACGACTAAAAATGATTATCCACGCGTAATATTACAGCGACTGGACGATTATTTCGTTAGAAAATTGAAAAATACATGGTTTTGCCATTTTCCGCAATTTTTACCGTATAGGCTGTGCTAAAAATTAGACAAAAATATTAATTTTGTACTTTTTAATCTTTTGTGTTGGTGATCGATGTTACGACTAAAAATGATTATCCACGCGTAATATTACAGCGACTGGACGATTATTTCGTTAGAAAATTGAATAATACATGGTTTTGCCATTTTCCCCAATTTTTAGCGTATAGGCTGTGCTAAAATTTAGACAAAAATATTAATTTTGTATTTATTAATCTTTTGTCTTTGTAGTCGACGTAACGACTAAAAATGATTCGCCACGCGAAATATTAAAGCGATTGGACGATTATTTCGTTAGAAAATTTAAAAATACATTGTTTTGCCATTTTCCGCAATTTTTACCGTATATGCTGTGCTAAAAGTTAGACAACAATATTAATTTTGTATTTATTAATCTTTTGTGTTTGTAATCGATGTAACGACTAAAAATGATTATCCACGCGTAATATTACAGTAATTGGACGATTATTTCGTTAGAAAATTGAAAAATACATTGTTTTGCCATTTTCCGCAATTTTTACCGTATAGGCTTTGCTAAAAGGTAGACAACAATATTAATTTTGTATTTATTAATCTTTTGTGTTTGTAATCGATATAACGACTAAAAACGATTATCCACGCGTAATATTACAGCAATTAGACGATTATTTCGTTAGAAAATTGAAAAATACATTGTTTTGCCATTTTCCGCAATTTTTACCGTATAGACTATGCTAAAAATTAGACAAAAATATTAATTTTGTATTTTTTCATGTTTTTTGTTGGTAATCGATGTAACGACTAAAAATGATTATCCACGCAAATATTAAAGCGATTGGACGATTATTTCGTTAGAAAATTAAAAAATACATGGTTTTGCCATTTTCCGCAATTTTTACCGTATAGGCTGTGCTAAAAGTTAGACAACAATATTAATTTTGTATTTATTAATCTTTTGTGTTTGTAATCGATGTAACGACTAAAAATGATTATCCACGCGTAATATTACAGTAATTGGACGATTATTTCGTTAGAAAATTGAAAAATACATTGTTTTGCCATTTTCCGCAATTTTTACCGTATAGGCTGTGCTAAAAGTTAGACAACAATATTAATTTTGTATTTATTAATCTTTTGTGTTTTTAATCGATGTAACGACTAAAAATGATTATCCACGCGTAATATTACAGTAATTGGACGATTATTTCGTTAGAAAATTGAAAAATACATTGTTTTGCCATTTTCCGCAATTTTTACCGTATAGGCTGTGCTAAAAATTAGACATATATATTAATTTTGTATTTTTTCATGTTTTGTGTTGGTAATCGATGTAACGACTAAAAATGATTATCCACGCGAAATATTAAAACGATTGGACGATTATTTCGTTACAAAATTTAAAAATACTTGGTTTTGCCATTTTCCGCAATTTTTACCGTATAGGCTACGCTAAAAATTAGACAAAAATATTAATTTTGTATTTTTTAATCTTTTGTGTTGGTGATCGATGTAACGACTAAAATTGATTATCCACGCGAAATATTAAAGCGATTGGACGATTATTTCGTTAGAAAATTGAAAAATACATTGTTTTGCCATTTTCCGCAATTTTTACCGTATATGCTCTGCTAAAAATTAGACAAAAATATTAATTTTGTATTTTTGCATGTTTTGTGTTGGTAATCGATGTAACGACTAAAAATGATTATCCACGCGAAATATTAAAGCGATTGGACGATTATTTCGTTAGAAAATTGAAAAATACATTGTTTTGCCATTTTCCGCAATTTTTACCGTATAGGCTGTGCTAAAAGTTAGACAACAATATTAATTTTGTATTTATTAATCTTTTGTGTTTGTAATCGATGTAACGACTAAAAATGATTATCCACGCGTAATATTACAGTAATTGGACGATTATTTCGTTAGAAAATTGAAAAATACATTGTTTTGCCATTTTCCGCAATTTTTACCGTATAGGCTGCGCTAAAAATTAGACAAAAATATTAATTTTGTATTTTTTAATCTTTTGTGTTGGTGATCGATGTTACGACTAAAAATGATTATCCACGCGTAATATTACAGCGACTGGACGATTATTTCGTTAGAAAATTTAAAAATACATGGTTTTGCCATTTTCCGCAATTTTTACCGTATAGGCTGTGCTAAAAATTAGACAAAAATATTAATTTTGTATTTTTTAATGTTTTGTGTTGGTAATCGGTGTAACGACTAAAAATGATTATCCACGCGAAATATTAAAGCGATTGGACGATTATTTCGTTAGAAAATTGAAAAATACATTGTTTTGCCATTTTCCGCAATTTTTACCGTATAGGCTGTGCTAAAAGTTAGACAACAATATTAATTTTGTATTTATTAATCTTTTGTGTTTGTAATCGATGTAACGACTAAAAATTATTATCCACGCGTAATATTACAGTAATTGGACGATTATTACGTTAGAAAATTGAAAAATACATTGTTTTGCCATTTTCCGCAATTTTTACCGTATAGGCTGTGCTAAAAGTTAGACAACAATATTAATTTTGTATTTATTAATCTTTTGTGTTTGTAATCGATGTAACGACTAAAAATGATTATCCACGCGTAATATTACAGTAATTGGACGATTATTTCGTTAGAAAATTGAAAAATACATTGTTTTGCCATTTTCCGCAATTTTTACCGTATAGGCTGTGCTAAAAGTTAGACAACAATATTAATTTTGTATTTATTAATCTTTTGTGTTTGTAATCGATGTAACGACTAAAAATGATTATCCACGCGTAATATTACAGTAATTGGACGATTATTTCGTGGGAAAATTGAAAAATACATTGTTTTGCCATTTTCCACAATTTTTACCGTATAGGCTGTGCTAAAAATTAGACATATATATTAATTTTGTATTTTTTCATGTTTTGTGTTGGTAATCGATGTAACGACTAAAAATGATTATCCACGCGAAATATTAAAACGATTGGACGATTATCTCGTTACAAAATTTAAAAATACTTGGTTTTGCCATTTTCCGCAATTTTTACCGTATAGGCTACGCTAAAAGTTAGACAAAAATATTAATTTTGTATTTATTAATCTTTTGTGTTTGTAGTCGACGTAACGACTAAAAATGATTCGCCACGCGTAATATTACAGTAATTGGACGATTATTTCGTTAGAAAATTGAAAAATACATGGTTTTGCCATTTTCCGCAATTTTTACCGTATAGGCTGTGCTAAAAATTAGACAAAAATATTAATTTTGTATTTTTTAATCTTTTGTGTTGGTGATCGATGTTACGACTAAAAATGATTATCCACGCGTAATATTACAGCGGCTGGACGATTATTTCGTTAGAAAATTGAAAAATACATGGTTTTGCCATTTTCCCCAATTTTTACCGTATAGGCTGTGCTAAAAATTAGACAAAAATATTAATTTTGTATTTTTTAATCTTTTGTGTTGGTGATCGATGTAACGACTAAAAATGATTATCCACGCGAAATATTAAAGCGATTGGACGATTATTTTGTTAGAAAATTGAAAAATACATTGTTTTGCCATTTTCCGCAATTTTTACCGTATATGCTCTGCTAAAAATTAGACAAAAATATTAATTTTGTATTTTTGCATGTTTTGTGTTGGTAATCGATGTAACGACTAAAAATGATTATCCACGCGAAATATTAAAGCGATTGGACGATTATTTCGTTAGAAAATTGAAAAATACATTGTTTTGCCATTTTCCGCAATTTTTACCGTATAGGCTGTGCTAAAAGTTAGGCAACAATATTAATTTTGTATTTATTAATCTTTTGTGTTTGTAATCGATGTAACGACTAAAAATGATTATCCACGCGTAATATTACAGTAATTGGACGATTATTTCGTTAGAAAATTGAAAAATACATTGTTTTGCCATTTTCCGCAATTTTTACCGTATAGGCTGCGCTAAAAATTAGACAAAAATATTAATTTTGTATTTTTTAATCTTTTGTGTTGGTGATCGATGTTACGACTAAAAATGATTATCCACGCGTAATATTACAGCGACTGGACGATTATTTCGTTAGAAAATTTAAAAATACATGGTTTTGCCATTTTCCGCAATTTTTACCGTATAGGCTGTGCTAAAAATTAGACAAAAATATTAATTTTGTATTTTTTAATGTTTTGTGTTGGTAATCGGTGTAACGACTAAAAATGATTATCCACGCGAAATATTAAAGCGATTGGACGATTATTTCGTTAGAAAATTGAAAAATACATTGTTTTGCCATTTTCCGCAATTTTTACCGTATAGGCTGTGCTAAAAGTTAGACAACAATATTAATTTTGTATTTATTAATCTTTTGTGTTTGTAATCGATGTGTTAGAAACTGTATATTTACTGTATATTTACTCTACTGTAATTATAAATATTTAAATATAACAAAGACACTTTTGAAATTTCAATTCATAAAATTTTCCAAAACGAACAGAATAGTTTGATTTTTGCTTTAAACGTTATAATAACTAATTTGTAATAATTTTCTTTTTAAATAAAATATTAATATAATTTATTCCTGACATATCTTTTAAATTTTAAATAAAAGAAGTTTTAGACTTCTTTTAGATCAGAAGTGGGATACATGAAATTTATAAAGATTCGAGCGAAAACAAAGATATATTTCATCCGTCTATGAGAAGAAACGTTAACATCAAAATGAAGAAACTTCTTAGTTTAAAAGTTGATGAGTTGAAGCAATTACTTCGTGAGCGAGAATTACCAACGTCAGGTTCAAAAACGGAATTAATTGTGCGCTTAACGGAAATTCTAGGTACAGATGAAATTGAAGAGAGCAACGGCGATAGCAACGTTCTTGAAGAAACGTCTTCAGCAAGCATGTCCGCAAACGTACAACGCCAGAATGAAAACGCCATGGGAAGTATTTCTCGAAATGCAACGAGTGTTATGGATTTACAACGACAGGTAAATGATTTAAGGGAAATAGTAAAAAACGCAATGATCCTTTTCACATCAAACGCACAACGAAATAATGTAGAACAAAATGAGACACGAAATCTAAACGGACAACATGTAGCTGAGGAAACTGAAAGGCAGAATGTTGATTTTGAACAATATGACATCAGAAATCAAAATGTAAGTAATAACTTTCACGTTCCTCATGTTGCACGTTCAACAAATAGTTGTTCTGTGAGGGAAATTGCTGAAACGATACCAGAGTTTGATCCGACTAGTGAAATGTCGTTGTCGGCTGAGCAGTTCATCGAAAGAGTAGATAGCGCTATTCGGGCCTATAAATGGGATGAAAAATGCTTAATGCTGGCAATTTATAGCAGAATGAAAGGTGTTGCACGTCTTTGGTTGGATTCTTTACAGACGTTACATTCAAAATGGAGTATTTTTGCAGCTGAACTACGAAATGAATTTGGATCAACTCTCGACGAAGCTGATGTGCATTTTAAGATGGTAAATGCTGTAAGAAATAATGAAGAGAATGTGACAGATTATTGTTTTCGGATGTGTGCCCTTGGTAAGCGATACATGCTAAGCGAAACGAGAGAAGGGCTTCAAAATCGTGAAATTCAAATAGCTATCGCTCCTCATAAAATTAATACGATGAGACAATTACGAGAAATTTTACATGAATATGAAACCAATTTACCTGAAAAACGTTTAACGAAAAGTATTGAATATAAAACCAAAATAAACAACGCTGATATGGCGAATAAAAATATAGGCACAGTCATTAGTACAACGAAGCAAAATACTAGAACTGGTATAAAATGTTTTAATTGTAATGAGATAGGACATATATCTACAAATTGCTTAAAACCCCAACGTCGACTACGATGTCCAAAATGTAATAAAGTTCATCCGAAGAACGAAGTTGAGTGTAAACAGAATACTACCGTACGAAATATGTTTTGCAATAATGATGATATTTTCAAAATAACAGTAAATTTGGGTAACAACACACTTACTGCTTTTATAGATACTGGTAGTCAGTGTAGCTTAATAAAGAAATCAGTTTGTGATCAAATTGATTGTAACCGCGAAAATTGTAGCATGCGAATTTCTGGTATATGTGGCGGAATACGTCTTTCTAGTGAAAAGATTTTCGCGAAATTGAAGATAAATACCGTTTTATTACCTGTTATATTATATGTGGTTGAAGACGACCTATTATTTACTGATGTTTTGATTGGACAAGATAATTTTGCAAATGGAAATACAAAATTGACAATACAGAATGGTAAAATAAATATTGAAAATAATGATGAGTTAAAATTTACTGTTAATCAACTGGAAGCTAATAAAAGAACACATGAGTATGAGAATCAGATTATGAATCATACTGAAATTGGTGATGAGGTGATAAAATGTGAATCGAACGATGAAAATGTAAAAGCAAGATTGATTGAATTAATTCGATATAATGAAACCGTATTTGCTTTTAATTTACGGAGTCTTGGGAAGACCGACTTGGTAAAAATGAAAATAAAATTAACAGGTACAAAAATCGTAACACAAGCTCCATATCGCGTCCCCGAACCGAAAAAAGTTGTAATATCAAGTATGATTAAGGAACTTTTAGAAAACGATATAATTACACGCTCAGAGTCTGAGTATGCTAGTCCAGTGGTTCTACAGAAAAAGAAGAATGGAAGTGACCGCTTATGTGTCGATTACAGGCAGATTAACAAATTGATGCTGAAAGAGAATTTTCCATCACCGAATATTGAAGAATGTTTGAACGAAGCAAAGAAATACAGATATTTTACAACATTGGACCTTAACAGTGGTTATTATCAAATTCCGATTGAACCTTGTAGTCGCAAATACACAGCTTTCATTACAACAGATGGTCTTTATGAATTTAAACGCATGCCATTTGGTTTGAAGAACGCACCTAGTGTTTTTCAAAGATTGATGTCTAGAATCCAGGAACGTGCAGGTAAAGATAATATGATCCACTATATGGATGACATTCTTATTGGTAGCAATACGTTGGATGAAATGTTTATGAAACTACAAATAGTCTTAAATGTGCTTAAGGACGCAAATTTGTCCGTAAATATAAAAAAATGTGAGTTTCTAAAAACTACTATTGATTTCCTTGGACATCGTTTAACTCCAGAAAGCATACGACCTGGTGAAATAAAATCAAAAGCAGTAGAGAATTTCGAACGACCTAAAAATGTTAACGAAGTACGAAAATTTCTTGGTTTGAGCGGATATTTTCGAAAATTTATACCCGGTTATTCAATAATATCCGAGCCAATAAGACGACTATTGCGTAAAGACCAAAACTTCAATTGGACCGATCAACAAGAAAACGCATTTATCAACTTAAAGTCAAAATTGTCAACTCAACCTGTCATGACAGCTTTCCACTTGGATGCTGAACATGAAGTACACACTGATGCTAGTTCTATAGGGTTAGCGGGTGTACTGCTGCAACGAGATGGTAATGAACTGAAACCAGTAGCATACTACAGCCGTTCAACAAGTGATTCCGAAAAGAATTTCCACAGCTATGAGCTAGAAACTCTAGCAGTAGTCGAAACATTGGAAAGATTTCGATATTATATATATGGAAAATCAATAAAGGTAGTGACTGATTGCAGTGCAGTAAAATCAGCAATGTCGAAACGAGAGTTAATTCCACGTATAGCTCGCTGGTGGTTGAGAATACAAGATTTTGACGTTAATATCGAACATCGAAAAGGTCAAAGAATGGAACATGTCGATGCTCTTAGCAGATCCCCAAATGAACCTCCAAGCGAAATTGACGTTGCCACACTAAGAGTAGACAAAGTAAATCTTCACAGTGATGACTGGTTGTATGGAATGCAGATTCAAGATAATAATATAAAAGAAATCATTAAGAAATTAGAAGAAAAAGATAAAATGATTGTCAAAGAATATTGTGTTGAAAACGGAAGACTATTTCGCAAATATAATGAAAAGAAGTTATGGGTGGTTCCAAAAGCTTTAAGATGGAGAGTTGTTGAAGACTGACATGATAAGCAAGGACATCTTGGTATAGAGAAAACTATGATAAAGCTTTTGAGCTATGCTTGGTTCCCAAGAATGAAAAACTTTTTGAAGTCTTATATTGGTGCTTGTGTTGAGTGTGCATACAATAAGCACAAGGGTGGCCGTTTTGAAGGTGAATATCATTTTACTGATGTGGAGCCAGTACCATTTAATACAATTCACTTGGATCATTTGGGACCATTTCCAAAAAGTAATAAGCGGAACGAGTATATCCTGGTTATAGTTGACTCGTTCTCAAAATTCACAATTATAAAAGCTGTCAAAAGTACTAAAACTAAATTTGTTATAGATATCTTAAACGAATTTTCCAGTTATTTTGGGGTGCCTGTACGTATAATTACCGACAGAGGAACATCGTTCACTTCAAAAGATTTTGAAAAATATTGCTCAGATAACGATATAAAGCATGTTCTTAACGCTGTCAAAACTCCTCGTGCTAATGGATATGCTGAACGGACCAACAGAACTTTGCTTTCTATGCTATTACCTACAACTCCAAGTGATAAACGTTGGGATGAGCACTTGGTTAATATTCAATGGTCTTTGAACACTATGGTAAATAAAACGTCAAATAAAAGTCCACACGAGTTATTATTTTGCTATTCACCAAGAGATATTCTACACAACAAAATATTATTGGCTGTTCATAAAGATAATATTCTAACTGAGGAAGAGATTCAGAAGGTAAGAAAAGAAGCTTCTCTACGTGTTAATGACCAGAAAAGATTAGCTAAGAAAAGGTTTGATGATAGACATGCAAAACCATTCATATACAAAGTTGGTGAACTTGTACTGGCCGAAAATGAACCTTCGAGCACTGGTACTTCACGTAAATTAGAACCACGTTATAAAGGCCCGTTTATTATTTCAAAAGTTATTGGAAATGATAGATATATGATTGAGGACATTCCAAACTCAAAGCGCAAGTCTCGTCATTACTCATCAATCTACGCTTCCGACAGATTAAAGCCATGCTGGATGTTACCACCTTTATTTGATGATGATGATGATGCTGTAAATATTTCTGAAGACGACAGTCCAGAAGATCGAAGCGAGGTCGCTTCAAAATGCAGGATAGCCGACTGTTAGAAACTGTATATTTACTGTATATTTACTCTACTGTAATTATAAATATTTAAATATAACAAAGACACTTTTGAAATTTCAATTCATAAAATTTTCCAAAACAAACATATAGTTTGATTTTTGCTTTAAACGTTATAATAACTAATTTGTAATAATTTTCTTTTTAAATAAAATATTAATATAATTTATTCCTGACATATCTTTTAAATTTTAAATAAAAGAAGTTTTAGACTTCTTTTAGATGTAACGACTAAAAATTATTATCCACGCGTAATATTACAGTAATTGGACGATTATTACGTTAGAAAATTGAAAAATACATTGTTTTGCCATTTTCCGCAATTTTTACCGTATAGGCTGTGCTAAAAGTTAGACAACAATATTAATTTTGTATTTATTAATCTTTTGTGTTTGTAATCGATGTAACGACTAAAAATTATTATCCACGCGTAATATTACAGTAATTGGACGATTATTTCGTTAGAAAATTGAAAAATACATTGTTTTGCCATTTTCCGCAATTTTTACCGTATAGGCTGTGCTAAAAGTTAGACAACAATATTAATTTTGTATTTATTAATCTTTTGTGTTTGTAATCGATGTAACGACTAAAAATGATTATCCACGCGTAATATTACAGTAATTGGACGATTATTACGTTAGAAAATTGAAAAATACATTGTTTTGCCATTTTCCGCAATTTTTACCGTATAGGCTGTGCTAAAAGTTAGACAACAATATTAATTTTGTATTTATTAATCTTTTGTGTTTGTAATCGATATAACGACTAAAAATGATTATCCACGCGAAATATTACAGTGACTGGACGATTATTTCGTTAGAAAATTTAAAAATACATTGTTTTGCCATTTTCCGCAATTTTTACCGTATAGGCTGTGCCAAAAATTAGACAAATATATTAATTTTGTATTTTTTAATGTTTTGTGTTAGTAATCGATGTAACGACTAAAAATGATTATTTAAGCGAAATATTACAGTAATTGGACGATTATTTCGTTAGAAAATTGAAAAATACATGGTTTTGCCATTTTCTCCAATTTTTACCGTATAGGCTGTGCTAAAAGTTAGACAACAATATTAATTTTGTATTTATTAATCTTTTGTGTTTGTAATCGATGTAACGACTAAAAATTATTATCCACGCGTAATATTACAGTAATTGTACGACTATTTCGTTAGAAAATTGAAAAATACATTGTTTTGCCATTTTCCGCAATTTTTACCGTATAGGCTGTGCTAAAAGTTAGACAACAATATTAATTTTGTATTTATTAATCTTTTGTGTTTGTAATCGATGTAACGACTAAAAATGATTATCCACGCGTAATATTACAGTAATTGGACGATTATTACGTTAGAAAATTGAAAAATACATTGTTTTGCCATTTTCCGCAATTTTTACCGTATAGGCTGTGCTAAAAGTTAGACAACAATATTAATTTTGTATTTATTAATCTTTTGTGTTTGTAATCGATATAACGACTAAAAATGATTATCCACGCGAAATATTACAGTGACTGGACGATTATTTCGTTAGAAAATTTAAAAATACATTGTTTTGCCATTTTCCGCAATTTTTACCGTATAGGCTGTGCCAAAAATTAGACAAATATATTAATTTTGTATTTTTTAATGTTTTGTGTTAGTAATCGATGTAACGACTAAAAATGATTATTTAAGCGAAATATTACAGTAATTGGACGATTATTTCGTTAGAAAATTGAAAAATACATGGTTTTGCCATTGTCCGCAATTTTTACCGTATGTGCTAAAAATTAGACATATATATTAATTTTTTATTTTTTCATGTTTTGTGTTTTTATTCGATATAACGACTAAAAATGATTATCCACGCGTAATATTACAGTAATTGGACGATTATTTCGTTAGAAAATTGAAAAATATATTGTTTTGCCATTTTCCGCAATTTTTACCGTATAGGCTGTGCTAAAAGTTAGACAATAATATTAATTTTGTATTTATTAATCTTTTGTGTTTGTAATCGGTGTAACGACTAAAAATAATTATCCACGCGAAATATTACAGTGACTGGACGATTATTTCGTTAGAAAATTTAAAAATACATTGTTTTGCCATTTTCCGCAATTTTTACCGTATAGGCTGTGCCAAAAATTATACAAATATATTAATTTTGTATTTTTTAATGTTTTGTGTTAGTAATCGATGTAACGACTAAAAATGATTATTTAAGCGAAATATTACAGTAATTGGACGATTATTTCGTTAGAAAATTGAAAAATACATGGTTTTGCCATTGTCCGCAATTTTTACCGTATGTGCTAAAAATTAGACATATATATTAATTTTGTATTTTTTCATGTTTTGTGTTTTTATTCGATATAACGACTAAAAATGATTATCCACGCGTAATATTACAGTAATTGGACGATTATTTCGTTAGATAATTGAAAAATATATTGTTTTGCCATTTTCCGCAATTTTTACCGTA
The DNA here is from genome assembly GCA_947311025.1 of Lypha dubia. Taxonomy (NCBI): domain Eukaryota; kingdom Metazoa; phylum Arthropoda; class Insecta; order Diptera; family Tachinidae; genus Lypha; species Lypha dubia. Next base: position 58,566,148 of record OX371261.1, on the reverse strand, counting down.
TAGGCTGTGCTAAAAGTTAGACAATAATATTAATTTTGTATTTATTAATCTTTTGTGTTTGTAATCGGTGTAACGACTAAAAATGATTATCCACGCGAAATATTAAAGCGATTGGACGATTATTTCGTTAGAAAATTAAAAAATACATTGTTTTGCCATTTTCCGCAATTTTTACCGTATAGGCTGTGCTAAAAGTTAGATAACAATATTAATTTTGTATTTATTAATCTTTTGTGTTTGTAATCGATGTAACGACTAAAAATGATTATCCACGCGTAATATTACAGTAATTGGACGATTATTTCGTTAGAAAATTGAAAAATACATGGTTTTGCCATTTTCCGCAATTTTTACCGTATAGGCTGTGCTAAAAGTTAGACAACAATATTAATTTTGTATTTATTAATCTTTTGTGTTTGTAATCGATGTAACGACTAAAAATGATTATTTAAGCGAAATATTACAGTAATTGGACGATTATTTCGTTAGAAAATTGAAAAATACATGGTTTTGCCATTGTCCGCAATTTTTACCGTATGTGCTAAAAATTAGACATATATATTAATTTTGTATTTTTTCATGTTTTGTGTTTTTATTCGATATAACGACTAAAAATGATTATCCACGCGTAATATTACAGTAATTGGACGATTATTTCGTTAGAAAATTGAAAAATATATTGTTTTGCCATTTTACGCAATTTTTACCGTATAGGCTGTGCTAAAAGTTAGACAATAATATTAATTTTGTATTTATTAATTTTTTGTGTTTGTAATCGGTGTAACGACTAAAAATGATTATCCACGCGAAATATTAAAGCGATTGGACGATTATTTCGTTAGAAAATTGAAAAATACATTGTTTTGCCATTTTCCGCAATTTTTACCGTATAGGCTGTGCTAAAAGTTAGATAACAATATTAATTTTGTATTTATTAATCTTTTGTGTTTGTAATCGATGTAACGACTAAAAATGATTATCCACGCGTAATATTACAGTAATTGGACGATTATTTCGTTAGAAAATTGAAAAATACATGGTTTTGCCATTTTCCGCAATTTTTACCGTATAGGCTGTGCTAAAAGTTAGACAACAATATTAATTTTGTATTTATTAATCTTTTGTGTTTGTAATCGATGTAACGACTAAAAATGATTATCCACGCGTAATATTACAGTAATTGGAAGATTATTTCGTTAGAAAATTGAAAAATACATTGTTTTGCCATTTTCCGCAATTTTTACTGTATAGGCTGTGCTGAAAGTTAGATAACAATATTAATTTTTTATTTATTAATCTTTTGTGTTTGTAATCGATGTAACGACTAAAAATGATTATCCACGCTTAATATTACAGTAATTGGACGATTATTTCGTTAGAAAATTGAAAAATACATTGTTTTGCCATTTTCCGCAATTTTTACCGTATAGGCTGTGCTGAAAGTTAGATAACAATATTAATTTTGTATTTTTTAAAGTTTTGTGTTAGTAATCGATGTAACGACTAAAAATGATTATTTAAGCGAAATATTACAGTAATTGGACGATTATTTCGTTAGAAAATTGAAAAATACATTGTTTTGCCATTTTCCGCAATTTTTACCGTATAGGCTGTGCTAAAAGTTAGACAACAATATTAATTTTGTATTTATTAATCTTTTGTGTTTGTAATCAATGTAACGACTAAAAATGATTATCCACGCGTAATATTACAGTAATTGGACGATTATTTCGTTAGAAAATTGAAAAATACATTGTTTTGCCATTTTCCGCAATTTTTACCGTATAGGCTGTGCTAAAAGTTAGACAACAATATTAATTTTGTATTTATTAATCTTTTGTGTTTGTAATCGATGTAACGACTAAAAATGATTATCCACGCGTAATATTACAGTAATTGGACGATTATTTCGTTAGAAAATTGAAAAATACATTGTTTTGCCATTTTCCGCAATTTTTACCGTATAGGCTGTGCTGAAAATTAGATAACAATATTAATTTTGTATTTATTAATGTTTTGTGTTAGTAATCGATGTAACGACTAAAAATGATTATTTAAGCGAAATATTACAGTAATTGAACGATTATTTCGTTAGAAAATTGAAAAATACATGGTTTTGCCATTTTCCGCAATTTTTACCGTATAGGCTGTGCTAAAAGTTAGACAACAATATTAATTTTGTATTTATTAATCTTTTGTGTTTGTAATCGATGTAACGACTAAAAATGATTATCCACGCGTAATATTACAGTAATTGGACGATTATTTCGTTAGAAAATTGAAAAATACATTGTTTTGCCATTTTCCGCACTTTCTACCGTATAGGCTGTGCTAAAAATTAGACAAAAATATTAATTTTGTATTTTTTCATGTTTTGTGTTGGTAATCGATGTAACGACTAAAAATGATTATCCACGCGAAATATTAAAGCGATTGGACGATTATTTCGTTAGAAAATTAAAAAATACATGGTTTTGCCATTTTCCGCAATTTTTACCGTATAGGCTGTGCTAAAAATTAGACAAAAATATTAATTTTGTAGTTATTAATCTTTTGTGTTGGTGATCGATGTTACGACTAAAAATTATTATCCACGCGTAATATTACAGTAATTGGACGATTATTTCGTTAGAAAATTGAAAAATACATTGTTTTGCCATTTTCCGCAATTTTTACCGTATAGGCTGTGCTAAAAATTTGACAAAAATATTAATTTTGTATTTTTTAATCTTTTGTGTTGGTGATCGATGTAACGACTAAAAATGATTATCCACGCGAAATATTACAGTGAATGGACGATTATTTCGTTAGAAAATTGAAAAATACTTTGTTTTGCCTTTTTCCGCAATTTGTACCGTATAGGCTGTGCTAAAAATTAGACAAAAATATTAATTTTGTATATATTAATCTTTTGTGTTGGTAATCGATGTAACGACTAATAATGATTATCCACGCGTAATATTACAGCGACTGGACGATTATTTCGTTAGAAAATTGAAAAATACATGGTTTTGCCATTTTCCCCAATTTTTACCGTATAGGCTGTGCTAAAAATTACACAAAAATATTAATTTTGTATTTTTTAATCTTTTGTGTTGGTGATCGATGTAACGACTAAAAATGATTATCCACGCGAAATATTACAGTGACTGGACGATTATTTCGTTAGAAAATTGAAAAATACATGGTTTTGCCATTTTCCGCAATTTTTACCGTATAGGCTGTGCTAAAAATTAGACAAAAATATTAATTTTGTATTTTTTAATCTTTTGTGTTGGTGATCGATGTTACGACTAAAAATGATTATCCACGCGTAATATTACAGCGACTGGACGATTATTTCGTTAGAAAATTGAAAAATACATGGTTTTGCCATTGTCCGCAATTTTTACCGTATGTGCTAAAAATTAGACATATATATTAATTTTGTATTTTTTCATGTTTTGTGTTTGTATTCGATGTAACGACTAAAAATGATTATCCACGCGTAATATTACAGTAGTTGGACGATTATTTCGTTAGAAAATTGAAAAATACATTGTTTTGCCATTTTCCGCAATTTTTACCGTATAGGCTGTGCTAAAAGTTAGACAACAATATTAATTTTGTATTTATTAATCTTTTGTGTTTGTAATCGATGTAACGACTAAAAATGATTATCCACGCGAAATATTAAAGCGATTGGACGATTATTTCGTTAGAAAATTTAAAAATACATTGTTTTGCCATTTTCCGCAATTTTTACCGTATAGGCTGTGCTAAAAGTTAGATAACAATATTAATTTTGTATTTATTAATCTTTTGTGTTTGTAATCGATGTGACGACTAAAAATGATTATCCACGCGTAATATTACAGTAATTGGACGATTATTTCGTTAGAAAATTGAAAAATACATGGTTTTGCCATTTTCCGCAATTTTTACCGTATAGGCTGTGCTAAAAGTTAGACAACAATATTAATTTTGTATTTATTAATCTTTTGTGTTTGTAATCGATGTAACGACTAAAAATTATTATCCACGCGTAATATTACAGTAATTGGACGATTATTTCGTTAGAAAATTGAAAAATACATTGTTTTGCCATTTTCCGCAATTTTTACCGTATAGGCTGTGCTAAAAGTTAGATAACAATATTAATTTTTTATTTATTAATCTTTTGTGTTTGTAATCGATGTAACGACTAAAAATGATTATCCACGCGTAATATTACAGTAATTGGACGATTATTTCGTTAGAAAATTGAAAAATACATTGTTTTGCCATTTTCCGCAATTTTTACCGTATAGGCTGTGCTAAAAGATAGACAACAATATTAATTTTGTATTTATTAATCTTTTGTGTTTGTAATCGATGTAACGACTAAAAATGATTATCCACGCGTAATATTACAGTAATTGGACGATTATTTCGTTAGAAAATTGAAAAATACATTGTTTTGCCATTTTCCGTAATTTTTACCGTATAGGCTTTGCTAAAAATTAGACAAATATATTAATTTTGTATTTTTTCATGTTTTGTGTTGGTAATCGATGTAACGTCTAAAAATGATTATCCACGCGAAATATTAAAACGATTGGACGATTATTTCGTTACAAAATTTAAAAATACTTGGTTTTGCCATTTTCCGCAATTTTTACCGTATAGCTGTGCTTAAAGTTAGACAAAAATATTAATTTTGTATTTATTAATCTTTTGTGTTTGTAGTCGACGTAACGACTAAAAATAATTCGCCACGCGTAATATTACAGTAATTGGACGATTATTTCGTTAGAAAATTGAAAAATACATGGTTTTGCCATTTTCCGCAATTTTTACCGTATAGGCTGTGCTAAAAATTAGACAAAAATATTAATTTTGTATTTTTTAATCATTTGTGTTGGTGATCGATGTTGCGACTAAAAATGATTATCAACGCGTAATATTACAGCGACTGGACGATTATTTCGTTAGAAAATTGAAAAATACCTGGTTTTGCCATTTTCCCCAATTTTTACCGTATAGGCGTGCTAAAAATTAGACAAATATATTAATTTTGTATTTATTAATCTTTTGTGTTTGTAATCGATGTAACGACTAAAAATGATTATCCACGCGAAATATTAAAGCGATTGGACGATTATTTCGTTAGAAAATTGAAAAATACATTGTTTTGCCATTTTCCGCAATTTTTACCGTATAGGCTGTGCTAAAAATTAGACAAAAATATTAATTTTGTATTTTTTCATGTTTTGTGTTGGTAATCAATGTAACGACTAAAAATGATTATCCACGCGAAATATTAAAGCGATTGGACGATTATTTCGTTAGAAAATTAAAAAATACATGGTTTTGCCATTTTCCGCAATTTTTACCGTATAGGCTGTGCTAAAAGTTAGACAACAATATTAATTTTGTATTTTTTAATCTTTTGTGTTGGTGATCGATGTAACGACTAAAAATGATTATCCACGCGAAATATTACAGTGACTGGACGATTATTTCGTTAGAAAATTGAAAAATACATGGTTTTGCCATTTTCCGCAATTTTTACCGTATAGCCTGTGCTAAAAGTTAGACAACAATATTAATTTTGTATTTATTAATCTTTTGTGTTGGTGATCGATGTAACGACTAAAAATGATTATCCACGCGAAATATTACAGTGACTGGACGATTATTTCGTTAGAAAATTGAAAAATACATGGTTTTGCCATTTTCCCCAATTTTTACCGTATAGGCTGTGCTAAAAATTAGACAAAAATATTAGTTTTGTATTTTTTAATCTTTTGTGTTGGTGATCGATGTAACGACTAAAAATGATTATCCACGCGAAATATTATAGTGACTGGACGATTATTTCGTTAGAAAATTGAAAAATACATGGTTTTGCCATTTTCCGCAATTTTTAAAGGATAGGCTGTGCTAAAAATTAAACAAAAATATTAATTTTGTATTTTTTCATGTTTTGTGTTGGTAATCGATGTAACGAATTAAAATGAGTATCCACGCGAAATATTAAAGCTATTGGACGATTATTTCGTTAGAAAATTAAAAAATACATGGTTTTGCCATTTTCCGCAATTTTTACCGTATAGGCTGTGCTAAAAATTAGACATATATATTAATTTTGTATTTATTAATCTTTTGTGTTTGTAATCGATGTAACGACTAAAAATGATTATCCTCGCGAAATATTAAAGCGATTGGACGATTATTTCGTTAGAAAATTGAAAAATACATTGTTTTGCCATTTTCCGCAATTTTTACCGTATAGGCTGTGCTAAAAGTTAGACAACAATATTAATTTTGTATTTTTAAATCTTTTGTGTTGGTGATCGATGTAACGACTAAAAATGATTATCCACGCGAAATATTACAGTGACTGGACGATTATTTCGTTAGAAAATTGAAAAATACATGGTTTTGCCATTTTCCGCAATTTTTACCGTATAGGCTGTGCTAAAAATTACACAAAAATATTAATTTTGTATTTTTTAATCTTTTGTGTTGGTGATCGATGTAACGACTAAAAATGATTATCCACGCGAAATATTACAGTGACTATACGATTATTTCGTTAGAAAATTGAAAAATACATGGTTTTGCCATTTTCCGCAATTTTTAGCGTATAGGCTGTGCTAAAAATTACACAAAAATATTAATTTTGTATATATTAATCTTTTGTGTTGGTAATCGATGTAACGACTAAAAATGATTATCCACGCGTAATATTACAGCGACTGGACGATTATTTCGTTAGAAAATTGAAAAATACATGGTTTTGCCATTTTCCCCAATTTTTACCGTATAGGCTGTGCTAAAAATTACACAAAAATATTAATTTTGTATTTTTTAATCTTTTGTGTTGGTGATCGATGTAACGACTAAAAATGATTATCCACGCGAAATATTACAGTGACTGGACGATTATTTCGTTAGAAAATTGAAAAATACATGGTTTTGTTATTTTCCGCAATTTTTACCGTATAGGCTGTGCTAAAAATTAGACAAAAATATTAATTTTGTATTTTTTAATCTTTTGTGTTGGTGATCGATGTTACGACTAAAAATGATTATCCACGCGTAATATTACAGCGACTGGACGATTATTTCGTTAGAAAATTGAAAAATACATGGTTTTGCCATTGTCCGCAATTTTTACCGTATGTGCTAAAAATTAGACATATATATTAATTTTGTATTTTTTCATGTTTTGTGTTTGTATTCGATGTAACGACTAAAAATGATTATCCACGCGTAGTATTACAGTAATTGGACGATTATTTCGTTAGAAAATTGAAAAATACATTGTTTTGCCATTTTCCGCAATTTTTACCGTATAGGCTGTGCTAAAAGTTAGACAACAATATTAATTTTGTATTTATTAATCTTTTGTGTTTGTAATCGATGTAACGACTAAAAATGATTATCCACGCGAAATATTAAAGCGATTGGACGATTATTTCGTTAGAAAATTGAAAAATACATTGTTTTGCCATTTTCCGCAATTTTTACCGTATAGGCTGTGCTAAAAGTTAGACAACAATATTAATTTTGTATTTATTAATCTTTTGTGTTTGTAATCGATGTAACGACTAAAAATGATTATCCACGCGTAGTATTACAGTAATTGGACGATTATTTCGTTAGAAAATTGAAAAATACATGGTTTTGCCATTTTCCGCAATTTTTACCGTATAGGCTGTGCTAAAAGTTAGACAACAATATTAATTTTGTATTTATTAATCTTTTGTGTTTGTAATCGATGTAACGACTAAAAATGATTATCCACGCGTAATATTACAGTAATTGGACGATTATTTCGTTAGAAAATTGAAAAATACATTGTTTTGCCATTTTCCGCAATTTTTACCGTATAGGCTGTGCTAAAAATTAGATAACAATATTAATTTTTTATTTATTAATCTTTTGTGTTTGTAATCGATGTAACGACTAAAAATGATTATCCACGCGTAATATTACAGTAATTGGACGATTATTTCGTTAGAAAATTTAAAAATACATTGTTTTGCCATTTTCCGCAATTTTTACCGTATAGGCTGTGCTAAAAGATAGACAACAATATTAATTTTGTATTTATTAATCTTTTGTGTTTGTAATCGATGTAACGACTAAAAATGATTATCCACGCGTAATATTACAGTAATTGGACGATTATTTCGTTAGAAAATGGAAAAATACATTGTTTTGCCATTTTCCGTAATTTTTACCGTATAGGCTTTGCTAAAAATTAGACAAATATATTAATTTTGTATTTTTTCATGTTTTGTGTTGGTAATCGATGTAACGACTAAAAATGATTATGCACGCGAAATATTAAAACGATTGGACGATTATTTCGTTACAAAATTTAAAAATACTTGGTTTTGCCATTTTCCGCAATTTTTACCGTATAGGCTGTGCTAAAAGTTAGACAAAAATATTAATTTTGTATTTATTAATCTTTTGTGTTTGTAGTCGACGTAACGACTAAAAATGATTCGCCACGCGTAATATTACAGTAATTGGACGATTATTTCGTTAGAAAATTGAAAAATACATTGTTTTGCCATTTTCCGCAATTTTTACCGTATAGGCTGTGCTAAAAATTTGACAAAAATATTAATTTTGTATTTTTTAATCTTTTGTGTTGGTGATCGATGTAACGACTAAAAATGATTATCCACGCGAAATATTACAGTGAATGGACGATTATTTCGTTAGAAAATTGAAAAATACATTGTTTTGCCTTTTTCCGCAATTTTTACCGTAAAGGCTGTGCTAAAAATTAGACAAAAATATTAATTTTGTATATATTAATCTTTTGTGTTGGTAATCGATGTAACGACTAAAACTGATTATCCACGCGTAATATTACAGCGACTGGACGATTATTTCGTTAGAAAATTGAAAAATACATGGTTTTGCCATTTTCCCCAATTTTTACCGTATAGGCTGTGCTAAAAATTACACAAAAATATTATTTTGTATTTTTTAATCTTTTGTGTTGGTGATCGATGTAACGACTAAAAATGATTATCCACGCGAAATATTACAGTGACTGGACGATTATTTCGTTAGAAAATTGAAAAATACATGGTTTTGCCATTTTCCGCAATTTTTACCGTATAGGCTGTGCTAAAAATTAGACAAAAATATTAATTTTGTATTTTTTAATCTTTTGTGTTGGTGATCGATGTTACGACTAAAAATGATTATCCACGCGTAATATTACAGCGACTGGACGATTATTTCGTTAGAAAATTGAAAAATACATGGTTTTGCCATTTTCCCCAATTTTTACCGTATAGGCTGTGCTAAAAATTAGACAAAAATATTAGTTTTGTATTTTTTAATCTTTTGTGTTGGTGATCGATGTAACGACTAAAAATGATTATCCACGCGAAATATTACATTGACTGGACGATTATTTCGTTAGAAAATTGAAAAATACATGGTTTTGCCATTTTCCGCAATTTTTAAAGGATAGGCTGTGCTAAAAATTAGACAAAAATATTAATTTTGTATTTTTTCATGTTTTGTGTTGGTAATCGATGTAACGAATTAAAATGATTATCCACGCGAAATATTAAAGCGATTGGACGATTATTTCGTTAGAAAATTAAAAAATACATGGTTTTGCCATTTTCCGCAATTTTTACCGTATAGGCTGTGCTAAAAATTAGACAAATATATTAATTTTGTATTTATTAATCTTTTGTGTTTGTAATCGATGTAACGACTAAAAATGATTATCCACGCGTAATATTACAGCGACTGGACGATTATTTCGTTAGAAAATTTAAAAATACATGGTTTTGCCATTTTCCGCAATTTTTACCGTATAGGCTGTGCTAAAAGTTAGACAACAATATTAATTTTGTATTTATTAATCTTTTGTGTTTGTAATCGATGTAACGACTAAAAATGATTATCCACGCGTAATATTACAGCGACTGGACGATTATTTCGTTAGAAAATTGAAAAATACATGGTTTTGCCATTTTCCGCAATTTTTAAAGGATAGGCTGTGCTAAAAATTAGACAAAAATATTAATTTTGTATTTTTTCATGTTTTGTGTTGGTAATCGATGTAACGAATTAAAATGATTATCCACGCGAAATATTAAAGCGATTGGACGATTATTTCGTTAGAAAATTGAAAAATACATGGTTTTGCCATTTTCCCCAATTTTTGCCGTATAGGCTGTGCTAAAAGTTAGACAACAATATTAATTTTGTATTTTTTTAATCTTTTGTGATGGTGATCGATGTAACGACTAAAAATGATTAACCACGCGAAATATTAAAGCGATTGGACGATTATTTCGTTAGAAAATTGAAAAATACATTGTTTTGCCATTTTCCGCAATTTTTACCGTATAGGCTGTGCTAAAAATTAGACAAATATATTAATTTTGTATTTATTAATCTTTTGTGTTGGTGATCGATGTAACGACTAAAAATGATTATCCACGCGAAATATTACAGTGACTGGACGATTATTTCGTTAGAAAATTGAAAAATACATGGTTTTGCCATTTTCCGCAATTTTTACCGTATAGGCTGTGCTAAAAATTAGACAAAAATATTAATTTTGTATTTTTTAATCTTTTGTGTTGGTGATCGATGTTACGACTAAAAATGATTATCCACGCGTAATATTACAGCGACTGGACGATTATTTCGTTAGAAAATTGAAAAATACATGGTTTTGCCATTTTCCCCAATTTTTACCGTATAGGCTGTGCTAAAAATTAGACAAAAATATTAGTTTTGTATTTTTTAATCTTTTGTGTTGGTGATCGATGTAACGACTAAAAATGATTATCCACGCGAAATATTAAAGCGATTGGACGATTATTTCGTTAGAAAATTGAAAAATACATTGTTTTGCCATTTTCCGCAATTTTTACCGTATAGGCTGTGCTAAAAATTAGACATATATATTAATTTTGTATTTATTAATCTTTTGTGTTTGTAATCGATGTAACGACTAAAAATGATTATCCACGCGAAATATTACAGTGAATGGACGATTATTTCGTTAGAAAATTAAAAAATACATGGTTTTGCCATTTTCCGCAATTTTTACCGTATAGGCTGTGCTAAAAATTAGACAAATATATTAATTTTGTATTTATTAATCTTTTGTGTTTGTAATCGATGTAACTGTAATATGATTAAAACAATTTAGTTATTCTTAGTGTTTGGGTAGTATTTTTATTGTACTTGGAAGTATTTAAATTGCCGGCGCTAATAAACGCCACTGGCAAATAAAAGTAAAAGGCAGATGAATGCCGGTATGAATTAGTAATGCCGATTGAAGGCAAAGTATTAATTGATTGCTTAACTAATTAACATTGGCTTATATACTAATTATGAGAATAATTCTTAGGGGGTACCTTAACATAAGAGTAAAAGAATAGAAATATATATTATTGTTGGGTAAGCATATTTAGCTTCCAACTATTTATGTATGGCATGTGTTCAACAGTTTTAAAGTTAAACGAGTGCATACTTAAAAGCAACAGATACTTTGGGTTGCTTATATTTACAATTAAACAAATGCAGTAAATAAATGTTATTCATTTAAGTGCATTGTGCAGCTGCACTTGATTAAACGTACAAGTGTCAAATTACAGTCACACAAAATATCTTGCTTGCAGTTTGTCAATGCTTGCATGTTGCGGTACTATTGAATCGCAATGCATACTACACACTGTTGGCCACATGCTACACCTCCACCCTTTACAAGAATGTTCATATAACGTTAGTTTTATGGACATTCTTTTACATTTAGTTTTTAATTAGTCTAAGTATAAGTGTAATATAATATTTATTTTGTTTTTAAAGAAAAAAAAATTATAATATTTAGATGTACTTATTTTCTAATTTTATAGTAGTCGTATGGCCATACAATAATATTAAATGTTAGTTATTATTATATATCTTAAGTCTATTTTTATGAACTACTTGTTGTTTATTAGTTTTCTTATCAACTATGGTAACATTATTTCTTAAATCTATTTTCTTAATTTTATACGGACCAATAAAACTAAAATCAATATAAAGGATTTTCTGATTAATTTTCTTCTATTATATTTTTATCTTAATTACAATTTTGTTTTACTTTTTCTTTATTTTGGGTCATTTTCTTGAATAATAAAATTTTAATTAGAAAAATATATGTATGTGTATATTCATAAATTTTATGTTATTAAACTAGTTTGAAAATCAAATAACTTTTCACTCTGTACCTTTGACTAAATTGAACGTCTTCATTAGACTTTTAGGCAAGAATAAAACAGTTTTAAATGATTATTACCCAAAAATTTTTGTAATAATTTTATATTGTCAACCTTTAACCCTTTTTTGAATTTTGAATTTTATGGCAGTAGTGAAATGTGTCTCAATAGACTTCTCCAAGTTATATTGAGAGTTTTAAATGTGTACAACAATTTGAAAAGCTTTAGCATATTTCTAATCAATTTTTACATTAGTAATACCTGTTTATTTTTCTATTGTTCGATATATTCCACAATGTCCTCCATCTATCGGATCATCGTGGTATTCCAGCATTAGATCAAGAATTGCATTAGCATTCTTATCATTTATATAGGTCACCTCATTAATTAGTAGCGCTACTTTTATGCCCATTTATTTATAAATTATTTAATTGAGATAAATTCTAAAATTTTCTCGTTTGGTGCCTATTTGTTCACCGGCCACTTTCTCAAGCCTTGGGAAAAATTGTCCTAATTCAATATTCCCATTAATGAACATTATATATAATTTACCGGCCACTTTTTCAAGCCTAGGGAAAACTTGTCCTAAGTCAATATTCCCTTTAGTAAATAGTTTTCTTCTGACGTCATATTGGGCTTTTTATCATTATTTTAAATTTGATGCTGAATATTTTCGATATTACTTTGTTGTTAATATGCCATAGATTTTGTTGCAATTTTTAATATTGTATTAGTTTTTGTATTTATATCTTTTACTGCCATAAAATTGGGTTGTCTGTTTATTTATGTTGACATTTTATTTCTAATATTATTATTTGATGAACTACAGATTTTAGCATCAGGCTATTAATGCCTTGGCTGTATATTTGTGCCTTATATCTTAATTTGGCATGTTTAAAATTTTTTTTTTTTTTTTTTTATAATTAAACTAAGAAGTAAATATATTCGGATTTCAAATAAACCGGAGCTATTACCTTCTACAACTACTTTGTTTTTAGCATTTGGTTTTTCAACTTTCGACTGTTCATTCTTCATTTTATTTGATAATAATAATTTTATTATATTATTTGTCTTAAAATTATTAAGAAGTAAACTGTAATTATTAATTTACTTTCATTATTTTATTCTAATTATTAAAATTTAATTTAATTTTACAATTTCATTTTCTTTGATTAAGTTCAATTTTAATTTTATCCATTTTTAAGTAAAAAAATTTTTTTTTTTTAAATTTAGAAATTAAAAATATTCTTTAAGTGTAACATGTTAATTATATTTTTATTTTAAGTGCCTTTGTTGGCGTTTTTGTAAATAAAAATGTTTTTTTTTTTTTTTTTTTTTTTTTTTAGATTTTAGCTACGAGCTATTTAGTAATCAAAAAAATGTTTGCCACGAGCGGTTAACGCTTACTGGCCCTAGTGTGCGACTTTAGCGCACCACTTTTAATATAAAGGTGTTATGATCTTAAAATACATATATAAAAAAATATTGTTGTAGTTGAGTTTTCTTTGTGTTGCTGTCTTCCTTCTTTTATTAATGCCTTTTGGCCAGGCGGACCTTTATTTTCTTCAGAGTTGGTGTCTTCCATCATTTATAAATGCCTTTTGGTCAGGCGGACCTTTATTTTCTTCAGAGTTGGGGTGCCTTTTGGCCAGGCGGACCCTCTCCTTATTCTGCTCATTCCAAGGTGCTTAGTATTTTACTGCACTCTTGGAACTGGCAGGCTGCTCTTGCTTCTTCAGGCTGCAGTTTAGTAGCACTCGCTGAAGAAGACTGGCAGGATCGCCATGTAATATGATTAAAACAATTTAGTTATTCTTAGTGTTTGGGTAGTATTTTTATTGTACTTGGAAGTATTTAAATTGCCGGCGCTAATAAACGCCACTGGCAAATAAAAGTAAAAGGCAGATGAATGCCGGTATGAATTAGTAATGCCGATTGAAGGCAAAGTATTAATTGATTGCTTAACTAATTAACATTGGCTTATATACTAATTATGAGAATAATTCTTAGGGGGTACCTTAACATAAGAGTAAAAGAATAGAAATATATATTATTGTTGGGTAAGCATATTTAGCTTCCAACTATTTATGTATGGCATGTGTTCAACAGTTTTAAAGTTAAACGAGTGCATACTTAAAAGCAACAGATACTTTGGGTTGCTTATATTTACAATTAAACAAATGCAGTAAATAAATGTTATTCATTTAAGTGCATTGTGCAGCTGCACTTGATTAAACGTACAAGTGTCAAATTACAGTCACACAAAATATCTTGCTTGCAGTTTGTCAATGCTTGCATGTTGCGGTACTATTGAATCGCAATGCATACTACACACTGTTGGCCACATGCTACATAACGACTAAAAATGATTATCCACGCGAAATATTACAGTGAATGGACGATTATTTCGTTAGAAAATTGAAAAATACATTGTTTTGCCATTTTCCGCAATTTTTACCGTATAGGCTGTGCTAAAAATTAGACAAATATATTAATTTTGTATTTATTAATCTTTTGTGTTTCTAATCGATGTAACGACTAAAAATGATTATCCACGCGTAATATTACAGCGACTGGACGATTATTTCGTTAGAAAATTTAAAAATACATGGTTTTGCCATTTTCCGCAATTTTTACCGTATAGGCTGTGCTAAAAGTTAGACAACAATATTAATTTTGTATTTATTAATCTTTTGTGTTTGTAATCGATGTAACGACTAAAAATGATTATCCACGCGTAATATTACAGTAATTGGACGATTATTTCGTTAGAAAATTGAAAAATACATTGTTTTGCCATTTTCCGCAATTTTTACCGTATAGGCTGTGCTAAAAGTTAGACAACAATATTAATTTTGTATTTATTAATCTTTTGTGTTTGTAATCGATGTAACGACTAAAAATGATTATCCACGCGAAATATTACATTGACTGGACGATTATTTCGTTAGAAAATTGAAAAATACATGGTTTTGCCATTTTCCGCAATTTTTAAAGGATAGGCTGTGCTAAAAATTAGACAAAAATATTAATTTTGTATTTTTTCATGTTTTGTGTTGGTAATCGATGTAACGAATTAAAATGATTATCCACGCGAAATATTAAAGCGATTGGACGATTATTTCGTTAGAAAATTAAAAAATACATGGTTTTGCCATTTTCCGCAATTTTTACCGTATAGGCTGTGCTAAAAATTAGACAAATATATTAATTTTGTATTTATTAATCTTTTGTGTTTGTAATCGATGTAACGACTAAAAATGATTATCCACGCGAAATATTACATTGACTGGACGATTATTTCGTTAGAAAATTGAAAAATACATGGTTTTGCCATTTTCCGCAATTTTTAAAGGATAGGCTGTGCTAAAAATTAGACAAAAATATTAATTTTGTATTTTTTCATGTTTTGTGTTGGTAATCGATGTAACGAATTAAAATGATTATCCACGCGAAATATTAAAGCGATTGGACGATTATTTCGTTAGAAAATTAAAAAATACATGGTTTTGCCATTTTCCGCAATTTTTACCGTATAGGCTGTGCTAAAAATTAGACAAATATATTAATTTTGTATTTATTAATCTTTTGTGTTTGTAATCGATGTAACGACTAAAAATGATTATCCACGCGTAATATTACAGCGACTGGACGATTATTTCGTTAGAAAATTTAAAAATACATGGTTTTGCCATTTTCCGCAATTTTTACCGTATAGGCTGTGCTAAAAGTTAGACAACAATATTAATTTTGTATTTATTAATCTTTTGTGTTTGTAATCGATGTAACGACTAAAAATGATTATCCACGCGTAATATTACAGCGACTGGACGATTATTTCGTTAGAAAATTGAAAAATACATGGTTTTGCCATTTTCCGCAATTTTTAAAGGATAGGCTGTGCTAAAAATTAGACAAAAATATTAATTTTGTATTTTTTCATGTTTTGTGTTGGTAATCGATGTAACGAATTAAAATGATTATCCACGCGAAATATTAAAGCGATTGGACGATTATTTCGTTAGAAAATTGAAAAATACATGGTTTTGCCATTTTCCCCAATTTTTGCCGTATAGGCTGTGCTAAAAGTTAGACAACAATATTAATTTTGTATTTTTTTAATCTTTTGTGATGGTGATCGATGTAACGACTAAAAATGATTAACCACGCGAAATATTAAAGCGATTGGACGATTATTTCGTTAGAAAATTGAAAAATACATTGTTTTGCCATTTTCCGCAATTTTTACCGTATAGGCTGTGCTAAAAATTAGACAAAAATATTAATTTTGTATTTTTTAATCTTTTGTGTTGGTGATCGATGTAACGACTAAAAATGATTATCCACGCGAAATATTACATTGACTGGACGATTATTTCGTTAGAAAATTGAAAAATACATGGTTTTGCCATTTTCCGCAATTTTTAAAGGATAGGCTGTGCTAAAAATTAGACATAAATATTAATTTTGTATTTTTTCATGTTTTGTGTTGGTAATCGATGTAACGAATTAAAATGATTATCCACGCGAAATATTAAAGCGATTGGACGATTATTTCGTTAGAAAATTAAAAAATACATGGTTTTGCCATTTTCCGCAATTTTTACCGTATAGGCTGTGCTAAAAATTAGACAAATATATTAATTTTGTATTTATTAATCTTTTGTGTTTGTAATCGATGTAACGACTAAAAATGATTATCCACGCGTAATATTACAGCGACTGGACGATTATTTCGTTAGAAAATTTAAAAATACATGGTTTTGCCATTTTCCGCAATTTTTACCGTATAGGCTGTGCTAAAAGTTAGACAACAATATTAATTTTGTATTTATTAATCTTTTGTGTTTGTAATCGATGTAACGACTAAAAATGATTATCCACGCGTAATATTACAGCGACTGGACGATTATTTCGTTAGAAAATTGAAAAATACATGGTTTTGCCATTTTCCGCAATTTTTAAAGGATAGGCTGTGCTAAAAATTAGACAAAAATATTAATTTTGTATTTTTTCATGTTTTGTGTTGGTAATCGATGTAACGAATTAAAATGATTATCCACGCGAAATATTAAAGCGATTGGACGATTATTTCGTTAGAAAATTAAAAAATACATGGTTTTGCCATTTTCCGCAATTTTTACCGTATAGGCTGTGCTAAAAATTAGACAAATATATTAATTTTGTATTTATTAATCTTTTGTGTTTGTAATCGATGTAACGACTAAAAATGATTATCCACGCGTAATATTACAGCGACTGGACGATTATTTCGTTAGAAAATTTAAAAATACATGGTTTTGCCATTTTCCGCAATTTTTACCGTATAGGCTGTGCTAAAAGTTAGACAACAATATTAATTTTGTATTTATTAATCTTTTGTGTTTGTAATCGATGTAACGACTAAAAATGATTATCCACGCGTAATATTACAGCGACTGGACGATTATTTCGTTAGAAAATTGAAAAATACATGGTTTTGCCATTTTCCGCAATTTTTAAAGGATAGGCTGTGCTAAAAATTAGACAAAAATATTAATTTTGTATTTTTTCATGTTTTGTGTTGGTAATCGATGTAACGAATTAAAATGATTATCCACGCGAAATATTAAAGCGAATGGACGATTATTTCGTTAGAAAATTGAAAAATACATGGTTTTGCCATTTTCCCCAATTTTTGCCGTATAGGCTGTGCTAAAAGTTAGACAACAATATTAATTTTGTATTTTTTTAATCTTTTGTGATGGTGATCGATGTAACGACTAAAAATGATTAACCACGCGAAATATTAAAGCGATTGGACGATTATTTCGTTAGAAAATTGAAAAATACATTGTTTTGCCATTTTCCGCAATTTTTACCGTATAGGCTGTGCTAAAAATTAGACAAAAATATTAATTTTGTATTTTTTAATCTTTTGTGTTGGTGATCGATGTAACGACTAAAAATGATTATCCACGCGAAATATTACATTGACTGGACGATTATTTCGTTAGAAAATTGAAAAATACATGGTTTTGCCATTTTCCGCAATTTTTAAAGGATAGGCTGTGCTAAAAATTAGACAAAAATATTAATTTTGTATTTTTTCATGTTTTGTGTTGGTAATCGATGTAACGAATTAAAATGATTATCCACGCGAAATATTAAAGCGATTGGACGATTATTTCGTTAGAAAATTAAAAAATACATGGTTTTGCCATTTTCCGCAATTTTTACCGTATAGGCTGTGCTAAAAATTAGACAAATATATTAATTTTGTATTTATTAATCTTTTGTGTTTGTAATCGATGTAACGACTAAAAATGATTATCCACGCGTAATATTACAGCGACTGGACGATTATTTCGTTAGAAAATTTAAAAATACATGGTTTTGCCATTTTCCGCAATTTTTACCGTATAGGCTGTGCTAAAAGTTAGACAACAATATTAATTTTGTATTTATTAATCTTTTGTGTTTGTAATCGATGTAACGACTAAAAATGATTATCCACGCGTAATATTACAGCGACTGGACGATTATTTCGTTAGAAAATTGAAAAATACATGGTTTTGCCATTTTCCGCAATTTTTAAAGGATAGGCTGTGCTAAAAATTAGACAAAAATATTAATTTTGTATTTTTTCATGTTTTGTGTTGGTAATCGATGTAACGAATTAAAATGATTATCCACGCGAAATATTACAGTGAATGGACGATTATTTCGTTAGAAAATTGAAAAATACATTGTTTTGCCATTTTCCGCAATTTTTACCGTATAGGCTGTGCTAAAAATTAGACAAATATATTAATTTTGTATTTATTAATCTTTTGTGTTTCTAATCGATGTAACGACTAAAAATGATTATCCACGCGTAATATTACAGCGACTGGACGATTATTTCGTTAGAAAATTTAAAAATACATGGTTTTGCCATTTTCCGCAATTTTTACCGTATAGGCTGTGCTAAAAGTTAGACAACAATATTAATTTTGTATTTATTAATCTTTTGTGTTTGTAATCGATGTAACGACTAAAAATGATTATCCACGCGTAATATTACAGCGACTGGACGATTATTTCGTTAGAAAATTGAAAAATACATGGTTTTGCCATTTTCCGCAATTTTTAAAGGATAGGCTGTGCTAAAAATTAGACAAAAATATTAATTTTGTATTTTTTCATGTTTTGTGTTGGTAATCGATGTAACGAATTAAAATGATTATCCACGCGAAATATTAAAGCGATTGGACGATTATTTCGTTAGAAAATTGAAAAATACATTGTTTTGCCATTTTCCGCAATTTTTACCGTATAGGCTGTGCTAAAAGTTAGACAACAATATTAATTTTGTATTTTTTAATCTTTTGTGTTGGTGATCGATGTTACGACTAAAAATGATTATCCACGCGTAATATTACAGCGACTGGACGATTATTTCGTTAGAAAATTGAAAAATACATGGTTTTGCCATTTTCCCAATTTTTGCCGTATAGGCTGTGCTAAAAGTTAGACAACAATATTAATTTTGTATTTTTTTAATCTTTTGTGATGGTGATCGATGTAAAGACTAAAAATGATTAACCACGCGAAATATTAAAGCGATTGGACGATTATTTCGTTAGAAAATTGAAAAATACATTGTTTTGCCATTTTCCGCAATTTTTACCGTATAGGCTGTGGTAAAAATTAGACAAATATATTAATTTTGTATTTATTAATCTTTTGTGTTTGTAATCGATGTAACGACTAAAACTGATTATCCACGCGAAATATTAAAGCGATTGGACGATTATTTCGTTAGAAAATTGAAAAATACATTGTTTTGCCATTTTCCGCAATTTTTACCGTAGAGGCTGTGCTAAAAATTAGACAAAAATATTAATTTTGTATTTATTAATCTTTTGTGTTGGTGATCGATGTTACGACTAAAAATGATTATCCACGCGTAATATTACAGCGACTGGACGATTATTTCGTTAGAAAATTGAAAAATACATGGTTTTGCCATTTTCCCCAATTTTTGCCGTATAGGCTGTGCTAAAAGTTAGACAACAATATTAATTTTGTATTTTTTTAATCTTTTGTGATGGTGATCGATGTAACGACTAAAAATGATTAACCACGCGAAATATTAAAGCGATTGGACGATTATTTCGTTAGAAAATTAAAAAATACATGGTTTTGCCATTTTCCGCAATTTTTACCGTATAGGCTGTGCTAAAAATTAGACAAAAATATTAATTTTGTATTTTTTAATCTTTTGTGTTGGTGATCGATGTAACGACTAAAAATGATTATCCACGCGAAATATTACAGTGAATGGACGATTATTTCGTTAGAAAATTGAAAAATACACTGTTTTGCCATTTTCCGCAATTTTTACCTTAAAGGGGGCTGTGCTAAAAATTAGACAAAAATATTAATTTTGTATTTATTAATCTTTTGTGTTTGTGATCGATGTTACGACTAAAAATGATTATTTCGTTAGAAAATTGAAAAATACATGGTTTTGCCATTTTCCCCAATTTTTACCGTATAGGCTGTGCTAAAAATTAGACAAAAATATTAATTTTGTATTTTTTAATCTTTTGTGTTGGTGATCGATGTAACGACTAAAAATGATTATCCACGCGAAATATTACAGTGACGACGATTATTTCGTTAGAAAATTAAAAAGTACATGGTTTTGCCATTTTCCGCAATTTTTACCGTATAGGCTGTGCTAAAAGTTAGACAAAAATATTAATTTTGTATTTATTAGTCTTTTGTGTTTGTAGTCGACGTAACGACTAAAAATGATTCGCCACGCGTAATATTACAGTAATTGGACGATTATTTCGTTAGAAAATTGAAAAAAACATGGTTTTGCCATTTTCCGCAATTTTTACCGTATAGGCTGTGCTAAAAATTAGACAAAAATATTAATCCACACAAAAACATAAATGTGAAAATAAGCCCAAGTTCGTATCCAAAAAGTTTCGGCCATAAAAAGTAATGAGATCAAAATAAGGACCAAGTTTTTTGATAGGTATAATTCCATCTCATTTCTAGGCAAACTCTTGGAACTGGCAGGCTGCTCTTGCTTCTTCAGGCTGCAGTTTAGTAGCACTCGCTGAAGAAGACTGGCAGGATCGCCATGTAATATGATTAAAACAATTTAGTTATTCTTAGTGTTTGGGTAGTATTTTTATTGTACTTGGAAGTATTTAAATTGCCGGCGCTAATAAACGCCACTGGCAAATAAAAGTAAAAGGCAGATGAATGCCGGTATGAATTAGTAATGCCGATTGAAGGCAAAGTATTAATTGATTGCTTAACTAATTAACATTGGCTTATATACTAATTATGAGAATAATTCTTAGGGGGTACCTTAACATAAGAGTAAAAGAATAGAAATATATATTATTGTTGGGTAAGCATATTTAGCTTCCAACTATTTATGTATGGCATGTGTTCAACAGTTTTAAAGTTAAACGAGTGCATACTTAAAAGCAACAGATACTTTGGGTTGCTTATATTTACAATTAAACAAATGCAGTAAATAAATGTTATTCATTTAAGTGCATTGTGCAGCTGCACTTGATTAAACGTACAAGTGTCAAATTACAGTCACACAAAATATCTTGCTTGCAGTTTGTCAATGCTTGCATGTTGCGGTACTATTGAATCGCAATGCATACTACACACTGTTGGCCACATGCTACATAACGACTAAAAATGATTATCCACGCGAAATATTACAGTGAATGGACGATTATTTCGTTAGAAAATTGAAAAATACATTGTTTTGCCATTTTCCGCAATTTTTACCGTATAGGCTGTGCTAAAAATTAGACAAATATATTAATTTTGTATTTATTAATCTTTTGTGTTTCTAATCGATGTAACGACTAAAAATGATTATCCACGCGTAATATTACAGCGACTGGACGATTATTTCGTTAGAAAATTTAAAAATACATGGTTTTGCCATTTTCCGCAATTTTTACCGTATAGGCTGTGCTAAAAGTTAGACAACAATATTAATTTTGTATTTATTAATCTTTTGTGTTTGTAATCGATGTAACGACTAAAAATGATTATCCACGCGTAATATTACAGCGACTGGACGATTATTTCGTTAGAAAATTGAAAAATACATGGTTTTGCCATTTTCCGCAATTTTTAAAGGATAGGCTGTGCTAAAAATTAGACAAAAATATTAATTTTGTATTTTTTCATAATTTGTGTTGGTAATCGATGTAACGAATTAAAATGATTATCCACGCGAAATATTAAAGCGATTGGGCGATTATTTCGTTAGAAAATTGAAAAATACATTGTTTTGCCATTTTCCGCAATTTTTACCGTATAGGCTGTGCTAAAAGTTAGACAACAATATTAATTTTGTATTTTTTAATCTTTTGTGTTGGTGATCGATGTTACGACTAAAAATGATTATCCACGCGTAATATTACAGCGACTGGACGATTATTTCGTTAGAAAATTGAAAAATACATGGTTTTGCCATTTTCCCCAATTTTTGCCGTATAGGCTGTGCTAAAAGTTAGACAACAATATTAATTTTGTATTTTTTTAATCTTTTGTGATGGTGATCGATGTAACGACTAAAAATGATTAACCACGCGAAATATTAAAGCGATTGGACGATTATTTCGTTAGAAAATTGAAAAATACATTGTTTTGCCATTTTCCGCAATTTTTACCGTATAGGCTGTGGTAAAAATTAGACAAATATATTAATTTTGTATTTATTAATCTTTTGTGTTTGTAATCGATGTAACGACTAAAACTGATTATCCACGCGAAATATTAAAGCGATTGGACGATTATTTCGTTAGAAAATTGAAAAATACATTGTTTTGCCATTTTCCGCAATTTTTACCGTATAGGCTGTGCTAAAAATTAGACAAAAATATTAATTTTGTATTTATTAATCTTTTGTGTTGGTGATCGATGTTACGACTAAAAATGATTATCCACGCGTAATATTACAGCGACTGGACGATTATTTCGTTAGAAAATTGAAAAATACATGGTTTTGCCATTTTCCCCAATTTTTGCCGTATAGGCTGTGCTAAAAGTTAGACAACAATATTAATTTTGTATTTTTTTAATCTTTTGTGATGGTGATCGATGTAACGACTAAAAATGATTAACCACGCGAAATATTAAAGCGATTGGACGATTATTTCGTTAGAAAATTAAAAAATACATGGTTTTGCCATTTTCCGCAATTTTTACCGTATAGGCTGTGCTAAAAATTAGACAAAAATATTAATTTTGTATTTTTTAATCTTTTGTGTTGGTGATCGATGTAACGACTAAAAATGATTATCCACGCGAAATATTACAGTGAATGGACGATTATTTCGTTAGAAAATTGAAAAATACACTGTTTTGCCATTTTCCGCAATTTTTACCTTAAAGGGGGCTGTGCTAAAAATTAGACAAAAATATTAATTTTGTATTTATTAATCTTTTGTGTTTGTGATCGATGTTACGACTAAAAATGATTATTTCGTTAGAAAATTGAAAAATACATGGTTTTGCCATTTTCCCCAATTTTTACCGTATAGGCTGTGCTAAAAATTAGACAAAAATATTAATTTTGTATTTTTTAATCTTTTGTGTTGGTGATCGATGTAACGACTAAAAATGATTATCCACGCGAAATATTACAGTGACGACGATTATTTCGTTAGAAAATTAAAAAGTACATGGTTTTGCCATTTTCCGCAATTTTTACCGTATAGGCTGTGCTAAAAGTTAGACAAAAATATTAATTTTGTATTTATTAGTCTTTTGTGTTTGTAGTCGACGTAACGACTAAAAATGATTCGCCACGCGTAATATTACAGTAATTGGACGATTATTTCGTTAGAAAATTGAAAAATACATGGTTTTGCCATTTTCCGCAATTTTTACCGTATAGGCTGTGCTAAAAATTAGACAAAAATATTAATCCACACAAAAACATAAATGTGAAAATAAGCCCAAGTTCGTATCCAAAAAGTTTCGGCCATAAAAAGTAATGAGATCAAAATAAGGACCAAGTTTTTTGATAGGTATAATTCCATCTCATTTCTAGGCAAACTATAAGCTTGGCAAAATTTTTCAAAGAATTCTTTCCATATTAGAAAGGCAAAAAATTTTAGCCAAGCTTATAGTTTGCCTAGAAATGAGATGGAATTATACCTATCAAAAACTTGGTCCTTATTTTGATCTCATTACTTTTTACGGCCGAAACTTTTTGGATACGAACTTGGCCTTATTTTCACATTTATGTTTTTGTGTGGATCTCACTTCTTTTTTCTAAGTTGTTTTCGTATAAATATTTCAAATTTCAGCTTTCTAGCTATACTGGAAAGGCCCCATACAAATAAGGGCACCCAACTCCCCCCAGGTGAAAAGTGCCCGTTAAAAAAACATTTTCGTTAATTTCTCATCAGAACCTACCTGTGTACCAAATTTCAGCTTTCTATCTATACTGGAAGTGCCCCATACAAAGAAGGGGCAGTCAGGTCCCCCCTGGGAGGAAAGTGCCCATTTTCAGATTTTTCTGGTTATTTTCTCACCAAGACCTACCTGTGTACCAAATTTCAGCTTTCTAGCTATACTAGAAGTGCCCCATACAAAGAAGGGGCACTCAGGTCCCCCCTGGGAGAAAAGTGCCCGTTTTCGGATTTTTCTGGTTATTTTCTCACCAAGACCTACCTGTGTACCAAATTTCAGCTTTCTAGCTATACTAGAAGTGCCCCATACAAAGAAGGGGCACTCAGGTCCCCCCTGGGAGAAAAGTGCCCGTTTTCAGATTTTTCTGGTTATTTTCTTACCAAGACCTACCTGTGTACCAAATTTCAGCTTTCTAGCTATACTAGAAGTGCCCCATACAAAGAAGGGGCACTCAGGTCCCCCCTGGGAGAAAAGTGCCCGTTTTCAGAATTTTCTGCTTATTTTCTCACCAAGACCTACCTGTGTACCGAATTTCAGCTTTCTAGCTATACTAGAAGTGCCCCATATAAAGAAGGAGCACTCAGGTCCCCCCTGGAAGGAAAGTGCCCGTTTTCAGATTTTTCTGGTTATTTTCTCGCCAAGACCTACCTGTGTACCAAATTTCAGCTTTCTAGCTATACTGGAAATGCCCCATACAAAGAAGGGGCACTCAGGTCCCCCGTGGGAGGAAAGTGCCCGTTTTCAGATTTTTCTGGTTATTTTCTCACCAAGACCTACCTGTGTATTAAATTTCAGCTTTCTAGCTATACTGGAAGTGCCCAATAATATTGATGAGTCAGTGAGTCAGTGAGTCAGTCAGTGAGTCAGTGAGTATGTACTAAAATATGGACTTTTCACACCTTAATATCTCGGGAAGCTTCTACGGTAGAACTTTCAAATTTAACCTGTGAGGTCACCTCTGTGGGGAGAACTTATGTTTCAAGTTTCATTATATTATGATCAAGAGGAGCAAAGTTATGAGGGGGGTAAAAACAGCTCGAACTGTTAATATACACACTGTGTGGCCGAACTTGGCCTGGCGCACTACCGTGCGCCTAGATTTTGTATTTTTTAATCTTTTGTGTTGGTGATCGATGTTACGACTAAAAATGATTATCCACGCGTAATATTACAGCGACTGGACGATTATTTCGTTAGAAAATTGAAAAGTACATGCTTTTGCCATTTTCCCCAATTTTTACCGTATAGGCAGGCTGTGCTAAAAATTAGACAAAAATATTAATTTTGTATTTATTAATCTTTTGTGTTTGTAATCGATGTAACGACTAAAAATTATTATCCACGCGTATTACAGTAATTGGACGATTATTTCGTTAGAAAATTGAAAAATACATTGTTTTGCCATTTTCCGCAATTTTTACCGTATAGGCTGTGCTAAAAGTTAGATAACAATATTAATTTTGTATTTATTAATCTTTTGTGTTTGTAATCGATGTAACGACTAAAAATGATTATCCACGCGTAATATTACAGTAATTGGACGATTATTTCGTTAGAAAATTGAAAAATACATGGTTTTGCCATTTTCCGCAATTTTTACCTATAGGCTGTGCTAAAAGTTAGACAACAATATTAATTTTGTATTTATTAATCTTTTGTGTTTGAAATCGATGTAACGACTAAAAATGATTATCCACGCGTAATATTACAGTAATTGGACGATTATTTCGTTAGAAAATTGAAAAATACATTGTTTTGCCATTTTCCGCAATTTTTACCGTATAGGCTGTGCTAAAAGTTAGACAAAAATATTAATTTTGTATTTTTTAATCTTTTGTGTTGGTAATCGATGTAACGACTAAAAAAGATTATCCACGCGAATTATTACAGCGATTAGAAGATTATTTCGTTAGAAAATTGAAATATACATGGTTTTGCCATTTTCTGCAATTTTTACCGTATAGGCTGTGCTAAAAGTTAGACAAAAATATTAATTTTGTATTTATTAATATTTTGTGTTGGTAATCGATGTAACGACTAAAAATGATTATCCACGCGAAATATTAAAGCGATTGGACGATTATTTCGTTAGAAAATTTAAACATACATGGTTTTGCCATTTTCTGCAATTTTTACTATAAGGCTGTGCTAAAAGTTAGACAAAAATATTAATTTTGTATTTTTTAATCTTTTGTGTTGGTAATCGATGTAACGACTAAAAAAGATTATCCACGCGAATTATTACAGCGATTAGAAGATTATTTCGTTAGAAAATTGAAATATACATGGTTTTGCCATTTTCTGCAATTTTTACCGTATAGGCTGTGCTAAAAGTTAGACAAAAATATTAATTTTGTATTTATTAATATTTTGTGTTGGTAATCGATGTAACGACTAAAAATGATTATCCACGCGAAATATTAAAGCGATTGGACGATTATTTCGTTAGAAATTTGAAATATACATGGTTTTGCCATTTTCTGCAATTTTTACCGTATAGGCTGTGCTAAAAGTTAGACAAAAATATTAATTTTGTATTTATTAATATTTTGTGTTGGTAATCGATGTAACGACTAAAAATGATTATCCACGCGAAATATTACAGTGATTGGAGGATTATTTCGTTAGAAAATTGAAAAATTGATGGTTTTGCCATTTTCTGCAATTTTTACCGTATAGGCTGTGCTAAAAATTATACAAAAATATTAATTTTGTATTTTTTAATCTTTTGTGTTGGTAATCGTTGTAACGACAAAAAAAGATTATCCACGCGAATTATTACAGCGATTAGAAGATTATTTCGTTAGAAAATTGAAAAATACATGGTTTTGCCATTTTCTGCATTTTTTACCGTATAGGCTGTGCTAAAAATTAGACAAAAATATTAATTTTGTATTTATTAATATTTTGTGTTGGTAATCGATGTAACGACTAAAAATGATTATCCACGCGAAATATTAAAGCGATTGGACGATTATTATTTATTATTGTGTTTGTAAAAATTAGACAAAAATATTAATTTTGTATTTTTTAATCTTTTGTGTTGGTGATCGATGTAACGACTAAAAATGATTATCCACGCGAAATATTACAGTGACGACGATTATTTCGTTAGAAAATTAAAAAGTACATGGTTTTGCTATTTTCCGCAATTTTTACCGTATAGGCTGTGCTAAAAATTATACAAAAATATTAATTTTGTATTTTTTAATCTTTTGTGTTGGTAATCGTTGTAACGACTAAAAAAGATTATCCACGCGAATTATTACAGCGATTAGAAGATTATTTCGTTAGAAAATTTAAAAATACATGGTTTTGCCATTTTCTGCAATTTTTACCGTATAGGCTGTGCTAAAAATTAGACAAAAATATTAATTTTGTATTTTTTAATCTTTTGTGTTTGTGATCGATGTTACGACTAAAAATGATTATCCACGCGTAATATTACAGCGACTGGACGATTATTTCGTTAGAAAATTGAAAAATACATGGTTTTGCCATTTTCCCCAATTTTTACCGTATAGGCTGTGCTAAAAATTAGACAAAAATATTAATTTTGTATTTTTTAATCTTTTGTGTTGGTGATCGATGTAACGACTAAAAATGATTATCCACGCGAAATATTACAGTGACTGGACGATTATTTCGTTAGAAAATTGAAAAATACATGGTTTTGCCATTTTCCGCAATTTTTAAAGGATAGGCTGTGCTAAAAATTAGACAAAAATATTAATTTTGTATTTTTTCATGTTTTGTGTTGGTAATCGATGTAACGACTAAAAATGATTATCCACGCGAAATATTAAAGCGATTGGACGATTTATTTCGTTAGAAAATTAAAAAATACATGGTTTTGCCATTTTCCGCAATTTTTACCGTATAGGCTGTGCTAAAAGTTAGACAACAATATTAATTTTGTATTTTTTAATCTTTTGTGTTGGTGATCTATGTTACGACTAAAAATGATTATTTCGTTAGAAAATTGAAAAATACATGGTTTTGCCATTTTCCCCAATTTTTACCGTATAGGCTGTGCTAAAAATTAGACAAAAATATTAATTTTGTATTTTTTAATCTTTTGTGTTGGTGATCGATGTAACGACTAAAAATGATTATCCACGCGAAATATTACAGTGACGACGATTATTTCGTTAGAAAATTAAAAAATACATGGTTTTGCCATTTTCCGCAATTTTTACCGTATAGGCTGTGCTAAAAATTAGACAAAAATATTAATTTTGTATTTATTAATCTTTTGTGTTTGTAATCGATGTAACGACTAAAAATGATTATCCACGCGATATATTAAAGCGATTGGACGATTATTTCGTTAGAAAATTGAAAAATACATTGTTTTGCCATTTTCCGCAATTTTTACCGTATAGGCTGTGCTAAAAGTTAGACAACAATATTAATTTTGTATTTTTTAATCTTTTGTGTTGGTGATCGATGTTACGACTAAAAATGATTATTTCGTTAGAAAATTGAAAAATACATGGTTTTGCCATTTTGGTGTTGGTGATCGATGTAACGACTAAAAATGATTATCCACGCGAAATATTACAGTGACGACGATTATTTCGTTAGAAAATTAAAAAGTACATGGTTTTGCCATTTTCCGCAATTTTTACCGTATAGGCTGTGCTAAAAATTAGACAAATATATTAATTTTGTATTTATTAATCTTTTGTGTTTGTAATCGATGTAGCGACTAAAAATGATTATTCACGCGAAATATTAAAACGATTGGACGATTATTTCGTTACAAAATTTAAAAATACTTGGTTTTGCCATTTTCCGCAATTTTTACCGTATAGGCTGTGCTAAAAGCTAGACAAAAATATTAATTTTGTATTTATTAATCTTTTGTGTTTGTAGTCGACGTAACGACTAAAAATGATTCGCCACGCGTAATATTACAGTAATTGGACGATTATTTCGTTAGAAAATTGAAAAATACATGGTTTTGCCATTTTCCGCAATTTTTACCGTATAGGCTGTGCTAAAAATTAGACAAAAATATTAATCCACACAAAAACATAAATGTGAAAATAAGGCCAAGTTCGTATCCAAAAAGTTTCGGCCGTAAAAAGTAATGAGATCAAAATAAGGACCAAGTTTTTGATAGGTATAATTCCATCTCATTTCTAGGCAAACTATAAGCTTGGCAAAATTTTTCAAAGAATTCTTTCCATATTAGAAAGGCAAAAAATTTTAGCCAAGCTTATAGTTTGCCTAGAAATGAGATGGAATTATACCTATCAAAAACTTGGTCCTTATTTTGATCTCATTACTTTTTACGGCCGAAACTTTTTGGATACGAACTTGGCCTTATTTTCACATTTATGTTTTTGTGTGGATCTCACTTCTTTTTTCTAAGTTGTTTTCGTATAAATATTTCAAATTTCAGCTTTCTAGCTATACTGGAAAGGCCCCATACAAATAAGGGCACCCAACTCCCCCCAGGTGAAAAGTGCCCGTTAAAAAAACATTTTCGTTAATTTCTCATCAGAACCTACCTGTGTACCAAACTTCAGCTTTCTATCTATACTGGAAGTGCCCCATACAAAGAATGGGCAGTCAGGTCCCCCCTGGGAGGAAAGTGTCCATTTTCAGATTTTTCTGGTTATTTTCTCACCAAGACCTACCTGTGTACCAAATTTCAGCTTTCTAGCTATACTAGAAGTGCCCCATACAAAGAAGGGGCACTCAGGTCCCCCCTGGGAGAAAAGTGCCCGTTTTCGGATTTTTCTGGTTATTTTCTCACCAAGACCTACCTGTGTACCAAATTTCAGCTTTCTAGCTATACTAGAAGTGCCTCATACAAAGAAGGGGCACTCAGGTCCCCCCTGGGAGAAAAGTGCCCGTTTTCAGATTTTTCTGGTTATTTTCTTACCAAGACCTACCTGTGTACCAAATTTCAGCTTTCTAGCTATACTAGAAGTGCCCCATACAAAGAAGGGGCACTCAGGTCCCCCCTGGGAGAAAAGTGCCCGTTTTCAGAATTTTCTGCTTATTTTCTCACCAAGACCTACCTGTGTACCGAATTTCAGCTTTCTAGCTATACTAGAAGTGCCCCATATAAAGAAGGAGCACTCAGGTCCCCCCTGGAAGGAAAGTGCCCGTTTTCAGATTTTTCTGGTTATTTTCTCGCCAAGACCTACCTGTGTACCAAATTTCAGCTTTGTAGCTATACTGGAAATGCCCCATACAAAGAAGGGGCACTCAGGTCCCCCGTGGGAGGAAAGTGCCCGTTTTCAGATTTTTCTGGTTATTTTCTCACCAAGACCTACCTGTGTATTAAATTTCAGCTTTCTAGCTATACTGGAAGTGCCCAATAATATTGATGAGTCAGTGAGTCAGTGAGTCAGTCAGTGAGTCAGTGAGTATGTACTAAAATATGGACTTTTCACACCTTAATATCTCGGGAAGCTTCTACGGTAGAACTTTCAAATTTAACCTGTGAGGTCACCTCTGTGGGGAGAACTTATGTTTCAAGTTTCATTATATTATGATCAAGAGGAGCAAAGTTATGAGGGGGGTAAAAACAGCTCGAACTGTTTCGTGTAAATATACACACTGTGTGGCCGAACTTGGCCTGGCGCACTACCGTGCGCCTAGATTTTGTATTTTTTAATCTTTTGTGTTGGTGATCGATGTTACGACTAAAAATGATTATCCACGCGTAATATTACAGCGACTGGACGATTATTTCGTTAGAAAATTGAAAAGTACATGCTTTTGCCATTTACCCCAATTTTTACCGTATAGGCTGTGCTAAAAATTAGACAAAAATATTAATTTTGTATTTATTAATCTTTTGTGTTTGTAATCGATGTAACGACTAAAAATGATTATCCACGCGTATTACAGTAATTGGACGATTATTTCGTTAGAAAATTGAAAAATACATTGTTTTGCCATTTTCCGCAATTTTTACCGTATAAGGCTGTGCTAAAAGTTAGACAACAATATTAATTTTGTATTTATTAATCTTTTGTGTTTGTAATCGATGTAACGACTAAAAATGATTATCCACGCGTAATATTACAGTAATTGGACGATTATTTCGTTAGAAAATTGAAAAATACATTGTTTTGCCATTTTCCGCAATTTTTACCGTATAGGCTGTGCTAAAAGTTAGATAACAATATTAATTTTGTATTTATTAATCTTTTGTGTTTGTAATCGATGTAACGACTAAAAATGATTATCCACGCGTAATATTACAGTAATTGGACGATTATTTCGTTAGAAAATTGAAAAATACATGGTTTTGCCATTTTCCGCAATTTTTACCGTATAGGCTGTGCTAAAAGTTAGACAACAATATTAATTTTGTATTTATTAATCTTTTGTGTTTGAAATCGATGTAACGACTAAAAATGATTATCCACGCGTAATATTACAGTAATTGGACGATTATTTCGTTAGAAAATTGAAAAATACATTGTTTTGGCATTTTCCGCAATTTTTACCGTATAGGCTGTGCTAAAAGTTAGATAACAATATTAATTTTGTATTTATTAATCTTTTGTGTTTGTAATCGATGTAACGACTAAAAATGATTATCCACGCGTAATATTACAGTAATTGGACGATTATTTCGTTAGAAAATTGAAAAATACATTGTTTTGCCATTTTCCGCAATTTTTACCGTATAGGCTGTGCTAAAAGTTAGACAACAATATTAATTTTGTATTTATTAATCTTTTGTGTTTGTAATCGATGTAACGACTAAAAATGATTATCCACGCTTAATATTACAGTAATTGGACGATTATTTCGTTAGAAAATTGAAAAATACATTGTTTTGCCATTTTCCGCAATTTTTACCGTATAGGCTGTGCTAAAATTTAGACAAATATATTAATTTTGTATTTTTTCATGTTTTGTGTTGGTAATCGATGTAACGACTAAAAATGATTATCCACGCGAAATATTACAGTAATTGGACGATTATTTCGTTAGAAAATTGAAAAATACATTGTTTTGCCATTTTCCGCAATTTTTACCGTATAGGCTGTGCTAAAAGTTAGACAACAATATTAATTTTGTATTTATTAATCTTTTGTGTTTGTGATCGATGTTACGACTAAAAATGATTATCCACGCGTAATATTACAGCGACTGGACGATTATTTCGTTAGAAAATTGAAAAATACATGGTTTTGCCATTTTCCCCAATTTTTACCGTATAGGCTGTGCTAAAAATTAGACAAAAATATTAATTTTGTATTTTTTAATCTTTTGTGTTGGTGATCGATGTAACGACTAAAAATGATTATCCACGCGAAATATTACAGTGACTGGACGATTATTTCGTTAGAAAATTGAAAAATACATGGTTTTGCCATTTTCCGCAATTTTTAAAGGATAGGCTGTGCTAAAAATTAGACAAAAATATTAATTTTGTATTTTTTCATGTTTTGTGTTGGTAATCGATGTAACGACTAAAAATGATTATCCACGCGAAATATTAAAGCGATTGGACGATTTATTTCGTTAGAAAATTAAAAAATACATGGTTTTGCCATTTTCCGCAATTTTTACCGTATAGGCTGTGCTAAAAGTTAGACAACAATATTAATTTTGTATTTTTTAATCTTTTGTGTTGGTGATCTATGTTACGACTAAAAATGATTATTTCGTTAGAAAATTGAAAAATACATGGTTTTGCCATTTTCCCCAATTTTTACCGTATAGGCTGTGCTAAAAATTAGACAAAAATATTAATTTTGTATTTTTTAATCTTTTGTGTTGGTGATCGATGTAACGACTAAAAATGATTATCCACGCGAAATATTACAGTGACGACGATTATTTCGTTAGAAAATTAAAAAATACATGGTTTTGCCATTTTCCGCAATTTTTACCGTATAGGCTGTGCTAAAAATTAGACAAAAATATTAATTTTGTATTTATTAATCTTTTGTGTTTGTAATCGATGTAACGACTAAAAATGATTATCCACGCGATATATTAAAGCGATTGGACGATTATTTCGTTAGAAAATTGAAAAATACATTGTTTTGCCATTTTCCGCAATTTTTACCGTATAGGCTGTGCTAAAAGTTAGACAACAATATTAATTTTGTATTTTTTAATCTTTTGTGTTGGTGATCGATGTTACGACTAAAAATGATTATTTCGTTAGAAAATTGAAAAATACATGGTTTTGCCATTTTGGTGTTGGTGATCGATGTAACGACTAAAAATGATTATCCACGCGAAATATTACAGTGACGACGATTATTTCGTTAGAAAATTAAAAAGTACATGGTTTTGCCATTTTCCGCAATTTTTACCGTATAGGCTGTGCTAAAAATTAGACAAATATATTAATTTTGTATTTATTAATCTTTTGTGTTTGTAATCGATGTAGCGACTAAAAATGATTATTCACGCGAAATATTAAAACGATTGGACGATTATTTCGTTACAAAATTTAAAAATACTTGGTTTTGCCATTTTCCGCAATTTTTACCGTATAGGCTGTGCTAAAAGCTAGACAAAAATATTAATTTTGTATTTATTAATCTTTTGTGTTTGTAGTCGACGTAACGACTAAAAATGATTCGCCACGCGTAATATTACAGTAATTGGACGATTATTTCGTTAGAAAATTGAAAAATACATGGTTTTGCCATTTTCCGCAATTTTTACCGTATAGGCTGTGCTAAAAATTAGACAAAAATATTAATCCACACAAAAACATAAATGTGAAAATAAGGCCAAGTTCGTATCCAAAAAGTTTCGGCCGTAAAAAGTAATGAGATCAAAATAAGGACCAAGTTTTTGATAGGTATAATTCCATCTCATTTCTAGGCAAACTATAAGCTTGGCAAAATTTTTCAAAGAATTCTTTCCATATTAGAAAGGCAAAAAATTTTAGCCAAGCTTATAGTTTGCCTAGAAATGAGATGGAATTATACCTATCAAAAACTTGGTCCTTATTTTGATCTCATTACTTTTTACGGCCGAAACTTTTTGGATACGAACTTGGCCTTATTTTCACATTTATGTTTTTGTGTGGATCTCACTTCTTTTTTCTAAGTTGTTTTCGTATAAATATTTCAAATTTCAGCTTTCTAGCTATACTGGAAAGGCCCCATACAAATAAGGGCACCCAACTCCCCCCAGGTGAAAAGTGCCCGTTAAAAAAACATTTTCGTTAATTTCTCATCAGAACCTACCTGTGTACCAAATTTCAGCTTTCTATCTATACTGGAAGTGCCCCATACAAAGAATGGGCAGTCAGGTCCCCCCTGGGAGGAAAGTGTCCATTTTCAGATTTTTCTGGTTATTTTCTCACCAAGACCTACCTGTGTACCAAATTTCAGCTTTCTAGCTATACTAGAAGTGCCCCATACAAAGAAGGGGCACTCAGGTCCCCCCTGGGAGAAAAGTGCCCGTTTTCGGATTTTTCTGGTTATTTTCTCACCAAGACCTACCTGTGTACCAAATTTCAGCTTTCTAGCTATACTAGAAGTGCCTCATACAAAGAAGGGGCACTCAGGTCCCCCCTGGGAGAAAAGTGCCCGTTTTCAGATTTTTCTGGTTATTTTCTTACCAAGACCTACCTGTGTACCAAATTTCAGCTTTCTAGCTATACTAGAAGTGCCCCATACAAAGAAGGGGCACTCAGGTCCCCCCTGGGAGAAAAGTGCCCGTTTTCAGAATTTTCTGCTTATTTTCTCACCAAGACCTACCTGTGTACCGAATTTCAGCTTTCTAGCTATACTAGAAGTGCCCCATATAAAGAAGGAGCACTCAGGTCCCCCCTGGAAGGAAAGTGCCCGTTTTCAGATTTTTCTGGTTATTTTCTCGCCAAGACCTACCTGTGTACCAAATTTCAGCTTTGTAGCTATACTGGAAATGCCCCATACAAAGAAGGGGCACTCAGGTCCCCCGTGGGAGGAAAGTGCCCGTTTTCAGATTTTTCTGGTTATTTTCTCACCAAGACCTACCTGTGTATTAAATTTCAGCTTTCTAGCTATACTGGAAGTGCCCAATAATATTGATGAGTCAGTGAGTCAGTGAGTCAGTCAGTGAGTCAGTGAGTATGTACTAAAATATGGACTTTTCACACCTTAATATCTCGGGAAGCTTCTACGGTAGAACTTTCAAATTTAACCTGTGAGGTCACCTCTGTGGGGAGAACTTATGTTTCAAGTTTCATTATATTATGATCAAGAGGAGCAAAGTTATGAGGGGGGTAAAAACAGCTCGAACTGTTTCGTGTAAATATACACACTGTGTGGCCGAACTTGGCCTGGCGCACTACCGTGCGCCTAGATTTTGTATTTTTTAATCTTTTGTGTTGGTGATCGATGTTACGACTAAAAATGATTATCCACGCGTAATATTACAGCGACTGGACGATTATTTCGTTAGAAAATTGAAAAGTACATGCTTTTGCCATTTACCCCAATTTTTACCGTATAGGCTGTGCTAAAAATTAGACAAAAATATTAATTTTGTATTTATTAATCTTTTGTGTTTGTAATCGATGTAACGACTAAAAATGATTATCCACGCGTATTACAGTAATTGGACGATTATTTCGTTAGAAAATTGAAAAATACATTGTTTTGCCATTTTCCGCAATTTTTACCGTATAAGGCTGTGCTAAAAGTTAGACAACAATATTAATTTTGTATTTATTAATCTTTTGTGTTTGTAATCGATGTAACGACTAAAAATGATTATCCACGCGTAATATTACAGTAATTGGACGATTATTTCGTTAGAAAATTGAAAAATACATTGTTTTGCCATTTTCCGCAATTTTTACCGTATAGGCTGTGCTAAAAGTTAGATAACAATATTAATTTTGTATTTATTAATCTTTTGTGTTTGTAATCGATGTAACGACTAAAAATGATTATCCACGCGTAATATTACAGTAATTGGACGATTATTTCGTTAGAAAATTGAAAAATACATGGTTTTGCCATTTTCCGCAATTTTTACCGTATAGGCTGTGCTAAAAGTTAGACAACAATATTAATTTTGTATTTATTAATCTTTTGTGTTTGAAATCGATGTAACGACTAAAAATGATTATCCACGCGTAATATTACAGTAATTGGACGATTATTTCGTTAGAAAATTGAAAAATACATTGTTTTGGCATTTTCCGCAATTTTTACCGTATAGGCTGTGCTAAAAGTTAGATAACAATATTAATTTTGTATTTATTAATCTTTTGTGTTTGTAATCGATGTAACGACTAAAAATGATTATCCACGCGTAATATTACAGTAATTGGACGATTATTTCGTTAGAAAATTGAAAAATACATTGTTTTGCCATTTTCCGCAATTTTTACCGTATAGGCTGTGCTAAAAGTTAGACAACAATATTAATTTTGTATTTATTAATCTTTTGTGTTTGTAATCGATGTAACGACTAAAAATGATTATCCACGCTTAATATTACAGTAATTGGACGATTATTTCGTTAGAAAATTGAAAAATACATTGTTTTGCCATTTTCCGCAATTTTTACCGTATAGGCTGTGCTAAAATTTAGACAAATATATTAATTTTGTATTTTTTCATGTTTTGTGTTGGTAATCGATGTAACGACTAAAAATGATTATCCACGCGAAATATTACAGTAATTGGACGATTATTTCGTTAGAAAATTGAAAAATACATTGTTTTGCCATTTTCCGCAATTTTTACCGTATAGGCTGTGCTAAAAGTTAGACAACAATATTAATTTTGTATTTATTAATCTTTTGTGTTTGTAATCGATGTAACGACTAAAAATGATTATCCACGCGTAATATTACAGTAATTGGACGATTATTTCGTTACAAAATTTAAAAATACTTGGTTTTGCCATTTTCCGCAATTTTTACCGTATAGGCTGTGCTAAAAGTTAGACAAAAATATTAATTTTGTATTTATTAATCTTTTGTGTTTGTAGTCGACGTAACGACTAAAAATGATTCGCCACGCGTAATATTACAGTAATTGGACGATTATTTCGTTAGAAAATTGAAAAATACATGGTTTTGCCATTTTCCGCAATTTTTACCGTATATGCTGTGCTAAAAATTAGACAAAAATATTAATTTTGTATTTTTTAATCATTTGTGTTGGTGATCGATGTAACGATTA
Organism: Lypha dubia; assembly: GCA_947311025.1. NCBI lineage: Eukaryota > Metazoa > Arthropoda > Insecta > Diptera > Tachinidae > Lypha > Lypha dubia. The sequence continues at coordinate 58,528,344 of OX371261.1, read as the reverse complement.
AAAATGATTATCCACGCGTAATATTACAGCGACTGGACGATTATTTCGTTAGAAAATTTAAAAATACATGGTTTTGCCATTTTCCCCAATTTTTACCGTATAGGCGTGCTAAAAATTAGACAAAAATATTAATTTTGTATTTATTAATCTTTTGTGTTTGTAATCGATGTAACGACTAAAAATGATTATCCACGCGAAATATTAAAGCGATTGGACGACTATTTCGTTAGAAAATTGAAAAATACATTGTTTTGCCATTTTCCGCAATTTTTACCGTATAGGCTGTGCTAAAAATTAGACAAAAATATTAATTTTGTATTTTTTCATGTTTTGTGTTGGTAATCGATGTAACGACTAAAAATGATTATCCACGCGTAATATTACAGTAATTGGACGATTATTTCGTTAGAAAATTGAAAAATACATTGTTTTGGCATTTTCCGCAATTTTTACCGTATAGGCTGTGCTAAAAGTTAGATAACAATATTAATTTTGTATTTATTAATCTTTTGTGTTTGTAATCGATGTAACGACTAAAAATGATTATCCACGCGTAATATTACAGTAATTGGACGATTATTTCGTTAGAAAATTGAAAAATACATTGTTTTGGCATTTTCCGCAATTTTTACCGTATAGGCTGTGCTAAAAGTTAGATAACAATATTAACTTTGTATTTATTAATCTTTTGTGTTTGTAATCGATGTAACGACTAAAAATGATTATCCACGCGTAATATTACAGTAATTGGACGATTATTTCGTTAGAAAATTGAAAAATACATTGTTTTGGCATTTTCCGCAATTTTTACCGTATAGGCTGTGCTAAAAGTTAGACAACAATATTAATTTTGTATTTATTAATCTTTTGTGTTTGTAATCGATGTAACGACTAAAAATGATTATCCACGCGTAATATTACAGTAATTGGACGATTATTTCGTTAGAAAATTGAAAAATACATTGTTTTGCCATTTTCCGCAATTTTTACCGTATAGGCTGTGCTAAAAATTAGACATATATATTAATTTTGTATTTTTTCAAGTTTTGTGTTGGTAATCGATGTAACGACTAAAAATGATTATCCACGCGAAATATTACAGTAATTGGACGATTATTTCGTTAGAAAATTGAAAAATACATTGTTTTGCCATTTTCCGCAATTTTTACCGTATAGGCTGTGCTAAAAGTTAGACAACAATATTAATTTTGTATTTATTAATCTTTTGTGTTTGTAATCGATGTAACGACTAAAAATGATTATCCACGCGTAATATTACAGTAATTGGACGATTATTTCGTTACAAAATTTAAAAATACTTGGTTTTGCCATTTTCCGCAATTTTTACCGTATAGGCTGTGCTAAAAGTTAGACAAAAATATTAATTTTGTATTTATTAATCTTTTGTGTTTGTAGTCGACGTAACGACTAAAAATGATTCGCCACGAGTAATATTACAGTAATTGGACGATTATTTCGTTAGAAAATTGAAAAATACATGGTTTTGCCATTTTCCGCAATTTTTACCGTATATGCTGTGTTAAAAATTAGACAAAAATATTAATTTTGTATTTTTTAATCATTTGTGTTGGTGATCGATGTAACGATTAAAAATGATTATCCACGCGTAATATTACAGCGACTGGACGATTATTTCGTTAGAAAATTTAAAAATACATGGTTTTGCCATTTTCCCCAATTTTTACCGTATAGGCGTGCTAAAAATTAGACAAAAATATTAATTTTGTATTTATTAATCTTTTGTGTTTGTAATCGATGTAACGACTAAAAATGATTATCCACGCGAAATATTAAAGCGATTGGACGATTATTTCGTTAGAAAATTGAAAAATACATTGTTTTGCCATTTTCCGCAATTTTTACCGTATAGGCTGTGCTAAAAATTAGACAAAAATATTAATTTTGTATTTTTTCATGTTTTGTGTTGGTAATCGATGTAACGACTAAAAATGATTATCCACGCGAAATATTAAGGTAATTGGACGATTATTTCGTTAGAAAATTGAAAAATACATTGTTTTGCCATTTTCCGCAATTTTTACCGTATAGGCTGTGCTAAAAGTTAGATAACAATATTAATTTTGTATTTATTAATCTTTTGTGTTTGTAATCGATGTAACGACTAAAAATGATTATCCACGCGAAATATTAAAGCGATTGGACGATTATTTCGTTAGAAAATTAAAAAATACATTGTTTTGCCATTTTCCGCAATTTTTACCGTATAGGCTGTGCTAAAAATTAGACAAATATATTTATTTTGTATTTTTTCATGTTTTGTGTTGGTAATCGATGTAACGACTAAAAATGATTATCCACGCGAAATATTACAGTAATTGGACGATTATTTCGTTAGAAAATTGAAAAATACATTGTTTTGCCATTTTCCGCAATTTTTACCGTATAGGCTGTGCTAAAAATTAGACAAATATATTAATTTTGTATTTTTTCATGTTTTGTGTTGGTAATCGATGTAACGACTAAAAATGATTATCCACGCGAAATATTACAGTAATTGGACGATTATTTCGTTAGAAAATTGAAAAATACATTGTTTTGCCATTTTCCGCAATTTTTACCGTATAGGCTGTGCTAAAAGTTAGATAACAATATTAATTTTGTATTTATTAATCTTTTGTGTTTGTAATCGATGTAACGACAAAAATGATTATCCACGCGTAATATTACAGTAATTGGACGATTATTTCGTTAGAAAATTGAAAAATACATTGTTTTGCCATTTTCCGCAATTTTTACCGTATAGGCTGTGCTAAAAGTTAGACAACAATATTAATTTTGTATTTATTAATCTTTTGTGTTTGTAATCGATGTAACGACTAAAAATGATTATCCACGCGTAATATTACAGTAATTGGACGATTATTTCGTTACAAAATTTAAAAATACTTGGTTTTGCCATTTTCCGCAATTTTTACCGTATAGGCTGTGCTAAAAGTTACACAAAAATATTAATTTTGTATTTATTAATCTTTTGTGTTTGTAGTCGACGTAAAGACTAAAAATGATTCGCCACGCGTAATATTACAGTAATTGGACGATTATTTCGTTAGAAAATTGAAAAATACATGGTTTTGCCATTTTCCGCAATTTTTACCGTATATGCTGTGCTGAAAATTAGACAAAAATATTAATTTTGTATTTTTTAATCATTTGTGTTGGTGATCGATGTAACGATTAAAAATGATTATCCACGCGTAATATTACAGCGACTGGACGATTATTTCGTTAGAAAATTTAAAAATACATGGTTTTGCCATTTTCCCCAATTTTTACCGTATAGGCGTGCTAAAAATTAGACAAAAATATTAATTTTGTATTTATTAATCTTTTGTGTTTGTAATCGATGTAACGACTAAAAATGATTATCCACGCGAAATATTAAAGCGATTGGACGATTATTTCGTTAGAAAATTGAAAAATACATTGTTTTGGCATTTTCCGCAATTTTTACCGTATAGGCTGTGCTAAAAGTTAGATAACAATATTAACTTTGTATTTATTAATCTTTTGTGTTTGTAATCGATGTAACGACTAAAAATGATTATCCACGCGTAATATTACAGTAATTGGACGATTATTTCGTTAGAAAATTGAAAAATACATTGTTTTGGCATTTTCCGCAATTTTTACCGTATAGGCTGTGCTAAAAGTTAGACAACAATATTAATTTTGTATTTATTAATCTTTTGTGTTTGTAATCGATGTAACGACTAAAAATGATTATCCACGCGTAATATTACAGTAATTGGACGATTATTTCGTTAGAAAATTGAAAAATACATTGTTTTGCCATTTTCCGCAATTTTTACCGTATAGGCTGTGCTAAAAATTAGACAAATATATTAATTTTGTATTTTTTCATGTTTTGTGTTGGTAATCGATGTAACGACTAAAAATGATTATCCACGCGAAATATTACAGTAATTGGACGATTATTTCGTTAGAAAATTAAAAAATACATGGTTTTGCCATTTTCCGCAATTTTTACCGTATAGGCTGTGCTAAAAATCAGACAAAAATATTAATTTTGTATTTTTTAATCATTTGTGTTGGTGATCGATGTAACGATTAAAAATGATTATCCACGCGAAATATTAAAGCGATTGGACGATTATTTCGTTAGAAAATTAAAAAATACATGGTTTTGCCATTTTCCGCAATTTTTACCGTATAGGCTGTGCTAAAAATCAGACAAAAATATTAATTTTGTATTTATTATTCTTTTGTGTTGGTGATCGATGTTACGACTAAAAATGATTATCCACGCGTAATTGGACGATTATTTCGTTAGAAAATTGAAAAATACATTGTTTTGCCATTTTCCGCAATTTTTACCGTATAGGCTGTGCTAAAAATTAGACAAAAATATTAAATTTGAATTTTTTCATGTTTTGTGTTGGTAATCGATGTAACGACTAAAAATGATTATCCACGCGAAATATTACAGTAATTGGACGATTATTTCGTTAGAAAATTGAAAAATACATTGTTTTGCCATTTTCCGCAATTTTTACCGTATAGGCTGTGCTAAAAGTTAGATAACAATATTAATTTTGTATTTATTAATCTTTTGTGTTTGTAATCGATGTAACGACTAAAAATGATTATCCACGCGAAATATTAAAGCGATTGGACGATTATTTCGTTAGAAAATTAAAAAATACATTGTTTTGCCATTTTCCGCAATTTTTACCGTATAGGCTGTGCTAAAAATTAGACAAATATATTTATTTTGTATTTTTTCATGTTTTGTGTTGGTAATCGATGTAACGACTAAAAATGATTATCCACGCGAAATATTACAGTAATTGGACGATTATTTCGTTAGAAAATTGAAAAATACATTGTTTTGCCATTTTCCGCAATTTTTACCGTATAGGCTGTGCTAAAAATTAGACAAATATATTAATTTTGTATTTTTTCATGTTTTGTGTTGGTAATCGATGTAACGACTAAAAATGATTATCCACGCGAAATATTACAGTAATTGGACGATTATTTCGTTAGAAAATTTAAAAATACATTGTTTTGCCATTTTCCGCAATTTTTACCGTATAGGCTGTGCTAAAAGTTAGATAACAATATTAATTTTGTATTTATTAATCTTTTGTGTTTGTAATCGATGTAACGACAAAAATGATTATCCACGCGTAATATTACAGTAATTGGACGATTATTTCGTTAGAAAATTGAAAAATACATTGTTTTGCCATTTTCCGCAATTTTTACCGTATAGGCTGTGCTAAAAGTTAGACAACAATATTAATTTTGTATTTATTAATCTTTTGTGTTTGTAATCGATGTAACGACTAAAAATGATTATCCACGCGTAATATTACAGTAATTGGACGATTATTTCGTTACAAAATTTAAAAATACTTGGTTTTGCCATTTTCCGCAATTTTTACCGTATAGGCTGTGCTAAAAGTTACACAAAAATATTAATTTTGTATTTATTAATCTTTTGTGTTTGTAGTCGACGTAACGACTAAAAATGATTCGCCACGCGTAATATTACAGTAATTGGACGATTATTTCGTTAGAAAATTGAAAAATACATGGTTTTGCCATTTTCCGCAATTCTTACCGTATATGCTGTGCTGAAAATTAGACAAAAATATTAATTTTGTATTTTTTAATCATTTGTGTTGGTGATCGATGTAACGATTAAAAATGATTATCCACGCGTAATATTACAGCGACTGGACGATTATTTCGTTAGAAAATTTAAAAATACATGGTTTTGCCATTTTCCCCAATTTTTACCGTATAGGCGTGCTAAAAATTAGACAAAAATATTAATTTTGTATTTATTAATCTTTTGTGTTTGTAATCGATGTAACGACTAAAAATGATTATCCACGCGAAATATTAAAGCGATTGGACGATTATTTCGTTAGAAAATTGAAAAATACATTGTTTTGCCATTTTCCGCAATTTTTACCGTATAGGCTGTGCTAAAAATTAGACAAAAATATTAATTTTGAATTTTTTCATGTTTTGTGTTGGTAATCGATGTAACGACTAAAAATGATTATCCACGCGAAATATTAAAGCGATTGGACGATTATTTCGTTAGAAAATTAAAAAATACATGGTTTTGCCATTTTCCGCAATTTTTACCGTATAGGCTGTGCTAAAAATCAGACAAAAATATTAATTTTGTATTTATTAATCTTTTGTGTTGGTGATCGATGTTACGACTAAAAATGATTATCCACGCGTAATTGGACGATTATTTCGTTAGAAAATTGAAAAATACATTGTTTTGCCATTTTCCGTAATTTTTACCGTATAGGCTGTGCTTAAAATTAGACAAAAATATTAATTTTGAATTTATTAATCTTTCGTGTTGGTAATCGATGTAACGACTAAAAATGATTATCCACGCGAAATATTACAGTGAATGGACGATTATTTCGTTAGAAAATTGAAAAATACATTGTTTTGCCTTTTTCCGCAATTTTTACCGTATAGGCTGTGCTTAAAATTAGACAAAAATATTGATTTTGTATTTATTAATCTTTTGTGTTGGTAATCGATGTAACGACTAAAAATGATTATCCACGCGAAATATTAAAGCGATTGGACGATTATTTCATTAGAAAATTAAAAAATACATGGTTTTGCCATTTCCGCAATTTTTACCGTATAGGCTGTGCTAAAAATTAGACAAAAATATTAATTTTGTATTTTTTAATCTTTTGTGTTGGTGATCGATGTTACGACTAAAAATGATTATCCACGCGTAATATTACAGCGACTGGACGATTATTTCGTTAGAAAATTGAAAAATACATGGTTTTGCCATTTTCCCCAATTTTTACCTATAGGCTGTGCTAAAAATTAGACAAAAATATTAATTTTGTATTTTTTAATCTTTTGTGTTGGTGATCGATGTAACGACTAAAAATGATTATCCACGCGATATATTAAAGCGATTGGACGATTATTTCGTTAGAAAAGTAAAAAATACATGGTTTTGCCATTTTCCGCAATTTTTACCGTATAGGCTGTGCTAAAAATTAGACAAATATATTAATTTTGTATTTATTAAACTTTTGTGTTTGTAATCGATGTAACGACTAAAAATGATTATCCACGCGAAATATTAAAGCGATTGGACGATTATTTCGTTAGAAAATTGAAAAATACATTGTTTTGCCATTTTCCCCAATTTTTACCGTATAGGCTGTGCTAAAAGTTAGACAACAATATTAATTTTGTATTTTTTAATCTTTTGTGTTGGTGATCGATGTTACGACTAAAAATGATTATCCACGCGATATATTAAAGCGATTGGACGATTATTTCGTTAGAAAATTAAAAAATACATGGTTTTGCCATTTTCCGCAATTTTTACCGTATAGGCTGTGCTAAAAATTAGACAAATATATTAATTTTGTATTTATTAATCTTTTGTGTTTGTAATAGATGTAACGACTAAAAATGATTATCCACGCGAAATATTAAAGCGATTGGACGATTATTTCGTTAGAAAATTGAAAAATACATGGTTTTGCCATTTTCCGCAATTTTTAAAGGATAGGCTGTGCTAAAAATTAGACAAAAATATTAATTTTGTATTTTTTCATGTTTTGTGTTGGTAATCGATGTAACGACTAAAAATGATTATCCACGCGATATATTAAAGCGATTGGACGATTATTTCGTTAGAAAATTAAAAAATACATGGTTTTGCCATTTTCCGCAATTTTTACCGTATAGGCTGTGCTAAAAATTAGACAAATATATTAATTTTGTATTTATTAATCTTTTGTGTTTGTAATCGATATAACGACTAAAAATGATTATCCACGCGAAATATTACAGCGATTAGAAGATTATTTCGTTAGAAAATTTAAAAATACATTGTTTTGCCATTTTCCGCAATTTTTACCGTATAGGCTGTGCTAAAAATTAGACAAATATATTAATTTTGTATTTATTAATCTTTTGTGTTTGTAATCGATGTAACGACTAAAAATGATTATCCACGCGAAATATTAAAGCGATTGGACGATTATTTCGTTAGAAAATTAAAAAATACATGGTTTTGCCATTTTCCGCAATTTTTACCGTATAGGCTGTGCTAAAAATTAGACAAATATATTAATTTTGTATTTATTAATCTTTTGTGTTTGTAATCGATGTAACGACTAAAAATGATTATCCACGCGAAATATTAAAGCGATTGGACGATTATTTCGTTAGAAAATTGAAAAATACATTGTTTTGCCATTTTCCGCAATTTTTACCGTATAGGCTGTGCTAAAAGTTAGACAACAATATTAATTTTGTACTTTTTAATCTTTTGTGTTGGTGATCGATGTTACGACTAAAAATGATTATCCACGCGATATATTAAAGCGATTGGACGATTATTTCGTTAGAAAATTAAAAAAATACATGGTTTTGCCATTTTCCGCAATTTTTACCGTATAGGCTGTGCTAAAAATTAGACAAATATATTAATTTTGTATTTATTAATCTTTTGTGTTTGTAATCGATGTAACGACTAAAAATGATTATCCACGCGAAATATTAAAGCGATTGGACGATTATTTCGTTAGAAAATTGAAAAATACATTGTTTTGCCATTTTCCGCAATTTTTACCGTATAGGCTGTGCTAAAAGTTAGACAACAATATTAATTTTGTATTTTTTAATCTTTTGTGTTGGTGATCGATGTTACGACTAAAAATGATTATCCACGCGTAATATTACAGCGACTGGACGATTATTTCGTTAGAAAATTGAAAAATACATGGTTTTGCCATTTTCCCCAATTTTTGCCGTATAGGCTGTGTTAAAAGTTAGACAACAATATTAATTTTGTATTTTTTAATCTTTTGTGTTGGTGATCGATGTAACTACTAAAAATGATTATCCACGCGAAATATTAAAGCGATTGGACGATTATTTCGTTAGAAAATTGAAAAATACATTGTTTTGCCATTTTCCACAATTTTTACCGTATAGGCTGTGCTAAACATTAGACAAATATATTAATTTTGTATTTATTAATCTTTTGTGTTTGTAATCGATGTAACGACTAAAAATGATTATCCACGCGAAATATTAAAGCGATTGGACGATTATTTCGTTAGAAAATTGAAAAATACATTGTTTTGCCATTTTCCGCAATTTTTACCGTATAGGCTGTGCTAAAAGTTAGACAACAATATTAATTTTGTATTTATTAATCTTTTGTGTTTGTAATCGATGTAACGACTAAAAATTATTATCCACGCGAAATATTAAAGCGATTGGACGATTATTTCGTTAGAAAATTGAAAAATACATTGTTTTGCCATTTTCCGCAATTTTTACCGTATAGGCTGTGCTAAAAGTTAGACAACAATATTAATTTTGTATTTTTTAATCTTTTGTGTAGGTGATCGATGTAACGACTAAAAATGATTATCCACGCGAAATATTAAAGCGATTGGACGATTATTTCGTTAGAAAATTGAAAAATACATTGTTTTGCCATTTTCCGCAATTTTTACCGTATAGGCTGTGCTAAAAGTTAGACAACAATAATAATTTTGTATTTTTTAATCTTTTGTGTTGGTGATCGATGTAACGACTAAAAATTATTATCCACGCGAAATATTACAGTGAATGGACGATTATTTCGTTAGAAAATTGAAAAATACATTGTTTTGCCATTTTCCGCAATTTTTACCGTATAGGCTGTGCTAAAAGTTAGACAACAATAATAATTTTGTATTTTTTAATCTTTTGTGTTGGTGATCGATGTAACGACTAAAAATTATTATCCACGCGAAATATTACAGTGAATGGACGATTATTTCGTTAGAAAATTGAAAAATACATTGTTTTGCCATTTTCCGCAATTTTTACCGTATAGGCTGTGCTAAAAATTAGACAAAAATATTAATTTTGTATTTTTTAATCTTTTGTGATGGTGATTGATGCAACGACTAAAAATGATTATCCACGCGAAATATTACAGTGAATGGACGATTATTTCGTTAGAAAATTGAAAAATACATTGTTTTGCCATTTTCCGCAATTTTTACCGTATAGGCTGTGCTAAAAGTTAGACAACAATAATAATTTTGTATTTTTTAATCTTTTGTGTTGGTGATCGATGTAACGACTAAAAATTATTATCCACGCGAAATATTACAGTGAATGGACGATTATTTCGTTAGAAAATTGAAAAATACATTGTTTTGCCATTTTCCGCAATTTTTACCGTATAGGCTGTGCTAAAAGTTAGACAACAATAATAATTTTGTATTTTTTAATCTTTTGTGTTGGTGATCGATGTAACGACTAAAAATTATTATCCACGCGAAATATTACAGTGAATGGACGATTATTTCGTTAGAAAATTGAAAAATACATTGTTTTGCCATTTTCCGCAATTTTTACCGTATAGGCTGTGCTAAAAATTAGACAAAAATATTAATTTTGTATTTTTTAATCTTTTGTGATGGTGATTGATGCAACGACTAAAAATGATTATCCACGCGAAATATTACAGTGAATGGACGATTATTTCGTTAGAAAATTGAAAAATACATTGTTTTGCCATTTTCCGCAATTTTTACCGTATATGCTGTGCTAAAAATTAGACAAAAATATTAATTTTGTATTTTTTAATCTTTTGTGTTGGTGATCGATGTTACGACTAACAATGATTATCCACGCGTAATATTACAGCGACTGGACGATTATTTCGTTAGAAAATTGAAAAATACATGGTTTTGCCATTTTCCCCAATTTTTACCGTATATGCTGTGCTAAAAATTAGACAAAATATTAATTTTGTATTTATTAATCTTTTGTGTTTGTAATCGATGTAACGACTAAAAATGATTATCCACGCGAAATATTAAAGCGATTGGACGATTATTTCGTTAGAAAATTGAAAAATATATTGTTTTGCCATTTTCCGCAATTTTTACCGTATAGGCTGTGCTAAAAATTAGACAAAAATATTAATTTTGTATTTTTTCATGTTTTGTGTTGGTAATCGATGTAACGACTAAAAATGATTATCCACGCGAAATATTAAAGCGATTGGACAATTATTTCGTTAGAAAATTAAAAAATACATGGTGTTGCCATTTTCCGCAATTTTTACCGTATAGGCTGTGCTAAAAATTAGACAAAAATATTTATTTTGTATTTATTAATCTTTTTTGTGTTGGTGATCGATGTTACGACTAGAAATGATTATCCACGCGTAATATTACAGTAATTGGACGATTATTTCGTTAGAAAATTGAAAAATACATTGTTTTGCCATTTTCCGCAATTTTTACCGTATAGGCTGTGCTAAAAATTAGACAAAAATATTAATTTTGTATTTTTTAATCTTTTGTGTTGGTGATCGATGTAACGCCTAAAAATGATTATCCACGCGAAATATTACAGTGAATGGACGATTATTTCGTTAGAAAATTGAAAAATACACTGTTTTGCCATTTTCCGCAATTTTTACCGTATAGGCTGTGCTAAAAATTAGACAAAAATATTAATTTTGTATTTTTTAATCTTTTGTGATGGTGATTGATGCAACGACTAAAAATGATTATCCACGCGAAATATTACAGCGACTGGACGATTATTTCGTTAGAAAATTGAAAAATACATGGTTTTGCCATTTTCCCCAATTTTTACCGTATAGGCGTGCTAAAAATTAGACAAAATATTAATTTTGTATTTATTAATCTTTTGTGTTTGTAATCGATGTAACGACTAAAAATGATTATCCACGCGAAATATTAAAGCGATTGGACGATTATTTCGTTAGAAAATTGAAAAATATATTGTTTTGCCATTTTCCGCAATTTTTACCGTATAGGCTGTGCTAAAAATTAGACAAAAATATTAATTTTGTATTTTTTCATGTTTTGTGTTGGTAATCGATGTAACGACTAAAAATGATTATCCACGCGAAATATTAAAGCGATTGGACAATTATTTCGTTAGAAAATTAAAAAATACATGGTGTTGCCATTTTCCGCAATTTTTACCGTATAGGCTGTGCTAAAAATTAGACAAAAATATTTATTTTGTATTTATTAATCTTTTTTGTGTTGGTGATCGATGTTACGACTAGAAATGATTATCCACGCGTAATATTACAGTAATTGGACGATTATTTCGTTAGAAAATTGAAAAATACATTGTTTTGCCATTTTCCGCAATTTTTACCGTATAGGCTGTGCTAAAAATTAGACAAAAATATTAATTTTGTATTTTTTAATCTTTTGTGTTGGTGATCGATGTAACGCCTAAAAATGATTATCCACGCGAAATATTACAGTGAATGGACGATTATTTCGTTAGAAAATTGAAAAATACACTGTTTTGCCATTTTCCGCAATTTTTACCGTATAGGCTGTGCTAAAAATTAGACAAAAATATTAATTTTGTATTTATTAATCTTTTGTGTTGGTAATCGATGTAACGACTAAAAATGATTATCCACGCGAAATATTAAAGCGATTGGGAAAATTAAAAAATACATGGTTTTGCCATTTTCCGCAATTTTTACCGTATAGGCTGTGCTAAAAATTAGACAAAAATATTAATTTTGTATTTTTTAATCTTTTGTGTTGGTGATCGATGTTACGACTAAAAATGATTGTCCACGCGTAATATTACAGCGAATGGACGATTATTTCGTTAGAAAATTGAAAAATACATGGTTTTGCCATTTTCCCCAATTTGTACCGTATAGGCTGTGCTAAAAATTAGACAAAAATATTAATTTTGTATTTTTTAATCTTTTGTGTTGGTGATCGATGTAACGACTAAAAATGATTATCCACGCGAAATATTACAGTGACTGGACGATTATTTCGTTAGAAAATTGAAAAATACATGGTTTTGCCATTGTTGTACTCCGTAAAATAAAAATGCACTTGTTCTTACTTTAAAGATTATGATACGAATGTCCTATTCGTTTCTTTATTGTTCTTTCTATACCTACAACACATCGATGCCATCGAGTCTCGTCGAGTCTCGATAACATCGATTATATGCAAAGTGCCAGAGATGGCACTACACCTCCCTTTTTATAAAAAAAATGTTTTTAATATAATTTTATTTTATAGCTTAATTATTAAATATTATTTAAAAAAAGTTTTACAATTAAGTTATTATATGGAAATTAAGTTTTAAAGTTTGGAGACACAGGCATTGTCCACCTACCTATGCACCTCCCTTTTTATAAAAAAAATGTTGAAACAAATAAGGTGATCAATCTTGTTTGCTTCAATATTTTCTATAATATGTTTTTATAGATTACAGAATATTACATTTTTCAAAAATATGTAGACAAAATTTATATATAATTTTTTTTTTTTATTTTAAAAGTAGAAAAAATTTTAAAGCAATATGAATTATGGGTATTTGGTTAAATTAATTTGGTTAAGAGTAATATGCTTAAGATAATTTGATTGAAAGTAATGTAATTAAAAGTAATATGATTTGATTAAATTAATTTGATTAAAAGTAATATAGGTACTTAGAGTAATTTGATTGAAAGTAATGAAATTAAAAGTAATATGATTTGATTAAATTAATTTGATTAAAAGTAAGTATCTATATATATTTATCAAGTTTTATTTTAAATAAACAAATTTAAAGATTTTGTATAAAAGTTTTTTTTTTATTAATTTAATTAATTGCAAAAAAAATAATTTATTTTTTATACACTTGAAAATTTGTATTTTTCATATTATTTGTTTATACTTTTCAATATTTTTCCTTAAATTTCATAACTTTTATATTCTATTATTTTATATTATAATAAAAAAAATTTTGTAAATTCATACAAATTTTGTTTTATTATTGGTTTTTTTTTAACATGTATTTTATTTTGTTATCATAATGTTCTTTTTGCAAATATACAACATCATTCAATTCCAACAATATGGGTTTTGAAAATTTATCAAAGTACACTTTACTTCTCTCTTTATGTTTATCAATCAGTTCAGTAAGAAATATCTCTAAGATTTTTAATGTTTTATTACCCTGATCCTTTAGATCCTGTATGGTAAAAATTTTGAAAAATAAATCGATTTTTTTTTTTTTTTTTTATATATATAACTCTGCATGGTAAATTCCGAGTTTGTTGGTTTTCTAACCTCGAAAGCATGAAGCCTAAGCTTGGTGTTTCGTTAACAAATTCGAAGTCCACACACAGCAGTTTTTAAATCTTTTATATGCATATATGCTAAATTTTATAATATTGTCATTATATCTATGGATTACTGTCTTAAATTTTGCTATTTTCTTACTGAAATCATGCGAGAATTTATCATAAATTTTCAAATTTAAATTTTTATTAATGTACAAAGAATTTTGATGTTATTATGTTCGCTGGGATGTCTTATTTACTACCTTTTTCCTTTCCATAGCCAAAACCGAACATTATTGCAATAATAAAATTGTAAAAAAAAAGAAAAACAATTTGATTGAACTGACATACATGTACATATGTATGTTTATTTGATTTTATGTATGTATGTATGTTTTTATTGTAATGTTTTTGTTTATTTTGTGTTTCTTGTGTGTTTTTTTTTCACAAATTATTTTTATACATACATACTTATGTACTATGTTTACTATGGTAAAACAACCCTTAAATTTTGCTCGTTATTTTTCATAGCACACACTTGTGTACATCTAGTTTGTATAAATATACACAGTTTCCAACATAAAACAACGCAAAAGAGGTTTTTATTTTTCATTTCAAATTTTTATTTATCCACTTATTTGTGTTGTTTATGTGTGTATATTTTTGTGTGTTTTGTGTTTAACTATGTATGTATTTGATTGTGTTGGATGGTGTTTGTATGTTTGTATATTTGTATTTATTAAAAATGAATATATATGTATATGTATAAATATATTGTATAAGTATGTTTTTTTTTTTTATATATATGTATATGATACCCGTTTTTCGTTGTTGCCCAGCGGTAAATTGAACGAAGTACCTAGATAATAATCAATGACATCAGGATGACATTTTAAGCGAACGATATAAGTACTTAAAATGTTATCTATGTGTAATCTAATTAATTTTATCCACTCATTATAACTTCAATTACAATATAGTCGAAGAGTTAGTTAAGTATATTTGCAAAAATGTTTAGGAATTTTTTTTGTCTTCTTTTAGTACACAAAAAATGCAAAACATATCCACTCATTATAACTTCCATTACAAAATAAGCGAAGGTTTGGTTAATGTATGTTTCTACTCTTAATACACAAAAAATGCAAAATCAAAAATGCCGTAATAGTGGCATTAAAAAAAAATACAAAAATTGTTTCAATTCTTTTTCTGTTTGTTAGTTTATCGTTGATCGCAGAACATAAAGCTTACACCACAAGTAAATTTCTAAAAAGGTATTTACATACATATAAAATAAATCTTTCAAAAATAAGTGTTATTAATATAATAATTAAATTATTTAGTAAATAATTTAAAAATAAATATGGAAGGTTTTTCTCAACGAAATTTAAAGAGGTTAATTAATAAAAGACGTGAAGAAAAAAGTGTAGAAAATATTGAAAATTTAAATAATAGTGAAAGTGATCATTTTAATGATGATACGGACGACCAAGATTTTGAATTAGAGAAAAATTTTGAAAACAAGGTTGAAAACAATGAAATATCATTAACGACAAAATTATGCGCTTGGTATAATAACTTTAGTCCAGGAAGAAAGTGTTGTGACGAACTTTTAAAAATACTTCATTCCGAAAACATAAACGTTCCTATTTCAACTAATACTTTATTGAAAAATCGGGAAAAAATTATAGTAAGAACTGTCAATCCAGGTCAATATTCAATATCAAATTCTCTCAATCGTTGCCGATTTGACCGATCACCTTCGTACTCGTATATAAATTTATGTAAAGCCACAATATTCTCCTTTCTTGTATGTCGCAGATTTTCACGTACTCTCTCAAACATACCTAAAGCAGCCATCGTTTTTTAATATTTTTACTCAAATTTTCGTCTTAGTTTCTTGGTTGAGCCCCCAAATTTGTAGAGTTTTTGTTATATCTTTATTGAAAATTATTATTATTATTATATGAAAAATATTTATGAGTTTTAATTCAATTCAATTATGTTTATTATTAAAAAAATTCTATCATACCAAAAAACACTTGCTATCAAACTCTTTATAAAGTTGCTAAACATTATTTCAACCCACAATAATGATGAAAAATATTCAGTAAAGGATATTTTATTTAAATATGTGTCGCTACCATATCACGACCATACTGTTTTGATTCCCATTATACATATTAACGATATTTATTAATAAAAACAAATTTATAAATAAGTATATACAGTCAACGTCAAAATTTAGCACACATGAAAATTAAGAGCTCCTTAAACCAAAATTCAGAAAGACATATATTTTAGACGATATTGAATATTACCATTAACTAGGAAGTGAATTGTAGCTAATTTACTAGCCTTTTTCCTGGATGTAATAAAAATTTATATGGAAAAACAACTATTGCAAACATGCATATCGGCATGAACGACTTTAAGCTTGTTCATAGTGTATATGTAAATTGGCTATTAGGTTTAAAATTGTTATATTTGAATTATGCTAAATGTAGTCAATATTGCTATTATATATTGTTACCTGTTATTCAAATCTTAAAAAATGTAACAAAGGAAATCTAAGTAATTTTACAAATGTTGCCAAGCGAACTAAAATTTATGACTAATGAACCTTGAACTTTATTATATTAATTCCATACTACCAAACCTCTTATATATATATTCCCTAAAACAGATTCAAAGAAAAAACTAAATCATATTTATAATAAAAATGGCAATGATACCTCAGAAAACATATACTGGCGAAAACAATAATAATGAAAACATATTGGCTATGCTCGAAAAAGTCTTAAGTAATCAAGCCATTCTATTGCAAAAATTGACAAATGTAGAAAGTGAAATGGAAAAATTAAAAGGTATAAAATCCAAATAGATTAAAAACAAAACGAACAATATTGCTTTTTTGTGCCAAGATTGTTAAAAGTCAAAAACTGAATTTTTTACTACTTGTATATTTTCTCAAATTTTACATTTTAAAATATATTTTTTTTTTTTGATTTATGACAATCTTGAAGCAAACCATATTTTAAAGATTCACAAAGTTCAAAATTTTTCTTACTTTAGCTGACCAAAACCAAATATCAACAGTATTAAAACAACTTGTAAAAAGACACATTCACGTAGGAAATATTCCGGATTTTCCAATTCGAAATCTAGAGGAGATGGAAAGAATTAACGGTCTTATTTGTGCCGATCCAGATTCATATGTAAGTTTGTAAAATTAATATATATAACCTTAATCTAAATACACAATAATATTTTCTATAGATCGCTAAAATAAAAACCATTTTGAGACCAGGAGGGCTAGAAAAAAATTTCGACCGTATATTGGGCAGTGAAGTTTACGTGGCCCTTAACTATGATGGTGTCAGCGGAATGCGAGGGTTTAAGGAGTTTAAAGCACTACATGATGCAGTATTTGGTAAGATTGAGTTTATTTTTCCTATCCGTATTTAAATTAACTTTTTTATATATTTTTTTTTTTAGATGCTGTCAAGGAAGAGGGTTTAACATTAAATAGTTTTAAAAAAAATTTGCAGCTTTGCTTTAAAACGTACAAAAACAGACATTTTGCTAAAAAATGCAGAGACAAAAAAATACTTAATTAAAGCGAGGAATTATCGCGCTAACTGAAGCAATAGACAACAATAGACTTTTCTTAAAAATCGTAATTAATCTGAATTTTACTAAAAAAGTGAGTTTTTTTTTTTTTTTATTGAAGTTTTTAGTGTTCTAATGTTAAAAACACTAAAGAATGGAAACATAAACATTTACCAAATAATCAAAAATTATTATTAATAAGTTTCTCATATTTTTTCATATCGATTTATAATTATTATGTTCCTCTTAATATAAAAATTAAATTTGTGATATTTATTAAACTTTAATATTTGTTACTTTGTCATTAAAATTAATTTATTTTTCATTTACTTATGTTTAGTTATGACTTTTTAAATGTAATAGCCGATATGGCAAAACAAACGAATGTACAAAAATACCTGAATTACAAAACAATAAAAATAAAAAAATAGTCTACTTTTAGGCTAAATAAAAACAAATAAGCATTTCGTTTTCAATTACAAAATCATTGGGATTAGTGGTACTATGTTCTAGCCTTCGCTTACAAATGCAAATTAAACCGTAATAAACGTGCATTACACCATAACTTGCTAAGATTTATTGATGTATCATTAATGTTGCTTAAGACTTCGCTTATGAAGTAAACGCAATTGAAATGCGAATCACTGACGTCGCTGCTTACTCTTTAAGCGAAAGCGCACCGATTAAGCGACCTATGACACTCCTATGCTAAATTTAAGTAGTAATATAAGCGACAGAATCATCACTGATAGCTACTAAATATTGCTTACATCAGCGATTAAATAATGACAATTTTTACCGCTGGGTGGTTAAGCCTCTTGTTGTCATCTCTCTTGTTGCTTGTCTGTTGTCACTGCGTTGTAGACTTTTGTTGTCGTTGTCTTCTCTGTTGTCCGTTTCTTCGTTGAATTCTATTGTTGTTATTGTTGTTGTGTCTGTTGTTTTTGGTTATGTTGTGCGCATAAATTTTCTGTTGAGTTTTTTTTTCTTCGTACTTTCGTTGTTTGTTATGGCTTTTTCTTTATTATTTAGTTGATTCCGTTGATTTTAATATATTGTAGTTGTTGCTATTTTGGTTTTTAATGTTCAAGTTCAAGGATTATTTGTTTTTAAAGTTTTCTTCTTTTGATGTTTCTTATTTATCGTTAATAAATTTTTTGTATAGTTAATACATATGTATATATTTTAGATAGGTACATATGTATGTACATAGGGTAAGTGCTCCTAAGTTCGACATGTCCCAGTAGTCGGCAGTTTTCAAATTTAAACTCAAATAACTAAGAATACCAGTGATAATATATTAAAGTAAGAATACATAAGCTTCACAAATACTCCCAGAATTATATATGAGAAAACAAAACTGAGCATATTTGCATAGTTTATTGAGTTCGTTGGCTTTAGTAAGTGACTCTCTTACAACACGTGTGGTAGTGCTTATTTCTTAGTAAAAATTTAGTGGCTAAGCCGACTTTGTAAGGCATGTAAAAACGTCAATTTTATCATATTTTAATCGGAAAAGGTTTTAAAAGACTGAAATCTGCTTAAATAATAGTATTACAGTGTAAATTTTTAAAAAAATTGCATTTTTCCGATATATTAAGGGATGCCGGCATTAGGAACAAAAAAAATTGTTAGTTTTCCAGTAGTCGGCACCCCAATGCCGACTACTGGGAAACAAGCCAATTCTTCCGATTTAACTCAAATTTGAGAAAATTGTTTATTCGTCAATTTGCAAACCATTGTATATATAAAAATTGAGTTTAAAACAAGTTTACCCAGTAGTCGGCATAGTTTCAAATTAGTTATTTACAACCTGCCGACTACAGGACAATAGCTATCCTAATGTCGGCAGTGGTTTTTTGTACTAGTTTTGTTTAACTATAATGCCAAAAATATGTTGAGTTTAATACTAACTAGTCTCAGATTTAATTTGAATTAAAAAATGAATACCAAAAGAAAAATATTCGGAGCAGTCTCTACAAGATGCACTGACTGAAATAAGGGTAGGCTGCATTTCCATATTAGGGTTCAGTGGTAAATATGGTGTTCCACGTTCAACTTCACAAGACATGTTACATGTTCGCGTTCTTGAGGGTCCTCGAATATTCGGCCCACAAACCATTCTATGGAATGCTGAAGAAAATTGTTAAGAGAAATGGTGTAATGATTTGGTGAAATGTGGTTTTCCAACTAAAATGGACGATTTTCTGAACACAGTTCATGAAATTATTAATAAAGACAAACGATCCACACCATTTTTAAGCGATCGTCTGGTCAGAAAGTGTTTTTTAAGAAAATGGTTGTCCGAATTAAAAAACTTTTTGAGCGAACAAAATAAACTTTACATTTTGGAAGCTATGAGGGACGAAACTAGTGTTTCCATGTGTCCCAAAAGTACTGTCACCAAAGGGATACTGCAATGTTTGCACCATTCTTTTTATCCGCTTCTTCATACGGTTCTTTCGGAATTTAAAATGGAAGAAACGATTAAGAACGGGTTTCGAAAGTGTGGCCTTTATCTATTTAACCCTGATAGTGCGGATTATACTAAATGTGTTATTAACCGTTAGCAGAAATAGCAAACGGTCTTAAAAATGTTAAAATGTTCAGAGAAACAACGGATTATGATAAAGACATTTAGATTATCAACCTCATGAGCCGTAGTTTACTTGAAATAGGGATTGATTCAAATGTAGCTATTGAAGAGATTCGCGCTTTAAAAAATGTAGAAAATATT
Organism: Lypha dubia; assembly: GCA_947311025.1. Taxonomy (NCBI): domain Eukaryota; kingdom Metazoa; phylum Arthropoda; class Insecta; order Diptera; family Tachinidae; genus Lypha; species Lypha dubia. The sequence continues at coordinate 58,507,825 of OX371261.1, read as the reverse complement.
TAAAATATCGAAATTTTAGGCAACGTTACAGAACAGTCAGGGATATATATATTTAATGACGAAGGAGTTTTGGAAATGGAGGGCATACAAACAATATCACCGGTTCTCTTTTGTTCAACACTAACTTCTTCAAAACCAAAGCAAAGCTAAACATTTCGTGCTCCTCTCTAACCAGCTGAACGTCTCTCACTTAGTTCTTCAATTTGTAGCTCCCTTATAATTTGATCCTATTAGCTCTTATCCAACATGTAATTTGACCAAAAGTATTAGCTAAACAAAGCTAATTAGAAACCCGGCATAATCGATATCAACATTGTTCGAAAATCATCTTTACTTCCCAAAGCAATCACCGTCCTTACAATTAAAAACAAAAATTATAGCCCCAGTGTTCTTGCATGTAGGATCTATATACGGATGAAAGAAACTGAAAACTTTGCTAAAGCTGAAGGCGTGAAGGAGCGAACACTGGACGGCAAAAAAAAGAAAAAGGAATCAAGCCAGTCAACTTTAAAATACCAAAGCAAAAGCAAAAATGTAGCACTTGTTCTGAAGTGTTGGATTCGGATACTGAAGATGATCAGCTAAGAAATGTTGGGTGTGATACCTGACTCAGTGGTATCACCTTAAATGCACCGAATTCAAAAATATGCAATACGATGACGTTATGGATTTTAATAGAATTAGTCTCCTCGAATGCAAAAACATATGTATAGGTATTAAATACCTAGCTTTTACCTTTAATATATCAATTAAGTACAACCAATGAATTCCAAGGACTGAAATGTACAAAAATATTATTTAGTAGTAATATTTTTAATTTTTGGTCAAACAAGAATTAATCCTTTGTTCCTGCATGATCTCATAACAAATGTAGAAGCGTAGCTAATTTATTTTATATCAATAACAGTATGATTTCTATCTCAATGTATTGTTTTCTTCACTAAAATATGATATGCCGACAATAGAAACATAACATGCCGAAAAGTGGAAAATTGGTGCCGACTATAGGCAAATGTGCTCTTTTTTACAAAATCTGTACATTTCTCAATTTTAGAATAAAAATATTTAAATTTAACATAATTGATCTAAAACAACACAAATTAATGATTTGTATTAAATAGCTACCAATCCAACAGCTTATTCACACGTGCAAAGGCGCTAGATTTAAAAAAAGCGAAAGCCTTAAACTGCCGACTACTGGTACACTTACCCTATAGTACGTATAATATTTATACTTTATTTTCAATATTTTGTTTTTGTTTAATTATCTTACAATATTTATTATTCTTTTTATTGTGTTCTGTTATAACATTTGATTATTTGTATACATATATTGTATGTTGATGGTTAATTTCATGTTTCACATATAGTTTTATCGTTTTCATTTAATGTTCTTCTTTCTGTGATGTTCTTAAATTTTAATTTTTTTTCAAGTCTTTATATTTTCATTGTTTATTATGTGGGTTCTTCTTTATTATTTTATTTCTTTCATATTGTTTCGTTTTCATTTAGTTGTCTTTTTTTTCTTAATGTATATAATTTTAAATTTCAGTTTGTTTCTCTTTTTTTTTTCTTCGTTTTATTTTCTATTTCATTTTGTTTCGTTTCATTGTCATTTTGTTTCTTTTTTTCTTCAGACGTTTTCTGTACACGTACGTTTTTCAAAAAAAGATTTTTATTCTTTACTCTCCTGTGATTTTTCTTATTTATTACTAAGTTTTTTTTTTTATATATTTTTTTTTATTTTCTTCTTATTTTGTGTTCGGTACTCTTTTTTCTTATAACGGATTTTGCATCTTTTGCTATTTTTTTTTGCTGTTTTGCGTTAGTCTTTTTTTTTTAGCAGGATTTTTAAAATTGTACCGTTGGGTACAGTTGTACCTAAAATGTTTCTTTTTATGTTATTTCCAGTTATTTTAGTTAAGCTGTTTTTTGTACGAAAATATTTTGAAATTGAAAATTTACGTGTTGCTTTTCTAGGTTCTTTTTCTTCTTTATAGTTATTTTTAACATTATTTTTCTTCTTAGTTTTTATGTTTTTCAAATCGTATTTTTACGTGGCTGTACTTTTAAATTTCGTTTTAATTTTCCCATTTTTCTTTTCAGATTCTGGTTTTTTCCACTTTTATTTTCAGTTGCCATCTGTTTTAATAACAGTTTTTTGTTTCCATTTTTTTTCTGTTTTCGATTGTTTTTTTTTTTTGTATTTTACTGTACTTTTTTTTCATTTAATTTTGCCTTAATAGATTCTTGATTTTTGTTTAAATTTCTGAAATCTTCTTCTTATTGTTTTGTTGGTTGTTTTAATCAGTGGCGTCGAAAAATCTATCTGTATGACTGCTTCACCACACATGTGTATTATATTCTTGCCGTATTAAACAAAAACACCGACGTCGCTGCCGTTGATTAAATGTAGTTCAACTATTTTAATGACAAAACTCTAAATGTTGTCCACTTAAGCATTTTTTCCGCACTCTAATTAATTAATTAATTTTAATTTACAGTTAGACCTTTCTGCAACATGATAACTGCTTCGTTGAGAGTTTTATAAGTTTTTTTTTTAATTTTATCATTATTGTCTTAAATTTCTTTTTCTTTTTTTTTCTTCTCTTCCACTTAACTTTGTTTGTGTTCATTTTTTTTTAATTTTAGTTCATTTTTTTTTGTTAATTAAATTTTTTTTAATTTAATTTGCCGTCGCAAATTCAGCTGTCTCGGTCGCCATGTTGTACTCCGTAAAATAAAAATGCACTTGTTCTTACTTTAAAGATTATGATACGAATGTCCTATTCGTTTCTTTATTGTTCTTTCTATACCTACAACACATCGATGCCATCGAGTCTCGTCGAGTCTCGATAACATCGATTATATGCAAAGTGCCAGAGATGGCACTACACCATTTTCCGCAATTTTTAAAGGATAGGCTGTGCTAAAAATTAGACAAAAATATTAATTTTGTATTTTTTCATGTTTTGTGTTGGTAATCGATGTAACGACTAAAAATGATTATCCACGCGAAATATTAAAGCGATTGGACGATTATTTCGTTAGAAAATTAAAAAATACATGGTTTTGCCATTTTCCGCAATTTTTACCGTATAGGCTGTGCTAAAAATTAGACATATATATTAATTTTGTATTTATTAATCTTTTGTGTTTGTTATCGATGTAACGACTAAAAATGATTATCCACGCGAAATATTAAAGCGATTGGACGATTATTTCGTTAGAAAATTGAAAAATACATTGTTTTGCCATTTTCCGCAATTTTTACCGTATAGGCTGTGCTAAAAGTTAGACAACAATATTAATTTTGTATTTTTTAATCTTTTGTGTTGGTGATCGATGTTACGACTAAAAATGATTATTTCGTTAGAAAATTGAAAAATACATGGTTTTGCCATTTTCCCCAATTTTTACCGTATAGGCGTGCTAAAAATTAGACAAATATATTAATTTTGTATTTATTAATCTTTTGTGTTTGTAATCGATGTAACGACTAAAAATGATTATCCACGCGAAATATTACAGTGACTGGACGATTATTTCGTTAGAAAATTGAAAAATACATGGTTTTGCCATTTTCCGCAATTTTTACCGTATAGGCCTTGCTAAAAATTAGACAAAAATATTAATTTTGTATTTATTAATCTTTTGTGTTTGTAACCGATGTAACGACTAAAAATGATTATCCACGCGAAATATTAAAGCGATTGGACGATTATTTCGTTAGAAAATTAAAAAATACATTGTTTTGCCATTTTCCGATATTTTTACCGTATAGGCTCTGCTAAAAATTAGACAAAAATATTAATTTTGTATTTTTGCATGTTTTTTATTGGTAATCGATGTAACGACTAAAAATGATTATCTACGCGAAATATTAAAGCGATTGGACGATTATTTCGTTAGAAAATTAAAAAATACATGGTTTTGCCATTTTCCGCAATTTTTACCGTATAGGCTGTGCTAAAAATTAGGCAAAAATATTAATTTTGTATATTTTAATATTTTGTGTTGGTGATCGATGTTACGACTAAAAATGATTATCCACGCGTAATATTACAGCGACTGGACGATTATTTCGTTAGAAAATTGAAAAATACATGGTTTTGCCATTTTCCCCAATTTTTACCGTATGGGCTGTGCTAAAAGTTACACAAAAATATTAATTTTGTATTTATTAATCTTTTGTGTTTGTAGTCGACGTAACGACTAAAAATGATTCGCCACGCGTAATATTACAGTAATTGGACGATTATTTCGTTAGAAAATTGAAAAATACATGGTTTTGCCATTTTCCGCAATTTTTACCGTATAGGCTGTGCTAAAACTTAGACAAAAATATTAATTTTGTATTTTTTCATGTTTTGTGTTGGTAATCGATGTAACGACTAAAAATGATTATCCACGCGTAATATTACAGCGACTGGACGATTATTTCGTTAGAAAATTGAAAAATACATGGTTTTGCCATTTTCCGCAATTTTTACCGTATAGGCTGTGCTAAAAATTAGACAAAAATATTAATTTTGTATTTTTTAATCTTTTGTGTTGGTGATCGATGTTACGACTAAAAATGATTATCCACGCGTAATATTACAGCGACTGGACGATTATTTCGTTAGAAAATTGAAAAATACATGGTTTTGCCATTTTCCGCAATTTTTACCGTATAGGCTGTGCTAAAAATTAGACAAAAATATTAATTTTGTATTTTTTAATCTTTTGTGTTGGTAATCGGTGTAACGACTAAAAATGATTATCCACGCGAAATATTAAAGTAATTGTACGATTATTACGTTAGAAAATTGAAAAATACATGGTTTTGCCTTTTTCCGCAATTTTTACCGTATAGGCTGTGCTAAAAATTAGACAAAAATATTAATTTTGTATTTTTTCATGTTTTGTGTTGGTAATCGATGTAACGACTAAAAATGATTATCCACGCGAAATATTAAAGCGATTGGACGATTATTTCGTTAGAAAATTAAAAAATACATGGTTTTGCCATTTTCCGCAATTTTTACCGTATAGGCTGTGCTAAAAATTAGACAAAAATATTAATTTTGTATTTATTAATCTTTTGTGTTGGTGATCGATGTTACGACTAAAAATGATTATCCACTCGTAATATTACAGTAATTGGACGATTATTTCGTTAGAAAATTGAAAAATACATTGTTTTGCCATTTTCCGCAATTTTTACCGTATAGGCTGTGCTAAAAATTAGACAAAAATATTAATTTTGTATTTTTTAATCTTTTGTGTTGGTGATCGATGTAACGACTAAAAATGATTATCCACGCGAAATATTACAGTGAATGGACGATTATTTCGTTAGAAAATTGAAAAATACATTGTTTTGCCATTTTCCGCAATTTTTACCGTATAGGCTGTGCTAAAAATTAGACAAAAATATTAATTTTGTATTTATTAATCTTTTGTGTTGGTAATCGATGTAACGACTAAAAATGATTATCCACGCGAAATATTAAAGCGATTGGACGATTATTTCGTTAGAAAATTAAAAAATACATGGTTTTGCCATTTTCCGCAATTTTTACCGTATAGGCTGTGCTAAAAATTAGACAAAAATATTAATTTTGTATTTTTTAATCTTTTGTGTTGGTGATCGATGTTACGACTAAAAATGATTATCCACGCGTAATATTACAGCGACTGGACGATTATTTCGTTAGAAAATTGAAAAATATATGGTTTTGCCATTTTCCCCAATTTTTACCGTATAGGATGTGCTAAAAATTAGACAAAAATATTAATTTTGTATTTTTTAATCTTTTATGTTGGTGATCGATGTAACGACTAAAAATGATTATCCACGCGAAATATTACAGTGACTGGACGATTATTACGTTAGAAAATTGAAAAATACATGGTTTTGTCATTTTCCCCAATTTTTACCGTATAGGATGTGCTAAAAATTAGACAAAAATATTAATTTTGTATTTATTAATCTTTTGTGTTGGTAATCGATGTAACGACTAAAAATGATTATCCACGCGAAATATTAAAGCGATTTTTTTTTTTTTTTTTTTTTTTTTTTTTAATTAGGACCAGCACTCAGGGAATGACCCCTACGTATGCAATGCATTGTGCCGGAACTTTGGGAGAGGGATAGGGTAGAGAAGATAGAGGTTGAAAATTTAGAAGGCTTAACTCTTTTACAACTCTGCTTTGCGCGTTATGTTGATTTTTTTAGCAGTGTTGAGGCGCCTCTGGTGTTAAGTAGACGCATTAAGTTTGTTAAGCTGTATTAGCAGGCATTTTATTTATTAATATTTTTACTTCGCCGATGTTTCTGCTAACCGACGAAGGAGGGCGATGTTGTGTACATTAGTTTGAAACAGCATCAATCGCTGTCGGAACAGTTTTTTAGTGACCAGTGCTATGCCTTCATCACTTAAATAGTCCGACAACAATTAATAACAATGTCTCACCAATGTACATTAGAAAAATGAATGATGTTAATTGACTTGCTCTGGCCAGGGTTTGAACCCAGGCCCCAAGTCATTGTTTGCTTAGTAGTCAACGCGCTAACCACCTCAGCCAACACCACCCCCGATTGGACGATTATTTCGTTAGAAAATTAAAAAATACATGGTTTTGCCATTTTCCGCAATTTTTACCGTATAGGCTGTGCTAAAAATTAGACAAAAATATTAATTTTGTATTTTTTAATCTTTTGTGTTGGTGATCGATGTTACGACTAAAAATGATTATCCACGCGTAATATTACAGCGACTGGACGATTATTTCGTTAGAAAATTGAAAAATATATGGTTTTGCCATTTTCCCCAATTTTTACCGTATAGGATGTGCTAAAAATTAGACAAAAATATTAATTTTGTATTTTTTAATCTTTTATGTTGGTGATCGATGTAACGACTAAAAATGATTATCCACGCGAAATATTACAGTGACTGGACGATTATTACGTTAGAAAATTGAAAAATACATGGTTTTGCCATTTTCCGCAATTTTTAAAGGATAGGCTGTGCTAAAAATTAGACAAAAATATTAATTTTGTATTTTTTCATGTTTTGTGTTGGTAATCGATGTAACGACTAAAAATGATTATCCACGCGAAATATTAAAGCGATTGGACAATTATTTCGTTAGAAAATTAAAAAATACATGGTTTTGCCATTTTCCGCAATTTTTACCTATAGGATGTGCTAAAAATTAGACATATATATTAATTTTGTATTTATTAATCTTTTGTGTTTGTTATCGATGTAACGACTAAAAATGATTATCCACGCGAAATATTAAAGCGATTGGACGATTATTTCGTTAGAAAATTAAACAATACATGGTTTTGCCATTTTCCGCAATTTTTACCGTATAGGCTGTGCTAAAAATTAGACATATATATTAATTTTGTATTTATTAATCTTTTGTGTTTGTTATCGATGTAACGACTAAAAATGATTATCCACGCGAAATATTAAAGCGATTGGACGATTATTTCGTTAGAAAATTGAAAAATACATTGTTTTGCCATTTTCCGCAATTTTTACCGTATAGGCTGTGCTAAAAGTTAGACAACAATATTAATTTTGTATTTTTTAATCTTTTGTGTTGGTGATCGATGTTACGACTAAAAATGATTATTTCGTTAGAAAATTGAAAAATACATGGTTTTGCCATTTTCCGCAATTTTTACCGTATAGGCTGTGCTAAAAATTAGACATATATATTAATTTTGTATTTATTAATCTTTTGTGTTTGTTATCGATGTAACGACTAAAAATGATTATCCACGCGAAATATTAAAGCGATTGGACGATTATTTCGTTAGAAAATTGAAAAATACATTGTTTTGCCATTTTCCGCAATTTTTACCGTTAGGCTGTGCTTAAAATTAGACAAAAATATTAATTTTGTATTTTTTAATCTTTTGTGTTGGTGATCGATGTAACGACTAAAAATGATTATCCACGCGAAATATTACAGTGACTGGACGATTATTTCGTTAGAAAATTGAAAAATACATGGTTTTGCCATTTTCCGCAATTTTTACCGTATAGGCCTTGCTAAAAATTAGTCAAAAATATTAATTTTGTATTTATTAATCTTTTGTGTTTGTAATCGATGTAACGACTAAAAATGATTATCCACGCGAAATATTAAAGCGATTGGACGATTATTTCGTTAGAAAATTAAAAAATACATTGTTTTGCCATTTTCCGATATTTTTACCGTATAGGCTCTGCTAAAAATTAGACAAAAATATTAATTTTGTATTTTTGCATGTTTTGTATTGGTAGTCGATGTAACGACTAAAAATGATTATCTACGCGAAATATTAAAGCGATTGGACGATTATTTCGTTAGAAAATTAAAAAATACATGGTTTTGCCATTTTCCGCAATTTTTACCGTATGGGCTGTGCTAAAAGTTACACAAAAATATTAATTTTGTATTTATTAATCTTTTGTGTTTGTAGTCGACGTAACGACTAAAAATGATTCGCCACGCGTAATATTACAGTAATTGGACGATTATTTCGTTAGAAAATTGAAAAATACATGGTTTTGCCATTTTCCGCAATTTTTACCGTATAGGCTGTGCTAAAACTTAGACAAAAATATTAATTTTGTATTTTTTCATGTTTTGTGTTGGTAATCGATGTAACGACTAAAAATGATTATCCACGCGTAATATTACAGCGACTGGACGATTATTTCGTTAGAAAATTGAAAAATACATGGTTTTGCCATTTTCCGCAATTTTTACCGTATAGGCTGTGCTAAAAATTAGACAAAAATATTAATTTTGTATTTTTTAATCTTTTGTGTTGGTGATCGATGTTACGACTAAAAATGATTATCCACGCGTAATATTACAGCGACTGGACGATTATTTCGTTAGAAAATTGAAAAATACATGGTTTTGCCATTTTCCGCAATTTTTACCGTATAGGCTGTGCTAAAAATTAGACAAAAATATTAATTTTGTATTTTTTAATCTTTTGTGTTGGTAATCGGTGTAACGACTAAAAATGATTATCCACGCGAAATATTAAAGTAATTGGACGATTATTTCGTTAGAAAATTGAAAAATACATGGTTTTGCCTTTTTCCGCAATTTTTACCGTATAGGCTGTGCTAAAAATTAGACAAAAATATTAATTTTGTATTTTTTCATGTTTTGTGTTGGTAATCGATGTAACGACTAAAAATGATTATCCACGCGAAATATTAAAGCGATTGGACGATTATTTCGTTAGAAAATTGAAAAATACATTGTTTTGCCATTTTCCGCAATTTTTACCGTATAGGCCTTGCTAAAAATTAGTCAAAAATATTAATTTTGTATTTATTAATCTTTTGTGTTTGTAATCGATGTAACGACTAAAAATGATTATCCACGCGAAATATTAAAGCGATTGGACGATTATTTCGTTAGAAAATTGAAAAATATATGGTTTTGCCATTTTCCCCAATTTTTACCGTATAGGATGTGCTAAAAATTAGACAAAAATATTAATTTTGTATTTTTTAATCTTTTATGTTGGTGATCGATGTAACGACTAAAAATGATTATCCACGCGAAATATTACAGTGACTGGACGATTATTTCGTTAGAAAATTAAAAAATACATGGTTTTGCCATTTTCCGCAATTTTTACCGTATAGGCTGTGCTAAAAATTAGACATAAATATTAATTTTGTATTTTTTAATCTTTTGTGTTGGTGATCGATGTTACGACTAAAAATGATTATCCACGCGTAATATTACAGCGACTGGACGATTATTTCGTTAGAAAATTGAAAAATATATGGTTTTGCCATTTTCCCCAATTTTTACCGTATAGGATGTGCTAAAAATTAGACAAAAATATTAATTTTGTATTTTTTAATCTTTTATGTTGGTGATCGATGTAACGACTAAAAATGATTATCCACGCGAAATATTACAGTGACTGGACGATTATTACGTTAGAAAATTGAAAAATACATGGTTTTGCCATTTTCCGCAATTTTTAAAGGATAGGCTGTGCTAAAAATTAGACAAAAATATTAATTTTGTATTTTTTCATGTTTTGTGTTGGTAATCGATGTAACGACTAAAAATGATTATCCACGCGAAATATTAAAGCGATTGGACGATTATTTCGTTAGAAAATTAAAAAATACATGGTTTTGCCATTTTCCGCAATTTTTACCGTATAGGATGTGCTAAAAATTAGACATATATATTAATTTTGTATTTATTAATCTTTTGTGTTTGTTATCGATGTAACGACTAAAAATGATTATCCACGCGAAATATTAAAGCGATTGGACGATTATTTCGTTAGAAAATTAAACAATACATGGTTTTGCCATTTTCCGCAATTTTTACCGTATAGGCTGTGCTAAAAATTAGACATATATATTAATTTTGTATTTATTAATCTTTTGTGTTTGTTATCGATGTAACGACTAAAAATGATTATCCACGCGAAATATTAAAGCGATTGGACGATTATTTCGTTAGAAAATTGAAAAATACATTGTTTTGCCATTTTCCGCAATTTTTACCGTATAGGCTGTGCTAAAAGTTAGACAACAATATTAATTTTGTATTTTTTAATCTTTTGTGTTGGTGATCGATGTTACGACTAAAAATGATTATTTCGTTAGAAAATTGAAAAATACATGGTTTTGCCATTTTCCGCAATTTTTACCGTATAGGCTGTGCTAAAAATTAGACATATATATTAATTTTGTATTTATTAATCTTTTGTGTTTGTTATCGATGTAACGACTAAAAATGATTATCCACGCGAAATATTAAAGCGATTGGACGATTATTTCGTTAGAAAATTGAAAAATACATTGTTTTGCCATTTTCCGCAATTTTTACCGTTAGGCTGTGCTTAAAATTAGACAAAAATATTAATTTTGTATTTTTTAATCTTTTGTGTTGGTGATCGATGTAGCGACTAAAAATGATTATCCACGCGAAATATTACAGTGACTGGACGATTATTTCGTTAGAAAATTGAAAAATACATGGTTTTGCCATTTTCCGCAATTTTTACCGTATAGGCCTTGCTAAAAATTAGTCAAAAATATTAATTTTGTATTTATTAATCTTTTGTGTTTGTAATCGATGTAACGACTAAAAATGATTATCCACGCGAAATATTAAAGCGATTGGACGATTATTTCGTTAGAAAATTAAAAAATACATTGTTTTGCCATTTTCCGATATTTTTACCGTATAGGCTCTGCTAAAAATTAGACAAAAATATTAATTTTGTATTTTTGCATGTTTTGTATTGGTAGTCGATGTAACGACTAAAAATGATTATCTACGCGAAATATTAAAGCGATTGGACGATTATTTCGTTAGAAAATTAAAAAATACATGGTTTTGCCATTTTCCGCAATTTTTACCGTATAGGCTGTGCTAAAAATTAGGCAAAAATATTAATTTTGTATATTTTAATATTTTGTGTTGGTGATCGATGTTACGACTAAAAATGATTATCCACGCGTAATATTACAGCGACTGGACGATTATTTCGTTAGAAAATTGAAAAATACATGGTTTTGCCATTTTCCCCAATTTTTACCGTATGGGCTGTGCTAAAAGTTACACAAAAATATTACTTTTGTATTTATTAATCTTTTGTGTTTGTAGTCGACGTAACGACTAAAAATTATTCGCCACGCGTAATATTACAGTAATTGGACGATTATTTCGTTAGAAAATTGAAAAATACATGGTTTTGCCATTTTCCGCAATTTTTACCGTATAGGCTGTGCTAAAACTTAGACAAAAATATTAATTTTGTATTTTTTCATGTTTTGTGTTGGTAATCGATGTAACGACTAAAAATGATTATCCACGCGTAATATTACAGCGACTGGACGATTATTTCGTTAGAAAATTGAAAAATACATGGTTTTGCCATTTTCCGCAATTTTTACCGTATAGGCTGTGCTAAAAATTAGACAAAAATATTAATTTTGTATTTTTTAATCTTTTGTGTTGGTGATCGATGTTACGACTAAAAATGATTATCCACGCGTAATATTACAGCGACTGGACGATTATTTCGTTAGAAAATTGAAAAATACATGGTTTTGCCATTTTCCGCAATTTTTACCGTATAGGCTGTGCTAAAAATTAGACAAAAATATTAATTTTGTATTTTTTAATCTTTTGTGTTGGTAATCGGTGTAACGACTAAAAATGATTATCCACGCGAAATATTAAAGTAATTGGACGATTATTTCGTTAGAAAATTGAAAAATACATGGTTTTGCCTTTTTCCGCAATTTTTACCGTAAAGGCTGTGCTAAAAATTAGACAAAAATATTAATTTTGTATTTTTTCATGTTTTGTGTTGGTAATCGATGTAACGACTAAAAATGATTATCCACGCGAAATATTAAAGCGATTGGACGATTATTTCGTTAGAAAATTGAAAAATACATTGTTTTGCCATTTTCCGCAATTTTTACCGTTAGGCTGTGCTTAAAATTAGACAAAAATATTAATTTTGTATTTTTTAATCTTTTGTGTTGGTGATCGATGTAACGACTAAAAATGATTATCCACGCGAAATATTACAGTGACTGGACGATTATTTCGTTAGAAAATTGAAAAATACATGGTTTTGCCATTTTCCGCAATTTTTACCGTATAGGCCTTGCTAAAAATTAGTCAAAAATATTAATTTTGTATTTATTAATCTTTTGTGTTTGTAATCGATGTAACGACTAAAAATGATTATCCACGCGAAATATTAAAGCGATTGGACGATTATTTCGTTAGAAAATTAAAAAATACATTGTTTTGCCATTTTCCGATATTTTTACCGTATAGGCTCTGCTAAAAATTAGACAAAAATATTAATTTTGTATTTTTGCATGTTTTGTATTGGTAGTCGATGTAACGACTAAAAATGATTATCTACGCGAAATATTAAAGCGATTGGACGATTATTTCGTTAGAAAATTAAAAAATACATGGTTTTGCCATTTTCCGCAATTTTTACCGTATAGGCTGTGCTAAAAATTAGGCAAAAATATTAATTTTGTATATTTTAATATTTTGTGTTGGTGATCGATGTTACGACTAAAAATGATTATCCACGCGTAATATTACAGCGACTGGACGATTATTTCGTTAGAAAATTGAAAAATACATGGTTTTGCCATTTTCCCCAATTTTTACCGTATGGGCTGTGCTAAAAGTTACACAAAAATATTAATTTTGTATTTATTAATCTTTTGTGTTTGTAGTCGACGTAACGACTAAATATGATTCGCCACGCGTAATATTACAGTAATTGGACGATTATTTCGTTAGAAAATTGAAAAATACATGGTTTTGCCATTTTCCGCAATTTTTACCGTATAGGCTGTGCTAAAACTTAGACAAAAATATTAATTTTGTATTTTTTCATGTTTTGTGTTGGTAATCGATGTAACGACTAAAAATGATTATCCACGCGTAATATTACAGCGACTGGACGATTATTTCGTTAGAAAATTGAAAAATACATGGTTTTGCCATTTTCCGCAATTTTTACCGTATAGGCTGTGCTAAAAATTAGACAAAAATATTAATTTTGTATTTTTTAATCTTTTGTGTTGGTGATCGATGTTACGACTAAAAATGATTATCCACGCGTAATATTACAGCGACTGGACGATTATTTCGTTAGAAAATTGAAAAATACATGGTTTTGCCATTTTCCGCAATTTTTACCGTATAGGCTGTGCTAAAAATTAGACAAAAATATTAATTTTGTATTTTTTAATCTTTTGTGTTGGTAATCGGTGTAACGACTAAAAATGATTATCCACGCGAAATATTAAAGTAATTGGACGATTATTTCGTTAGAAAATTGAAAAATACATGGTTTTGCCTTTTTCCGCAATTTTTACCGTATAGGCTGTGCTAAAAATTAGACAAAAATATTAATTTTGTATTTTTTCATGTTTTGTGTTGGTAATCGATGTAACGACTAAAAATGATTATCCACGCGTAATATTACAGTAATTGGACGATTATTTCGTTAGAAAATTGAAAAATACATTGTTTTGCCATTTTCCGCAATTTTTACCGTATAGGCTGTGCTAAAAATTAGACAAAAATATTAATTTTGTATTTTTTAATCTTTTGTGTTTGTTATCGATGTAACGACTAAAAATGATTATCCACGCGAAATATTAAAGCGATTGGACGATTATTTCGTTAGAAAATTAAAAAATACATGGTTTTGCCATTTTCCGCAATTTTTACCGTATAGGCTGTGCTAAAAATTAGACATATATATTAATTTTGTATTTATTAATCTTTTGTGTTTGTTATCGATGTAACGACTAAAAATGATTATCCACGCGAAATATTAAAGCGATTGGACGATTATTTCGTTAGAAAATTGAAAAATACATTGTTTTGCCATTTTCCGCAATTTTTACCGTATAGGCTGTGCTAAAAGTTAGACAACAATATTTATTTTGTATTTTTTAATCTTTTGTGTTGGTGATCGATGTTACGACTAAAAATGATTATTTCGTTAGAAAATTGAAAAATACATGGTTTTGCCATTTTCCGCAATTTTTACCGTATAGGCTGTGCTAAAAATTAGACATATATATTAATTTTGTATTTATTAATCTTTTGTGTTTGTTATCGATGTAACGACTAAAAATGATTATCCACGCGAAATATTAAAGCGATTGGACGATTATTTCGTTAGAAAATTGAAAAATACATTGTTTTGCCATTTTCCGCAATTTTTACCGTTAGGCTGTGCTTAAAATTAGACAAAAATATTAATTTTGTATTTTTTAATCTTTTGTGTTGGTGATCGATGTAACGACTAAAAATGATTATCCACGCGAAATATTACAGTGACTGGACGATTATTTCGTTAGAAAATTGAAAAATACATGGTTTTGCCATTTTCCGCAATTTTTACCGTATAGGCCTTGCTAAAAATTAGTCAAAAATATTAATTTTGTATTTATTAATCTTTTGTGTTTCTAATCGATGTAACGACTAAAAATGATTCGCCACGCGTAATATTACAGTAATTGGACGATTATTTCGTTAGAAAATTGAAAAATACATGGTTTTGCCATTTTCCGCAATTTTTACCGTATAGGCTGTGCTAAAACTTAGACAAAAATATTAATTTTGTATTTTTTCATGTTTTGTGTTGGTAATCGATGTAACGACTAAAAATGATTATCCACGCGTAATATTACAGCGACTGGACGATTATTTCGTTAGAAAATTGAAAAATACATGGTTTTGCCATTTTCCGCAATTTTTACCGTATAGGCTGTGCTAAAAATTAGACAAATATATTAATTTTGTATTTTTTAATCTTTTGTGTTGGTGATCGATGTAACGACTAAAAATGATTATCCACGCGAAATATTACAGTGACTGGACGATTATTTCGTTAGAAAATTGAAAAATACATGGTTTTGCCATTTTCCGCAATTTTTACCGTATAGGCCTTGCTAAAAATTAGTCAAAAATATTAATTTTGTATTTATTAATCTTTTGTGTTTGTAATCGATGTAACGACTAAAAATGATTATCCACGCGAAATATTAAAGCGATTGGAGGATTATTTCGTTAGAAAATTAAAAAATACATTGTTTTGCCATTTTCCGATATTTTTACCGTATAGGCTCTGCTAAAAATTAGACAAAAATATTAATTTTGTATTTTTGCATGTTTTGTATTGGTAGTCGATGTAACGACTAAAAATGATTATCTACGCGAAATATTAAAGCGATTGGACGATTATTTCGTTAGAAAATTAAAAAATACATGGTTTTGCCATTTTCCGCAATTTTTACCGTATAGGCTGTGCTAAAAATTAGGCAAAAATATTAATTTTGTATATTTTAATATTTTGTGTTGGTGATCGATGTTACGACTAAAAATGATTATCCACGCGTAATATTACAGCGACTGGACGATTATTTCGTTAGAAAATTGAAAAATACATGGTTTTGCCATTTTCCCCAATTTTTACCGTATGGGCTGTGCTAAAAGTTACACAAAAATATTAATTTTGTATTTATTAATCTTTTGTGTTTGTAGTCGACGTAACGACTAAAAATGATTCGCCACGCGTAATATTACAGTAATTGGACGATTATTTCGTTAGAAAATTGAAAAATACATGGTTTTGCCATTTTCCGCAATTTTTACCGTATAGGCTGTGCTAAAACTTAGACAAAAATATTAATTTTGTATTTTTTCATGTTTTGTGTTGGTAATCGATGTAACGACTAAAAATGATTATCCACGCGTAATATTACAGCGACTGGACGATTATTTCGTTAGAAAATTGAAAAATACATTGTTTTGCCATTTTCCGCAATTTTTACCGTTAGGCTGTGCTTAAAATTAGACAAAAATATTAATTTTGTATTTTTTAATCTTTTGTGTTGGTGATCGATGTAACGACTAAAAATGATTATCCACGCGAAATATTACAGTGACTGGACGATTATTTCGTTAGAAAATTGAAAAATACATGGTTTTGCCATTTTCCGCAATTTTTACCGTATAGGCCTTGCTAAAAATTAGTCAAAAATATTAATTTTGTATTTATTAATCTTTTGTGTTTGTAATCGATGTAACGACTAAAAATGATTCGCCACGCGTAATATTACAGTAATTGGACGATTATTTCGTTAGAAAATTGAAAAATACATGGTTTTGCCATTTTCCGCAATTTTTACCGTATAGGCTGTGCTAAAACTTAGACAAAAATATTAATTTTGTATTTTTTCATGTTTTGTGTTGGTAATCGATGTAACGACTAAAAATGATTATCCACGCGTAATATTACAGCGACTGGACGATTATTTCGTTAGAAAATTGAAAAATACATGGTTTTGCCATTTTCCGCAATTTTTACCGTATAGGCTGTGCTAAAAATTAGACAAAAATATTAATTTTGTATTTTTTAATCTTTTGTGTTGGTGATCGATGTAACGACTAAAAATGATTATCCACGCGAAATATTACAGTGACTGGACGATTATTTCGTTAGAAAATTGAAAAATACATGGTTTTGCCATTTTCCGCAATTTTTACCGTATAGGCCTTGCTAAAAATTAGTCAAAAATATTAATTTTGTATTTATTAATCTTTTGTGTTTGTAATCGATGTAACGACTAAAAATGATTATCCACGCGAAATATTAAAGCGATTGGACGATTATTTCGTTAGAAAATTAAAAAATACATTGTTTTGCCATTTTCCGATATTTTTACCGTATAGGCTCTGCTAAAAATTAGACAAAAATATTAATTTTGTATTTTTGCATGTTTTGTATTGGTAGTCGATGTAACGACTAAAAATGATTATCTACGCGAAATATTAAAGCGATTGGACGATTATTTCGTTAGAAAATTAAAAAATACATGGTTTTGCCATTTTCCGCAATTTTTACCGTATAGGCTGTGCTAAAAATTAGGCAAAAATATTAATTTTGTATATTTTAATATTTTGTGTTGGTGATCGATGTTACGACTAAAAATGATTATCCACGCGTAATATTACAGCGACTGGACGATTATTTCGTTAGAAAATTGAAAAATACATGGTTTTGCCATTTTCCCCAATTTTTACCGTATGGGCTGTGCTAAAAGTTACACAAAAATATTAATTTTGTATTTATTAATCTTTTGTGTTTGTAGTCGACGTAACGACTAAAAATGATTCGCCACGCGTAATATTACAGTAATTGGACGATTATTTCGTTAGAAAATTGAAAAATACATGGTTTTGCCATTTTCCGCAATTTTTACCGTATAGGCTGTGCTAAAACTTAGACAAAAATATTAATTTTGTATTTTTTCATGTTTTGTGTTGGTAATCGATGTAACGACTAAAAATGATTATCCACGCGTAATATTACAGCGACTGGACGATTATTTCGTTAGAAAATTGAAAAATACATGGTTTTGCCATTTTCCGCAATTTTTACCGTATAGGCTGTGCTAAAAATTAGACAAAAATATTAATTTTGTATTTTTTAATCTTTTGTGTTGGTGATCGATGTTACGACTAAAAATGATTATCCACGCGTAATATTACAGCGACTGGACGATTATTTCGTTAGAAAATTGAAAAATACATGGTTTTGCCATTTTCCGCAATTTTTACCGTATAGGCTATGCTAAAAATTAGACAAAAATATTAATTTTGTATTTTTTAATCTTTTGTGTTGGTAATCGGTGTAACGACTAAAAATGATTATCCACGCGAAATATTAAAGTAATTGGACGATTATTTCGTTAGAAAATTGAAAAATACATGGTTTTGCCTTTTTCCGCAATTTTTACCGTATAGGCTGTGCTAAAAATTAGACAAAAATATTAATTTTGTATTTTTTCATGTTTTGTGTTGGTAATCGATGTAACGACTAAAAATGATTATCCACGCGTAATATTACAGTAATTGGACGATTATTTCGTTAGAAAATTGAAAAATACATTGTTTTGCCATTTTCCGCAATTTTTACCGTATAGGCTGTGCTAAAAATTAGACAAAAATATTAATTTTGTATTTTTTAATCTTTTGTGTTGGTGATCGATGTAACGACTAAAAATGATTATCCACGCGAAATATTACAATGACTGGACGATTATTTCGTTAGAAAATTGAAAGCTACATTGTTTTGCCATTTTCCGCAATTTTTACCGTATAGGCTGTGCTAAAAATTAGACAAAAATATTAATTTTGTATTTATTAATCTTTTGTGTTGGTAATCGATGTAACGACCAAAAATGATTATCCACGCGAAATATTAAAGCGATTGGACGATTATTTCGTTAGAAAATTAAAAAATACATGGTTTTGCCATTTTCCGCAATTTTTACCGTATAGGATGTGCTAAAAATTAGACAAAAATATTAATTTTGTATTTTTTTAATCTTTTATGTTGGTGATCGATGTAACGACTAAAAATGATTATCCACGCGAAATATTACAGTGACTGGACGATTATTACGTTAGAAAATTGAAAAATACATGGTTCTGCCATTTTCCGCAATTTTTAAAGGATAGGCTGTGCTAAAAATTAGACAAAAATATTAATTTTGTATTTTTTCATGTTTTCTGTTGGTAATCGATGTAACGACTAAAAATGATTATCCACGCGAAATATTAAAGCGATTGGACGATTATTTCGTTAGAAAATTAAAAAATACATGGTTTTGCCATTTTCCGCAATTTTTACCGTATAGGATGTGCTAAAAATTAGACATATATATTAATTTTGTATTTATTAATCTTTTGTGTTTGTTATCGATGTAACGACTAAAAATGATTATCCACGAGAAATGTTAAAGCGATTGGACGATTATTTCGTTAGAAAATTGAAAAATACATTGTTTTGCCATTTTCCGCAATTTTTACCGTATAGGCTGTGCTAAAAGTTAGACAACAATATTAATTTTGTATTTTTTAATCTTTTGTGTTGGTGATCGATGTTACGACTAAAAATGATTATTTCGTTAGAAAATTGAAAAATACATGGTTTTGCCATTTTCCCCAATTTTTACCGTATAGGCGTGCTAAAAATTAGACAAAAATATTAATTTTGTATTTATTAATCTTTTGTGTTTGTAATCGATGTTACGACTAAAAATGATTATCCACGCGTAATATTACAGCGACTGGACGATTATTTCGTTAGAAAATTGAAAAATACATGGTTTTGCCATTTTCCGCAATTTTTACCGTATAGGCTGTGCTTAAAATTAGACAAAAATATTAATTTTGTATTTATTAATCTTTTGTGTTTGTAGTCGACGTAACGACTAAAAATGATTCGCCACGCGTAATATTACAGTAATTGGACGATTATTTCGTTAGAAAATTGAAAAATACATGGTTTTGCCATTTTCCGCAATTTTTACCGTATAGGCTGTGCTAAAACTTAGACAAAAATATTAATTTTGTATTTTTTCATGTTTTGTGTTGGTAATCGATGTAACGACTAAAAATGATTATCCACGCGTAATATTACAGCGACTGGACGATTATTTCGTTAGAAAATTGAAAAATACATGGTTTTGCCATTTTCCGCAATTTTTACCGTATAGGCTGTGCTAAAAATTAGACAAAAATATTAATTTTGTATTTTTTAATCTTTTGTGTTGGTGATCGATGTTACGACTAAAAATGATTATCCACGCGAAATATTAAAGTAATTGGACGATTATTTCGTTAGAAAATTGAAAAATACATGGTTTTGCCTTTTTCCGCAATTTTTACCGTATAGGCTGTGCTTAAAATTAGACAAAAATATTAATTTTGTATTTATTAATCTTTTGTGTTTGTAGTCGACGTAACGACTAAAAATGATTCGCCACGCGTAATATTACAGTAATTGGACGATTATTTCGTTAGAAAATTGAAAAATACATGGTTTTGCCATTTTCCGCAATTTTTACCGTATAGGCTGTGCTAAAAATTAGACAAAAATATTAATTTTGTATTTTTTAATCTTTTGTGTTGGTGATCGATGTTACGACTAAAAATGATTATCCACGCGAAATATTAAAGTAATTGGACGATTATTTCGTTAGAAAATTGAAAAATACATGGTTTTGCCTTTTTCCGCAATTTTTACCGTATAGGCTGTGCTTAAAATTAGACAAAAATATTAATTTTGTATTTATTAATCTTTTGTGTTTGTAGTCGACGTAACGACTAAAAATGATTCGCCACGCGTAATATTACAGTAATTGGACGATTATTTCGTTAGAAAATTGAAAAATACATGGTTTTGCCATTTTCCGCAATTTTTACCGTATAGGCTGTGCTAAAACTTAGACAAAAATATTAATTTTGTATTTTTTCATGTTTTGTGTTGGTAATCGATGTAACGACTAAAAATGATTATCCACGCGTAATATTACAGCGACTGGACGATTATTTCGTTAGAAAATTGAAAAATACATGGTTTTGCCATTTTCCGCAATTTTTACCGTATAGGCTGTGCTAAAAATTAGACAAAAATATTAATTTTGTATTTTTTAATCTTTTGTGTTGGTGATCGATGTTACGACTAAAAATGATTATCCACGCGAAATATTAAAGTAATTGGACGATTATTTCGTTAGAAAATTGAAAAATACATGGTTTTGCCATTTTCCGCAATTTTTACCGTTAGGCTGTGCTTAAAATTAGACAAAAATATTAATTTTGTATTTATTAATCTTTTGTGTTTGTAGTCGACGTAACGACTAAAAATGATTCGCCACGCGTAATATTACAGTAATTGGACGATTATTTCGTTAGAAAATTGAAAAATACATGGTTTTGCCATTTTCCGCAATTTTTACCGTATAGGCTGTGCTAAAACTTAGACAAAAATATTAATTTTGTATTTTTTCATGTTTTGTGTTGGTAATCGATGTAACGACTAAAAATGATTATCCACGCGTAATATTACAGCGACTGGACGATTATTTCGTTAGAAAATTGAAAAATACATGGTTTTGCCATTTTCCGCAATTTTTACCGTATAGGCTGTGCTAAAAATTAGACAAAAATATTAATTTTGTATTTTTTAATCTTTTGTGTTGGTGATCGATGTTACGACTAAAAATGATTATCCACGCGTAATATTACAGCGACTGGACGATTATTTCGTTAGAAAATTGAAAAATACATGGTTTTGCCATTTTCCGCAATTTTTACCGTATAGGCTGTGCTAAAAATTAGACAAAAATATTAATTTTGTATTTTTTAATCTTTTGTGTTGGTAATCGGTGTAACGACTAAAAATGATTATCCACGCGAAATATTAAAGTAATTGGACGATTATTTCGTTAGAAAATTGAAAAATACATGGTTTTGCCTTTTTCCGCAATTTTTACCGTATAGGCTGTGCTAAAAATTAGACAAAAATATTAATTTTGTATTTTTTCATGTTTTGTGTTGGTAATCGATGTAACGACTAAAAATGATTATCCACGCGTAATATTACAGTAATTGGACGATTATTTCGTTAGAAAATTGAAAAATACATTGTTTTGCCATTTTCCGCAATTTTTACCGTATAGGCTGTGCTAAAAATTAGACAAAAATATTAATTTTGTATTTTTTAATCTTTTGTGTTGGTGATCGATGTAACGACTAAAAATGATTATCCACGCGAAATATTACAATGACTGGACGATTATTTCGTTAGAAAATTGAAAACTACATTGTTTTGCCATTTTCCGCAATTTTTACCGTACAGGCTGTGCTAAAAATTAGAAAAAAATATTAATTTTGTATTTATTAATCTTTTGTGTTGGTAATCGATGTAACGACTAAAAATGATTATCCACGCGAAATATTAAAGCGATTGGACGATTATTTCGTTAGAAAATTAAAAAATACATGGTTTTGCCATTTTCCGCAATTTTTAAAGGATAGGCTGTGCTAAAAATTAGACAAAAATATTAATTTTGTATTTTTTCATGTTTTGTGTTGGTAATCGATGTAACGACTAAAAATGATTATCCACGCGAAATATTAAAGCGATTGGACGATTATTTCGTTAGAAAATTGAAAAATACATGGTTTTGCCATTTTCCGCAATTTTTAAAGGATAGGCTGTGCTAAAAATTAGACAAAAATATTAATTTTGTATTTATTAATCTTTTGTGTTTGTTATCGATGTAACGACTAAAAATGATTATCCACGAGAAATGTTAAAGCGATTGGACGATTATTTCGTTAGAAAATTGAAAAATACATTGTTTTGCCATTTTCCGCAATTTTTACCGTATAGGCTGTGCTAAAAGTTAGACAACAATATTAATTTTGTATTTTTTAATCTTTTGTGTTGGTGATCGATGTTACGACTAAAAATGATTATTTCGTTAGAAAATTGAAAAATACATGGTTTTGCCATTTTCCCCAATTTTTACCGTATAGGCGTGCTAAAAATTAGACAAAAATATTAATTTTGTATTTATTAATCTTTTGTGTTTGTAATCGATGTAACGACTAAAAATGATTATCCACGCGAAATATTAAAGCGATTGGACGATTATTTCGTTAGAAAATTGAAAAATACATTGTTTTGCCATTTTCCGCAATTTTTACCGTTAGGCTGTGCTTAAAATTAGACAAAAATATTAATTTTGTATTTATTAATCTTTTGTGTTTGTAGTCGACGTAACGACTAAAAATAATTCGCCACGCGTAATATTACAGTAATTGGACGAATATTTCGTTAGAAAATTGAAAAATACATGGTTTTGCCATTTTCCGCAATTTTTACCGTATAGGCTGTGCTAAAAATTAGACAAAAATATTAATTTTGTATTTTTTAATCTTTTGTGTTGGTGATCGATGTTACGATTAAAAATGATTATACACGCGTAATATTACAGCGACTAGACGATTATTTCGTTAGAAAATTTAAAAATACATGGTTTTGCCATTTTCCCCAATTTTTACCATATAGGCTGTGCTAAAAATTAGACAAAAATATTAATTTTGTATTTTTTAATCTTTTGTGTTGGTGATCGATGTAACGACTAAAAATGATTATCCACGCGAAATATTACAGTGACTGGACGATTATTTCGTTAGAAAATTGAAAAATACATAGTTTTGCCATTTTCCGCAATTTTTACCGTATAGGCTGTGCTAAAAATTAGACAAAAATATTAATTTTGTATTTATTAATCTTTTGTGTTTGTAATCGATGTAACGACTAAAAATGATTATCCACGCGAAATATTAAAGCGATTGGACGATTATTTCGTTAGAAAATTAAAAAATACATGGTTTTGCCATTTTTCGCAATTTTTACCGTATAGGCTGTGCTAAAAATTAGGCAAAAATATTAATATTGTATTTTTTAATCTTTTGTGTTGGTGATAGATGTTACGACTAAAAATGATTATCCACGCGTAATATTACAGAGACTGGACGATTATTTCGTTAGAAAATTGAAAAATACATGGTTTTGCCATTTTCCGCAATTTTTACCGTATAGGCTGTGCTAAATATTATACAAAAATATTAATTTTGTATTTTTTAATCTTTTGTGTTGGTGATCGATGCTACGACTAAAAATGATTATCCACGCGTAATATTACAGCGACTGGACGATTATTTCGTTAGAAAATTGAAAAATACATGGTTTTGCCATTTTCCCCAATTTTTACCGTATAGGCTGTGCTAAAAGTTAGACAAAAATATTAATTTTGTATTTATTAATCTTTTGTGTTTGTAGTCGACGTAACGACTAAAAATGATTCGCCACGCGTAATATTACAGTAATTGGACGATTATTTCGTTAGAAAATTGAAAAATACATGGTTTTTGCCATTTTCATCAATTTTTACCGTATAGGCTGTGCTAAAAGTTAGACAACAATATTAATTTTGTATTTATTAATCTTTTCTGTTTGTAATCGATATAACGACTAAAAATGATTATCCACGCGAAATATTAAAGCGATTGGACGATTATTTCGTTAGAAAATTAAAAAATACATGGTTTTGCCATTTCCCGCAATTTTTACTGTATAGGCTGTGCTAAAAATTAGACAAATATATTATTTTTGTATTTTTTAATGTTTTGTGTTGGTGATCGATGTTACGACTAAAAATGATTATCCACGAGTAATATTACAGCGACTGGACGATTATTTCGTTAGAAAATTGAAATATACATGGTTTTGCCATTTCCCGCAATTTTTACTGTATAGGCTGTGCTAAAAATTAGACAAATATATTAATTTTGTATTTTTTAATGTTTTGTGTTGGTGATCGATGTTACGACTAAAAATGATTATCCACGAGTAATATTACAGCGACTGGACGATTATTTCGTTAGAAAATTGAAAAATACATGGTTTTGCCATTTTCCCCAATTTTTACCGTATAGGCTGTGCTAAAAGTTAGACAAAAATATTAATTTTGTATTTATTAATCTTTTGTGTTTTTAGTCGACGTAACGACTAAAAATGATTCGCCACGCGTAATATTACAGTAATTGGACGATTATTTCGTTAGAAAATTAAAAATACATGGTTTTTGCCATTTTCCGCAATTTTTACCGTATAGGCTGTGCTAAAAGTTAGACAACAATATTAATTTTGTATTTATTAATCTTTTCTGTTTGTAATCGATATAACGACTAAAAATGATTATCCACGCGATATATTAAAGCGATTGGACGATTATTTCGTTAGAAAATTAAAAAATACATGGTTTTGCCATTTCCCGCAATTTTTACTGTATAGGCTGTGCTAAAAATTAGACAAATATATTAATTTTGTATTTTTTAATGTTTTGTGTTGGTGATCGATGTTACGACTAAAAATGATTATCCACGAGTAATATTACAGTGACTGGACGATTATTTCGTTAGAAAATTGAAAAATACATAGTTTTGCCATTTTCCGCAATTTTTACCGTATAGGCTGTGCTAAAAATTAGACAAAAATATTAATTTTGTATTTATTAATCTTTTGTGTTTGTAATCGATGTAACGACTAAAAATGATTATCCACGCGAAATATTAAAGCGATTGGACGATTATTTCGTTAGAAAATTAAAAAATACATGGTTTTGCCATTTTTCGCAATTTTTACCGTATAGGCTGTGCTAAAAATTAGGCAAAAATATTAATATTGTATTTTTTAATCTTTTGTGTTGGTGATAGATGTTACGACTAAAAATGATTATCCACGCGTAATATTACAGAGACTGGACGATTATTTCGTTAGAAAATTGAAAAATACATGGTTTTGCCATTTTCCGCAATTTTTACCGTATAGGCTGTGCTAAATATTATACAAAAATATTAATTTTGTATTTTTTAATCTTTTGTGTTGGTGATCGATGCTACGACTAAAAATGATTATCCACGCGTAATATTACAGCGACTGGACGATTATTTCGTTAGAAAATTGAAAAATACATGGTTTTGCCATTTTCCCCAATTTTTACCGTATAGGCTGTGCTAAAAGTTAGACAAAAATATTAATTTTGTATTTATTAATCTTTTGTGTTTGTAGTCGACGTAACGACTAAAAATGATTCGCCACGCGTAATATTACAGTAATTGGACGATTATTTCGTTAGAAAATTGAAAAATACATGGTTTTTGCCATTTTCCGCAATTTTTACCGTATAGGCTGTGCTAAAAGTTAGACAACAATATTAATTTTGTATTTATTAATCTTTTCTGTTTGTAATCGATATAACGACTAAAAATGATTATCCACGCGAAATATTAAAGCGATTGGACGATTATTTCGTTAGAAAATTAAAAAATACATGGTTTTGCCATTTCCCGCAATTTTTACTGTATAGGCTGTGCTAAAAATTAGACAAATATATTAATTTTGTATTTTTTAATGTTTTGTGTTGGTGATCGATGTTACGACTAAAAATGATTATCCACGAGTAATATTACAGCGACTGGACGATTATTTCGTTAGAAAATTGAAATATACATGGTTTTGCCATTTCCCGCAATTTTTACTGTATAGGCTGTGCTAAAAATTAGACAAATATATTAATTTTGTATTTTTTAATGTTTTGTGTTGGTGATCGATGTTACGACTAAAAATGATTATCCACGAGTAATATTACAGCGACTGGACGATTATTTCGTTAGAAAATTGAAAAATACATGGTTTTGCCATTTTCCCCAATTTTTACCGTATAGGCTGTGCTAAAAGTTAGACAAAAATATTAATTTTGTATTTATTAATCTTTTGTGTTTGTAGTCGACGTAACGACTAAAAATGATTCGCCACGCGTAATATTACAGTAATTGGACGATTATTTCGTTAGAAAATTGAAAAATACATGGTTTTTGCCATTTTCCGCAATTTTTACCGTATAGGCTGTGCTAAAAGTTAGACAACAATATTAATTTTGTATTTATTAATCTTTTCTGTTTGTAATCGATATAACGACTAAAAATGATTATCCACGCGATATATTAAAGCGATTGGACGATTATTTCGTTAGAAAATTAAAAAATACATGGTTTTGCCATTTCCCGCAATTTTTACTGTATAGGCTGTGCTAAAAATTAGACAAATATATTAATTTTGTATTTTTTAATGTTTTGTGTTGGTGATCGATGTTACGACTAAAAATGATTATCCACGAGTAATATTACAGCGACTGGACGATTATTTCGTTAGAAAATTGAAATATACATGGTTTTGCCATTTTCCGCAATTTTTACCGTATAGGCTGTGCTAAAAATTAGACAAAAATATTAATTTTGTATTTTTTCATGTTTTGTGTTGGTGATCGATGTTACGATTAAAAATGATTATCCACGAGTAATATTACAGCGACTGGACGATTATTTCGTTAGAAAATTGAAAAATACATGGTTTTGCCATTTTCCCCAATTTTTACCGTATAGGCTGTGCTAAAAATTAGACAAAAATATTAATTTTGTATTTTTTAATGTTTTGTGTTGGTGATCGATGTTACGACTAAAAATGATTATCCACGCGATATTACAGCGACTGGACGATTATTTCGTTAGAAAATTGAAAAATACATGGTTTTGCCATTTTCCGCAATTTTTACCGTATAGGCTGTGCTAAAAATTAGACAAAAATATTAATTTTGTATTTTTTCATGTTTTGTGTTGGTGATCGATGTTACGACTAAAAATGATTATCCACGAGTAATATTACAGCGACTGGACGATTATTTCGTTAGAAAATTGAAATATACATGGTTTTGCCATTTTCCCCAATTTTTACTGTATAGGCTTTGCTAAAAATTAGACAAAAATATTAATTTTGTATTTTTTAATCTTTTGTGTTGGTGATCGATGTAACGACTAAAAATGATTATCCACGCGAAATATTACAGTGACTGGACGAATATTTCGTTAGAAAATTGAAAAATACATTGTTTTGCCATTTTCCGCAATTTTTACCGTATAGGCTGTGCTAAAAATTAGACAAATATATTAATTTTGTATTTTTTCATGTTTTGTGTTGGTAATCGATGTAACGACTAAAAATGATTATCCACGCGAAATATTAAAACGATTGGACGATTATTTCGTTAGAAAATTGAAAAATACATTGTTTTGCCATTTTCCGCAATTTTTACCGTATAGGCTGTGCTAAAAATTAGAAAAAAATATTAATTTTGTATTTATTCATGTTTTGTGTTGCTAATCGATGTAACGACTAAAACTGATTATCCACGCGAAATATTAAAGCGATTGGACGATTATTTCGTTAGAAAATTAAAAAATACATGGTTTTGCCATTTTCCGCAATTTTTACCGTATAGGCTGTGCTAAAAATTAGACAAAAATATTAATTTTGTATTTTTTAATCTTTTGTGTTGGTGATCGATGTAACGACTAAAAATGATTATCCACGCGAAATATTACAGTGACTGGACGATTATTTCGTTAGAAAATTGAAAAATACATGGTTTTGCCATTTTCCCCAATTTTTACCGTATAGGCTGTGCTAAAAATTAGACAAAAATATTAATATTGTATTTTTTAATGTTTTGTGTTGGTAATCGGTGTAACGACTAAAAATGATTATCCACGCGAAATATTAAAGTTTTGGACGATTATTTCGTTAGAAAATTGAAAAATACATTGTTTTGCCATTTTCCGCAATTTTTACCGTATAGGCTGTGCTAAAAATTAGACAAAAATATTAATTTTGTATTTTTTAATCTTTTGTGTTGGTGATCGATGTTACGATTAAAAATGATTATCCACGCGTAATATTACAGCGACTAGAGGATTATTTCGTTAGAAAATTTAAAAATACATGGTTTTGCCATTTTCCCCAATTTTTACCATATAGGCTGTGCTAAAAATTAGACAAAAATATTAATTTTGTATTTTTTAATCTTTTGTGTTGGTGATCGATGTAACGACTAAAAATGATTATCCACGCGAAATATTACAGTGACTGGACGATTATTTCGTTAGAAAATTTAAAAATACATAGTTTTGCCATTTTCCGCAATTTTTACCGTATAGGCTGTGCTAAAAATTAGACAAAAATATTAATTTTGTATTTATTAATCTTTTGTGTTTGTAATCGATGTAACGACTAAAAATGATTATCCACGCGAAATATTAAAGCGATTGGACGATTATTTCGTTAGAAAATTAAAAAATACATGGTTTTGCCATTTTCCGCAATTTTTACCGTATAGGCTGTGCTAAAAATTAGGCAAAAATATTAATATTGTATTTTTTAATCTTTTGTGTTGGTGATAGATGTTACGACTAAAAATGATTATCCACGCGTAATATTACAGAGACTGGACGATTATTTCGTTAGAAAATTGAAAAATACATGGTTTTGCCATTTTCCGCAATTTTTACCGTATAGGCTGTGCTAAATATTAGACAAAAATATTAATTTTGTATTTTTTAATCTTTTGTGTTGGTGATCGATGCTACGACTAAAAATGATTATCCACGCGTAATATTACAGCGACTGGACGATTATTTCGTTAGAAAATTGAAAAATACATGGTTTTGCCATTTTCCCCAATTTTTACCGTATAGGCTGTGCTAAAAATTAGACAAAAATATTAATATTGTATTTTTTAATGTTTTGTGTTGGTAATCGGTGTAACGACTAAAAATGATTATCCACGCGAAATATTAAAGTTTTGGACGATTATTTAGTTAGAAAATTGAAAAATACATTGTTTTGCCATTTTCCGCAATTTTTACCGTATAGGCTGTGCTAAAAATTAGACAAAAATATTAATTTTGTATTTTTTAATCTTTTGTGTTGGTGATCGATGTAACGACTAAAAATGATTATCCACGCGAAATATTACAGTGACTGGACGATTATTTCGTTAGAAAATTTAAAAATACATAGTTTTGCCATTTTCCGCAATTTTTACCGTATAGGCTGTGCTAAAAATTAGACAAAAATATTAATTTTGTATTTATTAATCTTTTGTGTTTGTAATCGATGTAACGACTAAAAATGATTATCCACGCGAAATATTAAAGCGATTGGACGATTATTTCGTTAGAAAATTAAAAAATACATGGTTTTGCCATTTTCCGCAATTTTTACCGTATAGGCTGTGCTAAAAATTAGGCAAAAATATTAATATTGTATTTTTTAATCTTTTGTGTTGGTGATAGATGTTACGACTAAAAATGATTATCCACGCGTAATATTACAGAGACTGGACGATTATTTCGTTAGAAAATTGAAAAATACATGGTTTTGCCATTTTCCGCAATTTTTACCGTATAGGCTGTGCTAAATATTAGACAAAAATATTAATTTTGTATTTTTTAATCTTTTGTGTTGGTGATCGATGCTACGACTAAAAATGATTATCCACGCGTAATATTACAGCGACTGGACGATTATTTCGTTAGAAAATTGAAAAATACATGGTTTTGCCATTTTCCCCAATTTTTACCGTATAGGCTGTGCTAAAAGTTAGACAAAAATATTAATTTTGTATTTATTAATCTTTTGTGTTTGTAGTCGACGTAACGACTAAAAATGATTCGCCACGCGTAATATTACAGTAATTGGACGATTATTTCGTTAGAAAATTGAAAAATACATGGTTTTTGCCATTTTCCGCAATTTTTACCGTATAGGCTGTGCTAAAAGTTAGACAACAATATTAATTTTGTATTTATTAATCTTTTCTGTTTGTTATCGATATAACGACTAAAAATGATTATCCACGCGAAATATTAAAGCGATTGGACGATTATTTCGTTAGAAAATTAAAAAATACATGGTTTTGCCATTTCCCGCAATTTTTACTGTATAGGCTGTGCTAAAAATTAGACAAATATATTAATTTTGTATTTTTTAATGTTTTGTGTTGGTGATCGATGTTACGACTAAAAATGATTATCCACGAGTAATATTACAGCGACTGGACGATTATTTCGTTAGAAAATTGAAATATACATGGTTTTGCCATTTTCCGCAATTTTTACCGTATAGGCTGTGCTAAAAATTAGACAAAAATATTAATATTGTATATTTTCATGTTTTGTGTTGGTAATCGATGTAACGACTAAAACTGATTATCCACGCGAAATATTAAAGCGATTGGACGATTATTTCGTTAGAAAATTAAAAAATACATGGTTTTGCCATTTTCCGCAATTTTTACCGTATAGGCTGTGCTAAAAATTAGGCAAAAATATTAATATTGTATTTTTTAATCTTTTGTGTTGGTGATAGATGTTACGACTAAAAATGATTATCCACGCGTAATATTACAGAGACTGGACGATTATTTCGTTAGAAAATTGAAAAATACATGGTTTTGCCATTTTCCGCAATTTTTACCGTATAGGCTGTGCTAAAAATTAGACAAAAATATTAATTTTGTATTTTTTCATGTTTTGTGTTGGTGATCGATGTTACGATTAAAAATGATTATCCACGAGTAATATTACAGCGACTGGACGATTATTTCGTTAGAAAATTGAAAAATACATGGTTTTGCCATTTTCCCCAATTTTTACCGTATAGGCTGTGCTAAAAATTAGACAAAAATATTAATTTTGTATTTATTAATGTTTTGTGTTGGTGATCGATGTTACGACTAAAAATGATTATCCACGCGATATTACAGCGACTGGACGATTATTTCGTTAGAAAATTGAAAAATACATGGTTTTGCCATTTTCCGCAATTTTTACCGTATAGGCTGTGCTAAAAATTAGACAAAAATATTAATTTTGTATTTTTTCATGTTTTGTGTTGGTGATCGATGTTACGACTAAAAATGATTATCCACGAGTAATATTACAGCGACTGGACGATTATTTCGTTAGAAAATTGAAATATACATGGTTTTGCCATTTTCCCCAATTTTTACTGTATAGGCTTTGCTAAAAATTAGACAAAAATATTAATTTTGTATTTTTTAATCTTTTGTGTTGGTGATCGATGTAACGACTAAAAATGATTATCCACGCGAAATATTACAGTGACTGGACGAATATTTCGTTAGAAAATTGAAAAATACATTGTTTTGCCATTTTCCGCAATTTTTACCGTATAGGCTGTGCTAAAAATTAGACAAATATATTAATTTTGTATTTTTTCATGTTTTGTGTTGGTAATCGATGTAACGACTAAAAATGATTATCCACGCGAAATATTAAAACGATTGGACGATTATTTCGTTAGAAAATTGAAAAATACATTGTTTTGCCATTTTCCGCAATTTTTACCGTATAGGCTGTGCTAAAAATTAGAAAAAAATATTAATTTTGTATTTATTCATGTTTTGTGTTGCTAATCGATGTAACGACTAAAACTGATTATCCACGCGAAATATTAAAGCGATTGGACGATTATTTCGTTAGAAAATTAAAAAATACATGGTTTTGCCATTTTGCGCAATTTTTACCGTATAGGCTGTGCTAAAAATTAGACAAAAATATTAATTTTGTATTTTTTAATCTTTTGTGTTGGTGATCGATGTAACGACTAAAAATGATTATCCACGCGAAATATTACAGTGACTGGACGATTATTTCGTTAGAAAATTGAAAAATACATGGTTTTGCCATTTTCCCCAATTTTTACCGTATAGGCTGTGCTAAAAATTAGACAAAAATATTAATATTGTATTTTTTAATGTTTTGTGTTGGTAATCGGTGTAACGACTAAAAATGATTATCCACGCGAAATATTAAAGTTTTGGACGATTATTTCGTTAGAAAATTGAAAAATACATTGCTTTGCCATTTTCCGCAATTTTTACCGTATAGGCTGTGCTAAAAATTAGACAAAAATATTAATTTTGTATTTTTTAATCTTTTGTGTTGGTGATCGATGTTACGATTAAAAATGATTATCCACGCGTAATATTACAGCGACTAGAGGATTATTTCGTTAGAAAATTTAAAAATACATGGTTTTGCCATTTTCCCCAATTTTTACCATATAGGCTGTGCTAAAAATTAGACAAAAATATTAATTTTGTATTTTTTAATCTTTTGTGTTGGTGATCGATGTAACGACTAAAAATGATTATCCACGCGAAATATTACAGTGACTGGACGATTATTTCGTTAGAAAATTTAAAAATACATAGTTTTGCCATTTTCCGCAATTTTTACCGTATAGGCTGTGCTAAAAATTAGACAAAAATATTAATTTTGTATTTATTAATCTTTTGTGTTTGTAATCGATGTAACGACTAAAAATGATTATCCACGCGAAATATTAAAGCGATTGGACGATTATTTCGTTAGAAAATTAAAAAATACATGGTTTTGCCATTTTCCGCAATTTTTACCGTATAGGCTGTGCTAAAAATTAGGCAAAAATATTAATATTGTATTTTTTAATCTTTTGTGTTGGTGATAGATGTTACGACTAAAAATGATTATCCACGCGTAATATTACAGAGACTGGACGATTATTTCGTTAGAAAATTGAAAAATACATGGTTTTGCCATTTTCCGCAATTTTTACCGTATAGGCTGTGCTAAATATTAGACAAAAATATTAATTTTGTATTTTTTAATGTTTTGTGTTGGTGATCGATGTTACGACTAAAAATGATTATCCACGCGATATTACAGCGACTGGACGATTATTTCGTTAGAAAATTGAAAAATACATGGTTTTGCCATTTTCCGCAATTTTTACCGTATAGGCTGTGCTAAAAATTAGACAAAAATATTAATTTTGTATTTTTTCATGTTTTGTGTTGGTGATCGATGTTACGACTAAAAATGATTATCCACGAGTAATATTAAAACGATTGGACGATTATTTCGTTAGAAAATTGAAAAATACATTGTTTTGCCATTTTCCGCAATTTTTACCGTATAGGCTGTGCTAAAAATTAGAAAAAAATATTAATTTTGTATTTATTCATGTTTTGTGTTGCTAATCGATGTAACGACTAAAACTGATTATCCACGCGAAATATTAAAGCGATTGGACGATTATTTCGTTAGAAAATTAAAAAATACATGGTTTTGCCATTTTGCGCAATTTTTACCGTATAGGCTGTGCTAAAAATTAGACAAAAATATTAATTTTGTATTTTTTAATCTTTTGTGTTGGTGATCGATGTAACGACTAAAAATGATTATCCACGCGAAATATTACAGTGACTGGACGATTATTTCGTTAGAAAATTGAAAAATACATGGTTTTGCCATTTTCCCCAATTTTTACCGTATAGGCTGTGCTAAAAATTAGACAAAAATATTAATATTGTATTTTTTAATGTTTTGTGTTGGTAATCGGTGTAACGACTAAAAATGATTATCCACGCGAAATATTAAAGTTTTGGACGATTATTTCGTTAGAAAATTGAAAAATACATTGTTTTGCCATTTTCCGCAATTTTTACCGTATAGGCTGTGCTAAAAATTAGACAAAAATATTAATTTTGTATTTTTTAATCTTTTGTGTTGGTGATCGATGTTACGATTAAAAATGATTATCCACGCGTAATATTACAGCGACTAGAGGATTATTTCGTTAGAAAATTTAAAAATACATGGTTTTGCCATTTTCCCCAATTTTTACCATATAGGCTGTGCTAAAAATTAGACAAAAATATTAATTTTGTATTTTTTAATCTTTTGTGTTGGTGATCGATGTAACGACTAAAAATGATTATCCACGCGAAATATTACAGTGACTGGACGATTATTTCGTTAGAAAATTTAAAAATACATAGTTTTGCCATTTTCCGCAATTTTTACCGTATAGGCTGTGCTAAAAATTAGACAAAAATATTAATTTTGTATTTTTTAATCTTTTGTGTTGGTGATCGATGTAACGACTAAAAATGATTATCCACGCGAAATATTAAAGCGATTGGACGATTATTTCGTTAGAAAATTAAAAAATACATGGTTTTGCCATTTTCCGCAATTTTTACCGTATAGGCTGTGCTAAAAATTAGGCAAAAATATTAATATTGTATTTTTTAATCTTTTGTGTTGGTGATAGATGTTACGACTAAAAATGATTATCCACGCGTAATATTACAGAGACTGGACGATTATTTCGTTAGAAAATTGAAAAATACATGGTTTTGCCATTTTCCGCAATTTTTACCGTATAGGATGTGCTAAAAGTTAGACAAAAATATTAATTTTGTATTTATTAATCTTTTGTGTTTGCAGTCGACGTAACGACTAAAAATGATTCGCCACGCGTAATATTACAGTAATTGGACGATTATTTCGTTAGAAAATTGAAAAATACATGGTTTTTGCCATTTTCCGCAATTTTTACCGTATAGGCTGTGCTAAAAGTTAGACAACAATATTAATTTTGTATTTATTAATCTTTTCTGTTTGTAATCGATATAACGACTAAAAATGATTATCCACGCGAAATATTAAAGCGATTGGACGATTATTTCGTTAGAAAATTAAAAAATACATGGTTTTGCCATTTCCCGCAATTTTTACTGTATAGGCTGTGCTAAAAATTAGACAAATATATTAATTTTGTATTTTTGAATGTTTTGTGTTGGTGATCGATGTTACGACTAAAAATGATTATCCACGAGTAATATTACAGCGACTGGACGATTATTTCGTTAGAAAATTGAAATATATATGGTTTTGCCATTTTCCGCAATTTTTACCGTATAGGCTGTGCTAAAAATTAGACAAAAATATTAATTTTGTATTTTTTCATGTTTTGTGTTGGTGATCGATGTTACGATTAAAAATGATTATCCACGAGTAATATTACAGCGACTGGACGATTATTTCGTTAGAAAATTGAAAAATACATGGTTTTGCCATTTTCCCCAATTTTTACCGTATAGGCTGTGCTAAAAATTAGACAAAAATATTAATTTTGTATTTTTTAATGTTTTGTGTTGGTAATCGGTGTAACGACTAAAAATGATTATCCACGCGAAATATTAAAGTTTTGGACGATTATTTCGTTAGAAAATTGAAAAATACATTGTTTTGCCATTTTCCGCAATTTTTACCGTATAGGCTGTGCTAAAAATTAGACAAAAATATTAATTTTGTATTTTTTAATGTTTTGTGTTGGTGATCGATGTTACGACTAAAAATGATTATCCACGCGATATTACAGCGACTGGACGATTATTTCGTTAGAAAATTGAAAAATACATGGTTTTGCCATTTTCCGCAATTTTTACCGTATAGGCTGTGCTAAAAATTAGACAAAAATATTAATTTTGTATTTTTTCATGTTTTGTGTTGGTGATCGATGTTACGACTAAAAATGATTATCCACGAGTAATATTAAAGCGACTGGACGATTATTTCGTTAGAAAATTGAAATATACATGGTTTTGCCATTTTCCCCAATTTTTACTGTATAGGCTTTGCTAAAAATTAGACAAAAATATTAATTTTGTATTTTTTAATCTTTTGTGTTGGTGATCGATGTAACGACTAAAAATGATTATCCACGCGAAATATTACAGTGACTGGACGAATATTTCGTTAGAAAATTGAAAAATACATTGTTTTGCCATTTTCCGCAATTTTTACCGTATAGGCTGTGCTAAAAATTAGACAAATATATTAATTTTGTATTTTTTCATGTTTTGTGTTGGTAATCGATGTAACGACTAAAAATGATTATCCACGCGAAATATTAAAACGATTGGACGATTATTTCGTTAGAAAATTGAAAAATACATTGTTTTGCCATTTTCCGCAATTTTTACCGTATAGGCTGTGCTAAAAATTAGAAAAAAATATTAATTTTGTATTTATTCATGTTTTGTGTTGATAATCGATGTAACGACTAAAACTGATTATCCACGCGAAATATTAAAGCGATTGGACGATTATTTCGTTAGAAAATTAAAAAATACATGGTTTTGCCATTTTCCGCAATTTTTACCGTATAGGCTGTGCTAAAAATTAGACAAAAATATTAATTTTGTATTTTTTAATCTTTTGTGTTTGTAATCGATGTAACGACTAAAAATGATTATCCACGCGAAATATTAAAGTTTTGGACGATTATTTCGTTAGAAAATTGAAAAATACATTGTTTTGCAATTTTCCGCAATTTTTACCGTATAGGCTGTGCTAAAAATTAGACAAATATTATTAATTTTGTATTTTTTCATGTTTTGTGTTGGTAATCGATGTAACGACTAAAAATGATTATCCACGCGAAATATTAAAACGATTGGACGATTATTTCGTTTGAAAATTAAAAAATACATGGTTTTGCCATTTTCCGCAATTTTTACCGTATAGGCTGTGCTAAAAATTAGACAAAAATATTAATTTTGTATTTTTTCATGTTTTGTGTTGGTGATCGATGTTACGACTAAAAACTATTATCCACGCGTAATATTACAGCGACTGGACGATTATTTCGTTAGAAAATTGAAAACTACATGGTTTTGCCATTTTCCGCAATTTTTACCGTATAGGCTGTGCTAAAAATTAGACAAAAATATTAATTTTGTATTTTTTAATGTTTTGTGTTGTTGATCGATGTTACGACTAAAAATGATTATCCACGCGTAATATTACAGCGGCTGGACGATTATTTCGTTAGAAAATTGAAAACTACATGGTTTTGCCATTTTCCGCAATTTTTACCGTATAGGCTATGCTAAAAATTAGACAAAAATATTAATTTTGTATTTTTTAATGTTTTGTGTTGTTGATCGATGTTACGACTAAAAATGATTATCCACGCGTAATATTACAGCGGCTGGACGATTATTTCGTTAGAAAATTGAAATATACATGGTTTTGCCATTTTCCGCAATTTTTACCGTATAGGCTGTGCTAAAAATTAGACATAAATATTAATTTTGTATTTATTAATCTTTTGTGTTTGTAATCGATGTAACGACTAAAAATGATTATCCACGCGAAATATTAAAGTTTTAGACGATTATTTCGTTAGAAAATTGAAAAATACATTGTTTTGCCATTTTCCGCAATTTTTACCGTATCGGCTGTGCTAAAAATTAGACAAATATATTAATTTTGTATTTTTTAATGTTTTGTGTTGGTGATCGATGTTACGACTAAAAATGATTATCCACGCGAAATATTAAAGCGATTGGACGATTATTTCGTTAGAAAATTAAAAAATACATGGTTTTGCCATTTTCCGCAATTTTTACCGTATAGGCTGTGTAAAAATTAGACAAAAATATTAAGTTTGTATTTTTTAATCTTTTGTGTTGGTGATCGATGTAACGACTAAAAATGATTATCCACGAGTAATATTACAGCGACTGGACGATTATTTCGTTAGAAAATTGAAATATACATGGTTTTGCCATTTTCCCCAATTTTTACTGTATAGGCTTTGCTAAAAATTAGACAAAAATATTAATTTTGTATTTTTTAATCTTTTGTGTTGGTGATCGATGTAACGACTAAAAATGATTATCCACGCGAAATATTACAGTGACTGGACGAATATTTCGTTAGAAAATTGAAAAATACATTGTTTTGCCATTTTCCGCAATTTTTACCGTATAGGCTGTGCTAAAAATTAGACAAATATATTAATTTTGTATTTTTTCATGTTTTGTGTTGGTAATCGATGTAACGACTAAAAATGATTATCCACGCGAAATATTAAAACGATTGGACGATTATTTCGTTAGAAAATTGAAAAATACATTGTTTTGCCATTTTCCGCAATTTTTACCGTATAGGCTGTGCTAAAAATTAGAAAAAAATATTAATTTTGTATTTATTCATGTTTTGTGTTGGTAATCGATTTAACGACTAAAACTGATTATCCACGCGAAATATTAAAGCGATTGGACGATTATTTCGTTAGAAAATTAAAAAATACATGGTTTTGCCATTTTCCGCAATTTTTACCGTATAGGCTGTGCTAAAAATTAGACAAAAATATTAATTTTGTATTTTTTAACCTTTTGTGTTTGTAATCGATGTAACGACTAAAAATGATTATCCACGCGAAATATTAAAGTTTTGGACGATTATTTCGTTAGAAAATTGAAAAATACATTGTTTTGCAATTTTCCGCAATTTTTACCGTATAGGCTGTGCTAAAAATTAGACAAATATTATTAATTTTGTATTTTTTCATGTTTTGTGTTGGTAATCGATGTAACGACTAAAAATGATTATCCACGCGAAATATTAAAACGATGGACGATTATTTCGTTAGAAAATTGAAAAATACATTGTTTTGCCATTTTCCGCAATTTTTACCGTATAGGCTGTGCTAAAAATTAGACAAAAATATTAATTTTGTATTTTTTCATGTTTTGTGTTGGTGATCGATGTTACGACTAAAAACTATTATCCACGCGTAATATTACAGCGACTGGACGATTATTTCGTTAGAAAATTGAAAACTACATGGTTTTGCCATTTTCCGCAATTTTTACCGTATAGGCTGTGCTAAAAATTAGACAAAAATATTAATTTTGTATTTTTTAATGTTTTGTGTTGGTGATCGATGTTACGACTAAAAATGATTATCCACGCGTAATATTACAGCGGCTGGACGATTATTTCGTTAGAAAATTGAAATATACATGGTTTTGCCATTTTCCGCAATTTTTACCGTATAGGCTGTGCTAAAAATTAGACATAAATATTAATTTTGTATTTATTAATCTTTTGTGTTTGTAATCGATGTAACGACTAAAAATGATTATCCACGCGAAATATTAAAGTTTTAGACGATTATTTCGTTAGAAAATTGAAAAATACATTGTTTTGCCATTTTCCGCAATTTTTACCGTATCGGCTGTGCTAAAAATTAGACAAATATATTAATTTTGTATTTTTCATGTTTTGTGTTGGTGATCGATGTTACGACTAAAAATGATTATCCACGCGAAATATTAAAGCGATTGGACGATTATTTCGTTAGAAAATTAAAAAATACATGGTTTTGCCATTTTCCGCAATTTTTACCGTATAGGCTGTGTAAAAATTAGACAAAAATATTAATTTTGTATTTTTTAATCTTTTGTGTTGGTGATCGATGTTACGACTAAAAATGATTATCCACGCGAAATATTACAGCGATTAGAAGATTATTTCGATAAAAAATTGAAAAATACATGGTTTTACCATTTTCTGCAATTTTTACATATAGACTGTGCTAAAAATTAGACAAAAATATTAATTAGGTATTTTTTAATTTTTTGTGTTGGTAATCGATGTAACGACTAAAAATGATTATCCACGCGAAATATTAAAGCGATTGGACGATTATTTCGTTAGTAAATTAAAAAATACATGGTTTTGCTATTTTCCGCAATTTTTACCGTAGGCTGTGTTAAAATTAGACAAAAATATTAAGTTTGTATTTTTTAATCTTTTGTGTTGGTGATCGATGTTACGACTAAAAATGATTATCCAGACGATTATTTCGTTAGAAAATTGAAAAATACATTGTTTTGCCATTTTCCGCAATATTTACCGTATAGGCTGTGCTAAAAATTAGACAAAAATATTAATTTTGTATTTTTTCATGTTTTGTGTTGGTAATCGATGTAACGACTAAAAATGATTATCCACGCGAAATATTAAAGCGATTGGACGATTATTTTGTTAGTAAATTAAAAAATACATGGTTTTGCCATTTTCCGCAATTTTTACCGTAGGCTGTGTTAAAATTAGACAAAAATATTAATTAGGTATTTTTAATATTTTGAGTTTGTAATCGATGTAACGACTAAAAATTATTATCCGGACGATTATTTCGTTAGAAAATTGAAAAATACATTGTTTTGCCATTTTCCGCAATTTTTACCGTATAGGCTGTGCTAAAAATTAGACAAAAATATTAATTTTGTATTTTTTCATGTTTTGTGTTGGTAATCGATGTAACGACTAAAAATGATTATCCACGCGAAATATTAAAGCGATTGGACGATTATTTCGTTAGTAAATTAAAAAATACATGGTTTTGCCATTTTCCGCAATTTTTACCGTAGGCTGTGTTAAAATTAGACATAAATATTAAGTTTGTATTTTTTAATCTTTTGTGTTTGTGATCGATGTTACGACTAAAAATGATTATCCACGCGAAATATTACAGCGATTAGAAGATTATTTCGTTAGAAAATTGAAAAATACATGGTTTTGCCATTTTCCGCAATTTTTACCGTATAGGCTGTGCTAAAAATTAGACAAAAATATTAATTTTGTATTTTTTCATGTTTTGTGTTGGTAATCGATGTAACGACTAAAAATGATTATCCACGCGAAATATTAAAGCGATTGGACGATTATTTCGTTATTAAATTAAAAAATACATGGTTTTGCCATTTTCCGCAATTTTTACCGTATAGGCTGTGCTAAAAATTAGACAAAAATATTAATTTTGTATTTTTTCATGTTTTGTGTTGGTGATCGATGTTACGACTAAAAACTATTATCCACGCGTAATATTACAGCGACTGGACGATTATTTCGTTAGAAAATTGAAAACTACATGGTTTTGCCATTTTCCGCAATTTTTACCGTATAGGCTGTGCTAAAAATTAGACAAAAATATTAATTTTGTATTTTTTCATGTTTTGTGTTGGTAATCGATGTAACGACTAAAAATGATTATCCACGCGAAATATTAAAGCGATTGGACGATTATTTCGTTAGTAAATTAAAAAATACATGGTTTTGCCATTTTCCGCAATTTTTACCGTATAGGCTGTGCTAAAAATTAGACAAAAATATTAATTTTGTATTTTTTCATGTTTTGTGTTGGTGATCGATGTAACGACTAAAAATGATTATCCACGCGAAATATTACAGTGACTGGACGAATATTTCGTTAGAAAATTGAAAAATACATTGTTTTGCCATTTTCCGCAATTTTTACCGTATAGGCTGTGCTAAAAATTAGACAAATATATTAATTTTGTATTTTTTCATGTTTTGTGTTGGTAATCGATGTAACGACTAAAAATGATTATCCACGCGAAATATTAAAACGATTGGACGATTATTTCGTTAGAAAATTGAAAAATACATTGTTTTGCCATTTTCCGCAATTTTTACCGTATAGGCTGTGCTAAAAATTAGAAAAAAATATTAATTTTGTATTTATTCATGTTTTGTGTTGATAATCGATGTAACGACTAAAACTGATTATCCACGCGAAATATTAAAGCGATTGGACGATTATTTCGTTAGAAAATTAAAAAATACATGGTTTTGCCATTTTCCGCAATTTTTACCGTATAGGCTGTGCTAAAAATTAGACAAAAATATTAATTTTGTATTTTTTAATCTTTTGTGTTTGTAATCGATGTAACGACTAAAAATGATTATCCACGCGAAATATTAAAGTTTTGGACGATTATTTCGTTAGAAAATTGAAAAATACATTGTTTTGCAATTTTCCGAAATTTTTACCGTATAGGCTGTGCTAAAAATTAGACAAATATTATTAATTTTGTATTTTTTCATGTTTTGTGTTGGTAATCGATGTAACGACTAAAAATGATTATCCACGCGAAATATTAAAACGATTGGACGATTATTTCGTTAGAAAATTAAAAAATACATGGTTTTGCCATTTTCCGCAATTTTTACCGTATAGGCTGTGCTAAAAATTAGACAAAAATATTAATTTTGTATTTTTTCATGTTTTGTGTTGGTGATCGATGTTACGACTAAAAACTATTATCCACGCGTAATATTACAGCGACTGGA
This sequence comes from Lypha dubia, assembly GCA_947311025.1. Classification (NCBI taxonomy): domain Eukaryota; kingdom Metazoa; phylum Arthropoda; class Insecta; order Diptera; family Tachinidae; genus Lypha; species Lypha dubia. Next base: position 58,465,138 of record OX371261.1, on the reverse strand, counting down.
CGATTATTTCGTTAGAAAATTGAAAACTACATGGTTTTGCCATTTTCCGCAATTTTTACCGTATAGGCTGTGCTAAAAATTAGACAAAAATATTAATTTTGTATTTTTTAATGTTTTGTGTTGTTGATCGATGTTACGACTAAAAATGATTATCCACGCGTAATATTACAGCGGCTGGACGATTATTTCGTTAGAAAATTGAAAACTACATGGTTTTGCCATTTTCCGCAATTTTTAACCGTATAGGCTGTGCTAAAAATTAGACAAAAATATTAATTTTGTATTTTTTAATGTTTTGTGTTGTTGATCGATGTTACGACTAAAAATGATTATCCACGCGTAATATTACAGCGGCTGGACGATTATTTCGTTAGAAAATTGAAATATACATGGTTTTGCCATTTTCCGCAATTTTTACCGTATAGGCTGTGCTAAAAATTAGACATAAATATTAATTTTGTATTTATTAATCTTTTGTGTTTGTAATCGATGTAACGACTAAAAATGATTATCCACGCGAAATATTAAAGTTTTAGACGATTATTTCGTTAGAAAATTGAAAAATACATTGTTTTGCCATTTTCCGCAATTTTTACCGTATCGGCTGTGCTAAAAATTAGACAAATATATTAATTTTGTATTTTTTAATGTTTTGTGTTGGTGATCGATGTTACGACTAAAAATGATTATCCACGCGAAATATTAAAGCGATTGGACGATTATTTCGTTAGAAAATTAAAAAATACATGGTTTTGCCATTTTCCGCAATTTTTACCGTATAGGCTGTGTAAAAATTAGACAAAAATATTAAGTTTGTATTTTTTAATCTTTTGTGTTTGTGATCGATGTAACGACTAAAAATGATTATCCACGAGTAATATTACAGCGACTGGACGATTATTTCGTTAGAAAATTGAAATATACATGGTTTTGCCATTTTCCCCAATTTTTACTGTATAGGCTTTGCTAAAAATTAGACAAAAATATTAATTTTGTATTTTTTAATCTTTTGTGTTGGTGATCGATGTAACGACTAAAAATGATTATCCACGCGAAATATTACAGTGACTGGACGAATATTTCGTTAGAAAATTGAAAAATACATTGTTTTGCCATTTTCCGCAATTTTTACCGTATAGAATGTGCTAAAAATTAGACAAATATATTAATTTTGTATTTTTTCATGTTTTGTGTTGGTAATCGATGTAACGACTAAAAATGATTATCCACGCGAAATATTAAAACGATTGGACGATTATTTCGTTAGAAAATTGAAAAATACATTGTTTTGCCATTTTCCGAAATTTTTACCGTATAGGCTGTGCTAAAAATTAGAAAAAAATATTAATTTTGTATTTATTCATGTTTTGTGTTGGTTGTGGTGAGTGTGTGTTTTTAATGTTTGAAGTATTTACTGAGCTCTGCAGCCGCTTTTCTTCAGCACCAGAAGTGCCGATTTCGTTTTGAGAATATAATAATAGACTTCAAAATTTGATTGTCAAATTAATTCTAAAGTTTATTGAATTTTGTCTCAGCTTATATACTAAAATTTATTCTAAATTATTATCTATGTCAGCACTATCCCACGAAATCAATTTTGTTTAAAAATCCCTATACGTTAATGAACTCCGTGAAACTTGCTGACAGTACGCTTATTCATTCAAGGCCAATAAAAGAATGTTTGTTTACTTTATTAAATAGTTCATATTACAACTGCACGACAAACAGCAGTGTACAAAAATTTAGCACATAGTGATGTACATACACTACACCCTCACCCTTATTGGTTTTGGGTATTATTAAAAATGAAACAAGAAAAACAAATACTTTGGCTGAACAAGACGTTATGTACTATATCTAAAAAAAATTGTAATTTTATAGAAAGAAATTAACAATTGTTGATGTAATATTAAACTTTATAAACGTAAAAAATGTTTTGATATTTTGCTTATGTATATACATATAATTATACTTATGTATGTGTCTACAAAAATAAATTTTAAGTTCTTATATATATATTATTGTTTGTCAATTCAAATATTTTTTTAGATTGTTCTTATGTACTAATTTTGTTTTATTATCAATTTCTATAAGTATATTTAAATCTTCTATATCTAATACTTTGTATGGGCCTTTGTATGGAGGTTCATACTTTTTTCTATTTAAAACTTTAACTAAAACTAAATCTCCTATTCTAAGATCTATTCTATTTTGCTTCTTTTCAGATTCTAATTTTCTTTTTCTTTTTACTTCGAGAATTATCTCTCTTGCTCTTTGTAATGAGTTGTGAAGTCTAATCTTTAGTTCATTTAAATAGTTGTCAGTATTATAAATCTTTCTAGTATCACTTAAAGTGTCGTTTGGCAGTCTAGGAAGTCTACCAAAAATTAGTTCAAACGGAGAATAGTCTGTATCGACATTTGGTGTCGTATTAAAAGCAAAAGTATAATATGGTATCCACTCATGCCAACTATTGTCATCTACAAAATTTAGAAAATATTCATTTAGAACGCGATGATTTCGTTCTATTGTACCTAAAGTTTCATGATGGTAAGGTGTTGAGAAATTTTGTTTTATTTTTAATAATACACAAATCTCTCTCATTATTTCGTTGGTAAATTCAGTTCCTCTATCTGTTTTGAGAATGTTAAATAAACCGTATTTTAATACAATATGTTCTATTAAAGCTTTCGCGACTGTTTTGGCATCTTTAGATTCAATCGGACAAGCAACAACATATTTTGTCAGTTCGCACTGCATTGTAAGTATGTATCTAAATTGTCCGGATGGTCTTAATGGTCCAACTGTGTCCATTACAACAGTATCGAAACCGTGTGATGGTGTATCTGTTATAGTAAAGGGTTCTTTTGTATTTCTTATCTGCTTATGTTTTTGGCATGAATCACATGTTGTTATGTATTTTTTAACCATTTTGTTCATATTTTTCCATATATATCTTTGTTTTAGTTTGGAAAGTGTTTTCCTAATTCCAAAATGTCCTCCATGTGGTGAGTCATGAAATTCTTCTATCAATCTATATTGTGTTATATTATCTTTTATATCTCTTGGCATTCTGTATATAATTATTTCGATATCGTTTTTCTTTATATTGTTATACTTTTCCTTCAATTCTTCGGCCGTTATATATTTAAATATTTCATCATTATCATATAGTACGTACTTTTTAAATTTCAATTTCCTCAATCTCAATAAAAGTTTCTCCATAAATGTTCCTGAAAACATAGGATTTTCGCTTTTATTGCATATTATGCGCGTTATTCTATCATTCTTCTCTTTTAGTTTATTTTTTAATTCTTGCTGCAGCTTATTATCATATATAAATTCAATCTTTTGGGTACCCTTAATATTATTTATTGACGTACATTCCCACATATGGAGGTGATCAGTCTCCTTTCGAGATATGCTGTCGTTCTTTTTATTTTCATCTTCATCATATTTATTTTTCATTTCGGTATTAATTTCATTTTTCATTTTGTTGTTAAACATATTTCTTGTTATTGCCAAGGTTTTCTTTTCTCTTTCATCAATATAGATTGGAATCATGTCTCTTAATATTTGTGAGTTTATTTCTACACGCGATAGAGCGTCTGCGTTTGTATTATTCGCTCCCTTCTTATATTTTATATCAAAGTCATAATCTGATAATTCAAGTCTTATTCTGGTTAATTTTGAAGACGGGTTTTTATGGGTAAACAAAGCAATAAGAGGTCTATGGTCTGTGACTACGGTAAATTTTCTACCATATAGATATGGTCTAAAAAATTGTATTCCCCAATGAATACCTAATAACTCTTTTTCAATTACTGATTTATTTTTCTCATGTTTATTTAATGTTCTACTTGCATATGATATGGGTAAATCGTTTCCGATTTCACCCTGTGAAAGGACTGCTCCCAGAGCTACATTTGAAGCGTCTGTTGTTAAAATGAATGTTTCGTCAAAGTTCGGATATCGTAATATAGGCGGGTTTTTTAATTTGTCTCTTAGTGTCTCAAATGCTATTTGGCAATCTGCTGTCCAATTGAAAGTTACTTTCTTTCTTAATAATTTATTAAGACAAGTTGCCGTTTTGGCGAAGTCTGGAATAAATCTTCTGTAATAATTGCAGAAAGCTATAAATCGTCTAACGTCGTCTGAGTTTTTTGGAACAGGATATTGTTCAATTACTTTGTATTTCGTCGGGTCGGTTTTTATACCATTTTTTGTAATCAAATGTCCTAAATACAAAACTTCTGGTTTTAAGAAACAACATTTTGCTGGATTCAGTTTCAAATTGTATTGTTTTAGTCTTTCTAACACTTTTATGAGGTTCTCATTGTGGTGCTTCAAACTGCATCCAAAAATAATGACGTCATCGACATACAAAAATGCTTCTGATTCTAAACCAGATAATGCTATTGTCAGCATTCTTTGGAAACTGTTAGATGATATTTTTAAACCAAATGGTAGTCTTGTATATTGAAAGTGACCGTTCGGTGTTGAAAATGCTGTTAGTGGTCGTGATTGTGGTTCGAGTTCTATTTGGTGAAATGAGCTTGTCATGTCCAAAGTGGAAAAATATTTAGCTCTACCTAATCTGTCCAATACATCTTCAAGTCTGGTTAAGGGGAATTTGTCATTTACTATCTTATCATTTAAACGTCTGAAATCTACAACCAAACGCCATTTTTCCGTGTCGTTTTGTCCTTTTTTGGGAACTAATAATAATGGAGAATTATATGGACTAATAGATGGTTCTACTATGTCTTCTTCTAATAACTCTTGTACTTGTTTACTTATTTCGTCTAATTGTGTTTGTGGCAGTCTGTAATTTTTAATGTAAGTGGGCGTGTTATCATTTAATTCAATACTTTGTTTATAAAAATTGTTTACGGTTAATGGTTCATCTTCAAGATGAAATACTTCTTGATATTGTCTTAGAATATCACATATGACTCTTTTATTTTCTTCTTCAATGTTCTTCAAATCCAGTTTCTCTAGTAATTTATTAAATCTTTGCTCTGAATGTTTATTGTTATTGCGCTTGTTAGTTTTATAAATTGTATAATTTTTTAATGGTATTGTTGTGACTCCCAACTTTTCTAGTCGCACTGGTTCCTCTAATGTATTTAAAATTTTAACATAGCGTTGGCCATCTTTGGGTATTATAGTGTTTGCTAAAAATATTCCATTCATTATTTCTTTACTACATGTAACACTATCCTCTTTTATGTCAATGTTTATAGGTACTATCTTCTCTGTTCTTGGAGGTATAGTTATATTATGTATTCTTTTTGTGTTAATCTCTATTGGGATTGTTATTTTCTCTCCCTCTATGCAAGTATTTAAAGTCAGTGTTTCATAGTCAATCTGACAGTTGTATTTGCAGAAAAAATCTAATCCTAAAATTCCATCAGCAATGATTGGAAATTCTTTTTCCACTAATTGAAATCTGTGTGTTAGTGTTTGTTCTCCTAATACCATCTTCAAGTCAGTAGAACCTACTGTTTGTTTGCATTCATTTGTAATGCCACTTAATTGACAAATATTGTCAGTATTTTTGTAATAGTTGTATATTACATTTTCTTTACAGAGTGATATTTCTGAACATGTGTCTATTAAAAATGTTAATTTATAGTTAATGTTTTTTACTGATAAAAAGATAAAATTTGATGTCCCAATATGTAGTGTATAAATCCTTAATTTTCCCTGTTTGGAGATTCGTAATGAGTCTCCAGGGTTTGTACGTTTCCCTGTTGTTGTATTGCATGAACATTGGAGTGGCCTCTTCCCCTTGTGTTATTATTGTATCTATTACCTCTGTTGGATGTATTGTTGTTGTTATAGCTATTGTATTTATTGTTGTAGTCGTTATAATGTCTTTTATTGTTATAATTTCTGTTATTGTTTCTGTTGTTATTGTTATAGTTTCTGTTGATATTGTTCTTGTTTCTGTTATTCCTATTTATGTTAAAATTTCTATCCATCTGTGGATTGAGATAATTTCTGTCTCTGTTATTTCTAAATCCTGAATTATTTCTATTTGTGTTATTGTAATAGTTTCGTTTATTATTATTTATTTGTAAGGCTGTAAATGTATCTGGTAGTTGTAATGATCTTTCCTGTGTACTTGCAATGTCATAGGCTTGTGCCAAAGTCTTGGGTTGTGCAGCTATTACAGCTGTTCTTATGTCTTTATATAAACCTTCTTGAAAAATCTCTAAAGCAAGTTTTTCGTTCATAGTCTTAATCGTTGAGCGAGCTACTGGATTTGAACTGTCCTCTAGTTCTGAAATTTGTACCAATGTCAAGTCCGCTATCAAAGTGTTAATCCGTTCTTTGTAATTAAGTACACTTCCTTTTTGCTTGGTATTCCTTAAATCAAAATGTATGCTGCTTGCCGTTCTTGTGGATTTGAAATGTTTTGTTAGAACTGTTTTCAGTTCTTCGAAAGTTTCAGGTGTATTTTCTATAATCAAAATATCCCTGACTCTGTCTACTACTTTTATTGCTAATACATACTTTATTAGGTTATTTTTTCCTTGCTCATTTAATTCAGAATGAACCATTTCTATCATTGAAAGGAAAATATCAACATGTTTTGGCTTTCCGTCGAAGACTGGAATTATATCCGAAGCCTTTTTACTGTCAAAGTTCGCCATGATTTTAGGATTTTCAAATTCTTGCTCTATTTCTAATTTTTCTCCTTTATGTTCTATCAAAAGCTGAATTGCTATTTCTCTCAAATCTCTGAATTGAGTAATTTTTTCATCTCTTAAGGGATTCGCTAAATGCCCTACAAGTTTCCCGAATTTTTCACTCAACTGTTCTATTGACTTTAATTTTTCCTGTATAGTTTCTTTTGTATATTTCTTTGTTATGGATTTTCTAGCATTTATAATTAATTTTTGTAGTTCTTCAAAAATCTGTTCCATTAATTATACTTATTTCTGTAGTATGAGATAAAAAAGTTTTTATTTAATTTTTCTAAATTTTGTTTTGTTATTTATGCATTTTGTACGGAGTTTCTTACAACCTGTTTCTTTATATAATGCTGCAAGAATTTAAATATGGCTACTAGTATGAAAATTATCAATAAAATTATTATCATTTCTTGATCTATTGTTATTTTATTTGTATTTATAGCATTGGCACTTGCATGGCCCTCTACTTTTGCATCTGCGATGCCCATTTTTAAGTTTTGTAATGTATATTTTATTCTATCTTCCTCGGTTAATTGAAAAGTATTTAGGTCTAGATTCATTACCTATATTAAATTTTAACATTTAACAAATTTTCTCATTTGTAATATTGTTTCCTATACAAAATCTTTAAAGTATAACTTTATGTTACAGTCATTTATATTAATTTATTTAGAATGTGTAAAATCTTAGCATAATATAAGGCAAAAAAAAAATTTTTTTTTTTTTTTTTTTGAATTGAACTGAATTAAAAAATATTGTTGTTGTTGTTGATGGCTAGTTTCTCCAACCGGTTCTTCTGAGTTCTATCAGTTGCTTTATTAATTTCTGTTTTTGGTCTCCCTGACTAATGCCTATTATGCGCTGTACGTCTTTGCAGGCTCTTTGATATTTCACCTTTTTTCCTCCTTTCTTCTTTTTGTTTTCCGCTTTGTTCCTAAAGTTTTGTAGTTGACGTTTGTAATTTTCTTGCCTAGCCTGATATTGTTCTATCGTGATTGGCTTAGGGCCAGCAGACTTTGGAGTTGGTGTATACGTTGGTGGTTCTTCAACTGGTGCTCCTTCTGGAACGTACTCCTCTTGTAGAACTTTTTGCCAGCGTTCGAAAATTTCGTTGACTTCTTTTTGGGTCATTTAGCAAAATAAATTTATTTAAAAAAAAAAGAAACAAACAGGATCTCAAAAATTTATTCTGTTTTTGTGTGGATTCTCCAGGACTCATTTACATAGATTGGCAGGATAAAAATTTTTGCAATAAAAATATTGTTTTAGCAGGATTAAAAAAAAAATTTTTTTGTTTTCTAAAAAAATATTATTTAACAAGAACGCAAATTTTGTTTGGCAGGATCGCCATGTGGTGAGTGTGTGTTTTTAATGTTTGAAGTATTTACTGAGCTCTGCAGCCGCTTTTCTTCAGCACCAGAAGTGCCGATTTCGTTTTGAGAATATAATAATAGACTTCAAAATTTGATTGTCAAATTAATTCTAAAGTTTATTGAATTTTGTCTCAGCTTATATACTAAAATTTATTCTAAATTATTATCTATGTCAGCACTATCCCACGAAATCAATTTTGTTTAAAAATCCCTATACGTTAATGAACTCCGTGAAACTTGCTGACAGTACGCTTATTCATTCAAGGCCAATAAAAGAATGTTTGTTTACTTTATTAAATAGTTCATATTACAACTGCACGACAAACAGCAGTGTACAAAAATTTAGCACATAGTGATGTACATACACTACATGGTAATCGATTTAACGACTAAAACTGATTATCCACGCGAAATATTAAAGCGATTGGACGATTATTTCGTTAGAAAATTAAAAAATACATGGTTTTGCCATTTTCCGCAATTTTTACCGTATAGGCTGTGCTAAAAATTAGACAAAAATATTAATTTTGTATTTTTTAACCTTTTGTGTTTGTAATCGATGTAACGACTAAAAATGATTATCCACGCGAAATATTAAAGTTTTGGACGATTATTTCGTTAGAAAATTGAAAAATACATTGTTTTGCAATTTTCCGCAATTTTTACCGTATAGGCTGTGCTAAAAATTAGACAAATATTATTAATTTTGTATTTTTTCATGTTTTGTGTTGGTAATCGATGTAACGACTAAAAATGATTATCCACGCGAAATATTAAAACGATTGGACGATTATTTCGTTAGAAAATTGAAAAATACATTGTTTTGCCATTTTCCGCAATTTTTACCGTATAGGCTGTGCTAAAAATTAGACAAAAATATTAATTTTGTATTTTTTCATGTTTTGTGTTGGTGATCGATGTTACGACTAAAAACTATTATCCACGCGTAATATTACAGCGACTGGACGATTATTTCGTTAGAAAATTGAAAACTACATGGTTTTGCCATTTTCCGCAATTTTTACCGTATAGGCTGTGCTAAAAATTAGACAAAAATATTAATTTTGTATTTTTTAATGTTTTGTGTTGGTGATCGATGTAACGACTAAAAATGATTATCCACGAGTAATATTACAGCGACTGGACGATTATTTCGTTAGAAAATTGAAATATACATGGTTTTGCCATTTTCCCCAATTTTTACTGTATAGGCTTTGCTAAAAATTAGACAAAAATATTAATTTTGTATTTTTTAATCTTTTGTGTTGGTGATCGATGTAACGACTAAAAATGATTATCCACGCGAAATATTACAGTGACTGGACGAATATTTCGTTAGAAAATTGAAAAATACATTGTTTTGCCATTTTCCGCAATTTTTACCGTATAGGCTGTGCTAAAAATTATACAAATATATTAATTTTGTATTTTTTCATGTTTTGTGTTGGTAATCGATGTAACGACTAAAAATGATTATCCACGCGAAATATTAAAACGATTGGACGATTATTTCGTTAGAAAATTGAAAAATACATTGTTTTGCCATTTTCCGCAATTTTTACCGTATAAGCTGTGCTAAAAATTAGAAAAAAATATTAATTTTGTATTTATTCATGTTTTGTGTTGGTAATCGATTTAATGACTAAAACTGATTATCCACGCGAAATATTAAAGCGATTGGACGATTATTTCGTTAGAAAATTAAAAAATACATGGTTTTGCCATTTTCCGCAATTTTTACCGTATAGGCTGTGCTAAAAATTAGACAAAAATATTAATTTTGTATTTTTTAACCTTTTGTGTTTGTAATCGATGTAACGACTAAAAATGATTATCCACGCGAAATATTAAAGTTTTGGACGATTATTTCGTTAGAAAATTGAAAAATACATTGTTTTGCCATTTTCCGCAATTTTTACCGTATAGGCTGTGCTAAAAATTAGACAAATATTATTAATTTTGTATTTTTTCATGTTTTGTGTTGGTGATCGATGTTACGACTAAAAACTATTATCCACGCGTAATATTACAGCGACTGGACGATTATTTCGTTAGAAAATTGAAAACTACATGGTTTTGTTATTTTCCGCAATTTTTACCGTATAGGCTGTGCTAAAAATTAGACAAAAATATTAATTTTGTATTTTTTAACCTTTTGTGTTTGTAATCGATGTAACGACTAAAAATGATTATCCACGCGAAATATTAAAGTTTTGGACGATTATTTCGTTAGAAAATTGAAAAATACATTGTTTTGCAATTTTCCGCAATTTTTACCGTATAGGCTGTGCTAAAAATTAGACAAATATTATTAATTTTGTATTTTTTCATGTTTTGTGTTGGTAATCGATGTAACGACTAAAAATGATTATCCACGCGAAATATTAAAACGATTGGACGATTATTTCGTTAGAAAATTGAAAAATACATTGTTTTGCCATTTTCCGCAATTTTTACCGTATAGGCTGTGCTAAAAATTAGACAAAAATATTAATTTTGTATTTTTTCATGTTTTGTGTTGGTGATCGATGTTACGACTAAAAACTATTATCCACGCGTAATATTACAGCGACTGGACGATTATTTCGTTAGAAAATTGAAAACTACATGGTTTTGCCATTTTCCGCAATTTTTACCGTATAGGCTGTGCTAAAAATTAGACAAAAATATTAATTTTGTATTTTTTAATGTTTTGTGTTGGTGATCGATGTTACGACTTAAAATGATTATCCACGCGTAATATTACAGCGGCTGGACGATTATTTCGTTAGAAAATTGAAATATACATGGTTTTGCCATTTTCCGCAATTTTTACCGTATAGGCTGTGCTAAAAATTAGACATAAATATTAATTTTGTATTTATTAATCTTTTGTGTTTGTAATCGATGTAACGACTAAAAATGATTATCCACGCGAAATATTAAAGTTTTAGACGATTATTTCGTTAGAAAATTGAAAAATACATTGTTTTGCCATTTTCCGCAATTTTTACCGTATCGGCTGTGCTAAAAATTAGACAATTATATTAATTTTGTATTTTTTCATGTTTTGTGTTGGTGATCGATGTTACGACTAAAAATGATTATCCACGCGAAATATTAAAGCGATTGGACGATTATTTCGTTAGAAAATTAAAAAATACATGGTTTTGCCATTTTCCGCAATTTTTACCGGCTGTGTAAAAATTAGACAAAAATATTAATTTTGTATTTTTTAATCTTTTGTGTTGGTGATCGATGTTACGACTAAAAATGATTATCCACGCGAAATATTACAGCGATTAGAAGATTATTTCGATAAAAAATTGAAAAATACATGGTTTTACCATTTTCTGCAATTTTTACATATAGACTGTGCTAAAAATTAGACAAAAATATTAATTAGGTATTTTTTAATTTTTTGTGTTGGTAATCGATGTAACGACTAAAAATGATTATCCACGCGAAATATTAAAGCGATTGGACGATTATTTCGTTACTAAATTAAAAAATACATGGTTTTGCTATTTTCCGCAATTTTCACCGTAGGCTGTGTTAAAATTAGACAAAAATATTAAGTTTGTATTTTTTAATCTTTTGTGTTGGTGATCGATGTTACGACTAAGAATGATTATCCAGACGATTATTTCGTTAGAAAATTGAAAAATACATTGTTTTGCCATTTTCCGCAATTTTTACCGTATAGGCTGTGCTAAAAATTAGACAAAAATATTAATTTTGTATTTTTTAATGTTTTGTGTTGGTGATCGATGTTACGACTTAAAATGATTATCCACGCGTAATATTACAGCGGCTGGACGATTATTTCGTTAGAAAATTGAAATATACATGGTTTTGCCATTTTCCGCAATTTTTACCGTATAGGCTGTGCTAAAAATTAGACATAAATATTAATTTTGTATTTATTAATCTTTTGTGTTTGTAATCGATGTAACGACTAAAAATGATTATCCACGCGAAATATTAAAGTTTTAGACGATTATTTCGTTAGAAAATTGAAAAATACATTGTTTTGCCATTTTCCGCAATTTTTACCGTATCGGCTGTGCTAAAAATTAGACAATTATATTAATTTTGTATTTTTTCATGTTTTGTGTTGGTGATCGATGTTACGACTAAAAATGATTATCCACGCGAAATATTAAAGCGATTGGACGATTATTTCGTTAGAAAATTAAAAAATACATGGTTTTGCCATTTTCCGCAATTTTTACCGGCTGTGTAAAAATTAGACAAAAATATTAATTTTGTATTTTTTAATCTTTTGTGTTGGTGATCGATGTTACGACTAAAAATGATTATCCACGCGAAATATTACAGCGATTAGAAGATTATTTCGATAAAAAATTGAAAAATACATGGTTTTACCATTTTCTGCAATTTTTACATATAGACTGTGCTAAAAATTAGACAAAAATATTAATTAGGTATTTTTTAATTTTTTGTGTTGGTAATCGATGTAACGACTAAAAATGATTATCCACGCGAAATATTAAAGCGATTGGACGATTATTTCGTTACTAAATTAAAAAATACATGGTTTTGCTATTTTCCGCAATTTTTACCGTAGGCTGTGTTAAAATTAGACAAAAATATTAAGTTTGTATTTTTTAATCTTTTGTGTTGGTGATCGATGTTACGACTAAAAATGATTATCCAGACGATTATTTCGTTAGAAAATTGAAAAATACATTGTTTTGCCATTTTCCGCAATTTTTACCGTATAGGCTGTGCTAAAAATTAGACAAAAATATTAATTTTGTATTTTTTCATGTTTTGTGTTGGTAATCGATGTAACGACTAAAAATGATTATCCACGCGAAATATTAAAGCGATTGGACGATTATTTCGTTAGTAAATTAAAAAATACATGGTTTTGCCATTTTCCGCAATTTTTACCGTAGGCTGTGTTAAAATTAGACATAAATATTAAGTTTGTATTTTTTAATCTTTTGTGTTTGTGATCGATGTTACGACTAAAAATGATTATCCACGCGAAATATTACAGCGATTAGAAGATTATTTCGTTAGAAAATTGAAAAATACATGGTTTTACAATTTTCTGCAATTTTTACATATAGACTGTGCTAAAAATTAGACAAAAATATTAAATAGGTATTTTTTAATTTTTTGTGTTGGTAATCGATGTAACGACTAAAAATGATTATCCACGCGAAATATTAAAGCGATTGGACGATTATTTCGTTAGTAAATTAAAAAATACATGGTTTTGCCATTTTCCGCAATTTTTACCGTAGGCTGTGTTAAAATTAGACAAAAATATTAAGTTTGTATTTTTTAATCTTTTGTGTTGGTGATCGATGTTACGACTAAAAATGATTATCCGGACGATTATTTCGTTAGAAAATTGAAAAATACATTGTTTTGCCATTTTCCGCAATTTTTACCGTATAGGCTGTGCTAAAAATTAGACAAAAATATTAATTTTGTATTTTTTCATGTTTTGTGTTGGTAATCGATGTAACGACTAAAAATGATTATCCACGCGAAATATTAAAGCGATTGGACGATTATTTCGTTAGTAAATTAAAAAATACATGGTTTTGCCATTTTCCGCAATTTTTACCGTAGGCTGTGTTAAAATTATACATAAATATTAAGTTTGTATTTTTTAATCTTTTGTGTTGGTGATCGATGTTACGACTAAAAATGATTATCAACGCGAAATATTACAGCGATTAGAAGATTATTTCGTTAGAAAATTGAAAAATACATGGTTTTACCATTTTCTGCAATTTTTACATATAGACTGTGCTAAAAATTAGACAAAAATATTAATTAGGTATTTTTTAATTTTTTGTGTTGGTAATCGATGTAACGACTAAAAATGATTATCCACGCGAAATATTAAAGCGATTGGACGATTATTTCGTTAGTAAATTAAAAAATACATGGTTTTGCCATTTTCCGCAATTTTTACCGTAGGCTGTGTTAAAATTAGACAAACATATTAAGTTTGTATTTTTTAATCTTTTGTGTTGGTGATCGATGTTACGACTAAAAATGATTATCCGGACGATTATTTCGTTAGAAAATTGAAAAATACATTGTTTTGCCATTTTCCGCAATTTTTACCGTATAGGCTGTGCTAAAAATTAGACAAAAATATTAATTTTGTATTTTTTCATGTTTTGTGTTGGTAATCGATGTAACGACTAAAAATGATTATCAACGCGAAATATTAAAGCGATTGGACGATTATTTCGTTAGTAAATTAAAAAATACATGGTTTTGCCATTTTCAGCAATTTTTACCGTAGGCTGTGTTAAAATTACACAAAAATATTAATAAGGTATTTTTTAATTTTTTGAGTTTGTAATCGATGTAACGACTAAAAATTATTATCCGGACGATTATTTCGTTAGAAAATTGAAAAATACATTGTTTTGCCATTTTCCGCAATTTTTACCGTATACGCTGTGCTAAAAATTAGACAAAAATATTAATTTTGTATTTTTTCATGTTTTGTGTTGGTAATCGATGTAACGACTAAAAATGATTATCCACGCGAAATATTAAAGCGATTGGACGATTATTTCGTTAGTAAATTAAAAAATACATGGTTTTGCCATTTTCCGCAATTTTTACCGTAGGCTGTGTTAAAATTAGACAAAAATATTAAGTTTGTATTTTTTAATCTTTTGTGTTGGTGATCGATGTTACGACTAAAAATGATTATCCACGCGAAATATTACAGCGATTAGAAGATTATTTCGTTAGAAAATTGAAAAATACATGGTTTTACCATTTTCTGCAATTTTTACATATAGACTGTGCTAAAAATTAGACAAAAATATTAATTATGTATTTTTTAATCTTTTGTGTTTGTAATCGATGTAACGACTAAAAATTATTATCCGGACGATTATTTTGTTAGAAAATTGAAAAATACATGGTTTTGGCATTTTCCGCAATTTTTATAGTATAGGCTGTGCTAAAAATTAGACAATAATATTAATTTTGTATTTTTTAATGTTTTGTGTTAGTAATCGATGTAACGACTAAAAATGATTATTTAAGCGAAATATTACAGTAATTGGACGATTATTTCGTTACAAAATTTAAAAATACTTGGTTTTGCCATTTTCCGCAATTTTTACCGTATAGGCTGTGCTAAAAATTAGACAAAAATATTAATTTTGTATTTTTTAATCTTTTGTGTTGGTGATCGATGTTACGACTAAAAATGATTATCCACGCGTAATATTACAGCGACTGGACGATTATTTCGTTAGAAAATTGAAAAATACATGGTTTTGCCATTTTCCGCAATTTTTACCGTATAGGCTGTGCTAAAAATTAGACAAAAATATTAATTTTGTATTTTTTAATCTTTTGTGTTGGTGATCGATGTTACGACTAAAAATGATTATCCACGCGTAATATTACAGCGACTGGACGATTATTTCGTTAGAAAATTGAAAAATACATGGTTTTGCCATTTTCCCCAATTTTTACCGTATAGGCTGTGCTAAAAATTAGACAAAAATATTAATATTGTATTTTTTCATGTTTTGTGTTGGTAATCGATGTAACGACTAAAAATGATTATCCACGCGAAATATTAAAGCGATTGGATGATTAATTCGTTAGAAAATTAAAAAATACATGGTTTTGCCATTTTCCGCAATTTTTACCGTATAGGCTGTGCTAAAAATTAGACAAAAATATTAATTTTGTATTTTTTAATCTTTTGTGTTGGTGATCGATGTTACGACTAAAAATGATTCGCCACGCGTAATATTCCAGTAATTGGACGATTATTTCGTTAGAAAATTGAAAAATACATGGTTTTGCCATTTTCCGCAATTTTTACCGTATAGGCTGTGCTAAAAATTAGACAAAAATATTAATTTTGTATTTTTTAATCTTTTGTGTTGGTGATCGATTTTACGACTAAAAATGATTATCCACGCGTAATATTACAGCGACTGGACGATTATTTCGTTAGAAAATTGAAAAATACATGGTTTTGCCATTTTCCCCAATTTTTACCGTATAGGCTGTGCTAAAAATTAGACAAAAATATTAATTTTGTATTTTTTAATCTTTTGTGTTGGTGATCGATGTAACGACTAAAAAGGATTATCCACGCGAAATATTACAGTGACTGGACGATTATTTCGTTAGAAAATTGAAAAATACATGGTTTTGCCATTTTCCGCAATTTTTACCGTATAGGCTGTGCTAAAAATTAGACAAAAATATTAATTTTGTATTTTTTAATCTTTTGTGTTGGTGATCGATGTTACGACTAAAAATGATTATCCACGCGTAATATTACAGCGACTGGACGATTATTTCGTTAGAAAATTGAAAAATACATGGTTTTGCCATTTTCCGCAATTTTTACCGTATAGGCTGTGCTAAAAATTAGACAAAAATATTAATTTTGTATTTTTTAATCTTTTGTGTTGGTGATCGATGTTACGACTAAAAATGATTATCCACGCGTAATATTACAGCGACTGGACGATTATTTCGTTAGAAAATTGAAAAATACATGGTTTTGCCATTTTCCCCAATTTTTACCGTATAGGCTGTGCTAAAAATTAGACAAAAATATTAATTTTGTATTTTTTAATCTTTTGTGTTGGTGATCGATGTAACGACTAAAAATGATTATTCACGCGAAATATTACAGTGACTGGACGATTATTTCGTTAGAAAATTTAAAAATACATGGTTTTGCCATTTTCCTCAATTTTTACCGTATAGGCTGTGCTAAAAATTTAACAAAAATATTAATTTTGTATTTATTAATCTTTTGTGTTTGTAATCGATGTAACGACTAAAAATGATTATCCACGCGAAATATTAAAGCGATTGGACGATTATTTCGTTAAAAAATTGAAAAATACATTGTTTTGCCATTTTCCGCAATTTTTACCGTATAGGCTGTGCTAAAAATTAGACAAAAATATTAATTTTGTATTTTTTCATGTTTTGTGTTGGTAATGGATGTAACGACTAAAAATGATTATCCACGCGAAATATTAAAGCGATTGGACGATTTATTCGTTAGAAAATTAAAAAATACATGGTTTTGCCATTTTCCGCAATTTTTACCGTATAGGCTGTGTAAAAATTAGACAAAAATATTAAGTTTGTATTTTTTAATCTTTTGTGTTGGTAATCAATGTTACGACTAAAAATGATTATCCACGCGAAATATTACAGCGACTGGACGATTATTTCGTTAGAAAATTGAAAAATATATGGTTTTGCCATTTTCCGCAATTTTTACCGTATAGGCTGTGCTAAAAATTAGACAAAAATATTAATTTTGTATTTTTTAATCTTTTGTGTTGGTGATCGATGTTACGACTAAAAATGATTATCCACGCGTAATATTACAGCGACTGGACGATTATTTCGTTAGAAAATTGAAAAATACATGGTTTTGCCATTTTCCCCAATTTTTACCGTATAGGCTGTGCTAAAAATTAGACAAAAATATTAATTTTGTATTTTTTAATCTTTTGTGTTGGTGATCGATGTAACGACTAAAAATGATTATCCACGCGAAATATTACAGTGACTGGACGATTATTTCGTTAGAAAATTGAAAAATACATGGTTTTGCCATTTTCCCCAATTTTTACCGTATAGGCTGTGCTAAAAATTAGACAAAAATATTAATTTTGTATTTTTTCATGTTTTGTGTTGGTAATCGATGTAACGACTAAAAATGTTTATCCACGCGAAATATTAAAGCGATTGGACGATTATTTCGTTAGAAAATTAAAAAATACATGGTTTTGCCATTTTCCGCAATTTTTACCGTATAGGCTGTGTAAAAATTAGACAAAAATATTAAGTTTGTATTTTTTAATCTTTTGTGTTGGTAATCAATGTTACGACTAAAAATGATTATCCACGCGAAATATTACAGCGACTGGACGATTATTTCGTTAGAAAATTTAAAAATACATGGTTTTGCCATTTTCCTCAATTTTTACCGTATAGGCTGTGCTAAAAATTTAACAAAAATATTAATTTTGTATTTATTAATCTTTTGTGTTTGTAATCGATGTAACGACTAAAAATGATTATCCACGCGAAATATTAAAGCGATTGGACGATTATTTCGTTAAAAAATTGATAAATACATTGTTTTGCCATTTTCCGCAATTTTTACCGTATAGGCTGTGCTAAAAATTAGACAAAAATATTAATTTTGTATTTTTTCATGTTTTGTGTTGGTAATGGATGTAACGACTAAAAATGATTATCCACGCGAAATATTAAAGCGATTGGACGATTTATTCGTTAGAAAATTAAAAAATACATGGTTTTGCCATTTTCCGCAATTTTTACCGTATAGGCTGTGTAAAAATTAGACAAAAATATTAAGTTTGTATTTTTTAATCTTTTGTGTTGGTGATCGATGTAACGACTAAAAGTGATTATCCACGCGAAATATTACAGTGACTGGACGATTATTTCGTTAGAAAATTGAAAAATACATGGTTTTGCCATTTTCCCCAATTTTTACCGTATAGGCTGTGCTAAAAATTAGACAAAAATATTAATTTTGTATTTTTTCATGTTTTGTGTTGGTAATCGATGTAACGACTAAAAATGTTTATCCACGCGAAATATTAAAGCGATTGGACGATTATTTCGTTAGAAAATTAAAAAATACATGGTTTTGCCATTTTCCGCAATTTTTACCGTATAGGCTGTGTAAAAATTAGACAAAAATATTAAGTTTGTATTTTTTAATCTTTTGTGTTGGTAATCAATGTTACGACTAAAAATGATTATCCACGCGAAATATTACAGCGACTGGACGATTATTTCGTTAGAAAATTGAAAAATATATGGTTTTGCCATTTTCCGCAATTTTTACCGTATAGGCTGTGCTAAAAATTAGACAAAAATATTAATTTTGTATTTTTTAATCTTTTGTGTTGGTGATCGATGTTACGACTAAAAATGATTATCCACGCGTAATATTACAGCGACTGGACGATTATTTCGTTAGAAAATTGAAAAATACATGGTTTTGCTATTTTCCCCAATTTTTACCGTATAGGCTGTGCTAAAAATTAGACAAAAATATTAATTTTGTATTTTTTCATGTTTTGTGTTGGTAATCGATGTAACGACTAAAAATGATTATCCACGCGAAATATTAAAGCGATTGGACGATTATTTCGTTAGAAAATTTAAAAATACATGGTTTTACCATTTTCTGCAATTTTTACATATAGACTGTGCTAAAAATTAGACAAAAATATTAATTATGTATTTTTTAATCTTTTGTGACTAAAAATTATTATCCGGACGATTATTTCGTTAGAAAATATAAAAATACATGGTTTTGGCATTTTCCGCAATTTTTACCGTATAGGCTGTGCTAAAAATTAGACAAAAATATTAATTTTGTATTTTTTTAATCTTTTGTGTTGGTGATCGATGTTACGACTAAAAATGATTATCCACGCGTAATATTACAGCGACTGGACGATTATTTCGTTAGAAAATTGAAAAATATATGGTTTTGCCATTTTCCGCAATTTTTACCGTATAGGCTGTGCTAAAAATTAGACAAAAATATTAATTTTGTATTTTTTAATCTTTTGTGTTGGTGATCGATGTTACGACTAAAAATGATTATCCACGCGTAATATTACAGCGACTGGACGATTATTTCGTTAGAAAATTGAAAAATACATGGTTTTGCCATTTTCCCCAATTTTTACCGTATAGGCTGTGCTAAAAATTAGACAAAAATATTAATTTTGTATTTATTAATCTTTTGTGTTTGTAATCGATGTAACGACTAAAAATGATTATCCACGCGTAATATTACAGTAATCGGACGATTATTTCGTTAGAAAATTGAAAAATACATTGTTTTGCCATTTTTGCAATTTTTACCGTATAGGCTGTGCTAAAAGTTAGACAACAATATTAATTTTGTATTTATTAATCTTTTGTGTTTGTAATCGATGTAACGACTAAAAATGATTATCCACGCGTAATATTACAGTAATTGGACGATTATTTCGTTAGAAAATATAAAAATACATGGTTTTGGCATTTTCCGCAATTTTTACCGTATAGGCTGTGCTAAAAATTAGACAAAAATATTAATTTTGTATTTTTTTAATCTTTTGTGTTGGTGATCGATGTTACGACTAAAAATGATTATCCACGCGTAATATTACAGCGACTGGACGATTATTTCGTTAGAAAATTGAAAAATATATGGTTTTGCCATTTTCCGCAATTTTTACCGTATAGGCTGTGCTAAAAATTAGACAAAAATATTAATTTTGTATTTTTTAATCTTTTGTGTTGGTGATCGATGTTACGACTAAAAATGATTATCCACGCGTAATATTACAGCGACTGGACGATTATTTCGTTAGAAAATTGAAAAATACATGGTTTTGCCATTTTCCCCAATTTTTACCGTATAGGCTGTGCTAAAAATTAGACAAAAATATTAATTTTGTATTTTTTAATCTTTTGTGTTGGTGATCGATGTAACGACTAAAAATGATTATCCACGCGAAATATTACAGTGACTGGACGATTATTTCGTTAGAAAATTGAAAAATACATCGATGTAACGACTAAAAATGATTATCCACGCGAAATATTACAGTGACTGGACGATTATTTCGTTAGAAAATTGAAAAATACATGGTTTTGCCATTTTCCCCAATTTTTACCGTATAGGCTGTGCTAAAAATTTAACAAAAATATTAATTTTGTATTTATTAATCTTTTGTGTTTGTAATCGATGTAACGACTAAAAATGATTATCCACGCGAAATATTAAAGCGATTGGACGATTATTTCGTTAGAAAATTGAAAAATACATTGTATTGCCATTTTCCGCAATTTTTAGCGTATAGGCTGTGCTAAAAATTAGACAAAAATATTAATGTTGTATTTTTTCATGTTTTGTGTTGGTAATCGATGTAACGACTAAAAATGATTATCCACGCGAAATATTAAAGCGATTGGACGATTATTTCGTTAGAAAATTAAAAAATACATGGTTTAGCCATTTACCGCAATTTTTACCGTATAGGCTGTGTAAAAATTAGACAAAAATATTAAGTTTGTATTTTTTCATGTTTTGTGTTGGTAATCAATGTAACGACTAAAAATGATTATCCACGCGAAATATTAAAGCGATTGGACGATTATTTCGTTAGAAAATTAAAAAATACATGGTTTTGCCATTTTCCGCAATTTTTACCGTATAGGCTGTGTAAAAATTAGACAAAAATATTAATGTTGTATTTTTTCATGTTTTGTGTTGGTAATCAATGTAACGACTAAAAATGATTATCCACGCGAAATATTAAAGCGATTGGACGATTATTTCGTTAGAAAATTAAAAAATACATGGTTTTGCCATTTTCCGCAATTTTTACCGTATAGGCTGTGTAAAAATTAGACAAAAATATTACTTATGTATTTTTTAATCTTTTGTGTTAGTAATCGATGTAACGACTAAAAATTATTATCCGGACGATTATTTCGTTTGAAAATTGAAAAATACATGGTTTTGGCATTTTCCGCAATTTTTACCGTATAGGCTGTGCTAAAAATTAGACAAAAATATTAATTTTGTATTTTTTAATCTTTTGTGTTGGTGATCGATGTTACGACTAAAAATGATTATCCACGCGTAATATTACAGCGACTGGACGATTATTTCGTTAGAAAATTGAAAAATACATGGTTTTGGCATTTTCCGCAATTTTTACCGTATAGGCTGTGTTAAAATTTAGACAAAAATATTAATTTTGTATTTTTTAATCTTTTGTGTTGGTGATCGATGTAACGACTAAAAATGATTATCCACGCGAAATATTACAGTGACTGGACGATTATTTCGTTAGAAAATCGAAAAATACATGGTTTTGCCATTTTCCGCAATTTTTACGGTAAAAAATTAACAAAAATATTAATTTTGTATTTATTAGTATTTTGTGTTTGTAATCGATGTAACGACTAAAAATGATTATCCACGCGAAATATTAAAGCGATTGGACGATTATTTCGTTAGAAAATTGAAAAATACATTGTTTTGCCATTTTCCGCAATTTTTACCGTATAGGCTGTGTAAAAATTAGACAAAAATATTAGTTTGTATTTTTTTAATCTTTTGTGTTGGTAATCAATGTTACGACTAAAAATGATTATCTACGCGAAATATTACAGCGATTAGAAGATTATTTCGTTAGAAAATTGAAAAATACATGGTTTTACCATTTTCTGCAATTTTTACATATAGACTGTGCTAAAAATTAGACAAAAATATTAATTATGTATTTTTTAATCTTTTGGGTTAGTAATCGATGTAACGACTAAAAATTATTATCCGGACGATTATTTCGTTAGAAAATTGAAAAATACATGGTTTTGGCATTTTCCGCAATTTTTACCGTATAGGCTGTGCTAAAAATTAGACAAAAATATTAATTTTGTATTTTTTATTGTTTTGTGTTAGTAATCGATGTAACGACTAAAAATGATTA
Organism: Lypha dubia; assembly: GCA_947311025.1. Classification (NCBI taxonomy): domain Eukaryota; kingdom Metazoa; phylum Arthropoda; class Insecta; order Diptera; family Tachinidae; genus Lypha; species Lypha dubia. The sequence goes on along the minus strand of OX371261.1, from coordinate 58,442,527 downwards.
TTTAAGCGAAATATTACAGTAATTGGACGATTATTTCGTTAGAAAATTGAAAAATACATGGTTTTGCCATTTTCCGCAATTTTTACCGTATAGGCTGTGCTAAAAGTTAGACAACAATATTAATTTTGTATTTATTAATCTTTTGTGTTTGTAATCGATGTAACGACTAAAAATGATTATCCACGCGTAATATTACAGTAATCGGACGATTATTTCGTTAGAAAATTGAAAAATACATTGTTTTGCCATTTTTGCAATTTTTACCGTATAGGCTGTGCTAAAAGTTAGACAACAATATTAATTTTGTATTTATTAATCTTTTGTGTTTGTAATCGATGTAACGACTAAAAATGATTATCCACGCGTAATATTACAGTAATTGGACGATTATTTCGTTAGAAAATTGAAAAATACATGGTTTTGCCATTTTCCGCAATTTTTACCGTATAGGCTGTGCTAAAACTTCGACAAAAATATTAATTTTGTATTTTTTTCATGTTTTGTGTTGGTAATCGATGTAACGACTAAAAATGATTATCCACGCGAAATATTAAAACGATTGGACGATTATTTCGTTAGAAAATTAAAAAATACATGGTTTTGCCATTTTCCGCAATTTTTACCGTATAGGCTGTGCTAAAAATTAGAAAAAATATTAATTTTGTATATTTTAATCTTTTGTGTTGGTGATGGATGTAACGACTAAAAATGATTATCCACGCGAAATATTACAGTGACTGGACGATTATTTCGTTAGAAAATTGAAAAATACATGGTTTTGGCATTTTCCGCAATTTTTACCTATAGGCTGTGCTAAAAATTAGACAAAAATATTAATATTGTATTTTTTAATGTTTTGTGTTAGTAATCGATGTAACGACTAAAAATGATTATTTAAGCGAAATATTACAGTAATTGGACGATTATTTCGTTAGAAAATTGAAAAATACATGGTTTTGCCATTTTCCCCAATTTTTACCGTATAGGCTGTGCTAAAAATTGGACAAAAATATTAATTTTCTATTTTTTAATCTTTTGTGTTGGTGATCGATGTAACGACGAAAAATGATTATCCACGCGAAATATTACAGTGACTGGACGATTATTTCGTTAGAAAATTGAAAAATACATGGTTTTACCATTTTCTGCAATTTTTACATATAGACTGTGCTAAAAATTAGACAAAAATATTAATTATGTATTTTTTAATCTTTTGTGTTTGTAATCGATGTAACGACTAAAAATTATTATCCGGACGATTATTTCGTTAGAAAATTAAAAAATACATGGTTTTGCCATTTTCCGCAATTTTTACCGTATAGGCTGTGCTAAAAATTAGACAAAAATATTAATTTTGTATTTTTTCATGTTTTGTGTTGGTAATCGATGTAACGACTAAAAATGATTATCCACGCGAAATATTAAAACGATTGGACGATTATTTCGTTACAAAATTTAAAAATACTTGGTTTTGCCATTTTCCGCAATTTTTACCGTATAGGCTGTGCTAAAAGTTAGACAAAAATATTAATTTTGTATTTATTAATCTTTTGTGTTTGTAGTCGACGTAACGATTAAAAATGATTCGCCACGCGTAATATTCCAGTAATTGGACGATTATTTCGTTAGAAAATTGAAAAATACATGGTTTTGCCATTTTCCGCAATTTTTGCCGTATAGGCTGTGCTAAAAATTAGACAAAAATATTAATTTTGTATTTTTTAATCTTTTGTGTTGGTGATCGATGTTACGACTAAAAATGATTATCCACGCGTAATATTACAGCGACGGGACGATTATTTCGTTAGAAAATTGAAAAATACATGGTTTTGCCATTTTCCCCAATTTTTACCGTATAGGCTGTGCTAAAAATTAGACAAAAATATTAATTTTGTATTTTTTAATCTTTTGTGTTGGTGATCGATGTAACGACTAAAAATGATTATCCACGCGAAATATTACAGTGACTGGACGATTATTTCGTTAGAAAATTGAAAAATACATGGTTGTGCCATTTTCCGCAATTTTTACCGTATAGGCTGTGCTAAAAATTAGACAAAAATATTAATTTTGTATTTATTAATCTTTTGTGTTTTTAATCGATGTAACGACTAAAAATGATTATCCACGCGAAATATTACAGTGAATGGACGATTATTTCGTTAGAAAATTGAAAAATACATTGTTTTGCCATTTTCCGCAATTTTTACCGTATAGGCTGTGCTAAAAATTAGACAAAAATATTAATTTTGTATTTTTCAATCTTTTGTGTTGGTGATCGATGCAACGACTAAAAATGATTATCCACGCGAAATATTACAGTGAATGGACGATTATTTCGTTAGAAAATTGAAAAATACATTGTTTTGCCATTTTCCGCAATTTTTACCGTATAGGCTGTGCTAAAAATTAGACAAAAATATTAATTTTGTATTTTTTAATCTTTTTTGTTGGTGATCGATGCAACGACTAAAAATGATTATCCACGCGAAATATTACAGTGAATGGACGATTATTTCGTTAGAAAATTGAAAAATACATTGTTTTGCCATTTTCCCCAATTTTTACCGTATAGGCTGTGCTAAAAATTAGACAAAAATATTAATTTTATATTTTTTAATCTTTTGTGTTGGTGATCGATGTTACGACTAACAATGATTATCCATGCGTAATATTACAGCGACTGGGCGATTATTTCGTTAGAAAATTGAAAAATACATGGTTTTGCCATTTTCCCCAATTTTTGGTGATCGATGTTACGACTAAAAATGATTATCCACGCGTAATATTACAGTAATTGGACGATTATTTCGTTAGAAAATTGAAAAATACATTGTTTTGCCATTTTCCGCAATTTTTACCGTATAGGCTGTGCTAAAAATTAGACAAAAATATTAATTTTGTATTTATTAATCTTTTTTGTTGGTGATCGATCTTACGACTAAAAATGATTATCCACGCGTAATATTACAGTAATTGGACGATTATTTCGTTAGAAAATTGAAAAATACATTGTTTTGCCATTTTCCGCAATTTTTACCGTATAGGCTGTGCTAAAAATTTAACAAAAATATTAATTTTGTATTTATTAACCTTTTGTGTGTGTAATCGATGTAACGACTAAAAATTATTATCCACGCGAAATATTAAAGCGATTGGACGATTATTTCGTTTGAAAATTGAAAAATACATTGTTTTTTTTAATGTATTTTTTAATCTTTTGTGTTGGTGATCGATGTTACGACTAAAAATGATTATCCACGCGAAATATTAAAGCGATTGGATGATTATTTCGTTAGAAAATTAAAAAATACATGGTTTTGCCATTTTCCGTAATTTTTACCGTATAGGAAGGCTGTGCTAAAAATTAGACAAAAATATTAATTTTGTATTTTTTAATCTTTTGTGTTTGTGATCGATGTTATTATTTCGTTAGAAAATTAAAAAATACATGGTTTTGCCATTTTCCGTAATTTTTACCGTATAGGAAGGCTGTGCTAAAAATTAGACAAAAATATTAATTTTGTATTTTTTAATCTTTTGTGGTGGTGATCGATGTTACGACTAAAAATGATTATCCACGCGTAATATTACAGCGACTGGACGATTATTTCGTTAGAAAATTGAAAAATACATGGTTTTGCCATTTTCCCCAATTTTTACCGTATAGGCTGTGCTAAAAATTAGACAAATATATTAATTTTGTATTTTTTAATCTTTTGTGTTGGTGATCGATGTAACGACTAAAAATGATTATCCACGCGAAATATTACAGTGACTGGACGATTATTTCGTTAGAAAATTGAAAAATACATGGTTTTGCCATTTTCCGCAATTTTTAAAGGATAGGCTGTGCTAAAAATTAGACAAAAATATTAATTTTGTATTTTTTCATGTTTTGTGTTGGTAATCGATGTAACGACTAAAAATGATTATCCACGCGAAATATTAAAGCGATTGGGCGATTATTTCGTTAGAAAATTAAAAAATACATGGTTTTGCCATTTTCCGCAATTTTTACCGTATAGGCTGTGCTAAAAGTTAGACAACAATATTAATTTTGTATTTTTTAATCTTTAGTGTTGGTGATCGATGTTACGACTAAAAATGATTATTTCGTTAGAAAATTAAAAAATACATTTTTTTGCCATTTTCCGTAATTTTTACCGTATAGGCAGACTGTGCTAAAAATTAGACAAAAATATTAATTTTGTATTTTTTAATCTTTTGTGTTGGTGATCGATGTTACGACTAAAAATGATTATCCACGCGTAATATTACAGCGACTGGAAGATTATTTCGTTAGAAAATTGAAAAATACATGGTTTTGCCATTTTCCGCAATTTTTACCGTATATGCTGTGCTAAAAATTAGACAAAAATATTAATTTTGTATTTTTTAATCTTTTGTGTTGGTGATCGATGTTACGACTAAAAATGATTATCCACGCGTAATATTACACCGACTGGACGATTATTTCGTTAGAAAATTGAAAAATACATGGTTTTGCCATTTTCCCCAATTTTTACCGTAAAATTAGACAAAAATATTAATTTTGTATTTTTTAATCTTTTGTGTTGGTGATCGATGTAACGACTTAAAATGATTATCCACGCGAAATATTACAGTGACTGGACGATTATTTCGTTAGAAAATTGAAAAATACATGGTTTTGCCATTTTCCGCAATTTTTACCGTATAGGCTGTGCTAAAAATTAGACAAAAATATTAATATTGTATTTTTTCATGTTTTGTATTGGTAATCGGTGTAACGACTAAAAATCATTATCCACGCGAAATATTACAGCGCTTAGAAGATTATTTCGTTAGAAAATTGAAAATAACATGGTTTTGCCATTTTCTGCAATTCTTACTGTTAGGCTGTGCTAAAAATTAGACAAAAATATTAATTTTGTATTTATTAATCTTTTGTGTTTTTAATCGATGTAACGACTAAAAATGATTATCCACGCGAAATATTACAGTGAATGGACGATTATTTCGTTAGAAAATTGAAAAATACATTGTTTTGCCATTTTCCGCAATTTTTACCGTATAGGCTGTGCTAAAAATTAGACAAAAATATTAATTTTGTATTTTTCAATCTTTTGTGTTGGTGATCGATGCAACGACTAAAAATGATTATCCACGCGAAATATTACAGTGAATGGACGATTATTTCGTTAGAAAATTGAAAAATACATTGTTTTGCCATTTTCCGCAATTTTTACCGTATAGGCTGTGCTAAAAGTTAGACAACAATATTAATTTTGTATTTATTAATCTTTTGTGTTTGTAATCGATGTAACGACTAAAAATGATTATCCACGGGTAATATTACAGTAATTGGACGATTATTTCGTTAGAAAACTGAAAAATACATTGTTTTGCCATTTTCCGCAATTTTTACCGTATAGGCTGTGCTAAAAGTTAGACAACAATATTAATTTTGTATTTATTAATCTTTTGTGTTTGTAATCGATGTAACGACTAAAAATGATTATCCACGGGTAATATTACAGTAATTGGACGATTATTTCGTTAGAAAACTGAAAAATACATTGTTTTGCCATTTTCCGCAATTTTTACCGTATAGGCTGTGCTAAAAGTAAGACAACAATATTAATTTTGTATTTATTAATCTTTTGTGTTTGTAATCGATGTAACGACTAAAAATGATTATCCACGGGTAATATTACAGTAATTGGACGATTATTTCGTTAGAAAACTGAAAAATACATTGTTTTGCCATTTTCCGCAATTTTTACCGTATAGGCTGTGCTAAAAGTTAGACAACAATATAAATTTTGTATTTATTAATCTTTTGTGTTTGTAATCGATGTAACGACTAAAAATGATTATCCACGGGTAATATTACAGTAATCGGACGATTATTTCGTTAGAAAATTTAAAAATACATTGTTTTGCCATTTTCCGCAATTTTTACCGTATAGGCTGTGCTAAAAGTTAGACAACAATATTAATTTTGTATTTATTAATCTTTTGTGTTAGTAATCGATGTAACGACTAAAAATGATTATCCACGGGTAATATAACAGTAATTGGACGATTATTTCGTTAGAAAACTGAAAAATACATTGTTTTGCCATTTTCCGCAATTTTTACCGTATAGGCTGTGCTAAAAATTAGACAAAAATATTAATTTTGTATTTTTTCATGTTTTGTGTTGGTAATCGATGTAACGACTAAAAATGATTATCCACGCGAAATATTAAAACGATTGGACGATTATTTCGTTACAAAATTTAAAAATACTTGGTTTTGCCATTTTCCGCAATTTTTACCGTATAGGCTGTGCTAAAAGTTAGACAAAAATATTAATTTTGTATTTATTAATCTTTTGTGTTTGTAGTCGACGTAACGATTAAAAATGATTCGCCACGCGTAATATTCCAGTAATTGGACGATTATTTCGTTAGAAAATTGAAAAATACATGGTTTTGCCATTTTCCGCAATTTTTGCCGTATAGGCTGTGCTAAAAATTAGACAAAAATATTAATTTTGTATTTTTTAATCTTTTGTGTTGGTGATCGATGTTACGACTAAAAATGATTATCCACGCGTAATATTACAGCGACGGGACGATTATTTCGTTAGAAAATTGAAAAATACATGGTTTTGCCATTTTCCCCAATTTTTACCGTATAGGCTGTGCTAAAAATTAGACAAAAATATTAATTTTGTATTTTTTAATCTTTTGTGTTGGTGATCGATGTAACGACTAAAAATGATTATCCACGCGAAATATTACAGTGACTGGACGATTATTTCGTTAGAAAATTGAAAAATACATGGTTTTGCCATTTTCCGCAATTTTTACCGTATAGGATGTGCTAAAAATTAGACAAAAATATTAATTTTGTATTTATTAATCTTTTGTGTTTTTAATCGATGTAACGACTAAAAATGATTATCCACGCGAAATATTACAGTGAATGGACGATTATTTCGTTAGAAAATTGAAAAATACATTGTTTTGCCATTTTCCGCAATTTTTACCGTATAGGCTGTGCTAAAAATTAGACAAAAATATTAATTTTGTATTTTTCAATCTTTTGTGTTGGTGATCGATGCAACGACTAAAAATGATTATCCACGCGAAATATTACAGTGAATGGACGATTATTTCGTTAGAAAATTGAAAAATACATTGTTTTGCCATTTTCCGCAATTTTTACCGTATAGGCTGTGCTAAAAATTAGACAAAAATATTAATTTTGTATTTTTTAATCTTTTTTGTTGGTGATCGATGCAACGACTAAAAATGATTATCCACGCGAAATATTACAGTGAATGGACGATTATTTCGTTAGAAAATTGAAAAATACATTGTTTTGCCATTTTCCCCAATTTTTACCGTATAGGCTGTGCTAAAAATTAGACAAAAATATTAATTTTGTATTTTTTAATCTTTTGTGTTGGTGATCGATGTTACGACTAACAATGATTATCCATGCGTAATATTACAGCGACTGGGCGATTATTTCGTTAGAAAATTGAAAAATACATGGTTTTGCCATTTTCCCCAATTTTTGGTGATCGATGTTACGACTAAAAATGATTATCCACGCGTAATATTACAGTAATTGGACGATTATTTCGTTAGAAAATTGAAAAATACATTGTTTTGCCATTTTCCGCAATTTTTACCGTATAGGCTGTGCTAAAAATTAGACAAAAATATTAATTTTGTATTTATTAATCTTTTTTGTTGGTGATCGATCTTACGACTAAAAATGATTATCCACGCGTAATATTACAGTAATTGGACGATTATTTCGTTAGAAAATTGAAAAATATATTGTTTTGCCATTTTCCGCAATTTTTACCGTATAGGCTGTGCTAAAAATTTAACAAAAATATTAATTTTGTATTTTTTAATCTTTTGTGTTGGTGATCGATGTTACGACTAACAATGATTATCCATGCGTAATATTACAGCGACTGGGCGATTATTTCGTTAGAAAATTGAAAAATACATGGTTTTGCCATTTTCCCCAATTTTTGGTGATCGATGTTACGACTAAAAATTATTATCCACGCGTAATATTACAGTAATTGGACGATTATTTCGTTAGAAAATTGAAAAATACATTGTTTTGCCATTTTCCGCAATTTTTACCGTATAGGCTGTGCTAAAAATTAGACAAAAATATTAATTTTGTATTTATTAATCTTTTTTGTTGGTGATCGATCTTACGACTAAAAATGATTATCCACGCGTAATATTACAGTAATTGGATGATTATTTCGTTAGAAAATTAAAAAATACATGGTTTTGCCATTTTCCGTAATTTTTACCGTATAGGAAGGCTGTGCTAAAAATTAGACAAAAATATTAATTTTGTATTTTTTAATCTTTTGTGTTTGTGATCGATGTTACGACTAAAAATGATTATTTCGTTAGAAAATTAAAAAATACATGGTTTTGCCATTTTCCGTAATTTTTACCGTATAGGAAGGCTGTGCTAAAAATTAGACAAAAATATTAATTTTGTATTTTTTAATCTTTTGTGTTGGTGATCGATGTTACGACTAAAAATGATTATCCACGCGTAATATTACAGCGACTGGACGATTATTTCGTTAGAAAATTGAAAAATACATGGTTTTGCCATTTTCCCCAATTTTTACCGTATAGGCTGTGCTAAAAATTAGACAAATATATTAATTTTGTATTTTTTAATCTTTTGTGTTGGTGATCGATGTAACGACTAAAAATGATTATCCACGCGAAATATTACAGTGACTGGACGATTATTTCGTTAGAAAATTGAAAAATACATGGTTTTGGCATTTTCCGCAATTTTTAAAGGATAGGCTGTGCTAAAAATTAGACAAAAATATTAATTTTGTATTTTTTCATGTTTTGTGTTGGTAATCGATGTAACGACTAAAAATGATTATCCACGCGAAATATTAAAGCGATTGGGCGATTATTTCGTTAGAAAATTGAAAAATACATGGTTTTGCCATTTTCCGTAATTTTTACCGTATAGGAAGGCTGTGCTAAAAATTAGACAAAAATATTAATTTTGTATTTTTTAATCTTTTGTGTTTGTGACCGATGTTACGACTAAAAATGATTATTTCGTTAGAAAATTAAAAAATACGTGGTTTTGCCATTTTCCGTAATTTTTACCGTATAGGAAGGCTGTGCTAAAAATTAGACAAAAATATTAATTTTGTATTTTTTAATCTTTTGTGTTGGTGATCGATGTAACGACGAAAAATGATTATCCACGCGAAATATTACAGTGACTGGACGATTATTTCGTTAGAAAATTGAAAAATACATGGTTTTGCCATTTTCCGCAATTTTTACCGTAGGCTGTGTTAAAATTAGACAAAAATATTAAGTTTGTATTTTTTAATCTTTTGTGTTGGTGATCGATGTTACGACTAAAAATGATTATCCACGCGAAATATTACAGCGATTAGAAGATTATTTCGTTAGAAAATTGAAAAATACATGGTTTTACCATTTTCTGCAATTTTTACATATAGACTGTGCTAAAAATTAGACAAAAATATTAATTATGTATTTTTTAATCTTTTGTGTTTGTAATCGATGTAACGACTAAAAATTATTATCCGGACGATTATTTCGTTAGAAAATTGAAAAATACATGGTTTTGGCATTTTCCGCAATTTTTACCGTATAGGCTGTGCTAAAAATTAGACAAAAATATTAATTTTGTATTTTTTAATGTTTTGTGTTAGTAATCGATGTAACGACTAAAAATGATTATTTAATCGAAATATTACAGCGACTGGAAGATTATTTCGTTAGAAAATTGAAAAATACATGGTTTTGCCATTTTCCGCAATTTTTACCGTATAGGCTGTGCTAAAAGTTAGACAACAATATTAATTTTGTATTTATTAATCTTTTGTGTTTGTAATCGATGTAACGACTAAAAATGATTATCCACGCGTAATATTACAGTAATCGGACGATTATTTCGTTAGAAAATTTAAAAATACATTGTTTTGCCATTTTCCGCAATTTTTACCGTATAGGCTGTGCTAAAAGTTAGACAACAATATTAATTTTGTATTTATTAATCTTTTGTGTTTGTAATCGATGTAACGACTAAAAATGATTATCCACGCGTAATATTACAGCGACGGGACGATTATTTCGTTAGAAAATTGAAAAATACATGGTTTTGCCATTTTCCCCAATTTTTGGTGATCGATGTTACGACTAAAAATGATTATCCACGCGTAATATTACAGTAATTGGACGATTATTTCGTTAGAAAATTGAAAAATACATTGTTTTGCCATTTTCCGCAATTTTTACCGTATAGGCTGTGCTAAAAATTAGACAAAAATATTAATTTTGTATTTATTAATCTTTTTTGTTGGTGATCGATCTTACGACTAAAAATGATTATCCACGCGTAATATTACAGCGACGGGACGATTATTTCGTTAGAAAACTGAAAAATACATTGTTTTGCCATTTTCCGCAATTTTTACCGTATAGGCTGTGCTAAAAGTTAGACAACAATATAAATTTTGTATTTATTAATCTTTTGTGTTTGTAATCGATGTAACGACTAAAAATGATTATCCACGGGTAATATTACAGTAATCGGACGATTATTTCGTTAGAAAATTTAAAAATACATTGTTTTGCCATTTTCCGCAATTTTTACCGTATAGGCTGTGCTAAAAGTTAGACAACAATATTAATTTTGTATTTATTAATCTTTTGTGTTTGTAATCGATGTAACGACTAAAAATGATTATCCACGGGTAATATAACAGTAATTGGACGATTATTTCGTTAGAAAACTGAAAAATACATTGTTTTGCCATTTTCCGCAATTTTTACCGTATAGGCTGTGCTAAAAATTAGACAAAAATATTAATTTTGTATTTTTTCATGTTTTGTGTTGGTAATCGATGTAACGACTAAAAATGATTATCCACGCGAAATATTAAAACGATTGGACGATTATTTCGTTACAAAATTTAAAAATACTTGGTTTTGCCATTTTCCGCAATTTTTACCGTATAGGCTGTGCTAAAAGTTAGACAAAAATATTAATTTTGTATTTATTAATCTTTTGTGTTTGTAGTCGACGTAACGATTAAAAATGATTCGCCACGCGTAATATTCCAGTAATTGGACGATTATTTCGTTAGAAAATTGAAAAATACATGGTTTTGCCATTTTCCGCAATTTTTGCCGTATAGGCTGTGCTAAAAATTAGACAAAAATATTAATTTTGTATTTTTTAATCTTTTGTGTTGGTGATCGATGTTACGACTAAAAATGATTATCCACGCGTAATATTACAGCGACGGGACGATTATTTCGTTAGAAAATTGAAAAATACATGGTTTTGCCATTTTCCCCAATTTTTACCGTATAGGCTGTGCTAAAAATTAGACAAAAATATTAATTTTGTATTTTTTAATCTTTTGTGTTGGTGATCGATGTAACGACTAAAAATGATTATCCACGCGAAATATTACAGTGACTGGACGATTATTTCGTTAGAAAATTGAAAAATACATGGTTTTGCCATTTTCCGCAATTTTTACCGTATAGGATGTGCTAAAAATTAGACAAAAATATTAATTTTGTATTTATTAATCTTTTGTGTTTTTAATCGATGTAACGACTAAAAATGATTATCCACGCGAAATATTACAGTGAATGGACGATTATTTCGTTAGAAAATTGAAAAATACATTGTTTTGCCATTTTCCGCAATTTTTACCGTATAGGCTGTGCTAAAAATTAGACAAAAATATTAATTTTGTATTTTTCAATCTTTTGTGTTGGTGATCGATGCAACGACTAAAAATGATTATCCACGCGAAATATTACAGTGAATGGACGATTATTTCGTTAGAAAATTGAAAAATACATTGTTTTGCCATTTTCCGCAATTTTTACCGTATAGGCTGTGCTAAAAATTAGACAAAAATATTAATTTTGTATTTTTTAATCTTTTTTGTTGGTGATCGATGCAACGACTAAAAATGATTATCCACGCGAAATATTACAGTGAATGGACGATTATTTCGTTAGAAAATTGAAAAATACATTGTTTTGCCATTTTCCCCAATTTTTACCGTATAGGCTGTGCTAAAAATTAGACAAAAATATTAATTTTGTATTTTTTAATCTTTTGTGTTGGTGATCGATGTTACGACTAACAATGATTATCCATGCGTAATATTACAGCGACTGGGCGATTATTTCGTTAGAAAATTGAAAAATACATGGTTTTGCCATTTTCCCCAATTTTTGGTGATCGATGTTACGACTAAAAATGATTATCCACGCGTAATATTACAGTAATTGGACGATTATTTCGTTAGAAAATTGAAAAATACATTGTTTTGCCATTTTCCGCAATTTTTACCGTATAGGCTGTGCTAAAAATTAGACAAAAATATTAATTTTGTATTTATTAATCTTTTTTGTTGGTGATCGATCTTACGACTAAAAATGATTATCCACGCGTAATATTACAGTAATTGGACGATTATTTCGTTAGAAAATTGAAAAATACATTGTTTTGCCATTTTCCGCAATTTTTACCGTATAGGCTGTGCTAAAAATTTAACAAAAATATTAATTTTGTATTTATTAACCTTTTGTGTTTGTAATCGATGTAACGACTAAAAATGATTATCCACGCGAAATATTAAAGCGATTGGACGATTATTTCGTTAGAAAATTGAAAAATACATTGTTTTTTTTAATGTATTTTTTAATCTTTTGTGTTGGTGATCGATGTTACGACTAAAAATGATTATCCACGCGAAATATTAAAGCGATTGGATGATTATTTCGTTAGAAAATTAAAAAATACATGGTTTTGCCATTTTCCGTAATTTTTACCGTATAGGAAGGCTGTGCTAAAAATTAGACAAAAATATTAATTTTGTATTTTTTAATCTTTTGTGTTTGTGATCGATGTTACGACTAAAAATGATTATTTCGTTAGAAAATTAAAAAATACATGGTTTTGCCATTTTCCGTAATTTTTACCGTATAGGAAGGCTGTGCTAAAAATTAGACAAAAATATTAATTTTGTATTTTTTAATCTTTTGTGTTGGTGATCGATGTTACGACTAAAAATGATTATCCACGCGTAATATTACAGCGACTGGACGATTATTTCGTTAGAAAATTGAAAAATACATGGTTTTGCCATTTTCCCCAATTTTTACCGTATAGGCTGTGCTAAAAATTAGACAAATATATTAATTTTGTATTTTTTAATCTTTTGTGTTGGTGATCGATGTAACGACTAAAAATGATTATCCACGCGAAATATTACAGTGACTGGACGATTATTTCGTTAGAAAATTGAAAAATACATGGTTTTGGCATTTTCCGCAATTTTTAAAGGATAGGCTGTGCTAAAAATTAGACAAAAATATTAATTTTGTATTTTTTCATGTTTTGTGTTGGTAATCGATGTAACGACTAAAAATGATTATCCACGCGAAATATTAAAGCGATTGGGCGATTATTTCGTTAGAAAATTGAAAAATACATGGTTTTGCCATTTTCCGTAATTTTTACCGTATAGGAAGGCTGTGCTAAAAATTAGACAAAAATATTAATTTTGTATTTTTTAATCTTTTGTGTTTGTGACCGATGTTACGACTAAAAATGATTATTTCGTTAGAAAATTAAAAAATACGTGGTTTTGCCATTTTCCGTAATTTTTACCGTATAGGAAGGCTGTGCTAAAAATTAGACAAAAATATTAATTTTGTATTTTTTAATCTTTTGTGTTGGTGATCGATGTAACGACGAAAAATGATTATCCACGCGAAATATTACAGTGACTGGACGATTATTTCGTTAGAAAATTGAAAAATACATGGTTTTGCCATTTTCCGCAATTTTTACCGTAGGCTGTGTTAAAATTAGACAAAAATATTATGTTTGTATTTTTTAATCTTTTGTGTTGGTGATCGATGTTACGACTAAAAATGATTATCCACGCGAAATATTACAGCGATTAGAAGATTATTTCGTTAGAAAATTGAAAAATACATGGTTTTACCATTTTCTGCAATTTTTACATATAGACTGTGCTAAAAATTAGACAAAAATATTAATTATGTATTTTTTAATCTTTTGTGTTTGTAATTGATGTAACGACTAAAAATTATTATCCGGACGATTATTTCGTTAGAAAATTGAAAAATACATGGTTTTGGCATTTTCCGCAATTTTTACCGTATAGGCTGTGCTAAAAATTAGACAAAAATATTAATTTTGTATTTTTTAATGTTTTGTGTTGGTAATCGATGTAACGACTAAAAATGATTATTTAATCGAAATATTACAGCGACTGGAAGATTATTTCGTTAGAAAATTGAAAAATACATGGTTTTGCCATTTTCCGCAATTTTTACCGTATAGGCTGTGCTAAAAGTTAGACAACAATATTAATTTTGTATTTATTAATCTTTTGTGTTTGTAATCGATGTAACGACTAAAAATGATTATCCACGCGTAATATTACAGTAATCGGACGATTATTTCGTTAGAAAATTTAAAAATACATTGTTTTGCCATTTTCCGCAATTTTTACCGTATAGGCTGTGCTAAAAGTTAGACAACAATATTAATTTTGTATTTATTAATCTTTTGTGTTTGTAATCGATGTAACGACTAAAAATGATTATCCACGGGTAATATTACAGTAATTGGACGATTATTTCGTTAGAAAACTGAAAAATACATTGTTTTGCCATTTTCCGCAATTTTTACCGTATAGGCTGTGCTAAAAATTTAACAAAAATATTAATTTTGTATTTATTAATCTTTTGTGTTTGTAATCGATGTAACGACTAAAATGATTATCCACGCGAAATATTAAAGCGATTGGACGATTATTTCGTTAGAAAATTAAAAAATACATGGTTTTGCCATTTTCCGCAATTTTTACCGTATAGGCTGTGTAAAAATTAGACAAAAATATTAAGTTTGTATTTTTTAATCTTTTGTGTTGGTAATCAATGTTACGACTAAAAATGATTATCCACGCGAAATATTACAGCGATTAGAAGATTATTTCGTTAGAAAATTGAAAAATACATGGTTTTACCATTTTCTGCAATTTTTACCGTATAGGAAGGCTGTGCTAAAAATTAGACAAAAATATTAATTTTGTATTTTTTAATCTTTTGTGTTGGTGATCGATGTTACGACTAAAAATGACTATCCACGCGTAATATTACAGCGACTGGACGATTATTTCGTTAGAAAATTGAAAAATACATGGTTTTGCCATTTTCCCCAATTTTTACCGTATAGGCTGTGCTAAAAATTAGACAAATATATTAATTTTGTATTTTTTAATCTTTTGTGTTGGTGATCGATGTAACGACTAAAAATGATTATCCACGCGAAATATTACAGTGACTGGACGATTATTTCGTTAGAAAATTGAAAAATACATGGTTTTGCCATTTTCCGCAATTTTTAAAGGATAGGCTGTGCTAAAAATTAGACAAAAATATTAATTTTGTATTTTTTCATGTTTTGTGTTGGTAATCGATGTAACGACAAAAATGATTATCCACGCGAAATATTACAGTGACTGGACGATTATTTCGTTAGAAAATTGAAAAATACATGGTTTTGCCATTTTCCGCAATTTTTACCGTAGGCTGTGTTAAAATTAGACAAAAATATTATGTTTGTATTTTTTAATCTTTTGTGTTGGTGATCGATGTTACGACTAAAAATGATTATCCACGCGAAATATTACAGCGATTAGAAGATTATTTCGTTAGAAAATTGAAAAATACATGGTTTTACCATTTTCTGCAATTTTTACATATAGACTGTGCTAAAAATTAGACAAAAATATTAATTATGTATTTTTTAATCTTTTGTGTTTGTAATTGATGTAACGACTAAAAATTATTATCCGGACGATTATTTCGTTAGAAAATTGAAAAATACATGGTTTTGGCATTTTCCGCAATTTTTACCGTATAGGCTGTGCTAAAAATTAGACAAAAATATTAATTTTGTATTTTTTAATGTTTTGTGTTAGTAATCGATGTAACGACTAAAAATGATTATTTAATCGAAATATTACAGCGACTGGAAGATTATTTCGTTAGAAAATTGAAAAATACATGGTTTTGCCATTTTCCGCAATTTTTACCGTATAGGCTGTGCTAAAAGTTAGACAACAATATTAATTTTGTATTTATTAATCTTTTGTGTTTGTAATCGATGTAACGACTAAAAATGATTATCCACGCGTAATATTACAGTAATCGGACGATTATTTCGTTAGAAAATTTAAAAATACATTGTTTTGCCATTTTCCGCAATTTTTACCGTATAGGCTGTGCTAAAAGTTAGACAACAATATTAATTTTGTATTTATTAATCTTTTGTGTTTGTAATCGATGTAACGACTAAAAATGATTATCCACGAGTAATATTACAGTAATTGGACGATTATTTCGTTAGAAAACTGAAAAATACATTGTTTTGCCATTTTCCGCAATTTTTACCGTATAGGCTGTGCTAAAAATTTAACAAAAATATTAATTTTGTATTTATTAATCTTTTGTGTTTGTAATCGATGTAACGACTAAAATGATTATCCACGCGAAATATTAAAGCGATTGGACGATTATTTCGTTAGAAAATTAAAAAATACATGGTTTTGCCATTTTCCGCAATTTTTACCGTATAGGCTGTGTAAAAATTAGACAAAAATATTAAGTTTGTATTTTTTAATCTTTTGTGTTGGTAATCAATGTTACGACTAAAAATGATTATCCACGCGAAATATTACAGCGATTAGAAGATTATTTCGTTAGAAAATTGAAAAATACATGGTTTTACCATTTTCTGCAATTTTTACCGTATAGGAAGGCTGTGCTAAAAATTAGACAAAAATATTAATTTTGTATTTTTTAATCTTTTGTGTTGGTGATCGATGTTACGACTAAAAATGATTATCCACGCGTAATATTACAGCGACTGGACGATTATTTCGTTAGAAAATTGAAAAATACATGGTTTTGCCATTTTCCCCAATTTTTACCGTATAGGCTGTGCTAAAAATTAGACAAATATATTAATTTTGTATTTTTTAATCTTTTGTGTTGGTGATCGATGTAACGACTAAAAATGATTATCCACGCGAAATATTACAGTGACTGGACGATTATTTCGTTAGAAAATTGAAAAATACATGGTTTTGCCATTTTCCGCAATTTTTAAAGGATAGGCTGTGCTAAAAATTAGACAAAAATATTAATTTTGTATTTTTTCATGTTTTGTGTTGGTAATCGATGTAACGACAAAAATGATTATCCACGCGAAATATTAAAGCGATTGGGCGATTATTTCGTTAGAAAATTAAAAAATACATGGTTTTGCCATTTTCCGCAATTTTTACCGTATAGGCTGTGCTAAAAGTTAGACAACAATATTAATTTTGTATTTTTTAATCTTTTGTGTTGGTGATCGATGTTACGACTAAAAATGATTATTTCGTTAGAAAATTAAAAAATACATGGTTTTGCCATTTTCCGTAATTTTTACCGTATAGGCAGACTGTGCTAAAAATTAGACAAAAATATTAATTTTGTATTTTTTAATCTTTTGTGTTGGTGATCGATGTTACGACTAAAAATGATTATCCACGCGTAATATTACAGCGACTGGAAGATTATTTCGTTAGAAAATTGAAAAATACATGGTTTTGCCATTTTCCGCAATTTTTACCGTATATGCTGTGCTAAAAATTAGACAAAAATATTAATTTTGTATTTTTTAATCTTTTGTGTTGGTGATCGATGTTACGACTAAAAATGATTATCCACGCGTAATATTACACCGACTGGACGATTATTTCGTTAGAAAATTGAAAAATACATGGTTTTGCCATTTTCCCCAATTTTTACCGTAAAATTAGACAAAAATATTAATTTTGTATTTTTTAATCTTTTGTGTTGGTGATCGATGTAACGACTTAAAATGATTATCCACGCGAAATATTACAGTGACTGGACGATTATTTCGTTAGAAAATTGAAAAATACATGGTTTTGCCATTTTCCGCAATTTTTACCGTATAGGCTGTGCTAAAAATTTAACAAAAATATTAATTTTGTATTTATTAATCTTTTGTGTTTGTAATCGATGTAATGACTAAAAATGATTATCCACGCGAAATATTACAGCGACTGGACGATTATTTCGTTAGAAAATTGAAAAATACATGGTTTTGCCATTTTCCGCAATTTTTACCGTATAGGCTGTGCTAAAAATTTAACAAAAATATTAATTTTGTATTTATTAATCTTTTGTGTTTGTAATCGATGTAACGACTAAAAATGATTATCCACGCGAAATATTAAAGCGATTGGACGATTATTTCGTTAGAAAATTAAAAAATACATGGTTTTGCCATTTTCCGTAATTTTTACCGTATAGGCTGTGTAAAAATTAGACAAAAATATTAAGTTTGTATTTTTTAATCTTTTGTGTTGGTAATCAATGTTACGACTAAAAATGATTATCCACGCGAAATATTACAGCGATTAGAAGATTATTTCGTTAGAAAATTGAAAAATACATGGTTTTACCATTTTCTGCAATTTTTACATATAGACTGTGCTAAAAATTAGACAAAAATATTAATTATGTATTTTTTAATCTTTTGTGTTAGTAATCGATGTAACGACTAAAAATTATTATCCGGACGATTATTTCGTTAGAAAATTGAAAAATAAATGGTTTTGGCATTTTCCGCAATTTTTACCGTATAGGCTGTGCTAAAAATTAGACAAAAATATTAATTTTGTATTTTTTAATGTTTTGTGTTAGTAATCGATGTAACGACTAAAAATGATTATTTAAGCGAAATATTACAGTAATTGGACGATTATTTCGTTAGAAAATTGAAAAATACATGGTTTTGCCATTTTCCGCAATTTTTACCGTATAGGCTGTGCTAAAAGTTAGACAACAATATTAATTTTGTATTTATTAATCTTTTGTGTTTGTAATCGATGTAACGACTAAAAATGATTATCCACGCGTAATATTACAGTAATTGGACGATTATTTCGTTAGAAAATTGAAAAATACATTGTTTTGCCATTTTCCGCAATTTTGACCGTAAAGGCTGTGATAAAACTTAGACAAAAATATTAATTTTGTATTTTTTCATGTTTTGTGTTGGTAATCGATGTAACGACTAAAAATGATTATCCACGCGTAATATTACAGCGACTGGACGATTATTTCGTTAGAAAATTGAAAAATACATTGTTTTGCCATTTTCCTCAATTTTTACCGTATAGGCTGTGCTAAAAATTAGACAAAAATATTAATTTTGTATTTTTTAATCTTTTGTGTTGGTGATCGATGTAACGACTTAAAATGATTATCCACGCGAAATATTACAGTGACTGGACGATTATTTCGTTAGAAAATTGAAAAATACATGGTTTTGCCATTTTCCGCAATTTTTACCGTATAGGCTGTGCTAAAAGTTAAACAACAATATTAATTTTGTATTTATTAATCTTTTGTGTTTGTAATCGATGTAACGACTAAAAATTATTATCCACGCGTAATATTACAGTAATCGGACGATTATTTTGTTAGAAAATTGAAAAATACATTGTTTTGCCATTTTCCGCAATTTTTACCGTATAGGCTGTGCTAAAAGTTAGACAACAAAATTAATTTTGTATTTATTAATCTTTTGTGTTTGTAATCGATGTAACGACTAAAAATGTTATCCACGCGTAATATTACAGTAATTGGACGATTATTTCGTTAGAAAATTGAAAAATACATTGTTTTGCCATTTTCCGCAATTTTTACCGTATAGGCTGTGCTAAAACTTAGACAACAATATTAATTTTGTATTTATTAATCTTTTGTGTTTGTAATCGATGTAACGACTAAAAATGATTATCCACGCGAAATATTACAGTAATTGGACGATTATTTCGTTAGAAAATTGAAAAATACATGGTTTTGCCATTTTCCGCAATTTTTACCGTATAGGCTGTGTAAAAATTAGACAAAAATATTAAGTTTGTATTTTTTAATCTTTTGTGTTGGTGATCGATGTTACGACTAAAAATGATTATCCACGCGATATATTAAAACGATTTGACGATTATTTCGTTAGAAAATTAAAAAATACATGGTTTTGCCATTTTCCGCAATTTTTACCGTATAGGCTGTGTAAAAATTAGACAAAAATATTAAATTTGTATATTTTAATCTTTTGTGTTGGTGATCGATGTAACGACTAAAAATGATTATCCACGGGTAATATTACAGTAATTGGACGATTATTTCGTTAGAAAACTGAAAAATACATTGTTTTGCCATTTTCCGCAATTTTTACCGTATAGGCTGTGCTAAAAATTAGACAAAAATATTAATTTTGTATTTTTTCATGTTTTGTGTTGGTAATCGATGTAACGACTAAAAATGATTATCCACGCGAAATATTAAAACGATTGGACGATTATTTCGTTACAAAATTTAAAAATACTTGGTTTTGCCATTTTCCGCAATTTTTACCGTATAGGCTGTGCTAAAAGTTAGACAAAAATATTAATTTTGTATTTATTAATCTTTTGTGTTTGTAGTCGACGTAACGATTAAAAATGATTCGCCACGCGTAATATTCCAGTAATTGGACGATTATTTCGTTAGAAAATTGAAAAATACATGGTTTTGCCATTTTCCGCATTTTTTACCGTATAGGCTGTGCTAAAAATTAGACAAAAATATTAATTTTGTATTTTTTAATCTTTTGTGTTGGTGATCGTTGTAACGACTAAAAATGATTATCCACGCGAAATATTACAGTGACTGGACGATTATTTCGTTAGAAAATTTAAAAATACATGGTTTTGCCATTTTCCGCAATTTTTAAAGGATAGGCTGTGCTAAAAATTAGACAAAAATATTAATTTTGTATTTTTTCATGTTTTGTGTTGGTAATCGATGTAACGACTAAAAATGATTATCCACGCGAAATATTAAAGCGATTGGACGATTATTTCGTTAGAAAATTAAAAAATACATGGTTTTGCCATTTTCCGCAATTTTTACCGTATAGGCTGTGCTAAAAGTTAGACAACAATATTAATTTTGTATTTTTTAATCTTTTGTGTTGGTGATCGATGTTACGACTAAAAATGATTATTTCGTTAGAAAATTAAAAAATACATGGTTTTGCCATTTTCCGTAATTTTTACCGTATAGGCAGGCTGTGCTAAAAATTAGACAAAAATATTAATTTTGTATTTTTTAATCTTTTGTGTTGGTGATCGATGTTACGACTAAAAATGATTATCCACGCGTAATATTACAGCGACTGGACGATTATTTCGTTAGAAAATTGAAAAATACATGGTTTTGCCATTTTCCGCAATTTTTACTGTATATGCTGTGCTAAAAATTAGACAAAAATATTAATTTTGTATTTTTTAATCTTTTGTGTTGGTGATCGATGTTACGACTAAAAATGATTATCCACGCGTAATATTACACCGACTGGACGATTATTTCGTTAGAAAATTGAAAAATACATGGTTTTGCCATTTTCCCCAATTTTTACCGTAAAATTAGACAAAAATATTAATTTTGTATTTTTTAATCTTTTGTGTTGGTGATCGATGTAACGACTAAAAATGATTATCCACGCGAAATATTACAGTGACTGGACGATTATTTCGTTAGAAAATTGAAAAATACATGGTTTTGCCATTTTCCTCAATTTTTACCGTATAGGCTGTGCTAAAAATTTAACAAAAATATTAATTTTGTATTTATTAATCTTTTGTGTTTGTAATCGATGTAACGACTAAAAATGATTATCCACGCGTAATATTACAGCGACTGGACGATTATTTCGTTAGAAAATGGAAAAATACATGGTTTTGCCATTTTCCCCAATTTTTACCGTATAGGCTGTGCTAAAAATTAGACAAAAATAATAATTTTGTATTTTTTAATCTTTTGTGTTGGTGATCGATGTAACGACTAAAAATGATTATCCACGCGAAATATTACAGTGACTGGACGATTATTTCGTTAGAAAATTGAAAAATACATGGTTTTGCCATTTTCCGCAATTTTTACCGTATAGGCTGTGCTAAAAATTAGACAAAAATATTAATTTTGTATTTATTAATCTTTTGTGTTTGTAATCGATGTAACGACTAAAAATGATTATCCACGCGAAATATTAAAGCGATTGGACGATTATTTCGTTAGAAAATTGAAAAATACATTGTTTTGCCATTTTCCGCAATTTTTACCTATAGGCTGTGCTAAAAATTAGACAAAAATATTAATTTTGTATTTTTTCATGTTTTGTGTTGGTAATCGATGTAACGACTAAAAATGATTATCCACGCGATATATTAAAGCGATTGGATGATTATTTCGTTAGAAAATTTAAAAATACTTGGTTTTGCCATTTTCCGCAATTTTTACCGTATACAGCCTAGACAAAAATATTAAGTTTGTATATTTTAATCTTTTGTGTTGGTGATCGATGTAACGACTAAAAATGATTATCCACGGGTAATATTACAGTAATTGGACGATTATTTCGTTAGAAAACTGAAAAATACATTGTTTTGCCATTTTCCGCAATTTTTACCGTATAGGCTGTGCTAAAAATTAGACAAAAATATTAATTTTGTATTTTTTCATGTTTTGTGTTGGTAATCGATGTAACGACTAAAAATGATTATCCACGCGAAATATTAAAACGATTGGACGATTATTTCGTTACAAAATTTAAAAATACTTGGTTTTGCCATTTTCCGCAATTTTAACCGTATAGGCTGTGCTAAAAGTTAGACAAAAATATTAATTTTGTATTTATTAATCTTTTGTGTTTGTAGTCGATGTAACGATTAAAAATGATTCGCCACGCGTAATATTCCAGTAATTGGACGATTATTTCGTTAGAAAATTGAAATATACATGGTTTTGCCATTTTCCGCAATTTTTACCGTATAGGCTGTTCTAAAAATTAGACAAAAATATTAATTTTGTATTTTTTAATCTTTTGTGTTGGTGATCGATGTTACGACTAAAAATGATTATCCACGCGTAATATTACAGCGACTGGACGATTATTTCGTTAGAAAATTGAAAAATACATGGTTTTGCCATTTTCCCCAATTTTTACCGTATAGGCTGTGCTAAAAATTAGACAAAAATATTAATTTTGTATTTTTTAATCTTTTGTGTTGGTGATCGATGTAACGACTAAAAATGATTATCCACGCGAAATATTACAGTGACTGGACGATTATTTCGTTAGAAAATTGAAAAATACATGGTTTTGCCATTTTCCGCAATTTTTACCGTATAGGCTGAGCTAAAAATTAGACAAAAATATTAATTTTGTATTTATTAATCTTTTGTGTTTGTAATCGATGTAACGACTAAAAATGATTATCCACGCGAAATATTAAAGCGATTGGACGATTATTTCGTTAGAAAATTGAAAAATACATTGTTTTGCCATTTTCCGCAATTTTTACCGTATAGGCTGTGCTAAAAATTAGACAAAAATATTAATATTGTATTTTTTCATGTTTTGTGTTGGTAATCGATGTAACGACTAAAAATGATTATCCACGCGATATATTAAAGCGATTGGATGATTATTTCGTTAGAAAATTAAAAAATACATGGTTTTGCCATTTTCCGTAATTTTTACCGTATAGGCTGTGCTAAAAATTAGACAAAAATATTAATTTTGTATTTTTTAATCTTTTGTGTTGGTGATCGATGTTACGACTAAAAATGATTATCCACGCATAATATTACAGCGACTGGACGATTATTTCGTTAGAAAATTTAAAAAAACATGGTTTTGCCATTTTCCGCAATTTTTACCGTATATGCTGTGCTAAAAATTAGACAAAAATATTAATTTTGTATTTTTTAATCTTTTGTGTTGGTAATCGATGTTACGACTAAAAATGATTATCCACGCGTAATATTACACCGACTGGACGATTATTTCGTTAGAAAATTGAAAAATACATGGTTTTGCCATTTTCCCCAATTTTTACCGTATAGGCTGTGCTAAAAATTAGACAAAAATATTAATTTTGTATTTTTTAATTTTTTGTGTTGGTGATCGATGTAACGACTAAAAATGATTATCCACGCGAAATATTACAGTGACTGGACGATTATTTCGTTAGAAAATTGAAAAATACATGGTTTTGACATTTTCCGCAATTTTTACCGTATAGGCTGTGCTAAAAATTTAACAAAAATATTAATTTTGTATTTATTAATCTTTTGTGTTGGTGATCGATGTTACGACTAAAAATGATTATCCACGCGTAATATTACAGCGACTGGACGATTATTTCGTTAGAAAATTGAAAAATACATGGTTTTGCCATTTTCCCCAATTTTTACCGTATAGGCTGTGCTAAAAATTAGACAAAAATATTAATTTTGTATTTTTTAATCTTTTGTGTTGGTGATCGATGTAACGACTAAAAATGATTATCCACGCGTAATATTACACCGACTGGACGATTATTTCGTTAGAAAATTGAAAAATACATGGTTTTGCCATTTTCCCCAATTTTTATCGTATAGGCTGTGCTAAAAATTAGACAAAAATATTAATTTTGTATTTTTTAATCTTTTGTGTTGGTGATCGATGTAACGACTAAAAATGATTATCCGCGCGAAATATTACTGCGACTGGACGATTATTTCGTTACAAAATTTAAAAATACTTGGTTTTGCCATTTTCCGCAATTTTTACCGTATAGGCTGTGCTAAAAGTTAGACAAAAATATTAATTTTGTATTTATTAATCTTTTGTGTTTGTAGTCGACGTAACGATTAAAAATGATTCGCCACGCGTAATATTCCAGTAATTGGACGATTATTTCGTTAGAAAATTGAAAAATACATGGTTTTGCCATTTTCCGCAATTTTTACCGTATATGCTGTGCTAAAAATTAGGCAAAAATATTAATTTTGTATTTTTTAATCTTTTGTGTTGGTAATCGATGTTACGACTAAAAATGATTATCCACGCGTAATATTACACCGACTGGACGATTATTTCGTTAGAAAATTGAAAAATACATGGTGTTGCCATTTTCCCCAATTTTTACCGTATAGGCTGTGCTAAAAATTAGACAAAAATATTAATTTTGTATTTTTTAATCTTTTGTGTTGGTGATCGATGTTACGACTAAAAATGATTATCCACGCATAATATTACAGCGACTCCATTTTCCGCAATTTTTACCGTATATGCTGTGCTAAAAATTAGGCAAAAATATTAATTTTGTATTTTTTAATCTTTTGTGTTGGTAATCGATGTTACGACTAAAAATGATTATCCACGCGTAATATTACACCGACTGGACGATTATTTCGTTAGAAAATTTAAAAATACATGGTGTTGCCATTTTCCCCAATTTTTACCGTATAGGCTGTGCTAAAAATTAGACAAAAATATTAATTTTGTATTTTTTAATCTTTTGTGTTGGTGATCGATGTAACGACTAAAAATGATTATCCACGCGAAATATTACAGTGACTGGACGATTATTTCGTTAGAAAATTGAAAAATACATGGTTTTGCCATTTTCCGCAATTTTTACCGTATAGGCTGTGCTAAAAATTTAACAAAAATATTAATTTTGTATTTTTTAATCTTTTGTGTTAGTAATCGATGTAACGACTAAAAATGATTATTTAAGCGAAATATTACAGTAATTGGACGATTATTTCGTTAGAAAATTGAAAAATACATGGTTTTGCCATTTTCCCCAATTTTTACCGTATAGGCTGTGCTAAAAATTAGACAAAAATATTAATATTGTATTTTTTAATCTTTTGTGTTAGTAATCGATGTAACGACTAAAAATTATTATCCGGACGATTATTTCGTTAGAAAATTGAAAAATACATGGTTTTGGCATTTTCCGCAATTTTTACCGTATAGGCTGTGCTAAAAATTAGACAAAAATATTAATTTTGTATTTTTTAATGTTTTGTGTTAGTAATCGATGTAACGACTAAAAATGATTATTTAAGCGAAATATTACAGTAATTGGACGATTATTTCGTTAGAAAATTGAAAAATACATGGTTTTGCCATTTTCCCCAATTTTTACCGTATAGGCTGTGTAAAAATTAGACAAAAATATTAAGTTTGTATTTTTTAATCTTTTGTGTTGGTAATCAATGTTACGACTAAAAATGATTATCCACGCGAAATATTACAGCGATTAGAAGATTATTTCGTTAGAAAATTGAAAAATACATGGTTTTACCATTTTCTGCAATTTTTACCGTATAGGCTGTGCTAAAAATTAGACAAAAATATTAATTTTGTATTTTTTAATGTTTTGTGTTAGTAATCGATGTAACGACTAAAAATGATTATTTAAGCGAAATATTACAGTAATTGGACGATTATTTCGTTAGAAAATTGAAAAATACATGGTTTTGCCATTTTCCGCAATTTTTACCGTTAGGCTGTGCTAAAAGTTAGACAACAATATTAATTTTGTATTTATTAATCTTTTGTGTTAGTAATCGATGTAACGACTAATAATGATTATCCACGCGTAATATTACAGTAATCGGACGATTATTTCGTTAGAAAATTGAAAAATACATTGTTTTGCCATTTTCCGCAATTTTTACCGTATAGGCTGTGCTAAAAGTTAGACAACAATATTAATTTTGTATTTATTAATCTTTTGTGTTTGTAATCGATGTAACGACTTAAAATGATTATCCACGCGTAATATTACAGTAATTGGACGATTATTTCGTTAGAAAATTGAAAAATACATTGTTTTGCCATTTTCCGCAATTTTTACCGTATAGGCTGTGCTAAAACTTAGACAAAAATATTAATTTTGTATTTTTTCATGTTTTGTGCTGGTAATCGATGTAACGACTAAAAATGATTATCCACGCGAAATATTAAAACGATTTGACGATTATTTCGTTAGAAAATTAAAAAATACATGGTTTTGCCATTTTCCGCAATTTTTACCGTATAGGCTGTGTAAAAATTAGACAAAAATATTAAGTTTGTATTTTTTAATCCTTTGTGTTGGTGATCGATGTTACGACTAAAAATGATTATCCACGCGAAATATTACAGCGATTAGAAGATTATTTCGTTAGAAAATTGAAAAATACATGGTTTTACCATTTTCTGCAATTTTTACATATAGAATGTGCTAAAAATTAGACAAAAATATTAATTATGTATTTTTTAATCTTTTGTGTTTGTAATCGATGTAACGACTAAAAATGATTATCCACGAGTAATATTACAGAGACTGGACGATTATTTCGTTAGAAAATTGAAAAATACATGGTTTTGCCATTTTCCGCAATTTTTACCGTATAGGCTGTGCTAAAAATTAGACAAAAATATTAATTTTGTATTTTTTAATCTTTTGTGTTGGTGATCGATGTTACGACTAAAAATGATTATCCACGCGTAATATTACAGCGACTGGACGATTATTTCGTTAGAAAATTGAAAAATACATGGTTTTGCCATTTTCCCCAATTTTTACCGTATAGGCTGTGCTAAAAGTTAGACAAAAATATTAATTTTGTATTTATTAATCTTTTGTGTTTGTAGTCGACGTAACGACTAAAAATGATTCGCCACGCGTAATATTACAGTAATTGGACGATTATTTCGTTAGAAAATTGAAAAATACATGGTTTTGCCATATTCTGCAATTTTTACCGTATATATAGGCTGTGCTAAAAATTAGACAAAAATATTAATTTTGTATTTTTTAATCTTTTGTGTTGGTGATCGATGTTACGACTAAAAATGATTATCCACGCGTAATATTACAGCGACTGGACGATTATTTCGTTAGAAAATTGAAAAACACATGGTTTTGCCATTTTCCCCAATTTTTACCGTATAGGCTGTGCTAAAAATTAGACAAAAATATTAATTTTGTATTTTTTTATGTTTTGTGTTGGTAATCGGTGTAACGAATAAAAATGATTATCCACGCGAAATATTAAAGCGATTGGACGATTATTTCGTTAGAAAATTGAAAAATACATTGTTTTGCCATTTTCCGCAATTTTTACCGTATAGGCTGTGCTAAAAGTTAGACAACAATATTAATTTTGTATTTATTAATCTTTTGTGTTTGTAATCGATGTAACGACTAAAAATGATTATCCACGCGTAATATTACAGTAATTGGACGATTATTTCGTTAGAAAATTGAAAAATACATTGTTTTGCCATTTTCCGCAATTTTTACCGTATAGGCTGTGCTAAGAGTTAGACAACAATATTAATTTTGTATTTATTAATCTTTTGTGTTTGTAATCGATATAACGACTAAAAATGATTATCCACGCGAAATATTAAAGCGATTGGACGATTATTTCGTTAGAAAATTGAAAAATACATTGTTTTGCCATTTTCCGCAATTTTTACCGTATAGGCTGTGCTAAAAATTAGACAAAAATATTAATTTTGTATTTTTTTATGTTTTGTGTTGGTAATCGGTGTAACGAATAAAAATGATTATCCACGCGAAATATTAAAGCGATTGGACGATTATTTCGTTAGAAAATTGAAAAATACATTGTTTTGCCATTTTCCGCAATTTTTACCGTATAGGCTGTGCTAAAAGTTAGACAACAATATTAATTTTGTATTTATTAATCTTTTGTGTTTGTAATCGATGTAACGACTAAAAATGATTATCCACGCGTAATATTACAGTAATTGGACGATTATTTCGTTAGAAAATTGAAAAATACATTGTTTTGCCATTTTCCGCAATTTTTACCGTATAGGCTGTGCTAAAAGTTAGACAACAATATTAATTTTGTATTTATTAATCTTTTGTGTTTGTAATCGATGTAACGACTAAAAATGATTATCCACGCGTAATATTACAGTAATTGGACGATTATTTCGTTAGAAAATTGAAAAATACATTGTTTTGCCATTTTCCGCAATTTTTACCGTATAGGCTGTGCTAAAAGTTAGACAACAATATTAATTTTGTATTTATTAATCTTTTGTGTTTGTAATCGATGTAACGACTAAAAATGATTATCCACGCGTAATATTACAGTAATTGGACGATTATTTCGTTAGAAAATTGAAAAATACATTGTTTTGCCATTTTCCGCAATTTTTAACGTATAGGCTGTGTTAAAAGTTAGACAACAATATTAATTTTGAATTTATTAATCTTTTGTGTTTGTAATCGATGTAACGACTAAAAATGATTATCCACGCGTAATATTACAGTAATTGGACGATTATTTCGTTAGAAAATTGAAAAATACATTGTTTTGCCATTTTCCGCAATTTTTACCGTATAGGCTGTGTAAAAATTAGACAAAAATATTAAGTTTGTATTTTTTAATCTTTTGTGTTGGTGATCGATCTTACGACTAAAAATGATTATCCACGCGTAATATTACAGTGAATGGACGATTATTTCGTTAGAAAATTGAAAAATACATTGTTTTGCCATTTTCCGCAATTTTTACCGTATAGGCTGTGCTAAAAATTAGACAAAAATATTAATTTTGTATTTTTTAATCTTTTTTGTTGGTGATCGATGCAACGACTAAAAATGATTATCCACGCGAAATATTACAGTGAATGGACGATTATTTCGTTAGAAAATTGAAAAATACATTGTTTTGCCATTTTCCCCAATTTTTACCGTATAGGCTGTGCTAAAAATTAGACAAAAATATTAATTTTGTATTTTTTAATCTTTTGTGTTGGTGATCGATGTTACGACTAACAATGATTATCCATGCGTAATATTACAGCGACTGGGCGATTATTTCGTTAGAAAATTGAAAAATACATGGTTTTGCCATTTTCCCCAATTTTTGGTGATCGATGTTACGACTAAAAATGATTATCCACGCGTAATATTACAGTAATTGGACGATTATTTCGTTAGAAAATTGAAAAATACATTGTTTTGCCATTTTCCGCAATTTTTACCGTATAGGCTGTGCTAAAAATTAGACAAAAATATTAATTTTGTATTTATTAATCTTTTTTGTTGGTGATCGATCTTACGACTAAAAATGATTATCCACGCGTAATATTACAGTAATTGGACGATTATTTCGTTAGAAAATTGAAAAATACATTGTTTTGCCATTTTCCGCAATTTTTACCGTATAGGCTGTGCTAAAAATTTAACAAAAATATTAATTTTGTATTTATTAACCTTTTGTGTTTGTAATCGATGTAACGACTAAAAATGATTATCCACGCGAAATATTAAAGCGATTGGACGATTATTTCGTTAGAAAATTGAAAAATACATTGTTTTTTTTAATGTATTTTTTAATCTTTTGTGTTGGTGATCGATGTTACGACTAAAAATGATTATCCACGCGAAATATTAAAGCGATTGGATGATTATTTCGTTAGAAAATTAAAAAATAAATGGTTTTGCCATTTTCCGTAATTTTTACCGTATAGGAAGGCTGTGCTAAAAATTAGACAAAAATATTAATTTTGTATTTTTTAATCTTTTGTGTTTGTGATCGATGTTACGACTAAAAATGATTATTTCGTTAGAAAATTAAAAAATACATGGTTTTGCCATTTTCCGTAATTTTTACCGTATAGGAAGGCTGTGCTAAAAATTAGACAAAAATATTAATTTTGTATTTTTTAATCTTTTGTGTTGGTGATCGATGTTACGACTAAAAATGATTATCCACGCGTAATATTACAGCGACTGGACGATTATTTCGTTAGAAAATTGAAAAATACATGGTTTTGCCATTTTCCCCAATTTTTACCGTATAGGCTGTGCTAAAAATTAGACAAATATATTAATTTTGTATTTTTTAATCTTTTGTGTTGGTGATCGATGTAACGACTAAAAATGATTATCCACGCGAAATATTACAGTGACTGGACGATTATTTCGTTAGAAAATTGAAAAATACATGGTTTTGCCATTTTCCGCAATTTTTAAAGGATAGGCTGTGCTAAAAATTAGACAAAAATATTAATTTTGTATTTTTTCATGTTTTGTGTTGGTAATCGATGTAACGACTAAAAATGATTATCCACGCGAAATATTAAAGCGATTGGGCGATTATTTCGTTAGAAAATTAAAAAATACATGGTTTTGCCATTTTCCGCAATTTTTACCGTATAGGCTGTGCTAAAAGTTAGACAACAATATTAATTTTGTATTTTTTAATCTTTTGTGATGGTGATCGATGTTACGACTAAAAATGATTATTTCGTTAGAAAATTAAAAAATACATGGTTTTGCCATTTTCCGTAATTTTTACCGTATAGGCAGACTGTGCTAAAAATTAGACAAAAATATTAATTTTGTATTTTTTAATCTTTTGTGTTGGTGATCGATGTTACGACTAAAAATGATTATCCACGCGTAATATTACAGCGACTGGAAGATTATTTCGTTAGAAAATTGAAAAATACATGGTTTTGCCATTTTCCGCAATTTTTACCGTATATGCTGTGCTAAAAATTAGACAAAAATATTAATTTTGTATTTTTTAATCTTTTGTGTTGGTGATCGATGTTACGACTAAAAATGATTATCCACGCGTAATATTACACCGACTGGACGATTATTTCGTTAGAAAATTGAAAAATACATGGTTTTGCCATTTTCCCCAATTTTTACCGTAAAATTAGACAAAAATATTAATTTTGTATTTTTTAATCTTTTGTGTTGGTGATCGATGTAACGACTTAAAATGATTATCCACGCGAAATATTACAGTGACTGGACGATTATTTCGTTAGAAAATTGAAAAATACATGGTTTTGCCATTTTCCGCAATTTTTACCGTATAGGCTGTGCTAAAAATTTAACAAAAATATTAATTTTGTATTTATTAATCTTTTGTGTTTGTAATCGATGTAATGACTAAAAATGATTATCCACGCGAAATATTACAGCGACTGGACGATTATTTCGTTAGAAAATTGAAAAATACATGGTTTTGCCATTTTCCGCAATTTTTACCGTATAGGCTGTGCTAAAAATTTAACAAAAATATTAATTTTGTATTTATTAATCTTTTGTGTTTGTAATCGATGTAACGACTAAAAATGATTATCCACGCGAAATATTAAAGCGATTGGACGATTATTTCGTTAGAAAATTAAAAAATACATGGTTTTGCCATTTTCCGCAATTTTTACCGTATAGGCTGTGTAAAAATTAGACAAAAATATTAAGTTTGTATTTTTTAATCTTTTGTGTTGGTAATCAATGTTACGACTAAAAATGATTATCCACGCGAAATATTACAGCGATTAGAAGATTATTTCGTTAGAAAATTGAAAAATACATGGTTTTACCATTTTCTGCAATTTTTACATATAGACTGTGCTAAAAATTAGACAAAAATATTAATTATGTATTTTTTAATCTTTTGTGTTAGTAATCGATGTAACGACTAAAAATTATTATCCGGACGATTATTTCGTTAGAAAATTGAAAAATAAATGGTTTTGGCATTTTCCGCAATTTTTACCGTATAGGCTGTGCTAAAAATTAGACAAAAATATTAATTTTGTATTTTTTAATGTTTTGTGTTAGTAATCGATGTAACGACTAAAAATGATTATTTAAGCGAAATATTACAGTAATTGGACGATTATTTCGTTAGAAAATTGAAAAACAATTGGTTTTGCCATTTTCCGCAATTTTTACCGTATAGGCTGTGCTAAAAGTTAGACAACAATATTAATTTTGTATTTATTAATCTTTTGTGTTTGTAATCGATGTAACGACTAAAAATGATTATCCACGCGTAATATTACAGTAATTGGACGATTATTTCGTTAGAAAATTGAAAAATACATTGTTTTGCCATTTTCCGCAATTTTGACCGTAAAGGCTGTGATAAAACTTAGACAAAAATATTAATTTTGTATTTTTTCATGTTTTGTGTTGGTAATCGATGTAACGACTAAAACTGATTATCCACGCGTAATATTACAGCGACTGGACGATTATTTCGTTAGAAAATTGAAAAATACATTGTTTTGCCATTTTCCCTAATTTTTACCGTATAGGCTGTGCTAAAAATTAGACAAAAATATTAATTTTGTATTTTTTAATCTTTTGTGTTGGTGATCGATGTAACGACTTAAAATGATTATCCACGCGAAATATTACAGTGACTGGACGATTATTTCGTTAGAAAATTGAAAAATACATGGTTTTGCCATTTTCCGCAATTTTTACCGTATAGGCTGTGCTAAAAATTTAACAAAAATATTAATTTTGTATTTATTAATCTTTTGTGTTTGTAATCGATGTAACGACTAAAAATGATTATCCCCGCGAAATATTAAAGCGATTGGACGATTATTTCGTTAGAAAATTGAAAAATACATGGTTTTGCCATTTTCCGCAATTTTTACCGTATAGGCTGTGCTAAAAATTAGACAAAAATATTAATTTTGTATTTTTTAATGTTTTGTGTTAGTAATCGATGTATCGACTAAAAATGATTATTTAAGCGAAATATTACAGTAATTGGACGATTATTTCGTTAGAAAACTGAAAAATACATTGTTTTGCCATTTTCCGCAATTTTTACCGTATAGGCTGTGCTAAAAATTAGACAAAAATATTAATTTTGTATTTTTTCATGTTTTGTGTTGGTAATCGATGTAACGACTAAAAATTATTATCCACGCGTAATATTACAGTAATCGGACGATTATTTCGTTAGAAAATTGAAAAATACATTGTTTTGCCATTTTCCGCAATTTTTACCGTATAGGCTGTGCTAAAAGTTAGACAAAAATATTAATTTTGTATTTATTAATCTTTTGTGTTTGTAGTCGACGTAACGATTAAAAATGATTCGCCACGCGTAATATTCCAGTAATTGGACGATTATTTCGTTAGAAAATTGAAAAATACATGGTTTTGCCATTTTCCGCAATTTTTACCGTATAGGCTGTGCTAAAAATTAGACAAAAATATTAATTTTGTATTTATTAACCTTTTGTGTTTGTAATCGATGTAACGACTAAAAATGATTATCCACGCGAAATATTAAAGCGATTGGACGATTATTTCGTTAGAAAATTGAAAAATACATTGTTTTTTTTAATGTATTTTTTAATCTTTTGTGTTGGTGATCGATGTTACGACTAAAAATGATTATCCACGCGAAATATTAAAGCGATTGGATGATTATTTCGTTAGAAAATTAAAAAATAAATGGTTTTGCCATTTTCCGTAATTTTTACCGTATAGGAAGGCTGTGCTAAAAATTAGACAAAAATATTAATTTTGTATTTTTTAATCTTTTGTGTTTGTGATCGATGTTACGACTAAAAATGATTATTTCGTTAGAAAATTAAAAAATACATGGTTTTGCCATTTTCCGTAATTTTTACCGTATAGGAAGGCTGTGCTAAAAATTAGACAAAAATATTAATTTTGTATTTTTTAATCTTTTGTGTTGGTGATCGATGTTACGACTAAAAATGATTATCCACGCGTAATATTACAGCGACTGGACGATTATTTCGTTAGAAAATTGAAAAATACATGGTTTTGCCATTTTCCCCAATTTTTACCGTATAGGCTGTGCTAAAAATTAGACAAATATATTAATTTTGTATTTTTTAATCTTTTGTGTTGGTGATCGATGTAACGACTAAAAATGATTATCCACGCGAAATATTACAGTGACTGGACGATTATTTCGTTAGAAAATTGAAAAATACATGGTTTTGCCATTTTCCGCAATTTTTAAAGGATAGGCTGTGCTAAAAATTAGACAAAAATATTAATTTTGTATTTTTTCATGTTTTGTGTTGGTAATCGATGTAACGACTAAAAATGATTATCCACGCGAAATATTAAAGCGATTGGGCGATTATTTCGTTAGAAAATTAAAAAATACATGGTTTTGCCATTTTCCGCAATTTTTACCGTATAGGCTGTGCTAAAAGTTAGACAACAATATTAATTTTGTATTTTTTAATCTTTTGTGATGGTGATCGATGTTACGACTAAAAATGATTATTTCGTTAGAAAATTAAAAAATACATGGTTTTGCCATTTTCCGTAATTTTTACCGTATAGGCAGACTGTGCTAAAAATTAGACAAAAATATTAATTTTGTATTTTTTAATCTTTTGTGTTGGTGATCGATGTTACGACTAAAAATGATTATCCACGCGTAATATTACAGCGACTGGAAGATTATTTCGTTAGAAAATTGAAAAATACATGGTTTTGCCATTTTCCGCAATTTTTACCGTATATGCTGTGCTAAAAATTAGACAAAAATATTAATTTTGTATTTTTTAATCTTTTGTGTTGGTGATCGATGTTACGACTAAAAATGATTATCCACGCGTAATATTACACCGACTGGACGATTATTTCGTTAGAAAATTGAAAAATACATGGTTTTGCCATTTTCCCCAATTTTTACCGTAAAATTAGACAAAAATATTAATTTTGTATTTTTTAATCTTTTGTGTTGGTGATCGATGTAACGACTTAAAATGATTATCCACGCGAAATATTACAGTGACTGGACGATTATTTCGTTAGAAAATTGAAAAATACATGGTTTTGCCATTTTCCGCAATTTTTACCGTATAGGCTGTGCTAAAAATTTAACAAAAATATTAATTTTGTATTTATTAATCTTTTGTGTTTGTAATCGATGTAATGACTAAAAATGATTATCCACGCGAAATATTACAGCGACTGGACGATTATTTCGTTAGAAAATTGAAAAATACATGGTTTTGCCATTTTCCGCAATTTTTACCGTATAGGCTGTGCTAAAAATTTAACAAAAATATTAATTTTGTATTTATTAATCTTTTGTGTTTGTAATCGATGTAACGACTAAAAATGATTATCCACGCGAAATATTAAAGCGATTGGACGATTATTTCGTTAGAAAATTAAAAAATACATGGTTTTGCCATTTTCCGCAATTTTTACCGTATAGGCTGTGTAAAAATTAGACAAAAATATTAAGTTTGTATTTTTTAATCTTTTGTGTTGGTAATCAATGTTACGACTAAAAATGATTATCCACGCGAAATATTACAGCGATTAGAAGATTATTTCGTTAGAAAATTGAAAAATACATGGTTTTACCATTTTCTGCAATTTTTACATATAGACTGTGCTAAAAATTAGACAAAAATATTAATTATGTATTTTTTAATCTTTTGTGTTAGTAATCGATGTAACGACTAAAAATTATTATCCGGACGATTATTTCGTTAGAAAATTGAAAAATAAATGGTTTTGGCATTTTCCGCAATTTTTACCGTATAGGCTGTGCTAAAAATTAGACAAAAATATTAATTTTGTATTTTTTAATGTTTTGTGTTAGTAATCGATGTAACGACTAAAAATGATTATTTAAGCGAAATATTACAGTAATTGGACGATTATTTCGTTAGAAAATTGAAAAACAATTGGTTTTGCCATTTTCCGCAATTTTTACCGTATAGGCTGTGCTAAAAGTTAGACAACAATATTAATTTTGTATTTATTAATCTTTTGTGTTTGTAATCGATGTAACGACTAAAAATGATTATCCACGCGTAATATTACAGTAATTGGACGATTATTTCGTTAGAAAATTGAAAAATACATTGTTTTGCCATTTTCCGCAATTTTGACCGTAAAGGCTGTGATAAAACTTAGACAAAAATATTAATTTTGTATTTTTTCATGTTTTGTGTTGGTAATCGATGTAACGACTAAAACTGATTATCCACGCGTAATATTACAGCGACTGGACGATTATTTCGTTAGAAAATTGAAAAATACATTGTTTTGCCATTTTCCCTAATTTTTACCGTATAGGCTGTGCTAAAAATTAGACAAAAATATTAATTTTGTATTTATTAATCTTTTGTGTTGGTGATCGATGTAACGACTTAAAATGATTATCCACGCGAAATATTACAGTGACTGGACGATTATTTCGTTAGAAAATTGAAAAATACATGGTTTTGCCATTTTCCGCAATTTTTACCGTATAGGCTGTGCTAAAAATTTAACAAAAATATTAATTTTGTATTTATTAATCTTTTGTGTTTGTAATCGATGTAACGACTAAAAATGATTATCCCCGCGAAATATTAAAGCGATTGGACGATTATTTCGTTAGAAAATTGAAAAATACATGGTTTTGCCATTTTCCGCAATTTTTACCGTATAGGCTGTGCTAAAAATTAGACAAAAATATTAATTTTGTATTTTTTAATGTTTTGTGTTAGTAATCGATGTATCGACTAAAAATGATTATTTAAGCGAAATATTACAGTAATTGGACGATTATTTCGTTAGAAAACTGAAAAATACATTGTTTTGCCATTTTCCGCAATTTTTACCGTATAGGCTGTGCTAAAAATTAGACAAAAATATTAATTTTGTATTTTTTCATGTTTTGTGTTGGTAATCGATGTAACGACTAAAAATTATTATCCACGCGTAATATTACAGTAATCGGACGATTATTTCGTTAGAAAATTGAAAAATACATTGTTTTGCCATTTTCCGCAATTTTTACCGTATAGGCTGTGCTAAAAGTTAGACAAAAATATTAATTTTGTATTTATTAATCTTTTGTGTTTGTAGTCGACGTAACGAT
This sequence comes from Lypha dubia, assembly GCA_947311025.1. Classification (NCBI taxonomy): domain Eukaryota; kingdom Metazoa; phylum Arthropoda; class Insecta; order Diptera; family Tachinidae; genus Lypha; species Lypha dubia. The sequence goes on along the minus strand of OX371261.1, from coordinate 58,404,770 downwards.
TAAAAATGATTCGCCACGCGTAATATTCCAGTAATTGGACGATTATTTCGTTAGAAAATTGAAAAATACATGGTTTTGCCATTTTCCGCAATTTTTACCGTATAGGCTGTGCTAAAAATTAGACAAAAATATTAATTTTGTATTTTTTAATCTTTTGTGTTGGTGATCGATGTAACGACTAAAAATGATTATCCACGCGAAATATTACAGTGACTGGACGATTATTTCGTTAGAAAATTTAAAAATACATGGTTTTGCCATTTTCCGCAATTTTTAAAGGATAGGCTGTGCTAAAAATTAGACAAAAATATTAATTTTGTATTTTTTCATGTTTTGTGTTGGTAATCGATGTAACGACTAAAAATGATTATCCACGCGAAATATTAAAGCGATTGGACGATTATTTCGTTAGAAAATTAAAAAATACATGGTTTTGCCATTTTCCGCAATTTTTACCGTATAGGCTGTGCTAAAAGTTAGACAACAATATTAATTTTGTATTTTTTAATCTTTTGTGTTGGTGATCGATGTTACGACTAAAAATGATTATTTCGTTAGAAAATTAAAAAATACATGGTTTTGCCATTTTCCGTAATTTTTACCGTATAGGCAGGCTGTGCTAAAAATTAGACAAAAATATTAATTTTGTATTTTTTAATCTTTTGTGTTGGTGATCGATGTTACGACTAAAAATGATTATCCACGCGTAATATTACAGCGACTGGACGATTATTTCGTTAGAAAATTGAAAAATACATGGTTTTGCCATTTTCCGCAATTTTTACCGTATATGCTGTGCTAAAAATTAGACAAAAATATTAATTTTGTATTTTTTAATCTTTTGTGTTGGTGATCGATGTTACGACTAAAAATGATTATCCACGCGTAATATTACACCGACTGGACGATTATTTCGTTAGAAAATTGAAAAATACATGGTTTTGCCATTTTCCCCAATTTTTACCGTAAAATTAGACAAAAATATTAATTTTGTATTTTTTAATCTTTTGTGTTGGTGATCGATGTAACGACTAAAAATGATTATCCACGCGAAATATTACAGTGACTGGACGATTATTTCGTTAGAAAATTGAAAAATACATGGTTTTGCCATTTTCCTCAATTTTTACCGTATAGGCTGTGCTAAAAATTTAACAAAAATATTAATTTTGTATTTATTAATCTTTTGTGTTTGTAATCGATGTAACGACTAAAAATGATTATCCACGCGTAATATTACAGCGACTGGACGATTATTTCGTTAGAAAATGGAAAAATACATGGTTTTGCCATTTTCCCCAATTTTTACCGTATAGGCTGTGCTAAAAATTAGACAAAAATAATAATTTTGTATTTTATAATCTTTTGTGTTGGTGATCGATGTAACGACTAAAAATGATTATCCACGCGAAATATTACAGTGACTGGACGATTATTTCGTTAGAAAATTGAAAAATACATGGTTTTGCCATTTTCCGCAATTTTTACCGTATAGGCTGTGCTAAAAATTAGACAAAAATATTAATTTTGTATTTATTAACCTTTTGTGTTTGTAATCGATGTAACGACTAAAAATGATTATCCACGCGAAATATTAAAGCGATTGGACGATTATTTCGTTAGAAAATTGAAAAATACATTGTTTTGCCATTTTCCGCAATTTTTACCTATAGGCTGTGCTAAAAATTATACAAAAATATTAATATTGTATTTTTTCATGTTTTGTGTTGGTAATCAATGTAACGACTAAAAATGATTATCCACGCGATATATTAAAGCGATTGGATGATTATTTCGTTAGAAAATTTAAAAATACTTGGTTTTGCCATTTTCCGCAATTTTTACCGTATACAGCCTAGACAAAAAAATTTTAAGTTTGTATATTTTAATCTTTTGTGTTGGTGATCGATGTAACGACTAAAAATGATTATCCACGGGTAATATTACAGTAATTGGACGATTATTTCGTTAGAAAACTGAAAAATACATTGTTTTGCCATTTTCCGCAATTTTTACGGTATAGGCTGTGCTAAAAATTAGACAAAAATATTAATTTTGTATTTTTTCATGTTTTGTGTTGGTAATCGATGTAACGACTAAAAATGATTATCCACGCGAAATATTAAAACGATTGGACGATTATTTCGTTACAAAATTTAAAAATACTTGGTTTTGCCATTTTCCGCAATTTTTACCGTATAGGCTGTGCTAAAAGTTAGACAAAAATATTAATTTTGTATTTATTAATCTTTTGTGTTTGTAGTCGATGTAACGATTAAAAATGATTCGCCACGCGTAATATTCCAGTAATTGGACGATTATTTCGTTAGAAAATTGAAATATACATGGTTTTGCCATTTTCCGCAATTTTTACCGTATAGGCTGTGCTAAAAATTAGACAAAAATATTAATTTTGTATTTTTTAATCTTTTGTGTTGGTGATCGATGTTACGACTAAAAATGATTATCCACGCGTAATATTACAGCGACTGGACGATTATTTCGTTAGAAAATTGAAAAATTCATGGTTTTGCCATTTTCCCCAATTTTTACCGTATAGGCTGTGCTAAAAATTAGACAAAAATATTAATTTTGTATTTTTTAATCTTTTGTGTTGGTGATCGATGTAACGACTAAAAATGATTATCCACGCGAAATATTACAGTGACTGGACGATTATTTCGTTAGAAAATTGAAAAATACATGGTTTTGCCATTTTCCGCAATTTTTACCGTATAGGCTGTGCTAAAAATTAGACAAAAATATTAATTTTGTATTTATTAATCTTTTGTGTTTGTAATCGATGTAACGACTAAAAATGATTATCCACGCGAAATATTAAAGCGATTGGACGATTATTTCGTTAGAAAATTGAAAAATACATTGTTTTGCCATTTTCCGCAATTTTTACCGTATAGGATGTGCTAAAAATTAGACAAAAATATTAATATTGTATTTTTTCATGTTTTGTGTTGTTAATCGATGTAACGACTAAAAATGATTATCCACGCGATATATTAAAGCGATTGGATGATTATTTCGTTAGAAAATTAAAAAATACATGGTTTTGCCATTTTCCGTAATTTTTACCGTATAGGCTGTGCTAAAAATTAGACAAAAATATTAATTTTGTATTTTTTAATCTTTTGTGTTGGTGATCGATGTTACGACTAAAAATGATTATCCACGCATAATATTACAGCGACTGGACGATTATTTCGTTAGAAAATTTAAAAAAACATGGTTTTGCCATTTTCCGCAATTTTTACCGTATATGCTGTGCTAAAAATTAGACAAAAATATTAATTTTGTATTTTTTAATCTTTTGTGTTGGTAATCGATGTTACGACTAAAAATGATTATCCACGCGTAATATTACACCGACTGGACGATTATTTCGTTAGAAAATTGAAAAATACATGGTTTTGCCATTTTCCCCAATTTTTACCGTATAGGCTGTGCTAAAAATTAGACAAAAATATTAATTTTGTATTTTTTAATTTTTTGTGTTGGTGATCGATGTAACGACTAAAAATGATTATCCACGCGAAATATTACAGTGACTGGACGATTATTTCGTTAGAAAATTGAAAAATACATGGTTTTGACATTTTCCGCAATTTTTACCGTATAGGCTGTGCTAAAAATTTAACAAAAATATTAATTTTGTATTTATTAATCTTTTGTGTTGGTGATCGATGTTACGACTAAAAATGATTATCCACGCGTAATATTACAGCGACTGGACGATTATTTCGTTAGAAAATTGAAAAATACATGGTTTTGCCATTTTCCCCAATTTTTACCGTATAGGCTGTGCTAAAAATTAGACAAAAATATTAATTTTGTATTTTTTAATCTTTTGTGTTGCTGATCGATGTAACGACTAAAAATGATTATCCACGCGTAATATTACACCGACTGGACGATTATTTCGTTAGAAAATTGAAAAATACATGGTTTTGCCATTTTCCCCAATTTTTACCGTATAGGCTGTGCTAAAAATTAGACAAAAATATTAATTTTGTATTTTTTAATCTTTTGTGTTGGTGATCGATGTAACGACTAAAAATGATTATCCGCGCGAAATATTACTGCGACTGGACGATTATTTCGTTACAAAATTTAAAAATACTTGGTTTTGCCATTTTCCGCAATTTTTACCGTATAGGCTGTGCTAAAAGTTAGACAAAAATATTAATTTTGTATTTATTAATCTTTTGTGTTTGTAGTCGACGTAACGATTAAAAATGATTCGCCACGCGTAATATTCCAGTAATTGGACGATTATTTCGTTAGAAAATTGAAAAATACATGGTTTTGCCATTTTCCGCAATTTTTACCGTATATGCTGTGCTAAAAATTAGGCAAAAATATTAATTTTGTATTTTTTAATCTTTTGTGTTGGTGATCGATGTAACGACTAAAAATGATTATCCACGCGAAATATTACAGTGACTGGACGATTATTTCGTTAGAAAATTGAAAAATACATGGTTTTGCCATTTTCCGCAATTTTTACCGTATAGGCTGTGCTAAAAATTTAACAAAAATATTAATTTTGTATTTTTTAATCTTTTGTGTTAGTAATCGATGTAACGACTAAAAATGATTATTTAAGCGAAATATTACAGTAATTGGACGATTATTTCGTTAGAAAATTGAAAAATACATGGTTTTGCCATTTTCCGCAATTTTTACCGTATATGCTGTGCTAAAAATTAGACAAAAATATTAATTTTGTATTTTTTAATCTTTTGTGTTGGTGATCGATGTAACGACTAAAAATGATTATCCACGCGAAATATTACAGTGACTGGACGATTATTTCGTTAGAAAATTGAAAAATACATGGTTTTGCCATTTTCCGCAATTTTTACCGTATAGGCTGTGCTAAAAATTTAACAAAAATATTAATTTTGTATTTTTTAATCTTTTGTGTTAGTAATCGATGTAACGACTAAAAATGATTATTTAAGCGAAATATTACAGTAATTGGACGATTATTTCGTTAGAAAATTGAAAAATACATGGTTTTGCCATTTTCCCCAATTTTTACCGTATAGGCTGTGCTAAAAATTAGACAAAAATATTAATATTGTATTTTTTAATCTTTTGTGTTAGTAATCGATGTAACGACTAAAAATTATTATCCGGACGATTATTTCGTTAGAAAATTGAAAAATACATGGTTTTGGCATTTTCCGCAATTTTTACCGTATAGGCTGTGCTAAAAATTAGACAAAAATATTAATTTTGTATTTTTTAATGTTTTGTGTTAGTAATCGATGTAACGACTAAAAATGATTATTTAAGTGAAATATTACAGTAATTGGACGATTATTTCGTTAGAAAATTGAAAAATACATGGTTTTGCCATTTTCCCCAATTTTTACCGTATAGGCTGTGTAAAAATTAGACAAAAATATTAAGTTTGTATTTTTTAATCTTTTGTGTTGGTAATCAATGTTACGACTAAAAATGATTATTTAAGCGAAATATTACAGTAATTGGACGATTATTTCGTTAGAAAATTGAAAAATACATGGTTTTACCATTTTCTGCAATTTTTACCGTATAGGCTGTGCTAAAAATTAGACAAAAATATTAATTTTGTATTTTTTAATGTTTTGTGTTAGTAATCGATGTAACGACTAAAAATGATTATTTAAGCGAAATATTACAGTAATTGGACGATTATTTCGTTAGAAAATTGAAAAATACATGGTTTTGCCATTTTCCGCAATTTTTACCGTTAGGCTGTGCTAAAAGTTAGACAACAATATTAATTTTGTATTTATTAATCTTTTGTGTTTGTAATCGATGTAACGACTAATAATGATTATCCACGCGTAATATTACAGTAATCGGACGATTATTTCGTTAGAAAATTGAAAAATACATTGTTTTGCCATTTTCCGCAATTTTTACCGTATAGGCTGTGCTAAAAGTTAGACAACAATATTAATTTTGTATTTATTAATCTTTTGTGTTTGTAATCGATGTAACGACTAAAAATGATTATCCACGCGTAATATTACAGTAATTGGACGATTATTTCGTTAGAAAATTGAAAAATACATTGTTTTGCCATTTTCCGCAATTTTTACCGTATAGGCTGTGCTAAAACTTAGACAAAAATATTAATTTTGTATTTTTTCATGTTTTGTGTTGGTAATCGATGTAACGACTAAAAATGATTATCCACGCGAAATATTAAAACGATTTGACGATTATTTCGTTAGAAAATTAAAAAATACATGGTTTTGCCATTTTCCGCAATTTTTACCGTATAGGCTGTGTAAAAATTAGACAAAAATATTAGGTTTGTATTTTTTAATCTTTTGTGTTGGTGATCGATGTTACGACTAAAAATGATTATCCACGCGTAATATTACACCGACTGGACGATTATTTCGTTAGAAAATTGAAAAATACATGGTTTTGCCATTTTCCCCAATTTTTACCGTATAGGCTGTGCTAAAAATTAGACAAAAATATTAATTTTGTATTTTTTAATTTTTTGTGTTGGTGATCGATGTAACGACTAAAAATGATTATCCACGCGAAATATTACAGTGACTGGACGATTATTTCGTTAGAAAATTGAAAAATACATGGTTTTGACATTTTCCGCAATTTTTACCGTATAGGCTGTGCTAAAAATTTAACAAAAATATTAATTTTGTATTTATTAATCTTTTGTGTTGGTGATCGATGTTACGACTAAAAATGATTATCCACGCGTAATATTACAGCGACTGGACGATTATTTCGTTAGAAAATTGAAAAATACATGGTTTTGCCATTTTCCCCAATTTTTACCGTATAGGCTGTGCTAAAAATTAGACAAAAATATTAATTTTGTATTTTTTAATCTTTTGTGTTGCTGATCGATGTAACGACTAAAAATGATTATCCACGCGTAATATTACACCGACTGGACGATTATTTCGTTAGAAAATTGAAAAATACATGGTTTTGCCATTTTCCCCAATTTTTACCGTATAGGCTGTGCTAAAAATTAGACAAAAATATTAATTTTGTATTTTTTAATCTTTTGTGTTGGTGATCGATGTAACGACTAAAAATGATTATCCGCGCGAAATATTACTGCGACTGGACGATTATTTCGTTACAAAATTTAAAAATACTTGGTTTTGCCATTTTCCGCAATTTTTACCGTATAGGCTGTGCTAAAAGTTAGACAAAAATATTAATTTTGTATTTATTAATCTTTTGTGTTTGTAGTCGACGTAACGATTAAAAATGATTCGCCACGCGTAATATTCCAGTAATTGGACGATTATTTCGTTAGAAAATTGAAAAATACATGGTTTTGCCATTTTCCGCAATTTTTACCGTATATGCTGTGCTAAAAATTAGGCAAAAATATTAATTTTGTATTTTTTAATCTTTTGTGTTGGTGATCGATGTAACGACTAAAAATGATTATCCACGCGAAATATTACAGTGACTGGACGATTATTTCGTTAGAAAATTGAAAAATACATGGTTTTGCCATTTTCCGCAATTTTTACCGTATAGGCTGTGCTAAAAATTTAACAAAAATATTAATTTTGTATTTTTTAATCTTTTGTGTTAGTAATCGATGTAACGACTAAAAATGATTATTTAAGCGAAATATTACAGTAATTGGACGATTATTTCGTTAGAAAATTGAAAAATACATGGTTTTGCCATTTTCCGCAATTTTTACCGTATATGCTGTGCTAAAAATTAGACAAAAATATTAATTTTGTATTTTTTAATCTTTTGTGTTGGTGATCGATGTAACGACTAAAAATGATTATCCACGCGAAATATTACAGTGACTGGACGATTATTTCGTTAGAAAATTGAAAAATACATGGTTTTGCCATTTTCCGCAATTTTTACCGTATAGGCTGTGCTAAAAATTTAACAAAAATATTAATTTTGTATTTTTTAATCTTTTGTGTTAGTAATCGATGTAACGACTAAAAATGATTATTTAAGCGAAATATTACAGTAATTGGACGATTATTTCGTTAGAAAATTGAAAAATACATGGTTTTGCCATTTTCCCCAATTTTTACCGTATAGGCTGTGCTAAAAATTAGACAAAAATATTAATATTGTATTTTTTAATCTTTTGTGTTAGTAATCGATGTAACGACTAAAAATTATTATCCGGACGATTATTTCGTTAGAAAATTGAAAAATACATGGTTTTGGCATTTTCCGCAATTTTTACCGTATAGGCTGTGCTAAAAATTAGACAAAAATATTAATTTTGTATTTTTTAATGTTTTGTGTTAGTAATCGATGTAACGACTAAAAATGATTATTTAAGTGAAATATTACAGTAATTGGACGATTATTTCGTTAGAAAATTGAAAAATACATGGTTTTGCCATTTTCCCCAATTTTTACCGTATAGGCTGTGTAAAAATTAGACAAAAATATTAAGTTTGTATTTTTTAATCTTTTGTGTTGGTAATCAATGTTACGACTAAAAATGATTATTTAAGCGAAATATTACAGTAATTGGACGATTATTTCGTTAGAAAATTGAAAAATACATGGTTTTACCATTTTCTGCAATTTTTACCGTATAGGCTGTGCTAAAAATTAGACAAAAATATTAATTTTGTATTTTTTAATGTTTTGTGTTAGTAATCGATGTAACGACTAAAAATGATTATTTAAGCGAAATATTACAGTAATTGGACGATTATTTCGTTAGAAAATTGAAAAATACATGGTTTTGCCATTTTCCGCAATTTTTACCGTTAGGCTGTGCTAAAAGTTAGACAACAATATTAATTTTGTATTTATTAATCTTTTGTGTTTGTAATCGATGTAACGACTAATAATGATTATCCACGCGTAATATTACAGTAATCGGACGATTATTTCGTTAGAAAATTGAAAAATACATTGTTTTGCCATTTTCCGCAATTTTTACCGTATAGGCTGTGCTAAAAGTTAGACAACAATATTAATTTTGTATTTATTAATCTTTTGTGTTTGTAATCGATGTAACGACTAAAAATGATTATCCACGCGTAATATTACAGTAATTGGACGATTATTTCGTTAGAAAATTGAAAAATACATTGTTTTGCCATTTTCCGCAATTTTTACCGTATAGGCTGTGCTAAAACTTAGACAAAAATATTAATTTTGTATTTTTTCATGTTTTGTGTTGGTAATCGATGTAACGACTAAAAATGATTATCCACGCGAAATATTAAAACGATTTGACGATTATTTCGTTAGAAAATTAAAAAATACATGGTTTTGCCATTTTCCGCAATTTTTACCGTATAGGCTGTGTAAAAATTAGACAAAAATATTAGGTTTGTATTTTTTAATCTTTTGTGTTGGTGATCGATGTTACGACTAAAAATGATTATCCACGCGAAATATTACAGCGATTAGAAGATTATTTCGTTAGAAAATTGAAAAATACATGGTTTTGCCATTTTCCGCAATTTTTACCGTATAGGCTGTGCTAAAAATTAGACAAAAATATTAATTTTGTATTTTTTAATCTTTTGTGTTGGTGATCGATGTTACGACTAAAAATGATTATCCACGCGTAATATTACAGCGACTGGACGATTATTTCGTTAGAAAATTGAAAAATACATGGTTTTGCCATTTTCCCCAATTTTTACCGTATAGGCTGTGCTAAAAGTTAGACAAAAATATTAATTTTGTATTTATTAATCTTTTGTGTTTGTAGTCGACGTAACGACTAAAAATGATTCGCCACGCGTAATATTACAGTAATTGGACGATTATTTCGTTAGAAAATTGAAAAATACATGGTTTTGCCATATTCTGCAATTTTTACCGTATATATAGGCTGTGCTAAAAATTAGACAAAAATATTAATTTTGTATTTTTTAATCTTTTGTGTTGGTGATCGATGTTACGACTAAAAATGATTATCCACGCGTAATATTACAGCGACTGGACGATTATTTCGTTAGAAAATTGAAAAACACATGGTTTTGCCATTTTCCGCAATTTTTACCGTATAGGCTGTGCTAAAAGTTAGACAACAATATTAATTTTGTATTTATTAATCTTTTGTGTTTGTAATCGATGTAACGACTAAAAATGATTATCCACGCGTAATATTACAGTAATTGGACGATTATTTCGTTAGAAAATTGAAAAATACATTGTTTTGCCATTTTCCGCAATTTTTACCGTATAGGCTGTGCTAAAAGTTAGACAACAATATTAATTTTGTATTTATTAATCTTTTGTGTTTGTAATCGATATAACGACTAAAAATGATTATCCACGCGAAATATTAAAGCGATTGGACGATTATTTCGTTAGAAAATTGAAAAATACATTGTTTTGCCATTTTCCGCAATTTTTACCGTATAGGCTGTGCTAAAAATTAGACAAAAATATTAATTTTGTATTTTTTTATGTTTTGTGTTGGTAATCGGTGTAACGAATAAAAATGATTATCCACGCGAAATATTAAAGCGATTGGACGATTATTTCGTTAGAAAATTGAAAAATACATTGTTTTGCCATTTTCCGCAATTTTTACCGTATAGGCTGTGCTAAAAGTTAGACAACAATATTAATTTTGTATTTATTAATCTTTTGTGTTTGTAATCGATGTAACGACTAAAAATGATTATCCACGCGTAATATTACAGTAATTGGACGATTATTTCGTTAGAAAATTGAAAAATACATTGTTTTGCCATTTTCCGCAATTTTTACCGTATAGGCTGTGCTAAAAGTTAGACAACAATATTAATTTTGTATTTATTAATCTTTTGTGTTTGTAATCGATGTAACGACTAAAAATGATTATCCACGCGTAATATTACAGTAATTGGACGATTATTTCGTTAGAAAATTGAAAAATACATTGTTTTGCCATTTTCCGCAATTTTTACCGTATAGGCTGTGCTAAAAGTTAGACAACAATATTAATTTTGTATTTATTAATCTTTTGTGTTTGTAATCGATGTAACGACTAAAAATGATTATCCACGCGTAATATTACAGTAATTGGACGATTATTTCGTTAGAAAATTGAAAAATACATTGTTTTGCCATTTTCCGCAATTTTTAACGTATAGGCTGTGTTAAAAGTTAGACAACAATATTAATTTTGAATTTATTAATCTTTTGTGTTTGTAATCGATGTAACGACTAAAAATGATTATCCACGCGTAATATTACAGTAATTGGACGATTATTTCGTTAGAAAATTGAAAAATACATTGTTTTGCCATTTTCCGCAATTTTTACCGTATAGGCTGTGCTAAAAATTAGACAAATATATTAATTTTGTATTTTTTCATGTTTTGTGTTGGTAGTCGATGTAACGACAAAAATGATTATCCACGCGAAATATTAAAGCGATTGGACGATTATTTCGTTAGAAAATTGAAAAATACATGGTTTTGCCATTTTCCGCAATTTTTACCGACACCCCGTTAGAGGGATCCTTTTGGTACTTTTTCGTTCTTTAACTGGTACTTTTAGAATTTTCGTTAATATTAGACCTATTAACATAAAATTAAACATGCAAGGTCCTGAGTTAATGAGAATTCGTTAGCGGAATCCTTTTGGTACTTTTTCGTTCTTTAACTGGAACTTTTAGAATTTTCGTTAATATTAGACCTATTAACATAAAATTAAACATGCGTGGTCCTGAGTAAATGAGAATCTGTAAAATGGCTTTTTGGTACTTTTTTTTTTAACCTGGTACTTTTTGAATTTCCGTTAGTATTGGCCCTAGAAACATAAGATAAAACATGAAAGTTCCTGAGTGAATGCAACATAAGCTTTGGCGTAAAAATATGTCCACGAAAGATAAGGATACGCTAACGAACTTGCGGGTTAAATGCTATCTATATATATAAAATTGTAACGTTATTGACTGATTCATCATCACACAGCCTAAACGCCTGATGGCAAAAAATTGAAATTTGGACCAGGGCTTGGTCTCTCCCCAAATCGATCCACTAAGACAGCATTTTTGGAAATTCGAATGTTTAGGGGTTAAAAAAGGGCAAAAACGGTAACCTTATATCTCTAAAACTAAAAGAGATACAAAAAAAAATTAATGCTTATCGTTGTTCTTTAGAAAAATAAGCGGACAGCTGTCTGGTACTTTTTGGAAATTCAGACCTTTAACGGAGTAAAACCTGCATTTTGGTAGTTTATTGTCACCCCATCTATCTTTTAAACCCATAAACATAGAAATAAGGGTTATATCACATTTGAAACTTATCTAAAAAATTCAAATACGAATTTGGTACTTTTTCGAAATTCGGACGTTTAAGGGGTAAAAAGCGTAACTATTTTGGTACTTTTTTTATAAAACATTTTTTTTATTTATTGACATAAACGTATTAAATTATGGGCTCCCAATACAATAATGAAATTTTTCATGCTTCAATGGGGAGAAAAATAGTACCAAAAATGGGAAATACGGGAAATTTAATCTCTTACTTTAGCTTTTTGGTTCTACAACTGGCAATTTTTTTAATTATCGTTAATATTGGACCTAGAAACATAAACTTCAACATGCAATGTCCTGAGTGGATAAGAACCTATGAGGGTACTTTTTGCTCTTCAACTGATACTTTTTGAATTTCCGTTAGTTTTAATACTAGAAACATAAAATTAAACATGCAAAGTCCTGAGTGAATGAGAATTTGTTAGGGGGATCTCTTTGGTACTTTTTCGTTCTTTAACTGGTACTTTTTCATTTTCTTTAATATTAGACCTATTAACATAAAATTAAACATGCAAGGTCCTGAGTGAATGAGAATTTGTTAGAGGGATCTTTTTGGTACTTTTTCGTTCTTTAACTGGTACTTTTCTCATTTTCGTTAATATTGGACCTATGAACATAAAACTAAACATGCATGGTCCTGAGTGAATGAGAATTTGTTAGAGGGATCTTTTTGGTACTTTTTCGTTCTTTAACTGGTACTTTTCTCATTTTCGTTAATATTGGACCTATGAACATAGAATTTCGTGAGCGGAAGCGAATCAAAGACAAGGACCGTTTTTGTTTTTCAACACGTACTTTTTAATCTTTGTAAGTATTGGACCTACAAACATAAAATTAAACATGCAATGCACTGAGTGAATGCAACATAAGCTTTGGCGTAAAAATATGTCCACGAAAGAAAGGGATACGCTAACGAAGTAGCGGGTTAAATGATAGTAAATACATAACTGAGCATAACAACAAAATTAATGATACAGACATACATATGTACATATTATATATGTATGTATATTAAGAGGAACAATTCATATACTTAAGTTTGTATGACCGAAAAAAAATTAATAGTAATGTGAAAACATTTCGATCTGAAATAAATACAAATTTTAATCAGCAGCCCACGGGAAAGTAAAGTATTCATCTATTGATATAACGGGTATGCAATCCGCTTGAGGTTCATCACCCACTACATTTTCATCGTTTCCTATATCAATGTTGTCATTGTCAATCCATTCCACGTCTTCACAACCATCCTGTAGAGAAACTACAGTCATTACTTCACGTTGTCTTCGGGCTGCAATACGCACTGCATCAGCTTTTTTTGCAGTGATCAATGTCGTGTGGTGAATGCTTTTGGCATGATCTCTAAGCATTACTTGGGAAGCAAAGTACATTCCACAATTTGAACATATTCTGGCTTTCAAAACGTTTTGAACTGATGGACAAAAATAATCGTACGGTAAAAGTTTTGGTGCATCTTCAATTAATGATGGTAAGCATAAATTGTTCAACAAAAACAGAGGGCAAAAGTTTGTTGTTTCTTCACTTTTTCTATCCGTAGCAGCTTTTATCCCAAAATTTGTTTGAATAAGTGGAATTGGTGGAGGTAAAAACCTTTTTTTGTTCATAAAAGTAAAATAGCTACTTCTGGGCTTAGCACAGCAATTAAGATCATCACACTTAACAATTTGAGTGCAATACTGGCTAGTTTGAACATGCTTAGAGAACCATACCAAATTTTTTTCCATAACATTTTGCTGAATTATTTCTGACTTATCTGGCTCAATATACTCAGCAACTGTGGAATAGTTATCAAAAATTATGCTACTCCAGATTTGTGAGAGAGTCTTCCCTGCAAATTTAAATTTTCCTTTTTCAGTTCATGGTCCATTGTTTGTCCACGCTCGTCTAAGTGGTTGCCAAAGTAATTATGAGGTATGACTACTCCGGATAGTTCCCGACTCAAAATTGCCATTCTTCTGGCCACTCTGTTGAATGCACTAGGCCCAGGAGCATTTGTAGCGTTGAAAAGAGCACCCACGTCATGCTTCAAAAAATGATGAATAGCTGTGTTGGTCACTTTCTTATATCGTGGGTTTTCATCGACGTTGAAGATAATTATTAGTTTTGCAGCATTGTTAGTTTTAGTAATAACATCAAACTCGGAAAGATTCAATATTCTTTCAAAATCGAGTCCATATGAAGAAACTGTTGAAGAGGAGTGCTTCCCGTTTTCGGAATTCTTACATCTTTAGGGACTTCAAAATTAAAATTTTAGCAAGTTTTTGCACTCTCATAAATTTTGCGATTTTTCGGAAGGGGAACAATTTTAGTAAATTATAATCAGTTTTAGGGCTTGCATTTAATATGGGGGTTCTTGCGAATTAACCAAGGCAAGCATTAACCATCTTCTCAATAGCTTTTAAATGATATATTATACTAGCTGATCCCGGTGTACTTCGCTACCCCCCTCGTTATAAAATAAAATTAAAAGTATTTATATATCCTATTGTGACGATCGGTCCAGTAGTTAAGACTATATTACGATTTTTAATTTTAATAAAAAGGAGCGTGGTCCCATCCACTTTTCTCCCGGTACGTATTCCAAATTATGGCAATACCATATGTACCAAATATCATCGACGTAGGTCAAAAAATGCCCAAAATATGGCGATTTAAATTTTTGGGTTATATGGGTGGTGCCACGCCTCTTTGTCCAATCCCGCCCATATTTGCAGCAGCACTAAAAAAATGCACACCAAACCGACGTACCAAATTTTGATCAAATACCGTTATCAGGAGCAGAAATAATAGATTTTTAATTTGTGGTTTGTATGAGAGGTACCACACCCCTTTGTCCAATCCCGTTCATATTTGCAGCAGCACTTAAAAAATGCACACCAAACCGACATACCAAATTTTGTTTAAATACCGTTATCAGGAGCAGAAATAATAGATTTTTAATTTGTGGTTTGTATGAGAGGTACAACGCCCCTTTGCCCAATCCCGCCCATATTTGCAGCAGCACTTAAAAAATGCACAACAAGCCGACGTACCAAATTTTGTTCAAATACCGTTATCAGGAGCAGAAATAATGCATTTTTAATTTGTGGTTTGTATGAGAGGTACCACGCCCCTTTGTCCAATCCCGCCCATATTTGCAGCAGCACTTAAGAAATGCACACCAAACCGACGTACCAAATTTTGTTCAAATACCGTTATCAGGAGCAGAAATAATAGATTTTTATAAACAATTACTTTGTATGGGTGGTGCCACGCCCACTGTTTCGATACCGGGAAAATTTTTTTTTTGCCTTCAAATCTCCATAAGAAGTGATATTACCAACTTTGGCGCAAAAAAAAATTTTTCAAAAAATTTATCAAAAAAATGCATAATTTTGACCCCAAAAAACCGGTTTTTTGGATATATCTCCGCTACCCGTGAACAGATATTGCTGAATTTCAATAGCAAACACATGACCGATATTTATAATAGATTGGCGAAAAAAAAAAGTTTCTAAGTCAAGCAGTTTTCAGTGTGTAGAAGTTTATCTACAGCGCCACCTAGCGGAGAGTTACGGAAAAATTGATAGTCCAAAAATTTATTCTATGAAAAATTACTTATACATGCCAAGTTTCAACACGATCGGATGAGCAATGTAGGAGTTTATCGCTTACCAACCAACCAACCAACAAACATTCATTTTTATATATATAGAATACAATTTTGTACTGGAAGTCCAGAGGCCCATAATTCGGAAACTAAGCATTGCCAGCAAATTTTTTACTTCATTTTTTTCTTATTCTCCATCGGATATTATGTTTTTTAACAACGCATCCAAACTAGGTATGTTCCCACATTATTTTAAAAATTAGTTTGAAACAAAATAAAATTGAAATCATCGAAAAAAGAAAATTTTCTAGAACACAGTGAAATTGTAAATGTAAAATTCAAAAGTTTTTCACTTTCATTTTGTAGTAAAATACAGAATACAGGCGAGTGTATATTTTGTAAAATAATAAACATTTTCATTGTTGTTGTTTTTTAAATAAAAACTATTCAATCTGAATTTTTTTTCTCTCATTGGCCTGTGTAACCAATTTGTATTGAATTGGCAAAATATTTGTTATTATTGATTTATAACTACATACCAAAACAATATTTAATACTAAAATTTATCACCAGATTTTCAAAGCTTTTAACACAGAAATATGTATGTTTTATGTTTAATTTTGTCCACTTGCTGTATTTAGCAATTAAGTTAAAGCTCAAAACTCTTTTAAAACGTTGTAATTTTAAATGAAATAAATAATATTTGCAATCACAGTAGGCAAGTTGATTCTAAGTATTTAATTTGTAACGACTTTTTTGTGCAAACACCGTGAATTTTTCGTGTCACGTCTGAATCACGTGATTCTTAATTACAAATTGATACAATCACGCGTGCGTGCGTTATCGGGATTCAAAAATATGATACCGTGCGTGATTTCTTATATTAAGTTTATCCTTTGTATTGCTAATTTTTCGAGCTTTTCCGTATATTTTTTTTTTATTTAATTGATGATCTTGAAGTAAATAAATAAATTAATTACAAAATAAAAATTTTTAACATATGGGCATTGCCACCGAAATTGTCCCGTTCGACATCTAGAAATAAAGCTTATTTTTCCACAACAGAATTTATATATAATTTCTTTGTTTTGTATTTTCGCGTAGACCATATTTAGCTCTACATTAAGTAATAAGAGTAAAAAAATTCGAACAACTTGGCTTAATTTAATGGTGTCGAACGGGACACAAATGTAGACTTTTCTGTGGAAATGCCCATTTGGCTAAATCTTTTATTGCAAAATTTGTATTTCACCGTGAGCGTGCGTGCAAAATTATTCCCGTCGTGCGTGAAAGTACGTGGTTAAACATATTGCGTTCGTGAGCGTGCGTGATCGTGAATGTTTTAAATTATACCGTGCATGAGCGTGCGAGAAAAATATTTATGTATCGTGATCGTGCGTGATCGTGTGCGTAATTTTACTAACGCGCAAATCTCTAGTTTGAACCTTATATGCTATATTTTAACATCTCGCATGAACTGTTGATGTTCTAGTCTTTGAAAACATACATGTTTGTGTGTTGATTTTTTGACAAGTAACCGTATCTTATAATAGTAAAATTGCTCTTGCCAACGCTGAACTTTTAACCACTATAATAAATAGACAAGATAATTTATTGGACATACTTTTAGGAGCAACAAATACATTTGTTTGTTGATTTCAAAGTCTAGCACAGTGCGTATTACAAATTCAAATAAGCCTACACATAAAGGTACGTATATCTGTATCTATTTAGATTTTTTTGCTACGTAACATTTTTATACCTGATAACGGTATTTGAACAAAATTTGGTACGTCGGTTCAGTGTGCATTTTTTTAGTGCTGCTGCAAATAAAGGCGGGATAGGACAAAGGGGCGTGGTACCTCTCATACAAACCACAAATTAAAAATCTATTATTTCTGCTCCTGATAACGGTATTTGAACAAAATTTGGTACGTCGGTTTGGTGTGCATTTCTTAAGTGCTGCTGCAAATATGGGCGGGATTGGACAAAGGGGCGTGGTACCTCTCATACAAACCACAAATTAAAAATCTATTATTTCTGCTCCTGAGAACGGTATTTGAACAAAATTTGGTACGTCGGTTTGGTATGCATATTTTTTGTGCTGCTGTAAATATGGGCGGGATTGGACAAAGGGGCGTGGGACCTCTTATACAAACCACAAATTAAAAATCTATTATTTCTGCTCCTGAGAACGGTATTTGAACAAAATTTGGTACGTCGGTTCAGTGTGCATTTTTTTAGTGCTGCTGCAAATATAGGCGGGATAGGACAAAGGGGCGTGGTAGCTCTCATACAAACCACAAATTAAAAATCTATTATTTCTGCTCCTGATAATGGTATTTGAACAAATTTGGTATGTCGGTTTAGTGTGCATTTCCTAAGTGCTGCTGCAAATATGGGCGGGATTGGACAAAGAAGCGTGGCACCGCCCATATATTTTTTTTTTTTTTATAATTTTATTATTTATTGAATCTTTAATTATTTATATTAAATTATCAATAAGTTTTTCAAATCTTAAATCTAAAAAATATTAAATGTAAGTTTAGCCAATGCTAAACAAAATTTTTAATTTCAACGGTTAATTTTTGTTGTTTTACATCTGTCGTGAACTGCTGAGAAAAAGAGTATCCCTTCTTTACAGCCGGGTGTGGCCTCTACAATAAAGAATATTGCCCGCAAGTGGATTTGGGTGCAACTCAAGTTTTTTTATATATTTTTTCGCATGTTTTGAAAATACTCTCTTCACCAACGGAACGTCTAGGTCTTTTTGAATTCGATGGTTTCTGACATACCAGGGGGCTGCTGTTGTTGTACGTAGGATTTTATTCTGTCGCCTTTGAATTCTTTCGATGCTGAGGGGTAAAAAGCGTAACTATTTTGGTACTTTTTTTATAAAACATTTTTTTTATTTATTGACATAAACGTATTAAATTATGGGCTCCCAATACAATAATGAAATTTTTCATGCTTCAATGGGGAGAAAAATAGTACCAAAAATGGGAAATACGGGAAATTTAATCTCTTACTTTAGCTTTTTGGTTCTACAACTGGCAATTTTTTTAATTATCGTTAATATTGGACCTAGAAACATAAACTTCAACATGCAATGTCCTGAGTGGATAAGAACCTATGAGGGTACTTTTTGCTCTTCAACTGATACTTTTTGAATTTCCGTTAGTTTTAATACTAGAAACATAAAATTAAACATGCAAAGTCCTGAGTGAATGAGAATTTGTTAGGGGGATCTCTTTGGTACTTTTTCGTTCTTTAACTGGTACTTTTTCATTTTCTTTAATATTAGACCTATTAACATAAAATTAAACATGCAAGGTCCTGAGTGAATGAGAATTTGTTAGAGGGATCTTTTTGGTACTTTTTCGTTCTTTAACTGGTACTTTTCTCATTTTCGTTAATATTGGACCTATGAACATAAAACTAAACATGCATAAACATAGAATTTCGTGAGCGGAAGCGAATCAAAGACAAGGACCGTTTTTGTTTTTCAACACGTACTTTTTAATCTTTGTAAGTATTGGACCTACAAACATAAAATTAAACATGCAATGCCCTGAGTGAATGCAACATAAGCTTTGGCGTAAAAATATGTCCACGAAAGAAAGGGATACGCTAACGAAGTAGCGGGTTAAATGATAGTAAATACATAACTGAGCATAACATAACAAAATTAATGATACAGACATACATATGTACATATTATATATGTATGTATATTAAGAGGAACAATTCATATACTTAAGTTTGTATGACCGAAAAAAAATTAATAGTAATGTGAAAACATTTCGATCTGAAATAAATACAAATTTTAATCAGCAGCCCACGGGAAAGTAAAGTATTCATCTATTGATATAACGGGAATGCAATCCGCTTGAGGTTCATCACCCACTACATTTTCATCGTTTCCTATATCAATGTTGTCATTGTCAATCCATTCCACGTCTTCACAACCATCCTGTAGAGAAACTACAGTCATTACTTCACGTTGTCTTCGGGCTGCAATACGCACTGCATCAGCTTTTTTTGCAGTGATCAATGTCGTGTGGTGAATGCTTTTGGCATGATCTCTAAGCATTACTTGGGAAGCAAAGTACATTCCACAATTTGAACATATTCTGGCTTTCAAAACGTTTTGAACTGATGGACAAAAATAATCGTACGGTAAAAGTTTTGGTGCATCTTCAATTAATGATGGTAAGCATAAATTGTTCAACAAAAACAGAGGGCAAAAGTTTGTTGTTTCTTCACTTTTTCTATCCGTAGCAGCTTTTATCCCAAAATTTGTTTGAATAAGTGGAATTGGTGGAGGTAAAAACCTTTTTTTGTTCATAAAAGTAAAATAGCTACTTCTGGGCTTAGCACAGCAATTAAGATCATCACACTTAACAATTTGAGTGCAATACTGGCTAGTTTGAACATGCTTAGAGAACCATACCAAATTTTTTTCCATAACATTTTGCTGAATTATTTCTGACTTATCTGGCTCAATATACTCAGCAACTGTGGAATAGTTATCAAAAATTATGCTACTCCAGATTTGTGAGAGAGTCTTCCCTGCAAATTTAAATTTTCCTTTTTCAGTTCATGGTCCATTGTTTGTCCACGCTCGTCTAAGTGGTTGCCAAAGTAATTATGAGGTATGACTACTCCGGATAGTTCCCGACTCAAAATTGCCATTCTTCTGGCCACTCTGTTGAATGCACTAGGCCCAGGAGCATTTGTAGCGTTGAAAAGAGCACCCACGTCATGCTTCAAAAAATGATGAATAGCTGTGTTGGTCACTTTCTTATATCGTGGGTTTTCATCGACGTTGAAGATAATTATTAGTTTTGCAGCATTGTTAGTTTTAGTAATAACATCAAACTCGGAAAGATTCAATATTCTTTCAAAATCGAGTCCATGTGAAGAAACTGTTGAAGAGGAGTGCTTCCCGTTTTCGGAATTCTTACATCTTTAGGGACTTCAAAATTAAAATTTTAGCAAGTTTTTGCACTCTCATAAATTTTGCGATTTTTCGGAAGGGGAACAATTTTAGTAAATTATAATCAGTTTTAGGGCTTGCATTTAATATGGGGGTTCTTGCGAATTAACCAAGGCAAGCATTAACCATCTTCTCAATAGCTTTTAAATGATATATTATATACAATTTTGTACTGGAAGTCCAGAGGCCCATAATTCGGAAACTAAGCATTGCCAGCAAATTTTTTACTTCATTTTTTTCTTATTCTCCATCGGATATTATGTTTTTTAACAACGCATCCAAACTAGATATGTTCCCACATTATTTTAAAAATTAGTTTGAAACAAAATAAAATTGAAATCATCGAAAAAAAAAAATTTTTCTAGAACACAGTGAAATTGTAAATGTAAAATTCAAAAGTTTTTCACTTTCATTTTGTAGTAAAATACAGAATACAGGCGAGTGTATATTTTGTAAAATAATAAACATTTTCATTGTTGTTGTTTTTTAAATAAAAACTATTCAATCTGAATTTTTTTTCTCTCATTGGCCTGTGTAACCAATTTGTATTGAATTGGCAAAATATTTGTTATTATTGATTTATAAATACATACCAAAACAATATTTAATACTAAAATTTATCACCAGATTTTCAAAGCTTTTAACACAGAAATATGTATGTTTTATGTTTAATTTTGTCCACTTGCTGTATTTAGCAATTAAGTTAAAGCTCAAAACTCTTTTAAAACGTTGTAATTTTAAATGAAATAAATAATATTTGCAATCACAGTAGGCAAGTTGATTCTAAGTATTTAATTTGTAACGACTTTTTTGTGCAAACACCGTGAATTTTTCGTGTCACGTCTGAATCACGTGATTCTTAATTACAAATTGATACAATCACGCGTGCGTGCGTTATCGGGATTCAAAAATATGATACCGTGCGTGATTTCTTATATTAAGTTTATCCTTTGTATTGCTAATTTTTCGAGCTTTTCCGTATATTTTTTTTTTTTATTTAATTGATGATCTTGAAGTAAATAAATAAATTAATTACAAAATAAAAATTTTTAACATATGGGCATTTCCACCGAAATTGTCCCGTTCGACATCTAGAAATAAAGCTTATTTTTCCACAACAGAATTTATATATAATTTCTTTGTTTTGTATTTTCGCGTAGACCATATTTAGCTCTACATTAAGTAATAAGAGTAAAAAAATTCGAACAACTTGGCTTAATTTAATGGTGTCGAACGGGACACAAATGTAGACTTTTCTGTGGAAATGCCCATTTGGCTAAATCTTTTATTGCAAAATTTGTATTTCACCGTGAGCGTGCGTGCAAAATTATTCCCGTCGTGCGTGAAAGTACGTGGTTAAACATATTGCGTTCGTGAGCGTGCGTGATCGTGAATGTTTTAAATTATACCGTGCATGAGCGTGCGAGAAAAATATTTATGTATCGTGATCGTGCGTGATCGTGTGCGTAATTTTACTAACGCGCAAATCTCTAGTTTGAACCTTATATGCTATATTTTAACATCTCGCATGAACTGTTGATGTTCTAGTCTTTGAAAACATACATGTTTGTGTGTTGATTTTTTGACAAGTCACCGTATCTTATAATAGTAAAATTGCTCTTGCCAACGCTGAACTTTTAACCACTATAATAAATAGACAAGATAATTTATTGGACATACTTTTAGGAGCAACAAATACATTTGTTTGTTGATTTCAAAGTCTAGCACAGTGCGTATTACAAATTCAAATAAGCCTACACATAAAGGTACGTATATCTGTATCTATTTAGATTTTTTTGCTACGTAACATTTTTATACCTGATAACGGTATTTGAACAAAATTTGGTACGTCGGTTCAGTGTGCATTTTTTTAGTGCTGCTGCAAATAAAGGCGGGATAGGACAAAGGGGCGTGGTACCTCTCATACAAACCACAAATTAAAAATCTATTATTTCTGCTCCTGATAATGGTATTTGAACAAAATTTGGTATGTCGGTTAAGTGTGCATTTTTTAAGTGCTGCTGCAAATATGGGCGGGATAGGACAAAGGGGCGTGGTACCTCTCATACAAACCACAAATTAAAAATCTATTATTTCTGCTCCTGATAACGGTATTTGAACAAAATTTGGTACGTCGGTTTGGTGTGCATTTCTTAAGTGCTGCTGCAAATATGGGCGGGATTGGACAAAGGGGCGTGGTACCTCTCATACAAGCCACAAATTAAAAATCTATTATTTCTGCTCCTGAGAACGGTATTTGAACAAAATTTGGTACGTCGGTTTGGTATGCATATTTTTTGTGCTGCTGTAAATATGGGCGGGATTGGACAAAGGGGCGTGGGACCTCTTATACAAACCACAAATTAAAAATCTATTATTTCTGCTCGTGAGAACGGTATTTGAACAAAATTTGGTACGTCGGTTCAGTGTGCATTTTTTTAGTGCTGCTGCAAATATAGGCGGGATAGGACAAAGGGGCGTGGTAGCTCTCATACAAACCACAAATTAAAAATCTATTATTTCTGCTCCTGATAATGGTATTTGAACAAATTTGGTATGTCGGTTTAGTGTGCATTTCCTAAGTGCTGCTGCAAATATAGGCGGGATTGGACAAAGAAGCGTGGCACCGCCCATATATTTTTTTTTTTTGATAATTTTATTATTTATTGAATCTTTAATTATTTATATTAAATTATCAATAAGTTTTTCAAATCTTAAATCTAAAAAATATTAAATGTAAGTTTAGCCAATGCTAAACAAAATTTTTAATTTCAACGGTTAATTTTTGTTGTTTTACATCTGTCGTGAACTGCTGAGAAAAAGAGTATCCCTTCTTTACAGCCGGGTGTGGCCTCTACAATAAAGAATATTGCCCGCAAGTGGATTTGGGTGCAACTCAAGTTTTTTTATATATTTTTTCGCATGTTTTGAAAATACTCTCTTCACCAACGGAACGTCTAGGTCTTTATGAATTCGATGGTTTCTGACATACCAGGGGGCTGCTGTTGTTGTGCGTAGGATTTTATTCTGTCGCCTTTGAATTCTTTCGACATTCGATGCTGAGGCAGTGCCTCATAACTGGATTCCATAGGACCATATTGATTTCAGGATCACGTTGTATAGTAGAAGTTTACAGTCTAGGCTCAGTATAGAATTTCTTCCCATAAGCCAATTAATTTGGGCAGTTTTTAATTTCATTTGCATCAACTTTGCGTCTATATGCGATTTCCATGTTAAACGGCGATCAAGGTGAACGCCTAGATATTTGACTACAGTATGTTGCGGAATAGTCTCGGTGTTGATTTGTATAGGCGGGCATGTTTCCCTTCGCAACGTAAAAGTGACGTGTACACATTTCTGCTCGTTAACTTTTATACGCCATTGTTTAAGCCATTTTTCCAATTTGGATATATACCCTTGTAAGTTGATGGAAGCTTCTACTGGATTTTCATGGACGCTTAAAAAAGCTGTATCATCAGCAAATGTTGATGTATGAATGTTATTGCTTAACGGTAAGTCAGAGGCATAAATTTAATAAAGTAAGGGACCGAAGATGCTGCCTTGGGGAACTCCGGCTTCGATCGACTGCGGAGGGCTTAAAAAATTGCCTTCCCTAACTACAAATTTTCGTTCCTCTAGATAGCTTTTTAAAAGTTTGACGATGTTTGCGGGGAGACTGCGTGTTAATTTGTGGATAAGACCTTCGTGCCATACTTTATCGAAAGCTTGAGAAACATCTATAAAGAGCGCAGAGCAAAATTTCTTTTTTTCAAAGGTGTCTCTAACTACGTTCACAAGTCTGTGAGTGTGTTCAATAGTGCTATGTTGTCTGCGAAAACCGAATTGATGATCTGGAATGCATCCACTTCTAGTCACTATAGGCATCAGCTTGCTCATATACAGCTTTTCAAATAGTTTTGAAATGTTGGGCAATAAGCTAATAGGCCGATAGGATTCAACCTTCGTATGATCCTTGCCGGGCTTTGGTATCATAATAATCATCGAAACCTTCCATTCTGCACGATAGTATTGCAGCCATAGAAGACTATTAAAAATGAAGAGTATAACTCTTTTTGCAATATAAGGCAGTTGTTGAAGCATTTTGTTGCTTATTTTGTCGACACCTGGGGCTTTTCTGGTGTTAAGACTAGTAATAGCATTTTCAATCTCCGTCATGTTAAATCTCATCGGTATTTCTGGTAAAGAGACGACTGGTGGCAGTTCAACAATATCAGCAGAAATATTCGAGGTAAATACTTTTTCTAGGTGCTTAACAAATAGATCACCTTTTTCAGCATCAGTTCTTGCCCAGTCACCATTAGAGGCTCGTAATGGTGGTTTGCAAATCACTGGCCTTTTAAGTCCTCTGGCTGCACGTCACAGCGAATAATCTGTTGATGGTGTTGCATCGAGTTCTTGCAGAAATTTTTGCAGCGAAGCTGTTTTTTGTGATTGTAAAACTAAAAAATATTTTTTGTATTTCAGCCAGTTAATACGTGCAGGTGTCAGCGGTAAATCACATGTTGGTGTTGTAGTTGTGTGTGAGTAAATAGTGATAATAGTAGGCGAGTGATCTGAAGACAAATCCAGAGATGCTTCTACTTCAATCATTTCGCTGGGCACGCCTTTCATAATCCCAAAGTCGATAACATCAGGAATTTTTTGACGATTGTTGGCTGACCACTTGAAACTACATTCAATCCCATTTTCGAAATTGTGTCAAACAAAACACGACCCTTGGGACTGATTAAACGTGAGCCCCAAAAAGTGTGTTTAGCATTGTAGTCGCCAGCTGCTAGAAAACGGGACCCCAGTGTTGTATAAAATGCGGTATATTGACTCTCTGAAATTGAAAACCTGGGAGGAGAGTAAACAGATGATATCACAAGCTTTTGATAAAAATTTTCAATGCAGATGTTCGTTGCTTGAAGATATTCTTCACGAAGGTCATTTAGTAGGTAGTGTTTTATTCGAGTTTTTATTAGGATTCCAGAGCCACCACAAGCTCTACCTTGAGGATCCTTGGTGTCGTAGAAATTATATCCACTAATTCGAAAATAGCTTCGGGACGTCAAGTGAGTTTCTGAGATAAGCATAACATCGATTTGTTTATCCAGAAGAAAATATTCAATTTCATTTTTATGTTGGCAGATGCCGTTTGCGTTCCAAAAACAGATTCTTAAGTTCATGGTTTGTTCAATACAGCCTGCAACAAGGTAGACTGCATTTTCAACATTTCCTGCATCATACAGGACATGTTGAGAGTGAATGTATTTACTGTTTGTATAAGGATCTCTATTGAGGCTTCAATACGACTAAAATTATGCCCTGATTCTTCATTTACTGGTACAGTTTTTTGCGCCGGAATCTGGTTACTCTTTAAAATATTAGCGTATGAAAATTGACTATTAGGTTTTTGCGTAGTAAGAGTCGTGTTAGACCTTAGAACATTTGAGTATTGGTTATGGCTAGACGACGGTTGAGGTAACTGTGGGTAGTTTAAAGGAGTGTTGAGCTGAGCGGGAGTAGCATTTGTTTTTCTGTTCGAAGAATTTTTAAAAAGAGAATAAAGAGGGCAGCCCCTATAGTTGGCAGTGTGGTTTCCGCCGCAATTACTAAATTTTTTTGCTTTGGTATCACCTTTTATTTTGTCACAGTTAGCGGTACTGTGTAACTCGCCACATACAACGCAAACGGTAGGCAACTTGCAATAAGTTTTGGTATGGCCAAATTCTTGACAGTTCATGCATTGGATAGGTCCAGTTTTTTATGTGGCATCTCAACGGTAACTCTTCGATGCAACAAGTATTTTAAGCTATAGATTGGGTGCGATTCATTTTTTTTAATTTTCAAGTCGCCTGGCTGTAGCTCGACTCTAAAAATAGGTTGGGTGATTTTTTCCCTGTTTTTAATGTTTGAAACATTTTTCACTTTAAAGCCACTATCTTCAAGGCCAGACTTTACCTCTTCCGGAACCACACTTGAATCTATTCCTTTTATAACTACTGTTAGGCCTTTAGCACTCTTCAGCACCTCCCATATAACCCAAAAATTTAAATCGCCATATTTTGGGCATTTTTTTACCTACGTCGATGATATTTGGTACATATGGTATTGGCATAATTTGGAATATGTACCAGGAGAAAAGAAGGTGGGACCACGCCCCTTTTTAGGAAAATTAAAAATCGTAATATAGTCTTAACTACTGGACCGATCGTCATTAAATTTTCACAATAGAATATATAAATACTTTTAATTTTATTTTATAAAGAGGGGGTAGCGAAGCAGAACGGGATAAGCTAGTTATATATATAATTCTACTGTACGTGCGTTGTAACTGAACTCCTCCTAAACGGCTGGACCGATTTCCATAAATTTTTTTGTATGCGTTTGGGTGGCGCCCCGGGTGGTTTAGATTTACAATTCGGTCCAATTGGACAAAGGGGCGTGGTACCTCCCATACAAACCACATATTAAAAATCTATTATTTCTGCTCCTGATAACGGAATTTAAACAAAATTTGGTATGTCGGTTTGGTGTGCAATTCTTAAGTGCTGCTGAAAATATGGGCGGGATTGGACAAAGGGGCGTGTACTCCGTCAAATAAAAATGCACTAGTTCTTACTTTAAAGATTATGATACGAATCTACTATTTATTTCTTCATTGTTCTTTATATACCTACAACACATCGATGCCATCGAGTCTCGATAACATCGATTATATGCAAAGTGCCAGAGATGGCACTACACCTCCCTTTTTATAAAAAAAAACGTTTTTAATATAATTTTATTTTTTTACCTTACATATTAAATATTATTTAAAAAGTTTTACAATTAAGTTATTATATGGAAATTAAGTTTTAAAGTTTGGAGACACAGGCATTGTCCACCTACCTATGCACCTCCCTTTTTATAAAAAAAATGTTGAAACAAATAAGGTGATCAATCTTGTTTGCTTCAATATTTTCTATAATATGTTTTTATAGATTACAGAATATTACATTTTTCAAAAATATGTAGACAAAATTTATATATAATTTTTTTTTTTTTTATTTTAAAAATAGAAAAAATTTTAAAGCAATATGAATTATGGGTATTTGGTTAAATTAATTTGGTTAAGAGTAATATGCTTAAGATAATTTGATTGAAAGTAATGTAATTAAAAGTAATATGATTTGATTAAATTAATTTGATTAAAAGTAATATACTTAGAGTAATTTGATTGGAAGTAATGAAATTAAAAGTAATATGATTTGATTAAATTAATTTGATTAAAAGTAAGTATCTATATATATTTATCAAGTTTTATTTTAAATAAACAAATTTAAAGATTTTGTATAAAAGTTTTTTTTTTATTAATTTAATTAATTGCAAAAAAAATAATTTATTTTTTATACACTTGAAAATTTGTATTTTTCATATTATTTGTTTATACTTTTCAATATTTTTCCTTAAATTTCATAACTTTTATATTCTATTATTTTATATTATAATAAAAAAAATTTTGTAAATTCATACAAATTTTGTTTTATTATTGGTTTTTTTTTAACATGTATTTTATTTTGTTATCATAATGTTCTTTTTGCAAATATACAATATCATTCAATTCCAACAATATGGGTTTTGAAAATTTATCAAAGTACACTTTACTTCTCTCTTTATGTTTACCAATCAGTTCAGTAAGAAATATCTCCAAGACTTCTAATGTTTTACTACCCTGATCCTTTAGATCCTGTATGGTAAAAATTTTGAAAAATAAATCGATTTTTTTTTTTTATATATATATAACTCTGCATGGTAAATTCCGAGTTTGTTGGTTTTCTAACCTCGAAAGCAGAAAGCCTAAGCTTGGTGTTTCGTTAACAAATTCGAAGTCCAAACACAACAGTTTTTTAAATCTTTTATATGCATATATGCTAAATTTTATAATATTGTCATCATATCTATGGATTACTGTCTTAAATTTTGCTATTTTCTTACTGAAATCGTGCGAGAATTTATCATAAATTTTCAAATTTAAATTTTTATTAATGTACAAAGAATGATGATGTTATTATGTTCGCTGGGATGTCTTATTTACTACCTTTTTCCTTTCCATAGCCAAAACCGAACATTATTGCAATAATAAAATTGTAAAAAAAAGAAAAACAATTTGATTGAACTGACATACATGTACATATGTATGTTTATTTGATTTTATGTATGTATGTATGTTTTTATTGTAATGTTTGTTTTTTTGTTTCTTGTTTGTTTTTCTTTTGACAAATTATTTTTATACATACATACTTATGTACTATGTTTACTATGGTAAAACAACCCTTAAATTTTGCTCGTTATTTTTCATAGCACACACTTGTGTACATCTAGTTTGTATAAATATACACAGTTTCCAACATAAAACAACGCAAAAGAGGTTTTTATTTTTCATTTCAAATTTTTATTTATCCATTTATTTGTGTTGTTTATGTGTGTATATTTTTGTGTGTTTTGTGTTTGACTATGTATGTATTTGATTGTGTTGGATGGTGTTTGTATATTTGTATAAGTGTATGTATGTCTATATATAATTTAATAAAAATGAATATATATGTATATGTATAAATATATTGTATAAGTATGTTTTTTTTTTATATATCTATATATGATACTCGTTTTTTGCTGTTGGTTAAGCCTCTTGTTGTCATCTCTCTTGTTGTTGTTTATTTTTGTTGTTACTACGTTGTAGACTTTTGTTGTCGTTGTCTTCTCTGTTTCTTTGTTCTGAATTGGTTGTTATTGTTGTGTCTGTGTTGTATACTTTTATTTCAGTTTTTGTGCTTGTTGTTGTTTGCGTACATTTTTCAGTTGGTTTGGTTTCTGTGTTTTTAATTGTTGGTTGTTGTTGTTGATGATATTTGTTGATTTTTATTTTCTTGTATTTTATTTTATACTTTTTTTTTCTTATTTAGTATATGTATGAGCATTGTTTTGCGTTACTTTTCCATTTTTTTTTTGATGTTTTTTTTTTTTTAATTTTCAGTTTTTCAAGTCTCTATTTTTATTGTTTGTTCTGAGTTCTTCTTTATTATTTTATTTATTTCGTATTGTTTCGTTTTCATTTAGTTGTCTTTTTTTTTTTCTTAATGTATATAATTTTAAATTTCAGTTTGTTTCTCTTTTTTTTTCTTCGTTTTATTTTCTATTTCATTTTGTTTCTTTTTTTTTGTCATTTTATATTGCTTGGTATTTATTTATTTTTGATGTTGTCGTATAGATATACATATGTATGTAAGTATGTACACATTAATACTATGAAACAACTGCACTAACACTTTTAGTGGATATTTTTACACTTGTAAAATGTTTCTGGTTGTTGGTGATGATTGTTGTTGGTATTGTTTTATTTATGTTTGTAATCGATATGTAATGTACGTGTGTATGTCTTATTATTTGTAAAGACTAATAATATCGTAGTACACTTATTTTTATATAAACAATGAAAGTTGCAATGATGCCTATAGTTTTCATGGTTAGTTAAATTATTTAAACCTTTAATGTTTTGTCTTGGATTATATGTATTTTTTATGTAAATGACTTGATGTTTATTTTATAACACTGTTTTTTTTTGTAGTTTTGTGGTTTTCGTTGCTTTTAATTTCGTTTTAATTTTGTTATTCATTTTTCCAATATTTTGTTGTTGTTAATTAAATTACAATATTTATTTCTTTTTGTTGTATTATTTTCATTTTGTTTCAATTCCATTTAGTTTCTTTTCATTTTCGTTTACTTGTTACTAAGTGTTATTTAATTTATTTGTAGGTACCTGTTTTTAGATTTTTTCTGTGTATTAAGGTTCCTTTTATGTGTTTTTTTTTCTACAGTTATTTTTAACTGGTATTTCTCTTATGAGTTTTTAGTTTTTCAAATTTTATTTTTTCGTGACTGTACTTACTAATTTCTGGTTTTTTTCATTTTACTTTCATTTTTGTTCTTGTGCTGTTTTTCCTTTTTATATATATATGTATGTAATATTAAGGAAGACACACGATTAATTTCATTTAGAAAACACAACCTCACTAATATAAGTTACGACCAAAAAATAGTTTGTTTTCTTAATAAAATGATTTGTATTTTCAGCTTTGGTTTTGCTTTGCAAAATTCGGTTCAATTTTAGCACGTTTTTTTTTTTTTTTTATTAGTCGATTAATAATTTTTAAAACACTTTTTTTTATGTTTTTTTTTTAATAAATATGTATGTAAATTTTAGTGACTTCTTAACGATGCAGTTGCACTCAACTTCGCTTATACATATGCAGAATGTATGTATGATTGTACCTTTTATATTTAGTAGTTTTTTTTTCTTTAGTTCATGATTATTTTGTTTTTATAAAGTTGATTTTTATTTTTCTTAATTTTTCTAAGAAAGTTTAATTTTCCTTTTTTTCCACTTCTCCATTTTTAAATGTGTGTATTTTAGTTTATTAAATGTGAAGAGTTTTTGTGTTTATTTATGTAGATATTTGGAAATTTTTTTTTTATTTTAAATGTTGTATGTTGTTTGTTTTAAGTTGAATTTGTTACAGTATTGTTTCTTTTTATTAAAAAAAATTACTTTGCACAAATATACGAACACCAACACTCTGTCACGGTCGCCATGTTGTACTCCGTCAAATAAAAATGCACTAGTTCTTACTTTAAAGATTATGATACGAATCTACTATTTATTTCTTCATTGTTCTTTATATACCTACAACACATCGATGCCATCGAGTCTCGTCGAGTCTCGATAACATCGATTATATGCAAAGTGCCAGAGATGGCACTACACAAACCACAAATAAAAAATCTATTATTTCTGCTCCTGATAACGGTATTGGAACACAATTTGGTATGTCGGTTTGGTGTGCATTTCTTAAGTGCTGCTGCAAATATGGGCGGGATTGGACAAAGGGGCGTGGTACCTCTCATACAAACCACAAATTAAAAATCTATTATTTCTGCTCCTGATAACAGTATTTGGTTTAGTGTACATTTCTTAAGTGCTGCTACAAATATGGGCGGGATTGGACAAAGGGGCGTGGTACCTCTCATACAAACCACAAATTAAAAATCTATTATTTCTTCTCCTGATAATGGTATTTGAACAAAATTTGGTATGTCGGTTTAGTGTGCATTTCTTAAGTGCTGCTGCAAATATAGCCGGGATTGGACAAAGGGGCGTGGTACCTCTCATACAAACCACAAATTAAAAATCTATTATTTCTGCTCCTGATAACGGTATTTGAACAAAATTTGGTACGTCGGTTCAGTGTGCATTTTTTTAGTGCTGCTGCAAATATAGGCGGGATAGGACAAAGGGGCGTGGTACCTCTCATACAAACCACAAATTAAAAATCTATTATTTCTGCTCCTGATAATGGTATTTTAACTAATTTGGTATGTCGGTTTGGTGTGCATTTCTTAAGTGCTGCTGCAAATATGGGCGGGATTGGACAAAGAAGCGTGGCACTGCCCATATAACCCAAAAATTTAAATCGCCATATTTTGGGCATTTTTTTACCTACGTCGATGATATTTGGTACATATGGTATTGGCATAATTTGGAATACGTACCAGAAGAAAAGTGGGTGAGACCACGCCCCTTTTTTAGGAAAACCAAACCCTTGGACCGATCTTCCTGAAATATTCACAGCATGTTACTGTGACTCTGGAAGGAATAATAGCCTATATGAAGTTTTGATTGGACAAAGAGGCGTGGCACCGCCCATATAGCAAAAAAATTTAAATCGCCATATTTTGGGCATTTTTTGACCTACGTCGATGATATTTGGTACATATGGTATTGGCATAATTTGGAATACGTACCAGGATAAAAGTGGGTGGGACCACGCCCCTTTTTAGGAAAATTAAAAATCGTAATATAGTCTTAACTACTGGACCGATCGTCATTAAATTTTCACAATAGAATATATAAATACTTTTAATTTTATTTTATAAAGAGGGGGTAGCGAAGCAGAACGGGATAAGCTAGTTATATATATAATTCTACTGTACGTGCGTTGTAACTGAACTCCTCCTAAACGGCTGGACCGATTTCCATAAATTTTTTTGTATGCGTTTGGGTGGCGCCCCGGGTGGTTTAGATTTACAATTCGGTCCAATTGGACAAAGGGGCGTGGTACCTCCCATACAAACCACATATTAAAAATCTATTATTTCTGCTCCTGATAACGGAATTTAAACAAAATTTGGTATGTCGGTTTGGTGTGCAATTCTTAAGTGCTGCTGAAAATATGGGCGGGATTGGACAAAGGGGCGTGGTACCTCTCATACAATCCACAAATTAAAAATCTATTATTTCTGCTCCTGATAACAGTATTTGGTTTAGTGTACATTTCTTAAGTGCTGCTACAAATATGGGCGGGATTGGACAAAGGGGCGTGGTACCTCTCATACAAACCACAAATTAAAAATCTATTATTTCTTCTCCTGATAATGGTATTTGAACAAAATTTGGTATGTCGGTTTAGTGTGCATTTCTTAAGTGCTGCTGCAAATATAGCCGGGATTGGACAAAGGGGCGTGGTACCTCTCATACAAACCACAAATTAAAAATCTATTATTTCTACTCCTGATAACGATATTTGAACAAAATTTGGTACGTAGGTTTTGTGTGCATTTTTTAAGTGCTGCTGCAAATATGGGCGGGATTGGACAAAGGGGCGTGGTACCTCTCATACAAACCACAAATTAAAAATCTATTATTTCTGCTCCTGATAACGGTATTTAAATAAAATTTGGTATGTCGGTTTGGTGTGCATTTCTTAAGTGCTGCTGCAAATATGGGTGGGATTGGACAAAGGGGCGTGGTACCTCTCATACAAACCACAAATTAAAAATCTATTATTTCTGCTCCTGATAACGGTATTTGAACACAATTTGGTATGTCGGTTTGGTGTGCATTTCTTAAGTGCTGCTGCAAATATGGGCGGGATTGGACAAAGGGGCGTGGTACCTCTCATACAAACCACAAATTAAAAATCTATTATTTCTGCTCCTGATAACAGTATTTTTTTAGTGTACATTTCTTAATTGCTGCTACAAATATGGGCGGGATTATACAAAGGGGCGTGGTACCTCTCATACAAACCACAAATTAAAAATCTATTATTTCTTCTCCTGATAATGGTATTTGAACAAAATTTGGTATGTCGGTTTAGTGTGCATTTCTTAAGTGCTGCTGCAAATATAGCCGGGATTGGACAAAGGGGCGTGGTACCTCTCATACAAACCACAAATTAAAAATCTATTATTTCTGCTCCTGATAACGATATTTGAACAAAATTTGGTACGTAGGTTTTGTGTGCATTTTTTAAGTGCTGCTGCAAATATGGGCGGGATTAGACAAAGGGGCGTGGTACCTCTCATACAAACCACAAATTAAAAATCTATTATTTCTGCTCCTGATAACGGTATTTGAATAAAATTTGGTATGTCGGTTTGGTGTGCATTTCTTAAGTGCTGCTGAAAATATGGGCGGGATTGGACAAAGGCGCGTGGTACCTCTCATACAAACCACATATTAAAAATCTATTATTTCTCCTCCTGATAACAGTATTCGAACAAAACTTGGTACGTCGGTTTGGTGTGCATTTCTTAAGTGCTGCTGCAAATATGGGCGGGATAGGACAAAGGGGCGTGGTACCTCTCATACAAACCACAAATTAAAAATCTATTATTTCTGCTCCTGATAACGGTATTTGAACAAAATTTGGTACGTAGGTTTGGTGTGCATTTATTAAGTGCTGCTGCAAATATGGGCGGGATTGGACAAAAGGGGCGTGGTACCTCTCATACAAACCACAAATTAAAAATCTATTATATCTGCTCCTGATAAGGGTATTTGAACAAAATTTGGTAAGTCGGTTTGGTATGCATTTTTTAGTGCTGCTGCAAATATGGGCGGGATTGGACAAAGGGGCGTAGCACCACCCATATAACTCAAAAATTTAAATCGCCATATTTTGGGCATTTTTTGACCTACGTCGATGATATTTGGTGCATATGGTATTGGCATAATTTGGAATACGTACCGGGAGAAAAGTGGATGGGAGCACGCTCCTTTTTATGAAAATTAAAAATCGTAATATAGTCTTAACTACTGGACCGATCGTCGCAATAGCATACATATATAAATACTTTTAATTTTATTTTATAACGAGGCGGGTAGCGAAGTACACCAGGATCAGCTAGTATATATATATATATATATATATATATATATATATATATATATATATATATATACTATATATATTATATTTAGTCCTTTAGAATTCCTAGTTGGAACATAGGGCCATGATATCATGTGTGATGGTTTCAGTAATCATTGGGTTTCAGATGAGTAGGTGATTGGCCAGCAGCATCCTAGGCCGGTGTTGGGGCTGTCAACTTTTAGTCTCCAGTCCGACATTCAACGTTGCTCACATTTGCTAGTTTCATAACGGATGTTACAAAACCATTGCCCGGTGTCCAGCTGCCCCTGAGGGTCGGACGTAGTGAGTCTTCTTAGTTGGTTACAAAAACAAGGATTGGTTCTGGGCTTTACCAAGTTAAAGACGATCAGTTCCGTTACCTTGTATGCCCAACTCTGGCCACCAAATATGTATATTTATATGAAAAGTAATATTATCAGGCTCAAGTTCAGTTTTTTATTGAATTAATGAAAATTCAAATTACTAAGTTATTTTAATAGCCGAAACGCTCTTAGAGAGAGAGTTATTTTATGTTTGAAAATATTATTATTATGTATATCCAATCAATTTTTAGCAGAACGTATTAGTATACCGATTTCAAGGCCGCTACACCTCTCATCAGCGTTCAATTGTCCATCTTTACAAATTTTCGTAAAGTGGTTACTAATTCGGAAGAATATCAACTATTTAACCAAGTTCTCAACCGAAGTAGAACACGAGAATTATATTTTGGTTAGTACGAAATTACCGATCACTGGTTGGACATTACTAATAATCAACACAAACTCAAAGTCCGTTATCTTCAAAGTATTCTACTTTGTAATTTAACTTTTTTTTGTTGTTTTTACTCTATATTAGGGAAATTCATATATTACTGTGACCCTAAGCTGAATTAATATTTTTTTAATATTATTACGAATAACGTAATTATTATTCGAACTTATATTGATGTACATATGAAAAGTAATATTATCCGGCTCAAGTTCAGTATTTTATTGAATTAATGAAAATTCAAATTAATAAGAGTTATTTTATTTTTTGTATATTGATACATTCTGCTAAAAACTGATTGGATATAATAATAATATTTTCAAACATAAAATAACTCTCTCTCTAAGAGCGTTTCGGCTATTCAGTTCTTGAAATTTTAAAAAATTATGTCTTAACTTTTACAGAATAAGTTATAATCTGCTTCTGATATATGTTGCTCTACATATATTATGTGGTACTTAAATTATTGTTGTTGGCTATTAATTCCTCATTTTTGATGTTGATTATTAAGTTTAACTTATTTGAGGGGTGATTCATTTAAATTTGCCAATATGGTTTTTATTTTTGTTGTTCCCATTCAGTTTCAACTCTTGTAGTGTACAGACGCATTTCAATAATTGTCGCAACTGAATATTTAAATTTATTGAGAGTTAAAATTACAAAAACAAAACATTTATTAAACAGTTATTTTATTGGATTAATTTTATTTTTTTGCTTGTGTGTAATATACATAAATATTTGCATACACAAACTCACATAAGTGAACAAAAAAAAAAAAAAAAACAAGTAAGAGTGCTATATTCGGCTGTGCCGAATCTTATATACCCTTCACCAATGCATATATATGTGATATATAATAAGCCTGTATATCCTTTGTTATATAAATATAACATTTCAAACAATATAAAAAGTAAGTTAAAACTGCATACTTGGACACACTTTCATATTTTCTTCAGAGCTATATACATACTTATGTGACAGCGTTCTCCAATGGGCAGCATAGAATAGATAATTCCTCCCAATAAACAATAAAAAAATACTAATTGAAAAGATAAATACTTTTTTATGATTTTTTTTTTTTGGAAAATGTACATACTCTGTGCAAATTATTCGAGAAATATTTGTAAATGAAATATGTATGTAGAAATATGTAGCTATTATACATATTAGGTACATATGTATGTATGTACTTATATTATCCAATCAGCCTAACAGAACGTATCAGTTTATCGATTTCGAGAAGGCTAAAACAATATTCATTGTTCTAACGTAGGGCTAGTTCAAATAGTAATTATGAAAGTTATTTATTCTTCGTTATTGACCTATTACATATGTACATACATAGGTACTTATGTATGTACATACATATCAAAAAACACCTCATAAAAGGAAAAGTTATTTTACTGGTGACAAAATACTTTTTAGCGACGGCTCATTTCAATTATGTATATGTATATATACATATATATGTATATATATATGTATAAAATAACCTGTTTATTATTTTCAAATATAGTTACAAGCCTATGTACATACATATATTTCAATTTTTAAAATGAAAAACAAATTTACAAATATACAACATTTTAAATGATAAATACAAAAGCATTTTTAACATACATACATACTTATAAATACATCAGAGTATATTTGTAATCATCAGTGTGTGACATTTTTTTCCACAGAGCAAAGACTATAAATATATAAAGATATTGCACATAGAACATTGTACGGGAAATGCTTAATTTGCTGATGGTTTTAGTAGTAAAACCACTTTTTTCAAGAGAGTCATTTATTTTCTCAGAGAATTTATTATTCTCATGTCTCTACTATTCATTTAGATATGTATACATGTGTTCATACGTTTGTGTCTTTGCATACACAAGTATGTGTGCATGTGTGTACATTTAATAAACAAACGAAAGAATCCATATAAATAAGGTGACCAACTATTTTTTATTCAAAAAGAGTACACTTTGCAAGTATTTCATAGGTGAAAAAAAAAAGATGAAAAAACGATAAAAACTTTATTTTCTTTTAAAAACATATTTTTCTTCGGAGTGGATTTTTTTTGTTAAACGAAGATGTTCGTCTAATAATGTAGCCACATCCGAACAACTTTCATTTTGCATATTAAATTTGACTGTTAAGACGGCAGATAATGTTTTTACAGAAAGTTGCGACTTCTCACTGCTCCAATAATCATTCCCTAAAATAAAATGTGGTTTGTACATATGTATGTATTTATTGGTTATGCAAAAACAAAAAGCATAACGTAAACAAAAATATTCAAGATGCCGGCCAAAAATGTAAGCAACTTTTGACAAGATTGCGCAGTTTACCATTTTTTGCAGATTATTTAACGGTCAAAACACAACCCTACAAAAACCATATTCCTTCTTGCGCAGACCTGATTATTAGACCATGGTTTTCTCTAACTTCAAATTAATTAAACAGAAAGGGAATTCCCATAAAACTTTTCCGTACATACTACGCATACGTCAAGGCTGTCAGGCATGCCGTAGCAGTGATGCCAACTCTGAAAACATCAAAAGTAATGTGCATGATGCAATAAACAAGATGGCAGCGCTACGAAAGCTTACTATTTTTGGCTCTACTTATTAGGTCGCTTCAAATGTCAAAGAGCTGTTTTTCTGGTTATATTTTTGACAGCTTAAGTTAGCTAGCCGTTACTTTTTCTCGTGCTGCCAAGTTCTTGTTTTCTCCTGCTGCCACCTTGTTTATTGCATCATGCCACTGTGAGCCCATGGAAATAAGGTAAAAACGGGTAAAAATGAAAAAATGTTTTAGAAAAACAAATGAGTATAAAATTATACAAATGAGTACTTTCAGAGTACAGTATTTGAAAAGAGTACGGTTTGCGAAAAAAGAGTACAAAACTCAGTAAATGAGTATAGTTGGTCACCTTAATATAAACAAACAAAAAAAACTTTTCGAGCCTTTGCTGCAATAGAGTCATACTTCAAAAAATCTTGTTTGGCAGGAAACGAATTTAAAGTCTAGAATTTACCTATAAATCAATGGTAAAATATTCTTCTCCCAAGAGAATAATAAAATACAAATATCTTTCATATTTGTATGAAAATTTTGCACAATATAAAAATTGATATCGCGATTAGTTATACATATTAGCTCAAAAATGACATATTTTGAATTATGACGCTTTTGAAGCAAAGGCTCGTTTTGTGTTCGCACAATATACATATGTGGACATAAGATACGTAAAGTTAATGTCGCTGATTCTTATTTGAATGGCAAATATATGTATTTTATTGCTGTACTATTGCAAGAAATTTTGTCATATCCATCAGAAATGTTTGTACATGCAAAAAATTATGATAAAAATTCAGATTTTGGAAGTTTGTGTGCTCCATCAGACTTATTTTTTGCAGTATGTAAGATTCATATAAAAGTTTTCGAAAAAATTTTTTCTGAATCCAAAGAAATAAAAAACATAAAAAAAACTATTGTTGAGCAATGTGTAAATTGCACCAAAAATACAATATATTCCTTTTGGTTTCAAGAAAACAACGTATGCTATAAGCACAGAATGGAGATGCTAAATTTATTAATTCTTACACTTTTACGAAAGCATTCCTCGTGGGAAACATACAAATACAAATTAACGAGCGCAGAAAAACTTAAAATTTTGAAACAATAAAACATATGCTCAATCCAGAAAATTATTAAATATGTACCAATCACCAAAAATAATTACATTTCTTGTGATAGTTATCACTTATTAAAAAGATTTTAATAAATTTTATAATAGTTTTGTAAACAAAATAATAAATTTTATGGTTTTCGAACTCAGGTAAGCGCACGTTTTATTTGATTTATGCATATACATATGTACATACATAGATATTCTAACTACATATACAATTGAAAATTCTAAAATAAAATATTTAATAAAACAAATGTGTATACATAGTTCGGTGCGAATCAACATAAATGCAATAGTACAATAACAAAAAACGTAATTTTACCCTACAGCCATAGAAATCGGTCGCATTGTCTTTGCACTGTTTATTTGCACATGATTTATATGAAAACAAGAAACTGCTTTTAGTTGTTAATATTGTTATTGAATGTGCTTTGCACAAGAAATATAACACACACACAAACACATTTCTCAATGAGCATCATTTATATGTGTAAACAACAAAAAAAAAACATAATTTCTCTGGAAAATAATTTCTAGTAGAGTTAAAAGAAACAAAAATGTTTCAAAAACAACAACAAAATAAACTTGACAAAATTATTACTACATACATACTTATGTACGTACATATGTATGTATGCCTAAAATTTTTGTGGTC
Source organism: Lypha dubia (assembly GCA_947311025.1). Classification (NCBI taxonomy): domain Eukaryota; kingdom Metazoa; phylum Arthropoda; class Insecta; order Diptera; family Tachinidae; genus Lypha; species Lypha dubia. The sequence goes on along the minus strand of OX371261.1, from coordinate 58,364,536 downwards.
TTTTCTCTTGCTACTTCCCCCCACAGCATCAACAAACGCAAACAATTTTTGTTTTTATTCAATGTTCTACGTGCAATATCTTTATACATATATTTATAGTCTTTGCCAAACCCTTGGACCGATCTTCCTGAAATTTTCGCAGCATGTTACTGTGACTGGAAGGAATAATAGGCTATATGAAGTTTTTATTGGACAAAGAGGCGTGGCACCGCCCATATAACCCAAAAATTTAAATCGCCATATATTGGGCATGTTTTGACCTACGTCGATAGTATTTGGTACATATGGTATTGGCATAATTTGAAATACGTACCAGGAGAAAAGTGGGTGGGACCACGCTCCTTTTTTGGAAAAAAAAACCATAATATAGTCTTAACTGCTGGACCGATCGTCATTAAATTTTCACAAGAGGAATTTTATTTTATAACAAGGGGGTAGCGAAGTACACCGGGTATATCTAGTTTTTAAAATGAAAAACAAATTGACTAATATACAACATTTTAAAAGATAAATACAAAAACATTTTTAACATACATATAAATACATCAGAGTATATTTGTAATCATCAGTGTGCGACATTTTTTTCCACAGAGTTTACTTGTCTGGTACGTATAGTGTTCTAAAAACGATGTGTGTGCATACATACATATATATGTTTATAATGTGCTTTGGTGAAAAAAAATTGAAATTTTTTATGTGTGTAGAATATTGCTTGGTATGTAAAAGCAAATAACGATTTGAGTCTGCTGATCTTTCAAAAGCAAATGCCTTGTATTTTTATACACACATGTGTGCCAAAAAGGGGGTTGTACGAAAAAATACGTTGAGTTATTATTAAGTTAATATACACAAAGATCTACCCAGCCTCAGTAGCACGATGGGTCGTGCGTTGAATTATTGTCTCTGACACATATTCAATACGCTTGACCACGTATTCAATACTACTGAGGCACCTAGTGTATTTATAAATTTATTTCCGTTTTTTGTTATTTCTAACCAAAATTGGTAATTTTATTTTTCAATGTGAGAGCTATATACTTATGTAACAGCGTTCTCCAATGGGCAGCATAGAATAGATAATTCCTCCCAATAAACAATAAAAAAATACTAATTGAAAAGATAAATACTTTTTTATGATTTTTTTTTTTTGGAAAATGTACATACTCTGTGCAAATTATTCGAGAAATATTTGTAAATGAAATATGTATGTAGAAATATGTAGCTATTATACATATTAGGTACATATGTATGTATGTACTTATATTATCCAATCAGCCTAACAGAACGTATCAGTTTATCGATTTCGAGAAGGCTAAAACAATATTCATTGTTCTAACGTAGGGCTAGTTCAAATAGTAATTATGAAAGTTATTTATTCTTCGTTATTGACCTATTACATACATACATAGGTACTTATGTATGTACATACATATCAAAAAACACCTCATAAAAGGAAAAGTTATTTTACTGGTGACAAAATACTTTTAAGCGACGGCTCATTTCAATTATGTATATGTATATATACATATATATGTATATATATATATGTATAAAATAACCTGTTTATTATTTTCAAATATAGTTACAAGCCTATGTACATACATATATTTCAATTTTTAAAATGAAAAACAAATTTACAAATATACAACATTTTAAATGATAAATACAAAAGCATTTTTAACATACATACATACTTATAAATACATCAGAGTATATTTGTAATCATCAGTGTGTGACATTTTTTTCCACAGAGCAAAGACTATAAATATATAAAGATATTGCACATAGAACATTGTACGGGAAATGCTTAATTTGCTGATGGTTTTAGTAGTAAAACCACTTTTTTCAAGAGAGTCATTTATTTTCTCAGAGAATTTATTATTCTCATGTCTCTACTATTCATTTAGATATGTATACATGTGTTCATACGTTTGTGTCTTTGCATACACAAGTATGTGTGCATGTGTGTACATTTAATAAACAAACGAAAGAATCCATATAAATAAGGTGACCAACTATTTTTTATTCAAAAAGAGTACACTTTGCAAGTATTTCATAGGTGAAAAAAAAAGATGAAAAAACGATAAAAACTTTATTTTCTTTTAAAAACATATTTTTCTTCGGAGTGGATTTTTTTTGTTAAACGAAGATGTTCGTCTAATAATGTAGCCACATCCGAACAACTTTCATTTTGCATATTAAATTTGACTGTTAAGACGGCAGATAATGTTTTTACAGAAAGTTGCGACTTCTCACTGCTCCAATAATCATTCCCTAAAATAAAATGTGGTTTGTACATATGTATGTATTTATTGGTTATGCAAAAACAAAAAGCATAACGTAAACAAAAATATTCAAGATGCCGGCCAAAAATGTAAGCAACTTTTGACAAGATTGCGCAGTTTACCATTTTTTGCAGATTATTTAACGGCCAAAACACAACCCTACAAAAACCATATTCCTTCTTGCGCAGACCTGATTATTAGACCATGGTTTTCTCTAACTTCAAATTAATTAAACAGAAAGGGAATTCCCATAAAACTTTTCCGTACATACTACGCATACGTCAAGGCTGTCAGGCATGCCGTAGCAGTGATGCCAACTCTGAAAACATCAAAAGTAATGTGCATGATGCAATAAACAAGATGGCAGCGCTACGAAAGCTTACTATTTTTGGCTCTACTTATTAGGTCGCTTCAAATGTCAAAGAGCTGTTTTTCTGGTTATATTTTTGACAGCTTAAGTTAGCTAGCCGTTACTTTTTCTCGTGCTGCCAAGTTCTTGTTTTCTCCTGCTGCCACCTTGTTTATTGCATCATGCCACTGTGAGCCCATGGAAATAAGGTAAAAACGGGTAAAAATGAAAAAATGTTTTAGAAAAACAAATGAGTATAAAATTATACAAATGAGTACTTTCAGAGTACAGTATTTGAAAAGAGTACGGTTTGCGAAAAAAGAGTACAAAACTCAGTAAATGAGTATAGTTGGTCACCTTAATATAAACAAACAAAAAAAACTTTTCGAGCCTTTGCTGCAATAGAGTCATACTTCAAAAAATCTTGTTTGGCAGGAAACGAATTTAAAGTCTAGAATTTACCTATAAATCAATGGTAAAATATTCTTCTCCCAAGAGAATAATAAAATACAAATATCTTTCATATTTGTATGAAAATTTTGCACAATATAAAAATTGATATCGCGATTAGTTATACATATTAGCTCAAAAATGACATATTTTGAATTATGACGCTTTTGAAGCAAAGGCTCGTTTTGTGTTCGCACAATATACATATGTGGACATAAGATACGTAAAGTTAATGTCGCTGATTCTTATTTGAATGGCAAATATATGTATTTTATTGCTGTACTATTGCAAGAAATTTTGTCATATCCATCAGAAATGTTTGTACATGCAAAAAATTATGATAAAAATTCAGATTTTGGAAGTTTGTGTGCTCCATCAGACTTATTTTTTGCAGTATGTAAGATTCATATAAAAGTTTTCGAAAAAATTTTTTCTGAATCCAAAGAAATAAAAAACATAAAAAAAACTATTGTTGAGCAATGTGTAAATTGCACCAAAAATACAATATATTCCTTTTGGTTTCAAGAAAACAACGTATGCTATAAGCACAGAATGGAGATGCTAAATTTATTAATTCTTACACTTTTACGAAAGCATTCCTCGTGGGAAACATACAAATACAAATTAACGAGCGCAGAAAAACTTAAAATTTTGAAACAATAAAACATATGCTCAATCCAGAAAATTATTAAATATGTACCAATCACCAAAAATAATTACATTTCTTGTGATAGTTATCACTTATTAAAAAGATTTTAATAAATTTTATAATAGTTTTGTAAACAAAATAATAAATTTTATGGTTTTCGAACTCAGGTAAGCGCACGTTTTATTTGATTTATGCATATACATATGTACATACATAGATATTCTAACTACATATACAATTGAAAATTCTAAAATAAAATATTTAATAAAACAAATGTGTATACATAGTTCGGTGCGAATCAACATAAATGCAATAGTACAATAACAAAAAACGTAATTTTACCCTACAGCCATAGAAATCGGTCGCATTGTCTTTGCACTGTTTATTTGCACATGATTTATATGAAAACAAGAAACTGCTTTTAGTTGTTAATATTGTTATTGAATGTGCTTTGCACAAGAAATATAACACACACACAAACACATTTCTCAATGAGCATCATTTATATGTGTAAACAACAAAAAAAAAACATAATTTCTCTGGAAAATAATTTCTAGTAGAGTTAAAAGAAACAAAAATGTTTCAAAAACAACAACAAAATAAACTTGACAAAATTATTACTACATACATACTTATGTACGTACATATGTATGTATGCCTAAAATTTTTGTGGTCTTTTCTCTTGCTACTTCCCCCCACAGCATCAACAAACGCAAACAATTTTTGTTTTTATTCAATGTTCTACGTGCAATATCTTTATATATTTATAGTCTTTGCCAAACCCTTGGACCGATCTTCCTGAAATTTTCGCAGCATGTTACTGTGACTGGAAGGAATAATAGGCTATATGAAGTTTTTATTGGACAAAGAGGCGTGGCACCGCCCATATAACCCAAAAATTTAAATCGCCATATATTGGGCATGTTTTGACCTACGTCGATAGTATTTGGTACATATGGTATTGGCATAATTTGAAATACGTACCAGGAGAAAAGTGGGTGGGACCACGCTCCTTTTTTGGAAAAAAAAACCATATTATAGTCTTAACTGCTGGACCGATCGTCATTAAATTTTCACAAGAGGAATTTTATTTTATAACAAGGGGGTAGCGAAGTACACCGGGTATATCTAGTTTTTAAAATGAAAAACAAATTGACTAATATACAACATTTTAAAAGATAAATACAAAAACATTTTTAACATACATATAAATACATCAGAGTATATTTGTAATCATCAGTGTGCGACATTTTTTTCCACAGAGTTTACTTGTCTGGTACGTATAGTGTTCTAAAAACGATGTGTGTGCATACATACATATATATGTTTATAATGTGCTTTGGTGAAAAAAAATTGAAATTTTTTATGTGTGTAGAATATTGCTTGGTATGTAAAAGCAAATAACGATTTGAGTCTGCTGATCTTTCAAAAGCAAATGCCTTGTATTTTTATACACACATGTGTGCCAAAAAGGGGGTTGTACGAAAAAATACGTTGAGTTATTATTAAGTTAATATACACAAAGATCTACCCAGCCTCAGTAGCACGATGGGTCGTGCGTTGAATTATTGTCTCTGACACATATTCAATACGCTTGACCACGTATTCAATACTACTGAGGCACCTAGTGTATTTATAAATTTATTTCCGTTTTTTGTTATTTCTAACCAAAATTGGTAATTTTATTTTTCAATGTGAGAGCTATATACTTATGTGACAGCGTTCTCCAATGGGCAGCATAGAATAGATAATTCCTCCCAATAAACAATAAAAAAATACTAATTGAAAAGATAAATACTTTTTTATGATTTTTTTTTTTTGGAAAATGTACATACTCTGTGCAAATTATTCGAGAAATATTTGTAAATGAAATATGTATGTAGAAATATGTAGCTATTATACATATTAGGTACATATGTATGTATGTACTTATATTATCCAATCAGCCTAACAGAACGTATCAGTTTATCGATTTCGAGAAGGCTAAAACAATATTCATTGTTCTAACGTAGGGCTAGTTCAAATAGTAATTATGAAAGTTATTTATTCTTCGTTATTGACCTATTACATACATACATAGGTACTTATGTATGTACATACATATCAAAAAACACCTCATAAAAGGAAGTTATTTTACTGGTGACAAAATACTTTTAAGCGACGGCTCATTTCAATTATGTATGTATATGTATATATACATATATATGTATATATATATGTATAAAATAACCTGTTTATTATTTTCAAATATAGTTACAAGCCTATGTACATACATATATTTCAATTTTTAAAATGAAAAACAAATTTACAAATATACAACATTTTAAATGATAAATACAAAAGCATTTTTAACATACATACATACTTATAAATACATCAGAGTATATTTGTAATCATCAGTGTGTGACATTTTTTTCCACAGAGCAAAGACTATAAATATATAAAGATATTGCACATAGAACATTGTACGGGAAATGCTTAATTTGCTGATGGTTTTAGTAGTAAAACCACTTTTTTCAAGAGAGTCATTTATTTTCTCAGAGAATTTATTATTCTCATGTCTCTACTATTCATTTAGATATGTATACATGTGTTCATACGTTTGTGTCTTTGCATACACAAGTATGTGTGCATGTGTGTACATTTAATAAACAAACGAAAGAATCCATATAAATAAGGTGACCAACTATTTTTTATTCAAAAAGAGTACACTTTGCAAGTATTTCATAGGTGAAAAAAAAAGATGAAAAAACGATAAAAACTTTATTTTCTTTTAAAAACATATTTTTCTTCGGAGTGGATTTTTTTTGTTAAACGAAGATGTTCGTCTAATAATGTAGCCACATCCGAACAACTTTCATTTTGCATATTAAATTTGACTGTTAAGACGGCAGATAATGTTTTTACAGAAAGTTGCGACTTCTCACTGCTCCAATAATCATTCCCTAAAATAAAATGTGGTTTGTACATATGTATGTATTTATTGGTTATGCAAAAACAAAAAGCATAACGTAAACAAAAATATTCAAGATGCCGGCCAAAAATGTAAGCAACTTTTGACAAGATTGCGCAGTTTACCATTTTTTGCAGATTATTTAACGGTCAAAACACAACCCTACAAAAACCATATTCCTTCTTGCGCAGACCTGATTATTAGACCATGGTTTTCTCTAACTTCAAATTAATTAAACAGAAAGGGAATTCCCATAAAACTTTTCCGTACATACTACGCATACGTCAAGGCTGTCAGGCATGCCGTAGCAGTGATGCCAACTCTGAAAACATCAAAAGTAATGTGCATGATGCAATAAACAAGATGGCAGCGCTACGAAAGCTTACTATTTTTGGCTCTACTTATTAGGTCGCTTCAAATGTCAAAGAGCTGTTTTTCTGGTTATATTTTTGACAGCTTAAGTTAGCTAGCCGTTACTTTTTCTCGTGCTGCCAAGTTCTTGTTTTCTCCTGCTGCCACCTTGTTTATTGCATCATGCCACTGTGAGCCCATGGAAATAAGGTAAAAACGGGTAAAAATGAAAAAATGTTTTAGAAAAACAAATGAGTATAAAATTATACAAATGAGTACTTTCAGAGTACAGTATTTGAAAAGAGTACGGTTTGCGAAAAAAGAGTACAAAACTCAGTAAATGAGTATAGTTGGTCACCTTAATATAAACAAACAAAAAAAACTTTTCGAGCCTTTGCTGCAATAGAGTCATACTTCAAAAAATCTTGTTTGGCAGGAAACGAATTTAAAGTCTAGAATTTACCTATAAATCAATGGTAAAATATTCTTCTCCCAAGAGAATAATAAAATACAAATATCTTTCATATTTGTATGAAAATTTTGCACAATATAAAAATTGATATCGCGATTAGTTATACATATTAGCTCAAAAATGACATATTTTGAATTATGACGCTTTTGAAGCAAAGGCTCGTTTTGTGTTCGCACAATATACATATGTGGACATAAGATACGTAAAGTTAATGTCGCTGATTCTTATTTGAATGGCAAATATATGTATTTTATTGCTGTACTATTGCAAGAAATTTTGTCATATCCATCAGAAATGTTTGTACATGCAAAAAATTATGATAAAAATTCAGATTTTGGAAGTTTGTGTGCTCCATCAGACTTATTTTTTGCAGTATGTAAGATTCATATAAAAGTTTTCGAAAAAATTTTTTCTGAATCCAAAGAAATAAAAAACATAAAAAAAACTATTGTTGAGCAATGTGTAAATTGCACCAAAAATACAATATATTCCTTTTGGTTTCAAGAAAACAACGTATGCTATAAGCACAGAATGGAGATGCTAAATTTATTAATTCTTACACTTTTACGAAAGCATTCCTCGTGGGAAACATACAAATACAAATTAACGAGCGCAGAAAAACTTAAAATTTTGAAACAATAAAACATATGCTCAATCCAGAAAATTATTAAATATGTACCAATCACCAAAAATAATTACATTTTTTGTGATAGTTATCACTTATTAAAAAGATTTTAATAAATTTTATAATAGTTTTGTAAACAAAATAATAAATTTTATGGTTTTCGAACTCAGGTAAGCGCACGTTTTATTTGATTTATGCATATACATATGTACATACATAGATATTCTAACTACATATACAATTGAAAATTCTAAAATAAAATATTTAATAAAACAAATGTGTATACATAGTTCGGTGCGAATCAACATAAATGCAATAGTACAATAACAAAAAACGTAATTTTACCCTACAGCCATAGAAATCGGTCGCATTGTCTTTGCACTGTTTATTTGCACATGATTTATATGAAAACAAGAAACTGCTTTTAGTTGTTAATATTGTTATTGAATGTGCTTTGCACAAGAAATATAACACACACACAAACACATTTCTCAATGAGCATCATTTATATGTGTAAACAACAAAAAAAACATAATTTCTCTGGAAAATAATTTCTAGTAGAGTTAAAAGAAACAAAAATGTTTCAAAAACAACAACAAAATAAACTTGACAAAATTATTACTACATACATACTTATGTACGTACATATGTATGTATGCCTAAAATTTTTGTGGTCTTTTCTCTTGCTACTTCCCCCCACAGCATCTACAAACGCAAACAATTTTTGTTTTTATTCAATGTTCTACGTGCAATATCTTTATATATTTATAGTCTTTGCCAAACCCTTGGACCGATCTTCCTGAAATTTTCGCAGCATGTTACTGTGACTGGAAGGAATAATAGGCTATATGAAGTTTTTATTGGACAAAGAGGCGTGGCACCGCCCATATAACCCAAAAATTTAAATCGCCATATATTGGGCATGTTTTGACCTACGTCGATAGTATTTGGTACATATGGTATTGGCATAATTTGAAATACGTACCAGGAGAAAAGTGGGTGGGACCACGCTCCTTTTTTGGAAAAAAAAAACCATAATATAGTCTTAACTGCTGGACCGATCGTCATTAAATTTTCACAAGAGGAATTTTATTTTATAACAAGGGGGTAGCGAAGTACACCGGGTATATCTAGTTTTTAAAATGAAAAACAAATTGACTAATATACAACATTTTAAAAGATAAATACAAAAACATTTTTAACATACATATAAATACATCAGAGTATATTTGTAATCATCAGTGTGCGACATTTTTTTCCACAGAGTTTACTTGTCTGGTACGTATAGTGTTCTAAAAACGATGTGTGTGCATACATACATATATATGTTTATAATGTGCTTTGGTGAAAAAAAATTGAAATTTTTTATGTGTGTAGAATATTGCTTGGTATGTAAAAGCAAATAACGATTTGAGTCTGCTGATCTTTCAAAAGCAAATGCCTTGTATTTTTATACACACATGTGTGCCAAAAAGGGGGTTGTACGAAAAAATACGTTGAGTTATTATTAAGTTAATATACACAAAGATCTACCCAGCCTCAGTAGCACGATGGGTCGTGCGTTGAATTATTGTCTCTGACACATATTCAATACGCTTGACCACGTATTCAATACTACTGAGGCACCTAGTGTATTTATAAATTTATTTCCGTTTTTTGTTATTTCTAACCAAAATTGGTAATTTTATTTTTCAATGTGAGAGCTATATACTTATGTGACAGCGTTCTCCAATGGGCAGCATAGAATAGATAATTCCTCCCAATAAACAATAAAAAAATACTAATTGAAAAGATAAATACTTTTTTATGATTTTTTTTTTTTGGAAAATGTACATACTCTGTGCAAATTATTCGAGAAATATTTGTAAATGAAATATGTATGTAGAAATATGTAGCTATTATACATATTAGGTACATATGTATGTATGTACTTATATTATCCAATCAGCCTAACAGAACGTATCAGTTTATCGATTTCGAGAAGGCTAAAACAATATTCATTGTTCTAACGTAGGGCTAGTTCAAATAGTAATTATGAAAGTTATTTATTCTTCGTTATTGACCTATTACATACATACATAGGTACTTATGTATGTACATACATATCAAAAAACACCTCATAAAAGGAAAAGTTATTTTACTGGTGACAAATTACTTTTTAGCGACGGCTCATTTCAATTATGTATATGTATATATACATATATATGTATATATATATGTATAAAATAACCTGTTTATTATTTTCAAATATAGTTACAAGCCTATGTACATACATATATTTCAATTTTTAAAATGAAAAACAAATTTACAAATATACAACATTTTAAATGATAAATACAAAAGCATTTTTAACATACATACATACTTATAAATACATCAGAGTATATTTGTAATCATCAGTGTGTGACATTTTTTTCCACAGAGCAAAGACTATAAATATATAAAGATATTGCACATAGAACATTGTACGGGAAATGCTTAATTTGCTGATGGTTTTAGTAGTAAAACCACTTTTTTCAAGAGAGTCATTTATTTTCTCAGAGAATTTATTATTCTCATGTCTCTACTATTCATTTAGATATGTATACATGTGTTCATACGTTTGTGTCTTTGCATACACAAGTATGTGTGCATGTGTGTACATTTAATAAACAAACGAAAGAATCCATATAAATAAGGTGACCAACTATTTTTTATTCAAAAAGAGTACACTTTGCAAGTATTTCATAGGTGAAAAAAAAAGATGAAAAAACGATAAAAACTTTATTTTCTTTTAAAAACATATATTTCTTCGGAGTGGATTTTTTTTGTTAAACGAAGATGTTCGTCTAATAATGTAGCCACATCCGAACAACTTTCATTTTGCATATTAAATTTGACTGTTAAGACGGCAGATAATGTTTTTACAGAAAGTTGCGACTTCTCACTGCTCCAATAATCATTCCCTAAAATAAAATGTGGTTTGTACATATGTATGTATTTATTGGTTATGCAAAAACAAAAAGCATAACGTAAACAAAAATATTCAAGATGCCGGCCAAAAATGTAAGCAACTTTTGACAAGATTGCGCAGTTTACCATTTTTTGCAGATTATTTAACGGTCAAAACACAACCCTACAAAAACCATATTCCTTCTTGCGCAGACCTGATTATTAGACCATGGTTTTCTCTAACTTCAAATTAATTAAACAGAAAGGGAATTCCCATAAAACTTTTCCGTACATACTACGCATACGTCAAGGCTGTCAGGCATGCCGTAGCAGTGATGCCAACTCTGAAAACATCAAAAGTAATGTGCATGATGCAATAAACAAGATGGCAGCGCTACGAAAGCTTACTATTTTTGGCTCTACTTATTAGGTCGCTTCAAATGTCAAAGAGCTGTTTTTCTGGTTATATTTTTGACAGCTTAAGTTAGCTAGCCGTTACTTTTTCTCGTGCTGCCAAGTTCTTGTTTTCTCCTGCTGCCACCTTGTTTATTGCATCATGCCACTGTGAGCCCATGGAAATAAGGTAAAAACGGGTAAAAATGAAAAAATGTTTTAGAAAAACAAATGAGTATAAAATTATACAAATGAGTACTTTCAGAGTACAGTATTTGAAAAGAGTACGGTTTGCGAAAAAAGAGTACAAAACTCAGTAAATGAGTATAGTTGGTCACCTTAATATAAACAAACAAAAAAAACTTTTCGAGCCTTTGCTGCAATAGAGTCATACTTCAAAAAATCTTGTTTGGCAGGAAACGAATTTAAAGTCTAGAATTTACCTATAAATCAATGGTAAAATATTCTTCTCCCAAGAGAATAATAAAATACAAATATCTTTCATATTTGTATGAAAATTTTGCACAATATAAAAATTGATATCGCGATTAGTTATACATATTAGCTCAAAAATGACATATTTTGAATTATGACGCTTTTGAAGCAAAGGCTCGTTTTGTGTTCGCACAATATACATATGTGGACATAAGATACGTAAAGTTAATGTCGCTGATTCTTATTTGAATGGCAAATATATGTATTTTATTGCTGTACTATTGCAAGAAATTTTGTCATATCCATCAGAAATGTTTGTACATGCAAAAAATTATGATAAAAATTCAGATTTTGGAAGTTTGTGTGCTCCATCAGACTTATTTTTTGCAGTATGTAAGATTCATATAAAATTTTCGAAAAAATTTTTTCTGAATCCAAAGAAATAAAAAACATAAAAAAAACTATTGTTGAGCAATGTGTAAATTGCACCAAAAATAAAATATATTCCTTTTGGTTTCAAGAAAACAACGTATGCTATAAGCACAGAATGGAGATGCTAAATTTATTAATTCTTACACTTTTACGAAAGCATTCCTCGTGGGAAACATACAAATACAAATTAACGAGCGCAGAAAAACTTAAAATTTTGAAACAATAAAACATATGCTCAATCCAGAAAATTATTAAATATGTACCAATCACCAAAAATAATTACATTTCTTGTGATAGTTATCACTTATTAAAAAGATTTTAATAAATTTTATAATAGTTTTGTAAACAAAATAATAAATTTTATGGTTTTCGAACTCAGGTAAGCGCACGTTTTATTTGATTTATGCATATACATATGTACATACATAGATATTCTAACTACATATACAATTGAAAATTCTAAAATAAAATATTTAATAAAACAAATGTGTATACATAGTTCGGTGCGAATCAACATAAATGCAATAGTACAATAACAAAAAACGTAATTTTACCCTACAGCCATAGAAATCGGTCGCATTGTCCTTGCACTGTTTATTTGCACATGATTTATATGAAAACAAGAAACTGCTTTTAGTAGTTAATATTGTTATTGAATGTGCTTTGCACAAGAAATATGACACACACACAAACACATTTCTCAATGAGCATCATTTATATGTGTAAACAACAAAAAAAAACATAATTTCTCTGGAAAATAATTTCTAGTAGAGTTAAAAGAAACAAAAATGTTTCAAAAACAACAACAAAATAAACTTGACAAAATTATTACTACATACATACTTATGTACGTACATATGTATGTATGCCTAAAATTTTTGTGGTCTTTTCTCTTGCTACTTCCCCCCACAGCATCAACAAACGCAAACAATTTTTGTTTTTATTCAATGTTCTACGTGCAATATCTTTATATATTTATAGTCTTTGCCAAACCCTTGGACCGATCTTCCTGAAATTTTCGCAGCATGTTACTGTGACTGGAAGGAATAATAGGCTATATGAAGTTTTTATTGGACAAAGAGGCGTGGCACCGCCCATATAACCCAAAAATTTAAATCGCCATATATTGGGCATGTTTTGACCTACGTCGATAGTATTTGGTACATATGGTATTGGCATAATTAGAAATACGTACCAGGAGAAAAGTGGGTGGGACCACGCTCCTTTTTTGGAAAAAAAACATAATATAGTCTTAACTGCTGGACCGATCGTCATTAAATTTTCACAAGAGGAATTTTATTTTATAACAAGGGGGTAGCGAAGTACACCGGGTATATCTAGTTTTTAAAATGAAAAACAAATTGACTAATATACAACATTTTAAAAGATAAATACAAAAACATTTTTAACATACATATAAATACATCAGAGTATATTTGTAATCATCAGTGTGCGACATTTTTTTCCACAGAGTTTACTTGTCTGGTACGTATAGTGTTCTAAAAACGATGTGTGTGCATACATACATATATATGTTTATAATGTGCTTTGGTGAAAAAAAATTGAAATTTTTTATGTGTGTAGAATATTGCTTGGTATGTAAAAGCAAATAACGATTTGAGTCTGCTGATCTTTCAAAAGCAAATGCCTTGTATTTTTATACACACATGTGTGCCAAAAAGGGGGTTGTACGAAAAAATACGTTGAGTTATTATTAAGTTAATATACACAAAGATCTACCCAGCCTCAGTAGCACGATGGGTCGTGCGTTGAATTATTGTCTCTGACACATATTCAATACGCTTGACCACGTATTCAATACTACTGAGGCACCTAGTGTATTTATAAATTTATTTCCGTTTTTTGTTATTTCTAACCAAAATTGGTAATTTTATTTTTCAATGTGAGAAGCGAATATTTTTTCATTTTGGTTACTTTTTTTCGTTTGAATATTTTTTAACTATATGTATATAAACTTGTTAAACTTTGAAAACAATTTTTAAAATTTTTAATTACCTGTTCATAGTACGATTGGGTCCCAGCACTGTCAACACCTCTCCGTACTACTAAATGATCTGCTCTGTGTTATCAAAAAATATTCAATGATTCACATCTAACTAGACCTTTCAAAACAAAAATGGGATGAACGAAAAAACTTTCGAACAAATTTTTTATTTCGTACAAAATTTATTATCATTGCCACATAGTTCTGCTGCAGCCGAAAGAATGTTTTCACAGCTTAATTTAAACAAAACCAAATTTCGTAATAGTCTTGATTTTAAAACTATTAACAATATTATCCAATCGAAACAGTTGTGCAAAAATCAAAATGTTGCCCATTATTTATGGTCTGCCAAAGATATGAATTGAAAATTCGTATATAATTTCTAATCTCAATACTGTGAATTGTAAATCTATTGATTTTTTGATTTAAAAGAAAAATTTTGTAAAACAATTACATTTTTTTCTGAAGTACAAATATTGTTTATTTTAAATAGTTTGTTTAAATTTAAGTTTCTTGATATGTTTTTCACTTATTAATAAGAATTTTATTAATATGTAAAATCAATTTCTTTTTTTTCCTTTCTTATTTTTTATAAATGTACAGTACAAATTTTGTTTATTGTAATGATCCTATTCAAAAAAAAATTTAATTTATAAACTTTCAATCAAATGAATTTAGTATAAACATTTGGCAGGTTTAACTCCTATAAAAAAACTATTTTTACGAATAAGGGCTCAAATAAACAAAAACTGATTTCAATTTAAATTTCTCCTTTTCATTTACTATTAGTATGATTTTTTTTTTTTGTTTTCTTGTTTTGCAATTATTATTTAACTATGTATAAAATGCAAATAAACTGTATGTAATGCAACTTTAAATAAATTAAATTTTTTTTTTAATAAAAAATGCATTTTAAATTTGGTTATTTTATCACATTTGGTAACTTTTTCAAAAAATTTGGTTGTAATATTTTTTTGGTCGTGGCAGCACTGCTTGGTATGTTAAAAGCAAATAACGATTTGAATGTGTTGATCTTTCAAAAGCAAGAGCCTTGTATTTTTATACACACATGCTTAGATGTGTGACAAAAAGGGGTTTGTACGAAAAAATACGTAAAGTTATAAATAAGTTAATATACATTCAACACTAACAAGCCTCTGTAGCACAATGGTTAGTGGGTAGAATTATAGTGAAAACTCCTCAGTTCAATACTGGAGCACATAAGTATTTATTTTAAATTTATTTTTGAAAGGTTTATAAAATTGTATATATGTAATCAAAACTCAGAACCGAAATTTTATTTTTGATAAAGTAAATTAAAACGCTATGGTATGGTGTAGGTACTACACGGTAAATATATGTGTATAAAGTCGAATTCGGATAAAAACGCACTGTTTATAGGTATGTAAAAATCGCTTAATTGAAAATAAAAATTGTTATTTATTATTTTTGATCAATCTCAAAGCACTTGCTTGCATTTGCTTTAAAGAAAACCTGCTGATTCAAACATATTTTGTTCAGAAATTATCTAATTTATATGAAACAAACATCCCATAAAAGGAAAAATGTTTAATTTCTGGTAACAAAATACTTACTTGTCGAATACGAATAAAAATATATTAAAATAAGCAAATAGTCGAAAAATCGAATACGAGTATTCGTAACATTACTAGTATGTAGTAGGTACATACATACATAAAATAAAGATAATGGAAATTTTTTCAACATCCATCGACAGCTTCTATTATTTATTCATGGATAGCTCAAATATATGTATCAGATCAACATCAAGCTTAGTTAGAACTTTAAAATTCAACAAACATTAACATTTTCAACACAAATACTTACATATATAAGTAATTCTGCTTCTGTGTGTATAAATATTATTGTTTGCAAGTATTTTAAAAACCCTGCAGTCGGCGTAGCTAGCGAATGTCTAGCTATTTCGCGAGCTACCAGCCATTTCCACTAACTACCAGCCTAACAACTAGCAATGCACTCGACTGACGTTTTTAACATACGAATGACATTGACGGAATTACTTGACACGATCAGACCGAAGAGGTCACTGGTGAGCAACTCCCAACTATTTCTCTAGTCAAAATGTACCAGTTAGATCAACAATGATATTTCCTAAATGAAAATACTACAGAAATTTAAATTTTTTTTTTGATATTTGTTTATTTATCAAATTTCTTTTTCAATAGTTATAAAATATTCAATTAATTGTTCTTTTTCTTTGTTTATGCAACGTTTTAGTTGACTTCTGCTCATTTTACCTTTAAAAACACTTTTTTTACATGTATATGTGTGAGAGAGTCAAAGGCGAACTCTTGCATTACTTGTGGCCACTGTAGTATTTAGTCGGATTTTCGTTAGGGAAATACTTAACGATTTCGATTAAAATTCTACTTTTAAAACTGCAGGGTATGCCCTTTTTATGAAAACATTCAGGCATACATACATATAATTATATAATATATATTTGTACGTATATTTGTGCGCATGGGCAATAATACAAAATATTTATTTTGTTTTTCTACCGTAAGACATTTCTGTATTATGTCTGAAGTTATACCTATTTGATGTTTACAAGTTTTAAATAGAGTTTGTGAAGAGAAACATTTTTTTTTAAAATTTAATTATTAAGTAAGTATTGCAAAATCAGGTAAAATTCGTTAATACAGTCTTTTTCGGTTAATTGCACATCAAAATTTGCACAACTTTTTGTTCAATTAACCGGGGAACCAATTAGCCGATACCCGCTTAATTGAACAATTCGTTCAATTACAAGAATCCCGTTTAATTGAACAATTTGTTCAATTACAGAAATCACGCATAATTGGAACTACATACTAATGAATTAAAAGAAATCGCATATTTGCACTTTAAGTTTTTCAAAATAATTTTTTTTACCTTAAACAAAAAAAAAAAGGCAAATAACAGAAAAAAATTTACATATATGTGTATCGCAGGTATTTATTATTGTAGGTACATACATATGTACTATTAAATGCACTATTTGTGTGCACATGAGTTTTACAAAAAAATAAAATTTATAAACTAAATAAAAAACAATTCATACCTATATTGGTTTTACAAAAAAAACACAAACTTCAACACAAATTTTTTCACAAATGATGTCAAATATGTACATATGTGCAAAAATGCCAGATTATTTTTCAATAATAATGCAATTAACCGGGTAAAAGTAAGAGGAAATTTATTTTTGATGACATGAATTTTGAACCAATTAAGCGGGAAAATCAATTAACCGAGTTCAATTATCCGAGGAAATTTACATGTGTTTTCGTATGCAATATTTTTTTGCCCGATCATGTGGTTCAATTAAGCGTGGAAACCAATTAACCGTAGGGTCAATTAACCGAAAAATACTGTACTATTATTAGTTCAATAGATAAATATAATTAACAAGAAAAATTTAATAAAATTTACAAGATAAATAGTGTTTTATCACGTGCAGATCTTTAGTCAATTAAAAATGATTACGAAAACATTAAGAATAGTCTAAACGACATTGTTAAGAAATTTTTTTACAAATCGAAACTTTCGAATTCGTTACAAAATCGAAGCTTTTGGTTTGATGGGTAACTTTGTTTTATATTTATACGCACATTTTTACATACATATGTACATACATACATATGTTTGCCTTATGTTGGGTTGTTACTTTCATTTCAGCACGGATTTAAAGTTGATATTGTTATACATATTGATATAATTGCTATTTAGGTACCTACATATGTATGTATATTGTTATTTGTTAAGCTATGTTCACATTTATTAAATATTTGTCCAAAAAAACGTAACCACTAGTTTTGCTTATAAATAGTGTCATTTTACTTTGTTTTTATATTGCAAAAAAAAATTAATTATTCTTAAAAAAAATTAATTTTGTACAGCTTTTAAAAAATGCGAACCCATAATTAAAAAAATATTGAAATTAAAAGAAATACGTTATAAGGTTTTTTGTTGGTTACATTTTTTTCGACAAATATTTGATAAATGTGAACGTAGCTTTACACACATAATTACCTATTATTTTAACTGTAGGTAATAATTTGATATTTGAAAAGTCAACACTATTTTGAGTTAGCTTAAAGCTTAGTACATACATACCTACTTGCTTAGATGAAAATTCAAATTACTAGGGGGTTTTTAAAAACACATACATATGTACATACATATGTATGTAGCTATTATACATATTAGGTACATACATACATATGTACTTACTTAGATTATCCAATAAGCCTAACAGAACGTATCAGTTAATCGATTTCGAGAAGGCTAAAACAATATTCATTGTTCTAACGTAGGGCTATTTCAAATAGTAATTATGTAAGTTATTTATTCTGCGTTATTGACCTATTCCATACATAGGTACTTATGTATGTACATACATAGTACATATCAAAAAACACCTCATAAAAGGAAAAGTTATTTTACTGGTGACAAAATACTTTTTAGCGACAGCTCATTTCAATTATGTATATGTATATTTATGTATATGTATATATATATGTATAAAATAACCTGTTTATTATTTTCAAATATATGTAGTTACAAGCCTATGTACATACATATATTTCAATTTTTAAAATGAAAAACAAATTTACAAATATACAACATTTTAAAAGATAAATACAAAAGCATTTTTAACATACATATGTATAAATACATCAGAGTATATTTGTAATCATCAGTGTGCGACATTTTTTTCCACAGAGTTTACTTGTCTGGTACGTACATATGTATAGTGTTTGTGTGCATACATACATATTTATGTTTATAATGTGCTTTGGTTAAAAAAAATTGAAATTTTTTATGTGTGTAGAATATTTCTTGGTATGTGAAAGCAAATAACGATTTGAGTCTGCTGATCTTTCAAAAGCAAATGCCTTGTATTTTTATACACACATGCTTAGATGTGTGACAAAAAGGGGTTTGTACGAAAAAATACGTTGAGTTATAATAATAATATGTCAGAGACAATAATTCAACGCACGACCCATCGTGCTACTGAGGCTGGGTAGATCTTTGTGTATATTAACTTAATAAAGTTAATATACACAAAGATCTACCCAGCCTCAGTAGCACGATGGGTCGTGCGTTGAATTATTGTCTCTGACACATATTCAATACGCTTGACCCCGTATTCAATACTACTGAGGCACCTAGTGTATTTATAAATTTATTTCCGTTTTTTGTTATTTCTAACCAAAATTGGTCATTTTATTTTTCAATGTGAGAAGCGAATATTTTTTCATTTTGGTTACTTTTTTTCGTTTGAATATTTTTTAACTATATGTATATATAACTTGTTAAACTTTGAAAACAATTTTTAAAATTTTTAATTACCTGTTCATAGTACGATTGGGTCCCAGCACTGTCAACACCTCTCCGTACTACTAAATGATCTGCTCTGTGTTATCAAAAAATATTCAATGATTCACATCTAACTAGACCTTTCAAAACAAAAATGGGATGAACGAAAAAACTTTCGAACAACTTTTTTATTTCGTACAAAATTTATTATCATTGCCACATAGTTCTGCTGCAGCCGAAAGAATGTTTTCACAGCTAAATTTAAACAAAACCAAATTTCGTAATAGTCTTGATTTTAAAACTATTAACAATATTATCCAATCGAAACAGTTGTGCAAAAATCAAAATGTTGCATTATTTATGGTCTGCCAAAGATATGAATTGAAAATTCGTATATAATTTCTAATCTCAATATTGCGAATTGTAAATCTATTGATTTTTTGATTTAAAAGAAAAATATTGTAAAACAATTACATTTTTTTCTGAAGTACAAATATTGTTTATTTTAAATAGTTTGTTTAAATTTAAGTTTCTTGTTATGTTTTTCACTTATTAATAAGAATTTTATTAATATGTAAAATCAATTTCTTTTTTTTCCTTTCTTATTTTTTATAAATGTACAGTACAAATTTTGTTTATTGTAATGATCCTATTCAAAAAAAATTTTAATTTATAAACTTTCAATCAAATGAATTTTGTATAAACATTTGGCAGGTTTAACTCCTATAAAAAAACTATTTTTACGAATAAGGGCTCAAATAAACAAAAACTGATTTCAATTTAAATTTCTCCTTTTCATTTACTATTAGTATGATTTTTTTTTTTTTTTTTTTGTTTTCTTGTTTTGCAATTATTATTTAACTATGTATAAAATGCAAATAAACTGTATGTAATGCAACTTTAAATAAATTAATTTTTTTTTAATAAAAAATGCATTTTAAATTTGGTTATTTTTTCACATTTGGTAACTTTTTCAAAAAATTTGGTTGTAATATTTTTTTGGTCGTGGCAGCACTGCTTGGTATGTTAAAAGCAAATAACGATTTGAATGTGTTGATCATTCAAAACCAAATGCCTTATATTTATACCCTTCACCAAAAATGGTAAGGGTATTTATAGGTTTGTCATTACGTGTGTAATTTCCACAATATTTATATGAGGTCCATATAGTATATATATACTGGATCCTTATAATTAAAAAATTTAACTGAGCCCTGTCCGTCTGTCCGTCTATCCGTCTGTCTGTACGTGAAATCCATTTTCTGAAGACACAAGAAGAGCTAGAGAATTGTTTCTTAAAGTAAAATGTAGGGATTTTTCTAAGGATGCTTCGTATTGAAAATCAGCAAAAATAAAAGTATCGATTCTGAAATGGATATATATACAAATAAATGAAGATCTATATATATAAAAATGAATGTTTGTTGGTTGGTTGGTTGGTAAGCGATAAACTCCTACATTGCTCATCCGATCGTGTTGAAACTTGGCATGTATAAGTAATTTTTCATAGAATAAATTTTTGGACTATCAATTTTTCCGTAACTCTCCGCTAGGTGGCGCTGTAGATAAACTTCTACACACTGAAAACTGCTTGACTTAGAAACTTTTTTTTTTCGCCAATCTATTATAAATATCGGTCATGTGTTTGCTATTGAAATTCAGCAATATCGGTTCACGGGTAGCGGAGATATATCCAAAAAGCCGGTTTTTTGGGGTCAAAATTATGCATTTTTTTGATAAATTTTTTGAAAAATTTTTTTTTGCGCCAAAGTTGGTAATATCACTTCTTATGGAGATTTGAAGGCAAAAAAAAATTTTTCCCGATATCGGTCCATATAAAGCCGAGATATAGCCAAAACCGATTTTCGATATAATTGGCCCTGGAAGCAAAGTAAAACAATTTTTGGTGATAAAAAGTAAATCTGATAATAGAAATAGGTCATTCAACCAAAAAAAAAAAAAAAATTTGGGAAATCGGTCCATATATAGCCGAGATTTAGCCAAAACCGATTTTCGATATAATTGGCCCTGGAAGCAAAGTAAAACAATTTTTGGGAATATAGAGTAAATCTGATGATAAAAAAGTTAGAAAAAAATGAGAATTGGGAAATCGGTCCATATATCGCCAAAACCAATTTCGAAGAAATCGATTCTGGAAGCGAAGTAAAACAATTTTATCTTTTTACTCAATCCGATGGAAAAAATATTTGCTAATTTTTGAGCAAATATTTTGCGAAAATGAGCACTAAATTAAGTTAGTTGCAAGATTTTGTGAGTTTTTGCCTTTATTGAGCTAATTTTAAGTGTAGAATATGCTTTTCTTCCATATTTTTGAAATTCGTTAATAAGACTAAAAAAACCTTTAAACAAACTTCAGCTGACTGGACCGATTTGCATAAATTTTTTTGTAGGCGTTTGGGTGGCGCCCGGGTGGTTTAGATTTACAATTCGGTCCGATTGGACAAAGGGGCGTGGTACCTCCCATACAAACCACATATTAAAAATCTATTATTTCTGCTCCTAAATACGGTATTTGAACAAAATTTGGTACGTCGGTTTGGTGTGCATTTTTTTAATGGTGCTGCAAATATGGGCGGGATTGGACAAAGGGGCGTGGTACCTCTCATACAATTCACAAATTAAAAATATATTATTTCTGCTCCTGATAACGGTATTTGAACAACATTTGGTATGTCAGTTTGGTGTGCATTTCTTAAGTGCTGCTGCAAATATGGGCGGGATTCGACAAAGGGGCGTGGTACCTCTCATACAAACCACAAATTAAAAATCTATTATTTCTGTTCCTGATAACGGTATTTGAACAAAATTTGGTATGTCGGTTTGGTGTGCATTTCTTAAGTGCTGCTACAAATATGGGCGGGATTGGACAAAGGGGCGTGGTTCCTCTCATACAAACCACAAATTAAAAATCTATTATTTCTGTTCCTGATAACGGTGTTTGAACAAAATTTAGTACGTCGGTTTGGTGTGCATTTTTTAAGTGCTGCTGCAAATATGGGCGTGATTGGACAAAGGGGCGTGGTACCTCTCATACAAACCACAAATTAAAAATCTATTATTTCTGCTCCTGATAACGGTATTTGAACAAAATTTGGTAAGTCGGTTTGGTATGCATTTTTTTAGTGCTGCTGCAAATATGGGCGGGATTGGATAAAGGGGCGTGGTACCTCTCATACAAACCACAAATTAAAAATCTATTATTTCTGCTCCTGATAACGGTATTTGAACAAAATTTGGTACGTCGGTTCAGTGAGCATTTTTTTAGTGCTGTTGCAAATATAGGCGGGATAGGACAAAGGGGCGTGGTACCTCTCATACAAACCACAAATTAAAAATCTATTATTTCTGCTCCTGATAACGGTATTTGAACAAAATTTGGTACGTCGGTTTTGGTGTGCATTTTTTTAGTGCTGCTGCAAATATGGGCGGGATTGGACAAAGAAGCGTGGCACCACCCATATAACCCAAAAATTTAAATCGCCATATTTTGGGCATTTTTTGACCTACGTAGATGATATTTGGTACATATGGTATTGGCATAATTTGGAATACGTACCGGGAGAAAAGTGGGTGGGACCACGCTCCTTTTTAGGAAAATTAAAAATCGTAATATAGTCTTAACTACTGGACCGATCGTAACAATAGGATATATAAATACTTTTAATTTTATTTTATAACGAGGGGGGTAGCGAAGTACACCGGGATCAGCTAGTATATATATATATTCATTGCAGAAATAAATTTATAAATACACTAAGTGCCTCAGTAGTATTGAATACGGGGTCACGGGCATTGAATATGTGTCAGAGACAATAATTCAACACACGACCCATCGTGCTACTGAGGCTTGTTAGTTGTTTGTGTATATTAACTTAATAATAACTCAAAGTATTTTTTCGTACAAACCCCTTTTTGTCACACATCTAAGCATGTGTGTATAAAAACACAAGGCATTTGCTTTTGAAAGATCAGCAGACTCAAATCGTTATTTGCTTTTACATACCAAGCAATATTCTACACACATAAAAATTTCAATTTTTTTTTCACCAAAGCACATTATAAACATAAACATGTATGTATGCACACAAACACTATACATACGTACCAGACAAGTAAGCTCTGTGGAAAAAAATGTCGCACACTGATGATTACAAATATACTCTGATGTATTTATATGTATGTTAAAAATGCTTCTGTATTTATCTTTTAAAATGTTGTATATTTGTCAATTTGTTTTTCATTTTAAAAATTGAAATATATGTACATAGGCTTGTAACTATATTTGAAAATAATAAACAGGTTATTTTATACATATATATATACATAATTGAAATGAGCCGTCGCTAAAATGTATTTTGTCACCAGTAAAATAACTTTTCATTTATGAGGTGTTTTTTGATATGTATGTACATACATACATAAGTACCTATGTTATATGTCAATAACGAAGAATAAATACATAACTTACATAATTACTATTTGAAATAGCCCTACGTTAGAACAATGAATATTGTTTTAGCCTTCTCGAAATCGATAAACTGATACGTTCTGTTAGGCTGATTGGATAATCTAAGTAAGTACATATGTATGTAACTAATATGTATAATAGCTACATACATATGTATGTACATATGTATGTGTTTTTAAAAACCCCCTAGTAATTTGAATTTTCATCTAAGCAAGTAGGTATGTACATATGTACTAAGCTTTAATCTAACTCAAAATAGTGTTGACTTTTCAAATATCAAATTATTACCTACAGTTAAAATAATAGGTAATTATGTGTGTAACAAATAACAATATACATACATACATATGTAGGTACCTACATAGCAATTATATCAATATGTACATATAACAATATCAACTTTAAATCCGTGCTGAAATGAAAGTAACAAGCCAAAATAAGGCAAACATATGTATGTATGTACATATGTATGTAAAAATGTGCGTATAAATATAAAACAAAGTTACCCATCAAACCAAAAACTTCGATTTTGTAACGAATTTGAAAGTATCGATTTGTAAAAATATATCTTAACAATGTCGTTTAGACTATTCTTAATGTTTTCGTAATCATTTTTAATTGACTAAAGATCTGCACGTGATAAAACACTATTTATCTTGTAAATTTTATTAAATTTTTCATGTTAATTATATTTATCTATTGAACTAAAAATAATACAGTATTTTTCGGTTAATTGATCCTACGGTTAATTGGTTTCCACGCTTAATTGAACCACATGATCGGGCAAAAAAATATTGCATACGAAAACACATGTAAATTTCCTCGGATAATTGAACTCGGTTAATTGATTTTCCCGCTTAATTGGTTCAAATTCATGTCATCAAAAATAAATTTCCTCTTACTTTTACCCGGTTAATTGCATTATTATTGAAAAATAATCTGGCATTTTTGCACATACATATTTGACATCATTTGTGAAAAAATTTGTGTTTAAGTTTATGTTTTTTTGTAAAACCAATATATGAATTGTTTTTTATTTATTTAGTTTATAAATTTTATTTTTTTGTAAAACACATGTGCACACAAATAGTGCATTTAATAGTACATATGTACCTACAATAATAAATACATGCGATACACATACATATATGTACATTTTTTCTGTTACTTGCCTTTTTTTTTTTGTTTAAGGTAAAAAAAAATTATTTTGAAAAACTTAAAGTGCACATATGCGATTTCTTTTAATTCATTAGTATGTAGTTCCAATTATGCGTGATTTCTGTAATTGAACAAATTGTTCAATTAAACGGGATTCTTGTAATTGAAGGAATTGTTCAATTAAGCGGGTATCGGCTAATTGCTTCCCCGGTTAATTGAACAAAAAGTTGTGCAAATTTTGATGTGCAATTAACCGAAAAAGACTGTATTAACGAATTTTACCTGATTTTGCAATACTTACTTAATAATTAAATTTTTTAAAAAAATGTTTCTCTTCACAAACTCAATTTAAAACTTGTAAACATCAAATAGGTATAACTTCAGACATAATACAGAAATGTCTTACGGTAGAAAAACAAAATAAATATTTTGTATTATTGCCCATGCGCCCAACCATACGTACAAATATATATTATATAATTATATGTATGTATATATATATGTATGTATGCCTGAATGTTTTCATAAAAAGGGCATATCCTGCAGTTTTAAAAGTATAATTTTAATCGAAATCATTAAGTATTTCCCTAACGAAAATCCGACTAAATACTACAGTGGCCACAAGTAATGCAAGAGTTCGCCTTTGACTCTCTCACACATATACATGTAAAAAAAGTGTTTTTAAATGTAAAATTAGCAGAAGTCAACTAAAACGTTGCATAAACAAAGAAAAAGAACAATTAATTGAATATTTTATAACTATTGAAAAAGAAATTTGATAAATAAACAAATATGTATAAAAAAAAAAATTAAATTTCTGTAGTATTTTCATTTAGGAAATATCATTGTTGATCTAACTGGTACATTTTGACTAGAGAAATAGTTGGGAGTTGCTCACCAGTGATCTCATCGGTCTGATCGTGTCAAGTGATTACCGTCAATGTCATCCGTATGTTCAAATCGTCAGTCGAGTGCATTGCTAGTTATTAGGCTGGTAGTTAGAGGAAATGACTGGCAGCTCGCGAAATAGCTAGACATTCGCTAGCTACGCCGACTGCAGGGTATTTAAAATACTTGCAAACAATAATATTTATACACACAGAAGCAGAATTACATATATATGTAAGTATTTGTGTTGAAAATGTTAATGTTTGTTGAATTTTAAAGTTCTAACTAAGCTTGATGTTGATCTAATAAATATATTTGAGCTATCCATGAATAAATAATAGAAGCTGTCAATGGATGTTGAAAAAATTTCGATTATCTTTATTTTATGTATGTACCTACGTACTAGTAATGTTACGAATACTCGTATTCGATTTTTCGACTATTTGCTTATTTTAATATATTTTTATTCGTATTCGACAAGTAAGTATTTTGTTACCAGAAATTAAACATTTTTCCTTTTATGGGATGTTTGTTTCATATAAATTAGATTATTTCTAAACAAAATATGTTTCAATCAGCAGGTTTTCTTTTAAGCAAATGCAAGCAAGTGCTTTGAGATTGATCAAAAATAATAAATAACAATTTTTATTTTCAATTAAGCGATTTTTACATATAAACAGTGCGTTCTTATCCGAATTCGACTTTATACACATATATTTACCGTGTAGTACCTACACCATACCATAGCGTTTTAATTTACTTTAGCAAAAATAAAATTTCGGTTCTGAGTTTTGATTACATATATACAATTTTATAAACCTTTCAAAAATAAATTTAAAATAAATACTTGTGTGCTCCAGTATTGAGCTGAGGAGTCGCTCACTATAATTCTACCCACTAACAATTGTGCTACAGAGGCTTGTTAGTGTTGAATGTATATTAACTTAATTATAACTTTACGTATTTTTTCGTACAAACCCCTTTTTGTCACACATCTAAGCATGTGTGTATAAAAATACAAGGCATTTGCTTTTGAAAGATCAACACATTCAAATCGTTATTTGCTTTTAACATACCAAGCAGTGCTGCCACGACCAAAAAAATATTACAACCAAATTTTTTGAAAAAGTTACCAAATGTGATAAAATAACCAAATTAAAAATGCATATATTATTAAAAAAATATATTTAAATTTATTTAAAGTAGCATTACATACAGTTTATTTGCATTTTATACATAGTTAAATAATAATTGCAAAATAAGAAAACAAAAAAAAAAATTTCATACTAATAGTAAATGAAAAGGAGAAACTTAAATTGAAATCAGTTTTTGTTTATTTGAGCCCTTATTCGTAAAAATAGTTTTTTTTATAAGAGTTAAACCTGCCAAATGTTTATACAAAATTCATTTGATTGAAAGTTTATAAATTAAAATTTTTTTTGAATAGGATCATTACAATAAACAAAATTTGTACTGCACATTTATAAATAATAAGAAAGGAAAAAAAGAAATTGTTTTTACATATTAATAAATTTCTTATTAATAAGTGAAAAACATAACAAGAAACTTAAATTTAAACAAACTTTTTAAAGTGTTTATTTATTTAAAATAAACAATATTTGTACTTCAGGAAAAAAATGTAATTGTTTTACAAAATTTTTCTTTTAAATCAAAAAATTAATAGATTTACAATTCACAGTATTGAGATTAGAAATTATATACGAATTTTCAATTCATATCTTTGGCAGACCGTAAATAATGGGCAACATTTTGATTTTTGCACAACTGTTTCGATTGGATAATATTGTTAATAGTTTTAAAATCAAGACTATTACGAAATTTGGTTTTGTTTAAATTAAGCTGTGAAAACATTCTTTCGGCTGCAGCAGAACTATGTGGCAATGATAATAAATTTTGTACGAAATAAAAAAGTTGTTCAAAAGTTTTTTCGTTCATCCCATTTTTGTTTTGAAAGTTGTCAGGTCTAGTTAGATGTGAATCATTGAATATTTTTTGATAACACAGAGCAGATCATTTAGTAGTACGGAGAGGTGTTGACAGTGTTGGGACCCAATCGTACTATGAACAGGTAATTAAAAATTTTCAAAAATTGTTTTCAAAGCTTAACAAGTTATATATATAGTTAAAAAATATTCAAACGAAAAAAACTAACCAAAATGAAAAAATATTCGCATCTCACATTGAAAAATAAAATTACCAATTTTGGTTAGAAATAACAAAAAACGGCAGCTCTGATACCAAGCACTATTCTACACACATAAAAAAATTTCAATTTTTTTTTCACCAAAGCACATTATAAACATAAATATGTATGTATGCACACAAATCGTTTTTAGAACACTATACATACGTACCAGACAAGTAAACTGTGGAAAAAAATGTCGCACACTGATGATTACATATATACTCTGATGTATTTATATGTATGTTAAAAATGCTTCTGTATTTATCTTTTAAAATGTTGTATATTTGTCAATTTGTTTTTCATTTTAAAAATTGAAATATATGTACATAGGCTTGTAACTATATTTGAAAATAATAAACAGGTTATTTTATACATATATATATATACATAATTGAAATGAGCCGTCGCTAAAAAGTATTTTGTCACCAGTAAAATAACTTTCCTTTTATGAGGTGTTTTTTGATATGTACATACATACATACATAAGTACCTATGTAATAGGTCAATAACGAAGAATAAATAACTTACATAATTACTATTTGAACTAGCCCTACGTTAGAACAATGAATATTGTTTTAGCCTTCTCGAAATCGATAAACTGATACGTTCTGTTAGGCTGATTGGATAATATAAGTACATACATACATATGTACCTAATATGTATAATAGCTACATATTTCTACATATTTCATTTAAAAATATTTCTCGAATAATTTGCACAGAGTAGGTACATTTTCCAAAAAAAAAAAAAATCATAAAAAAGTAGTACATAAAATGTACAAAAACATATTAATTTATATATATATATGTATGTACATATATGTGTGTATGTTAAAAATGCATTTGTATTTAGAAGTAAAAAATATGTGATTTGTTTTTCATTTTAGATTCCTTTTAAACTCAGTGAGAAAAAAAGTAATGATAAAACATGCACACATACTGCTTACAGTATTATCAAAGGATATTAACAAAGGATATACAGGCTTATTATATTCTGCGAATCACATATATATGCATTGGTGAAGGGTATATAAGATTCGGCACAGCCGAATATAGCACTCTTACTTGTTTTATACACACATGCTTAGATGTGTGACAAAAAGGGGTTTGTACGAAAAAATACGTAAAGTTATAATTAAGTAGCACGATGGGTCGTGCGTTGAATTATTGTCTCTGACACATATTCAATACGCTTGACCTCGTATTCAATACTACTGAGGCACCTAGTGTATTTATAAATTTATTTCCGTTTTTTGTTATTTCTAACCAAAATTGGTAATTTTATTTTTCAATGTGAGAAGCGAATATTTTTTCATTTTGGTTACTTTTTTTCGTTTGAATATTTTTTAACTATATATATAACTTGTTAAACTTTGAAAACAATTTTTAAAATTTTGAATTACCTGTTCATAGTACGATTGGGTCCCAGCACTGTCAACACCTCTCCGTACTACTAAATGATCTGCTCTGTGTTATCAAAAAATATTCAATGATTCACATCTAACTAGACCTTTCAAAACAAAAATGGGATGAACGAAAAAACTTTCGAACAACTTTTTTATTTCGTACAAAATTTATTATCATTGCCACATAGTTCTGCTGCAGCCGAAAGAATGTTTTCACAGCTTAATTTAAACAAAACCAAATTTCGTAATAGTCTTGATTTTAAAACTATTAACAATATTATCCAATCGAAACAGTTGTGCAAAAATCAAAATGTTGCCCATTATTTACGGTCTGCCAAAGATATGAATTGAAAATTCGTATAAAATTTCTAATCTCAATACTGTGAATTGTAAATCTATTAATTTTTTGATTTAAAAGAAAAATTTTGTAAAACAATTACATTTTTTTCCTGAAGTACAAATATTGTTTATTTTAAATAAATAAACACTTTAAAAAGTTTGTTTAAATTTAAGTTTCTTGTTATGTTTTTCACTTATTAATAAGAATTTTATTAATATGTAAAATCAATTTCTTTTTTTTTTCCTTTCTTATTTTTTATAAATGTACAGTACAAATTTTGTTTATTGTAATGATCCTATTCAAAAAAAATTTTAATTTATAAACTTTCAATCAAATGAATTTAGTATAAACATTTGGCAGGTTTAACTCCTATAAAAAAACTATTTTTACGAATAAGGGCTCAAATAAACAAAAACTGATTTCAATTTAAATTTCTCCTTTTCATTTACTATTAGTATGATTTTTTTTTTTTTTGTTTTGCAATTATTATTTAACTATGTATAAAATGCAAATAAACTGTATGTAATGCAACTTTAAATAAATTAAATTTTTTTTTTAATAAAAAATGCATTTTAAATTTGGTTATTTTATCACATTTGGTAACTTTTTCAAAAAATTTGGTTGTAATATTTTTTTGGTCGTGGCAGCACTGCTTGGTATGTTAAAAGCAAATAACGATTTGAATGTGTTGATCTTTCAAAAGCAAATGCCTTGTATTTTTATACACACATGCTTAGATGTGTGACAAAAAGGGGTTTGTACGAAAAAATGCGTAAAGTTATAATTAAGTTAATATACATTCAACACTAACAAGCCTCTGTAGCACAATGGTTAGTGGGTAGAATTATAGTGAGCGACTCCTTAGTTCCATACTGGAGCACAAAGTATCTATTTTAAATTTATTTTTGAGAGGTTTATAAAATTGTATATATGTAATCAAAACTCAGAACCGAAATTTTATTTTTGCTAAAGTAAATTAAAACGCTATGGTATGGTGTAGGTACTACACGGTAAATATATGTGTATAAAGTCGAATTCGGATAAAAACGCACTGTTTATAGGTATGTAAAAATCGCTTAATTGAAAATAAAAATTGTTATTTATTATTTTTGATCAATCTCAAAGCACTTGCTTGCATTTGCTTTAAAGAAAACCTGCTGATTCAAACATATGTATTTTGTTTAGAAATAATCTAATTTATATGAAACAAACATCCCATAAAAGGAAAAATGTTTAATTTCTGGTAACAAAATACTTACTTGTCGAATACGAATAAAAATATATTAAAATAAGCAAATAGTCGAAAAATCGAATACGAGTATTCGTAACATTACTAGTACGTAGTAGGTACATACATACATAAAATAAAGATAATGGAAATTTTTTCAACATCCATCGACAGCTTCTATTATTTATTCATGGATAGCTCAAATATATGTATCAGATCAACATCAAGCTTAGTTAGAACTTTAAAATTCAACAAACATTAACATTTTCAACACAAATACTTACATATATAAGTAATTCTGCTTCTGTGTGTATAAATATTATTGTTTGCAAGTATTTTAAAAACCCTGCAGTCGGCGTAGCTAGCGTATGTCTAGCTATTTCGCGAGCTACCAGCCATTTCCACTAACTACCAGCCTAACAACTACCAATGCACTCGACTGACGTTTTTAACATACGGATGACATTGACGGAATTACTTGACACGATCAGACCGATGAGGTCACTGGTGAGCAACTCCCAACTATTTCTCTAGTCAAAATGTACCAGTTAGATCAACAATGATATTTCCTAAATGAAAATACTACAGAAATTTAAATTTTTTTTTGATATTTGTTTATTTATCAAATTTATTTTTCAATAGTTATAAAATATTCAATTAATTGTTCTTTTTCTTTGTTTATGCACCGTTTTAGTTGACTTCTACTCATTTTACCTTTAAAAACACTTTTTTTACATGTATATGTGTGAGAGAGTCAAAGGCGAACTCTTGCATTACTTGTGGCCACTGTAGTATTTAGTCGGATTTTCGTTAGGGAAATACTTAACGATTTCGATTAAAATTCTACTTTTAAAACTGCAGGGCATGCCCTTTTTATGAAAACATTCAGGCATACATACATACATATATATATATATATACATACATATAATTATATAATATATATTTGTACGTATGGTTGGGCGCATGGGCAATAATACAAAATATTTATTTTGTTTTTCTACCGTAAGACATTTCTGTATTATGTCTGAAGTTATACCTATTTGATGTTTACAAGTTTTAAATTGAGTTTGTGAAGAGAAACATTTTTTTTTTTAAATTTAATTATTAAGTAAGTATTGCAAAATCAGGTAAAATTCGTTAATACAGTCTTTTTCGGTTAATTGCACATCAAAATTTGCACAACTTTTTGTTCAATTAACCGGGGAACCAATTAGCCGATACCCGCTTAATTGAACAATTCGTTCAATTACAAGAATCCAGTTTAATTGAACAATTTGTTCAATTACAGAAATCACGCATAATTGGAACTACATACTAATGAATTAAAAGAAATCGCATATTTGCACTTTAAGTTTTTCAAAATAATTTTTTTTACCTTAAACAAAAAAAAGGCAAACAACAGAAAAAAATTTACATATATGTGTATCGCAGGTATTTATTATTGTAGGTACATACATATGTACTATTAAATGCACTATTTGTGTGCACATGAGTTTTACAAAAAAATAAAATTTAAAAATTAAATAAAAAACAATTCATACCTATATTGGTTTTACAAAAAAAACACAAACTTCAACACAAATTTTTTCACAAATGATGTCAAATATGTACATATGTGCAAAAATGCCAGATTATTTTTTAAATTAGTTTGGTTAAGAGTAATATGCTTAGAGTAATTTAATTGAAAGTAATGTAATTAAAAGTAATTTTTTTTTTTTTTTTTTTGATAATTTTATTATTTATTGAATCTTTAATTATAAATTAAATTATCAATAAGTTTTTAAATCTTAAATCTAAAAAATATTAAATATAAGTTTAGCCAATGCTAAACAAAATTTTTAATTTCAACGGTTAATTTTTGTTGTTTTACATATCTCGTGAACGGCTGAGAAAAAGAGTATCCCTTCTTTTCAGCCGGGTGTGGCCTCTATAATGAAGAATATTGCGCGCAAGTGGATTTGGGTGCAACTCAAGTTTTCTTATATATTTTTTCTCGTGTTTTGAAAATACTGTCTTCACCAACGGAACGTCTAGGTCTTTATGAATTCGATGGTTTCTGACATACCAATAAGCCAATTCATTTGGGCTGCTTTTAGTTTCATTTGTGTTAACTTTGCGTCTATATGCCAATTCCATGTTAAACGACGATCAAGATGAACGCCTAGATATTTTACTACAGTGTGTTGCGGTATAGTCTCGGTGTTAATTTTTATAGGCGGGCATGTTTCCCTGCGCAACGTAAAAGTGACTTGTGCACATTTCTGCTCGTTAACTTTTATACGCCATTGTTTGAGCCATTTTTCCAGTTTGGATATATATTCTTGTAAGTTGCGAGAAGCTTCTACAGGATTTTCGTGAACGCTTAGAAAGGCTGTATCATCCGCAAATGTTGATGTATGAATGTTACTGTTTAACGGTAAGTCAGAGGCATATATTAAATAAAGTAAGGGACCGAAGATACTGCCTTGAGGGACTCCGGCTTCAATCGACAGCGGAGGGCTTAAAAAATTGCCTTCCCTAACTACAAATTTACGTTCCATTAAATAGCTTTTTAAAAGCTTTACGATGTTTTCTGGTAGATTTTGTGTTAATTTGTTGAAAAGACCTTCGTGCCATACTTTATCGAAAGCTTGTGAGACATCAATAAAGAGCGCAGAGCAGTATTTCTTTTTTTCAAAAGTGTCTCTAACAACATTCACAAGTCTGTGAGTTTGTTCAATTGTGCTATGTTGACTGCGAAAGCCGAATTGATGATCTGGAATGCATCCAATTCTGCTCACTATAGGCATCAGCTTGCTCATATACAGCTTTTCAAATAGTTTTGAAATGTTAGACAGTAAACTAATAGGCCGATAGGATTCAACCTTTGTATGATCCTTGCCGGGCTTTGGTATCATAGTAATTAGCGAAACCTTCCATTCTTTAGGATAGTGTTCTAGGCGTAGAATACTGTTAAAAATGAATAGTATTATTCTTTTTGCAGTGTAAGGCAATTCTTGAAGCAATATGATTTGATTAAATTAATTTGATTAAAAGTAAGTATCTATATATATTTATCAAGTTTTATTTTAAATAAGCAAATTTAAAGATTTTGTATAAAAAGTAATTTATTTTCTATACACTTGAAAATTACTTTTTTGTATGTAGAGGAATTTTTGTTTTATATTTAATTGTATATCTAAGTAGGATTTTTTTTTTAAATTTTGTTTAAGTAAATAGATTTCTGAATTTACTTTAAAATTTTTTTTTGTATCTTATTGTTGTAAGTAATTATAAAAAATTTGTATTTTTCATATTATTTGTTTATAATTTTCAGTATTTTTCTTAATTTCATAACTTTTATCTTCAATGAAAAAATAAAAAAAAAATTTGTAAATTCATACAAATTTTGTTTTATTATTGGTTTTTTTTTAACATGTACATATTTTATTTTGTTTTTATTCTTAATGAGGGTTTTAATTTTGTGCAATTCAATTAATTTTTGTTTGTTTCTAATTTTTTATGTTTTATTTCCTTATACGATTTTTATGGACGGTTTTTATTTTTTTGTTACATTATTTTGAATTTTAACATTAGTGCCTTCGATTTCTTTGACAGTATAAGGCCCGTCATATATGCTATTGTGTTTATCATAAGGTTCTTTTTGCAAATATACAACATCATTCAATTCCAACAATATGGGTTTTGAAAATTTATCAAAGTACACTTTACTTCTCTCTTTATGTTTATCAGTCAGATGTTTTTTTTTTCTCGTCAGTTATTACTTCTATGGGTTCAGTAAGAAATATCTCTAAGATTTTTAATGTTTTATTACCCTGATCCTTTAGATCCTGTATGGTAAAAATTTTGAAAAATAAATCGATTTTTTTTTTTTTATATACAACTCTGCATGGTAAATTCCGAGTTTGTTGGTTTTCTAACCTCGAAAGCAGGAAGCCTAAGCTTGGTGTTTCGTTAACAAATTCGAAGTCCACACACAGCAGTTTTTAAATCTTTTATATGCATATATGCTAAATTTTATAATATTGTCATCATATCTATGGATTACTGTCTTAAATTTTGCTATTTTCTTACTGAAATCATGCGAGAATTTATCATAAATTTTCAAATTTAAATTTTTATTAATGTACAAAGAATTTTCAGTGCTATTATTGTTGTCACATTGTCGTCTAGCCATTGCGCGAGTCGTTACTGCAAGAACTGTCGTATATGTCTTATTATGCAACTTGGACATCTATTAGATGTTATTATGTTCGCTGGGATGTCTCACTTACTAACTTTTTCCTTTTCATAGTCAAAAACCGAATATTCTTGCAATAATAAAATTGTAAAAAAAAACAATTTGAATGAACTGACATACATGTACAATGTACATATGTATGTTTATTTACATTTAGCTTTGTTTATGTACATATATCCATATATGCATGTATATGTTCATTAATGTTCACGTATGTATGTATATATTTTTGTTTATATATACATATATACATATTTATTGTCATACATACACGCATATGTGGTTTTTTGTTTGTATGTATGTTTTTATTGTAATGTTTTTTGTTTATTTTGTGTTTCTTGTTTGTTTTTCTTTTTGACAATTTATTTTTATACATACATATGTATGTACTATGTTTACTATGGTAAAACAACCCTTAAATTTTGATTGTTATTTTTCACAGCACACACTTGTGTACATCTAATTTGTGTACATACATATACATATACAGCTTCCAACATAAAACAACGCAAAAGAGGTTTTTATTTTTCATTTCAAATTTTTATTTATCCACTTATTTGTATTCACCTATACATATATTACAAATCTATTTGGAATGTATGTATATTATATACATAAGTAAATATGTAGTAAATAAATAAATTTTTTTTTTTTTTTATATATAAAGAAATTTCCTTTGTGTTGTTTATGTGTGTATATTTTTGTGTGTTTTGTAATTAATTATGTATGTATTTGATTGTGTTGGATGGTGTTTGTATATTTGTATAAGTGTATGTATGTATATATTTTAATAAAAACGAATACATATGTATGTGTATAAATATATTTTATAAGTATGTTTTTTTTATATATATGATACCCCTTTTTTGTTGTTGGTTAAGCCTCTTTTTGCCATCTCTCTAGTTGCTTGTCTGTTGTCACTGCGTTGTAGACTTTTGTTGTCGTTGTCTTCTCTGTTTTCCGTTTCTTCGTTGAATTCTATTGTTGTTATTATTGTT
Organism: Lypha dubia; assembly: GCA_947311025.1. NCBI lineage: Eukaryota > Metazoa > Arthropoda > Insecta > Diptera > Tachinidae > Lypha > Lypha dubia. The sequence continues at coordinate 58,327,901 of OX371261.1, read as the reverse complement.
GTGTCTGTTGTTTTTGGTTATGTTGTGCGCATAAATTTTCTGTTGAGTTTTTTTTTCTTCGTACTTTCGTTGTTTGTTATGGCTTTTTCTTTATTATTTAGTTGATTCCGTTGATTTTAATATATTGTAGTTGTTGCTATTTTGGTTTTTAATGTTCAAGTTCAAGGATTATTTGTTTTTAAAGTTTTCTTCTTTTGATGTTTCTTATTTATCGTTAATAAATTTTTTGTATAGTTAATACATATGTATATATTTTAAATATAGGTTGTTTTTATTGTTGTTGTTGAGGGGCTTTGTTATGTTATGTTGTTGCTTTGTTTAAGTTTGTTTATGTAGATAGGTACATATGTATGTACATATAGTACGTATAATATTTATACTTTATTTTCAATATTTTGTTTTTGTTTAATTATCTTACAATATTTATTATTCTTTTTATTGTGTTCTGTTATAACATTTGATTATTTGTATACATATATTGTATGTTGATGGTTAATTTCATGTTTCACATACATATAGTTTTATCGTTTTCATTTAGTGTTCTTCTTTCTGTGATTTTCTTAAATTTTAATTTTTTTTCAAGTCTTTATATTTTCATTGTTTATTATGTGGGTTCTTCTTTATTATTTTATTTCTTTCATATTGTTTCGTTTTCATTTAGTTGTCTTTTTTTTCTTAATGTATATAATTTTAAATTTCAGTTTGTTTCTCTTTTTTTTTCTTCGTTTTATTTTCTATTTCATTTTGTTTCGTTTCATTGTCATTTTGTTTCTTTTTTTCTTCAGACGTTTTCTGTACACGTACGTTTTTCAAAAAGAGATTTTTATTCTTTACTCTCCTGTGATTTTCCTTACTTATTACTAAGTTTTTTTTATATTTTTTATTTTCTTCTTATTTTGTGTTCGGTACTCTTTTTTCTTATAACGGATTTTGCATCTTTTGATATTTTTTTTTTTTGCTGTTTTGCGTTAGTCTTTTTTTTTTTTAGCAGGATTTTTAAAATTGTACCGTTGGGTACAGTTGTACCTAAAATATTTCTTTTTATGTTATTTCCAGTTATTTTAGTTAAGCTGTTTTTTGTACGAAAATATTTTGAAATTGAAAATTTACGTGTTGCTTTTCTAGGTTCTTTTTCTTCTTTATAGTTATTTTTAACATTATTTTTCTTCTTAGTTTTTATGTTTTTCAAATCGTATTTTTACGTGGCTGTACTTTTAAATTTCGTTTTAATTTTCCCATTTTTCTTTTAAGATTCTGGTTTTTTCCACTTTTATTTTCAGTTGCCATCTGTTTTAATAACAGTTTTTTGTTTCCATTTTTTTCTGTTTTCGATTGTTTTTTTTTGTATTTTACTGTACTTTTTTTTCATTTAATTTTGCCTTAATAGATTCTTGATTTTTGTTTAAATTTCTGAAATCTTCTTCTTGTTGTTTTGTTGGTTGTTTTAATCAGTGGCGTCGAAAAATCTGTCTGTATGACTGCTTCACCAAACATGTGTATTATATTCTTGCCGTATTAAACAAAAACGCCGACGTCGCTGCTTTTGAATAAATGTAGTTCAACTATTTTAATGACAAAACTCTAAATGTTGTCCACTTAAGCATTTTTTCCGCACTCTAATTAATTAATTAATTTTAATTTACAGTTAGACCTTTCTGCAACATGATAACTGCTTCGTTGAGAGTTTTATAAGTTTTTTTTTTTAATTTTATCATTATTGTCTTAAATTTCTTTTTCTTTTTTTTTTCTTCTCTTCCACTTTTCTTTGTTTGTGTTCATTTTTTTTTTAATTTTAGTTAAGTTTTTTTTTGTTAATTAAATTTTTTTTTTATTTAATTTGCCGTCGCAAATTCAGCTGTCACGGTCGCCATGTTGTACTTACATTTTATTTAATTAAAACTCCATGTTGTTCCTTTGGTTATTCAGTTTAGACTCCTCTCTCAACATCTTCTTTATTTAATCTTAAGCATACACATAGCTGCCAGATTTTTTGAGGTAATATCGTCATATTTTTGGGAAAAAATCGTCATTATCGTCAATATAGCTTATTGAAATCGTCATAAAAACGTCAAATGAAAAAAACACATTTTTTGCAACAAAACATATTTTATTAGAGGCAAAACACATCAAAACTCTTAAATAAACAAATCTGATTAATAAAATAGCATTATTTTGAATACAGAGATCAGATACTTCAACTAGAATTCACGATAAAATCACATGTAAATAGATTGCATGTTTTTCAATACTTTGAAAACATGCAAGGAAAAAATATTGTATGGAAAAAAATAAAAAAAATCCAAATTCTTTGGTTATTTTTACTTCAATTTAGTAAAATATGATTTTAAATTTCATTTTTGGAAACACATTTTCTAAAAATGTATTAAAACTAAAATAAAATTTATACAATAAAAATATAATTGTTAAAGAAAATAGACTTGTTTACATATACATACATATATATGTATATGTATAATATATTTTACAAATACATATATATTGCAATTAAACATACTCGTATTTATTAATACAGGTACAATTGTTAAATCATAGTAGCTTTAAAAAATCTTTTGTAATTAATATTGCTTCCAAATACGACTTTTTCAATGAATTTCTTACTTAAGTCTTTTTTATGTTTACCTGACTAAATTTTATTTCCACATTTGCTGGGGATAGTGGTAAAACTAGGTTTTTTTTTAATAAATTTAGTTAAAACTGGAAACAAAAGGCTAGAATCCCTCAGTTGCATCTCTGATATTTTTTTTTCCAAAAATCCAATAGTTATATGTTTTTATCAGTGAAATAATTTTAACTGTCTGAACTCAGTTTCTTCTAGCTCTTGGCATTCACTTTCTTCAACAAAATATAAAAATACTGTTATAATTTCAGAAAACGAACTTTTTTCTACATTAATAACATTAAATGGATTAATTTGGCCAAATCTGGATAATATCTGATCACAAAGCTCTATATAAAAATTAACACAATTATTATTTTTCTTTTTCACTTATTTGTGCTTCTTCAAATTCATCTCTGGCAAATATTGCTAAATAAATGTCTTCAAAATATTATAAATTTGTTTTTTGTTTTTATAATCAACTAGCTGAGCGTCTACACGAACATACGAACAAGCCCTAAAAATTTAATCGAATTCGATTTGACCGTTCGTTAGTTATAAAGCCACAACACACTCGCAACAATTTTTTATATACATATATAGATTAAATAAAAGTTTACAGTTTTAAGCAAACTACTCGTAGTTTTTAAACAGTTGCTCATTAAAATTTTCAGCAGTTCAGTTGCTTTAATAGTACAAATAAATGTTGCAATCTTAAATTATTTAAAATCTTCAATATTAGGGTATAAATCGTCCCATCGTCACTATGTAATTTTTAGGACCCAAAATCGTCAAAATGACGATAAATCGTCAAATCTGGCAACTATGAGCATACATACAGAAAATGTATCGAGAGTCGATACATACCTTTGTATAACGATATGCATATCGAGTCTCGATATGCAGGGATGGAAATGCCAGTAATGGCACTACAAAACATTAACAATGAAATATTTAAGATATATTGAGTTTAATAGACATATATATAAGTAAGTATGAGTAATAATATAATATAAAATAATAGAATAATAAAATAATAATATATGTTAAAAATATAGATATAAGACGATAGGATAATTTTAACATAAAGGAATTATTGAAATATGACATATTTAAGGAAAATGTTAATTACATAAATAATTTCTTAGCTCAATTTTAAAGGTATTAGCGTTGCCTAAGTTTTGTATGAAATTCGGTAATGTATTCCAAAGACTTATTGTGTGTATTAAGAATTGCCGTTGAGATATGAGACTTTTATATTTGGTTTGAATTATATTTTTCCCACGATTTGATCTTGCAAATATAATTATTTTATAAATAATGTATAAAGTAGTTTATCGATCGACCTATTTGTAATATTTAATTAAAACGACAAAATTTTTGTTTCAAGCTCGAGGTCAAGTTTTGGTGATAATCTTTATTATTCACTTATGCCAATATTTCGCTACAAACTTCGAGTAGCATCATCAGGGCTTATGTTCTAAAAAACAATAAATAAGTACCATTATCTAATAATTATTATAAAAATATAAAGATAAATATTGATAATTGTGTATATATGTATGTATGTACATCAATATTTTGTAAACAAATCAGAATAACAAACAAAGCAATCAAAAATGTATTAACTAACATTAACAGTACTGTAACAACAACAGAGCTTACATTGAGTAATTCACACACAACTAAACCAATATTTTAACGTCCATGTGTTTGAGTGATCGTCAAAAATAACACTAACAAGTAAGAGTGCTATATTCGGCTGTGCCGAATCTTATATACCCTTCACCAATGCATATATATGTGATTCGCAGAATATAATAAGCCTGTATATCCTTTGTTAATATCCTTTGATAATACTGTAAGCAGTATGTGTGCATGTTTTATCATTACTTTTTTTCTCACTGAGTTTAAAAGGAATCTAAAATGAAAAACAAATCACATATTTTTTACTTCTAAATACAAATGCATTTTTAACATACACACATATATGTACATACATATATATATAAATTAATATGTTTTTGTACATTTTATGTACTACTTTTTTATGACTTTTTTTTTTTTTTTTGGAAAATGTACCTACTCTGTGCAAATTATTCGAGAAATATTTTTAAATGAAATATGTAGAAATATGTAGCTATTATACATATTAGGTACATATGTATGTATGTATGTACTTATATTATCCAATCAGCCTAACAGAACGTATCAGTTTATCGATTTCGAGAAGGCTAAAACAATATTCATTGTTCTAACGTAGGGCTAGTTCAAATAGTAATTATGTAAGTTATTTATTCTTCGTTATTGACCTATTACATAGGTACTTATGTATGTATGTACATATCAAAAAACACCTCATAGAAGGGAAAGTTATTTTACTGGTGACAAAATACTTTTTAGCGACGGCTCATTTCAATTATGTATACAGTATTTTTCGGTTAATTGACCCTACGGTTAATTGGTTTCCACGCTTAATTGAACCACATAATCGGGCAAAAAAATATTGCATACGAAAACACATGTAAATTTCCTCGGATAATTGAACCCGGTTAATTGATTTTTCCGCTTAATTGGTTCAAAATTCATGTCATCAAAAATAAATTTCCTCTTACTTTTACCCGGTTAATTGCAAATGAATTGTTTTTTAGTTTATAAATTTAATTTTTTTGTAAAACTCATGTGCACACAAATAGTGCATTTAATAGTACATAGTATGTACCTACAATAATAAATACCTGCGTATACACAATATGTACATTTTTTTCTGTTACTTGCATTTTTTTCGTTTAAGGTAAAAAAAAAATTATTTTGAAAAACTTAAAGTGCACATATGCGATTTCTTTTAATTCATTAGTAGTTCCAATTATGCGGATTCTTGTAATTGAACGATTTGTTGAATTAAGCGGGTATCGGCTAATTGGTTCCCCGGTTAATTGAACAAAAAGTTGTGCAAATTTTGATGTGCAATTAACCGAAAAATACATATATACCTATGTATATATATATACACAAATGTATATTTAGCGTGTAGTACCTACACCTGTATCATACCATAGCGTTTTAATTTACTTTAGCAAAAATAAAATTTCGGTTCTGATTTTTGATTACATACATATATACAATTTTATAACCCTTTCAGCAGCTATATTCTGTAACTCGCTAAAGCTAAATCTCCATCGCTAAAAATGTCTAAAATCGTTTTAGAGAATTTTAGCTACATATTGAATTCTGTAATTCGTATTGCTAAATTAGGCAATCTCATAAAAATTAAATTCGCCGCAATTTTGGCGTTTGCTCTAAGAGTAAACAATGCTCTCTCACCTCGCTAAAATGTTATAAATTTGTATTCTCTAAGCACATTTAAGCAAATTTTCTAGCTAGAAACGCTAAAATTTAAGCAACGATATTTTGAAGGGGCTAAAAAGAAATTTACGCAAAATATTTTTTATATTATTGTTGTTTAGCCTTTTTTTTAGAAAAATAATGTAGAAAACTAGAAAAAGGATAAAAAAGGGCAAAAATACATGCTCATTTAGTATTTGGAATAGCATAAAGAGGTTGTCCATGATAGGTTGAAGTGTTTTAGCTGTTATGAGTAGTTTAATTTAAATAAAACTCAAATACTAAATTTTATATAAAAATGTATTTAATAAAAAAAAAGATTTTTACAATATTACAAAATTAATCAAAACTCTATACACAAATTTTAAATTTATTATGATCAAAAAAATTGTTGTACAAACAAGTACTTTCAAATAAATATGCCACAGTACCGCCAGCTAATAGCACATAGAAAAATTTCAATCGTTTACTGAAATTATTTCTTAACAGTGATGCCATCTCTTATAAATGTTCCCATAACTTTCGAACGTAATGCTTTCTTGAGAAATTACTACGCAAAAATCATGCGCTTTACAATTTTCAAAATGCATGTGCTGCAAAAAAACAATAAGTTTTGACTAGAACTTTGTGAAATAGCTTTAAAAAATAGACGTTTTAAAACATATTTTAAATTTTTTTTTGACAAAAACACAATCATTGTTACGGAGTATAAATTATAATGTAAGGTAACACTAATATAAAATGCCAAATATACACGCATATATATTTGTCTCTTTTCAATATTATATTATCAAATAAGAAAGAAAGGAATGATCTAATGATAGAAAATTAGCTACGGCGAAAAGAGTAAATTTTAGCTAAGCGATTAGAGTTACAGAATACCTTTTTAGCAAAATCGCTAAAATTTTCGCCCTAAAAATTTTAGCGATCGAGATTTAGCTTTAGCTACGAGAATTACAGAATATAGCTGCAGAAATAAATTTAAAATAAATAAATACTCCAGTATTGAACTGAGGAATCGCTCACAATAATCCTACACACGACCCATCGTGCTACTGAGGCTAGATAGTTCTTTGTGTATATTAATTTAAAAATATATATATATATATATATATATATATATATATATATATATATATATATATATATATATATGTATAAAATAACCTGTTTATTATTTTCAAAAATAGTTACAAGCGTATGTACATATATTTCAATTTTTAAAATGAAAAACAAATTGACAAATATACAACATTTTAAAAGATAAATACAGAAGCATTTTTAACATACATATAAATACATCAGAGTATATATGTAATCATAAGTGTGCGACATTTTTTTCCACAGAGTTTACTTGTCTGGTACGTATGTATAGTGTTCTAAAAACGATTTGTGTGCATACATACATATTTATGTTTATAATGTGCTTTGGTGAAAAAAAAATTGAAATTTTTTATGTGTGTAGAATAGTGCTTGGTATCAGAGCTGCCGTTTTTTGTTATTTCTAACAAAAATTGGTAATGTATTTTTTAATGTGAGATGCGAATATTTTTTCATTTTGGTTAGTTTTTTTCGTTTGAATATTTTTTAACTATATATATAACTTGTTAAGCTTTGAAAACAATTTTTGAAAATTTTTAATTACCTGTTCATAGTACGATTGGGTCCCAACACTGTCAACACCTATCCGTACTACTAAATGATCTGCTCTGTGTTATTAAAAAATATTCAATGATTCACATCTAGCTAGACCTGACAACTTTCAAAACAAAAATGGGACGAACGAAAAAACTTTTGAACAACTTTTTTATTTCGTACAAAATTTATTATCATTGCCACATAGTTCTGCTGCAGCCGAAAGAATGTTTTCACAGCTTAATTTAAACAAAACCAAATTTCGTAATAGTCTTGATTTTAAAACTATTAACAATATTATCCAATCGAAATATTTGTGCAAAAATCAAAATGTTGCCCATTATTTACGGTCTGCCAAAGATATGAATTGAAAATTCGTATATAATTTCTAATCTCAATACTGTGAATTGTAAATCTATTAATTTTTTGATTTAAAAGAAAAATTTTGTAAAACAATTACATTTTTTTCCTGAAGTACAAATATTGTTTATTTTAAATAAATAAACACTTTAAAAAGTTTGTTTAAATTTAAGTTTCTTGTTATGTTTTTCACTTATTAATAAGAAATTTATTAATATGTAAAAACAATTTCTTTTTTTCCTTTCTTATTATTTATAAATGTGCAGTACAAATTTTGTTTATTGTAATGATCCTATTCAAAAAAAATTTTAATTTATAAACTTTCAATCAAATGAATTTTGTATAAACATTTGGCAGGTTTAACTCTTATAAAAAAAAACTATTTTTACGAATAAGGGCTCAAATAAACAAAAACTGATTTCAATTTAAGTTTCTCCTTTTCATTTACTATTAGTATGATTTTTTTTTTTTCGTTTTCTTGTTTTGCAATTATTATTTAACTATGTATAAAATGCAAATAAACTGTATGTAATGCTACTTTAAATAAATTTAAATATTTTTTGTTAATAAAATATGCATTTTAAATTTGCTTATTTTTTCACATTTGGTAACTTTTTCAAAATATTTGGTTGTAATATTTTTTTGGTCGTGGCAGTACTGCTTGGTATGTTAAAAGCAAATAACGATTTGAATGTGTTGATCTTTCAAAAGCAAATGCTTTGTATTTTTATACACACATGCTTAGATGTGTGACAAAAAGGGGTTTGTACGAAAAAATGCGTAAAGCTATAATTAAGTTAATATACATTCAACACTAATAAGCCTCTGTAGCACAATGGTTAGTGGGTACAATTATAGTGAGCGACTCCTTAGTTCAATACTGGAGCACAAAGTATTTATTTTAAATTTATTTTTGAAAGGTTTATAAAATTGTATATATGTAATCAAAACTCAGAACCGAAATTTTATTTTTGCTAAAGTAAATTAAAACGCTATGGTATGGTGTAGGTACTACACGGTAAATATATGTGTATAAAGTCGAATTCGGATAAGAACGCACTGTTTATATGTAAAAAACGCTTAATTGAAAATAAAAATTGTTATTTATATTTATTATTTTTGATCAATCTCAAAGCACTTGCTTGCATTTGCTTAAAAGAAAACCTGCTGATTGAAACATATTTTGTTTAGAAATAATCTAATTTATATGAAACAAACATCCCATAAAAGGAAAAATGTTTAATTTCTGGTAACAAAATACTTACTTGTCGAATACGAATAAAAATATATTAAAATAAGCAAATAGTCGAAAAATCGAATACGAGTATTCGTAACATTACTAGTACGTAGTAGGTACATACATACATAAAATAAAGATAATGGAAATTTTTTCAACATCCATCGACAGCTTCTATTATTTATTCATGGATAGCTCAAATATATGTATCAGATCAACATCAAGCTTAGTTAGAACTTTAAAATTCAACAAACATTAACATTTTCAACACAAATACTTACATATATATGTAATGCTGCTTCTGTGTGTATAAATATTATTGTTTGCAAGTATTTTAAATACCCTGCAGTCGGCGTAGCTAGCGAATGTCTAGCTATTTCGCGAGCTACCAGTCATTTCCTCTAACTACCAGCCTAACAACTAGCAATGCACTCGACTGACGATTTGAACATACGGATGACATTGACGGTAATCACTTGACACGATCAGACCGATGAGATCACTGGTGAGCAACTCCCAACTATTTCTCTAGTCAAAATGTACCAGTTAGATCAACAATGATATTTCCTAAATGAAAATACTACAGAAATTTAATTTTTTTTTGATACATATTTGTTTATTTATCAAATTTCTTTTTCAATAGTTATAAAATATTCAATTAATTGTTCTTTTTCTTTGTTTATGCAACGTTTTAGTTGACTTCTGCTCATTTTACCTTTAAAAACACTTTTTTTACATGTATATGTGTGAGAGAGTCAAAGGCGAACTCTTGCATTACTTGTGGCCACTGTAGTATTTAGTCGGATTTTCGTTAGGGAAATACTTAACGATTTCGATTAAAATTCTACTTTTAAAAATGCAGGGTATGCCCTTTTTATGAAAACATTCAGGCATACATACATATATATATATACATACATATAATTATATAATATATATTTGTACGTATGGTTGGGCGCATGGGCAATAATACAAAATATTTATTTTGTTTTTCTACCGTAAGACATTTCTGTATTATGTCTGAAGTTATACCTATTTGATGTTTACAAGTTTTAAATTGAGTTTGTGAAGAGAAACATTTTTTTAAAAAATTTAATTATTAAGTAAGTATTGCAAAATCAGGTAAACTTCGTTAATACAGTCTTTTTCGGTTAATTGCACATCAAAATTTGCACAACTTTTTGTTCAATTAACCGGGGAACCAATTAGCCGATACCCGCTTAATTGAACAATTCGTTCAATTACAAGAATCCCGTTTAATTGAACAATTTGTTCAATTACAGAAATCACGCATAATTGGAACTACATACTAATGAATTAAAAGAAATCGCATATGTGCACTTAAAGTTTTTCAAAATAATTTTTTTTTACCTTAAACAAAAAAAAGGCAAGTAACAGAAAAAAATGTACATATATGTGTATCGCAGGTATTTATTATTGTAGGTACATACTATGTACTATTAAATGCACTATTTGTGTGCACATGAGTTTTACAAAAAAATTAAATTTATAAACTAAATAAAAAACAATTCATATATTGGTTTTACAAAAAAAACATAAACTTGAACACAAATTTTTTCACAAATGATGTCAATAATGTATGTGCAAAAATGCCAGATTATTTTTCAATAATAATGCAATTAACCGGGTAAAAGTAAGAGGAAATTTATTTTTGATTACATGAATTTTGAACCAATTAAGCGGGAAAATCAATTAACCGAGTTCAATTATCCGAGGAAATTTACATGTGTTTTCGTATGCAATATTTTTTTGCCCGATCATGTGGTTCAATTAAGCGTGGAAACCAATTAACCGTAGGGTCAAATAACCGAAAAATACTGTATTATTTTTAGTTCAATAGATAAATATAATTAAGGCACCACGAAATAAGCCCCAATGAAATAAGCCCCAAATCGAAAAATGAAATAAGCCCCAAAAAATTTTATGAAATAAACCCCAAAAAAAATGAAATAAGCCCCAAACAAAATTTACGAAATAAGCCCCAAATAAAATGAAATAAGCCCCAAAAAATTTTATGAAATAAGCCCCAAATTTTTAAAAAATGAAATAAACCCCAAAAAAATGAAATAAGCCCCAAATTTGTTAACTTTATGATGTAAGCTTAAGAAGAAATCATAAAATGCAAGAATTTTATCCTCTAAATTATATCGAACACCGGCTTCGCGTTCCAAGCATTCTCTGCATAACCGGCCTACGGCCGGGCGCAAGGAATTTATCCTCTATGGTATATCGAACACCGGCTTCGCGTTCAAAGTATTTTCTGCATAACCGGCCTACGGCCGGTCGCAAGGAATTTATCCTCTATGGTATATCGAACACCGGCTTCGCGTTCAAAGTATTTTCTGCATAACTGGCCTACGGCCGGTCGCAAGGAATTTATCCTCTATGGTATATCGAACACCGGCTTCGCGTTCCAAGCATTCTCTGCATAACCGGCCTACGGCCGGGCGCAAGGAATTTATCCTCTATGGTATATCGAACACCGGCTTCGCGTTCCAAGCATTCTCTGCATAACCGGCCTACGGCCGGGCGCAAGGAATTTATCCTCTATGGTATATCGAACACCGGCTTCGCGTTCCAAGCATTCTCTGCATAACCGGCCTACGGCCGGGCGCAAAGAATTTATCCTCTATGGTATATCGAACACCGGCTTCGCGTTCAAAGTATTCTCTGCATAACCGGCCTACGGCAGGGCGCAAGGATTTTAGATCTATTTTACGGATATGAAATAAGCCCCAAATAAAATGAAATAAGCCCCAAAAAATTTTATGAAATAAGCCCCAAATTTTTAAAAAATGAAATAAGCCCCAAAAAAAATGAAATAAACCCCAAACAAAAAATTTGAAAATTTTTTGGGGCTTATTTCATTTTTCGATTTGGGGCTTATTTCGTGCCACCTATAATTAACATGAAAAATTTAATAAAATTTACAAGATAAATAGTGTTTTATCACGTGCAGATCTTTAGTCAATTAAAAATGATTACGAAAACATTAAGAATAGTCTAAACGACATTGTTAAGACATATTTTTACAAATCGAAACTTTCAAATTCGTTACAAAATCGAAGTTTTTGGTTTGATGGGTAACTTTGTTTTATATTTATACGCACATTTTTACATACATATGTACATACATATGTTTGCCTTATGTTGCCTTGTTACTTTCATTTCAGCACGGATTTAAAGTTGATATTGTTATATGTACATATTGATATAATTGCTATGTAGGTACCTACATATGTATGTATGTATATTGTTATTTGTTACACACATAATTACCTATTATTTTAACTGTAGGTAGTAATTTGATATTTGAAAAGTCAACACTATTTTGAGTTAGCTTAAAACTTAGTAGGTACATACATATGTACATACATACCTACTTGCTTAGATGAAAATTCAAATTACTAGGGGGTTTTTAAAAACACATACATATGTACATACATATGTATGTAGCTATTATACATATTAGTTACATACATACATATGTACTTACTTAGATTATCCAATCAGCCTAACAGAACGTATCAGTTTATCGATTTCGAGAAGGCTAAAACAATATTCATTGTTCTAACGTAGGGCTATTTCAAATAGTAATTATTGACCTATTACATATGTAGGTACTTATGTATGTACATACATATCAAAAAACACCTCATAAAAGGGAAAGTTATTTTACTGGTGACAAAATACTTTTTAGCGACGGCTCATTTCAATTATGTATATGTATATATATGTATAAAATAACCTGTTTATTATTTTCAAATATACATAGTTACAAGCCTATGTAGATACATATATTTCAATTTTTAAAATGAAAAACAAATTGACAAATATATAACATTTTAAAAGATAAATACAAAAGCATTTTTAACATACATATAAATACATCAGAGTATATTTTTGTAATCATCAGTGTGCGACATTTTTTTCCACAGAGTTTACTTGTCTGGTACGTATAGTGTTATAAAAACGATGTGTGTGCATACATACATATTTATGTTTATAATGTGCTTTGGTGAAAAAAAATTGAAATTTTTTATGTGTGTAGAATAGTGCTTGGTATCAGAGCTGCCGTTTTTTGTTATTTCTAACCAAAATTGGTAATTTTATTTTTCAATGTGAGATGCGAATATTTTTTCATTTTGGTTAGTTTTTTTCGTTTGAATATTTTTTAACTATACATATATATAACTTGTTAAGCTTTGAAAACAATTTTTGAAAATTTTTAATTACCTGTTCATAGTACGATTGGGTCCCAACACTGTCAACACCTCTCCGTACTACTACATGATCTGCTCTGTGTTATCAAAAAATATTCAATGATTCACATCTAACTAGACCTGACAACTTTCAAAACAAAAATGGGACGAACGAAAAAACTTTTGAACAACTTTTTTATTTCGTACAAAATTTATTATCATTGCCACATAGTTCTGCTGCAGCCGAAAGAATGTTTTCACAGCTTAATTTAAACAAAACCAAATTTCGTAATAGTCTTGATTTTAAAACTATTAACAATATTATCCAATCGAAACAGTTGTGCAAAAATCAAAATGTTGCCCATTATTTACGGTCTGCCAAAGATATGAATTGAAAATTCGTATATAATTTCTAATCTCAATACTGTGAATTGTAAATCTATTAATTTTTTGATTTAAAAGAAAAATTTTGTAAAACAATTACATTTTTTTCCTGAAGTACAAATATTGTTTATTTTAAATAAATAAACACTTTAAAAAGTTTGTTTAAATTTAAGTTTCTTGTTATGTTTTTCACTTATTAATATGAAATTTATTAATATGTAAAAACAATTTCTTTTTTTCCTTTCTTATTATTTATAAATGTGCAGTACAAATTTTGTTTATTGTAATGATCCTATTCAAAAAAAATTTTAATTTATAAACTTTCAATCAAATGAATTTTGTATAAACATTTGGCAGGTTTAACTCTTATAAAAAAAAACTATTTTTACGAATAAGGGCTCAAATAAACAAAAACTGATTTCAATTTAAGTTTCTCCTTTTCATTTACTATTAGTATGATTTTTTTTTTTGTTTTCTTGTTTTGCAATTATTATTTAACTATGTATAAAATGCAAATAAACTGTATGTAATGCTACTTTAAATAAATTTAAATATTTTTTGTTAATAAAATATGCATTTTAAATTTGGTTATTTTTTCACATTTGGTAACTTTTTCAAAATATTTGGTTGTAATATTTTTTTGGTCGTGGCAGCACTGCTTGGTATGTTAAAAGCAAATAACGATTTGAATGTGTTGATCTTTCAAAAGCAAATGCCTTGTATTTTTATACACACATGCTTAGATGTGTGACAAAAAGGGGTTTGTACGAAAAAATGCGTAAAGTTATAATTAAGTTAATATACATTCAACACTAACAAGCCTCTGTAGCACAATGGTTAGTGGGTAGAATTATAGTGAGCGACTCCTTAGTTCCATACTGGAGCACAAAGTATCTATTTTAAATTTATTTTTGAGAGGTTTATAAAATTGTATATATGTAATCAAAACTCAGAACCGAAATTTTATTTTTGCTAAAGTAAATTAAAACGCTATGGTATGGTGTAGGTACTACACGGTAAATATATGTGTATAAAGTCGAATTCGGATAAGAACGCACTGTTTATATGTAAAAAACGCTTAATTGAAAATAAAAATTGTTATTTATATTTATTATTTTTGATCAATCTCAAAGCACTTGCTTGCATTTGCTTAAAAGAAAACCTGCTGATTGAAACATATTTTGTTTAGAAATAATCTAATTTATATGAAACAAACATCCCATAAAAGGAAAAATGTTTAATTTCTGGTAACAAAATACTTACTTGTCGAATACGAATAAAAATATATTAAAATAAGCAAATAGTCGAAAAATCGAATACGAGTATTCGTAACATTACTAGTACGTAGTAGGTACATACATACATAAAATAAAGATAATGGAAATTTTTTCAACATCCATCGACAGCTTCTATTATTTATTCATGGATAGCTCAAATATATGTATCAGATCAACATCAAGCTTAGTTAGAACTTTAAAATTCAACAAACATTAACATTTTCAACACAAATCCTTACATATATATGTAATGCTGCTTCTGTGTGTATAAATATTATTGTTTGCAAGTATTTTAAATACCCTGCAGTCGGCGTAGCTAGCGAATGTCTAGCTATTTCGCGAGCTACCAGTCATTTCCTCTAACTACCAGCCTAACAACTAGCAATGCACTCGACTGACGATTTGAACATACGGATGACATTGACGGTAATCACTTGACACGATCAGACCGATGAGATCACTGGTGAGCAACTCCCAACTATTTCTCTAGTCAAAATGTACCAGTTAGATCAACAATGATATTTCCTAAATGAAAATACTACAGAAATTTAATTTTTTTTGATACATATTTGTTTATTTATCAAATTTCTTTTTCAATAGTTATAAAATATTCAATTAATTGTTCTTTTTCTTTGTTTATGCAACGTTTTAGTTGACTTCTGCTCATTTTACCTTTAAAAACACTTTTTTTACATGTATATGTGTGAGAGAGTCAAAGGCGAACTCTTGCATTACTTGTGGCCACTGTAGTATTTAGTCGGATTTTCGTTAGGGAAATACTTAACGATTTCGATTAAAATTCTACTTTTAAAAATGCAGGGTATGCCCATTTTATGAAAACATTCAGGCATACATACATATATATATACATACATATAATTATATAATATATATTTGTACGTATGGTTGGGCGCATGGGCAATAATACAAAATATTTATTTTGTTTTTCTACCGTAAGACATTTCTGTATTATGTCTGAAGTTATACATATTTGATGTTTACAAGTTTTAAATTGAGTTTGTGAAGAGAAACATTTTTTTAAAAAATTTAATTATTAAGTAAGTATTGCAAAATCAGGTAAACTTCGTTAATACAGTCTTTTTCGGTTAATTGCACATCAAAATTTGCACAACTTTTTGTTCAATTAACCGGGGAACCAATTAGCCGATACCCGCTTAATTGAACAATTCGTTCAATTACAAGAATCCCGTTTAATTGAACAATTTGTTCAATTACAGAAATCACGCATAATTGGAACTACATACTAATGAATTAAAAGAAATCGCATATGTGCACTTTAAGTTTTTCAAAATAATTTTTTTTTACCTTAAACAAAAAAAAAGGCAAGTAACAGAAAAAAATGTACATATATGTGTATCGCAGGTATTTATTATTGTAGGTACATACTATGTACTATTAAATGCACTATTTGTGTGCACATGAGTTTTACAAAAAAATTAAATTTATAAACTAAATAAAAAACAATTCATATATTGGTTTTACAAAAAAAACATAAACTTGAACACAAATTTTTTCACAAATGATGTCAATAATGTATGTGCAAAAATGCCAGATTATTTTTCAATAATAATGCAATTAACCGGGTAAAAGTAAGAGGAAATTTATTTTTGATTACATGAATTTTGAACCAATTAAGCGGGAAAATCAATTAACCGAGTTCAATTATCCGAGGAAATTTACATGTGTTTTCGTATGCAATATTTTTTTGCCCGATCATGTGGTTCAATTAAGCGTGGAAACCAATTAACCGTAGGGTCAAATAACCGAAAAATACTGTATTATTTTTAGTTCAATAGATAAATATAATTAACATGAAAAATTTAATAAAATTTACAAGATAAATAGTGTTTTATCACGTGCAGATCTTTAGTCAATTAAAAATGATTACGAAAACATTAAGAATAGTCTAAACGACATTGTTAAGACATATTTTTACAAATCGAAACTTTCAAATTCGTTACAAAATCGAAGTTTTTGGTTTGATGGGTAACTTTGTTTTATATTTATACGTACATTTTTACATACATATGTACATACATATGTTTGCCTTATGGTGCCTTGTTACTTTCATTTCAGCACGGATTTAAAGTTGATATTGTTATATGTACATATTGATATAATTGCTATGTAGGTACCTACATATGTATGTATGTATATTGTTATTTGTTACACACATAATTACCTATTATTTTAACTGTAGGTAGTAATTTGATATTTGAAAAGTCAACACTATTTTGAGTTAGCTTAAAACTTAGTAGGTACATATGTACATACCTACTTGCTTAGATGAAAATTCAAATTACTAGGGGGTTTTTAAAAACACATACATATGTACATACATATGTATGTAGCTATTATACATATTAGTTACATACATATGTACTTACTTAGATTATCCAACCAGCCTAACAGAACGTATCAGTTTATCGATTTCGAGAAGGCTAAAACAATATTCATTGTTCTAACGTAGGGCTATTTCAAATAGTAATTATGTAAGTTATGTATTTATTCTTCGTTATTGACCTATTACATAGGTACTTATGTATGTATGTAAGTACATACATTTCAAAAAACACCTCATAAATGAAAAGTTATTTTACTGGTGACAAAATACTTTTTAGCGACGGCTCATTTCAATTATGTATATGTATATATATATATGTATAAAATAACCTGTTTATTATTTTCAAATATAGTTACAAGCCTATGTACATATATTTAAATTTTTAAAATGAAAAACAAATTGACAAATATACAACATTTTAAAAGATAAATACAGAAGCATTTTTAACATACATATAAATACATCAGAGTATATTTGTAATCATCAGTGTGCGACATTTTTTTCCACAGAGTTTACTTGTCTGGTACGTATGTATAGTGTTTGTGTGCATACATACATGTTTATGTTTATAATGTGCTTTGGTGAAAAAAAAATTGAAATTTTTATGTGTGTAGAATATTGCTTGGTATGTAAAAGCAAATAACGATTTGAATGTGTGTGATCTTTCAAAAGCAAATGCCTTGTATTTTTATACAAACATGCTTAGATGTGTGACAAAAAGGGGGTTGTACGAAAAAATACGTTGAGTTATTATTAAGGTAATATACACAAAGAACTAACAAGCCTCAGTAGCACGATGGGTCGTGTGTTGAATTATTGTCTCTGACACATATTCAATGCGCGTGACCCCGTATTCAATACTACTGAGGCACCTAGTGTATTTATAAATTTATTTCTGCAATGAATATATATATATCTTCATTTATTTGTATATATATCCATTTCAGAATCGATACTTTTATTTTTGCTGATTTTCAATACGAAGCATCCTTAGAAAAATCCCTACATTTTACTTTAAGAAACAATTCTCTAGCTCTTCTTGTGTCTTCAGAAAATGGATTTCACGTACAGACAGACGGATAGACGGACAGACGGACAGGGCTCAGTTAAATTTTTTTAATTATAAGGATCCAGTATATATATACTATATGGACCTCATATAAATATTGTGGAAATTACACACGTAATGACAAACCTATAAATACCCTTACCATTTTTGGTGAAGGGTATAAAAAGAAAGCATAATAAAGCACTGTATGTTAATATTGATTGCTTATGTTTTTATCTTGTTGATTAAGTGCCTATATATCTGAGCGCAATTTTCTGTATCAGCTTTGTAGTTTATTCTCTTTTCTGTTGGAATGTTTATAATATGTAGCATTTCCAGCATATATCGACGTCTGTAATTGTTCTCGATCTGTAAAATTTTTGTTCTCTCGAAATCAGGAGTGTGATTGTTGAGTGCACAATGGGTCGCTAAAGCTGTTTTTTGCAACCTGTTGTTTGTTCGTGAACGCTGATCCGATTTATGCCCAGAAATTCTAGTTTTTAATTTGTTTTTTTGTAGTTCCCACATATACCATTTCACATTTATTTGTATAATTCCCACTACAAGGTATTTTATATACCAAATTAGATTTTTCAAAAGTTTCTATCTTATCTTTTGTTTTACTATAAAGTTGGCCGATGTTATTAAATGTTTTTTGTGCAATATTATAATTTTCCGAGTTAAAAACTAGAATTTTTATATCTTTCCGATATTCCAGGTATATAAATCATTGATTTATATATCTTAGGTGGATTTGTCTCGTTCTTTTTAGAGCTCACATTGTTGTTGAAATTCATAATTAATTGTTTTATCAGACTTTCAGGAAAATCATTGCTTTGTAGTATATTTGTGATTTTTTGGATGTTATTGTCATGAAATTCTGTATCACTGATTGTTAAAACTCTTTTGATTAGGTTGTTAGCCGTATTTACTATTATGTTCTTGGGGTGTTTTGAATAGTAGTTTATTAAACGCCCAGACGCTGATGGTTTTTGATACCAGTCTATTTTGATTTTATGTTCATCCCTTTTTAAAAGGACATCTAAATATGGAAGTTTGGACTGATTTTCTTTTTCAAAGGTAAATTTTAAACTCGGATGGAAGTTGTTTAACGTTTGCCAAACTAATTCAATATCATTTTCTGGAACTATGGTAAATAAATCATCTACGTATTTTGTAAAAATTTTGGGCTTATTTTGAAGCTTTTGTATGCATGTGTCTATAAGTTTTTCCATAACTATGTCTGCAACTATTGGTGATGCTGGTGAACCCATAGGTAGACCTTTCTTTTGTACATATATTTTGTTTTGATATTTAAAATACCGGTTGTCTTTTATACAAAATTTTAAGACTCGTGAAAATAACGATTTGCTCATAGTCGTATGCTCTGCAATCTCATTCCATCTCTCATCTATTATATTGAGTGCCAAATCTACTGGAACACTTCGAAAAAGGGACACAACATCAAATGATACCAGTTTTTCATCATCTTTAATGGTTAAGTCTCGTATCTTTCTTTTGAACTCTAATGAGTCTTTTACATTGTATTTGGATTTTTTGGTAATTTCTTTGAGTATACTCGTAATATATTTGCATAATTCAATGGATGGAGAATTAATGCAAGATACTATAGGTCGTAGTGGATATCCTTCCTTATGGATTTTAGGAAGACCATAAATTCTGGGTGCGTAAACCACGTCTACTTTTAATTTCCTTTTTTGAATATCATTTATGACATTATTCTTGTATAATTCCTCAACTATCTCGTTGTTGACTTTTTGTAAAGAGTTAGTCGGATCCTTGTTCAGTCTCTGGTAAGTCATCATATCCCCAACAATTGACTGCATTCTAAGATGATAATCGTTGTTTTCCATAGCTACTGTCACATTCCCCTTATCGGCATTCAAAATTAGTATACTATTGTTTGTTTTTAAGAATTTTTCCGCATCTTTTCTAATTTTTAGTATGTATTTATCTCTGTTATTCATCTTAATTTTGTTTAAGTGGTTATCAACTATCGTGGTAAACTTAGTTCTGGCTGTTTCTTGTTCTTCTTTTTCTGATAAGGTTTGTATGAGATCTTCTCCGTCTGTTATGAATTTGAGCATGGGAAAATTGTCTCTTGTGACAGGTAAAGAATGCTTTTGTCCCAGCGAAAATAACCATTTTATGTTTTCGGGAATATTTGTTTTCGTTTTATTAATAAACCACTTTTCATTGTGTTTAACACCCAATTCTTGTTTTTGCATTTGGGCCAATTTATCAAACTTTTTGATGTGGATTTGCGTAATGTTTTTGTTCATCGTATCTGTTACTATCCTTTCACTTTCCCATAATTTAGCAGAATCATCCTCTTTTAGATGTTCGTTTACTATGTTTATTAAATTTTCTTTTTCTTTAACTTGTATTGTAAAAAATTTTTACAAAATACGTAGATGATTTATTTACCATAGTTCCAGAAAATGATATTGAATTAGTTTGGTAAACGTTAAACAACTTCCATCCGAGTTTAAAATTTACCTTTGAAAAATAAAATCAGTCCAAACTTCCATATTTAGATGTCCTTTTAAAAAGGGATGAACATAAAATCAAAATAGACTGGTATCAAAAACCATCAGCGTCTGGGCGTTTAATAAACTACTATTCAAAACACCCCAAGAACATAATAGTAAATACGGCTAACAACCTAATCAAAAGAGTTTTAACAATCAGTGATACAGAATTTCATGACAATAACATCCAAAAAATCACAAATATACTACAAAGCAATGATTTTCCTGAAAGTCTGATAAAACAATTAATTATGAATTTCAACAACAATGTGAGCTCTAAAAAGAACGAGACAAATCCACCTAAGATATATAAATCAATGATTTATATACCTGGAATATCGGAAAGATATAAAAATTCTAAAGTTTTTAACTCGGAAAATTATAATATTGCACAAAAAACATTTAATAACATCGGCCAACTTTATAGTAAAACAAAAGATAAGATAGAAACTTTTGAAAAATCTAATTTGGTATATAAAATACCTTGTAGTGGGAATTATACAAATAAATGTGAAATGGTATATGTGGGAACTACAAAAAACAAATTAAAAACTAGAATGTCTGGGCATAAATCGGATCAGCGTTCACGAACAAACAACAGGTTGCAAAAAACAGCTTTAGCGACCCATTGTGCACTCAACAATCACACTCCTGATTTCGAGAGAACAAAGATTTTACAGATCGAGAACAATTACAGACGTCGATATATGCTGGAAATGCTACATATTATAAACATTCCAACAGAAAAGAGAATAAACTACAAAGCTGATACAGAAAATTGCGCTCAGATATATAGGCACTTAATCAACAAGATAAAAACATAAGCAATCAATATTAACATACAGTGCTTTATTATGCTTTCTTTTTAGTGTTATTTTTGACGATCACTCAAACACATGGACGTTAAAATATTGGTTTAGTTGTGTGTGAATTACTCAATGTAAGCTCTGTTGTTGTTACAGTACTGTTAATGTTAGTTAATACATTTTTGATTGCTTTGTTTGTTATTCTGATTTGTTTACAAAATATTGATGTACATACATACATATATACACAATTATCAATATTTATCTTTATATTTTTATAATAATTATTAGATAATGGTACTTATTTATTGTTTTTTAGAACATAAGCCCTGATGATGCTACTCGAAGTTTGTAGCGAAATATTGGCATAAGTGAATAATAAAGATTATCACCAAAACTTGACCTCGAGCTTGAAACAAAAATTTTGTCGTTTTAATTAAATTATTTTATAAATATATGTCGGTTCTTTAGATATTATTGTTTTATGCAGAAAAGTTAAACATTTATATTTAAGCAAATTGCCAAATTCTATTTGAAAAATCTGATAAGAATATGCAGATATATGATCACGGCGACTTTTCAGAAAAATATATCTGGCTATGTTATTGTACACAACTTGGAGTTTGCGAAAGTCTTGACTGCGACAATATTGATATGTGCAGACCATGTGAGCCTTTCATGAAACGTGATTCCTAGATTAGATGCAGTGGTGACGAATGCAATTTCATTGTTTTGGATTTTTATTTTTAGGTTCTCAGAGTTGATTTTGGATTTCGAAATTAAGATGCATTTGGACTTTGCAGGATTTATGTTCAACCCATTAGATTTAGCCAATTTGTTAATTGTTTCCAAATCATCATTCAATTTGTTGGAACATAGATTTATGTCAGTAATATTACAACTTTTATAAAGCTGAACATCAGCAGCGTACATATGAACTGATTAGGTAGAGGTATTACTATTAAGCTGTACTACTTGCGAGCGGTTTGTTAGGTAGGATTGTATAAGTTTGCAGGCAGAGCTAGAGAAATGAAAAAGTTTTTTAACTTTGGTTAACAAGATCTCGTGATCGACTGTGTCGAAAGCTTTACTATGGGAAAATTGATTTTTTTAAGAATGGAGTTAAACAGATATGTCAGATAGGGCAACAACTTAGGTATCAAGACTTTTAAAAAAATTGGATTTATACCGTCCATACCAATTGCATTGGATTTGATACCTGAGAAAATTTTGAGGACTTCAGTCTCACTAACACAACGAAAACTAAAAAGACGTTCTAGCGGGACATAGCAAAGATCAGAGTAAACATTGCTTACTGGAGATGGGACATTCGTTTTTACGAAATTTTCCTTAAGAGAGTTTACATTAACATCCGCTGCGTATGTGGGAGAGGTTGTTTGTCCAATACCAATCTTGCGTATCTCTCTCCATCTTGATTGGCAATCGATTGCAGAAGCAAATTTTCTACGATAAAACAAAGATTTTGCAGCATGAATACGTTTTGTTACTTCCCTTCGGGCATTATTATGTATAGCCTTAAGCTCACTGGTTTTAAACCTTTTCCATCGTTTATAAGACTCATCACGTTTTTTTATCAGTGATTTTATTTCGGCACTAAACCAAGGTGTCTGACCGGCTCTGATGCGCTTAGTTCTTGTTGGAACAACCAAGTCATATAGAAACTTAACATTTTCTTGAATAAAATAGGCTTGTGGTATGAAAGTGTGTAGGATTTTTAATATTAACCGGATAGAGGTCAAGAGCTTTCATAGGTGCAATCAATTGATTTTCTACTAAAAGGTTATTGTTAAAATCGCCGGCTATTAAAATATCTTCGTATTGAATAGATATATCTTCAAGAATGGCAATAAAAGGATTTATGCTGATATTACTGCTAGCTCTGTAAATACTACCTAATAACAATTTCCTTCTATATTGGGTAAGTATTTCAAGGAATAAATACTCTGTATCACCGTCTGCGTTATTTTTCATTATTTCTCTACATGATATACCATTGCGAACGTATATCGCAACCCCACCCCCCCTTGCACTGTTTCTACGTTATTGATAAAACTTTTCCAGTGTGAACGAAAAAGTTTAAATCCTAGAAGATTGAATATTGGGTCAGAGATGTCTGACTGAAACCACGTTTCAGAAACGCAAACTGCATCAACCCCAGATGATACAAATAAGTCTAAATTCATCCATTTTGTTCTTTAAGCTTTGTGCATTCAGATGAACGATATTCAGACCAGATTTCTGTTTAGAAAGAACTCTAATCAGAATATACACACAGTCTTTGGAGCACACATAACTAGAGTTGGACATTTAGTATGCAAGTTTCAGCAACGCACTCAGAGAAACTGGTAATTGAATTATATTTTAAACGTAAAATTGTGTAAAATTTAAGTAAATTATTTATGTTTGGCATATAGTAATAATAGGGATTGATAATTATGATAAAAAAGAAAAAGATTACGGGAATAATTAAAATTAAAAAGCAGATTTCAATTGCGATCATTGTTGCGAAATTCAGCAATTCCGACATCATAAGATTCAGGAAATATTTGGTGAAGCTCCCGTGACTCGTTGATACGTATGATGTTATCATTAACTGTCTTTTTAATGAATACAGTGCCACGCATACACTGAGAAAAAAAGTGCGCTTTAAAATTAAATGTGAACACTTTTAAATTTTATTTAAAGTGCCTCAGTCTATAGGTTCTTATGGGAGGCACAAAAAAAAATATTTTGTAAAAGTCCTAATTTTAATTTTTTAAAGTGTTTACTCTTAATTTAAAAGTTAAAATTTTTGTTTTTAATGTAAAATTTTTAAATTTCAAAATGTTGACTTTATTTTATAATGACAAACTTTATATTTTAAAGTAAAATATATTATTTATAAAGTAATCACTTTTAAAAATGTATTAAAAGTGAATCCATTTAATTTAAAATTTTTAAACTTTAAAAAATAAAATTAAAACGTTTATTTTCAAAGTGTTAACTTTAAAATGTAAAGTGATCAATTTGCAGAAAAGTGTTAACGTTTACATTTAAAGTGTTCACTTTATAAATCAAAGTGATACTTTCTAATTTAAAGTTTCAGTTTCTAATTTAAAGTGTTCACTTTAATATTGAAAGTTTTAGTTTTGAGTAAAAAGTTTTAACTTTAATTTTAAAGTTTTCACTTTAATATATAAAGCGTCAGTTTATTATTAAAAGTGTTCACTTTGACATTTAAAGTGTACATTTTGTATTAAAAGTGTTAACTTTTAAACTCAAAGTGTCTTTGGTGGAACTAAATGTGAACACTTTAAAACGCAACGTAAAATTTTTTATTCTCAAAGTGTTTAAGTTTATTTTAAAAGTTCGACTTTAAATTGTATCGTTAGCGGCATTTGTGTGATTTCGTTATAGTAAAGTGAATTTAGAAGTGTAAACAAGATACAAGAATGACCAGTCAGGGTAAAATTTTACAAGAAAGTGACTTGCTGCAAATTCTTGGCAACGATATTTAAATTAATGAGCAGGGTGATTTAACGTACACGTGTGTTGAGGAAGATACGGATCTCCTTAATCTGCTAAAGGATTTTGATCTGGAAATACTTTTTCTTGACCTAAAAAGTAAGTAAAAATTCTTAGGCAATATTAACACTTATGCAATATTATTAATGATCATTAGATGCTGAAATAACTTTTCGAAGCTTAAAATTTTTGTCAAAAGAAGACATTGCGGAAGCAGTAAGAAATGTTGGTCTTCGAGCGGAGTTTAGAGAAAAGTTGTTTTTCTGGCGCAAGTCAAAGGTAAATATAATATTAATTTTCAAGCTTATTTGAGATGTTACGCACGTACATAGATACAATTCCCATTTCCATATTACTACGTTTATAATTTAGCAAGCTTATTTTTTCAGTTTGGAATAGAAGACGAAACATTGAGCCAGACTTCGAAGGTTGCTGGTTGGCTAGAAACAAACTATCACAACGATTCACCTTGTTCTTCAAATAATTCAATAAGAAACGCATTTGGATCACAGGTAAGAATATACAGTAAAAAGTTTTGTATTAAATTTAATAATACAATGCATTGCAGCCCCTTTCAACATTTTTCAAGAATAACTCAGCCGGAAAGCAACTTATTAAATATTATGAGGAAAGGGCATGTTTTACGAATAAGCAACGCGATGACCTCATTAAAATAATTTTAGAAGATGTCATGTTAACATAGGCAAAGCTTAGACCGGAACACTTTGCTAGTATTGTGGAAGAAATAATTGGTTTATTTCCCAAAGAAAAAGAGTCCCAGGTATTATTAAAATATATAAAATATATACTTTGAAAATATTAACTATCAATCTGTTTATGTTTCGACTATAATACATTATAAGGGAATCGAGTATAAACAAAATAATTTTTTAACATTACTGAATGAAATAAATTGTTGTATCTATAAAATCAAACTTTTTATTTACGAAAATGAAATTATTTACGTTCTATGATA
This sequence comes from Lypha dubia, assembly GCA_947311025.1. Taxonomy (NCBI): domain Eukaryota; kingdom Metazoa; phylum Arthropoda; class Insecta; order Diptera; family Tachinidae; genus Lypha; species Lypha dubia. The sequence continues at coordinate 58,301,551 of OX371261.1, read as the reverse complement.
TCCTATTGAAATTATTAACTTTGATGTACATATTCAATCTTACGAGACTGGTATAAAACAAAATTGCCTAAAACTGATTAACATTTCACATTTTACAAGCCTGCCTATGAATTTACATCAAATTAACAATGGAAAGACATATGCAAGATTAAAAAAGATATGATAACATAATAATTTATTTTTTAAATTTAAATTAAGTTATTTTATTTAATGAGTTTATTAATGAGTTATAAATAAGTTATTTCATAAATTTAAAATAAATTTAAATATGTTTGAATAAAAAAAAAAATGTGAATTAAAAATAATTAAAATAATCTGTTTCATTTAAAGTTTATAGTGATTGCATTTAAATTGCATTTAAATTGCATTTAAAAGTGTTCCCTCTTAAAATAAAAGCTAAAGCTTTTAATTTGAGATTGAATGTGTTAACTTTTAATTTAAATACAAACATTTTTAAATTGGGTTAAGAGTGTGAACTTTAAAATCAAAAGTGTTTAAATTGTATTCGAGAATGCGCATATTAAAATGTAAAGTTTTCACTTTAATATTCAAAGTGCTAACATTAATAATTTACATTTTAATGTGTAAACTTTAAAATTAAATATTTTTCAATACGGCTGGTTTTCATACATGAAAATTTTTAATTTTAAAGTCCCTTGTACTGGATTTAAAGTGAGTTTAAAGTGTTTCTTTTCTGAGTGTAGTAAAAGCACTATGTATAAGTTTACTTTTCTTAAGTCGAATTGCAGTTCGAAGTATTTGGAAATTATTTTTAGTGAGATTTTCATTGACATAGAATTTATTGTCAGAGTTAAAACCAAGCTGCCGCAAGCGAAAATGAAAGTCCTTATTTGTTTTCATAAAATTGTTCATACATTTAAGGAAGAAACTTTTGTCATAAGCAGACCGCATTTTAACTATAATAACAGCATCCCTAGAATTTGCATTATATTTATTGTTGTGGTTTTGAAGGCGGTAAATAGTTTTAATTGTAGGGACTGGAATTTTTATTATATTACAAATAGAACTAAATATGTTTCTTAAATTTTCATTTTCACAAAATGGGATTTCATTAAAACGTATCTCATTTGCCACTGTGCTGTTTTATTGTATTCTTATTTTGGATTTTAATGTTTCTAATGTCAAGATAAGAAAAACCATTTCCTTGGCCGATGATGCAGTACCAACCACTTCGCGTTCAAAACGGGACAAAGGCACACAGAAACAGCAACCACCATGGGCATCCGGCCAACAATAAAAACCAACCACTCGTCCACAACGACGATCTACGCTAACCACAGTGGGCTTACGGCAATCCCCCGGGCAGTGGGAACACATGAGCACGGCCCAACAAGAACCACCTACAGGCGATGAAATCTTTTAAATTATCACATCTGCCCCGGAAGTAATAGTGCTCTATGAAGACCCCGAGGGCTATGGCACACTGGAAGATTGCGAACTGTTAGACTATTACGAACTGCTGATGAACCCCTGCTACAAAAAATTCGCTGAATATTCTGTAGGGAAGAGGACTGCGCTGTTGGCAGACGCGCACCCACGCCAGACTCACTGTTTCCTCCATCATCAACATCATTGTTCATAATTGTATTATTTTTGTTTGTTGTACAATTTTGTAAATTTATTAATTTTTAGTTTTCATTCTTTTCCATAAAGTTGAGCAATTCTTTTTGTAGATCATGCATTTTTTTATTTTTTATTTGTCATGTTCATAAAATTGTAATACAATACTTAGAATGCAATTTTATTAGTTTCGTTTATTGTATATTTGTTTGTAATTGACGATTGTTTATTATGCAGTTTTTATTTTTTTGTACTGTTTATGTAGTGCGTTCACCTATATCCACAAAATTGCATTCTAGGTATTTTTTTGGTTGTCTCATGTTCATGGCCACACAGCCAATGAACTTAAATTTAAAAATGCCAAGTATGTAAAATTAATAAGAATGAATATTGTATAAAAGAAGTAAAATTTAAATAAAGATCGCTTTTTTATGTTTGAGCATTGAAGAGTGTGCCTCAATCATTTCTTTTGGAAAACAACTCGGTTTCAAGTGCCGCTTGTTGTTTTAATAGTTTTAACCTTAATCCAGTTTATGTGCTGTGATTAAAATCTACAACAAATTAACAAAAGAGTTAATCTACATATTGGAAAACAACTCGGTTTCAAGTGCCGCTTGTTGTTTTAGCAATTTTAAGTTTAATCCAGTTTATGTGCTGTGATTAAAATCTAGAACAAATTAACAAACGAGTTAATTTACATTTTGGTGACCCCGACGTGATTCTGTGACAAGGCACAGGATCCTCTTTCAAATTCGCATACAAGGACATCATCATTACTTACAACAGGACATCAACAGTCCTAGAGCCAAATCAACTTTTTGCAAATTCTTCAGCCCGTTATCAGGACATCAGTACGAAGGGTACAACAGACCACATTTGGTGCGAATTCCCAGAAGCCAACTAATCGAGATCAGCAACTATGGCAACATTTGAAGAACTAATCATTAAACAAAAGGCTATCGGTGAAAGAATTGAGACGGTCATCCGAAATTACAAGAAGGACCCGTCATCAAGGAAAACAACTAGAAGTTATTTTCAAGAGCGAGTGAAAAGGTTGGAGGACGAGTGGTCGGCATTTGAGGCTAACGACAACGAAATATGCTTTTTAAAGGCTCCACCGTTAGATCATGAGTATTTCGTCAATGAATACTACGAATATATTCGAAATATCGTTCAGCACTACAAGGAAGTACTACAACAAGCAATGTTGAAGATTACACAAACAGCAGGCAAACCGCTAGGACAAGAGGCTCATGCAGCAGGTGCAGAATCAGCATCAACAGAAGCTAGTGGGATCCAAGCAAAGGTTTCTAGTGGAATAACAAAACTAATTTGTATACAGGGTGCGATGATGGGAGCTCTCGAGCGCTTAATGACGGATGAGTTTACAGAAAAAGATGTCTCCACTGCCACTACATTGTGGCAAAATATTGAAGACGTATATTTACAGATTGTCGAATTGTGCGATGATCCAACAGACCATGCATATAATATGGAACGATTCATAGAACTGGAAACCAATCTAAGGAAAGCGGTGAGAAAGGTAACCAGCAGGCCCACAACACTACCATCAGAGTTCGTTCATCATCAGGCAGAAACTAGTCCAATGCCAAAAATCACTATACCCAAATTTGATGGAAATCATTTAAAATGGCAGGAGTTTCATGATTTGTTTTCATCACTGGTCGTCAACCAGCCGATCACAAGAGTACAAAAAATTTGGTACTTAAAGACGCACTTGGTAGGAGAGGCAGCAAACTTAATAAAACATTTTGCAGCAACGGAAGAAAATTTTGGAAGATGGTCGTAGACCGCTACAACAACAAGCGGCTGCTAGTCAGCAGACTAGTTCATGAATTGGTCGATGATTCAGATGATAGACTGAATGACAACTTTAAAGAGCTTCATGACAAAACTCAAGAGTGCCTTTTAGCACTACACAACCTTCAAATTGATACAACATCTTGGGACCCGCTTCTGCTGCACTTATTACTGAAACGATTATACCAAGTCACACGATTGCGCTTTGAACAATCGCTATCAGAACCACGAGAAGTTCCAACAATTAAGGAATTTTTGAAGTTTTTGGAAAGACACTTTCAGTCGATGGAAGCAATGGGAGCCAAAAAGAAACGCCCAATTTCACAACCGAAAGTTTTCACTTCCGTGGTAACTCAAGGCCAAGCTTGTGTCATGTGCAAAAACGATAAACACCCATTATTTTCTTGCAAGATGTTCCTTCAATTATCACCGTCAGCTCGCATTCAATTGGTTCAAAAGAAAAAATATTGCTTTAATTGCTTAAAAACGGGCCATAACGTAGAGAATTGCATTTCTAGAAGCTGCATGAAGTACAACAAAAGGCACACCTAGAAACCTCAGAAGAAAACAGAAGCAACTTGGCTTCAAAAACCATTCGGGCATCTGACGGAATCCTAACTCTTGCAGCACAAGAAGCTGCATCATTAACCACAGCAAAAAGATCCAGTTCAAGCAATTACATTCTTCTCAGCACATCATTGATCATCGTTAAAGCAAGCGGAAAAGAAATACAATGCCGAGCAATTCTCGACTCAGGATCTCAACTAAATTTTGTCAGCGAACGATTAGTTAAGCGCTTAGGCCTTTCAACAAAGCCAGCTTCGATCTGTATAAGCGGCATTGGAGCAAGCAACACTAAGGTTCGGCACAGAGTCAATATCGCATTACATTCGAGGCTCAACAACTTCACTACGCAAATTGAAGCAGCTGTTCTTCCGCAAATAATCTCCTCCCAGCCTTCACAAATAATTGACATTCATAATTGGCCAATTCCCAAAAATATCAAACTTGCAGACCCGGAGTTCAATCGCCCTGATAAAATAGATGTGCTTCTAGGTGCAGAATTCTATCATCAATTATTGTCAATCGGACAAATAAAATTGGGTAATGAGTTGTCGACTTTGCAAAATACGGTATTAGAATGGGTCATTTCAGGAAGGGTTGGTGAAAGTCAGCTATCATCGGCAACCTGTGGGATCTATACTGAAGAAGAAATCAATCTAGAAGAAAGCATTACTCAACTATGGGAACTAGAAAAGGTGGAAGCAGCAGACAAGACGCTTTCTCCTTCAGAAAAGCTTTGTGAAAATCATTTCGCAAAGAATTATACGATTAATCAAAATGGAAGATTTGTTGTTAGACTACCATTTTGCAGTAGTCCTGAGGAACTAGGGGAGTCTCAGGGTATAGCCTTCAACAGATTTCTTGCATTAGAGCGCCGACTTGCAAAAGCACCAGAAACTAAAAAGCAATACATACGATTCATGGAAGAGTATGAGTCACTAGGTCATATGACCAAAATAGATGTCAATTCCTTAGTTAAACCTAACTACTTCATTCCTCACCACTGAGTTCGACAACAAAATTAATAGTAGTATTTGATGCCTCGGCTAAGTCCTCTACTGGGATATCATTGAACGACTTAATGTATACTGGTCCAACAATTCAAAGTGAACTGTTTTCAATCATACTCCGTTTTCGACTACCACGCTTTGTTTTCACCACGGACGTCGAAAAAATGTATCGACAAATGTTTATACACCCGGAAGACAGAAAATTTCAAACTGTTATTTGGAGAGAGAATCCAACTGCAGCAATCAAGTATTATCAATTGAACACAATAACCTACGGTACACGAGCTGCACCGTACCTCGCAACTAAATGTCTACAGAAAATTGCAAATAAGAATATAGGACGGTACTCTCTTGGAGCCAAATTTCTACTCAATAATTTTTACGTCGATGACGGAATGGGAGGAGATGATAATTTGAGCACAACAGTCGCAATTCAGCAAGAATTAAAGCACATATTGAACCAGCATGGTCTAAATTTACAAAAGTGGAGTGCAAATCATCACCAACTACTTCAAAACGTCTCAACAAGAGAAGAAGTAAACATTGATTTTAACAACGAAAACCATCAAACAGTCAAAACTCTGGGATTGACATGGATACCAAAGGTTGATGAGTTCTGTGTAAAGGTACGTTTGGGGGATACAAGTCGTGTTACTAAACGAACAGTAGTCTCAGATTTGGCTCGACTATTCGACCCGCTGGGAATTGTGTCTCCAATCGTAGTGACAGCAAAGATGTTCATTCAGGAATTGTGGCAGTTGAAACTTGTATGGGATGAAGCCTTGCCAGCAGAGCTACATACTAGATGGATGAATTTTCGGAACGACTTAAAACACATAGACAACCTGAAGTTTTCGAGATATATTTTTCAAGGCCAGGTTGCATCAGGAATACAAATTCATGCATATGTTGATGCCTCAGAGAGGGCATATGGGGCAGCAATATACATAAGGTCAGTTATAAAAAATGGTCAAAAAATAGTAAGACTACTATGCGCAAAATCACGAGTAGCACCTTTAAAAAAACAAAGTCTTCCCCGTCTGGAGCTCTGCGCAGCACACTTGGGTGCTCAACTAACTGCCAGGGTTAAAAGAGATTTAAAACTTGAGGATACTCCTACTTTCCTTTGGACAAACTCAATGATTGTTTTGGCCTGGATTAATTCACAGTCATCATCATATCAAACGTTTGTAGCCAATCGAATATCCGCAATTCAGGAGTTGACAATGCCCGAACAATGGCGACATGTAAGTTTAAAGGAAAATCCTGCGGACATCATATCCCGAGGACTATCTCCGAAAGCATTACCAGCATGCAATCTATAGTTTTATCTTCCTAGATGGGCATGAAGCAGCTTGGCCACAAAAATACTTAAGGGCCACAGAAGTACTAGAAAACAACATGGAGCGAAAGAAAACAGCTGCCGTTCTTGCAATTGAAAATGCAACAACAATTATCTACAACGTCAAAAACAAAGGATCTTTTCGAACATTACAAAGAATTGTAGCATACATGCTACGATTTATCAACAACACAAGAAAAATGAGAAACGTGCGGAAATCTCTTTAACAGTAAAGGAACTAGAACAAGCTCTGGTAGTTATCGTACGAGCAATGCAGTCAGATTTTGAAGACGACATAAAACATCTAAAAAGAAATAATGAAGTAAATAAGTCAAGTCCATTCAACAACCTTAGCCCATTCTTGGATTCGAACGGTATAATTAGAGTAGGAGGACGATTAAGCACATCTTTGCTTTCATATGATACCAAACATCCAATGCTGCTTCCCTACAATGACCCAATTTCAAAATTACTCATGCAAATGGTGCATGATCAAAATAGACACTGCGGTCCCCAAGCACTCCTTTCACATATGAGACAGAGATATTGGCCAATCAAGGGAAAGGCAGCAGCCAGATCTATTGTACAACATTGTGTTCGATGCGCCAAGGCCAAGCCAAGATTACTCAATCAGATCATGGGCAATTTACCAGCTGCGCGTGTCACACCAGCTCGACTCTGGGGTTGACTTATGTGGACCGTTTTGGGTTCATTACAAGGTGAGAGGGAAGAAGCCTCAAAAGGTGTACATCGCAGTGTTTTGCTGCTTTGCTACTAAGGCAGTACACTTGGAGCTAGTTAGTGATCTTACCACCGAAGCCTTTATAGGATAATTAAAAAATTTATAAGTAGGCGAGGTCAGTGCCGGAATCTCTATTGTGACAATGCTACCAATTTTGTAGGGGCAAAAAATCAGTTAACAGAACTATCAGAAACTATCCATTCTGGCTCAGCTCAAGACATAATTAACAGAGAATGTACATCGAGATGAATAACATTTCATTTTATACCCCCAAGAGCACCACATTTCGGTGGCTTATGGGAAGCCGCTGTAAAGTCAGCAAAACATCTTCTTGTCCGAAGTGCCACAACAGCATCGCTCACTTATGAAGAGCTGGACACAGTAGTAATTGAAAATGAAGGAATTCTCAATTTAAGGCCAATCAGCCCGTTGTCAGAAAACCCGAATGACTTAGCAGCGTTAACTCCGGGACATTTCTTGATTGGGGAACCCCTAAATGCTCAAGTTGACGCAAATTGCACACAAGAACGAGGTAACTTACTGACCAGGTGGAAATTATTAACTCATCTAAAAAACGAGTTTTGGAGGCGATGGTCGCGGGAATATTTAAATGAACTACAATATCGACACAAATGGAAAACTCAAGCAATCAATATTAAACCTGGGGACATGGTAATAATCAAAGAAGACAACACAGCTCCGCTACAGTGGCCCTTGGGCAGAGTCATAAAAGTACATCAAGGAGATGATCTCGTCCGAGTAGCCGACGTTAAAACCTCAACCGGCTGCTACAGAAGGCCTATTACACGTTTAGCCCCGTTACCAATATATAGTGAAGACGTTAACGACATATCTGCACAAGATCAAGTAATTGAGTCAAACATCCACCAAAACAATAACGAATCTGAAAGTCCCACGAAAAGGAGACGCATGTCCAATCATCACTTCCACCTTGCTACGATGATAATGACTCTTATGCTGTTACCACTGGTACTAGGAACAAATATCTACAATAAAGAATTTGGAACACAGCCTGGCATTTACTATGAGGGAATTGGGACCACACTTATCTCACCTACAGAATGGGAATTTTTAATTTATTATGAGTTGGAAGGGTTCTGGTCTGAATTAGCTCTATTCTCAAGTGGAACCAAGGCACTTAGTCATTTATGAAAGAAATGCAGCAAAAGACACCATGCACAGATCTAGTCAATTATTTTGAACATACTGAGGCTAGGCTACTAATGGACAGCACATTACTTTCAGGGAAAAGGCATAAAAGAGCTGCAATTGATCTTGTCGGAAATATTGCGCATACATTATTTGGAGTACTAGACTCCGAATATGCAAAAACAATGGCACACACAATAGCGCAAGTTAAACAAAATGAAGCCCATTTACTCAACCTATTAAAGAATCAAACGTCAATTATTGATTCTACAATTAATATTATTAAATTGGACCAAGAAGCCATGAAGAAAAAGTTTGACAACATGGATTTCCAAATAACACAAATATACAACCGGATACGTGACAACAATGAAGAAGACAGAACCTATCGTATTTTCTCGTCATTAAGCATTCAACTTACAATTATGGCAGCAAGTTTAGACCAAACGCAATCCTTAATTCTAGATATTCTAACAAATACACATCATGGTATTATAAGCCCGTCATTACTTACTCCGATTCAACTACAACATGAAATAGAAAAATATCACTTCATCTGCCCGAATCACTTCACTTACCTGCAAAAAGAGAAGATTTCCTACAACTATACAAACTCATGAAGGTCACAGGAGGACTAACAAATACCACAGCAATTTTTAGTGTTACCTTACCACTAATTGAGACTGAAAAATTCGATCTGTTCAATCTGATACCAATACCAAGGTGGATTAACAACACGCTAGTATCAATAAAACCATGTTCTCCACTGTTAGCAATCAATAGTATTCAAAACAAACATTTTACCATGATTAACTCGGAACTCGACGGGTGCATCACTTTCAAACGCAAACGGAACGCAAACGGCATCTGCCAACATAAAAACGAAATAGAATATTTTCTTCAGGATAAACAAATTGATGTTATGCTTATCTCAGAAACTCATTTGACATCTCGAAGCTGTTTCAGAATTAGTGGATATAATTTTTACGACACCAAGGATCCCCGTGGCAGAGCTTGTGGTGGTTCGGGAATCCTAATAAAAACGCGAATAAAACACCACCTGTTGAATGATTTTTGTGAAGATTATCTTCAAGCAACGAACATCTGCATCGAAACTTACTATCAAAAACTTGTAATATCATCTGTCTATTCGCCCCCCAGATTCTCAATTACCGAGACTCAATATACGGCTTTTTATAAATCACTGGGCCTCCGTTTTCTAGCAGCTGGCGACTACAATGCTAAACACACATTTTGGGGTTCACGTTTAATCACACCTAAGGGACGAATTTTATTCGACACAATATCTAAAATGGGTTTGAATGTAGTTTGAAGTGGACAGCCAACATATTGGCCAACAGATCGACAAAAAATTCCTGATGTTATCGACTTTGGAATTGTGAAAGGCGTGCCCAGCGAGATGGTTGAAGTTGAAGCATCTTTGGACTTATCTTCAGACCACTCGCCTACAATTGTCACTATTTACTCACACACAACATGTGATTTAGCGACGACATCTGCACGTATTAACTGGCTGAAATACAGAAAATATCTGAGTGCTCATTGCTCGGAAAAAATGCCGCTGAGAACACCTTCAGACATAGACGATTCTCTCAGGTTGTTTGAAGCGCATGTTAAACAAGCTGCTTTTAATGCTACTTCAAATGAAATAAACCAACCAGTGAGATTTAACAATATTTTTTCTGTAGATATAGAAAGGCTATTGACTGAAAAACGGAGAGCTCGACGAGAATGGCAGCGCTACAGATCGCCCCAGCTAAAATTAAGGCTTAAGGAGTGCACCAAGCAGCTTAGGAAAGTTTTGCAAACTCAAAAAACAGCTTCCCTTCAAAAATTCCTTCAAGAGCTAGATGCAACACCACAAACAGATTATTCACTGTGGCGTGCAGCCAGAGGACTAAAAAGGCCAGTGATATGCAAACCCCCATTACGAGCCCCAAATGGTGACTGGGCAAAAACTGATGCTGAAAAAGGTGCACTTTTTGTTAAACACTTAGAAAAAGTTTTCACTCCGAATATTTCTGCTGATATTGTTGAACTGCCACCAGTCGTCTCTTTACCAGAAATACCGATGAGATTTAACATGACGGAGATTGAAAATACTATTACTAGTCTTAACACCAGAAAAGCCCCAGGTTTCGACAAAATAAGCAACAAAATGCTTCAAGAATTGCCTTACACTGCAAAAAGAATAATACTATTCATTTTTAACAGTATTCTACGCCTAGAACACTATCCTAAAGAATGGAAGGTTTCGCTAATTAATATGATACCAAAGCCCGGCAAGGATCATACAAAAGTTGAATCCTATCGGCCTATTAGTTTACTGTCTAACATTTCAAAACTATTTGAAAAGCTGTATATGAGCAAGCTGATGCCTATAGTGACTAGAAATGGATGTATTCCAGATCATCAATTCGGTTTTCGCAGACAACATAACACAATTGAACAAACTCACAGACTTGTGAATGTCGTTAGAGACACTTTTGAAAAAAAGAAATACTGCTCTGCGCTCTTTATTGATGTCTCACAAGCTTTCGATCAAGTATGGCACGAAGGTCTTTTCAACAAATTAACACAAAATCTACCAGCAAACATCGTAAAGCTTTTAAAAAGCTATTTAATGGAACGTAAATTTGTAGTTAGGGAAGGCAATTTTTTAAGCCCTCCACAGTCGATTGAAGCCGGAGTCCCTCAAGGCAGTTTCTTCGGATCCTTACTTTATTTAATATATGCCTCTGACTTACCGTTAAGTAGTAACATTCATACATCAACATTTGCGGATGATACAGCCTTTCTAAGCGTTCACGAAAATCCTGTAGAAGCTTCCATCAACTTACAAGGGTATATATCCAAATTGGAAAAATGGCTTAAACAATGGCGTATAAAAGTTAACGAGCAGAAATGTGTACACGTCACTTTTACGTTGTGCAGGGAAACATGCCCGCCTATAAAAATTAACACCGAGACTATACCACAACACACTGTAGTCAAATATCTAGGCGTTCATCTTGATCGTCGTTTAACATGGAAATGGCATATAGACGCAAAGTTAACACAAAATAAACTAAAAGCAGCCCAAATGAATTGGCTTATTGGAAGAAACTCTATACTAAGCCTTGACTGTAAACTTCTCTTATACAACGCGATCCTGAAACCAATATGGTCCTATGGAATCCAGTTATGCCTCAGCATCGAATGTCGAAAGAATTCAAAGGCGACAGAATAAAATCCTACGTACAATAACAGCAGCCCCCTGGTATGTCAGAAACCATCGAATTCATAAAGACCTAGACGTTCCGTTGGTGAAGACAGTATTTTCAAAACACGCGAAAAAATATATAAAAAAACTTGAGTTGCACCCAAATCCACTTGCGCGCAATATTCTTCATTATATAGGCCACACCCGGCTGAAAAGAAGGGATACTCTTTCTCTCAGCCGTTCACGAGAGAAGTAAAACAACAAAAATCAACCGTTGAAATTAAAAATTTAGTTTAGCATTGGCTAAACTTATATTTAATATTTTTTAGATTTAAGATTTGAAAAACTTATTGATAATTCAATTTAAATAATTAAAGATTCAATAAATAATAAAATTATCAAAAAAAAAAAAAAAAAACTTTCAAAGAAGAAATGTATATATGCTAAGGGTCAAATTCAATACGGGCAAGGTGCAGATGTGTTACAGCTTTACGTCAGCTCCTACCAATATGGTTCATCTGACGGTGTACTTAAACACAGGGTGAAAACAATGCGTCCACCAACGCCCCCACACGCAACTATTGTTACGCATGAGTACCAATTTGAAACCATGTAATTTGGACATGGCCTCCCCCTTGGTTAGGAGCGGAGCCTATCTAAAACTCCTACTGATCTATGGGTCACAGCACCCGGTTGCAATGCAACTCCACACCGAGCTTGCGCTCTCCCCGCGATTTGGGTTTAAACCACAGCCACCACGTTGCTCCCAAAAGGGGCCTCACCAATAGTCAGGCAAGAACAAAAGTTCTTGGGGCACCTGACTCCCGTGGTACCAGAATATAGCTTCCGGTCGAGCTACGCAACCAGAAAAACTAGTCACTTCCAGTTAAGCTCCAAATAGCTCAGGACTGGCGGCCTCCATCAATAAAAATGAAATAAAATTCAACAAAATTACATCCCAGGTTAAAATCCTGGTCAAAATCCAGGCCAAAATCCTGGTCACTAGGCATTGCCCATTACCTATTGTCCATTCTTCTCCTTCTCAAGAAAACCTCTTGAGCAAATTTCTCTAACCTAACAATATTTCTATTATTATCTAAAGCCCTACTAAAATCATAAGTATCATCAATCGTATAAATACCCATCGCTTCCAAATTTCTAATATCTAAGTAGAAAATGCATTGCGTGAGTACATGAAGCCAATCCTCATCACCTCCACCACAGGCACAAATTGAAGAACTCGTCAAGCCCCTTGAATACAGAAATGCATTGAAAGAGCCATGACCAGTCAACAAATAACCCAAACTAAGACTGAAATCAAAATCTTTACAGTCACGAAAAACATCCGCCCTACGAATGAATTTATATGTGACCCTTCCATTCACAGATTCATTCCACCTAGATCTCCATTTTTCTATAAGACAATCTAACAACAACTCCTTACACTCACTTACATTCCTGCTCCCCAAATCAGCATCAGTCAGCCAATCATTTTCCCCAAGCTGAATTCCCCTTTTGATTTTAAAAATCATAGCTAAACGTATGACCTCTAAATCAAGGGGTGCAGCACCCAGGAGAACCTGAAGGGCATCAGTTGACACCGTTCGACAAACAGGTAAACAAGCAAGCATAATTATCCTCTGAATCCCTAACACCTTAATCCTACCAAGAGAAGTTGTAGCTATTTTATACCATACAGAAGAACCATAAGTTGCACATGCAACAAAAAGTCCTCTATAAATAGTACGAACAGCACGCCTACTCAAACCCCAATCATTTCGTAAAATTCGCCTAACTTTACCTACGACCTCTACAATCTTATTCTTAATATGCAACATATGCGGATAGAAATTCATCCTTTCACCGACAACAATACCCAAGTATCTAACCTGAGTAACATACTTAAGAGCAGACGTACCAATATGTACTTATGGATGTCGGCTTGCTGATAAGCTGCCCTTAAGCAGCATTATAACCGTTTTGTCCAGCGAAACTTGAACACCAACTTGTGAACACCAATCACTGACCAAACGCATAGCCTGCTCAGCCTTACTTTCTAAAAGTAAACGACATTGTGCTTCCACCAAAATAAGGAGATCATCAGCATAAGCACAAATCTGAAAATAAGATGCAAGCTGATCTAACAAGGGATCCATCATCAGGTTCCATAAATATGGGCCACAGATAGATCCCTGTGGACAACCACGGGAAACATCCCGCCAAACTGTGCCACTAGCACCAACAACACACGCCCTTCTAAAGCTAAAATAACTCTTCCAAATGGCCAATTCTCGACAACCTATACTGCCTAATCTAACAAGAATCTTATCCCACGATAAATAGTCAAAAGCGCCCTTAAAATCAACAAATATACCCAACACATACTTCCCCTCTGACCTAACCACGCAGTTCTTAACGTGCATCCATGCATCCTCAACAGATTTACCCTTTTTGAATCCAAACTGATAATCAGAGATTCCTACACTGTAATTCTCCTGTAGTCTTGCCACCATTATTCTTTCGAGCACTTTGCCAAGCACTGGAAGAAGACTGATGCCCCGATAAGAGCTGGGATTACTCCGCACTCTACTAGGCGACTTCAGGAGAACAACTATATTAGCAACTTTCCAGCTTGTAGGAAAATAACCCTCACTTATACATCTAGAAAAGATTTCCTTAAGGTAATCAGGTATGGCCAACCAAATGTTTTTACACATCTCACCAGTCATACCATCCACACCTGGAGACTTTCTGCTTCTAACACAATACATACTATCAACTACCTCAGAATTATCCAGGGCAGAAACAGAATCTGCTACAACAACAGGTGCCATAGCATCTCCTGCAGCCTCTGGGAAAAAAGAAGATAACAATAACTCAGCACAATCCCTCCAAGATGATAAAATATTATTTTCAACTCTAAGACCACTAAAATCAATCCTCTTATTCTTGCCCCTACAAATTCGATAAACAGTACCCCATGGATCATTCCTATTCTCTCTGATAAAACTTCTCCAATGGTCCTCTTTAACTTTAATTAATAAAGCTTTATAATTTCTAAGAATATCTAAGTACGCAACCCTTCGCTGAAATAAATCCTCATCATTGCGACGTCTAGCCCCCTGAAAACGCTTTCTGAGTAGCCTTACTTGCCTTTTCATAGCATCTAGCTCAGGTGTCCACCACCTGACCATCCTATGAATCCTATGACGAACACGACCTAACACAGCATCATTGACCTGACACATCCACAAATCAATTTTACTGATTTGCTCATCTACAGACAATAGCCTGAAATCTTCAATGGAACATTCCAGTGCAAAATACCTAACCATATCCCTATATCGCTCCCAATTTACAAATTGCAGTCTCCACCTTCTCGGAGGCACTAGTGACGTCCTAATATTGCTTAAACAATTCGCCCTTATTTCAATTAGATTATGGTCACTTATCCCATAACCATCACAAATCTGCCAATTAAAATCAAATCTAATATCTGCAGGACGATTTATAACCGTAAGGTCAATATCACTGCAGCCATTTGGACCATCAAATGTATATAAATTACTAGCTTCATTCAAAACAGAAAGTCCATTAGCAATTAGCCATTCACTCAGCATTGTACCTCGTATGTAATTCCGATGACCAGTAGAAATACTATTCATCTTGCTGAACCACATACTAGAACATGCATTTGAATCAATTCCTATAACAAGTGGACAACTACCAGCTAGCAGTAGCAACGTGTCCATGTACCTTAGGTAAGGTTCCAAATCAGCACTTGGCCTGCAATATACACTAGCTAGCAACAACCTACCAAAAAAACCTTCTATAGAAACACAAACACCCCAATTACTTTTACTGACTTCTACACAATCAAAGACAAGACTATCAATAATAATAGCTGAGTCACCTACACTATCGATAAATGACCTCATACCAGCAGGCAGACCCCTGATGCAACCATTTGTAGTGTACGGCTCTTGCACTAACGCAAGAGTCACACCACGACGCCTAATCTCAAGCCCAAACGTTACTGCAAACGACCCCTGACAATTTAATTGTAGTATTATATTAGTACTACCAGCCATGTTTACTGTCTTGCATTCACCCTAGCAACCCTAGCAGCATAAACTGGACACGATTCAGACATCATTAGATGATCTGACGCCCACCCCTTAAAGTCACAATTTCTGCACCTCAACGGATTTGGACATGCTGAAGCAAGATGACCAGTAAGTCCACATCTTTTACATATATTGCCCTTATGTCTACAGTCCTTTAAAACATGATCAAAACTCATGCACCTGTAGCACATCATAACAGCCTCACGCGAACGAACCAAGAAACGAAACCATTTAATATATACTCCTGACATGAGTCGCTCTTGAACACGTTTCGTACATTCTAACACGACATTAACTTGCTTACCAGCATCCGCCTTCCAGGGGTTGCTCACCATACGCACACTTTTCTTAAATACTTCTGGCGACATAATTTCTTTCACGTTAAGCTCGTATAGCTCCGACATGAATTCATCTGGTGTAATTTCAGCGTGTACATCCTTCACCGTTAGTTTTGGCCCCAATTTATCCTCAATTGAAACCGACAGACCTACCTCAGCAAACTTAGCGTTTGCAGCCACCTTTTGCCGCTCAGCAACCGATGGAGTGCGTATTATAGCACCTCCATCACGCGTAGGACGCACCTCATGCACCTTAACGCCTAAGGTCGGCCCAACTTGGTCTACCACCTTGTCAACCACCTCCTTGGCTGTCGTCGTGGAACCACTCGCCCCCTTGACAACCACCGACCATGTTTCTACAGGTTTGACTGGCTTGGGAGCCACAACTTTAGTACCAGGAGCTGCTGGTCGAGCAACATTAGCTACAACAGCAGGTGGGAAAGCGGCCGAAGTAGCACCTCCAGCCTCTAACCTCCCACGAAGTCTCTCATTCTCTGCCACTAAATTCATCACTAAAACATCATAATCAACAACAATCTTTGTGGCCAACCGTACCACGGCACGTTCAATGCCATCTGTCAACAAAACGTCCATTAGTGCGTTCGATATACGCTTCAGTTCAGCTATAGAATCTGAAGCATCCATATTAGCTACCGACGAATTGACAACTTTCTTGTTATTAACACTACGCCCCAACCGACTTTTTTCACCAGAATCAACAGTCTTAGTGGTAACACCGCCACCAAGACCTAGCACGGATACCGACGGACTTTCATTACTGCCCGTCTTCTTCTTCTTCCTCTTCTCTGAAGAAAGTACAGAAGCATCACTACACGTCATTGCATCATTTATTTCAACCTGACTGCTGATCGGCGAAATCTTACATCTTTTTCCTTTGCCGCGTTCATCACAACTTGAAAAATCGGTATCAACTTTCATATCAACATTTTCAACAATGACATCATCCCCGTTAATGTCCGAGGCATCCCCTTTGGGTTTTTTCCAAATAGTTGCCATAGTAAACAACTATCAACAATATAAAAATCCCTTATTGTAATAAAACAATAAAACAAAATTAACTTTACGCTACGTAAGATCGATATGGAAAATCCAAACCGAAAAATAATTGTAAAAACAATAAAATCTCAAAGAAATTTTTCTACCTAAATACCAATGTATAATTTGCCTAAATACAAAATAATTATATTTATGACCCTCGCAATAAAATAGAACAAAACAATAGAGCAATAAAACAATTAAAATTGTTCTTATCTTAAAAGAACACAAAGTAAATTTAGCGCACAGCGTGCGCACACACACACTGTGTTCCGCCCCTTAAATTCGATCAAAGTAAATTTTGCCGCACAAGCGTGTACACACACACTCACTACACAGAAACTTATTGTTTCACCCTTATCTACCTAAATGTCTAAAAGACACACGATAAACAAAAGTGGAAAAAATTCAAAATATTCAAAATAATTAAATTTTATGACTGTCCTAAAAACAAGAGAACAATAGAAAAATAAAATTTTACAACCCGGAAATAAATCCAAAAATATATAACCAATAAAATAAATCAGTTATATTTACCATACAAGTGTGCGCTAACACACTCACTTACAGCACTCTGCTTCAGCCTTCTGATTGGCTATCTCAATCTCCACTGCCTTCGGCTCGCTCTTTATCAACTGACTTCGGCTCTCTCAATGGCTTCGTTAAATCACGAAGATACTGCACACAAGCAGCAACGATGATTTTTCAAACGGCACACACAAGTAGCTTCCTTCTGTTTATGTATGTAGATGATGACGATGTATATATATTTATAAATATATATATCTTCTCGTTGCACATACAATTTAAATGGCACACAATTTTTCAAAATATACGCCAACAATTCAAACAAGTATTGAAAAATACTGATAAACGTACAAAATAAAATTAAATTTAAATTCTTCCGCACGCACGTCCGATTCACTTGAATGTAAAAACAAGTATGAGGACGGGCAAGGTGCAGCAGCATGCGCTTGTGAAGTTAATCTGTTTAGAAATAAAACAAAGTCAGAGGTAAAAAATATCATCGCCAACGTTCTCGCGAATCGCCAACCACACCAGCGAGTGCGCTATATGAATGTGGTAGCCGGACAGCGATACTAAATTCATATAAGTGGGTATGCTATCCACAGTGGATAATAATTGGGAAGAATATCAATTATTTAACCAAGTTTTCATCAGAAATAAAATACAATTGGTAGCTAAATACTCACTCATCACTAGATTCTAACCATCATGTTTTAAAAGTTTCAAAATTCATCTACTCATACATGAACTTTTAATAATATCTGAGAACTACTACAGCACAAGCAAAAAGATTTAAAAAACATTAATAGCAATACAAGAAATAATTTTGCATTCGATACGAGCTGTTTTCGAGACGACAGGTCATGTGGAGTTGAACGCTTCGACTTTTAAGAATTTAGTATAGCTGTCCGGCTATCACCTTCATATAGCGCACTCGCTGGTGTGGTCGGCAATTCGCGAGAACGTCGGCGATAATATTTTTTACCTCTGGTGGCAATTGTTCCCACGTGAAATCTAGAGTTGATATATAGATTAGCTGTTTATATAATATATGTGTATATAATATATGTGAATATAGGTGAAATAATTTTACTACCTAGAAAATATTTATATTTTTTAAATAATTTTATTGTCAAGCAATGATAGACTAATTGTAAGCAAAATAAACAAATTCATATCGAATAAAAATTATTTGTTGTATTGTTTGTATAAGTTTTTAAAATATTCTAATGTTACTAGTAATTCTTATTTCTTACTTGTGGATTTGTGTATAAGTAAATGAAGTTTGAAAACTTTTCAAGTATGGTGGTAAAGATTAACTGATTTTTGGTATTTACCATCCTATGAAATGGATATAGGTTAACTAACCCATAACAAATAAATGAAGTTTTAAATTACAATAAAATATTAAATTAAATAAAAAATAAAATATTAAAATAAAATATTAATTTATATATATTTGTATATATATATGCATAATTTACTTTAATTATAAATTTTAACTCAATCTTTACATATTCGGGTCGTCATTTCATTCAGTGGATCCAATTCTTTGCTTGTAATTAAATCAAACTCTTGGGTGAAATAATAAAAGTGTTTGTAACACGCATTTACATGTGCTTCCTAAAAAAAAAAAATATATATTTATTAAATTTGTTTGCAAATAATATCTGTTATCTCTGTTAGCATTCACTTTTGTAGTAAAAGTGTTAACGACAGAAATTTATTTTAAACGACTTTAAAAAAGGTGGTTATCAATTCGGTTGTATTTATTATATTTGAACCTCCATTACTCTATCATTTATGAACCAAATTTAAAAATTATTTTTTTCTTGAATAGGTTATGCTTGGTTTTTATTAAGTGAAGTAATCAGGGGAAGACCCCTACTTATGCAATGCATAGCGCCAGAACATATTGAGAATGTAGAATTAATTCCTTTATACAGTGGTGTCAGATGTAGGAAATTTTCCCTTTTTTTTTGTAGGGATTTTCTTAACATTTTCAAGCGTAGGGAAAAAACGGCAGACTTTAGTTTCAAGCAAAATGTAGGGAATTTTTAAAATTTTCGGTTTTTTCTATAAATACATTATAGTTTTTTTTAATAAATAGTTAAAATTCAAAATATTTAGCACTTCCAACTTGTTTGAAAGAGAACCCCTAGAATAAATTAATTATATGTGGAGAAATTTAAGTCTTCTATGATTAAATTCAAGAACTTTAATGACAATTTAATATTTCCAAACTTTTCGAAATTTGTAAAAATTATAGTAGCTTTAACACACATACTAAGCCATGACGTTTTAAACTCAATTTGTATTATAAGATCTCATGTACGGTATAATGCAATGAATAAGGTTTAAGTACACTACTAGTCACTAGAGTTTCAACTCTCATAATGTACAGACGCATTTTTATAATCGTCGCAACTGAATATTAAAAATTACTGAAAGTTAAAATCACAAAAAAAACAAAACATTGATCAAACAGTTATTTTACTGGTTTTATTTTATTTTTTGCTTGCGTGTATTATACATAAATATTTTCATACACAAACTCATATTGTGAACACAAATAAAAAGAGAACTCTAAATGAGTTCATCTTCTGAACACAACAACAATAAACCTACAAGCAGTAGGAATTTGTATTTAACCTTGGTTGCTGATGCGGACAACGACAAAAATAATTTAAACACAAACTTAAACTTTACACAAAATGCAAATACTCCTGTGCGATCATGCTCTCCATACATGTTAAATAGTGATCAAAAAGCAACAACAATTGCACCCATTAGCAAACTCTTCAGCTTAGCTGTACAAACAAGCAAACAAACAATAAATAACAAGGTGACCAATGCACACAAACTTGTAGATGCACTGATTGAAAATAGTGATAATAAAATCCAAACTGGTATGGACAGATACATAGCCGTGCTTAGAAGGGGAAGAAGTTCCAAATCAGCTCAAATAGCGTCAACGGCGAAAATTCCCAACGATGGGAAAAATATTATTAAACATTCTGAAAATCGTTTCGCGATTTTAAATGTACAAGTCGAAGAAGTCACAAATACAACAAGGTCCAGTAAACCGCCGATATATTTAAGAGAACAGAACCCCAACTTTCTGGTAAAAAGCCTTCTCTCTTTAATTTGAGAAAATGAGTTCTATGTAAATCCAATTAAGCGCGGCAAAATCAGCGAAACAAAAATTCAGGTAACTCATGAAAATAATTACCGAAAAATAGTTTCAGATCTTGAATCTAAAAATAGTAACTTTTATACATATCAACTGAAGAGTGTTAAAGGCCTAACAGTAGTTATACAAGGCATTGATTCAAGTGTGGATCCAGAAGAGCTAAAGTCTGGCCTTGAAAATATTGGCTTCAAAGTCAAAAATGTTTCAAACATTAAAAATAAAGAAAAAATCCCCCAACCAATATTTAGAGTCGAGTTACAACCAGGCGACTTAAAAATAAAAAGAAATCCAATATATGATTTGTTTACCGTTGAGCAGCCACATAAAAAAACTGGACCTATGCAATGCATGAACTGCCAAGAATTTGGCCATACCAAAACTTATTGCAAGTTGCCTACAGTCTGCGTTGTATGTGGTGATTTACACAGTACCGCTAACTGCAACAAAATGAGAGGTAATGCCAAGGCGAAAAAATGCGGAAATTGCAGCAGAAATCACACTGACAACTATAAAAGCTGCCCCCTTTACTCTTTTTTTAAGAATTCATCCAAAATTGTACAAGCAAATGAAGAATCAGGACCTAATTTTAGTCCTATTGAAGCCTCGATAGAGAGCCTAATACAAACTGTAAATACTTTTACTCTCAACATGTCCTGTATGATGCAGGAAATGTTGCAAATGCAGTCCACCTTTTTAGAGGCTGTATTGAACAAACCATATACAACCCGATCCTGAAACCAATATGGTCCTATGGAATTCAGTTATGGGGCACTGTTGAATTTAAAAATTTTTTTCAGCATTGGCTAAACATATATTTAACATTTTTATTTTCAGTCTGATTTTCGCGAGTTAAAGATCCACTTTTTGTTTTTTATAAAAAATAACAATAACAAATTTATTTTTAAACCAATATTTCGTTACCAAACGAATATATAATAATATTCAATGATGTACGTTAATATTTATATGATAAAAATGTTTCGTTTGTTTACAAACTTTTTGATAGGAAATTGAAAAATTAAAAATAAAACATTTTCTGGCGCACAAATCAAAAAATTAATATTTGTATGAACAAAATAACAAAATTATTTTAAAGCTTATCTTAAGGATTATAGAGAACATTAATATATAAAAACAAAACAACAAATTAAGATACGACAGCAAAAGAGACTAACTTCTCATTATTTTGTATTCTCAAATTTGTTCTTTTTTCTTTAAATTGTAAAGAATCTTTTATATTATATTTTGAGTTCTGTGTTATACAAAAAAACATATTGGCCTTAAGGGATATTGTTGTTTATGAATTTTTGGGACCCCGTATAATCTGGGTGCTAAAGCTACATTCATTTTTATTCTATGCTTTTCTTAAGTTGTGATTATTTTTGATTTACAAAGCTCCTCAACTAAACTGTTGTAAGGGATTTCCATCCCTGATAAACACAACACTTCTTAAATACTTTATTATACAACTATTTTATCTAAGTTGATAAAATATAGATAAGTTGAGATGACTGAATAAAGGCAGAGACAGTCTGCAATGAACAAGGAAACGTGTTGTTTTATTTCTAATAAAGAATAAATCATTACATGGCGACCGAGACAGGACTCAAGAAAAGTTAAAGGTGGTAAAGAAAAAAAAAGAATACAAAGTAAATTATTTATTTATAAAGGTTTACACAAAATTTGTTATACAAAATCTACAAGAAAAGAAAGAAAAACCCAAGTGTTGTATATTTGCCAAATTCTTATACATACATACATACTTACATCCATACATATGTACATAATTAAATACATAAATTGTATTGATAAATTTTTGTGTGTACAATTTACACTCAACAAAAGTTATATGTAATACAATCTCAATTAGTTAGAAAACAAATACAAAAGTGTATAATATATTTTTCTGCTGGTTAAATAATTACATACATATATGTATATGTACATGCAAACATATATCGGAAGTAAAAAAAATTTGAGTGTGTACAAACTAAACAGACAGCCAGCCAGCCAGACAGACGTTCAATCCAAAAAAAAAAGCGACTTGCATTGGGAAAAAATACCCACAAAAATAAGAAAAGAAGAAATAAATCAATTCATGAATTAAAATTAATTGTCTACCACTAAAAACAAAAAAAGTGAAAAAATTTTCAATAGATATAAATCAAGTGCAAAATAGTGATATTTTTTTGTAAAGAGTTTTCAAAACCCAGAACAAAATTAAATTAAATAAAAAACCCAAACCCCAAGTGTTATCGACTTTAAAATTTCATGTCGCCGTGCCGCGTCTCCTGTAAAATTGACCAACAAAATTTTTTAACAAAACAACCGCAAACAATCAACTAAAATTCAAATAAAAAGATGAAATTCTAGAAACTAAATTGATAAAAATGAATTGTTATTTATCAAAACTGTACAAAAATAAGTGGAAAAAACTGGAAAATTGGTACAGTTGTGTCAAAAAGAAAACCATTTGAAAAAAGTTAAAAAAAAATAAAACAGAACAGTCTCAACACTTGGTAACAAAAAAAAAAAAATGAGAGCATAAAATGAATCTAAAATTATAAACCGAAAAGAAACTCAATAAGAAAAGAATAAAAACGAAGAAAAAAGCAGCTGAAAAGAAAATTGGAAAAAAAAACAAAATGGAAATGAAACACATAAATCTTGAATCTTCACTACCAAAACCACAAAGTGAAAACACAAATAACAAAAACTACAAAAATACAAATATATATGTAAATGAAATGGAAATTAAATGAAACAGACACACAAAAAGAAACAAAAAGCATATATAACAACATCTAAACATACATACATATATACAAAATCAACAGTGGTAATGAAAAATATAGAATAAATAAAATAAAAACGTTGAACAAAAATACTACATGGCATTACATTAATTACATAAATTAACCAAACAACAACAAATTGAGAAATAAAAACAAAATACGAAAAATCAACAAATTTATACAAGCAGATCCAAAACGAAAAAACCAAACTCAACAAAAAAATGATAACAACAAATATCATTAACAAACAACAATTCAAGGCAAAAATACTTACAAGAACAACAGAAAATTTGACAACTAATTCAAAAACAACAACAGCTCAGTTTCTACAAAAACGACAAAAAGGTGCAGCAACAGAACAAGCAAAAGCAGACACAACAACATAACAAACAGCAGCAGAAAATAAATCAACATGATGACAGAAGCGGAAAAGAAAAGGTAAAATGCATGTGCGACAGGCTGGACGGAAATTTATCATACACAAATTTTTATTAACATTTTGTAATTATTTAAATATAGGTATTTCTAAGAGCATATGTTTGTAAATTTTTTTATAAACTAATTTGACAATTATATAACTACATAGAAGCAATAAATAAATATTATTGGAAAAACGTAAAATATATAAAAAAAAAAAAAAAAAAAAACAAAAAAAAAAAAAATCACTTACATACTTACAAACTATATTTTATTTACTCTACTTAAATGTATGTATACTTAACACTACGAAACTTATATATATATATGTATTTATGTAATTAAAATTACTCTAAAGTTATTTAACGTGAATGCATAACACAATCATACCAATAAACTTAAAATTAAATTACATAAGTACATACGTATACATATAAATGAACAATATACCCTACAGCAAACATAAAATAAATAAAATATTTTATTGAAATAAATAATTAAAAATTGAAAAAATATAAATACTTTATTAAAACACATGCTATTAGTTTCTCAAAACATATGTCAGAATTTGATAAAGAAGTATTTAACGATCTGATTTCCGATTTCTATAAAGTAAAAAAACGTATTTTGCAAAATAGGCCTCTTTCTACTAAACAATCTAAAATTAACGAATATATTGAACTGCTCATTGATAGTTACAATAAAATTTTACACTACACTAGTTTACATAAAGCTGAACTATCAGCTCCTACAAAGACTGAGACATACAATAAAATAACACGTTGTAGAGAAATTTTAATTAGATGTTTTGGAAAATTAAATTGTAGAACAATAGTCCCTCATAACATATATTCGCTCGAACCAGTTACAAGAGAAATAGTTTCGGAGTCTGAGTTGGAAGACAACGAAGAAGGTCAGGAAAGTGACAGCGGGAAAGACGAAATAAAACAAAATTTTGTAAACAATATTCAAGGTGTGGACAAGGTAGATATAATCATGGCAACAATAGATCAAAAGAAATGCTTTATTAGTATGTGTTCTAACATAATTAGGGAAAATTATGACGGGAATCCACTCGCACTAGAATCATTTTTGGATAAAGTTAATTTAATTGAAGAATTAACAGATGAAAATTTAAACGCTACTTTTATATCATTCATAAAAGCAAAGTTAGAAGGCAAAGCGCGTGAAGCCCTACCAGAAAATGTTAGTACGATTGAGGAAATAAAAAATGCATTGAAACAAAAGCTAAAACCGGATAATTCAAAAATTGTAGCAGGTAAAATTGCTGCTTTACAGATAAGAAATAATAACTATTCAGAGTTTTCGAAAACAGTAGATGATTTAGCAGATGCTCTTAAAAGATCTTTAGTCATAGAAGGGATAACTAAGGCCAAAGCACATGAAATGGCCATTGAGCAAACTGTAAGTGTATGTAGATTAAATGCTAGGTCTAATTTAGTGAAATCAATCCTTGCTTCGACAGCATTCGCTGATCCTAAAGAGGTAGTAGCTAAATTAGTCGTTGAGCAAAGTAATGAAGCTAGCGAAAGACAAATCTTATCATTTCAATCACGTAACAGCAACTCAAACAATTTCTCTAACAGAAGCAATTCTAACAACAATTCTTTTCATAGTAACAGTTACCGGCGTGGCAATGGGTACCCACGGAACAATAATAATAATTCGGGGAATTATAATAACAGCTATTCAGGGAATTATAACAGTAGCCAGGGAAATTATAACAATCCAAATAGAAATGGAAGCCAATTTAGACGTGATAACACTCGTTATAATAATAATACTCGTTATAATAATAATACTCGTTATAATAATAATACTCGTGGCACGGGTAATTCAAGAAACAGAAACGCAAGGACCCTGACTTTAAACGCAGAGGTCCCTCAGCAGGAGCTGTTGGGGGAAGTAGAACACAATTATTAACCAAAAACGTATATACAATTAATTTAAATTTTTCCGATTATATCAATGTAAAATGTACAGAAACAAACAAATATAATAGTTTCTTGGTCGATTCGCAAGCGGATATCTCCTTAATAAAAATATCCTGCATAAAACCATACGTCAAGATCAATCAAGATCAAATAATAAATATAACAGGTGTAACAACCCAGTCCATTTCAACCCTTGGTACAATTTATACAAACCTTATCGTTCAAAGTCACTTTATTCCTCAAACACTACATGTGGTAGATGTTGATTTTAATATTCCATCCGATGGAATACTCGGCAAAGATTTTTTGAAAAGATACAAATGCAACATTGATTATAATAGTATGGCAATATCGTTTTGGTACAATAACAATAAATTTAAAGTTCCCATTAAACATGGTACAACAGATGATAACTGTACAATACCATCTAGGTCCGAAGTTTTTAGACTATTCAAATTAAAAAACGTACATGAGCCAGTTTTTATAGACACCCAAGAACTTTGTGAAGGAGTGTTCACAAGCAGATGTATTGTTGATTCTAAAACACCAATTCTGAAAATAATAAATGTAACCGATAAATTCAAATGTATACAAAACTCTATGATAAAATATGAAAATCTCACTAACTTTAACATATACTCGTTTAATGAAGTCAAGCCAGAAATTGCTCGAATAGAAAAACTTAGGAAGTTGTTGAAAAGCCAAATGCCAAAGGAAGTAGAGGATCAATTATTGCCTCTCTGTGAAAAATATGCAGATATTTTTTCATTAAAAGATGATAAAATGACTGTGAACAATTTCTACGAGCAAAAGCTTAGATTAAATGATACCTCACCAGTTTATATGAAAAATTATAGAATGCCATATACACAGAAACAGGAAATAGATAATCAAGTAAAAAATTTATTAAAAAATGATTTAATCGAGCCAAGTCAATCGAATTACAACAGTCCATTGATCTTAGTACCAAAAAAGAGTAATAATGATCAGAAAACATACAGAATGTGCGTTGACTATAGAGCAGTTAATAAAAAACTGATAGCAGATAAATTTCCACTCCCAAGGATTGATGATATCCTAGACAATCTTGGACGTGCCAAACACTTTTCAATATTAGACCTCTATTCTGGATTTCATCAAATCCCACTCCACTTTAATTCTAGAGATATTACCTCATTTAGTACTAGTTCAGGCTCATTTCGATGGAAAGTATTACCATTTGGGTTAAACATCGCTCCTAATTCATTTTCAAGTATGATGTCTATAGCCTTTTCAGGTCTACCACCAGATCAAGCCTTTTTGTATGTGGATGATATAATTGTCATTGGGTGTAGCACACAGCATCATCTTAAAAATCTAAAAGACGTGTTTAACATTTTCAGAAAATTCAATCTAAAAATCAACCCATATAAGTGCAACTTTTTCAGACCAGAGGTCACATTTTTGGGTCACAAGTGTACAGCAAAGGGTCTTCTACCCGACGATTCGAAGATAAAAACTGTTGAAAGGTATCCTGTTCCAACTGACAAAGACGCTGTCAGAAGATTTATTGCGTTCGCAAATTATTATAGAAGATTCATTAAAAACTTCGCCTCATTGGCATCACCTCTAAATTACATAACGCGTAAGAATGTAAACTTTGTTTGGGATGATAAATGTCAAAAAGCATTTGAAGGCCTAAGGTCAAGTCTAAAATCTCCTAAATTGCTACAGTACCCGGATTTTACAAAAAAATTTGTTATAACAGTTGATGCATCAAAAATAGGTTGCGGGGCAGTCTTAAGTCAAGATTTCAATGGTGATGATTTACCAATTTACTTCGCATCTAAATCTTTTAATAATGCTGAACAAAAGAAACCAACAATTGAACAAGAGCTTTTAGCTATTCATTTTGCTATTAAACAATTTAGACCATACGTTTATGGTACAGAGTTTACGGTTAGGCCAGATCACAGACCATTGGTATATCTGTTTAACATTAAGGATCCATCATCAAAATTAACGAAAATAAGACTAGAATTGTCTGAATATAATTTCACAATAGAACATATAAAAGGTAAAGACAATGTAGCTGCAGACGCCCTTTCGCGTATCTCGATAGATGAACTGAAAAACGCAGATAAACAAATTTTTTCTGTCACAACACGAGGAATGTCAAAACAAATCCAAGAGAAAATAATAGCAACAAATGCTACCGTAGGAAAAATACCGATTTATGATAAATTCTCTCATAACTTTTCAACAAAAATTCCAAAAATTAGATCAGAACTCTTCTATACCAATAAAAAATTAACAAGATTATGTATAAACATTTATAAAAAGTTTAAGTTGGTACTATATTTGAACATTTTCATTGAAAACGAAACGTTTGATTTAGATCAAATGCTTTTGAGGCTCCAACAGGAAGCTGTCAATCAAAATATCCAAATTATAGAATGGCCAAAAGACGATATATTTTTTCAAATCTGTAACATACAGAAACTTAAAGACCATGGCATAAGAATTTTAACAGAATTAGAAATTATGTTAACTAATCCTATTCAACAAATATTTAATAAAACTGAAAAACAAAAATTAATGACCGTTTATCATAATGATCCACTCTTAGGAGGGCATTGTGGACGGAAGAGATTATACGCAAAACTGAGAACGAATTTTTTTTGGAAAAATATGTCTAAAGACGTAGCCACCTTTGTAAAAAACTGTCACAAATGCAATCTGAATAAAGTTAAACCTGGAAACAAAGAGAAATTAGTTTTAACACCAACGCCAGCACAAGCTTTTGATATAGTAATTTTAGACACAATAGGTCCATTTACGGAATCGCAATTTGGAAACAGGTACGCTCTGACATTAATGTGCGATTTGACAAAGTATCTGGTGACTACAGCAATACCAGACAAAAGTGCAAAAACTGTAGCCCGTGCAATCTTTGAAAATTTTATTCTAATTTATGGTTCAATTAATACAATAAAATCAGACTTAGGCACAGAGTTTAAAAATCAAGTATTGGCTGAACTATGTAAATTATTAAACATTGAAATGAAATTCTCAACAGCATATCACCATGAGACATTAGGCACGGTAGAGCGCAATCATAGGGTTTTCAACGAATATTTGAGGGCATACATCAACGAAAATATTTCAGACTGGGATACATACCTAAAATATTTTACATTTTATCATAACACCACATCAAATACAGTTTTTGAAAATAAATTTTTGCCTTACGAACTAGTTTTTGGAAAAATGCCAAGCATGCCTAAGGAAACTATAAAAAATACCATTGATCCACTCTATAATGTCGAAAATTACAGTAAAGAAATCAAATACCGTTTACAAAAAACACACATTCTAGCAAAAGAATTGATAGAAAAGCATAAAATGAGCAATAAAAACCTCTTTGATAAATATGCAAAGCCGCTGCTTGTAGGAATCGGGGACAGTGTGTTAATTCAAAAACAGCCATACGACAAATTTAAAAGTATATACGAGGGTCCGTTTATTGTTGAGGAAATAAATGACTGTAATGTAACAATATATGACAAAATAAATAAGAAAAAGAGAACTATTCATAAAAATAGGTTAAGAAAAGGGTAAACAAAAAAAAAATATAACAAATTATTTTTTTGCAAACGAAAAGCAACATAGTACATATAATCCATAGCAAATATTTTGTTTATTAACAAATATTATTGAATAAAAAAAAAAAAAAAAAAAATTTTTAAGATAATTATGAGAAATATATACATATGTTTGTACATATAACAGAAAAATTTTATTCCATCTCGTATATAATATATGAAATAAAAATAAAAAAGGCAAACAAAGCTATAAAAATTTAAATACTTTTAATATATTAAAATACTAAAATGAATAATTTAACAAATATGTAAATCATAACAAATTTATTAAATTTTATTAATAACAACAACACAAAAAAAAATTTTTATAAATATGTGATACTATTTACATAATTTAAAAAAAAAAAAAAACCCAAAAGCAAACTAAAATTTTTTTTAAATTAATTTCTTAAAGAAAAATTGAAAAAAAAAGAAGTAAATAAAATATACAAAAATTTATATAAAAAAAAGCAAGAATTAAACAAGTTCTGGTACCCCTTGTTTATTTCTTCCTTTTTGAAAAAGGGAGGAATGGAACTCTCGTTGTTAATACTTTATGTACAATATCTAATACTTTATGTACAATATTTAATACTTTATGCTAATAATAACTTTATGTAAAAACTAGTTAATAAAATATTACTTCTTTTCTTTTTAAATAAAAAAGGGAGGTGTAAGGGATTTCCATCCCTGATAAACACAACACTTCTTAAATACTTTATTATACAACTATTTTATCTAAGTTGATAAAATATAGATAAGTTGAGATGACTGAATAAAGGCAGAGACAGTCTGCAATGAACAAGGAAACGTGTTGTTTTATTTCTAATAAAGAATAAATCATTACACTGTTATTTTTAACCTGTAATTTCGTTGTTGGATCTCTATCTAATAATTTATATGTGGTATTATTACCCAATATATTATTCATTCTTAATACATATTCACACTTATTCAAAGCAACAGTGATATTCCCTTTATCAGATTTTAAAACTAATAAATTCCTATTATTCTTTAAAAATCTTTTAGTAATATTTACTTTATCCAATATAAATTTATCTCTATTACTCAATCGTTCTCTATCCAAATTACCACCAATAATATCTGTACATCTGTTTCTTGCTATTTTCTGTTCTTCTCTATCAGTCAAAGTTTGTATAAAACCCTCACCATCTGCTTTAATATTCAAAACAGGAATATCTTCTCTTTTGACCGGTAATGCATGCTTTTTTTCTAAAGATAAAATCCACTGAACATCCGTCGGAATGTCAAAATCTGATTTATTAACAAACCATTTCCTATTATATCTAATCCGCACAAAAACACAATGTGAAAATAAGGCCAAGTTCCTATCCAAAATATTTCGGCCGTAAAAAGTACTGAGATCAAAATAAGGACCAAGTTCTTGATAGGTACAATTCCATCTCATTTCTAGGCAATCTATAAGCTTGGCAAAATATTTCCAAGAATTATTTCCCATATTAGAAAGGCAAAAAAACTTTGCCATGCTTACAGGTTGCCTAAAAATGAGATGGAATTGTACCTATCAAGAAATTGGTCCTTATTTTCATCTTACTTCTAAGTTGTTTATGTATAAATATTTATGTATATGTATTGCTTACCTGGGCTACCTGTGTACAAAATTTGGCCTTCTAGCTATACTGGAAGGGCCCCATACAAAGAAGGGGCATGATTGTCCCCCCAACCCCCGATGGAAAGTGCCCGTTAAAAATCATTTTCGTTAATTTCTCATCAAGACCTACCTGTGTACGAAATTTCAGCCTTCTAGCTATACTGGAAGTGCCCCATACAAAGAAGGGGAACCCAGGTCCCGCCTGGGAGAAAAGTGCCCGTTTTCAGATTTTTCTGGTTAATTTCACACCAAGACCTACCTGTGTACCAAGTTTCAGCTCTCTAGCTTTACTGGAAGTGCCCAATAATATTTATGAGTCAGTGAGTGAGTGAATATGCACTAAAATATGGACTTTTCACACTTTAATATCTCGGGAAGCTTTTCCGGTAGAACTTTTAAATTAAACCTGTGAGGTTACCTCTATGGGAAGACCTTATGTTTCAAGTTTCATTATATTATGATCAAGAGGAGCAAAGTTATAAGGGGGTAAAAACAGCTAGAATGGTTTCGTGTAAATATACACACTGTGTGGCCGAACTTGACCTGGCGCACTACCGTTCGCCTAGATATCCAGATCTCTGTTATGCATTCCAACAAAACAATTGAACTTTTTCTTATTTACCTCTCTTACCTTAAAGCTTAAAAACATCGAGAGCCTATCTTGATGTTCAATAAAATATTTGAATTCTTGTGTTGAAAAATAATATATTAAATTAGTTGTTATCCTGTCCAT
Organism: Lypha dubia; assembly: GCA_947311025.1. NCBI lineage: Eukaryota > Metazoa > Arthropoda > Insecta > Diptera > Tachinidae > Lypha > Lypha dubia. Next base: position 58,269,700 of record OX371261.1, on the reverse strand, counting down.
AACTTTTGTAGCAATTTACTTGCTTATGCTTAATTGCTCATGCTTCAGTTTTATTGCCAAGCCTAGAATTATGTTCTGCAAAAATTATATGTACCTTGATATTAAATGTTAAATAAATTGGAATACATTTTTCACAAAAAGATTAAAAATATTTATAGTAGAATTATATGTTGGAGCAACAAAGCAGATCAACAACATTCCGTACCCTGATTATTAGTACTCTCTGAATCACCAATGAATTGTCAAATGTCATTACATGCATTAACTCTGTATTATCTTTTATTACTTTTTTTCTTCCTTTTTATTCACTTCAATAAAAACCACATCAGTTTTAACTTAACATCAGAGTGTACATTTTAATAGGTTATGGGCCCAGTAAAGGCAAAAAATAACCAAGTTTCAGTGAAGAACTCATGTTTAATTAAATAAAATTATATAATTAATTTTGTGCTAGAAAAGTTGGAAGTATGGCCGGAGTGGTGCGTATAGAACCGCTGAACGCGGAAAACTATGATACGTGGAAAATGCAAATGCGTGCTACTTTAATAAAAAATGATTTGTGGTCGTATGTCGACGACAGTGTTAAGTGTCCCACTGATGCTGCAGAGGCAAGTGCTTGGCAAAAGCAAGATCAGAAGGCCGCAGCAGATATTATGCTAGCAATGAGTCCATCGGAATTATGCTTAATCAAAGAGTGTGACACAGCAAGAAAAATATGGTTGAGGTTAGAAACGACTTATCAGTCAAAGGGCCCTGCCCGAAAAGCAACATTATTAAAAAGAGTGGCTTTATCACGAATGCATGAAACTGACAAAGTACGTGAACATTTAAATGACTTTTTCGATGCTGTTGCAAAATTAAAAGAAATCGGTGTTCAGATTGGTGAAGAACTCTTAGCTATTTTGCTTTTGTACAGTCTACCCGATTCCTTTGAAACTTTTCGGTGTGCAATGGAAACGCGTGATGAGTTGCCGAAGCCAGAAATGATTCGTGTAAAAATTTTAGAAGAATTCGAGTCGAGAAAATCGAAAGAAGACAAAAATGAAAATAATGCGTTATTTGCAAATCGCGAACAACAAAAACCGAAACAAGTTAAACCGAAACATAACGGTGCGTGTTTTAAGTGCGGAAAAATTGGCCACTTCGCAAGAAAACAATGATAAAAACAAAAAACAAAACGTTTGCTTCACAACAGTAGAATCTGTGTTTTTGTGCCCAAATGAAAATATGAAGTGGTGCTTAGATAGCGGTTGCACATCGCATATGAGTGCAAGTGTTAAAAACTTTAAAGAACTTTCTGAAACGAAAAAGACACTAAATTTGGCAAACAATAAATATACAACAATTAATGTATATTTGCAAAAGCGTGCAAAATTTCCCAAAAGCGAAAATGACAGAACCAGTGACTTGCTCGAAATTGTCTATAGTGACTTGTGTGGCCCTATGAGGTGTGTTTCAAACTCAGGTGCAAAGTATTTTGTAACCTTTATCGATGACAAATCGAGGTATTGTGAAGTGTACTTTTTGAAACAAAAGTCTGACGTATTAAACGCATTTCAAATATATAAAGCTAGTGCAGAAACATTTACAGGCCGAAAAATAAAAGCTTTTCAATCGGACAATGGTGGCAAATATTGTAATCGCGAATTTGATTTGTTTTTAGAAAAACACGGCATTAAACGTCGCTTAACAACGCCACATACGCCTCAACAAAATGGTACGGCAGAACGGAAAAATAGAACTCTCATCGAAATGGCGCGTTGCATGATGAAATATGCAGGCTCCCCTCCCTCGTTTTGGGCTGAGGCCATAAACACCGCGTGTTATATACGAAATAGATGTATAACAAAAGCAAAAAGTGAAATTCCTTATAAACTTTGGACAAATAAAAACCCTTCCGTAATGCATATGAAAATTTTCGGTTGCAAAGGTTACGTGTTGAACAAAAGTGCAAACAAGGGTAAATTTGATTCACGTTCAGATTTGTGTACATTCGTCGGGTACTCCTCAGAATCGAAGGCGTATCGAATGTGGTCTCAGAAAAAGAGAGACGTTGTTTGTAGTCGAGACGTGAAATTTATTAACGAAAACGGGTTTAATAATGAGTATGAAGATTTTTATGATTTCGAAAATGACACTATCGAAATTAAGTTTGAACAAAATTTTGCAAAAAAAAATGAAATAGAAACTGAAATGAACGAAAATGAAGCTATTTGTGTACAAAAAAGTGAAAAAGTGGTAGAGGTCGCCCTATATTGCAAAGATTAGGTAATCGCGGAAGACCTAAGAAATTATTTCATTCAAACGAAGTCGTCGAAAGTGTTACCAAACCCGAACCATCTAATCAGTCAGAAGACAGAAATTTTGAAGAATGTGAACTAGCGTTTCTATCAACAGTCTCTGATCCTCAAACCTACCTTCAAGCTATGGAAAGAAATGACGCAAATTTTTGGGAAGCAGCAACAGAAGATGAATATCTAGCGCAAATACGGGACAACACATGGGAAATCGTTGAGAGGCCAAGTCAGAGAAAAGTGATCGACAGCAGATTGGTATTTCGTACTAAAGACGATAATAAGAAAAAGGTACGACTTGTAGCAAAGGGATATGCCCAACGTCCAGGAGAAGATTTTCATGAAACTTATTCCCCTGTTGCCCGTTCTTCATCAATTAGGCTTATAACAGCTTTGGCAGCGGAATTACAATTGGAAATCCATCAAATGGATGTTATCGCAGCGTACCTAAATGGCGAACTTGAAGAAAGCGTTTATATCGAAGTTCCAAGTCAGTTAAAAACTATTCTGAACAAAATTAAATCAGGTAAGCCTATTGGTTCAAACAAAATTGAAAATCACAGCCAAACTGTAACAGAAACAGCAAGTAAATGGTTAAACGCCATGGATTGTCTTAAAAGCCCTGTATGTCTTTTAAAAAAAGCTTTATATGGATTACGACAATCGGGTTTAATGTGGTACTATAAGTTGACAATGCAACTTAAAATATTAGGCCTCAAACCAACTAAGAAAGACCCCTGTTTATTTTCAAAGAAAGAAGATAAAAAATTTTTGCTTATTTTGATTTATGTGGACGACTTGCTGTTGGCTTCGAATGAACCTGAATGGATAAATGAAATCAAGATATCATTATCTCAGTCATTTGATATGAAGGATATCGGTACAGTTAAACGTTGTTTAGGTATTGATTTCTACCAAAACCTTAAATCAACGTATAATGGTAAAACATAAATAAATGGTAAAACATCTACTGATGAGTTGGTATGGCTACCAACGAAATATATATTTAGATATTGCTAACCCGCAACAAATAACTAGAATTTAAAATATATTATATATTATTATAATTACTTATAATCTGAAACACTACATTAACACAGACACACTACATTAACATAAACGACAGCTTTGTCATTACACTTCGCTAGCTCTAATCATTGTCCTGATTTTAAAAATACATTAATTTTAAATAAAGAAAATAATTATAAGCGTAGATTAATGCTAGAAATGTTACATATCAGTTCACAATACAAAACGGATTAATTACAAAATAGATACAGCAAATATAGCTCAGCATTAAAAATATTTAGTTAATAGAAGTACAATTTTAAGCTAACTTTTTGTAAAATATATTGTTTTGTTTTTATATACATATTAATGTTCTATATAATCCCTAAGATATGCTTTAAAATAATTTTGTTATTTTGTTCATACAAATATTAATTTTTTGATTTGTGCGCCAGAAAATGTTTTTTTTTAATAATTTTTCAATTTCCTATCAAAAAATTTGTAAACAAACGAAACATTTTTTCATATAAATATTAACGTACTTCATTGAATATTATTATATATAATCCTGAAGAAGTTACACATTGCTTGGCAAAGAAATATTGGTTTAAAAATAAATTTGTTATTATTTTTTTTTTTTTTTATAAAATACAAAAAGTATTTTTTTTTTTTTTTTTATAAAAAACAAAAAGTGGATCCTTAACTCGCAAAATCAGACTGAAAATAAATTTAATAAAAAGATCAAAGAAATTAGAAGAAATATTTAAATAACTGAGAGTTCATCGGAATAAAAGAGATGTATTGTAATAACTACAACAATTTCAAGAGGAATCAAAAAGTAAGAAATGGAGTCAATAGGTACAAATCAATAAGGGACAAAATAGTTAAGACAAAGGCATCTATAACATTTTTAATTCGTTGCCGAAAAACAGGTATAGCGCCTAAATTTATTAGGAACTCTACTATAAATATTTTTAATCTTTTTGAGAAAAATGGATTCCATCATATTCAACATTCAATATCAAGATCCATACAATTTTTGCAGAACAAAATTCTGGGCTTGGCAATAAAACAGAAACATGAGCAATTAAAGCAATTTACAAAAGAAATGGAGAGGATAACAACTAATTTAAGATATTATTTTTCAACACAAGAATTCAAATATTTTATTGAACATCAAGATAGGCTCTCGAAGTTTTTAAACTTTAAGGTAAGATAGGTACATCAGAAAAAGTTCAATTGTCTTGTTAGAATGCATAACAGAGATCTGGATATTAGATATAATAGGAAATGGATTGATAATAAAACAAATTTTGACATACCGACGGATGTTCAGTGGATTTTGTGTTTAGGAAAAAAGCATGCATTACCGGTCAAAAGGGAAGATAATCCTGTTTTGAATATTATAGCAGATGGTGAGGATTTTATACAAACTTTGACTGATAGAGAAGAACAGGAAATAGCAAGAAACAGATTTAAAGATATTATTGGTCGTAATTTGGATAGAGAATTATTGAATAATAGAGATAAATTTACATTGGATAAAGTAAATATGTACTACTAAAAGATTTTTAAAGAATAATAGGAATCCTTAAACGATTTTAATTAAGTCAGCTTGAGTTCATTAAAAATACAATAATTTTAGTTGATTATTGTTTATTTATTTCCCAATATTTCGATCAACATCGTTGATCATCAACAGGGTGTCTAAAAATATATACATATACAACACATAACACCAAAAAAATATTATAATTATTTTTATAAATTTCATTATATTTTTATATTATTATTACGAATAAACTTAATTATTATTTGAACTTATATTGATGTATATATGAAAACTAATATTATCAGGCTCAAGTTCAGTTTTCTTGAATTAATGAAAATTCAAAATTACTAAGAGTTTTTTATGTTGGAAAACATTATTATTTATATCCAATCAGTTTTTAGCAGAACGTATCAGTACTGATTTCAAGGCCGCTACACCTCTCATCAGCGTTCAATTGTCCATCTTTACAATTTAAAATAAAGATGGACAATTGAACGCTGATGAGAGGTGTAGCGGCCTTGAAATCAGTACTGATACGTTCTGCTAAAAACTGATTGGATATAAATAATAATATTTTCCAACATAAAACAACTCTTAGTGCCGCACAATTGGTGACCCAATCGGCTCATGAATAGAAGTGCGAGCAGCGTTCGGGTTTATGCGGGCACGAACCTTGAGGCACCGCGATAAGGCTTGGTGCGGATACAGCTTGACGATGGCAGTCATGTGGAGCCATTCGTGATCAGGATCGACAGGGTGCAGCAACGTGTTGTGCAAGCGGTGGCAGCGTTTTCACCGGTCAATACTGTGACACTCACTTACGGGGTGTGATTGGGCCAAGCAACATTTGCATAGATAATGCTCCATCACCGTTCTCCGCTTAAGATCCGTCCGCATCGTCAGGAATCGTGTGCTCTGCCTGATGGCGTGTAGGTGGTGAACAAGTTAATGAGCCAAGGAAAGTGAAACGTGATCAATGAAGTAAAGTTATGCATCGCATTGGTTCGGTAGACGTCCACTACTCGAACTCGTGAATCTTTGCCAGGGTACAATTTGCCTAGTCGGCCTAAGCGCCATTCTGTGGGGCAACACCTTAGAACCACTTGGTCATTTTCCTCTAAGTTGCAGTGCGGAGATAACCATTTCGTACGCTTATAGAGCTTTTTCAAGTACTCGCCTTTCCATCGGCGGCAAATTTCTTGCTGCATGGCTTTAACTTTACGCCATCGATGGATAATGCTTATCGCTGAGTTGAGCTCTTCAGGTTCAGCAGGCGTGAGCAACGCAGAACCAGTTAAAAAACTACCATGGGTGAGGGCAGACAAATCTTCGGCGTCTTCGGACAAGGGGCTTAACGGACGTGAATTAAGACAAGCTTCGATGGTAGCCAGCAGAGTTGAAAATTCCTCAAAGGTATATTTCAATTGGCCAGCCATCTTTTTTGCATTTTGCAACTTTTTACTCCCGCCTCCCAGAGTCCAATCATATGAGGGGTCGCAGCGGGAATAAAGTGCCATTTTAGTCTTTGATGTCCGTATTTTTCGATGGCGGTGTCACGAAGCTCCTTAACGTGTTTTTCTAGATTTAAATCAAGGTCTCTCGCCGCACCAACGAAGTTCCTGCCATTGTCAGAATAGATGCTATTCGGGCAGCCTCGTCGAGCAATAAAACGGGGCAGGGCAGCTAGAAACGAAGGGAACGACAAATCAATAACCGATTCAGTCGCCTTCATCGCCTAAGTTGCGAAGCAGACAAAGAGACATACGTAACCTTTTGTAATTCGACAGAAGCGACCAGTAAAGCTTTTAATTTCAAAGGGGCCAAAAAAATCGACGCCAGTGTTTGCAAAGGGGCGACTCAAGGTAGTTCTCTCTTTAGGCAACGCAGCCATCAACTGACCCTGCCTCATTTTGCGATGTAGGATGCATTGTTTGCAATTATTTATGCAGAATTTTATTCAGTTTTTTGCCTTGAGTATCCAGCATTCATGTCGAATAACGCAGTGGACTAATCTGAAGCCGACATGGTGAACCAATTTATGAATAAATCGCACGTATAGTCGTGATAAAGTACTACCATAGGCTATGATTATCGGATGGCGTTCATTATATGGCAATTCGATAAGGCGAGTTGGCCAATTCCTCGTATAATTTCATGCTCAACAAGAAAGAGCGTGAGGGACAACAAAAGGGGGTACTTTTAGTTTTCCAGCTGCATGGGGGTTTTTGAGCCATGCAAGCATTATAGTTGAATCGGACTACAGATACAACGAATAGTTTTTGAAAGAAAATTAAAGCGGAATACTGTCGACCAGTCTAGATAATAACACTGCGTCACACAACTCTAGAGGGAATAGAGGGTTTCTTAATTGGGGCTACTTTCCTTTTTGAGACTAGCAAATGTGAAGTTACTGTATTATCTATTTGAACTCTTATGTATAGGGTTGCTGCCATTCTGACGAATCACAGAAGCCATGAAATTCTATGGACGCTTTCGTTGCGTACTGTATCCGCCTCGGCACCCTAATTTCTGTGATGACATTGTACCGATTGATAAATGCTTGCCAACTGCGCAATGAAACTTCTTTTTTTTTGATAATTTTATTATTTATTGAATCTTCAATTATAGATTGAAACATCAATAAGTTTTTCAAATCTTAAATCTAAAAATATTAAATATAAGATTAGCCCATGCTAAACAAAATTTTTAGTTACAACGCTTGATTTTTGTTGTTTTATATCTCTCGTGTACGGCTGATAGAAAGAGTATGCCTCCTCCTAAGCCGGGTGTGGCCTCTATATTCTAGAACATTGCGCGCAAGTGGGTTTGGGTGCAACTCAAGTTTTTTAATGTACTTTTTCGCGTGTTTAGAAAATACTGTCTTCATCAACGCAACATGAAGGTCTTTGTGAATTCGCTGATTTCAGATATGCCAGGGGGCTGATGTTATTGTACGTAGAATTTTATTTTGTCGCCTATGAATTTTTTCTACATTCGATGCTATGGCACTGCCCTATAGCTGGATTCCATAGGACCATATTGGTTTCAGGATCGCGTTGTATAGTGGAAGTTTACAGTCTAGGCTTAGTATTGAGTTTCTTCCCATAAGCCAATTCATTTGGGCTGCTTTTAATTTCATTTGGATCAACCTTGCGTCTATATGCGATTTCCATGTTAAACGGCGATCAAGGTAAACGCCTAGATAATTGACAACAGTGTGTTGCAAAATAGTATCGGTGTTGATTTGTATAGGCGGGCATGTTTCCCTTCGCAACGTAAAAGTGACGTGTACACATTTCTGCTCGTTAACTTTTATACGCCATTGTTTCAGCCATTTTGAAAATTTGGTTATATACCCTTGTAAGTTGATAGAAGCTTCTACTGGATTTTCATGGACGCTTAAAAAAGTTGTATCATCAGCAAATGTTGATGTATGAATGTTATTGCTTAACGGTAAGTCAGAGGCATATATTAAATAAAGTAAGGGACCGAAGATGCTGCCTTGGGGAACTCCGGCTTCAATCGACTGCGGTGAGCTTAAAAATTGCCTTCCCTAACTACAAATTTTCGTTCATTTAGATAGCTTTTTAAAAGCCTGACGATGTTTGCGGGTAGATTTTGCCTTATTTTGTGTATAAGACCTTCGTGCCATACTTTATCGAAAGCTTGAGATACATCTATAAAGAGCGCAGTGCAATATTTGTTTTTTTCAAAGGTGTCTCTAACAACGTTCACAACTCTGTGAGTTTGTTCAATAGTGCTATGTTGTCTGCGAAAACCAAATTGATGATCTGGAATGCATCCACTTCTAGTCACTATAGTCATCAGCTTGCTCATATACAGCTTTTCAAATTGTATGGAAATGTTGTGCAATAAACTAATAGGCCGATAGGATTCAACCTTCGTATGATCCTTGCCGGGCTTTGGTATCATACTAATCATCGAAACCTTTCATTCTTTTGGATAGTATTGCGGCCGTAAAATACCATTAAAAATGAATAGTATTATTCTTTTTGCAATATATGGCAATTCTTGAAGCATTTTGTTGCTTATTTTGTCGGGGCTTTTTTTTAATCTCCACAAATATTAAATTTTAGCGGTGTTTCTGTTAAAGAGACGACTGGTGGCCGTTCTGAAATATTAACAGAAATATTTGGAGTAAAATTTGGAGTGTTTAACGAAAAGAGCACCCTTTTCAGCATCAGTTCTTGCTCAGTCACCATTAGAGGCTCGTAATGGAAATTTGCATATCACTAGCCTTTTAATTCCTCTGGCTGCGAATAATCTGTTGATGGTGTTGCATCGAGTTCTTGCAGAAATTTTTGCACCGAAGCTTTTTTTGTATTTGCAGAACTTTTCTAAGCTGCTTGGTACACTCCTTAAGCCTTAATTTTAGCTGAGCCGATCTGTAACGTTGCAATTCTCGTCGAGCTCTGCGTTTGTCAGTCAATAGCCTTTCTATATCTGCACAAAAATTATTGTTAAATCTCGCTTGTTGATTTGGTTGAATTGAAGAAGCTAAGAAACACTAAGTCTTTTTGAAGAACAGGGCCTACGTGCAATATGTCGTTTAGACTTTTACCACTTGGAGTTACACTTGAGGCATTGAATACCATCCTTAGTTTCGTAGTGGTACTATCGGGTTTGAAAACACCATGATGGGGCAAATAATAACTCTGGCCCGGATTTTCAATTTTTTCCATATGTGCCAAAGTTAAATATTCTTTAACAACCTCATCGTACAGCGCTTTATTTTGCGGCTTCCGCAACAACGACTTCTCATTTCTTTTAAATTGGCTCAGTGCTATGTGCCTATTCGGACCAAGCGACGAAAATGCGGATTTAAAGGGCAAGTTCACAACATATCACCCCTCAGCATTCCTTACAGAAGTAGATCTAAATATTTGTTCACATAGTTTATCCTCTTCTGAGACCACACGATTTTTTGAAATTTCCTTAAGCTCCCAAAATTTTGTTTATTGCTTATCAATAGAGACTTTGGTAAAATGAGTGAGTCTAACAGTACTGTTATGACCTGTAGGATTAGTTACCACCCAGCCAAAGATAGAGTCTTGCGCCACTAATGACTCAAAAATACCATGATGTACACCATTGCGTAATATTGATGGATACACATCACCTCCTAACAGCATGTCTACCGAGCCACTTTTATAAAATTCTAAACTCTAAATTCGGCAGCAATGTATTTTTATTAGGGGTGAAAGACAAAGTTGGAACATTTCCCGTGACTTGAGGGACTACCAAATCAGAAACAGTCAAACTCAAATTAGGATTTATTAAAGAAACCACTGAAAAACTAGCCATTTTGCTAACTCTGCTAACAACTTCTCCACCTAGAACTGCGACCTTAGCTGAAGCAGGTACAGTGGACAACTTGAGCAACTTTCAAATTTTCACATATATAAAACTTTCATCTGAGCATGGATGAATTAGCGCTCGCACTTTACAATTAGAGCCATTATTAATAATGTTGACCCATGCAGTGGCCAGTAAAACATTTTTGAATCTGAATGGTGGTGATTTTGAACAACATTCGATGAAGAATTATATGCATAAGCGGCCCTAGATGTAAGAGGTCAGTTGAGTACTTCAGTAGAAAACTGCTATTTGTTTTTCGGAGCTTCATAATTTGTCTCAACTCTTTTATCAGCAAAATCTTTATGCAAGAGGACATGATGTTTCTTCTTGCATTTTGCGCAACCATTGCTACTAGGGCAATCTCCATATAAATGCCCTCCTTTCAGGCAGTTGAAACAGTATTTTAATCTTCTTAAGCATGAAACGCGATTTCTATAATCCATGCTCAAAACTTTTACGCAAGAACTCAAATCATGGGCCTCTTTACATAGTTTACATTGCGATACGTTGACTTTAGTGTGATGCTTTAATAGAAAAACTCTGATTGGGAGCCACTGGCTTGGAAGAGTCCACATCTTCTTTGGGCAACCTGCGTTTAGCTCATCCCAACATGTTAATACATTTTACATGTGCCTTATTAGCCTGTGTGTATGTTCCCTGAATAAATTCTAATTCTTTCTTTTTTCGGACGATTCTTTCACGCATAATAATTTTTATAATTTTCCCACAATTTACTCAGCTCTAATTTATCAAAGTCTAGTCGGAAAAATCTTCCTCTTTGAGCCTTGCCTCGAATCGGAAAATTTCATCAGATGTTTCATTACATAGTTCTAAAACTGACATGTTGTTTGATGATGTGTTTGTATCCTAGGCTTAAGGTAGAAAAAAAAACAAATGTTTGTGGTTAACTTGTACCAACAAAATTAAAGCCAAGTACTTCAAATACAAAGTCACCTTGACTTACAATCGAATGTCACCTTGAACTATAAACGAAGAAAAATTACGTGACTTTCTGATGACCTGTTTATTAAATATCAGTAACAAATTTGCCGCAATATTCTTAACGGTGGTCACCAAATACATGATTTTACTGACAATGGCAAAAAAAAAAGATAGCTACTAAATTCCAAGAATTTTAGGCGCTTTAATTCCGAATGCACACAGAGCCGAAGAAATAAATTATAAGCTCCAAAACTCAATACCAAGGGCTTTTTCACGTTTTTATGCTTATCCAACCGATAAAAAAAACACACACAGGAAATTATATGTGCAACACAACTCGAACGCTGCTTCAATACTTCTCGGTGAAGGACCAAATGTTACCTTGAACTATAAATATAATGTTGAGGATTCCTACTGCCGGGAATGATTGGTCGCACCTTCTTCGTTCTGGCCGCACCATCTTCGTTCTTGGTTGATTAAAGAAAAAAAACCTTGGTTTCCTTTTTTTATATTTTGATTCGCGACAACTTTATTAGCTTTTATAAATCAAGGAAATTTAGATTTCATTGCAATAAAATTTGTATTTATTTAAAATACTATTATAGTAACAATAATAAAAAGGTAAATATTTTTTTTAATAAAACTGTATCTAAAAAATTTTCTTTTATATATCTTGGATACTAATTGAGAAGAATATCAACTATTTAACCAGTTTTCAACAGAAATAGAATATGAGAATTAATTCTCAATTAGTATCCACGTTACGAAAATTGTAAAGATGGACAATTGAACGCTGATGAGGGGTGTAGCGGCCTTGAAATCAGTACTGCTAAAAACTGATTGGATATAAATAATAATATTTTCCAACACAAAAAAAACTCTTAGTAATTTTGAATTTTCATTAATTCAATAAAACTGAACTTGAGCCTGATAATATTACTTTTCATATGTAAATCAATATAAGTTCAAATAATAATTACGTTTATTCGTAATAATAATAATATAAAAATATTAATTCCGCTTGGGCACGAGCTATAAATACCCTAATAACAGGGGTCACAGTAATATGTGAATTTCCCTAATATAGAGTAAAAACAACAAAAACGTTAAAATACAAAGTAGAATACTTTGATGATAACGGACTATGAGTTTGTGTTGATTATTAGTTCCAAACAGTAATGAGGGAATTTCGTACTAACCAGCACTGTTTCATTGTAGAATAAAAATTGAATTAAAAATTAATTCTCATATTCTATTTCTGTTGAAAACTGGTTAAATAGTTGATATTCTTCTCAATTAGTATCCACTTTACGAAAATTGTAAAGATGGACAATTGAACGCTGATGAGAGGTGTAGCGGCCTTGAAATCAGTACTGATACGTTCTGCTAAAAACTGATTGGATATAAATAATAATATTTTCCAACACAAAAAAAACTCTTAGTAATTTTGAATTTTCATTAATTCAATAAAACTGAACTTGAGCCTGATAATATTACTTTTCATATGTAAATCAATATAAGTTCAAATAATAATTACGTTTATTCGTAATAATAATAATATAAAAATAAAAATTAATATATTTTTTTACATTTTATGTACTTTTTTTAAACTTTTGTATGATTTTTTTTTGGAAAATGTATGGGAAAATTATTCGAAAAATATTCGCTTGAATTTGGCGAATACGAATACGAATATCTTAAAACAGGCGAATAGTCGAATACGAATACGAGTATTCGTAACATCACTAATATGTATATTAATGATAATAAGTTTCTTTGGGACACTGGAAGTAAAAGAGAAAATATTGTTTTAGCTTTAAGTAAAGTTTTATTTTTAAATAAAGAATTCATTGGCATTGTATCAATTAAACACGACACCTCTCTAAATTTTATTTATCGCGTTCACGGTCACGATTTCTCTGGTAAAGGATCACTGCCCAGAAGAACATTTCAGTTGCATATAGACAACTATTTTAAGAATTTAAATTGCTCTATATCGCTGCCGGTGGGGAAAAACCTCTTCATCGTACATTTTGGCGCCCAACGTGGGGCACGTGATTTTGTGTGACCAGTGAATAAAGATACTTTTTTCGTCGAAACACATACATACATACATAAAAAAATGTCATTAGAAGAGGTAAAACAACAAAGAGCTAATACAAAGAAAAGTATTACTCGTATAAAAAATCAATTAGAAGCAAGTCTGCAGAGTTGAAGTGCCGCCTGGGGATATTAGAGTCATATTTTAAACAAATATTTACATACCAGACCTAAATTGAAAAATATGACCCAGATGATAATGGACGGCCCGAAATAGAGGAATTGTGAAAATGAATATACAATCGCAGCTTGGTGAAGATATTCATAACACAACAGTGTCTGATTCAACAATTTGTTTCCCTCTTTCCAACCATAAATTGCCACAACTCAAATTGCCCACATTTAGTGGTAAGTACAGTGAGTAAAAAAATTTTATAACCTCATTTAACCAAATTATTGATCGTGAATATGGCCTACGGTTAAAGCATTTCAAGTCACAAATGAAAATTATCCGAAGGCTCTAGAAAGACTGAAATTGCGTTTTGACAATACCTCACAAATTTTTATGGAAAATATTAACACTCTCTTTGAACTTCCCGCCATGTCTAAATACATTTGTTCACAATTACGTAGTCTTGTCGATAATGTGTCTGCTCCTTATGGTTCACTTTTTTCGCTTGGTTCACATAGCGACATTGTTAATTCAATGCTCATACATTTAGTGATGCAAAATTTTGTTCCCGTTCGCATCATAGCTTACTTCATCGGCTGCTTGAGAGCTTCTTGGGTCTTGTCCCCATCTGCTGAGCCATCTACTTCTCGTTTTACCTTGAATGAATCATTTGCTTCAGTTCATACCCATCTTGAAAATTCCTCATCGGAACAGGTGCTCCTTGCTACTGCCATGGTTCTCGTGCGTGACACTACTGGTTTTTACCATCTGGGACGTGCTTTGTTAGATTCTTGCTCCCAATTAAATTTTATTACTGATGAGTTCCAAAGTGGGACATCTGGAACAAAAATCATGCATGTACGAAGCGCTTTTCGCAGCAGTAAGCACAACAACAACAAGCATCTCTCCCTTACAAACCTGCTTCGGCCGAAGCAGTAGTTTTAGCTGGGTATATTCTGCGACAGCGCCACAAATTTTGTTGGTGCAAATTCTAAATTGGCTCAATTAAAATCGTTCCTTTTTGAGCCCAAAAATTCAAATGTTATAATATCTTATTGCTCAAATCAATTTAATAACTCTGGCCAACGCAAGAATTACATATAAGGAGCTCTCAACCGTCATGATCGAAATAGAGGCTATTCTAAATTCAAGGCCAATATCATCTCTGTCTTCCGATCCGAGTGACTTTGAAGCTCTCACACCAGGTCATTTCCTGATAGGCGCTCCCTATATAAATGAACTACAAACTCGCAAAAAATGGACAAAACCGAACATTGGTGTTACGGCTGGTACTCTAGTTATTATAAAAGAGGACAACTTACCCCCACAGCGATGGCTCATGGGAAAAATCATCAATGTAAATCATGGTAGAGATGATCGTGTCAGGGTTGTAGATATTAAAATATCAAAGGGAGTTATACGTCGCCCTATCCATAGACTGGCTATAGTACTCTTTTCTTGAAAGTGTCCTTTCAATGGGGCCGGGATGTTAGGTCACCTCATAACATTCCATATTCTTTATCTAGGCGCACGGTAGTGCGCCAGGCCAAGTTCGGCCACACAGTGTGTATATTTACACGAAACAGTTCGAGCTGTTTTTACCCCCCTCATAACTTTGCTCCTTTTGATCATAATATAATGAAACTTGAAACATAAATTCTCCCCACAGAGGTGACCTCACAGGTTAAATTTGAAAGTTCTACCGTAGAAGCTTCCCGAGATATTAAGGTGTGAAAAGTCCATATTTTAGTACATACTCACTGACTCACTGACTGACTCATCAATATTATTGGGCACTTCCAGTATAGCTAAAAAGCTGAAATTTGGTACACAGGCAGGTAGTGATGAGAAATTACCGAAAATGATTTTTTAACGGGCACTTTTTATCTGGGGGGACAATCATGCCCCTTTTTGTATTGGGCACTTCTAGTTGACCTAGAAAGCTTAAATTTCGTACACAGGTATGTCCTGCAGAGAAATTAACAAAAATAAACCGGCACTTTTTACCTGGGGGGACTTGGGTGCCTTTATTTGTATGGGGCCTTTCCAGTATAGCTAGAAAGCTGAAATTTGAAATATTTATACGAAAACAACTTAGAAAAAAGAAGTGAGATCCACACAAAAACATAAATGTGAAAATAAGGCCAAGTTCGTATCCAAAAAGTTTCGGCCGTAAAAAGTACTGAGATCAAAATAAGGACCAAGTTCTTGATAGGTACAATTCCTTCTCATTTCTAGGCAACCTGTAAGCTTGGCAAAAATTTTTTGCCTTTCTAATATGGAAAGAATTCTTTGAAAAATTTTGCCAAGCTTATGGTTGCCTAGAAATGAGATGGAATTGTACCTATCAAGAACTTGGTCCTTATTTTGATCTCAGTACTTTTTACGGCCGAAACTTTTTGGATACGAACTTGGCCTTATTTTCACATTTATGTTTTTGTGTGGATTTTATTTACAGTTCCTATACGCTCTGGTATAGAAACTAATTATTATTTCTTCTTTCTCTTGATTGCTTACTATATCTTCTACCATTCCTTTGAAAACTTATCATAGTGAAAAGCAGGGGATACAACTGTTGAATTTTTCCCATAAAAGTCGCAACGATGCGACCGGCAATATGATTGTTTTTGTTCTTGTTTATTTTGTATTATTGAATTTATTTATATCATCTGCCTTATTGCATTTAACTAAAAGCTTTATTATATAGTACATTAAAACACATTTAAAATTGTTATAGTAAAATTATAAATTGAAGTTATTCTCTTTAAATCGAATAATGAGATAAGTATATAGCAAATAAGAGTTCTGGACCTCTTCCGGTGACAAAAGCAATTAAAATTGGTGCAAAATTAAATATTAAATCAATCCAACTGATAAAGTGTCTAGACATGTTAATGACTGCAGGTGTTCAGGTGAGGTGCAAAGGTCATAAATGTCAATCAATATAATAATGTCTCTAGATATGTTTCAATATAGGACATGACTTGATGATAGAATATTGATAAGAATAGTTTTAGGAAATTGATCGTGTGCAGTTATTTTAGTAACAGGATAAATATAAAAAAATAAGAAGCAGATAATATTATTTTGGGTGACAGACAGACAGATAGAATTTGTTATTTGTATTGACACAGGACAGCGAATATATGGAGTCAGGTAGTATAAATAGCTGCTGCATATCACATAAAGTTTAATTAACAGTGTTTTCTTTATATATAAAGTTATCCTTCATTTAGTAAGCTTAACTTTTGTCAAAACTAAAATAAAATAAATTAAAGACCTCAAAAAATTACAAAAAAAAAGGAATAAATATGATTTCAAATACGAGTGATATAAAAGTTTAAAAAAACATTACCAAGTGCATACTCCTTTAGAATATTGCTTCAAAGTGTGTTTAACCAACGTAGGGAAAAAAATTCCAAAACGTGCGTTAAAGCACCCCCATTGAACATTACAAACAAATCTAGGAAAACACCTCCCCTCAACATGAACAGCACAATCGGTAGAGCACCACCCATCTACTTCAATGACAGCTACGAAGCGCAAGCTTCACTCAAATGTAATGACGCCACTTAAAATGCAGCGGTTAGGAGAAACTTCCACTGTGCAATGTGAGGATTGTAACAAGAAAATACAATCCAATCAATAGTATACCCATTAAGCAGGAGGAGAGCATCAAAATAATGTGCAGACATCGGTTGGAAATCGAGTGGTCTTGATGCGAAGTAACTTCTGTTCTCGCATTGCTACGTATCGCTTTCCCAAAGGAGATCGCAATTTAAATCTCGAGTGCTATTTGGAGGGGAGAAATAAACTTCTACGGAAGTTTCTATATGATAGCTTAATGGAGAATGTCGTGGTGAAATTAAATCTAGAGGTAACGGCTAGATATAAATTACCAGCAAATCCACATCGAGCATCAGAAACTAATATGTTCCATATCACAGAGTTGATGCGATTACCCAGAGCAGATGATGTTGATACCACCTTAAGCTCTCATATTGAAGAGATTAAAATCAATATGTCTGAGTTCCAAGAGAGAGATTATGGCTGGACACTGATTCAAATAAAGTGGCTGGACATCAACATCAACAAAGTGTCTCCGATACCATGTTCGCAATAAATAAAAACACCACTAGAAATTATTAAGAAAAAAGCCTGCATTAACGTGGAAAATAGCGATGAGTATTGTTTTAAGTGGAGTGTTACATCTGCCTTTTATGATGGAAAGAATAATTTCTACAAACCATCAACTTATGGAATTGATGACATCTCAAGTTGCATCATTACACTACAAAGTGGTAGGTCATTAAATTTCTTGTGGTTGAATTTTCCAACCGATTTATGTGAGAGTATTCGATAAGAAAAACAGTGGTATTAGCATAAATGATGTTTTTGGCTATGATAACAAGCTGAAAACAGTAATTGGGCCATATCGAAGCACTCAAAAGGAAAAGGAATGTCATATTAATTTGATGTTTTTGGAGAGTGCGGATAATTACCATTACATCTTAATTATAAATATATCAAAACAATTACAATATAGCTATTACATAGTTTTTTCAATACTTTTCATTCATAATTCACTTAACAGGTTACTCTCACGACAATTTTCTAAAAATCTTTGTGCCAGTTTAATTTGTAATGGCTGCCTATTCCGCACGCATTTGGAACCTGTTTTGGCTGTCCACAAGGAAAAGGAATGTGGAAGATGCGTTTCCAAGATTCCAACACGGGAAAATGCATCAATAAAATCTCAAACTTTTAATAGGCAAATGGATGTGCCGTTCGCCGTGTATGACGATTTTGAATGTGTGCTGGAGAATGTAGATGTAAGTCTTAATAATACTAATTTTAAGAAAAAGCATAATATGTATATTATACCTTGTGCATATGCATATTATATTAAACTAGCTTATCCCGGTCTGCTTCGCTACCCCCTCGTTATAAAATAAAATTAAAAGTATTTATATATTCTATTGTGAAAATTTAATGACGATCGGTCCAGTAGTTAAGACTATATTATGATTTTTAATTTTCCTAAAAAGGGGCGTGGTCCCACCCACTTTTCTCCTGGTACGTATTCCAAATTATGCCAATACCAAATGTACCAAATATCATCGACGTAGGTCAAAAAATGCCCAAAATATGGCGATTTAAATTTTTGGGCTATATGGGCGGTTTTACGCCTCTTTGTCCAATCAAAACTTCATATAGGCTATTATTACCTCCAGAGTCACAGTATCATGCTGTGAAAATTTCAGGAAGATCGGTCCAAGGGTTTGGTTTTCCTAAAAAAGGGGCGTGGTCCCACCCACTTTTCTCCTGGTACGTATTCCAAATTATGCCAATACCATATGTACCAAATATCATCGACGTAGGTAAAAAAATGCCCAAAATATGGCGATTTAAATTTTTGGGTTATATGGGCGGTGCCACGCCTCTTTGTCCAATCCCGCCCATATTTGCAGCAGCACTTAAGAAATGCACACCAAACCGACATACCAAATTTTGTTCAAATACCATTATCAGGAGCAGAAATAATAGATTTATAACTTGTGGTTTGTATGAGAGG
Organism: Lypha dubia; assembly: GCA_947311025.1. Classification (NCBI taxonomy): domain Eukaryota; kingdom Metazoa; phylum Arthropoda; class Insecta; order Diptera; family Tachinidae; genus Lypha; species Lypha dubia. The sequence goes on along the minus strand of OX371261.1, from coordinate 58,250,738 downwards.
TACTACGCCCCTTTGTCCTATCCCGCCTTTATTTGCAGCAGCACTAAAAAAATGCACACTGAACCGACGTACCAAATTTTGTTCAAATACCGTTATCAGGAGCAGAAATAATAGATTTTTAATTTGTGGTGTGTATGAGAGGTACCACGCCCCTTTGTCCAATCCCGCCCATATTTGCAGCAGCACTAAAAAAATGCATACCAAACCGACTTACCAAATTTTGTTCAAATACCGTTATCAGGAGCAGAAATAATATATTTTTAATATTTGGTTTGTATGGGAGGTACCACGCCCTTTGTCCAATTGGACCGAATTGTAAATCTAAACCACCCGGGGCGCCACCCAAACGTATACAAAAAAATTTATTGAAATCGGTCCAGCCGTTTAGGAGGAGTTCAGTTACAACGCACGTACAGTAGAATTATATATATAAAGATGTAGTTTTGACGATAGGTTAGACATATTTTTCGAAAGCAATAGGGAAGTAAATGTGGGGGAGCACTTTGTTGCAAGTATAACTACAGAATGTAAAAAAAATTATCAGAACCATCATGATAAAATTGTTCGCGTGCATCCCTTAACTCCCTTGAAGCAAGAAAATTTTTCGAAATGCTACGAGCTGTTCGATTTGCGGCAAATCTTTAGGAAATGCGGTTCCTGTAAGAGATCATTGTCATCTAGAAGGAAAATATAGAGGAGCACCACACACAGGTAATGTAATTTAAACTATAAAGTTGCTGCATCCATTCCAATTTTTTTTTTTTTTTTTTCACAAACTTTTATCGTATGGTTGTCACCTCTTTGTAAAGGAACTAATAAAGTGAAAGGCAAAACTAATATTATTCCTTTGAATAAGGAGTTATATATTTCGTTGTCACATACAATTGGGGTTTATAGTGATCAAGAAACGGAGGTTTTATTGAATGAATTGCGTGAAGAAAAATTATCAATAAATATTCCCATCCATATAGTGGAAAATGAACTTGAAAAATTTCGAAAAGAAAAAAAGGAGATATATGTTGAGCTAAGATTCTTACTCATACAGATTTTTGGCATCTAGTTTAGACACATTAGTTGGTAATTTATCTGATACTGATCTAAGAACTGTTAGACAATATTTCCCACAGCAGTCAGAGTTTAACTTCATGAAACGAAGAGGTATTTTTACTTATGAGTAGGGCTGAGATTTTCATGCATTAAAAAATCGAAAATATGCGCTTAAAATATGCACTAAAAAAATACAAAATATGCAATCAAAAAATAAAAAAAAACTACGGGTAGCACTCTGGGAGTGCCGATAGAAGTGAAAACGTTTTGTGATTACAACAATACACCATGGTAAAATAATAACAGGTACACGGATTAGCAGATTTGCTCGTCTGCTGGTTGCAGTTTGTGTGTCTGTTTAAACCAGTGTCGGGCGCACACATACTCTCTCATATGTTTTGGTATGGGAAGCAGCAAAAAAAACGAACGACGGTCAATAATTATACACTCGAAAAATTTTTCTGTTGCCAAAAGTAAAATACATTTCTTGCCTTTTAGTATTTTTATTTGATTTGAAATTTTTTTTTAAAAATACTTTTTATGTTAATATAATAATAATGAAAACAATATTAATTTAATAATAAACTAGTTACACAACGAATGAAATAAAATATAATATTTAATAGTAAAGAAATATCGAGAAAACATAATAAATAAAAATAAAATTTATTAAAAACGAAGCCCTAAAGCTTGATAATTTATTAAATTCGATAATTAAAATAAAAAGTTAGAATAAAAACAAAATTATAAAAAAAATCATTTTCCCATTCTTCATTGAACATTTTGCTTGGAGTGTAAATAAAAAATTGTAAAGCGAGGTCTTACTCAAACAAGTGCTGATCAGCGACTGGTTTGATTTACTTTGACGAAATGATAACAAAGCAACAACCGAACGTTAATTCTCATAAGCTACACGAAGGTGCTTATAGTATACTTGTGTCGACGTGTGCTTAGCATTTCAAAAATCGCCCGACACTGGTTTAAACGCTTGAGTGCTATATCTTGACATCTGGTATGAAGTGTTGATGTTCTAGGCTTTGAAAACAACCTGCGAGAAGTTAACAAAATTTTGAACAAACTTTTTGCGACACTGAGAGAGCAAACATAGCAATTGTACAGAAATTTTGTTTGCTCTCTTCTGTTTCAAAAATGGTGCTGCCAGACAAACAGTAGTAGCTGCTTACGATTTTCAGAACTGAATATAATAAAATTATGATTGAAAACCTTTAAGTTAACACCTGCAAAGTTTATTTTTACGATAAACAGAGTACAATTATGTTTACATATTAACAAAAAGAAAAAGCTGAAAAGAAACATTTCAAAAAATTATTAAATTGAAATAAAATAAATAAGTGGAGGACGTTTGCATCGTTGGGAAGGCAACAAATAATTGAGTACACATATGTATGCCAGTAAATATAGATGTGTAACTTAAAATATAAATTTTTAAATACATAATTTTTATACTTTTTAGGAGAAAGCCGCTTAAAACTTTGGGAAGGACGTGAAGCAAAGAAATAAAGCCGTGGAAAACTGGATGACACTTTTAGAGGCCGGGAAGAAAGCTTTACCAATTTAAGAAGAAGGAAAACGTAAGATAATTTATTAAAACTAGTTTACCGACGCAGCTAAAAATTAAAAAATTTACATATGTATGTACGATATCCCTTTACATTTCTCAACGTACAAGACCAAGTTTGGTTTCGTTTTTGATTAGATTTTAATGGATTTGTTAAAATGCGAAAGATTTTAGTGATATTTACAAAAATTCTGTTCTATATATCGTCGTGTCGGAAAATTATTAAGTCCGGCCAAAGGCAGAGAAACATAGTGTATAACCACTGTTTTATATAGCTTTCAAATGCACGTAACAGTGAGTTGCAACAAGTATAATCGAGCCTACTTATTCCCTAACTTTGGATATTAAGAACAACACAAACAAGTATAATTCAATTCTTATGCACAAGCAGAAAATTCATCAACAAGTGTAAATTATTTCCATCATTTGATTCGAACTGATACGTATAAAAACAAAAAGTCTTGTTTATAGACAGTTTGTTTTTTGCAGAAGGTCTGTGTTCTGCATGATACAATGAATAAAGCATTAAACACATTCGCCACAGCAGACTACCGACTACCACCTGTCAAAATTGGAATACATGTGTGCATATGAGAATGATTATATTGAAGACAGCAAGGCAACACGGCAAAAGGTTTTTGTCCATGCTACTTTTGTCGTGTAGTCGAATTAAAGTAATTTCTCTTTCTGATGGCCACAAAACCAAAACAGTGTTGACAATATAACAAAATTTTTAAAGCAAATTAGTGATTAGAAATATTTTTCATTGTAAAATAAAAAAGAAAATAACAAAATTTAAATGTTATTATATATGCATCAAGAATTTTTATTAGCTTTATTGTTATATGGAATATTGACTTGAGTCAAAAATACTAACATTGTTAAAGTTTTAAAAAAACTCACAGGGTAATAGCCCCCTTTCAAGTATACACCAAATAAAAGCATGGTAAGTTCTCTGTAAAAGTGAAAAGTCAGATAAAAAAATTTTAAAATTGAATTTCACTCGCAATGGGTAAATAGTTTTAAAAAATTTGTAGACCAGTATAAAGGTATTTTAGAGAAGTTTAGAGTGATATCCACATAACTCATATCCGTTCCATATTCTAGGAGTTATGGCCAATAAAAAATAATTTTTGAACCCCGTAACTCCGAAGACAAAAGAGATCCATGAGATGAATTTTTTCGGTTTATGTCAAAGCGAATCCATACAAAGTAATGTGCGAATTCAATTCGCCGTATTCGATTCGCTCCAGCGAACTTTAAAAGGTAAAAGCGCTAAATATGCACGACTGTAATATACATAAATGAATCGTTGCAAAAATTCAGGATCAGCTGTTTACTGTGTATCTGTCGTATCCAAAATAATTAAGTAGCTGCTAAACGGCTACAACGGTAGCTAGCAGCATTTGTGTTCGTGTAGTCTGCTGTGGCGAATGTGTTTATACCTTAATACTAAGTTCACACTTGTGTTTTTAAACGTGTTTAAGGCAAATGTTTTAGAATATAAACACAACCGTTCACATTACATTTGAGATGTTTAAGGTTAACGTTTCGTCAGCTGATTATTGTGTTTTTGTAATATTGCGCGTTTGAGAAACTAATATTATATTACAACTGGAAAGAAATATCAGTAAAAAACTATTATTTATATTATTATTTTCATTCTCATGAAATTAGTAAAATTGCTAGCCTATTAAAAGGTGAAATATATGTTATATGCAAATGGAATTTTTATTTTTTTGATGTGACGTCATATAATAGCATGGCAAAATGACAGAGTTGGTGAAAAATTTTTGACGTGGCGCCATTTAATAGCAATACAAACATTACAGAGTTGTCAAAAAACGCACTGAACATACTCCAAATATATTTGTAACCCTGCCTTTTGCGTGTTTAGCGAGATGTTTAAATCTAAAACTTGTCATTTGAGATGTTTAACAAAACAAGTCAATGTATGGTAAAACATATCAAAATCGAAGTGTTTAAGCTCTTAAACACGAATGAGACGTTAAACACATAAGTGTGAACATAGTATAAGGCATATGTAGAAATACAAACAACACCAACTGTATGTATTTTGTTGATAGAAAATTTGGTTTCGGAAGTCAAAGGTATAAATATGTACATACATACATATGTGTACATGTTCCAAACTGTGACAAAAATATAAATAAGAATTATTTATTCAAATACGAAATCAAAATTACTTTAACAACTGAACAAAACATAAGTTCCGCTATCACATGTTGGCTTCGATGCAAAATGAGTTTCATACACTTGACGACGCAATCAGAACATTCATGTTAGCACAAAACAACAAATTAATAAAACTGAATGTTTGAAACATACGGTTGCGTAAACAAATGTTTTTTGCTTTTGAACAAAAACGTTTAGATAATAATTAAGTATGCCCGAAAATTAAGTACTTGTTGCATCTCACTAGCACATAACTCTGTCAATAAGGACCTAATTTTTTTTTCATTTTGAGCTGCGTCTGTAAACTAGATTTGTTCCAACAGAAATACTACCCCAGCTAGCATTATAATAATAATACAGTGAAACTTTAATATAACGAAAATACTTCTTTATAGTTACTCACCCCTATCGTGAATAGCAAGTGGAATTTTTGTTAATGTGAAATTTTCATTCCCCTCGAAGGGTAAAACGATATCATGAATCTCCCGTGAAAAAATATTTCCTCTATTAGTATCAGTGAATGGAAAGATGATTAACAAAAATTAAATAAATTTTTGTTCAAAATTATACATGGACATATGTACATTGTACATACATATATATTTTAAAGAAACCTTAAAAAAGCAAAGCTAAATATTCAGTATTGAAGCGATAGTTTATTTTTAGCGTTTGTTTATTGCATTCTAACTTTTTTGGTAAAATAAATAAATAAATTAATTAATTAAAGCTTCACAAATCCGCAGGCAATTGACCTGGTGTGTTATTCTGTAAATCGATTCGAAAAGAAAACTGTTAGAATTTGTATCCTATTTACATTGCAATTCGAACGCTTTTACTTTCGATTCGAAATACAGAGTAACCCTCTATTGTTTTGCATTTTGTTAAGCAATACATCAGTTTGTGTCTTATTATCAGATCTTTTCAATCAAATAAACATTTTAAGTTTTGATATTTGAATTATAAGAAGAAATACATACATACATGTTCTGTTGTATTTCCCATAAGAAATAAAGTGAATAAATTAAAAGGAAACGTGAAAAAAATCGCGGGGAAAAATCATTAACGATTAAGGGAAGTTTATTTTGGCGTGAAATTATTCACGCTGAATTGTTTCACGATTGCAAATCTAGGAAAAGCGGAAAAGTTTCGAGGGAAAAAGTATTCATGATAGGGGTGATTGTTTCGTTGTACATATAGTCAAACCTTATTATAACGAACTATGTTAATTAAGCATATTAGAATGGAAATAATAAAAAAAATACAAAACATAACAGTTAGAAATTTTAATTCAAAATATTATTAAACAGACTATATTTTAAACTGGTAATTGTTTCGTTGTACATATATTACAGTCAAACTATGTTATAACGAATAATAGAGATCAACCAACTATGCTCTTTATGGCGCGATGGGGGTTGAATCTTATTTTTCGTAACATAATTAACGACACAACTAGAGTTATATTTTTCTTTTTGTTTTGATTTGCTTGTCGCTCACTCAACTGCTTAAAAATACAACTCTGAGTATTGAGTATCCAAAAAAAAGGGCAAATACTCGATACTCGGTACCCACTACTCAATACTTTGCCAGCACTACTTGCAAGTGAGTTCGCAACTTGCAGCAGTATGATATTATTTTTGACTTGATATTTAAGTTTTAATTAAATACCAAATTGTATTTTTGTTTGCATATTTAAAAAAAAGTAATTAATTAATAATTAAATGAACAAACTTGTGTATTTAAATAATAATTAAGATTTACGAATTTCCATATGTTTTTTACTGCTTCTTCTTATTATATAAAATAAAGCTAATAAAATATTTGAGGCTTCTGGTAAATTGCATAAAATTTTTTCTTGTTTGGTCGCTTTTAATCACTTTGAAATTTGCTTTTATTCCTTTATTAACTACATACTTAAATATGAAGTTAAAAACTGGCCATAAGTTAAATAAAATCGGTTATTACTGGCACGTCTAAAAATCAAGCGATCGACCTCGTTCGATATCGTGGGTTAGGCAGGAAGTTTTTTATTTGTGAATAAATTTTTTAAAAATACACCATATAATCATTCTCTTGTACTGGAATATAAATTGCTCATAACTCGGAAAGTATACATCGCCGGAAATTTTTGTATTTAACATTTTTTCCCTATTTTTAGATTCTTCATCGGATAGGATATTATTTTTAATTTTTAAACAAATTTATTCTTGAAAATAGTTTTAATATTTCAGGTACATAAATAAACTATATTTAAGCCAAAAGAAATATAAGTATATTGACACCACTTGCTATATATTTGCAGAAAAGGTGATGCATATGGACGCTTTTCATGACAATTAAAGCGACTTTTCATGCGAACAGGGCTGGAAACCTCTTTTTTCAACAAATCGTCACAAAAAATACGAAAGGAATTATATAAGTTGTTATAATACATATATTATACAAATAACTTCACTAAAATTTAAAACAGATTTGATATTATATAGGTTGTTAAACATACATATATTATACAAATTAACTTAACTAAACTTTAAAACGAATTTGATATTAATTTTAAGGGCATAATTTTGTAAATGACATCACCAAGAGACTTTTATATGGAAAGCAAAAACAAAAATTCAATATTTAAAAATTTTGTTTTTGTTTTTCATACAACATATAAATTGAAATTTTTTACTAAAACACATTTGATATCTGTTTTATTTTTTATTAATACTACCATAACAATTTTATTCTAAAATACAAACTGGGAAATGTATTAGTATTTTATTTGATATATTCGTTATACACCAACAGAGATTGGTGTGCGTGACTCTAAGTGAAACTTTTGAAAATTTTGTTCGAAACAATAAGTCAATTTGAAAAAACTAAAAACGCCAAAATGTAGCCAAGACCTTCCTCTTTAATAGCTCATATGCGCTTTTTTGGCACAGGTCCCTATTTTCCATATATTTGGTCAACAGTGGTGTGCGTGACTTGAAGTGAAAGTTTGTTTGAAAAATGTTGTTCGAAACAATAAGTCAATTCGAAAAAACTAAAAACGCCAAAATGTAGCCAAGACCTTCCTCTTTAATAGCTCATATGCGCTTTTTTGGCACAGGTCCCTATTTTCCATATATTTGGTCAACAGTGGTGTGCGTGACTTGAAGTGAAAGTTTGTTTGAAAAATTTTGTTCGAAACAATAAGTCAATTCGAAAAAACTAAAAACGCCAAAATGTAGCCAAGACCTTCCTCTTTAATAGCTCATATGCGCTTTTTTTGGCACAGGTCCCTATTTTCCATATATTTGGTCAACAGTGGTGTGCGTGACTTGAAGTGAAAGTTTTTTTTTTTTTTTTGATAATTTTATTATTTATTGAATCTTTAATTATTTATATTAAATTATCAATAAGTTTTTCAAATCTTAAATCTAAAAAAATATTAAATATAAGTTTAGCCAATGCTAAACAAAATTTTTAATTTCAACGGTTAATTTTTGTTGTTTTACATCTGTCGTGAACGGCTGAGAAAAAGAGTATCCCTTCTTTTCAACCGGGTGTGGCCTCTATAATGAAGAATATTGCGCGCAAGTGGATTTGGGTGCAACTCAAGTTTTTTTTATATATTTTTTCGCATGTTTTGAAAATACTGTCTTCACCAACGGAACGTCTAGGTCTTTATGAATTCGATGGTTTCTGACATACCAGGGGGCTGCTGTTATTGTACGTAGGATTTTATTCTGTCGCCTTTGAATTCTTTCGAACAAATGGGGCACATGCTGAGGCAGTGCCCCATAACTGGATTCCATAGGACCATATTGGTTTCAGGATCGCGTTGTATAGTAGAAGTTTACAGTCTAGGCTCAGTATAGAATTTCTTCCCATAAGCCAATTAATTTGGGCAGTTTTTAATTTCATTTGCATCAACTTTGCGTCTATATGCGATTTCCATGTTAAACGGCGATCAAGGTGAAAGCCTAGATATTTGACTACAGTATGTTGCGGAATAGTCTCGGTGTTGATTTTTATAGGCGGGCATGTTTCCCTTCGCAACGTAAAAGTGACGTGTACACATTTCTGCTCGTTAACTTTTATACGCCATTGTTTAAGCCATTTTTCCAATTTGGATATATACCCTTGTAAGTTGATGGAAGCTTCTACTGGATTTTCATGGACGCTTAAAAAAGCTGTATCATCAGCAAATGTTGATGTATGAATGTTATTGCTTAACGGTAAGTCAGAGGCATAAATTTAATAAAGTAAGGGACCGAAGATGCTGCCTTGGGGAACTCCGGCTTCGATCGACTGCGGAGGGCTTAAAAAATTGCCTTCCCTAACTACAAATTTTCGTTCCTCTAGATAGCTTTTTAAAAGCTTGACGATGTTTGCGGGGAGATTGCGTGTTAATTTGTGGATAAGACCTTCGTGCCATACTTTATCGAAAGCTTGAGAAACATCTATAAAGAGCGCAGAGCAAAATTTCTTTTTTTCAAAAGTGTCTCTAACTACGTTCACAAGTCTGTGAGTTTGTTCAATAGTGCTATGTTGTCTGCGAAAACCGAATTGATGATCTGGAATGCATCCACTTCTAGTCACTATAGGCATCAGCTTGATCATATACAGCTTTTCAAATAGTTTTGAAATGTTGGGCAATAAGCTAATAGGCCGATAGGATTCAACCTTCGTATGATCCTTGCCGGGCTTTGGTATCATAATAATCAACGAAACCTTCCATTCTGCAGGATAGTATTGCAGCCGTAGAATACTGTTAAAAATGAAGAGTATAACCCTTTTTGCAATATAAGGCAGTTGTTGAAGCATTTTGTTGCTTATTTTGTCGACACCTGGGGCTTTTCTGGTGTTAAGACTAGTAATAGTATTTTCAATCTCCGTCATGTTAAATCTCATCGGTATTTCTGGTAAAGAGACGACTGGTGGCAGTTCAACAATATCAGCAGAAATATTCGGGGTAAATACTTTTTCTAGGTGCTTAACAAATAGATCACCTTTTTCAGCATCAGTTCTTGCCCAGTCACCATTAGCGGCTCGTAATGGTGGTTTGCAAATCACTGGCCTTTTAAGTCCTCTGGCTGCACGCCACAGCGAATAATTTGTTGATGGTGTTGCATCGAGTTCTTGCAGAAATTTTTGCAGCGAAGCTGTTTTTTGTGATTGTAAAACTTTTTTTAGCTGTTTGGTACACTCCAAAAGCCTTAATTTTAGCTGAGGCGATCTGTAACGTTGCCATTCTCGTCGAGCTCTCCGTTTTTCAGTCAATAGCCTTTCTATATCTGCACAAAAAATATTGTTAAATCTCGCTTGTTGATTTGGTTGAATTGAAGAAGCATTAAGAGCAGCTTGTTTAGCATGTGCTTCAAACAACCTAATAGAATTTTCTATGTCAGCAGGTGTTCTCAATGGCATATTTTCCGTGCAGTGAGCACTCAAATATTTTTTGTATTCTAGCCAGTTAATACGTGCAGGTGTCAGCGGTAAATCACATGTTGGTGTTGTAGTTGTGTGTGAGTAAATAGTGATAATAGTAGGCGAGTGATCTGAAGACAAATCCAGAGATGCTTCTACTTCAATCATTTCGCTGGGCACGCCTTTCATAATCCCAAAGTCGATAACAGCAGGAATTTTTTGACGATCCGTTGGCCAATATGTTGGCTGACCACTTGAAACTACATTCAAACCCATTTTTGAAATTGTGTCAAACAAAACACGACCCTTGGGACTGATTAAACGTGAGCCCCAAAAAGTGTGTTTAGCATTGTAGTCGCCAGCTGCTAGAAAACGGGACCCCAGTGTTGTATAAAATGCGGTATATTGACTCTCTAAAATTGAAAACCTGGGAGGAGAGTAAACAGATGATATCACAAGCTTTTGATAAAAATTTACAATGCAGATGTTCGTTGCTTGAAGATATTCTTCACGAAGGTCGTTTAGTAGGTAGTGTTTTATTCGAGTTTTTATTAGGATTCCAGAGCCACCACAAGCTCTACCTTGAGGATCCTTGGTGTCGTAGAAATTATATCCACTAATTCGAAAATAGCTTCGGGACGTCAAGTGAGTTTCTGAGATAAGCATAACATCGATTTGTTTATCCAGAAGAAAATATTCAATTTCATTTTTATGTTGGCATATGCCGTTTGCGTTCCAAAAACAGATTCTTAAGTTCATGGTTTGTTCAATACAGCCTGCAACAAGGTAGACTGCATTTTCAACATTTCCTGCATCATACAGGACATGTTGAGAGTGAATGTATTTACTGTTTGTATAAGGATCTCTATTGAGGCTTCAATACGACTGAAATTATGCCCTGATTCTTCATTTACTGGTACAGTTTTTTGCGCCGGAATCTGGTTACTCTTTAAAATATTAGCGTATGAAAATTGACTATTAGGTTTTTGTTGAGTAAGAGTCGTGTTAGACTTTAAAACATTTGAGTATTGATTATGGCTAGACGACGGTTGAGGTAACTGTGGGTAGTTTAAAGGAGTGTTGGGCTGAGCGGGATTAGCATTTGTTTTTCTGTTCGATGAATTTTTAAAAAGAGAATAAAGAGGGCAGCCCCTATAGTTGGCAGTGTGGTTTCCGCCGCAATTACTACATTTTTTTGCTTTGGTATCACCTTTTATTTTGTCACAGTTAGCGGTACTGTGTAACTCGCCACATACAACGCAAACGGTAGGCAACTTGCAATAAGTTTTGGTATGGCCAAATTCTTGACAGTTCATGCATTGGATAGGTCCAGTTTTCTTATGTGGCATCTCAACGGTAACTCTTCGATGCAACAAGTATTTTAAGCTATAGATTGGGTGCGATTCATTTTTTTTAATTTTGAAGTCGCCTGGCTGTAGCTCGACTCTAAAAATAGGTTGGGGGATTTTTTCCCTGTTTTTAATGTTTGAAACATTTTTCACTTTGAAGCCACTATCTTCAAGGCCAGACTTTACCTCTTCCGGATCCACGCTTGAATCTATTCCTTTTATAACTACTGTTAGGCCTTTAGCACTCTTCAGTTGATATGTATAAAAGTTTTTGTTTTTAGACTCAAAATCTGAGACAATTTTCCTGTAATTATTTTCTCGTGTTACCTGTGTAGTGTGTTTGACTAACCACTACTGCATGCCGTCTGCATGCAGCAAGTGAAACATAACACTTTTGTTATTGTTTAAATATTTGTCCATGCTATGACTGCATGATCAAAGTATACAGAATGTATTATGCTGATCATGCATATTCCCACACATACTCTGTGTATGTGTTAGTATTAAGTATATAATGTTTAAGTTAGATTTAATATTGAGAATAAAGTATAGTACAGTAAGATTAAAACCGTACAAGCAAACAGTCGCTAAAGCGGCTGTTTGATATTAATAAAATAATATTAAATAAACTTTACATGGCGATCCTGCCAACGAACGAATAAAAATAAATTAATAATAAAATATGGCATTTAAATCCTGCCAGAATAAAAGTACATAAAATTAAATAGTGCCTAAAATCCTCTCTAAAATCATGAGTCAAGTTTCTAGTAATAATTGTGAAAATAAAACCCCAATAAACAAGACCATGCCACACATCCAAATATAGTCCAACATCTCAAGCAATTGTATCCTGCTCCATATTTTATAAACATATCGCAGCAACGAGCAAATCAATGAATGGAAGTTGATGGTGATAAAGATGAAAACATCAATGGAGTCATAAATACCGAGATTGCTAACAGTGATTTACATCCTTAGCTAAGTATAATTTTGTGCACTATGTTTAATTTCTTAATTTAAATATACATACACATGTTTGTGAATAATGTAATAATTTTTTCTCAATTTGAATTTAATTTAAATGTGCATACACATGTTTGTGAATAATGTAATAATTTTTTTCTCAATTTGAATTTAATTTAAATGTACATACACATGTTTGTGAATAATGTAATAATTTTTCTCAATTTGAATTTAATTTGAATATACATACAAATATTTGTGAATAATGTGATAATTTTTTTCAAAAAAAATATATAAAGTTTTGTCTTTTATTTTCGCTTTAAAGAAAATATATATCGTATAAGATTTATCGCTGAGATACTTACGAGTCCCTCCAGTCGATAATATCAAAAATAAATTAAATAAAATTATAACTAATATGTATGTCACTGAGAAACTCACGAGTCCCTCCAGTTGATATATATATTTTGTATCAGAAACATTTTTTTACTTTAAAAAATAATGTAGGAATTAAACTTCTTTCAAGAAATAAATAAAATATAAATAAATTTATTCTACAAAATGTAAGAATTAATAAAATTATTAACATAATAATATTTAATAAAAATAAATTTGTATAATTACTATATTTATAAATTGATTCACTAGCCATTAATATTAATGAAATAATTTTAATGATCATACTTCGAATTTTGAAGAATAATATGGTGTAATATTCCATAAAAATATAGAAATTTTTTTTTGAAAACCTAATAACAGATTTTTCTTCTGAATACAGTTTTGGTAATACCATGATTTTTTTAAAGTAATACTTCAATATGCTTCGAATTTTGAAAAAAAAAAAATTTTTTTTCAAACATAATTATTATCGGTTGGTTTAGAAATAAATATATGAGGCGATAAATGCCCATGAGCACTGTGAAGTACCTAGACTACTTCACTAAATTAATAATGAAAATAAATGAAAATAAAAAAAGGGAAAGCGAGTACTTTCCAAATTTGAGTTGAACGACAAAATTATAAATAGAAACGTAGACTTAGGTCACCACTTTCTAAAGCTTGAAAAAGTAGCTGATAATATTGCTCTGACAACATTGCGACTTTCACTAGATGATCGTACGCTTAATAACCTAGGAATGAATATTGAAAACCTTCAAAGAGAAAGGTATTGAAATCTTGCAAGATGCAGATATAACTATTGTGCTCACAAAAAAAAATAATAAATAAAATCACCACCGATCAAAAAAAAAAAAAAAGAAGAAAGTAAATGAATAGAAGTATGTGAATTTGAATTAAATTTTTTTTTGTCCTGTTTTCGAATAATTTTGAATTTAGAAAAGAAATAAATAAAGGTAAAATCGAAGTATGATACATTTGAAATCAAAGTATATTGTTTAAAATGAATTTTGTTTTTGCATTAGTGCAACAAATTTTTTTTGAAATACGTCCATTATAGGCCAATTTTTAACGGCTTTGGACAAATTTTTTTTAATTACATAATGGATAATTAATATGAACAGAGTGAATGAATAGTTAAGAATTTTTTTTTGTAATGAATAGTTAAGAATTTTTTTAAGAGAAAAATACAATCTTATAATAAAATAATTTTTTCATGCATGCATGTAAAGAAAAGGAAAAAATTGACGTCAAATAAACATTAAAATATACCACATAAACATTTAAATATATTAAATAAACATTAAAATATACCACATAAACATTTAAATATATTAAATAAACATTAAAATATACCCAAAATAATCATTAAAATATATCCAACAAATAAAATAATACATATATTATATTTACTTTAATTTTTTAATTTTTTTAAATATATAATTTTTACTCCATTTTCATAATTTTGTTATATGCAAAGTTCTTTATCTTTATAAATATTACATATTAATTAAACCCTTCCTTTAATTTTTTATATAATTTTGGGTATGTTTTGTGAACTGTACACATTTTACCAGCTATATTAAGCCCACAATTATTAGTAACAATCCTATAATTTTTTATAATAAAATTTTTAATAATATGTGAATTAACATTTTCTAAAAAGGGAGGGAAGGTACTTATATTCCCTAAAAATCCCTGCAATTTTTAATTTTATAATTTTTTTTATTACTAGTAAGAATAATCAACTCAGTATTGATTATTCTTTCTGAAAAAGGGAGGTGTAGTGTGTTTGACTAACCACTACTGCATGCCGTCTGCATGCAGCAAGTGAATCATAACACTTTTGTTATTGTCCACATTCCAATTGTATGATCAGAATGTATTATGCTGATCATGCATATTCCCACACATACTTTGTGTATGTGTTAGTTTTAAGCCATAGAATATTTTAGCATTATTAAGATTGATTAAGAAATTATAATTAAGTTCATAATGGTGTCTCAAACTGGACAGTCGCACAAGCGGCTGTCCAGAACTTAAATAAAATGTTAACATTCAATAAAATTACATATATATGACAATGTTAAATAAATTAACAAAGAAGTTTCTTTTTACTTTCATAACACCTGAATTTTAGTTTCGTTGATTTTGCCACGCTTAATTGGAGTTACATAGAAGTGAAAGTTTGTTTTAAAAATTTTGTTCGAAACAATAAGTCAATTCGAAAAAACTAAAAACGCCAAAATGTAGCCAAGACCTTCCTCTTTAATAGCTCATATGCGCTTTTTTGGACAGGTCCCTATTTTCCATATATTTGGTCAACAGTGGTGTGCGTGACTTGAAGTGAAAGTTTGTTTGAAAAATTTTGTTCGAAACAATAAGTCAATTCGAAAAAACTAAAAACGCCAAAATGTAGCCAAGACCTTCCTCTTTAATAGCTCATATGCTCTTTTTCCCACCCACTTTTCTCCTGGTACGTATTCCAAATTATGCCAATACAATATGTACCAAATATCATCGACGTAGGTCAAAAAATGCCCAAAATATGGCGATTTAAATTTTTGGGATATATGGGAGGTATCACGCCCCTTTGTCCAATCCTGCACATATTTGCAGCAGCACTAAAAAAATGCACACTGAACCGACGTACCAAATTTTGTTCAAATACCGTTATCAGGAGCAGAAATAATAGATTTTTAATATGTGGTTTGTATGGGAGGTACCACGTCCCTTTTTCCAATTGGACCGAATTGTAAATCTAAACCACCCGGGGCGCCACCCAAACGCATACAAAAAAATTTATGCAAATCGGTCCAGCCGTTTAGGAGGAGTTCAGTTACAACGCACGTACAGTAGAATTATATATATAAAGAGCCACGCCCCTCCGCCCCCAGGCCATTAAATTAAATAATAACTATCCTATCATATAAGTTGGACCAAATTACATATATATGCCAATTTTCATGAATATCAGTTGACTCGTTTTTGAGTTTATTCGGAAACATTTAGATTTTTATATTATTAAAAAATGGGCGTTAAAGTAGGCGTGGACGAAAAAAAATTTCCTATTATTTATGGTGGGGTTTGAGTAACATGCTGACAAAGTTTCAGAAGGATCGGTCCAGCGGTCTAGCTTGGTATACGGTACAAACATTTTGCCACGCCCCTCCGCCCCCAGGCCATTAATTTAAATAATAACTATCCTATCATCTAAGTTGGACCAAATTACATATATATGCCAATTTTCATGAATATCAGTTGACTCGTTTTTGAGTTTATTCGAAACATACACAGTGACACGGATTTTTTATATATTAAGATATACTCACATTTATAATTGAATATGGTGAGCGCCAAAAAATTTACTCATTTAGGAACTCTTAAAATTATTTCAAGTATTTCATAACTTCTTGCTGTCGATATTTAAATTGTACCTTAGCTGAGTGGTATGCGCGTAGACTGTTAATCCAATGTCCAGCGGTTCAAGCTGGGAGCACAGCATCGGTGAAAAAAAAATTTAAGAATTATTGCAATATTACTATAAAACTTCTGATTGTAGAATTGAGAAAATAAAATAAAAATGAAATATATATTTTTTTTGCTTTGATGTAGTGTCGCTGTTCCCAAGTATCCCTGTGGACTTTGCTTTAGATATTATTAGTAGAAAGTGGGATTTTTGGAAAAATCATATGAATATTTCCACAGCGTTATCTTTAAAGATTTTAAAATTTTGCATAAAGGACAGTAGATATTTTAATTAACAATTTGAACAATTTGACGAAAAACCTAGGTTATTGACAAAATATGTGGACGACCTGTTTGGAACTATGAAGACAGGTGCAGTAAATAAAACTTTTGAACAGTTAAACTTCTGTCATCCCAACATAAAATTTACTGTGGAAGAAGAAACTAATGGAAAGCTGCTATATCTGGATACTCTTGTGGTGAGAATAGGAGACAAAATAAAAACTGACAGGTATCAAAAACCCACATCATCTAGAAGAGTCATAAACTTTTACTCATGTCAACCCAAAACAATAATAGTGAACACAGACAATAACCTCATTAGAAGAGTGTTAAGTATTAGTGGTGTAGTTTATCAAGAGCAAAATATTAGAAAAATTAGAGATATTCTGCAAAAAAAAAAACAATTTTCCTACAAATTTAGTTAACAAATTATTAACTAATTATAAACACGAAAAGAAAACATTACCATATTGTAATAAAATAGTTTTTATTTATTTTATTTTTGTCTTAGAGCTTTTGTAGTTGGAGCTCCTAAGACAGTTGATTTATTAATTGTATTATAAACTAAATGACATTGGCTTATATACTAATTATGAGACTAATTCTTAGGGGTACCTTAACATAAGAGTAAAAAAATAGAAATATATATTATTGTTGGGTAAGCATATTTAGCTTCCAACTATTTACGTATGGCATGTGTTCAACAGTTTTAAAGTTCAACGAGTGCATACTTAAAAGCAACAGATACTTTGTGTAGCTTAAATTTACAATCAAACAAATGCAGTTAATAAATGTGATTCATTTAAGTGCATTGTGCTGCTGCACTTGATTAACCGTACAAGTGTCAAATTACCGACACACACAAAATATCTTGCTTGCAGTTTGTCAATGCTTGCATGTTGCGGTACTATTGAATCGCAATGCATACTACACACTGTTGGCCACATGCTACGACGAGTATATACAAATCCTTGACCTATGTTCCAAAAATCACGGAAAGAATAAAAAACGCAGGTATATACAACACTGCAAAATCAAAATCGCACACACATCACATAACACATTACAACAATTTTTTTCTAAAACAAAATCTAAATTGGACAATATGGAAAACGCTAATGTTATTTATAAAATAAATTGCAGAGGAAATGAAAATGAGAGTTGTGACAAAGTATATGTTGGAACAACTGGTAACAAGCTAAAAACAAGAATAGCCGGACACAGATCTGACATAAAAAACATTAACAAAAATTTGACAACAAAAACTGCATTAGTGGCCCACTGTGCAAAAGAAACACACAAACCAGATTTGGAGCATGTAAAAATACTGCAGAGAGAAAATAAATATCACAAACGGTATACATTGGAAATGCTTCACATAATTAACACTAACAACGAGAAAAGAATCAATTACAAAACAGACATAGAAAATTGTGTTAATAGCTATAGGCATATAATAAGTAAAAAAATGTAAACAGTATAAAACTCAATTTTTAAGTCGTTTGACATATGTTTTTTTACATATACATACATATATGTATGTACATTGTTACTGCATGTAAGTTTATTATATGTTTATATCGTCTAGCAATTACATTGGGTATATCTTTTTTCCTGTTCTTATTTATAAATTTTGTAGCTTGCCTGATGATGATATCCGATGGATATCGAAATATCGCAAATAAATAAATAAAAAAACATCACATTAAAAGTGGCCTCAAGCTCGAAAATTCGTCTTCTTTTTATTTAACATAAGTTACTAAAGGCTGAACAAAACTATATTATATGACTATTACACGGAGAGCACGCCGTAAAAATGGTGTATCAAAATATAAAAAGTCAACATGTATACATCAAAACATACATTAACAAGCGGAAAACTTTGAAAAAGGTTGAACTGAATACAAAATCTACAATAACCTTTTTAATTAAATGCAGGAATTCAGGTATCGTTCCTAATTTTCTATCCAGATCTACAATAAATGTGAGCAATATATTTGAATTTAGCCAGAAAGTTGACAAAAAAATTTTCAATTCTGTAAACAATACCTTGGAATGTTTTCATAGAAAACTACTTAGTCTTTTAATAAAACAAAAACATGAAATGATTAAGATGATTAATAAAGAGTTAACGGATTTAGAATTAAAAATAAATAACCAGTTAACAGTACAGGAACAAGAACAACTTTGGAAAAGCGAAAATGTGTTGATAGAAAAAATTAATGAAAACATTAAAAATAAACATAAGATGAAATTTGAAAAACTAATGAAACAACATATCAAAGATCTTAACATCATTCACAATGACAAATGGTTCGTGAACAAAACTAACTCTAACATACCGAAAGAGACTGAATGGCTGTTATCACTAGGAGACAAGTTCACAATTCCGACAGAGAGAAAAAAATTCCCTTTATTTAAAATGATTGCAGATGGAGAAGACTGTATTCAAACTTTGGACAACAAGGAAGAACAAGAAATTGCAAGAAACAAATTTACGTCAATGTTGGATAGCCATATCAACAAACACAATCTAACAAAAAGGGACCGATACATTCTTAACACAGTAGAACAGACGAAGAGTTTTTTACGGAAAAACAGAAATATATTAATACTTAACGCGGACAAAGGTAATGTTACAGTGGCGATGGAAAAAGCAGAATACGAAGACAGGATGAACACTATTCTAAGTGATATGATGACGTATAGGAGAATACTAAAAGACCCTACAACAACTTTGCAACGCAAGAATAATGAACTTGTAGACGAACTTTTCTTGAACAATTATATAAACAACTATGCAAAAAGGAAACTGAAAAACGACGCGACAACGGCACCTAGAATTTACGGACTTCCAAAAATCCATAAAGAAGGATACCCACTAAGACCAATATGTGCATCGGTTAATTCACCATCCAGTGGATTATGTAAGCTGGTGACAAATATTTTAAAAAAACTAACAGAGAACTCTGTCTATAATACAAGAGATGCGGTGCAATTCAAAGATAGGGTTAACAACACTAAAATTTCTGATGACGAAAAATTAGTATCATTTGATGTAGTGTCACTGTTTGCAAGTATACCTGTGGACTTTGCTTTAGACATTATTAGTAAAAAGTGGGAGTTTTTGAAAAACCATACGAATATTTCCAAAGAGTTATTTTTAAAGATTTTAAAATTTTGCATAAAGGACAGTCGATATTTTAATTACAAGAACAAATTCTACAGACAATGCAGAGGTTTACCCATGGGTTCTCCGGCCTCACCTATCGTAGCAGATATAATAATGGAAGAACTACTGGAAAAATGTACTGAACAATGTGACGAAAAACCTAGGTTATTGACCAAATATGTGGACGACCTGTTTGGAATTATAAAAACAGGTGCAGTAAATAAAACTTTGGAACAATTGAACTCTTTTCATCCCAACATAAAATTTACTGTGGAAGAAGAAACTAATGGAAAGCTGCCATATCTGGATACTCTTGTGGTGAGAATAGGAGACAAAATAAAAACTGACTGGTATCAAAATCCCACATCATCTAGAAGAGTCATAAATTTTTACTCATGTCAACCCAAAACAATAATAGTGAACACAGCCAATAACCTCATTAGAAGAGTGTTAAGTATTAGTGACGTGGTTTATCATGAGCAAAATATTAGAAAAATAAGAGATATTCTGCAACAAAACAATTTTCCTACAAATTTAGTTAACAAATTATTAACTAATTATAAGCATAAAAAGAAAACATTACCAGACAATACGACGAGTATATACAAGTCCTTGACATATGTTCCAAAAATCACGGAAAGAATAAAAAACGCAGGTATATACAACACTGCAAAAATTAAAATTGCACACACATCACAAAACACATTAAAACAATTATTTTCTAAAACAAAATCTAAATTGGACAATATGGAAAACGCTAACGTTATATATAAAATAAATTGCAGAGGAAATGAAAATAAGAGTTGTGACAAAGTATATGTTGGAACAACTGGTAACAAGCTAAAAACAAGAATAGCCGGACACAGATCTGACATAAAAACATTAACAAAAATTTGACAACAAAAACTGCATTAGTGGCCCACTGTGCAAAAGAAACACACAAACCAGATTTGGAGCATGTAAAAATACTGCAGAGAGAAAATAAATATCACAAACGGTATACATTGGAAATGCTTCACATAATTAACACTAACAACGAGAAAAGAATCAATTACAAAACAGACATAGAAAATTGCGCTAATAGCTATAGGCATATAATAAGTAAAAAAATGTAAACAGTATAAAACTCAATTTTTAAGTCGTTTGACATATGTTTTTATACATATATATGTACATATGTACATTGTTACTGCATGTAAGTTTATTATATGTTTATATCGTCTAGCAATTACATTGGGTATATCTTTTTTCCTGTTCTTATTTATAAATTTTGTAGCTTGCTGGTGATGATATCCGATGGATATCGAAATATCGCAAACAAATAAATAAAAAAACATCACATTAAAAGTGGCCTCAAGCTCGAAAATTCGTCTTCTTTTTATTTAACATAAGTTACTAAAGGCTGAACAAAACTATATTATATGATATTTTAAAACCACTAAAAGTTTGTTAAATGCATCAAAAAAAGTTTGTTAAAGCAAAAATGTGCAAAAATACGCCTTAAATTATCAACTAATTACAAGTAGTTGCCGTAAAACTAAAAATTTCGAGTTATAACTACGGATTTAGATATGGCAGCCTCACAGATTTCAGTCTGCAAAGCCAAAAACGCTTATTTCGATGTGAGCAAGAGAGGATTTTTTTCTCTCTCACCTCGAAATCGAAAAGTTTGTTCAAAAGTTTGTTATTTTCACGGCTATTTGAAAACATACATGTTTGTGAGTTGATTTTTGGACAAGTTATTATTGTACCATGCAATACACGTGATATTGCTAAAAAAATTATGCGTAGGTTTAAACAATTATATAAATACATGCAACAAATTTAAACACTTATCAAGGCGTATGCAACAGGTGAACTTACTAGCACAGCTGACTGAGCTCGCTTTATAACAAATTTTCATACAAACTGACATAGTTTGAAGAGAGTCCATAAAAAATGGTTACATTTTGGTACTCATACGTATTAAGATGCTTTAAATTTGTTTGTGTATTTTGATATGAAGCGAATGCTTTATATCAACAATGGATTGTTGTACTTGTTGTCGAACTGCGCATACCTGCTAGTTTTGCCATGCCACTTATTGTAAACGCAAATGCAACTTGAATAAAAAGGCAGCATCTTATCTGTCAAGTGTCAAATCTCCAGGCGTTACTACACCTGTAATTAGTTTGCAATGCATTGGCACAAACAGAGTGGCTACAAAAGTTTAAGTTAAATATCAAGGAGAATTTATTACCAGGTGGATGTAGTGGTGAATTCGGGCGAAGTTGTAATTTTCCCACACTGTCAAGTTTAGTACATATTTCCTGACGCCATTTTTATGTAAATTTTGATAGCGTAGGATATAAATTCGCCTTTTACACAAGTAAATGCCTGTTGTTTGTTTTGTTGTATTTTATTCTAGTTTTGTTTGTTTATTGTGATCGAATAGTTTAGTTTTATTTCTATGTTTTTATTCTGTAGTTTGTTTTTCTATTTTTTTTGGTGTGTGATTTTCTTTTGCTTTGGTATTCCCATAATTCATACATATATATGTATGGACGTAGGTTGTTGGTTATGTTGCTTTGTTTTATGTGCGTTTGCAAATTTTCTTTTATTTTATTTAGTCTTTATATTGACCGATGCAATTATGTTCGATTTGTATCTGTCTTTGTTATCATCAAAACGTTGTTATTGGAAAATTGTCTTAGTAAAATTAAGGTTGTCTATATGAAGGCAAATTCATTACCAGGCATATGCACGAGTACAATTCACCAACAAAACAAACAGCAGGCATTTAGTTTTTTTACCGGCGAATTCATAGCCTACGCTGTCAAAATTCTCCATGCATAAAAAATTCCATAAAAATGGCGCCGGAACATATGTATGTACAAAATTAGACAGTGTGGGCAATTGATACATTCGCCCGAATTCGCTACTGCATTCCCCTGGTAATGAATTCGCCTTGGTCTGTAGTCTATGTCATGTGCGTTCGTCTGGTATCAAGGCGTATCCAACAGGTGAGCTTACTAGCACAGCTGACTACTGACTACTTACTATCACAGTTTGGGATGCATACGTAAGAAAAAGTTTTTTTTTAATTTGTTTGTGTATTTTGATATGAAGCGAGTGCTTTTTAACCAACCCAACAAAATTTATGTTGTTTTTGGATTGTTGTACTTGTTGTCGAACTGCGCATACCTGTTAGTGTTACCATGTCTGGTATGTAGTTGTCTGTTAAGTGTCAAATGTCCGGGCGTTACTACACCTGTAATTTATTTGGTAGGCATTCGCACAAACAGAGATGCTACAAGTGTCAAAAAGCGTGACGGTGTCGCGAGTTCTGATGTTTTGTCTCATCCAAAACCTTCGTACCGCGCCAATTGAAGTTTTCACTTCAAAAATATGCAGTAAAACTTAACAGTCTATTATTATTCAAAGGTACAACATATTTTAAAAACTTAAATAATTTATTTAAATTTTTGTTTGTTTAAACAAATAAATACTTTTTTATATTATCAAAAGTAAAACTTTGTCTTTTCGGACGTAAAAAACTTTTGTACATAGAGAATGATCTCTCAACGTCAACCGAAGCTATAGGAGCATACTGGAAGGAAGCCAATTCATTTGGAGAATATTCATAATTCAGATCCCACACTTGATTCCAGATCAAAAATGTTTGAAATTTGTTTTATGTTTCCTCAATCCTTCATTTTTTTTGCAAAACACTTTGCATTTTTGTTTTAATATGTTGGGCTGTTCTTCCTTCCACATTGTTAATTTTACTTTCAGCAATATCAATTAATTTGACTTGAGTATTAAGTGAACTAAATCCCTTCAATTTTGTTTTTGTCTCACCAATATATCCCTAGTTGCAAAATACAAATGCTAATTGACTTTTGATGTTATTTAAATTTAATATTTCTTTTTCTTTATTTTTTCTTCTTGTTTTCCTTTGATCTCTTTTAAAGATTTAAATTCTTATTTTTAGAGCTAAAGATCAATGTATTTTATAAAAATTAACAATTATTTTTTATTCCGATATTTCGCTACCAACAATGGGTAGCCTCTTCAGGGATTTAAATTATGTTTTTTCTTTATAAAAATTGTGACAAATTCGTATAAAACAAATATTTTACAATTGTTTGAAAAACTTTTACTTTTTTAATTGCATACGAATCGGTATCAACATGCTCTTCAATAACATTCTTAAATTGTTCAAAGTTTTTGGAATAGTATTCTATTGCAATAGTATTCTATTGCGGTGGAAGGGGAATCAAGGGATACATTTCTTTAAAAATTGCTACTCGTGAAGGAGCCTTTAAAAATAAATAAATCAATATTATCGAATTTGCTTCTAATTTCCCCTGCAACGCGGTGTAACCCATGTGCCAAGCAGGTAACATGTAACAGTTTTGGATGAAATATTTTAAGGCTATTGGCAGCCTTAATCATGTAAGGTGCTACATCGGTTAAAAATAGAAGGATCTGCTTTTTGTCAAAATCTTGACCCAATAAATTTATTGAGTCATGGAAAGCATGAGCTATCGTAGCATGATTATTTTTTTCCAATTCCACAACGTTAAGCAAGAATTTATTCTTAGAAACTACTTCAGCTTCATCCAAAACTCCGACAATAACATTTGCAACGTAACGCCCTTCTATATCAGTTGTTTCGTCCATCGACACATCGTATCGACATAAGTCCATACAAAACTTATTTGTTATCTCTATATGTTTAAGCAGCGATTGGGAAGACTCTTCTGTAACACGCTCGAGCAGCACCTTGTGTTTGTGACTTTTTAAGTGTTGCTCAAGAAAAAACTTCCTTTCGTGACTCACGGATTTATTGCAAACTTTGCAAAAAAGTATTCGACCATCAGATTTAAGGACATTGTTAAATTCGTAAACGTATTTCATTATGATGGAAGATTTTGACAGCTTAATCTTCGGCATATTTTTTTTTTTTTTTTTTTTATTGGGACCAAGTCTCAGGGGATGACCCCTACGTATGCAGTGCATTGTGCCGGAACTCAGAGAGAGGGATAGACTAGAGAAGATAGATGTTGAAAATGTATAAGGCTTAACTCTTTTACAACTCTGCGCGTTATGTTAATTTTTATACCAGCGTTGAGGCGTCTCCGGTGTTTGGTAGACGCATTAACTTTGTTAAGCTGTATTGGCAGACATTTTATTAATTGTTTTACTTCGCCGATGTTTCTGCTAACCGACGAAGGAGGGCGATGTTGTGTACATTAGCTTAGAACATCATCAATCGCTGTCGGAACAGTTTTTTAGAGACCAGTGCTATGCCTTCATCACTTAAATAGTCCGACAACAATTAATACAATGTCTCACTAATGTACATTACAGAAATTAATGATGTTGATTGACTTGCTCTGGTCAGGGTTTGAACCCAGGCCCCACGTCATTACTTGCTTAGTAGTCATCGCGCTAACCACTTCAGCCAACACCACGATATATTTCCTGGAAAACAAATCTCGTAAAACAAAAGATACGTTATGAACTGTAAAATATACTCACAATTAAGTATCGAATAATTAATGGACGAATTTCATTTAAATTATTGTTTTCAATGTTAAAATTTTTTTAAGTCACGTTCAAATTAAGAAGAATCTAGTTTTTCTCAAAAATATGTACGTTGCAAAAGAATAAAAATTTACATATACATACAATATTTTTGATGTGTAAACATCTATACGCTAGGGTGTAAAATTGATTTTCACAATACAATCACAAATTTTTGGTGAGATGTGAGATTTTGATAACACGGTGTAAGCTGTGTATGAGTGTATTAGTGTAATCATACGGACAACAAGAAGTACCGAGAAACTTAACAGCTGCATAGAAATACACTTACACCATCTAGTGCGCAATAATATAAACACTAGATGGCGCAATAGGAGCTACTAATTTTCACTAACATATAATTATGCAAGCGCTGTACAGTTCGGAAACCATTTCTGTAAAATAACTACATGCTCTACATTTTAGTAAACAGCTGATAAAATGTTTCATTACCACATGTTTACACATCTCCCCTGTGATCGGACTCACATTTTTTTTTTTTTTTTCTATTCGTCAGAGAAATTCAACAGATAGGAAATTTTCTTACTTTGTATTTACTACGTTGCACTCTTTTGTGTTTTGTTTGTTGTTGGTGTTTTTTTTTTCTTTTTTTTATTTGAAATTTGAATGTCAATTCATGTGTTAGCATGCGACATCAAGTTTACTTAACTATATGCTGTAGCATGTGGCCAACAGTGTGTAGTATGCATTGCGATTCAGTAGTACCGCAACATGCAAGCATGGACAAACTGCAAGCAAGATATTTTGTGTGTCGGTAATTTGACACTTGTACGGTTAATCAAGTGCAGCAGCACAATGCACTTAAATGAATCACATTAATTAACTGCATTTGTTTGATTGTAAATATAAGCAACATAAAGTATCTGTTGCTTTTAAGTATGCACTCGTTGGACTTTAAACACATGCCATACATAAACAGTTGGAAGCTGAATATGCTTACCCAACAATAATATATATTTCTATTCTTTTACTCTTATGTTAAGGTGCCCCTAAGAATTATTCTCATAATTAGTATATAAGCCAATGTGATTTAGTTTATAATACAATTAATAAATCATCAGTCTTAGGAGATCCAATAATAAAAGCTCTAAGACCAAAATTAAATAAAATAACAACAATTTTATTACATCGCGATCCTGCCAGTCTTCTTCAGCGAGTGCTACTAAACTGCACCCTGAAAAAGCAAGAGCAGCCTGCCAGTTCCAAGAGTGCTGTAAAATACTAAGCACCTTGGAATGAGCAGAATAAGGAGAGGGTCCGCCTGGCCAAAAGGCACCCCAACTCTGAAGAAAATAAAGGTCCGCCTGGCCAAAAGGCATTTATAAATGAAGGAAGACACCAACTCTGAAGAAAATAAAGGTCCGCCTGGCCAAAAGGCATTAATAAAAGAAGGAAGACAGCAACAAAAAGAAAAATCAACTACAACAATATTTTTTTAAATATGTATTTTTAAGATCATAACACCTTTATATTAAAAGTGGTGCGCTAAAGTCGCACACTAGGGCCAGTAAGCGTTAACCGCTCGTGGCAAACATTTTTTTTTCATTATGATGGATTTCTACATAAATCGTGGCTAAAATCTTTTATTAAAAGAGCCTCATAATATTAAAATAAATAAAATGTTACTTAAATAAAAATTAAATAAGACAAAAAGTAACACTTAAAGAATATTTTTAAATTTTTCAAGAAAATTATAACTTTATAATGGATTAAAGATAATAAACATAAATTTAATTTTAACAATTAGAATAAAATAATTAAAGTTAATTTAACTTTTTAATGTTTTAAGACAAAATAATATACATAAAAATAATATTATAAAATTAAAAGATGGGCAAAACAGAATCAAAATTAGAAAAGCCCAGTGCAAACGTGGTTATCAATTTGGAAATCATAGACCATAAGTCAGAAATAAATTCATTATGGCTACTAATGCTGATATTGGTGATAATATCAGCAATAAATCTATTACTTAAGATATATATGTTGCATAAAAGAGCTCTACGGAAGAAATATGTTAGTAGAGCAAATGATTTGGATAAAATTTAATACATGTATTGACGAAATATTGCTAGTAGTTTTAGAAAATAATAATAAAAATAATTTGACATAATATAAAAATGTATTAGTGTAGACGACCTATATATATTAAATATGGCAAAATTAAGATATAAGTCACAATTATACAGCGAAGGCATTAATAACCTGATGCTAAAATCTGTAGTTAATCAAATAATAATATTAGAAGTAAAAAGTCACCATAAATAAACATACAACCCATTTTTGTGGCAGTAAAAGATAAAAAAAAATTTATACAGTATTAAAAATCACAACAAAATCTATGGCATATAAACAACAAAGTAATATCGAAAATATTCAGCATCAAATTTAAAATAATGATAAAAAGCCCAATATGACGTCAGAACTATTTACTAAAGGGAATCTTGACTTAGGACAAGTTTTCCCTAGGCTTGAAAAAGTGGCCGGTAAATTATATATACTGTTCATTAATGGGAATATTGACCTAGGACAATTTTTCCCAAGGCTTGAGAAAGTGGCCGGTGAACAAATAGGCACCTAATGAGAAAATTTTAGAATTTATCTTAATTAAATAATTTATAAATAAAAGGGCATAAAAGTAGCGCTACTACTTAATGAGGTGACCAATATAAATGATAAGAATGCTCAGGCAATTCTTGATCAAATGCTGAAATACCACGATGATCCGATAGAAGGAGGACATTAGAAAATATAAAGAGGTATAACTATTGGAAAAATATGATAAAAGACATAACGAAATATGTTAAATTATGTCAAAAATGCCAGAAATCAAAAATAATAAACCAAAATTGATTAGAAAATTGCTGAAGCTTTTCAAATTATTGTACACATTGAAAACTCTCAGAATAACTTAGAAAAGTCTATTGAGACACATTTTATTACTGCCATAAAATTCAAAACAGGGTTAAAGGTTGACAATATAAAAACAGAAAAAATAATTTTTAGTCCACTAAATAATTTTTAAGTAAGAATCATTTAAAACTGTTTTATTTTTGCCTAAAAGTCTAAAGAAGACGTTTAATTTAGTCAAAGGTACAGAGTGAAAAGTTATTTGATTTTCAAACTAGTTTAATAACATAAAATTTATGAATATAACATATATTTTTCTAATAAAAATTTTATTATTCAAAAAAAAAAAAAAAAAAAACCAAAATAAAGAAACAGTAAAACAAAATTTTAAGGTAAAAATATAATAGAAGAAAATTAATCAGAAAACCCTTTATACTGGGTTTAGTTTTATTGGTCCGTATAAAATTAAGAAAATATATTTAAGAAATAATGTTACCAAAGTAGATAAGAAAACCAATAAACAACAACTAGTTCATAAAAATAGACTTAAGATGTTTAATAATAACTAACATTTAATAGTATTGTTTGGCCAGACTACTATAAAATTAGAATATAAGTACATACATCTATATATTATAATTTTTTTCTTTTCTTTAAAAACAAAATAAATATTATATTACACTTATACTTAGACTAATTAAAAACTAATTGTAAAAGAATGTCCATAAAACTAACGTTATATGAACATTCTTGTAAAAGGTGGAGGTGTAGCATGTCGCCAACAGTGTGTAGTATGCATTGCGATTCAGTAGTACCGCAACATGCAAGCATTGACAAACTGCAAGCAAGATATTTTGTGTGTCGGTAATTTGACACTTGTACGGTTAATCAAGTACAGCAGCACAATGCACTTAAATGAATCACATTTATTAACAGCATTTGTTTGATTGTAAATATAAGCAACACAAAGTATCTGTTGCTTTTAAGTATGCACTCGTTGGACTTTAAACACATGCCATATATAAATAGTTGGAAGCTAAATATGCTTACCCAACAATAATATATATTTCTATTCTTTTACTCTTATGTTAAGGTACCCCTAAGAATTATTCTCATAATTAGTATATAAGCCAATGTCATTTAGTTTATAATACAATTAATAAATCATCAGTCTTAGGAGCTCCAATAATAAAAGCTCTAAGACCAAAATTAAATAAAATAAAAACAATTTTATTACAATGCGTCTTCTTCTAATGTAAAGTTGTATTTTAAGCAGAAATATGCAAAAATATGTATTGATAAATATAAAATATGCAAACAATATCAATTTTAAACAGAAATATGCAAAAATATGCAAAAACAAATCGATGCCATTTTAGCGCAAATTTATCGATTCGGAAAGATAATTGGTCGATATCGTTCATAGACTATCGGCAAAAAACATGCATTTGTATATAAATCGCAGCCCGATGACAAACTCCCTCCCAGTAATGAATTTTATAGTCAACTGAATAATAAGCAATGTTTAGAAGAACACTATATTCATGCACAGAAAGTATGGGAAACATTTAATTGCAAAACCATACGAGATTACATTAGGCTGTTTCTACTAACAGATGTTCTTTTGCTAACAGACATTTTTGAAAACTTTCGAAAAGTCTGCACAGATATATACAACCTTGGTCCGTGCCATTATTATACACTCCCAGGTTTATCATGGGATACTATGTTGAAATACACTGAAATCTAGCTAGAACTACTAACAGATTTAGAAATGTATAATTTGTAAAACGCGGTATTCGAGGTAGGCTTGTTCAGTGCAGTAAGAGAAATAGCAAGGCGAATGATAAGTATTTTAGTAATTATGATCATACGAAGCATTCTGAATATTTATTATATTTAGACGCAAACATATCCTTATGGTTGAGCTATGACGGAGTACCTTCCATATGGTGGATTTTCCTGGACGAATGATTTCATTCACCCAAATAACATTCCGTAGAATTCCGAAATTGGGTATATTTATGAAGATCATCTTCCCTACCCTTTTGATTGTCATAATTATCATAATGACTTACCATTTTGTGCTGAAAACAAAATTATTAGTGGAAGTAAGCACGCAAAATTGGTAGCCGATCTTTTAAATAAAAATATGTATATAATACATTTTAAGACACTAGAACAATGTTTGAATAATGGGTTGGTTTTTGAGAAAGTTTACCGCATTCTTCAATTCAAACAGAAACAACGGTTAAAAAAGTATATTGATTTAAATACATATTATAGATCCACGGCTATAAATGCATTTGAAAATCATTTTTACAAATTGTAGAATAATGCAGTTTATGGTGAAAATGTTGACAAGCGGAAAGATGTATACATACGAAGCGAATGGACTCGTACTAACTGCAACCATTTGGGTATTGGAGAATTAATACCCAAACCTAACTTCCAAAGCATTTCACAGCTTACAGACTCAATGTGGGCGATGTAAAACCTAAATATCAAGAGAAAATAAGCTTCAATTGTATGGATACAGACTCTTTTATCTATTCTATTCAAACAGATTACTTTTATAATGATATTAAATATGATTTGAAACATCGGTTTGATACTTCATCATATGGAGAAAATAGCACATTTAACTTCCCTCTTTTAAATAAAAAGGTTTTAGGTATGATGAAGGATGAAACAGAGGGTAAATTTTTTACAGAATATGTAGGTTTAGCGCCAAAAGTATATTTCTACAGTTGAAAGAAATGTATTGTGAGCAATTATAATATAGATATTTATAAAAATGTTTTACTCTCTAAAAACCTGTTATAGCATGTATGCAAACATTTACTTCCAAATTGCATTACATTTTAACAAATGAAATAACTAAGGCTTGGTATCATAGAAACACACTTACGTTACGTAAATTAGAAATGCTAATGTAAATACATATGCTTGGCACCATTAGATAGGTTACGTTAGGTTAGCAGGCTACTGGTAAGAGGAAGATTAGATTCCACCCCACTTGGGTCCTGATATGGTCCCGTTGTGTTACCTGTAGTGAAGAAAAGTATTAGAGAAAGGGAGATTAAAAGATTCTGGAAGAGTCTATGAAGTATAGTTAAAAAAGGACAGAAACAGTTGGGAAAAATCGAAGCAAGGGGTGAGACTTGCAATGAAAACGGGCAGGATGCCAAGCCCGCTGTTGGGCGAACCTTGATCTGCTCCTGATAAAGGAGCTAAGGCTACCGAGTTCCGCAAATGCGAGCTCGGAGTGGGTACTGGAGGATCTTCTGCCTAGAAAGCGAAGGCGGTGATCCTCCATAGCTGGGCAGAGGCATAGAAGGTGTGCGATGCTTTCTTCTTCTTCCTCGTCATTACAGCTGGAGCAGTATTCATTATATGGTACATCCATGCGTCTGGCATAGGTACCGAAGGTGCAGTTTCCTGTGACTTTGGCCACAAGATTGCGCAATTGCGTTTGGGGAATTTCCACAGATTTTTGTTCTGTTGACCTCTAGGCGAGGCCATAGTGTCCTTGCTATGGTGCAGGTTGGCTCATTAAACCATCTGGGTTGTGCCATCTGCATAAGGCTGCACTCCTTTTATGAAAGCACAAAACGCTCCCCCATCTGCCCGGCGTATGTCGGACGTAGAAAAAACTACTGACAGACTTCATTGGGCTATAAAAAGTTTCCATCCGTACAAATCAGCCGGACCGGACGGAATCATGAGACACCTTGGCTGCTCACAGTCTACAGAGCATGTCTTACCTGGTCCCACATTCCGCAACAGTGGACCATATGCGAAGTAATTTTCATCCCAAAAGAGTGAAAAGTATCGCACTCGAAGGCGAAGGACTTTAGACCTAGCAGCCTTACTTACATCTTTTTTTTTAAGACTCTAGATTCAGTCTGATCGACGTTCACATTAGAACTATGACAATCGACAGTGATCTTTTATCAGCCAATCAACACGCCTACACTAAAGGCAAATCGTTTGAAACTGAACTACATTCGCTAGTAGGTCACATTGAAAGATCACTTGAGCATAAGAATTATAATCTGGTGGCCTTCATGGACATTGAGGGCGCCTTTAATAACAATAACTCGGGTGCTATAATCCGAGCTCTCACAGAGCTAGGAATAGACAAATCATTATGTCAATTCATTAAGAACTTGCATTAATGCAGAGCCATCGCATCCACCATGGGGGAAGCGCACATCACCAGGTATGCCCGCAAAGGTACGCCACAAGGCAAGTTCTATCCCCTCTGTTATGGAATGTGGCAATCAATGTTCTGCTAAAGAAACTGGAGTCAGAGGACCTTCCCCTACACCGCATGGGGCCCTCCGAGTGTTCTTGGATAGCTCCAGGGTTGGCGGGGGGGTCTACATTGAGGAATTTGGGATCAGGATTTCCTTCAGGCTCCCGGACGAATTTAGCGTCGTACTAGCTGAAATATCCGCCATCAAAATGGAGACAAATTGGCTACGGTACTATCGTATCACAAACATAGTTATTCAAATCATAACCGACAGCAAACCGGCAATAATTGCACTCTCGCGTGTGCACACAACATCCTTTCTTCCCCTGGAATGTAGGATGTCACTTAATACAGTGGCGAATACGGGGACACGAAGAAAACATAGGCAACTTCATTGCTGACAATCTGGCCAGGAGAGGTAGAGAGCTGGAGGCTGTTGACATTGACATTGACAACGTGTGGTCTTCTACTCTCGGCCTGCTGGAAACGAATTGATGAAGCTCTTACGCAGATGGCAGAAACCAGATGGTTAATTGAGCGAACCTGCAGCATAGCAAGGACACTATGGCCTCGCCTAGACGTCAACAGATCCAAAAATCTGTTGATCTAGTCAGTCACAGGACACTGCACCTTCGGTACACATGCCAGACGCATGAGTCTACCATATAATGAATAGTGCTCCAGCTGTAATGACGAGGAAGAAGAAGAAAGTATCGTACACCTTCTATGCCTCTGCCCAGCTATGGAGGATCACCGCCTTCGCTTCTAGGCAGAAGATCCTTCAGTTAGCCTTAGCTCCTTTATCAGGAGCAGTGTATGGTTCGTTCAATAGCGGGCTTCACATCCTGCCCGTTTCACTGCAAGTCTCACCCCTTGCTTCGATTTTTTCCCACCTGTTTTCTCTATTTTCTCTATAGAATCTTCTAATCTCCCTTTCTCTAATCCTATTCTTCACTACAGGCAACACAACGGGACCACATCAGGACCCAAGTGGGTTAGAATCTAATCTTCCTCTTACCAGCAGCTATTGTTTTAACCATGTTTCCAGTTTTTATATGTAACCTTGCAAATTCCGGGAAACTTCTACAGGACTTTCATGAATACTTAGAAAAGCTGTATCATCAGCAAATGTTGACGTGTGAATGTTACTGCTAAAATTGCCGTCCCTAATTACAAATTTTTTTTTCCATTAAATAGCTTTTTAAAAGCTTGAAGATGTTTGATGGTAGATTTTGTGTTAATTTGTAGTTAAGACCTTTGCGACATACTTTATCGAAAGCTTGTGCAAAATCAATGAAGAGTACGGAGCAATATTTCTTTTTTTCAAAAGTGTCTCTAACAACATTCACAAGGCTGTGAGTTTGTTCAAAACCGAATTAATGATCTGGAATGCATCCCTTACTAGTCACTATAGGCATCAGCTTGCTCATATACAGCTTCTCAAATATTTTTAAAATGTTAGAGAATAATGTAATAGGACTATACGATTCAACCTTCGTATGATACTTTGGTCTCATATTAATCATCGAAACCTTCCATTCTATTGGATAGTGTTCTAGGCGTAGAATACTATTAAAAATGACTTGTATTATTCTTTTGCAATATAAGGCAATTCTTGAAGCAATTTCTGGCTTACTTTGTGGACAACTGGGGCTTTTTTGGAAAAAAGGAAATTTAAGAACGACGCGATAACACCACCAAGAATTTACGGACTTCCAAAAATACATAAAAAAGGATACCCAGTTAGACCAATATGTGCATCGGTTAATTCACCATCCAGTGGATTATGCAAACTGGTGACAAATATTTAAAAAAAACTAACAGAGAACTCTGACTACAATATAAGAGATTCTTTGCAATTTAAGGACAGGGTTAACAAAGTTGCAATACTTGATGACGAAAAATTAGTATCCTTTGATGTAGTGTCTCTGCTCCCAAGGACAGTACATATTTTAAATACAATAACAAATTTTACAGACAATGCAGGGGTTTGCCCATAGGTTCCCCGCCCTCACCCATCGTAGCAGATATAATAATGGAAGAACTACTGGAAAAATGTATGGACAAATTTTGACGAAAAACCTAGTTTATTGACAAAATATGTGGACGACCTGTTTTTAATTATAAAGACAGGTGCAGAAAATAAAACTTTGGAACAACATAAGATCCCAACATAAAATGTACGGTGGAAGAAGAAAATAATGGAAAGCTGCCATATCTTGATACTCTTGGGTGAGAATTGGAGACAAAATAAAAACTGACTGGTATCAAAAACCCACATCATCTGGAAGAGTGATAACTTCTAGTCATGTCAACCCAAAACAATAATAGTGAACACAGCCAATAACCTCATTAGGAGAATGTGAAGTATTAATGATTTCGTTTATCATGAGCAAAATATTAGAAAAATACAAGATATTCTGCAAAGAAACAATTTGCCACGAATTTAGTTAACAAAGGCTGACTTCTAAAACATTCGTATACAAAGTTTGTATGCTGTATTTAAATCACATACATATGCAAAGTTCCGAAACAATGGGCGAAGTGAATAAAAATGTAGTGTATGCTACCAAGCTCCAAGTAGTAGCACTAGCTTTGCCTTTTCAGCACTAGCTAAAGCTACTAGTGAAAGCTAGAAAAAGTGTGAATAAGTCTTTGCTAGTGCTACATAGCTAGTGCTGAAAAGCGGTAGCATAAGCTGGAAAAATAAACATATGTGGCTGAAAAAAAGAGTTGCCTCTGTTAAAAAAAAAACATTTTTCTTATAAGTTCTAAGCAAAACTTGTGGTAAAACATTTTGGCAACACTAGAAGTATGTTTTGATTATTTATTATCACGATGGGCGACAATAGCTCGAAATTTTTTGATATGCTCCAAAAGCATAAAATTATATTTAAAAATTCTCAAGTGCTGTCAGTGAGAGTAGCAAAAAATAATGCCCTGTTTTTTTGTATTTAGAAATTTGGCAAGGAAATTACAATTGGTCAATTGAAAAAACAAATTAAAACATGAGGAATGATCATAATTCATTAATGCAGTCATCATGTTTAAATAAAAACAAACGACAATGCACTTTATGACGAATAAACCAACAATAAACTTATTTCTAGCACCTCAATGACATGCTTACAAAAATTCAAGTTAAAACTAGTAATTTTAAGTACTTACTAGTTTTTAATCACACATATTTTCAGCAAACGCTGGAAAAACTAGCTTGTGCTAGACTGCAAAAAGTACTAGCTTTAACTTAAATTTTTATTCACCTCAAATCTAGTTTAAACTTAAAATTTCCTAGTATTAGCTTTAGCTGCCTTTTTATTCACGCGGCCCAATGAATCAACTATAAAACCAATGCCTTTTTTGCTTTCTTACTGCGTTAAAACTACTTACCGGCGGCGTTTTGAAATAGTATACATTGTATAATTATTGTACTGCGGCATTATGAAATGTGCTGCTTTGTTCAAACACAAAGCAATTGACGTTTTGGAAGTCAGCCAAATTGTTAACTAATTATAAACATGAAGAGAAAACATTACCAGATAGTACGACGAGTATTTACAAATCCTTGACTTATGTTCCAAAAATCACGGAAAGAATAAAAACCGCAGGTATATACAAAACTACAAAAATCCAAATCGCACACACATCATAAAACACATTAAAACAACAATTTTCTAAAACAAAATCTAAATTGGACAACATGGAAAACTCTAACGTTATATTTAAAATTAATTGCAAAGGAAAGGAAAACGAGAGTTGTGATAAGTATATGTTGGCACAACTGGTAACAAGCTAAAAACAAGAATGGCTGGACACAGATCTGACATAAAAAACATTAACAATTTGCGCCGAAATTGTGCTGAGTATAGACAATCAAAATTAATCTTGATGCGCCAATAATGTGAACACGCTATTGCACAATGTTGAGCAATCAATTTGTAAAAATGCGCTGATTTTTAGTCGACAATCAGTGCCGATACACGGGATGCAAAACCGAATTTTGAAATTGCACCACCTTCTAAAACTAAATTTTTTTGAGCTTAGTTGTACCAACATTAATTTTTTATTATCTTTTATTCATATATTTTTAAAAAATTGTTATTGGTTAAGTAATCTATATATAGTAATCTATATTTCGTTGTTTGCCAAATACCAACTCATCAGTAGATCTTTACCATTCATGTTTAAAAAGTTCCAAAACTCATCTACTCATACACGAACTCACCAAAAAAAATTTGAGAATTACTAAACCACACACAAAATAGCTTTAAAAACATCATAACAAATAATTTTTTTCCATTCGATATTAATCTGTTTACTTTTTTTATAACCGTTATATAGTTACACAACCTTTGGTTGCCAATAAAAGTATTTATAAGGGAAAATGAAAAACAAACTTCCCTTTTAGAAAACATAACATTTTATTGGAGCAAATACTCAAGTATTTATGTTTTTAGTAAATATCTACTGATGAGTTGGTATTTAGCTAACAACGAAATGCATATATGTTAATTAGATAAAATATAACAAGTAATAATATTATAAAAATAGAAATTCTTAAGTATTTTTTCGAATAAAATTTTATATTTTATTCATATATATATTAAAACATGAGCCGAGCATTAATCACGACGGTAATGGGACCACCCAACAATTAATTGTGCAATGTTTTAACATGTGTGCCGATATAGCACGATAAAAATTGTTGCAGATTGTGCTGTTTGCGCCGATAGTAGGATCTTAGCTTACTTAACACTAATAAAAAGAAAAGAATCAATTACAAAACAGACACAGAGAATTGCATTAACAGCTATAGGCATATATTATAAGTAAAAATTGTAAACAGTATAAAATTCAACTTTTAAGTCGTTTGACATTGTTTTATATATATATATACATATATGTATGTACATTGTTACTGCATGTACATAATTTTATTGTTGGTTTATATTGATTAGTTATTACTTTTGGAATTTTTTTTTCTTTGTAAATGTTGTAGTTTGCCTGATGA
The DNA here is from genome assembly GCA_947311025.1 of Lypha dubia. NCBI lineage: Eukaryota > Metazoa > Arthropoda > Insecta > Diptera > Tachinidae > Lypha > Lypha dubia. The sequence continues at coordinate 58,213,169 of OX371261.1, read as the reverse complement.
TAATAAATAAATAAAAAAAATTACGGGTAGCACTCCGGGAGTGCCGACAGAAGTGAAAACTTAGCCCTGATCAGTACGAGCTTATTGTTTTTATTTTCTCTAAGCCGCTTACGTTACGTTACGGCTTTCGAAAAAACAATCGAAAACTATTATCGCGTATTTTATATAACGTATTTTTTCAGTATTATGTACTATCTTTAAGTTTTAATTTATTTATTTTAATACAAATGAAATATAGAGTAAATAATTGTGTTTTTATTTTATTTATTTCGTTAATATTTTGTTTTAGGCTACAATTCAAGCCATTGCTAGGTATGCATTGGTACAAACAGAGATGCTACAAAAGTTTAACGTAAATATCAAGGCGAATTCATTACCAGATGGATGCATTGGGGAATTCGAGCGAATTTGTAATTTTCTTTTATTTTATTTAGTCTATATATTGTCCGATGCAATTATGTCCGATATGTAGCCGTCCGAAAGTCATCTGTCTGTGTTATCATCAAAAAGTTGTTATTGGAAAATTGTCGTAGTAAAATTAAGGTTGTCTAAAGCAAGGCAAATTCATTACCAGGTATATGCACTACTACAACAATTCACCAACAAAACAAACAACAGGCATTTTGTTTGTGTAAACAAAATTCTCCATGCATAAAAATTACATAAAAATGGCTCCGGAAAATATGTACAAAATTTGACAGTGTGAGCAATGAATACATTCGCCCGAATTCGCCACTGCATCCACCTGGTAATGAATTCGCCTTGGTCTGTAGACTATTTAATGTGCGTTCGTCTGGAATCAGGGCGTATCCAACAGGTAAGCTTACTAGCATTGCTGACTGAGCTCGCTTCATAGCAAATTATCATACAAACTGATACTGTTTTAAAATTAGACAAAAATAATGGTTATATTTTGGTATGCATACGTAAGAAAATGTTTTAAAATGTTTGTGTATTTTGATATGAAGCGAGTGCTTTATACCAACAAAACATATGTTGTTTTTGGATTGTTGTAGTTGTTGTCGAACTGCGCATACCTGTTAGTTTTACCATGTCTGGTATGTAGTTATCTGTTAAGTGTCAAATATCCGGGCGTTACTACACCAGAAATTTGTTAGGTGAGAATTGGCACAGACAGACATGTTACATGTGTCAAAAACGGTCTCGGTCGCGAGTTCAGAGATTTAGTCTCATCTAAAATATGCCTACCGCGCCAAAAGAAGTTTTTACTTCCTGAATTATTCCCCATGCAAGGAGAAGTATTAAGTGAAAAATTCAGTTTAGGGTTATGTTGATAAGTTTTTTTTTTTTTTTATTATTTATTGAATCTTTAATTATTTAAATTAAATTATCAATAAGTTTTCAAATCTTATATCTAAAATATATTAAATGTAAACAAACTTTTCAATTTCAACGGTTAATTTTTGTTGTTTTACATCTCTCGTAAACGGCTGAGAAAAAGAGTATCCCTTCTTTTCAGCCGGATGTGGCCTCTATAATGAAGAATATTGCGCGCAAGTGGATTTGGGTGCAACTCAAGTTTTTTTATATATTTTTTCGCGTGTTTTGAAAATACTGTCTTCACCAATGGAACGTCTAGATCTTTACGAATTCGATGTTTTCTGACATACCAGGGGGCTGCCGTTATTGTACGTAGGATTTTATTCTGACGCCTTTGTATTCTTTCGACATTCGATGCTGAGGCAGTGCCCCATAACTAGATTCCATAGGACCATATTGGTTTCAGGATCGCGTTGTATAAGAGAAGTTTACAGTCAAGGCTTAGTATAGAGTTTCTTCCAATAAGCCAATTCATTTGGGCTGCTTTTAGTTTCATTTGTGTTAACTTTGCGTCTATATGCCATTTCCATGTTAAACGACGATCAAGATGAACGCCTAGATATTTGACTACAGTGTGTTGTGGTATAGTCTCGGTGTTAATTTTTATAGGCGGGCATGTTTCCCTGCGCAACGTAAAAGTGACGTGTGCACATTTCTGCTCGTTAACTTTTATACGCCATTGTTTGAGCCATTTTTCCAGTTTGGATATATATTCTAGTAAGTTGCGAGAAGCTTCTACAGGATTTTCGTGAACGCTTAGAAAGGCTGTATCATCCGCAAATGTTGATGTATGAATGTTACTGCTTAACGGTAAGTCAGAGGCATATATTAAATAAAGTAAGGGTCCGAAGATACTGCCTTGAGGGACTCCGGCTTCAATCGACTGCGGAGGGCTTAAAAAATTCCCTTCCCTAACTACAAATTTGCGTTCCATTAAATAGCTTTTTAAAAGCTTTACGATGTTTGCTGGTAGATTTTTTGTTAATTTGTTGAAATACCTTCGTGCCATACTTTATCGAAAGTTTGTGAGACATCAATAAAGAGCGCAGAGCAGTATTTCTTTTTTTCAAAAGTGTCTCTAACGACATTCACTAGTCTGTGAGTTTGTTCAATTGTATTATGTTGTCTGCGAAAACCGAATTGATGATCTGGAATACATCCATTACTAGTCACTGTAGGCATCAGCTTGCTCATATACAGCTTTTCAAATAGTTTTGAAATGTTAGACAGTAAACTAATAGGCCGATAGGATTCAACCTTTGTATGATCCTTGCGGGCTTTGGTATCATAGTAATTAGCGAAACCTTCCATTCTTTAGGATAGTGTTCTAGGCGTAGAATACTGTTAAAAATGAATAGTATTATTCTTTTTGCAGGGTAAGGCAATTCTTGAAGCATTTTGTTGCTTATTTTGTCGACACCTGGGGCTTTTCTGGTGTTAAGAGTAGTAATAGTATTTTCAATCTCCGTCATGTTAAATCTCATCGGTATTTCTGGTAAAGAGACGACTGGTGGCAGTTCAACAATATCAGCAGAAATATTCGGAGTGAAAACTTTTTCTAAGTGTTTAACAAAAAGTGCACCTTTTTCAGCATCAGTTTTTGCCCAGTCACCATTTGGGGCTCGTAATGGGGGTTTGCATATCACCGGTCTTTTTAGTCCTCTGGCTGCACGCCACAGTGAATAATCTGTTTGTGGTGTTGTATCTAGCTCTTGAAGGAATTTTTGAAGGGAAGCTGTTTTTTGAGTTTGCAAAACTTTCCTAAGCTGCTTGGTACACTCCTTAACCCTCAATTTTAGCTGGGGCGATCTGTAGCGCTGCCATTCTCGTCGAGCTCTCCGTTTTTCAGTCAATAGCCTTTCTATATCTACAGAAAAAATATTGTTAAATCTCACTGGTTGGTTTATTTCATTTGAAGTAGCATTAAAAGCAGCTTGTTTAACATGCGCTTCAAACAACCTGAGAGAATCGTCTATGTCTGAAGGTGTTCTCAGCGGCATTTTTTCCGAGCAATGAGCACTCAGATATTTTCTGTATTTCAGCCAGTTAATTCGTGCAGATGTCGTCGCTAAATCACATGTTGTGTGTGAGTAAATAGTGACAATAGTAGGCGAGTGGTCTGAAGATAAGTCCAAAGATGCTTCAACTTCAACCATCTCGCTGGGCACGCCTTTCACAATTCCAAAGTCGATAACATCAGGAACTTTTTGTCGATCTTTTGGCCAATATGTTGGCTGTCCACTTGAAACTACATTCAAACCCATTTTAGATATTGTGTCGAATAAAATTCGTCCCTTAGGAGTGATTAAACGTGAACCCCAGGATGTGTGTTTAGCATTGTAGTCGCCAGCTGCTAGAAAACGGAGGCCCAGTGATTTATAAAAAGCCGTATATTGACTCTCGGTAATTGAGAATCTGGGGGCAAATAGACAGATGATATTCCAAGTTTTTGATAGTAAGTTTCGATGCAGATGTTCGTTGCTTGAAGATAATCTTCATAAAATCATTCAACAGGTGTTGTTTTATTCGCGTTTTTATTAGGATTCCCGAACCACCACAAGCTCTGCCACGAGGATCCTTGGTGTCGTAAAAATTATATCCACAAATTCTGAAAGAGCTTCGAGATGTCAAATGAGTTTCTGAGATAAGCATAACATCGATTTGTTTATCCTGAAGAAAATATTCTATTTCGTTTTTATGTTGGCAGATGCCGTTTGCGTTCCAAAAATAGATTTTTAAGTTCATGGTTTGCTTAGTACAGCCTGCAACAAGGTAGAGTGCATTTTCAACATTTCCTGCATCATACAGGACATGTTGAGAGTAAATGTATTTACAGTTTGTATTAAGCTCTCAATTGAGGCTTCAATACGACTAAAATTATACCCCGAATCTTCATTTACATTTACGGTTTTTTGCGCCGTACTCTGATTGCTTTTTAAAATACTAGCGTATGAAAATTTGTTGTTAGATTGTTGTTGAGCACTAGTCGCGTTAGACTTGAAAATGTTTGAAAATTGGTTTTGGCTAGTGGACGGTTGAGGTAACTGTGGATAGTTAATAGGGGTTTTAGGCTGAGCGGGAGTAGCATTGGTTTTTTTGGTTGATGAATTCTTAAAAAAACGATTAAAGGGGGCAGCCTCTATAGTTGGCAGTGTGATTTCCGCCGCAATTGCCACATTTTTTCGCCTTGTTATCACCTTTTATTTTGTCTCAGTTAGCAGTACTGTGTAACTCACCACATACAACGCAGACTGTAGGCAACTTGCAATAAGTCTTCGTGTGCCCAAATTCTTGGCAGTTCAGGCATTGAACAGGTCCAGCTCTTTTATGTGGAAGCTCAACAGTAACTCTTCGATGCAACTAGTACTTTAAGTCATATATTGGATGTGCTTCATTCTTTTTTATTTTTATGCCATCTGGCTGTAACTAGACTCTAAATATTGGTTGGGGGATTTTTTCTCTACTTTTAATGTTTGAGACATTTTTCACCTTGTAGCCACTATTTTCAAGGCCAGACTTGACCTCTTCTGGATCCACGCTAGAGTCTATACCTTTTATTACGACTGTTAGACCTTTAGCACTCTTTAATTGGTACGTGTAGAAGTTTTTATTTTTAGATTCTAAATCTGAAACAATTTTTCGGTAATTATTTTCATGAACTACCTGAATTTTTGTTTCATTGATGTTTCCGCGCTTAATTGGTGTTACATAAAACTCATTTTCTGCAATTAATGAGATAAGACTTTTAACCAGCAAACTGGAATTCTGGTCTCTTAAATATATGGGTGGGGGCTTACTCGAACTTGTTGTAGTTGTGTCTTCATCGCCTTGTTCAGATAAAATCGAAACGATTTTCGGAATTTATTATATTGTTTTTTCCATCTCTGGGAACTTTCGCTGTTGAGGCAACTTGAGCTGATTTTGGACTTCTTCCCCTTTTTAACACGGTTATGTATCTGTCCATTCCTGTTTGAATTTTATTATCATTTATTGTACTCACCGCATCTACCATTTTGTGCACGTTGGTCACCTTGTTACTTATTGTTTGTTTGTTTGTTTGTTTGTACAGCTAAGCGCGACAAGTTTGCTGATGGGTGCAATTGTTGTTGTTTCTTGATCACTATTTAACATGTTCAGAGATAATGATCGCACACGAGTATTTGTGTTTTCTGTTAAATTCAGGTTTTTGTTTGATTCATTTTTTTTATTGTCGTCATCAGCAACTAAAGTTATATATTGTACATTCCTTCTGCTTGTAGGATTATTGTTGTTTTTGTCAGAAGATGAACTCATCAGAGTTCTCTTTTTTATTTTCACTTATATTAGTTGGTGTATGCAAATATTTATGTATATTGCACACAAGCAAAAAATAAAATAAAACCAGTAAAATAACTGTTCAATAAATGTTTTGTTTTTTTTTATATTTTTTGTGACTTGAAAATATTTTTTTTTATTTTTTTTTATATTCAGTTGCGACGATTATAAAAACGCGTCTGTTCACTACGAGTGTTGAAACTGAATGTTATGAGAATGTAGATCAGTGGTAACCAACTCCGAACGCACGCGTACAAACATATAATGTGGTTGTGTGCGGTCGCTGCCGAATTGTACACTGTGTAACAATACCCTGTAGTTCAAGTGGCTGTCTCCGAGCTGGTTATAATACTAGCCCCTTTATGACACAACCAGTCCGAATGCTAGCCATATGACTGGCCACTTTAACAAGGAGATGTCCTACGAGGGGGTTAATTGTCACCAAGAGGCCACAAAAAGGCAGTTCATAAGCCGGTTCTTCTTGGCTTACCCTTAACTGTCTCCTTATACCTGCCAAACCACTCCCTTAAAAACCCCAAATCATTCCCTATTTTTTATGAAATAAAAGTCATTTTATAAAATTTTATAATATATTTAATTAAAAATATTTTAATATAACTTAAAAAAAACAACAAATTCATTTTGTTAATTACAAAGATGAAACATAATTAAATTTGGCTTTCAGCTACTTTTTTTAAATAGCGCTTTTTTTGAAGGCGTATTGCTTCACGCAGTTGATTTTCTAGGCCACCGTCGCAAGCGTTTGGAATTATTGCTTCTGAAATTAAAATTTACTTATCTGAACAAAGTATAAAATATTTTATTTACCTATTAAGACATCAAAAAAGGTTTTGATTTTTCTTAGCGACTCTTTATCGTGAATTCCGTCAATATTTATTAAATTTGTTAAATCAGGTGAAAGGACAAATTTCAAGTTTTTTTCACACCTTGTGGTGTAATCAATGATGTTGTTGTATTTACCTATATAAAAAGTAGTTTAAAATATAATTCATTTATGGGCAATATCTCAATCTCCGATTAAAGTACTCTTTAAGTAACAGGCACTTTTATTTGCTGGAACGATATACTGCCTGTTAACATTTTTCGTTTTCCCATACTCCTGTTTACGTAGCACGAGGTTATTTGTTTTAGGAAGGCAGCTCTGGTGAAAATTGTTTAGTACAATAGGTTTTATAGTTTTGAGTGTAGTATAAAGTTGTTTGCAATGTTTTATTTGCGTTTATCGAATCGATAAATTGGTAAACTTCCTGTTAACACAAGCGGACGGATAAACGGTAATCAATTGAGAAAATGAAATTCTGCTGATTCTGCGATAAAATATAATTGGAGATTGAGATAATGGCCCTTATAATTGTTGTTTTACTTATATGTACTTACATAAAGTTTTCTGTTTTCGTTACATATTTTGCTGTTTATAGAAGCAAGCTCTTCTATCGATTTAATGGGGAAATTATTGGCGACGTCTCTTTCAAGTCCATGAGCCTGCGTGGATTTAAGCAAAACTTTTTGCTCAGCTAGGGCTTCAACTATTATTTTCATTTGCTCTGTAATGTAAATAATTTGGGGAAAAAAGGTCGCATTTATAAATCTGTTAACGAAATTGTGATAAAAATGCGTGAACGAAAGCCTACGCACATTTTAATGACACTTACCTTGCATTTGTCCCAGTTTTAATTCCATAGCATCTGAAAAAAAAATAATTTAGAAATAAAATAAAGAAAATAAATTTTTGAAAAAATATATTAATGAAAAGAAAAAGGTGTCAATATAAAAAAAAAAATTTACCTCTTAACTCATTCATTTCATTCTTACATTCGCAAGTTTCTTTTGAAGTTGGGGTTTCTGAAATAATAGAAAAATGTTAATTTAGCATACCATTTTGCAATATATTTACCAAAAAATACTCACTTTTACTATTTTTAGGGGTATATCTTCTCAACTGAATGGGAGAACTATTTGAGTCGGACATTGCTAATAATTGCTGACAAAAGAAATTTAAAAGAGTTTGCAGTTAAAAAATTAATGGAGCATTGGTAAAAGAACAATATTATTTGCGTACAGAATTCGAACTGCTTTATGTTCAACTTCTTTAACAAATATTTCACCAGTTTTGTTGACTCACTTTTATTTACTTTAACAAGTATTTCAGTACCTTTGAGTTTTTTTATCAACTTGTTTGATCAGAACTTAAAACTAAACTGAAGCGCAGTCAACTGTTTCCAAAAAACTCCCTTGTTGTTTTTGTTCTTTTAGAAAACGGTATTTTTCACTTGTTTTTTTCTTGCATGCACGGTTTCCAGATTTGACGTCGTTTTAACGATTTCAGATGCCAAAAAAGGCAGTTATAGAAATAGTGTTTAGCCAAGTCAATTTCAACAAGAAAAACGTTAGAAATCGGTTAGAGAAATCTTCTTTGGAGGCAATTTTATATATTAAAGATCATTTAAAATTAAACAAGTGTAATTGTTTTGACATGAAAGTAGTACCTGATTTAATAAAACGGTTCAACTCCAATATATATGTATGTTTAATTTTTTTCTAAAATTTTTACAAATGCGTTGTATCATGAACAATACTATCATCATTTTTAATTTAAACTCAAATTTTATCACTAATTTCTCTAAAAATTTAAACTTGCTAATATTTTGTGGATATGGTATAGGTATTGTATTAAAAAATACACAAAACACCTGATTATACTTTGTTTGTTGTTGTTTATACAGTTGATCTCTTTATTGATAAGAATTTATTTTATATAAAAATCCTTGAATTTTATTTGTTATGTTATGTTTTGTTAAATAAAATAAATGTTTTGTTTGAAAAAATTTTGTTTTTATATTTGACGGTTTATTGACGACTTCGGAAAACTGTATTGACGATTTTGACGATTTTATGCTAAAAATTTGACGAATTCGGACCCATTTCATCTGGCATCTGCGTGACGAACTCTCTGATAGATTTATTTCTATTTCATACGCCGACGAACAACGAACAAATCAGTACAGCGTTACCATTTTTTTTTAATTTTCAAATATATTAGTAAATAATGTTAATTTTTTCTTTAATAAGTGCTTCTTTTTATGATATAGAGCTTTTTAGTTAAATATACATAATTATTAATGATGAAATTTTTTTTAATAGTTTTTTTTAATGTTTAATTTTATAAAGGAATTATTTTGTTTATGCGGTAACACTATCGTGGCTATGTTTGTATGTATGTATATAAAAACAAATTTGTAATAAAAAATACACACATTTTTTTGATTATTATGACAGCAGTTATTTTTTCGTCCCAGTTGTGCGCCACACGACGAATTTACGCAACGAACTTTTACCAACGTCTTCGTCGTGCTAGACGAAATTCGTCGGTCGTCCCAATTGTGTTCCCAGCCATAGCTGCCAGATTTTTTTTTGTAATATCGTCATATTTTTGGGCAAAAATCGTCATTATCGTCAATATAGCTTATTGAAATCGTCATAAAAACGTCATATGAAAAAAGCGCTTTTTTACCAACAAAACCTATTTTTATTAAAGGCAAAACATAACAAAACTCTTAAATCAACAAATCTTATTAAAAAACAGCATTATTTAAAATACAGAGATGAAATACCTCACTTAGAATTCACAATAAAATCACATGTATGTAAATAGATTGCATATTTTTCAATAATTTGAAATATATTTATACATTGTATGGAAAAAAACAAAATCCTTTAGTTATTTTTTTCAATTTAGTAAAATATGCATTTTAAATTTCATTTTTGGAAACACTTTTTCTAAAAATGCATCAAAACTACAATAAAATTTATACAATAAAATATCATTTTTTTAAGAAAATAGTCATATACATATGTATATGTATAATATATTTTACAAATATATATTGCAATTAAAGATATTGATTAATTGGTACAACTGTCAGATCATAGCAGGTACATTTGTTTAGCTTTAAATAATCTTTTGAATAGTATATTGCCTCCAAAGACGAAAACCAACTTTTTTTCTTCATTAATAATATTAAATGGATTAATTTGGCCAAGAGCTTTATATTTATTTTCAAAATTAAATCTTGATAATAGCTGATCAGATAACTCTATATAAAAATTAACACAATTATTACTACTATCATATTCTTCTTTTGCATTTACTTGTGATTCTTCCAACACGTCTCTGGCAAACTAGTTTTTAAAAAGTTTCTCATTACAATTTTCAGCAGTTCAAGGTTGCTCTAATAGTACAAATATATGTTGCAAACTTGAATTATTTAAAATCGTCAAAATTAGGGTATAAATCGTCCCATCGTCACTATGTCATTTTTAGGACCCAAAATCGTCAAAATGACGATAAATCGTCAAATCTGGCAGCTATGTTCCCAGCATAAGATTAGAAATATTTGCATTCAACTATTGTACTGTTGTTGTTGTTTTTCTGATTGTGTTCAGCGATGTCAACTTGGTGCGTTTCGCACCTTTTTTGGTGCTTTTCTAAATGTTTTGTGCGAAAAATATCTGAGTTGGTGCGTGGTGCGCTTTTTCTTTAATTTTGGTGCGTTTTTTTTTTAATTTTGGGTGGCTCCAAATCATATTAAACACAATTTTTTGTTTCAGTATGAGAGAAAAAAGAATTTTGCACAAAAAATACAACTGTTTCAATACCATTTCATTAAATTTGTGTACAATTTTTACATTCAATTTTACAGATGTTTAAGAGGTACCAAAACGCATTCACAAAAACCGTTAAACCGTCTTGTTGTTATAGATAATTTGTAACATTTCATTATAAGAAATTTGTTGTCCCTTTTAGATTTTCAGAGTACATAATTGTTTTTTGTCGTAAAAGTTGTTGTCAAGTCTGTTAAAGAGCTTGCAAAAACAAAGTATTCTTGAGACTTGACATCATTGTTCGCTTTTTATAAAATGCGTAAAAGTTTACATAAAGGGTTGTAACACTAAAATTTCTATTTACTAAAAGAAATATTTAAAGTTAGTGTCAATAATGGAGTCTAAAAAAGCAGATCATAAGCGAAATACAAAACGATTTGCAAATCACAATGCGAGTTTATGCAACGGATTCGGCCTTGACCAAATAATAACACAAAAGCAAGATGTTTTTATTGCAAATGCGATATCACGCCTAAATATCCAACCTTGTACGGCATGCTGGAACACGGAAACACATTGCAGCTTTAAGCCCATTTCGCTACAAACGACATCAAGAACCAACATTGTACAAAATGTTTTATCCCATTACAAATATGATGTCATACTATTAGAAGTACAATTGGAATCCGATGTAGAAACATTATCTAGTATAGAAAAAGGGTGGAGAATGATTCACTTCATGCAATGGCACAATATTGTATCAACATTAGAATTTTGGACTAAAGTTAAATGTTGTAAAGACGCAAAATTAATTCAATAAAAATTATAGAAAAAAAAATCTGAACTTGGTGCGTTTTTTGTTAAATGGCGCGTTTTTTTCTCCATTTTGGTGCCTTTTGAAATTTCAAAGTTGACAACGCTGATTGTGTTGTCATACGATCTGTTTCTCTCTCTCTCTCTCATAAAATGAACGAAATGCTTAGTGACATACATTTTTTACTATCCACCATCTGCGACACAAAAAGACAGCTAAGTGCCAGCACAAAGTGACAGTAAAATTTTCCACAGTTTTAGAACCAGTCTTCCGAGTATAGGATCAATGTGGATAGTTTTATAACCAGTCTTTTGAGTATAGGATCAATGTGGATAGTTTTATAACCAGTCTTCAGAGTATAGGATCAATGTGGATAGTTTTATAACCAGTCTTCAGAGTATAGGATCAATGTGGATAGTTTTATAACCAGTCCACATTGTATAGTAATGCCACTTTTGGGGTAAATTGTCACGAAAAAACTACAGGGTGGCAAGGTGGAAATCCAAGAAAACATAGTTAATAATGGAAATGCTGAAAATAAAAAATTTCTAATACAAGAATACATATATAATAACTTTAATTATAGTAGCATTAGTACTATATTCAGCTCACAAAATTAACAATTATTATAAAAAGTATGTACAAAAACACAGAGATAGACACAATAGAAATAATACTATTACAGATGTTTAAATACAAAAAAAAAAAAAAAAAAAAAATTTTAATTGTACAACAACTACTTAAGAAACATAAAACAAAAATTTAAATTCACTTCATTTATCGCTTTTCACTAAACAGTGTATCTATATATCTTATTTTTACTTGTGAATATGTATGTATAAGTAATTATATTAATATTTTATTCTATAATGTTTTAAAGGGTTTTAAATTATTATTATGGTATGTTTTTTCTATTCCGTTGTAGTCTATTGTGGTGTTTACACCATCCCTACTTATTATTTTAAATGGTCCTTTGTATGGACTTTGATGTTTTTTTCTGTTTTCATTTTTAACTAATACTAAATCTCCTACATTAAGACTAAGTTTATTATTATATGTGTTATTAATTGTTCTTTTTTCTTTTGACATTATTATTAATTCTTTTGCTTTATTTAATGCAAATTGTAATCTGATTCGTAATTCCTGTACGAAGTCATCATAGGTATAGATTTTTATTTTATTATTTACAATATCAGATGGTATGCTGGGTAATTTCCCATAAATTTATTCAAAAGGCGTGTAGCCGTGGTGCCGTGTTATAGGCAAAAGTAAAGTATGGAATCCACTTATCCCATTCATAATCGTTTGCAGTTGTTAACAAGAATACATTGAGAACCCTATGGTTTCTTTCTATTGAACCTAATGGTGTTGAAAATATTTGTTTGATTTGTAATTACAAAATTTTTTTTTGCTCAAATAAATGTAAAATTTTGTAATGGGGAGATGTGCTTTTCATTTTTGTCTTATAAAATACTTTTAATGGCAACCAGCGGTTGCCTAATTGTATAGGTGTAGAAAAGTAAACACATTCATAATGGAAAATTATTGTTGTGTGTGTTTGAAAAATTTTTTTATATGTTATTTTTATGCTTTGTAATTCACAAAAATATGCTTGTGAGTTTTTGTATAAATAGATGAGCTTTGGAATTTTTTAAACATAAAGGGTCAAACATCTACTGATGAATTGGTATAGCTACCAACGAAATATATATCTAGATATTGCTAACCCGCAACAAATAAATAAAATTTTAAACATTTATAAATTCATTATTAATTCTAATCCAGTATTGGTTGAAAGTCCTATTGTTTTGAAAATTATTAGACATAAGTAAAAACAACCAAAAGGAGTACGTGATTTTCGGTTTTGATATTAGAAAAGACTCTCTGTGCTTTGGAATTTAAAAATTAAATGAATTTGAAAACAGCTGACATATTTCAGTATATCAAAAGTGTGTTCATTTACTTTACTAGTAAAAATTAATAACGAGAGAGTAACAAAAGTTTTCTAAAATTACTCTCAAAAATGTGAAAAAGTAAATGAACACTTACTAGTAAAAATTTGCAAGTTAAAGTAGTGTTGTAATGTATAGGTATATATGAGTACTTAATAACTGCCTCTATATTTTTTGGACAAATTATACATATATGTATATTATTATAAAAATAATGTGATTATGGTCATTTATATTCAGCATTAATGTGACTGGCGTTTTTCGAGTACTGCTTGTAATAGAATGATGAAAAGTTTTGCAATTTTATTTAATCTAGTACTAGGCGTAGTCGAAACACACTAAACACAATAAGGGTGATTAGCTACTTTTGAATAAAATTAATGAATAAAATATCTATTTTTAATTAGTTTATACGCTATAACATATTATATGGCATATTTAAGAAATATATTTTTGTAATGGATGATTGTCGTGATTTACTTTTACAAATTATTATAAATTTTTTGTCCGATTTCGTTATTTCTTAGAAAAAAAACGCTATTCGTTAGATTATCGTAGCTTTTTCGATTAATTTCTAAATTTCTACCTGAGGTACTGTAATAAAAAGCTTTATCCAAAATTAAATATCATGTTGCTGCCAGCAGCAGTAAAAAAGTAATTTAATAAATTATGTGTTAATTTACGCTTATAAATAATAATTAATAACTGTTAATAAGGCAAAAAATAAATTAGGTAATTTGAAGATTGGAAGTACAATTAAATTTTTTTTATAAATTAGACTATTTTTCAAATTTTATCAAGTTTCTTTTATTTATGTAATTAAGGTAAATAAAAACAACTGCAAAAGAAAAAGCAACCAATTAATTTGTTAAACACAAGTTCGAACAATCATTTCGCAATATAAGCGAAAATAAATCTCTCGGCGGTCCACACGTGGACATATGGTGGTAGAAATAGAATTTGATAGTTAAAAACATTACTATTTCAAAGTTAATTTTAAAAATAATTTAATTTATTTGCAAATATATATCTGAACTAATTGAATTATTTGCCTGCTTAGTGTAAAGTACCGAGTACCTAGGTACTCACAATATTGACAATATTAGAAATAACAGCTGGTCTGTGAAAATTAAAGAAAAAAGAAAACAAAAACATTTCAATTCCATTAGACATCTTATTTTGCTTCTGTTGTTCCTAAGATACATCTTTTTAATACTTTTTATCGTTTTAAAAGTTCACATTTACTTACAATTTCTTAAATTTTCCAAAATATTTTTATTTGCAACTTAATTTAGAAATATTGTTTTGTAAACACAAACGCAAAACAGCTGTTTGAATAATTATTACATGTAAAAATTTTACTTGTAAAAACTTGCAAGAATTTTTCTGTCTCTCAATTTTTTACGCTCTTTCGACGCTCTCTCGTTGCAAATTTTTTGGGTTAATGAACGCTTTCTAGTAACAATTGTTACAAATTTGTAACAATTTTTAGTAAATGAACACAGCTAAAATAATAAATAGATTGCTTTAATTTGTGCGTATACATACCTATGTACATATTTTATATCTTTTTCGTGTGGTTCTAATGACAGAAAATACATCTGGGATATTGGTTTCCCAGAAATATTTGAACAGTTAGATGCAGATAAATGGAGTTTCGATAAATCGTATAAAGGTCTGAATAAAAGCAACTTGCCCCACAAACATACACAAAGAAAACATTTAAATCTGTTGACTATTCATTATAATCACATAGCAACAACAGCCAAAAATCTAAGACACATATTAACAGAAGAGCAAAGAATACTTACTGAACAATTTATATTAAAAATTAGAACAAAGTTTAGTGCCATTTTAGAGAAGTTAGGTGTCGATAAACCACTCCCAAAGTCTTTAGAAGAATCATTTGTAGTAAGTTTTGATATTTTAAGTGACGAAGAATTAGAAGAAGATAACAGTATGTCGGACCAAGTTCAATTTATTACTTTGGCAAGCAAATTGTTGCCGGAGTTTGATGGCACTATTAGTAATCTTCAACGTTTTGTTGATGCACTTAACCTTCTAGATACATTGAAAGGTGCTCATGAGGCAATAGCCGTTCAGTTAATTAAAACAAAATTGGCTGGATCGTCCAGAAATTTTATCACAACGGAAACCACTATACAGTAAATAATTGCAAGATTAAAATCGTCTATAAAAGGCGAAAGTGTTGATAATACATTTCCAGTAAGATTCTAAACTGTAAACAACTAAATAGAGGTGCAAGTGACTACACGCAAGAAATTGAAAATCTCTGTAAGGCATTAAATAACGCATATATGACAGATGGAGTTAGTCCAGAGTTAGCAAATAAATATGCAACTCTAATCGCTGTAAAGGCGCTTGCTAAAAACGCAAACAATGATAGGACTAAATTAGTAATGGAAGCGGGTCATTTCTCTACAATTAATGACGCTGTAGCAAAATTTAACAGTGTATCTGCAGACACCCAATGTGTTAACCAGGTTTTCCATTTCAGGCAAAATAATAGAAACAATACCACGAGACGTGGGCATAACACCAGTAACTATCAAAATAGAGAAAGAAGAAATTACTACCAAAACAACCAAAATATAAATAATAGCTCTAGAAATAGCAATAGTGCTAATTATAATCGGAATCCTCATAGAAAACAACAACGTAGATCAGACCAACGAACTATTCGGCAAATTCAAATAAGTCAGGGAATCTTGCTGAACCCCTCAGAGCAAGGGGAAATAAAACTAAATACTGAATTAAATACAAAATTTACTACAGAAGATCAAAATTCTTTAAAAATTTATAGTTAAAATTTAAATTTAGCGAACTTTGTAACGCTATCGTTAGATTTTGCCAATGAGCAAAAAATTTTTTTAGTTGACACAGGCGCGGATACGTCCCTTGTAAAATTGCAAGCTATATCGTGTCTTAAAAGAATAAACTTCAATGAAATCGTCAGTTTAAAAGGCATCGGAGAAGGTTGTATTAAAAGCACTGGCATAATGACTGGAAATTTGTGTACCGGTAATCTAGCACTTAAGCATACGTTTCAAATAGTAGGAAATGAATTCCCTATACCCTGTGAAGGATTGTTGGGTCTTGATTTTATTACAAAATATAACTGTCTTCTAGACTATAGATCATATAAATTGCATATTAGACCAAAATACTTATCTCATGGCGTAACATTAGATATTCGTCAAGGTCCAACAGATAATTCAATTTTGATACCGGCAAGATCTGAAGTATTTCGGAAAATTACTATTAACAATGAATCTGACATTTTCGTACCAAATCAAGAAATAGCACCAAACGTTATTGTGCAAAACTGTTTAGTTTCAAAACAAATTCCCTATGTTAGAATTCTAAATGCTAATTTAGAAAAAGTAAAGCTTAGCAATAGAGAAGAAATCGTATTAGATTAATTATCAAAAAATTTTCCGTTATTCGCTAAACAAAAATTAACCAATTTATGCTCCGAATTTAGTGATATTTTCGCTCTAGAAAGTAAAAAAATTTCAGCAAATAATTTCTATAAACAGAAACTTCGAGTAGCCGATAGTAAACCAGTTTATATAAAGAACTATCGTGTACCTCATACGCAAAAGACAGAAATAAACACCCAAGTAAACAAGTTACGTACAGATGGAATCATAGAACCATCTTGCTCAGAATACAATAGCCCAATCCTGTTAGTACCTAAAAAAAGTTTACCCGGAGAAAACGCAAAAAGGTGGCGAATGGTTGTTGATTATAGGCAGGTAAATAAAAAATTATTGGCAGATAAGTATCCTTTACCTAGGATAGATGAAATATTGGATCAGTTAGACAGAGCTAAGTACTTTTCGTGCTTGGACTTAATGTCTGGCTTCCACCAGATCGAGTTAGACGATGATTCACGAGATATCACATCGTTCTCGACGGATCAAGAATCATTTCGATTCACACGTTTACACTACGGGCTAAAAATTGCGCCAAACTCTTTTCAGCGCATGATGTCCTTAGCGTTCGCAGGACTAAAACCTCAACAAGCATTTCTTTATATGGATGATTTAATCGTCATAGGTTGTTCAGAGAAACACATGCTTAAAAACCTCAGAGAAGTATTTGAAACTTGTCGTAAATGTAATTTAAAGCTTCATCCTGATAAATGTCAATTTTTTAATACTGAAGTCACATTTCTTGGGCATAAATGTACCAATTTTAGCATATTACCATATGAGTCAAAATTTAAAATAATACAAGACTATCCCACTCCAGTGGATGCAGAAGCCGCCAAACGTTTTATAGCATTCTGTAATTATTACAGACGGTTGATTCCGAATTTCGCTAAATATGCGTCAAATATAACAAAGCTTACGCGCAAAAACATTACTTTTGAAGGGAACAATGAATGTGAAAAATCATTTCAATATTTTAAAAATATGCTGTTGAAGCCGCAAATACTGCAATACCCAGATTTTGAGAAAGAATTTTGCATTACTACTGATACAAGTAAGATTGGAGCTATTCTTAGCCAAGAGCATAATGGCATGCAATTACCTATTACGTATGCATCACGTTCCTTTACAAAAGGTGAATCAAATAAATCAATTATTGAGCAAGAGTTAACCGCTATACACTGGGCCGTAAATTATTTCAGGCCATACGTCTATGGAAACAAATTTTTAATTAGTAGCGACCATAAACCTTTGACCTACTTATTCTCATTAAAAAACCCTTCTTCTAAACTAACTAGGATGAAACTTGATTTAGAAGAATATGACTTCGTAGTAGAATACATTAAAGGTAAAACTAATTGTGGCGCGGGTGCACTGTCACGCATAGATTTCAATTTTATTAAAGACATAAACACACACAACATAGCAATGGTGACGACAAGGTCGAAAACAAAAGTTAACGTAGTTCAGGAAACAAACACACCACATAAAACAAAAAGTGTGCCCAAAATATACGAAACTAATTTCAGAGAAGTAAAACAGGCAACAAAGTTAAAGTTTGAATTGTTTAACCGCACACCAATCGCAAAGTTTATCAAAGGCAATCGCCTAGTACAAACCATGAATATATATGCAAGTATTTTTAATGAAGAAATCGTTCTAAAACGATTATTTTCAATGCTGAATAAGGAAGCAAAAAATGCGACCGTCACGAAATTATTAATGTCCTTAAATGACGACATTTTTAAATATGTAAATATTACCGAATTTAAAATTTCTGCACAATAATTTTTAAATAATCTTATAATTGCGTTAACGCCAAAAATTACATATATTCATGACGAGTTAGAAAAACAAAATCTACTATCGTTATACCATAACGATCCCTTATCTGGTGGTCATTGTGGAGTGACTAGAACACTTAATAAACTTAAAAACTATTGCCATTGAAAACATATGACAAAAGATGTTATAAAATACGTAAAATCTTGTTTATCTTGTAAAAAGAATAAAACTTTTCCAAAATTGATAGAACCTTTAATAACTACCCCAACGCCTTGCAAAACTTTTGATACCGTGCTGATAGATACCATAGGACCGCTTGTTAAATCTAACAAATGAGTACGCTGTAACTATTGTGTGCGACCTCAGCAAATTTTTGATTGTGGCACCAGTCGATAATAAAAGCGTAGCGACCGTAGCTAAAGCAATTTTTGAAAAAATAGTTTTAAACTATGGACCGCCAAAAAAGATTCTTACCGATAGAGGCACAGAGTATAAAAATCAATTGATGCAGAACTTATGCAAACTTTTAGGAATAAGTCATGAAACTTCTTCAGCTTATCATCATCAAACGTTAGGAACTATAGAAAGGTCTCATCGGACGCTTAACGAGTACTTACGTCAGTTGTTATGTTTAAAATTAATACACTATTATTTTCTTTTATCTTTCAACTTTATTATTATAAAACTCCAATTCTAGGACTATAAATATTAACTTTACAACTCTTTGCTTTTATAACTGTATTCAACTGTCTTCTTTTACAACTGATTGCTTTTACAACTGTTATTCTATTTCTTAAACCTAGCTTATTTATACTTAATTACTATTCAATAATTATTCTATATTAATATTGCACAACAATTCTTACTCAGCTTATTTATTAGTATTTAATAATTATTATTCTTTAATATTTTAATGTAGCACAATTATTCTTACTCAGCTATTTATTAGTATTCTTCTGACCCAGTTTGTATTTAATAAAAATAGCTTAGTAAGCTTTTGGGCATTTCGCAATTTATCAACGCAAACAGTTGCACAATTGGTCAAGTCAATGCACTGATCAAGTCAATGAACTGGTGAGTGTTTGTGTTAACAAGTTGCGAAATGTTCATGTAAGAGGGTTGATCAGGTATGACTCATAACATAACATTTATTTTTCTAGCACAATGAACACGTTGCTACATATTTTTTAATCTGTCGGTACATACCGGCCCACTTGTATTGATTTCTGATGCAGGAGTAAGTTTTTAATGTGCCCTGGTGTCCTCCTAAAGGTGTATCGTGGAACGTTTTTATAACCATTTTGATATCTTCCGGATTTGTCAAATAAACGGCCATATCTTCGGGCCCAGGACCTTCGTCTGCCTCAATTTCATCCGTACTTTTTTCGTCTTTCTTATACTGGGTTGCGTGTGTCTCTTGCTTTCGCTCTGGTTACTGCCCCTACGTTTATTTCCTCTACTGGAAGGCGACTAAGGGCGTCCGCGTTTTGGTTTGTTTTTCCGGGCTTATATCGTACCTCGAAATCGTATTCTAAAAGTTTCAGTCTTAGGCGGCCCAATCTGCCCTCCTGGTTTTTTAAATTGTCTATGCCTTTCAGGGGCTTATGGTCTGTGAAAATTGTAAAATGTCTGCCCAGTAGATATGGTCTTAACGTTTTTGTCGCCCATACGATGGCAAGCAACCCCTTCTCTATAGTGGAATATCGCCTTTCTGTTGCGCTTAGTACTCTGCTTGCGAAACTGATTGGTAAATCGCTTCTTAGCTCTCCTTGAGAAAGAATAGCTCCTAGTGCTGTATTGCTGGCGTCCGTAGTCAGAATAAACGGTTTGGAAAAGCCAGGGTACTGTAGTAGAGGGGGATTTGCTACTGCCGCTTTCAGTTTGTCCATGGCGCTCTGGAACTCCTGTGTCCATTCCCATTTTATGTTTTTTCTTAATAGTTTGCTTAGTGGCAATGCAGTTTCCGATGAGTTCGGAATGAACTTTCTGTAGTAGTTGATCAACCCTAGGAATGCTTGAAGCTCTTTAATAGTCTTGGGAGGGGGTATGTCCCTTACAGCTTTAGTTTTATTGGGGTCAGGTAGTACGCCTTTTTCTGAGCACTTGTGGCCCAGATAAACTACCTCCCTTTGCAGAAAGTGACATTTCCCGGGGTGCAACTTGAGGTTGTATCTTCTTAGGACGTCTAGTACACTTTTCAGACGTAATTGATGATCCGCAAGGTTTCTCCCGTAGATGACTATATCGTCCAGGTAGACGAAGCAGTTAACTCCCTGTAGTCCTGTTAATATTGAGTTCATTATTCTTTGAAAAGTGGCTGGGGCCCCTGTTAATCCGAAAGGCATGCGATTGAATTCAAAATGACCCAAATTGGTACTAAAAGCGGTTTTCTGTCGGTCCTGTTTATCCATCAAAACTTGGTGGTATCCACTCGCTAGATCCAGAGTAGACAAATACCGGCTGTACCCTAGTTGATCTAGGATTTCATCAATCCTCGGTATGGGGAATACTTGTTTTATTGTAGCATCGTTCACTTTTCTGAAATCTACCACTAAACGCCATTTTTTCTCCCCGTCCTTTCCTGCCTTCTTGGGTACTAACAGAATTGGGGAATTCCAAGGTGAAATGCTGAGTATGATGATTCCATCTTTGATCATCTGTCCTACTTGTCTATTAATTTCATTTCGGTGGACCTCAGGCAGCCTATATTGCTTAGTATTAATTGGAGGTTGCCTGGGGTCGGTTGGTATCTTATGGCTGAGTACATTTGTGTACGTTAGGTTATCCCCGGATAGATGAAACACGTCGTCGTATGATTTCAAGATGTTCTCGATCGAGCCCCGCTCTTCCGGATTCAAATCTGGGCTAAGCTGTAATGTTTTCAATAGTAATTCTGTTCTCGCCGTATTGTCCGTGGTACCTGTGGTATTTATGTTTGCCGTTGATTATATTCTGAAGTTTTCGGGGTTCTCAAAATTCAGTTTTATTTTGTGGTCTGTGTTTACCGTAAAATCGTTGGTATTCAGGATAGGAATGAATGCTGTTCCCTCTTTGATGGATGTTAGGGTTTCCCCCACAAAGACCCCTGGCATGATTTCTGCTTTTTTTACTATTATTTCTCCCTTGGCTGTTGTTATTGCTGATACAACTCCCCGGCAGAGACCCTTGATAGCAGTTTTTTCTGCTATATATAACTGTGGTGGTTCCGGAAAAAGTGGTAAGGAAGCTATCTCCTGCTGGCTCTCAAAAAATTTCACGTTTTTTGTAATTTTGTCCATTATTGGTCAATTCAATGCACTGATCAAGTCAATGAACTGGTGACTGTTTGTGTTAACAAGTTGCGAAATGTTCATGTAAGAGGGTTGATCAGGTATGACTCATAACATAACATTTATTTTTCTGGCACAATGAACACGTTGCTACATATTTTTTAATCTGTCGGTACATACCGGCCCACTTGTATTGATTTCTGATGCGGGAGTAAGTTTTTAATGTTCCCTGGTGTCCTCCTAAAGATGTATCGTGGAATGTTTTTATAACCCTTTTGATATCTTCCGGATTTGTCAAATAAACGGCCATATCTTCGGGCCCAGGATCTTCGTCTGCCTCAATTTCATCCGTACTTTTTTCGTCTTTCTTATACTGGGTTGCGTGTGTCACTCTTGCTTTCGCTCTGGTTACTGCCCCTACGTTTATTTCCTCTACTGGAAGGCGACTAAGGGCGTCCGCGTTTTGGTTTGTTTTTCCGGGCTTATATCGTACCTCGAAATCGTATTCTAAAAGTTTCAGTCTTAGGCGGCCCAATCTGCCCTCCTGGTTTTTTAAATTGGCTATGCCTTTCAGGGGCTTATGGTCTGTGAAAATTGTGTAGTGTACCCATGTCGCCATACAATATGCACAGTATGTAAATACCAACTTTAAGTGTGTAGCGCAACAAGCGATAATGTTATACATGTTGAAGTGGGTCAAAAGAATATTGTTTGCTTGCATTATTGTTGGCACATGTAAATTTAAGATGTAATATAATATTTGATAATTGTAACTTTAATTTCTATTTTCTTTTATTTATGAATTTGTAAAATATTGAGTGATTCAGAAATCACTCAATGACCTAAGAAATTTTAGTATATAAGCTAGAACAAATTGTAAATAAAATCAGATTATTACAAGCAACTGAATTCGGCACTTGTTTGCCTTTTGTTTTAATCTCCATTCTTTTGGCAGTTCTTTTGAACGCCTAAGTTTTAGCTGGGACCCCCTCAGCTGTTTTAAAATAAAAAAGGGGCTATAGAAAACATTTATAAACCTTTACATGGCGATCCTGCCTACAAAACCTGAAAACTGATCCTGCCTACAAAACCTGAAAACTGATCCTGCCTACAAAACCTGAAAACTGATCCTGCCTACAAAATCTGAAACCTGATCCTGCTGACACCACATAAAGATGATTTATTTACAGTGTGTATTTACAATTCAAAAAGTAGAAGAGAAGAAAAACCAAAACGGGCACAACGTAAAATTGTTTTAAAGTATTGTTTGATTAAAAAAAAATTGTCCAGAATAAAGAATCCAGAAATTAAAAAATTTGCTAGTAACAGAAAGTACCAATCATGACTCGTGGAAATCAACGTGACTTAGCCTGTCAAAAGGACACCAAAAATTTAGATGAACAAAGCACTGACAATCTAAAACGACGTAAACACGTTTGGGTTTGGTTTATAAAAATCGCAAATGTAAGATGTTCTCTAGTTTCAATATTTTAAGTTTTGCTTAAATAATTTACAATTATACATACATACAAACTTAACTTAAAACAGCATTAAAATAATATAAAAATCAACAAAAAAAAGCAAGCACAACAAATAATATGAATGAATTCCAAAAAAAAAAAAAAATATACAAAAGAAATTGAATTATAAATACATACATACGTTAATTTTACTTACAAATTAATTAATTGAATATATAAAAACAAATGGGAATTTAATGAAAGAATGAATATTTAACTGAAAACCTATTGAATATTATTATTATATATATGTAGTTTAAAATATAAATTAATTATACATACATATATACATTTTTATTTATTTCTTAACATTTTTAACTTACACACAAATATAAAGAAAATAAAGAGACAAATAAAGAATATAATGAGGGAAATAATAAAGAACATAATGAGGCAAATAACAATTTTAGTGAAACACGTGTAGAAGAAAAGAGTATGGAAAAATGTAATTCTCGGAAGCCTGATCAACTTCAAATATGGGAATGCACATCCATAAGTGATATAAAAAATATTAAGAAATTGCAATTTAATAGATTTGAAAACATAAAAGAAGTCGACATATATATTGAAAATAATATTGTGCACATTGGACATAATGATAATTCATCGAAACCAGTTTCGACCTGAAGAAATTGTGTACCCAAAATAAGAATGCTATGAATATAGGATGTAACGATAATTCATCGAAACAAGATTCGATTATGAAGAAGTTACATACCAAAAATATACATGATAATAATATGCATGCAAGATTCAGCGATAACTCAGCGAAACTAGATTCGATACTGAGAAAACTGATATCAAAAATGAGTAAAGAAAAATATAAAAGAATTAGCGCTAGCAAATAACAATAAAATATTTAAAGTATATACGAAAGAAGAATTAAAAGAAGCATATGCAAAGATAAGAATAAATAACAAAAGTCCTCAACTAAAAATATTAATATACAATGCCCCAAAAAGAATAACAGATGATATTCTAAAATATAAACTAATTGACGAATTCCACAATACCACACACGCAGGCCTCTTAGGAATTAGAAAAACAAATTAAATCTAAAAATAGGAGACCTAGTGTTAATCAGAGTAGAAAATAGAAAGAAAAATCAAAGTCCATATAGAGGACCCTATACAATTTTAAAAAGAAACAATGTAAATACGGTAATAAATTATAATGGTATAGAAAAAGAAATACACAATAATAATCAATTAAAACCATATATAGGCTTTAGAAACAATAATTAAGTACACAACAAACACTAAAAATTATAAGAATACTATTTTAAAAATATTAAATACTACATTAAGAATTATGTAAATTATAAAATTATAACTATATTAAGAATTACTTTGTAAAACTGTAACATATGTAAATAGAAATTAAGAATTATTTTACAAATATTGTCGGTACTATGAATATCAAGAAAAATCAATCCCCTAATTTTTCTCTTAGCGGTGAGGGTGTAGTGTACCTATGTCGCCATACAATATGCACAGTATGTAAATACCAACTTTAAGTGTGTAGCGCAACAAGCGATAATGTTACACATGTTGAAGTGGGTCAAAAGAATATTGTTTGCTTGCATTATTGTTGGCACATGTAAATTTAAGATGTAATATAATATTTGATAATTGTAACTTTAATTTCTATTTTCTTTTATTTATGAATTTGTAAAATATTGAGTGATTCAGAAATCACTCAATGACCTAAGAAATTTTAGTATATAAGCTAGAACAAATTGTAAATAAAATCAGATTATTACAAGCAACTGAATTCGGCACTTGTTTGCCTTTTGTTTTAATCTCCATTCTTTTGGCAGTTCTTTTGAACGCCTAAGTTTTAGCTGGGACCCCCTCAGCTGTTTTAAAATAAAAAAGGGGCTATAGAAAACATTTATAAACCTTTACAATTGTAAAATGTCTGCCCAGTAGATATGGCCTAAACGTTTTTGTCGCCTATACGATGGCAAGCAACTCCTTCTCTATAGTGGAATATCGCCTTTCTGTTGCGCTTAGTACTCTGCTTGCGAAACTGATTGGTAAATCGCTTCTTAGCTCTCCTTGAGAAAGAATAGCTCCTAGTGCTATATTGCTGGCGTCCGTAGTCAGAATAAACGGTTTGGAAAAGTCAGGGTACTGTAGTAGAGGGGGATTTGCTACTGCCGCTTTCAGTTTGTCCATGGCGCTCTGGCACTCCTGTGTCCATTCCCATTTTACGTTTTTTCTTAATAGTTTGCTTAGTGGCAATGCAGTTTCCGATGAGTTCGGAATGAACTTTCTGTAGTAGTTGATCAACCCTAGGAATGCTTGAAGCTCTTTAATAGTCTTGGGAGGGGGTATGTCCCTTACAGCTTTAGTTTTATTGGGGTCAGGTAGTACGCCTTTTTCTGAGCACTTGTGGCCCAGATAAACTACCTCCCTTTGCAGAAAGTGACATTTCTCGGGGTGCAACTTGAGGTTGTATCTTCTTAGGACGTCTAGTACACTTTTCAGACGTAATTGATGATCCGCAAGGTTTCTCCCGTAGATGACTATATCGTCCAGGTAGACGAAGCAGTTAACTCCCTGTAGTCCTGTTAATATTGAGTTCATTATTCTTTGAAAAGTGGCTGGGGCCCCTGTTAATCCGAAAGGCATGCGATTGAATTCAAAATGACCCAAATTGGTACTAAAAGCAGTTTTCTGTCGGTCCTGTTTATCCATCAAAACTTGGTGGTATCCACTCGCTAGATCCAGAGTAGACAAATACCGGCTGTACCCTAGTTGATCTAGGATTTCATCAATCCTCGGTATGGGGAATACTTGTTTTATTGTAGCATCGTTCACTTTTCTGAAATCTACCACTAAACGCCATTTTTTCTCCCCGTCCTTTCCTGCCTTCTTGGGTACTAACAGAATTGGGGAATTCCAAGGTGAAATGCTGGGTATGATGATTCCATCTTTGATCATCTGTCCTACTTGTCTATTAATTTCATTTCGGTGGACCTCAGGCAGCCTATATTGCTTAGTATTAATTGGAGGTTGCCTTGGGTCGGTTGGTATCTTATGGCTGAGTACATTTGTGTACGTTAGGTTATCCCCGGATAGATGAAACACGTCGTCGTATGATTTCAAGATGTTCTCGATCGAGCCCCGCTCTTCCGGATTCAAATCTGGGCTAAGCTGTAATGTTTTCAATAGTAATTCTGTTCTCTCCGTATTGTCCGTGGTACCTGTGGTATTTATGTTTGCCGTTGATTATATTCTGAAGTTTTCGGGGTTCTCAAAATTCAGTTTTATTTTGTGGTCTGTGTTTACCGTAAAATCGTTGGTATTCAGGATAGGAATGAATGCTGTTCCCTCTTTGATGGATGTTAGGGTTTCCCCCACAAAGACCCCTGGCATGATTTCTGCTTTTTTACTATTATTTCTCCCTTGGCTGTTGTTATTGCTGATACAACTCCCCGGCAGCGACCCTTGATAGCAGTTTTTTCTGCTATATATAACTGTGGTGGTTCCGGAAAAAGTGGTAAGGAAGCTATCTCCTACTGGCTCTCAAAAAATTTCACGTTTTTTGTAATTGTGTCCATTATTGATTTATTCCACATCATATCTCTGCCCAGTAGCCCATCTGCCGGCAAATTGCTACCCTTTGGTACTACGTGCATTTTTAAAGAAAGTGTGTCTATGCTTTTATGGTTTACCGTTATGGTTCCCTCTGTACTTATGTTCCCTCCAAATGCTCCTAACAACGTCTTCCGCTCATTTTTGTTGATTTTTATGTGTGGTGCTAAAGCCTCATTCTTTACAAGTGTAGTATCTGCTCCCGAGTCCACCAACAATAGTAGTGTTTCTTTTCTTGCTTCTCTACAAGGAAAAGTTATGTATGCATCATCTGTCCTGCGTTCTCCGTTACTAGTATTACAGCTCTTCCGTCTACGTTCTATTTTGGATTCTGTGTGGTGTGCATGATATCGTAGGAAGTTCCTTTTTCCCTTTACCTTGTCTTTTATATCATATTTTATGTTTTTTATGTTACTCCATGCCACATTTACGTGGTATAACATTATTGCCATATAATTCAGGAATTTATTTAAAATTTCCCTACTAGCGCGGCAGATCGATTTTCCCTTTAACTTGTCATTTATATTATATTTTAATATTTTCATATTGTTCCATGTCACCATTAGGTAATGTAACATCGTTGCCATACAATTCAGGACTTTCTCTAAAACGTCTCTACTTTCGTGACACGTCGATCCTGTGGGTCTAGTGTCAGACAACAAGGTGATGCGAGTATTTTTCCTCCAACGTGGGTTTCTTGGTGAACTGCAGCGTTTCTTCTCTTTCGTTGCTTTGTTGGCTTGTGTTGTTTCCGTATACGGGTTCCTGTTCTCTGGTTCTTCTGATATATCTATTCTATTGATATCCAAATTTGTAATGTTGAATGTCTGATCTTGAGCAGCTACCAAGTGTGGCTTTCTATTTTGTTTCTGATTAGTACTGGTTTGATTTGAGTTATCTCTGTATTTATTGGCGTTCCAGTCAGTTAATTTTGACTGGGCCGTTCCCCGTTTCCCGAATCATTCGTATAGTTTCTATGCGTGTAATTGTTTCTATGCGTGTAGTTGTTTCTATTGCCGTTATTATTGCTTCTATTATTATTGTTGTCATTTCTGCTGCCGTTGTAACTATTTCCAGAGCAATTGGACGAAATATGTCCCTGTTGATTGCAGCTATAGCACCGTCGTTCTCTATCGTTGTTGCCTTGAATACGAGCTCTGTTTTGAATTAACGGAAAATTCTGCGGGTTGGATCTAGAGTTATAATCAGCATACTCCTGCCATCTGCCTTGATTATAGTGGGTGCTGTTTCTTTTGTTAAAACATTCGCTCAACGAATGACCTTGTCTATTACAAAAACTGTAGTATTTTGTGGGGTTCCTCTGTATATTATTGTTCGGTATGGAGTGGCTAAATGTTATGTTATTCAGGGAGAGTTGTCGTACTTCTCTTACCAGTTGTTTAACCGTTTCGTGTAAAGGTTCTTCGCCTTGCACTGTTGTGACGTTTGGAAAATACATGCTAGTATCCAATAGATTTTGAGCATTCTTGGCTATTTTTAGCAGGGTAGATAACTCGTTGTTTTCGTGACCAATGAAGTTTGATACCAGCTTGGGATCTCGTAAGCCTCTTATGTAACTTCTTACAGCTGATTGGGTACAATGGTCCATCATGGATTTTCGATGGGAAACGTCTTGCCACTGTGATGCAATTAGATCTGTTGCATTACTAAGGAGTGCCTCTAGTCTCTCTCCAAATTCATACGCGCTTTCTGTTGAACTTTGCTTACTATTAAAAATTAATTCCTGTACCTCTGTTAATGATCTGGTCTTCGTAAATTTTTCTCGGATAGCCATGCAAAGCGCTTCTACAGTTGCGAATTCCTTATTGTGTAAATTTTTGTTTGCATTTCCAAACAGCCTCGTTTTTATACACCTAATTATGTCGACCACATCACCTGTTTCCCCTAGTTTATCCTTTGCCAACATACACCCTTCAATAAATTTATTCGCTTCGGTACTGAGGTCTGGTCCATCTGTTCCATAGAAAATCGGTACCACATGGGAAATAGTTTTCAAAATTTCACTGAAACTTGTCATGTTGTTGCTGATTGTAACGTTGTTAGTGGAAATCTCTTTTCTCGTTCTGCCTTCCTTCAATTCGTGAATCTGTGCCTTCAGAGTTTCGATTTGTCGGGTTTTATCTCTGAGTTCTTTTTTGTTCCCAATGGCCTGCTGCAGCTGAACCGTAGTCAAATTAGGGTTAATACGCTGCACAAGATCTTTAAATACTTGCGTCTCTTCTTCGCTTTCCAGAATTTGCTGTTCCGCTTCCTCAACGGTTTTCTTTAAGCTGTCGTTTTGCTGCTTCAAGATCCTGTTCACTTGGGAATATTCTTGTATTTCCGCTGATATAGTTGGATTTTTTTGATGTTCCTGCAGCCCCTGTAATTCTTCTAACAAAATATCTATCTTCTCGAATTCTGTGATGTTCCCTTGGCTTCTTATTTTATGCTTAATTAATTCTGTATACTCTTTTGTGTTGTTAAGATACCTAATAAGACTCCACACTCGTTCTAAAATTTCCCTTGACTCTTCTTGTGTTCTCTTTAGTTTCGTTTGTAAATCCTCCATATGATTTAAATTTCCCTAAAATTTTTATCCTATCTATTTAAATATATCTTCTCACGTAAATGTAAATTCCCTGCCAACGAGCTGTGTTTACTCCTTACTTTTAAATAACACAATTTAAAAATTCTATTAAATTAGTTACCAAATATACTGGTCCCATTTGCTTCGAGTAGCTTGTTTGGTCGTTGTTTAGTTTACCAATAGAATCGATACAACTTAAGGCAGCTAAAATAGCTAATTAAAACCTTTAGAAGTTGGTGCTATTAGCTTAAAAAACAACAAGTCCTTTTAACAAGGATTATGTATTATGAAATTAAATTGAGCTAAAATAGCTTTCTAATATCACAATACTTTTTTCCTGGTCGAAAGGTATCAAACCTGTACTCTGCAAATTGAACTACCGGCTGCGCCAAAAATGTTATGTTTAATATTTTAATGTAATGTAGCACAATTATTCTTACTCAGCTATTTATTAGTATTCTTCTGACTCAGTTTGTATTTAATAAAAATAGCTTAGTAAGCTTTTGGGCATTTCGCAATTTATCAACGCAAACAGTTGCACAATTGGTCAAGTCAATGCACTGATCAAGTCAATGAACTGGTGACTGTTTGTGTTAACAAGTTGCGAAATGTTCATGTAAGAGGGTTGATCAGGTCTGACTCATAACACAGTATATATCTATAGAAAGATCAGACTGGGACGAATGGTTGTCATATTTCGCATGTTGTTATAATACAACGCCCTCTGCGGTGCATAATTATTGCCCGTATGAGTTAGTCTTTGGTAAATTACCAACTCATTTGAATTTTCTTCAAAATAATGAGGCAGAACCGTTATATAACATTGATGCCTATGAAAAAGAAATAAAATATAGACTACAAGTAGCACAAAAAAGAGCAAAATCGCTAATAGAAAAAGCAAAACAACAACAAAAAAGACAGTACGATAGAAGAGCTAAAAGTTAGAATATACAACCGAATGATTACGTCCTTTTATTAAATGGTTCAGGTCATAAACTACAGCCTCTGTATAAAGGCCCTTTTAAAATAGTAGAAACAGATAATAAAGGAAATTGCATAATTCAAATAAATGAAAATAAAACACAAGAAGTTCATAAAAATAGATTAAGAAAATTTGAATTTAATGTTGAAAATCATAAGTAAACACGTTAAACATACAATTGATTATTTAAATAAATTTTATATAAAGAATTAAAATAACATAATTTTAAAACAAGGAAAGTATGAAACTTTGATATAAACATAATCTTAATGTAATTTTAAAATTAAAAACAAAAAAAAAAAAAAAAGATTAGCTTTTAAGCATTTTGTAAAACAACATTAATATAAGATATAAACATTATTATATAATTTTGTATAAAGTAATGACCTATCAAACTAATTTAAATTTTATAGGCCATTCTTCAAAAGAGGAAGGTGTAGTGTATATTTAATACACTTGAATCAAACCCATTATTGATATGTTCATTGGGTAAGCACATAAAACATGTTGTAACGATTCAATTTAAATGAGTAAGGTTTGATAAGAAATCATGTTGTATATTTATTATTTGTCCTATACAAATTAACAAGAGAGAGAAGCTTTATGAGATTGCTCTATCATATAGCATTAAACACATTCGCCACAGCAGACTACCGACTACCACCTGTCAAAATTAGAATACATGTGTGCATATGAGAATGATTATATTGAAGACAGCAAGGCAACACGGCAAAAGGTTTTTGTCCATGCTACTTTTGTCGTGTAGTCAAATTAAACTAATTTCTATTTCTGATGGCCACAAAACCAAAACAGTGTTGACAATATAACAAAATTTGTAAAGCAAATTAGTGATTAGAAATATTTTTTATTGTAAAATAAAAAAGAAAATAACAAAATTTAAATGTTATAATATATATGCATAAATAATTTTTATTAGGTTTATTGTTATATAGAATATTGACTTGAGTCAAAAATACCAACATTGTTAAAGATTAAAAAAAACTCACAGGGTAATAGCTCTTTTTTACCTAAAAATTTTTGTGTAATTTTTTCGGCGCTCTCTTGATTCCGCAGTTTCGGGGTTCAAAACTCTAATATATTATTGATCATTAGTCCTACAATATAGAACGAATATAAACGGCATATGTAGGTATCATTTCAAAATGCTCTATATAACTCATTTAATTCTTAAAATCATCATTAAAGAAGCATATCTTACGTATTTCATCGGTGACAGCTTTCAAATATACACCAAATAAAAGCATGGTAAGTTCTCTATAAAAGTGAAAAGTCAGATAAAAAAATTTTAAAATTGAATTTCACTCACAATGGCTAAATTGTTTTAAAAATTTTGTATACCAGTATAAAGGTATTTTGGAGAAGATTGATATCCACATCGCTTATATCCGTTCCATATTCTAGGAGTTATGGCCAATAAAAAATAAGTTTTGAACCCGTAACTCCGGAGCCAAAAGAGATCTATGAGATGATTTTTTTCGGTCAAAGCGAATCCATACAAAGTGATGTGAGTGGCGAATTCAATTCGCCGTATTCAATTTGCCCCAGCGAATTTTAAAAACTAAAAGCGCTGAATATGCACCACTGTAATATACATAAATGAATCGTTGCAACAATTCAGGATCAGCTGTTTACTGTGTATCTGTCGTTTCCAAAATAATTAAGTAGATGGCTAAACAGCTACAACGGTAGCTAGCAGCGTTTGTGTTCGTGTGTTCGTGTAGTCTGCTGTGGCGAATGTGTTTATACCTTATAGCTTTAATATTGTAAAGAGCTAGTGTAACATTAGTAATAAGATAATAAAAAGGCATTGGATTTAGACTTTGAACTAAAAGGTTGTTCTTTATAATTGTTCGGATTACATGGTGCTATTGATCTTATTACATTATGGAATTCGTCAATTAGTTTATATATTAAAATTTCATCTGTTAATCTTTTTGGGGCATTGTATATTAATATTTTTAGTTGACGACTTTTGTTATTTATTTTTATCTTCGCATATGTTTCTTTTAATTCTTCTTTTGTATACATTTTAAAAATTTCATCATCATTTGATAGCGCTAATTCTTTTATATTTTCTTTATTCATTTTAGATATCAGTTTCCTCAGTATCGAATCTAGTTTCGCAGAGTTATCGCTGAATCTTGCATGATTATTATATTTAATTTCTTCATGTTTATTTTTATAGCGCGATTTCTTCATAGTCGAAACTGGTTTAGCAGAATTATCATCATGTCTTATGTGCACAATATTATTTTCTATAATTACATCGATGTCTTTTATATTCTCAATTTCATTAATTTCAACCTCTTCATATTTTTGATATCATTAATGGAGGTGCACTCCCATAGTTGATCAAACTTCTGAGAATTACAGTTTTCCATGTTATTTTCTTGTACGTACGTTTTACTTTCATGTTTTTTTTTCTAATTATTCTCTGCCTCATTATTTTTATTTGCCTATTTATTCTTATTATGCATGGCCCTTGTTGTTATTAATATTTTCTTTTCTTTTTCATCGTTTTCTATCCTAGAATGTGCGTCAGCGTTAGTATTAATTTTTCCTTTTTTATAAACGATTGTAAAATCATAATCACTTAAATCTAGTCTAATTCTTGTCATCTTAGATGAGGGGTTTTTATGTGAAAATAGCGAAATTAAAGTTCTATGGTCTGTTACTACTATGAATTTTCTGTACTTGTTTATTTATTATGTCAGTATGTGAGTGTGGTAATCTATAATTTTTTTATGTAAACAGGGTTATTGTCCGAAGTTGAAATTTTCTGTTTGTAAAAATTGTTGACGCTTAATTTTTCGTTTTCTATATGAAACACGTTTTGATATTTTTTTATTACATTTTTCAATTGTATTTTTGCATACTCGTCATTAAGGTCTAATTGCAATTCTTTTACAGCCTTATGCAAAAAAAATCTTAATTGAGGTTTGAAGTTCGTGTTAGTTACCATCGACTTTAACGCTAGCAAACCTATGTTAAAAAATAGTATGCAAAAACACCATATTAACTAATGTATGCTTTAATAAATTTAACATCTTGATACTGGCAATACCATCATTCTCTCTTGTCTCTTTATAGTTAACGATGCAAAAAAACGATTCTTAATTCATCCGGATATTCTGATATATTAATACATATTTGCATAGTTTTAATATACAATTAAATATTTTCTTATTAAAGATGTAAATTAATATTTATAGTACATAACAACGTAAACTAAATGCATTTATATTATTGTAAAATAAATAAATACGGTTATATTTTGTTAAGGATTTAAATTACTTCAAATAATCGGATACAAATTTTAATCCGATTATTTGAAGTACGAGCTTTATTTACTTGAGTTGGCTGTATGTACAGCACTAAAATGTTCTGTAGATTTCCATTACTTTGCTAACTAATTTTTGGTAAATATTTTGAAAATTTAATAAAGAAATGGATAAAGCAGAGGATATTAAAAGAAAAAGATCCAAAAATTTAAACGAGGAGAACAAAGTAAGTAAAGCTATTGTTATAATTGAGTAAAATTTTTTGTTGAAAATACTTGCGAATTTTTTGGATATATAGACCCCGTGGTCTACTTCAGCATCGGTTTTTTTAATTTTTATATGGGTTCCGTCAATGTCATCGATAACAGTAGGAAAGTTGCGTATTTCTTTAAATTCTTTAGATGTTCTTACTTCTTCTTCTATAGATGCAAGCATTTTGATTTTGTCTTTTGCAAGTTTCGCAATGGAGCAGGAGACTTTAGCACAAATTCTGCTTACCGTGGCATGGGAGAGGCCATGAATATCTCCTGCATCATCCATCATCCTGCATCTTAAAGAACAATTTTGTCTTTTATGTATCAAGTACATACATACATACATATGTACATATATATGCATCATAGAATATGAGACCTACCTCTCTTCTTCCCCAAGTGCGCAAAGCTACTAAAACTTGCAATTCCGCTGATGTGCCGCATTATCTACTGTCCCACAATATATCTTTTTTTTTTATTAAATTTGATTATTTTTTTACAGTTTCTTTGTTGAATCGGTATTTTTTTTTTTAAATTCCGTGTTAGGAAGAAAGAATA
The DNA here is from genome assembly GCA_947311025.1 of Lypha dubia. NCBI lineage: Eukaryota > Metazoa > Arthropoda > Insecta > Diptera > Tachinidae > Lypha > Lypha dubia. The sequence continues at coordinate 58,178,805 of OX371261.1, read as the reverse complement.
GGTCAACCCTCTCCTTGTATATTCTCGGTTGACTGGAGTTGGAAATTTCTGTGATGTATTTTGTTTAAGTGCAACAGAATTAAAAAAATTCCGCTAATAAAATTTAATGTTTCCATATTTTACACAAATAACCACAAAAATGTATTATTTTTTAACAAGTTTTTATAAAAAGGCGCACATTTAAACAAATGAATGTCAGCAGCAAGAAATCTCATTTTACTTTAATTTAGGTTAAAGTAAGGGTCCACGTACTTTACAATTTCAACATTTAATATGGCGTTAAAGTTTGTAAATTAAGCTAATAATCGTTTGTGAATAATACTTTAAGGAATTTTACTAATAGTGGATATTAAACCTACTTTCACTTTTTCTGAATAACACTGTTAGTATTTTATTATATCGGTCGTTGGTGTTTATATATTTTTAATTAAATATGTCATAGTTTTTCAGTGGTTCCCTTTGGAGTTTAATGCCCTGTAAAGTATTTTCTTCGTTTGTTGTGTTTAAAATTTTTAAATGTTTCATGCCGCTTTTTGGAGCTATTGAATTACTAAAAATGCACTTTTTTTCACTATTAAAAATTACTCTATTTAGATTTAATTTTAATGCTTGTATGATTTCTGTTCTTAGAGGTATTTTTATTTGTAATGACGTAGATGTTTTTGTGTGCATTGGAAGAGTAGTAGAGTAACTGAAAAGAATGTTTGCATTTTTAAATTTTGATATTCTTCTATTTTTTGTGTATATGTATATACATATATAATTTGGATAAATATATACAATTACTAGCCTATCCCGGTGTGCTTCGCTACTCCCCTCCTTATCTTAATATATATAACCGAATGTGTGTTGGTTTATTTGTTTGTTTGTGTGTTTGTTTGTTTCTTATAGGAGGCCAAACCCTTTGACCGATCTTCTTGAAATTTTCACAGTATTTAACAGGAACTCTCGGATGAATTATAGGCTAATTTTTCTTTTTACAACACCCACTTTTACGCCCACTTTTTGAAATTATGTTACTCCTACCACGTAGTTTTTAACAGATTTTGTAATGTAAAGTGAGCATAACTTCGCCATTTGTGGATCAATTTTCAAAATTCTTTCAGCATATGGAAAAGGTGCATTAAATTTTTTTGTTTTTGAAAATTGTGCGTAGGGGCAGGGCGTTGCAAATGGCCCGCCAAAATAATTGATTAACAAATAACTTCGCCATATTTTGGGCATTTTTTGACCTACGTCGATGATATTTGGTACATATGGTATTGACATAATTTGGAATACGGACTCGGAGAAAAGTGGGTGGGACCACGCCCCTTTTTTAGGAAAACCAAACCCTTGGACCGATCTGCCTGAAATTTTCACAGCATGTTACTGTGACTCTGGAAGGTTCTGTTGCATTCTACACAAGCAATATGTGTTGGTGAGTTACACTACAATATATTGAGTGGGGGGAATTGTATGAACATTGCAATTATAAGTTATGAACTTGAAAGTTTAAGAAGTTTTTAAAATTTCATCTATATTTATTTCGGTTTTATGAAGTTTAATTCTCAGCAAGTCTTCTAATTTTGTGTCTGTTAAGCACTTAAAAATATGTTTTATAAAAGTGCCATCTTCATATGGGCGACAATTCTTTGCCAGCGCAAGTGCAACAACATAAGAGGCTTTTAATATTTCGCTATCATCATCTTTTTCAATGTGATCTGGCTGTTTTAAAAATTTATTGGAAATTTCGGCTTTCATTTCATCAAGCAATTTTTGCCTTTCATTATTTTTAAATTTTTCATAATTAATATGGCACGACAAGTAATGCCGCATTTTGCTAATTTCTTCAAACAAATATAACATTGCGGCTTCCTTTCACGATTTTCAAAAAAAAAAAAAAAATACATTCCCAATAAATATTGAACATTGTTGCTCTGTGTGCTTTTGTTTTGATTACGAAAAAAAAGTAAACAAAGCCAAACAAGCATGTGTGGTGTTGCTTTCACAAAGATTGAACAGAGACTGATGTTTTGAAACGACCAAAGTTGTGTACACATGTCAATTGCCGACCGTGTCTTTATGAAAAATACGATTATTGACTGCCTCGCGAGGAAATGGAGTGGCAATCACTGATGTAGATGAATGATTTTAAAAATTTGTTAGAATGAAGGTATAAACATATTTGCCACAGCAGGATACCGACTACCAGCTGTCAAAATTAGAATACATGTGTGCATATGAGAATGATTATATTGAAGACAGCAAGGCACCAGGTTTTTGTCCTTGCTACTTTGTCGTGTAGTCGAATTAAACTAATTTCTATTTCTGATGGCCACTTCAAATTTATATGGAAATTGATTTTGACATTTAATTTAAAAGATGCCACAACAAATTATGAAATTCCTGGGGAAAGAGGTCAAGCATGACCAACCACATCATATAGATGTTCTTATAATTGATGGTTTCTTTTTATTGCATACAATGAAAAATTCTCCAAAAAAATTTTTTAATATTTCAAAAAAATTGTTGCAAATGGTTACTCAATTGCAAGTATCGAGAATTTACGTGATCTTTGATCATTACTTTTCACCATCGATCAAAGATTACGAGCATTCCCAACGGTTTGAATTTGCACAATTAGAGTACACCATAACTGCAGCTGAGCAAGTTCGACCTAGTGACTTTGCGAAAGAGTTGAAAAGTTTAAATTTTAAAAAAGCTTTGGTTAATTTTTCTATTTATTTAATTTTGGTTGCCATTTATTGGCAACAAAATTATCCACATCAATTTTAAAAAACGTCATTCTTTCATTGTTACCGATTACAACAAAATTGTCTCATGTATTGATGAAGAGTTGTCATGCCCAGCACACGAAGAAGCAGATACTAAGATACGAGTAGTATATCATGTATGCAACGTTGACTATCAAGCAAATATACGAATCAGAAGTGTTGACACTGATATTGCTGCTATAATGCTTGGTCACATGCACCGTCTTAAAAATAGTTCGGCTACTGCAAATAACTTAAGATATGTGAATCTTACCAAAATACACCCCAAATTGGGACAATTATTTTGTCAGAGCTTACCTGGATTTCAATCCACCACAGGATGCCTGCATTCTTCAGGAAAGAAAACTAAATCCTTACAAAACATTAAAAAAATTTCCAGATTACCAGGAAGCCTAATTACCTAACTAATTAAAATATACATAGGTAAACAACAAAAGGTTTTTAAGACTATTCAGAGATTTATATGCACTGTATTCAATATTGGTAATATAATTGATGTTGATACCGCTCGGTACATGTATATGTATGTTTCACATCAATTTTTTAATAGCTTTGTTATATGTATTTTAAAGAATAAAAAAAGCTAACCCAACTTTTAAACATAATCAATTTTTGACACTTAAGATTCACAGCTGATCTCTGTTTTGGCTAATCGCCTGGGGTCGATATCGAGTCATTTCTATCGAATAAATTTAGTTTCGCATCACGACATTCGATATCGTACAAAATTAAACAAAATTTGAGATGATGGCTCACGATATCGAGTTATCGATCGAATGTTATTTTAACAAAAATTATTCGATACTGTTACCTATCGAAATAAACAAATAAAAATAATTTTTGTTTTACGGGTTGCAAAAATTGTAAAAAAATGTAAGTTTTTAATAAGTTTTCACTTAATATGTATTTATTCAATGCAAAATTTCTAGGACAAGTGTAAAAAACATAAATTTTAAGCAGAAGGCAGCATTGGCAGACTATATGTCTGAACATCCCAACTTGGCAAAAAATCGTTTGGCAAATTGTGGCCAAGGGAGAGTTACGGCAAACAGATTATGGGAAGCCTTAACTCTACGCTTAAATGCGTTTAGCGCACCTATGAAAGACGCAAAGGCATGGCGTAAAGTATGTACATATGTTTATTCTTTGCTCCAATTTTTCAATAATATAACTTTTCTTATAAAGGTTCATACAGATCAAAAATTCAACGTTAAAAAAAAGGTGTCGTTTAATAAAGCATCGCACAAGAAAACTGGAGGCAGGCCCTATGAAGAAATTCCTCTCTTCTGCCGAAGAAGAAATTCTAAAGGCTGCTGGCATTGATGTAGCCGTTGAGGGTTTATCAGCTGTAGAGACATTTGGCTCTGCTAAACAAACCCAAACTACTACCAACGTTGATCACTCTTTTCAGTCATTAATGGATATATCTTTGAGATCGGAAAGTAGTAGTGATATCGAAGAGGAACAAAATATGAAAAATATAAAAGAAAAATCTACATTTCCTACTAAAACCGAAACAAAATTAGGTTTAATAAAATCAAGCATCGAAAAAATTGATGAACATCAAATTAACATGGGTGCAAAGTTTGATCGGTTGATTGAGTTAAAAAAACGATCAATTAATATTAAAGAGGAAAACCATGATATCAACATGAGTGTTTACGCGCAAATGGTAACCTTGTACCTTTTTTTTGATTACCAAATATTAATAAACCCGTCATCTCTAAACAAAGCAAAAGAACAAAAACAAACTGATAAACTCAGTTCAGTTGTTTCAAGACCGGTGTTGAGTGTAAAGCAGAACAGTAGTGCAAAAGAAAAAATCAAAATTTATTAAATGAAGAAACTTAATATATGATTTCGAGAAAAACTTAAAAGAAATTAAAACCCTACATATGCATACCTAATATACATACATATTTATTGCATATTTTAATATATAGATATATATACATTTACATATATGTATAGTCAAATAAGAGAAAAGAATAATTAAATGAATAAGCATTAAAACTAAAAGAATAAAGTGTTTTACATTAATTGACAGCCACAGTGGAAACCGAATTGCACAAAGCAATTCACATATAAGTACGTACAAGTGTCTACAATTAAGGTGGTGCTTATTACTAAGTGGAAACATAAGTGCTATAAAACCCCAAAGATTTAAGAAATTGTATCAACCCCCTTTCCCCCCAAACATTCTGGTCCATCGAACCGGATCACAGGACTCATCAGGAGCTGTGACCACATTCCCGGAACCACCCCAGGTGACAGTATAATATAACCTATGTAAGTAGAAACCCCTTTTTACATATATTATAATATCAACCCCCCAAGTACTCACGACGTTGTATGAACAACGTTCATACACACGTTAAAAAATTGCTTAATTTATATACCTACCTATTATTGGAAAAAAAATCGAAAACAACTTAGAACGACCCTACGATTTTTGCCGTCAACTGTACCAAATCTTACACCTACATATATATATATATATATATAAAATCTGTTAAAATCTTATACTATATACCGGTCAACTATACAAAATACATACGTTATATACATACATATGTATAAAATTCCTCAAACCTGTTTTTTACATACATATAGTTACAGACATGCATACATATGTACAGGCCTACTGTTGATGAAAAATAAAGTTGAAGACAAATAAGAAGAGACGGTGCTAAGTACGTACATACATATATATGTATATACATATAAATATATTTACGTACCGGTAACAACGCGACCAATATAAGTCAAGTTTTTTCTGGTGACATTCCTTTACAAAAAAAAAACACTTGCTTATACAAAAATTAAAACAACAACAAAAGGGTATGTATGTACTTATGTTCGCTTATGTATGAAGTAACTTATGTATGTTCAAAGTTTTCGCATTCTTGTTTTGCGCAAACAGTGACGTATTAACTCCATAATACAATTGTTTTTTTTTGTTGCTCTGCTCATACTGGTACGAGGGTCACTTCAAAAGTCTCCAGTTAAAAGTGACCAATTATCTAATTATACCAAACGTATTTTAATAATATTAATTTCATATTAATACTAACCCCCGTATAGATTTTATCATTGTCGCTTCTACGAGGCACAACTTAAAATTTATTAAAAATTTTTTAAATACTACTTCTCTGCGGGAATAGTTTATTTTGCCTTTTTTCTAAAAAAGGAATTTATCATTGTCGCTTCTACGAGCCACAACTTAAAATTTATTAAAAATTTTTTAAATACTACTTCTCTTCGAGAATAGTTTATTTTGCCTTTTTTTTAAAAAGGAATTTATCATTGTCGCTTCTCCGAAGCACAACTTAAAATTTATTAAAAATTTTTTAAATACTACTTCTTTTCGAGAATAGTTTATTTTGCCCTTTTTCTAAAAAAGGAATTTATCATTGTCGCTTCTACGAGGCACAACTTAAAATTTATTAAAAATTTTAATATACTACTTCTCTTCGAGAATAGTTTATTTTGCCCTTTTTCTAAAAAAGGAATTTATCATTGTTGCTTCTCCGAGGCACAACTTAAAATTTATTAAAAATTTTTTATATCCAATTTTTTATAACTTTCATTTGAACCACCGTGTGTCTGATTTTTAACCCCTCGTCATGAAGCTAGTAACAAAGCTAATTCGCGCTGCCGACCGCATAGTTTAGCTTCAAACCCATCTGGAAGAGCGTGACGTAAACAAAGATAATGTACACATCTTAGAGATTTTCAAGGACGAAATCAATCATTTGTGGTCCGATTTCAGATCCTGCTATGAAGAAGCCAACGAAAAATTTGATGAAATCAAAAAGGATATCGACATGGAAACTCTTAAATCTCGATTCTTCTCTTCTTTTGAGGCCCATGTTGCAATATTATCCCACATTAATGAAACTAAAGACACGCTTCGTAGCAGGTCTAGCCCGGAGCCACGGTCTTCAGACAATCAGTCTTATCTAACCCCTCATATTTCTTTACCCCTTGCGATACCGAAATTTTTCACGGTGACTACAAGTCATGGCCGACTTTCCGTGATATGTTCACGGCCCTGTATGGCAACAACAAGAGATTGTCACCAATCGAGAAAATGTGCCATTTATTAAAAAAGACGCAGGGTGAGGCTAGAGACGTCATAAAAACCTGCCCAATCACTAACGACGGTTTCGACCTGGCGTGGCAAAACCTTGTCCGTCGGTACGAAAATACACGAGTTTTAATTAATGCCCAATTAAAACAACTGTTCAATAAAACCCCCTCCCCAAGGAAACTGGCCCACAGATCCGTCGATTACAACGAGTAATAAATGATTGCGTTACAAATCTGAAGCTTCTGAAGGTAGACACAAATAATTGGGACCCAATATGTGTTTATGTGTGCTCTACATGTCTGCCAGACACCACTCTTCATTTATGGGAACATTTTCTGCCCCACAATACCGAGTTGAAAAGCTGGAAGGAAATGGATGCTTTTCTGACCTCCCGGTTCAGACGCTAGAATCTGTTGCGGATATTCGTTCCATATTTACGCCGACCCATAAAAATATTTCTAACCCCCCTAAACAAACTTCGCTTCGAAAACAAGGCCCCATTGAGCAACGCAAGCTTAACAGTTACAATAATAATCTATCAAATGAGAACACAGGAAATTGCCCTCTTTGCTCACAGGCGCATACCATCCGGCTTTGCCCATCATTTCTCAAGATGCCATTAGCCGAACGTACCAATATCGTGAGAAGTCGAAAACTTTGCATGAACTGTCTGGGAACTTCACACGACTACCGAAGATGCAAAAGTCGTTTTGTGTGTAATATTTGCAAGAAAAAACACCATTCCTTATTACACCGTTTTGAAGTTAACACATCTGCAACACCGCTAAATAATACAGGCAACAACCCCCCATCTAACACCCCATTTTCTCATAACTCTAACAATCAGAATTGTTTGAAACCCCCTTCACAGAACGTAAGTGTCACCCCTTCCACCTCAAGGGAGGCCGTAGACCGCCACTTACAGTCATATTCTTCCCACATACCGTCGGAATCACGTTCTGTTGTACTGGGCACCGCCCTAGTGAATGTCCATGTAAACGACATCACATGTACTGTCCGAGCGCTGATAGATTCAGCATCAGAAGCTACCTTTGTGTCTCAAAGACTGCAAAGAAAACTAAATTTACCTATCAGATCTTCTCAAGCAGAAGTACGAGGTTTGAACGGTGCTTTAACGGCAACGTCAAATCACCTATGTCATATAAACATTGGCTCCCCCCTAGATCATATTTTCGAGATGTCTGCTGATGCGTTCGTCGTCAACAAACTAACTAGTTCTTTGCCATGTTACCCCAAATCTGTTCTAAGGCAAAACAACTTATCTCACCTTTAAATGGCCGATACATATCAACAGAAAACTGTCGAAATAGACCTCCTGCTAGGCGGTGATGTATACCCAAAAATTATTCAGGACTTTCTACAATGGAACAACGATCAATCTCTGGTAGCACAAAAAACTGTGTTCGGTTGGATAATCACCGGCCGCGTCAAATCTGATTCAAACGAATCCCCCATTCTCTCCTTTTACAATGAGCTCGGACTCGCCGACCAATTGCGTCGCTTTTGGGAGCTTGAAGATATCCCAAAGGTTCCCAAACCATCTCCAGAGGATGCTTATTGTGAACAGCTATATCGGAACACAACGTATAAGGACACTGATGGACGTTTTGTGGTATCTCTTCCCTTTAGACGAGAATTCCCCGAAAATATAAACATAGGCCAGTCCCGTCATATAGCTTTGTCTCAATTTCTCCGAAATGAGACAAAACTGACAAAACCCCCGCACTCAAGTCCGAATATGATCGTGTGATAACCGAATATTCGATTTTGGGTCATATGACCAAAACAAACCCCGAAAGCAGTACCAACGGTACGTACTATTTACCCCATCATGCTGTGATCAAACCAGACAGCACTACTACCAAACTACGCGTAGTGTTCAACGCCTCGAGTCCATCCTCCAACGGAATAAGTCTTAACGATCTCTTACACCCTGGCCCAATTTTACAAGCTGGTCTAACCATTCTCGTTTTACGGTGGAGACTCTTCCGTTATGTTTTTAATGCGGACATTGAGAAAATGTACCGCCAAATTCGCATTCATCCCTATCATGCACAATTCCAGCGAATTATCTTTCGAGAATCCCCTGCAGAACAGCCTCTCGATTATGAATTAAATACCGTTACATTTGGTGTCAACGCTGCCCCCTATTTAGCAATCAGGACTCTGCTGGAAATCGCCAAAGAGGCTGAAGCTAATTTTCCCCATATCGCGGATATTTTAAAGAATTATATGTACGTTGACGATGTGCTGGCAGGTGCTCATTCACTTTCAGTGGCTTTAAAAGCCCGAGATGACCTGATCACGGTACTACAATCTGCTGGACTTGTGCTCCGAAAATCGACTGCGAATAATGACCAATTACTTAAGGACCTTCCATCAAATCATCTGCTCGGCGCCGAATTTTTAAAGCTTACAGACTCAAGCGTCACGAAAACCCTGGGCCTTCGTTGGAACGCCGGACATGATTATTTCTATTTCCAACTAAAAAATCTCCCTGATCGAAATAAGACGACGAAAAGATCGATCTTATCCGAAATCGCTAAGCTATTTGACCCTGCCGGTTGGCTAGCCCCCAAAATCATTGTGGCAAAAATGATTATGCAATAAGTCTGGAAAGATGGCACTGATTGGGATGAGGATCTACAATACCCCACTTTACAAAGATGGTACGAGTTTGTGGATGACTATCCCGAGAGAGAAAATATTAAAATCCCCCGCTTTATAAATTTTAACCCTGTATATTCGAGTGAGCTTCACGGATTCTGTGACGCATTAGAAAATGCTTATGCAGCGGCTCTGTACCTTCGCTCTGAATTCAATGGAATTATTTCCTCGCACCTTCTGGTGACCAAGACTAAAGTTGCCCCCGTAAAATTTGTTTCAGTTCAGCTCCACGCAAAGAATTGTGTGGAGCTGAACTATTAGCCACTATGACTGAGTCTATCCAAAATGAACTTAATCTCAGAGATCCTAAACTTTTTCTATGGACAGATTCCACCATCGTTTTGGCTTGGCTGAGAAAACCCCCTCACAAATGGAAAACATTTGTAGAAAATAGAATCTCATCTATCATCGAAAAGGTAGGAAATGAGCAATTGAGTCAAAATGCAACCCAGCAGACCTAGCATCTCGCGGTCTTACTGTAGCGCAACAATTAGCAAATGATTTATGGTGGCATGGACCACTGTGGTTAACCCGTCCTCATTCCGAATGGCCTTCACGAAATGTTGATTTTTCCACCAACGAAGAAGCCAAGGCCATCAAAGTTCTTGCTATAACCGTAGAAACCGATATCCTGCAAGATTTTTCCGATCTCGCGCGTTCATTACGAGTAATGTGCTACGTAATGCGTTTTTATATTCAACTGAAACAAGACTCCTGAAAATCAAGTTTCAAAGGACCTCTCCTCTGCAGAAATTAACCATGTCAAACACCGTTTGATAATAGCCAGTCAAAGATTTCACTTTTCTGAAGAGTATGATCAGCTCGTAGACGGCCTGCCGCTGTCTCGAAAAAGTCGCTTGTTAACTTTTAACCCTTATTTAGATTCCAACGGAATCATGAGGATAAATGGCCGATTGGTAAACTCCCCCACGCTCACACATGATGAACGATATCCCATTTTATTGCCTTATCATGCCTGTTTCACAAAATTATTATTGAACTATCTTCATAAATACTCATTGCATGGTCAGAACTCGCTTCTATATCGACTCATGCGATCACATTACTATGTGCCCCGGTTCAAGACACATCAAAACCACCATAGCCAAATGCCTGATTTGCGTTAAGCAAAAACGCCTCACAGGCCAACAAATTATGGCGGCTCTACCCCCTGAACGCGTCAATCTTTCGCGCCCGTTTTATACTACAGGAGTGGATTTTGCGGGCCCTTTCGACCTAAAATCATATGCCCGACGAGGATGTAAGATCACCAAAGGATATGTCCTTGTATTCATATGTTTCGCCACGAAGGCAATTCACTTAGAAGGTACCAGCGAAATTTCAACGCAAGCCTTCCTAGCGGCTTTCGCACGGTTTTTCTCTCGCCGAGGGACCCCTAATGCCATGTACTCCGATAACGGCACGGCTTTCGTAGGCGCCTCAAACATCCTCAACGAGGAGAAATCCAATTTTCTAACCTTGATTCGCAAGGGTCTCTTGACGCAGAACAGTCTTGCCCCCGTCGAATGGCATTTTATACCTCCAGGTGCTCCGCATATGGGCGGACTTTGGGAGGCAGGCGTGAAAAGTTTCAAGTCGCATTTCAAAAAACTCTGTCAGAGTCAAAGCTTCACATTCGAAGAGTTTAGCACCATGCTGGCCCGGATTGAAGCATGTCTAAATTCCAGACCCCTCACCGCGATGAACCATGACCCCAACAACCTGTGTGCGCTAACACCAGGCCACTTTCTGATAGGCGCTCTGCTCATATCACCCCCTGAGCCCGACTTGACCACTCATTCATTGAGTTACGTTAATCGTTGGCAAAAACTGAAAATTCTTTACCATCAACTAGCCAGAAGATGGAAAGAAGAATACCTAACCGAGCTCCATAAACGGACTAGATGGAAATTCCCGAACAAAAACTATGCGGTCGACGACCTCGTTATTATCCGCCAAGATAATCTACCCCCCACGCAATGGCGACTAGGACGAATCGAAAAGGTCTTTCTCGGCTCTGACAACCGCGTACGAGTCGCAGAAATACGGACTGCTAACGGCACTGTGAAACGACCTATTACCAAACTTGTTCTACTCCCCCAACCATAACTACAATAATTAAACCCTATTTTTTATCCCTTAGAGTCATCATGTCTAGTCGCAGACATCGCCGTTCTTCCACCATCGAAAGATATCCGTCTAAGCAGCCAGAAAAAAGGAATAAATCTAATCATTATGACTGCCGGCTCTGTAAACAAAACCATCCTCTCCGGAAGTGTAACCGATTCAACAAGATGAACGTATCAGATAGATTACGTATCGTGAAATTATACTTACCCTTGTATATTGAAATTATACTTACCTTTTATATCGAAATTATACTTACCTTTTATATTGAAATTATACCTATAATTATACATATAATCTATTGAAATCCTAATTAATTTGTATATACTTACCAATTGTAAACGAATTAAAAAACACTTGATTTTTCTGCACTATCGTTCTGCACATTCTAATCCTACCTTTTTTTGAAACCTCGATCCTTTGCTGTACTTACAGTATAGCAAGGGGGCCGGGATGTTTACGCGCAAATGGTAACCTTGTACCTTTTTTTTTTATTACCAAATATTAATAAACCCGTCATCTCTAAACAAAGCAAAAGAACAAAAAGAAACTGATCAACTCAGTTCAGTTGTTTCAAGACCGGTGTTGAGTGTAAAGCAGAACAGTAGTGCAAAAGAAAAAATCAAAATTTATTAAATGAAGAAACTTAATATATGATTTCGAGAAAAACTTAAAAGAAATTAAAACCCTTACAAACCAAAACAAACAAATAAGTGAAAATATATTAACAAAATTCATTTAAATAAACATATAAATAAACAAATAAAATCCAATCAGAAGAAAGAAAAAGAACCGCAAGAAAAATTGAACCTACATATGCATACCTAATATACATATTTATTGCATATTTTAATATATAGATATATATACATTTACATATATAGTCAAATAAGAGAAAAGAATAATTAAATGAATAAGCATTAAAACTAAAAGAATAAAGTGTTTTACATTAATTGAAAGCCACAGTGGAAACCGAATTGCACAAAGCAATTCACATATAAGTACGTACAAGTGTCTACAATTAAGGTGGTGCTTATTACTAAGTGGAAACATAAGTGCTATAAAACCCCAAAGATTTAAGAAATTTCATCAACCCCCTTTCCCCCAAAACAATGAGAATTATAAAAATTTACCTCGAGATAAAATCGATAGAACTGCAAATGCTAAAAGAGAAAAGTAAAACTTCTTAAGTATATTGCAGCTTCTTACACCTACATATGTGCACTATTTTAAGACATGAAGTCTACTTTGTTTTATTTATTTAACTGTCTATTTACAAATTAACCGAGCTGGTTGCCATTAAATAAAATATTATTATTATTTTCTTTATTTTATGTGTATAACATTCATATTTAAAAATTATTTAATAATGAAAGCTTTATGTGATCTCGAATTTTGTTTGCCTTTCTTTTTAAGTGTGTTTCAGCACTTAAGTCAACGTCGATTTGGGAAGATACACGTACCGTGATCTCGGTGTACTGTTCTATTTTAAATTTAATGCAAACGTTGTATAATGCTGTACACACATTTGCCAAACGTGCCACTTTTTCCGGATGGTAGCGACTTCTTTTATCGTTCGAAAGAATTTTCCAGCGTCCTTTAAGAATGCCAATAGATCTCTCGACGATACATCTAGCTTTAGAGTGGACCACATTGAAATGAGCTTCCATTGTTTCTTCTCCAGGGCTTCTATATGGCGTAATGCAACATGGTTCTAAGCGATAGCCGGAGTCCCCTGAAATTAATCAAATAATTAAATATTATGTGATAACAATTTACTTAATATAACATAAAGCCAAGCATTTTTCAATTTATTTGTGTTGTGAAGTTCCTCTAACAAATTCCTTTCATCGGAATGTTTCCACACAAAGGAATCATGTGCCGATCCACCATATATTGAATTAATTGCTAACAATTTGTATTCATGGTCACAAATCTATAAATACAAAATATTAATTGATTTTAAGCCACTTCTTATAATTTTTTTTTAAACGTGCCACCATGGAGTTTAGACTATGAAAACCTTTCTTGTTGAAGAACATGTGCTCATTTCTAGATGGCTTTTGGATACCAATATGGGTACTGTCTATGCATCCTATAACTAAGTAATTAAAAATATGTAAATGCTTTAAAATAAAGGTACTTCTTAGGTTAGTACTTACCTCCAGGAATCGTGTATTTACTCATGAAGGCTTCCATGAATGTTCAGGAGAAAACTGGATGAAATTCGGGCAAAGCTTTGCCTCCATTTCTGTCACAACGCTTTTAAAAAATTTGCTAACTGTGCTCTGACACATTCCAATTAAATAATCGTTTCCTACAGCATGTTGAAAACTACCAGTACCAAGAAGCGATAGTGTTGCGGCTAATTGGAGCGTTGGCGGCACTGCTGTTGACATGTGCCCAACAAAATCTAATTGTGATAGGACATAGTTGAATGCATCTTTCGACAATCTAAAGCGTTGTTTGAACCTTCAAATGAAATAAATACTCAATAAGTATGCATTCATTATTAAATAAATGTGTACTTATGCTACTCACGATTTAGCTGACAAGGACAAAACATTGCTTTTGTTCCGCATCTGTCTTCTGATGCGCATGACGGCATGATCATCTTCTGAATCCGATTAAGATAAGTAGTTTAGCAATAACAAATGTTGATTCATATCCACTGCATTATTACTTTTTAGTTTAGTAACAAAAAATATTTTCTGATTGCATACTTACATATCTTGTATTTTTCTTTTTAGTTTGTTTACATTTTATGTACACATATGATATAACTCTATTACAAATTTAATTAAATCTTTAAGAATTTGTTTACAAACTCGATTCGATTGCAATCGAATGCCGCACTAAGACAACTCGACATGTATCGAATTTTTGTTTTGTACGATAGCTTGTACGATATCTGTTGAAATGTACAATTTAACAAATCTTTATGTTGATAACTTTGTAACTTATATACTTTGTATTTATCACATATAAATTATCGAGTTACATTTGTTTGTAGTTTTATAAAAAACCTTTTTTTCTTTTTAATAAAAAAACATTCTGAATTTTGTTATTGTCTGAAATTATACTTTCATATTGATTTTAATAAATATTATAAAATAAATAACAAAAGGTTATGGACCCAGAACGCTTCTACTGCGCAAATGGGGAAAGCAAATAATAATTTGTTGAAAATAATACAAAATATTGTAAAAGGAAGCGGAAACGGATTCAGGTAAAGAACAAATCAATATTAAGAACTGATTGCTGAAATTTGCGGAGTAAAAGATAGTAAGTGGAACAAAGAAAAGAACGAATTAACATTTAGAAACTCTTAACTAAATAAAAAATGAGTTTTGCTAATGTGAAAATTGATCCACTCGGAAGAGAAAACTACGATACGTGGAAAATTCAGGTTGAAGCCTTATTAATAAAAAATGATCTTTGGAAATATGTAAATGGGCAGTGTGTAAAACCTAATGATGCTCCTGCGAGAATAGCTGAATGGGAATTAAATGATACGAAAGCTAAATCAGACTTGATTTTATCAATAGCTCCGACAGAATTGAAACAAATCAAAAACTGCACAGCATCCAAAGAATTATGGGACAAGCAATAGTGGCAATAGAAACACATGAAAAATTGCCAGATCCAGAAACGTTAAAACTAAAAATGATAGATGAGTTTGAGGCTCGCAAACGAAATTGCGATGAGAAAGGAGAAGATGCAATATTTACTCAAAATAATAATAGAAGAAGACAACAGAATAAACCATCATATCAAAACAAAGGTGATCGTTTCAAGTTTACTTGTCACAATTGCGGTAAGATTGGGCATAAGGCTCGAGACTGCCGTCTAAAATCCAAAAGTCAAGGATTTTTCGAAAATAAAGCTAAGTATGTAGAATCGAATTATTCAGCTATAGCCATGCAGGTTTTTGGCGAAAAAGGTCTGTGGTGTCTTGATTCGGGAGCAACATCTCACATGTGCTCTCAGAAACCAAAATTTCAAAATTTAAAGAATGAAAAGCAATTTCTAAAACTTGCTAACAACGAATCCACTAAAATATCAGGGATTGGAAATATTAATTTAAAAACATCAAATGTAACTGTAAATCTTGTTGAAACTTTTTTCGTTCCAGACTTGAGATCGAATTTAATGTCAGTATCTCGAATCACTGATCATGGTTTTGAGGTAATTTTTCAGCGTAATGGTGCCAAAGTAGTTGATCCCAAATCAGGCAAGGTAATGCTAACAGCATCAAGAAAATCTAATTTATATTACGTAGATGAACCATTTGAAAGTGCAAATATTGCTCAAAAAGCAATATCTCTTCAACACTGGCATGAAAAGTTTGGACATTTAAACGAAGCTGACTTGAAGGATGTGATCCGACTTGAAAAAGTAAACTGCATAAGCGCTGATATACGAGTCAATTTACCTATATGTGAAATATGTATTCAGGGGAAGCACTCGCAAGCTCCTTTCCAAAAATCACAATCAACGTCTACGGAATTACTTGAACTAGTTCATACAGATGTATGTGGACCCATGCGAGTACAATCTCACGGTCACTCAAAATATTTTATCACGTTTATCGATGATAAAAGTAAATGGTGTGAAATATTCTTTATGAAAAATAAGAATGAGGCATTCGAAAAGTTTAAAGAATATCAAAGCATGGTAGAAAATAAAACAGGAATGAAAATCAAAACTTTGCGATCTGACAATGGTATGGAGTTTGTTAATTCTGATTTCACACAGTTTTTAAGAAGTAAAGGCATACGACATGAATTAACAGTAGAATATACTCCCCAACAAAATGGTGTCGCCGAGCGAAAAAACAGAACATTAATAGAAATGGCACGGTGTATGTTACTGCAGAGTGGACTGTCAGCAAACTTTTGGGCAGAGGCTGTTTTAACGGCAAACCATATTAGAAACAGATGTCCATCCCGTAGCCTTGAAGGTAATATACCATACAGCTTGTGGAAAAGTAAAAAAGCGAATGTAAAATATTTTCAAAAGTTTGGCACAGTAGCATACATACTGAACAAAAAACCTGGAAGAAGTAAGTTTGACCCAAAATCCATCAAATGTATTTTTATTGGATACGAGCCAACTTCAAAAGCGTACAGGCTCTGGAATCCAAATAGAAAGAAGATTGTCAAGAGCCGAGATGTAAAATTTACAAAAAATTTAGAAAAACAGTGAAAAATTTGAAGAATTCACGAATGATGACACATTTGAAAATAAACAGTATGAAGTGGAAGTACAACTACTCAATGAACCAGCTATGAAATCCAATCAGACTATAAATTCAGAAAAAGAAACAAGTAAAAATGAAAGTAAAACACCACTAACTACTAAAAGAGGAAGGGGAAGACCCAGAAAAATAATTTTAAGTGCAAAAGAGGAACAAACATCAGAACCAATTTCATCTGAGCAATATGCAAATTTAATTGAGCAGAATGATCCAGAATCAGCTGAAGAAGCTTTATCTAGCCCAGAATGTGACGAATGGAAAGATGCTATGTTGCAAGAATACTTAGATCTCAAAAATAATAATACTTGGTCTTTGGTAGATCGGCCGAGAAATAAACAAGTAGTAAAATCGAAATGGGTTAAGAGAACAAAGTACAACGCAGACGGAAAAATTGAAAAACGCAAAGCCAGACTGGTAGCAAAGGGGTTTACACAAAAACCTGGAGTTAATTACAACGAAACTTTCGCACCCGTTGCTCGAATGAGTTCCATACGAATGCTAATGGCCCTATCCGTTGAGTATGAAATTGAAATCCACCAATTGGATTTTGTTAGCGCTTATTTAAATGGCGAAATTAACGAAGAAATTTATTTAGAAGTTCCAGAAGAATTTAATCGTATCCTAGATAAAAAAGAAAGAAAGCAGTATGACACTAGTAAGGTTTTTAGAATCAAAAAGGCATTATACGGTCTAAAACAGTCCGGACGACAATGGTACAAAAAACTTGATGAAAAGTAGAGGGAACTGAACTTACAACCACTTAACGCAGATCCTTGCGTATATAAACATTGTGAAAATGACACAATTTCTATGATTCCAATATACGTGGATGACATAATGATTGCATCGAATAACAAAGAAGCTCTAAGAGAATTAAAGAGGAAACTATCAAATTGTTTTGAAATGAAAGGTATGGGTATTTCGAAATACTGTCTAGGAATTGAGGTTGAACAAAATCTTGCACAAAATGAAATTAAAATGCATCAACGCAAATACATTAATGAGATAATTAAAAAATATTTTTATATTATTATTATTACGAATAAACGTAATTATTATTTGAACTTATATTGATTTACATATGAAAAGTAATATTATCAGGCTCAAGTTCAGTTTTATTGAATTAATGAAAATTCAAAATTACTAAGAGTTTTTTTGTGTTGGAAAATATTATTATTTATATCCAATCAGTTTTTAGCAGAACGTATCAGTACTGATTTCAAGGCCGCTACACCTCTCATCAGCGTTCAAATGTCCATCTTTACAATTTTCGTAAAGTGGATACTAAGTGAGAAGAATATCAACTATTTAACCAGTTTTCAACAGAAATAGAATATGAGAATTAATTTTTAATTCAATTTTTATTCTACAATGAAACAGTGCTGGTTAGTACGAAATTCCCTCATTACTGTTTGGAACTAATAATCAACACAAACTCATAGTCCGTTATCATCAAAGTATTCTACTTTTTATTTTAACGTTTTTGTTGTTTTTACTCTATATTAGGGAAGTTCACATATTACTGTGACCCCTGTTATTAGGGTATGTATAGCTCGTGCCCAAGCGGAATTAATATTTTTATATTATTATTATTACGAATAAACGTAATTATTATTTGAACTTATATTGATTTACATATGAAAAGTAATATTATCAGGCTCAAGTTCAGTTTTATTGAATTAATGAAAATTCAAAATTACTAAGAGTTTTTTTGTGTTGGAAAATATTATTATTTATATCCAATCAGTTTTTAGCAGAACGTATCAGTACTGATTTCAAGGCCGCTACACCTCTCATCAGCGTTCAAATGTCCATCTTTACAATTTTCGTAAAGTGGATACTAAGTGAGAAGAATATCAACTATTTAACCAGTTTTCAACAGAAATAGAATATGAGAATAAATTTTTAATTCAATTTTTATTCTACAATGAAACAGTGCTGGTTAGTACGAAATTCCCTCATTACTGTTTGGAACTAATAATCAACACAAACTCATAGTCCGTTATCATCAAAGTATTCTACTTTGTATTTTAACGTTTTTGTTGTTTTTACTCTATATTAGGGAAGTTCACATATTACTGTGACCCCTGTTATTAGGGCATGTATAGCTCGTGCCCAAGCGGAATTAATATTTTTATATTATTATTATTACGAATAAACGTAATTATTATTTGAACTTATATTGATTTACATATGAAAAGTAATATTATCAGGCTCAAGTTCAGTTTTATTGAATTAATGAAAATTCAAAATTACTAAGAGTTTTTTTGTGTTGGAAAATATTATTATTTATATCCAATCAGTTTTTAGCAGAACGTATCAGTACTGATTTCAAGGCCGCTACACCTCTCATCAGCGTTCAAATGTCCATCTTTACAATTTTCGTAAAGTGGATACTAAGTGAGAAGAATATCAACTATTTAACCAGTTTTCAACAGAAATAGAATATGAGAATTAATTTTTAATTCAATTTTTATTCTACAATGAAACAGTGCTGGTTAGTACGAAATTCCCTCATTACTGTTCGGAACTAATAATCAACACAAACTCATAGTCCGTTATCATCAAAGTATTCTACTTTGTATTTTAACGTTTTTGTTGTTTTTACTCTATATTAGGGAAGTTCACATATTACTGTGACCCCTGTTATTAGGGTATGTATAGCTCGTGCCCAAGCGGAATTAATATTTTTATATTATTATTATTACGAATAAACGTAATTATTATTTGAACTTATATTGATTTACATATGAAAAGTAATATTATCAGGCTCAAGTTCAGTTTTATTGAATTAATGAAAATTCAAAATTACTAAGAGTTTTTTTGTGTTGGAAAATATTATTATTTATATCCAATCAGTTTTTAGCAGAACGTATCAGTACTGATTTCAAGGCCGCTACACCTCTCATCAGCGTTCAAATGTCCATCTTTACAATTTTCGTAAAGTGGATACTAAGTGAGAAGAATATCAACTATTTAACCAGTTTTCAACAGAAATAGAATATGAGAATTAATTTTTAATTCAATTTTTATTCTACAATGAAACAGTGCTGGTTAGTACGAAATTCCCTCATTACTGTTTGGAACTAATAATCAACACAAACTCATAGTCCGTTATCATAATAATTAAAAAATACAAAATGAAAGACGCAAATACAGTGGCGACTCCGTTAACACCCAATGAAAAATTATCAAAAGAAATGTGTGCTACAACACCTAAAGAAGAAATCGAAATGAAAGAAATTCCTTACCAAAACCTAATTGGCTCTCTGATGTATCTTGCCGTATGTACCAGGCCTGATATATCACATGCCATCAGCGCATTAAGCCAGTGCAATAATAACTTTGGGAAACAACATTGGACTGCAGCTAAAAGGATTTTAAGGTATTTAAAAGGCACTGAAGAAAAAGGCATAACATTTAAAAAGGTTGGAAAGAATCTTGCTGGGTACGCTGATGCCGATTGGGGCTCCAGTATTGATGACCGAAGGTATTATACGGTATATGCATATATTTTCGGAAATGCAGCTATAATTTGGGAATCACGGAAACAACGCACTGTAGCATTATCTACCACAGAAGCTGAGTACATGGCAATCTCAGATGCAGCAAAGGAAGCAATTCATTTAAAGGCTTTCTTAAAAGAAGTTATAAATATTGATACATCAATATTTTTAATGATAACCAAGGTGCTGGCGAACTAAGCAGAAACCCAGTATTCCATAACAGGACGAAGCATGTCGACATACGTCATCACTTTATACGCGAACTTGTTGAAAAAGGTGAAATCTCAATTAAATACTTATCCACCGAAAAGATGCCTGCGGACATATTAACTAAAAGTTTGGCGGAATCAAAACATTTAGAATGTATGACGCGATTAGGCATTATCTAAGTTTTTTAACATAATATTTGAGGGGAAGTGTTAAAATGTACAATTTAACAAATCTTTATGTTGATAACTTTGTAACTTATATACTTTGTATTTATCACATATAAATTATCGAGTTACATTTGTTTGTAGTTTTATAAAAAACCTTTTTTTCTTTTTAATAAAAAAACATTCTGAATTTTGTTATTGTCTGAAATTATACTTTCATATTGATTTTAATAAATATTATAAAATAAATAACAAAAATATCGACAGCGGCGATTAGACCCCTAGTCTTTAATTCGCCTTGGTTGCAACAATTCAGGATCAGCTGTTTACTGTGTATCTGTCGTTTCCAAAATAATTAAGTAGATGGGTAAACGGCTACAACGGTAGCCAGCAGCATTTGTAGACTTGTGTTCGTGTAGTCAGCTGTGGCAAATGTATTTATACCCTGTCGTCAAATAAGTAGCTAACTACAAGAAAAGGTAACTTTTAAATTGATTTTTCTAGACTAACTATAAAGCTAACTATAATACAATGCAGAACGTAACCAAAATCAATTAGTAGGTTGAGTATATATATTTATACTAGCTTATCACGGTGTGCTTCGCTACCCCCTCGTTATAAAATAAAATTAAAAGTATTTATATATCCTATTGGGAAAATTTAATGACAATCGGTGCAGTAGTTAAGACTATATTACGATTTTTAATTTTCCTAAAAAGCGGCGTGGTCCCACCCACTTTTCTCCTGGTACGTATTCCAAATTATGCCAATACAATATGTACCAAATATCATCGACGTAGGTCAAAAAATGCCCAAAATATGGCGATTTAAATTTTTGGGATATATGGGAGGTATCACGCCACTTTGTCCAATCCCGCACATATTTGCAGCAGCACTAAAAAAATGCACACTGAACCGACGTACCAAATTTTGTTCAAATACCATTATCAGGAGCAGAAATAATAGATTTTTAATTTGTGGTACCACGCCCCTTTGTCCAATCCCGCCCATATTTGCAGCAGCACTTAAAAAAAGCACACCAATTCGACATACAAAATTTTGTTCAAATACCATTATCAGGAGCAGAAATAATAGATTTTTAATTTGTGGTTTGTATGAGAGGTATCACGCCCCTTTGTCCAATCCCGCACATATTTGCAGCAGCACTAAAAAAATGCACACTAAACCGACGTACCAAATTTTGTTCAAATACCGTTATCAGGAGCAGAAATAATAGATTTTTAATATGTGGTTTGTATGGGAGGTACCACGTCCCTTTTTCCAATTGGACCGAATTGTAAATCTAAACCACCCGGGGCGCCACCCAAACGCATACAAAAAAATTTATGCAAATCGGTCCAGCCGTTTAGGAGGAGTTCAGTTACAACGCACGTACAGTAGAATTATATATATAAAGAGCCACGCCCCTCCGCCCCCAGGCCATTAATTTAAATAATAACTATCCTATCATATAAGTTGGACCTCGTTGACTCGTTTTTGAGTTTATTCGGAAACATTTAGATTTTTATATTATTAAAAAATGGGCGTTAAAGTAGGTGTGGACGAAAAAAAATTTCCTATTATTTATGGTGGAGTTTGAGTAACATGCTGACAAAGTTTCAGAAGGATCGGTCCAGCGGTCTAGCTTGGTATACAGTACAAACATTTTGCCACGCCCCTCCGCCCCCAGGCCATTAATTTAAATAATAACTATCCTATCATCTAAGTTGGACCAAATTACATATATATGCCAATTTTCATGAATATCAGTTGACTCGTTTTTGAGTTTATTCGAAACATACACAGTGACAGGGATTTTTTATATATTAAGATATACTCACATTTATAATTGAATATGGTGAGCGCCAAAAAATTTACTCATTTAGGAACTCTTAAAATTATTTCAAGTATTTCATAACTTCTTGCTGTCGATATTTAAATTGTACCTTAGCTGAGTGGTATGCGCGTAGACTGTTAATCCAATGTCCAGCAGTTCAAGCTGGGAGCACAGCATCGGTGAAAAAAAAATTTAAGAATTATTGCAATATTACTATAAAACTTCTGATTGTAGAATTGAGAAAATAAAATAAAAATGAAATATATATTTTTTTTCCTTTGATGTAGTGTCGCTGTTCCCAAGTATCCCTGTGGACTTTGCTTTAGATATTATTAGTAGAAAGTGGGATTTTTGGAAAAATCATATGAATATTTCCACAGCGTTATCTTTAAAGATTTTAAAATTTTGCATAAAGGACAGTAGATATTTTAATTAACAATTTGAACAATTTGAACAATTTGACGAAAAACCTAGGTTATTGACAAAATATGTGGACGACCTGTTTGGAACTATGAAGACAGGTGCAGTAAATAAAACTTTTGAACAGTTAAACTTCTGTCATCCCAACATAAAATTTACTGTGGAAGAAGAAACTAATGGAAAGCTGCTATATCTGGATACTCTTGTGGTGAGAATAGGAGACAAAATAAAAACTGACTGGTATCAAAATCCCACATCATCTAGAAGAGTCATAAACTTTTACTCATGTCAACCCAAAACAATAATAGTGAACACCGACAATAACCTCATTAGAAGAGTGTTAAGTATTAGTGGTGTAGTTTATCAAGAGCAAAATATTAGAAAAATCAGAGATATTCTGCAAAAAAAAAAACAATTTTCCTACAAATTTAGTTAACAAATTATTAACTAATTATAAACACGAAAAGAAAACATTACCATATTGTAATAAAATAGTTTTTATTTATTTTATTTTTGTCTTAGAGCTTTTGTAGTTGGAGCTCCTAAGACAGTTGATTTATTAATTGTATTATAAACTAAATGACATTGGCTTATATACTAATTATGAGACTAATTCTTTGGGGTACCTTAACATAAGAGTAAAAGAATAGAAATATATATTATTGTTGGGTAAGCATATTTAGCTTCCAACTATTTATGTATGGCATGTGTTCAACAGTTTTAAAGTTCAACGAGTGCATACTTAAAAGCAACAGATACTTTGTGTAGCTTAAATTTACAATCAAACAAATGCAGTTAATAAATGTGATTCATTTAAGTGCATTGTGCTGCTGCACTTGATTAACCGTACAAGTGTCAAATTACCGACACACACAAAATATCTTGCTTGCAGTTTGTCAATGCTTGCATGTTGCGGTACTATTGAATCGCAATGCATACTACACACTGTTGGCCACATGCTACGACGAGTATATACAAATCCTTGACCTATGTTCCAAAAATCACGGAAAGAATAAAAAACGCAGGTATATACAACACTGCAAAATCAAAATCGCACACACATCACATAACACATTACAACAATTTTTTTCTAAAACAAAATCTAAATTGGACAATATGGAAAACGCTAATGTTATTTATAAAATTAATTGCAAAGGAAATGAAAATGAGAGTTGTGACAAAGTATATGTTGGTAACTGGTAACAAGCTAAAAACAAGAATAGCCGGACACAGATCTGACGTAAAAAACATTAACAAAAATTTGACAACAAAAACTGTATTAGTGGCCCATTGTGCACAAGAAACACTCAAACTAGATTTGGAGCATGTAAAAATACTGCAGATAGAAAATAAATATCACGAACGGTATACATTGGAAATGCTTCACATAATTAACACTAACAAAGAGAAAAGAATCAATTACAAAACAAACATAGAGAATTGCGCTAACAGCTATAGGCATATAATAAGTAAAAAAATGTAAAGAGTATAAAATTCAACTTTTAAGTAGTTTGACATATGTTTTTTATACATATATATGTATGTACATTGTTACTGCATGTTAAGCTTACAGTACACGGCATGTCAAAAGCCACATTCGCATGTGGCTCTGACGTAATTTTGACGTCACCATGAAGCTAAAGCATTAAACACATGCGCCACAGCAGACTACCGACTACCACCTGTCAAAATTAGAATACATGTGTGCATATGAGAATAATTATATTGAAGACAGCAAGGCAACACGGCAACAGGTTTTTGTCCATGCTACTTTTGTCGTGCAGTCGAATTAAACTAATTTCTGTTTCTGATGGCCACAAAACCAAAACAGTGTTGACAATATAACAAAATTTGTAAAACAAATTAGTGATTAGAAATATTTTTTATTGTAAAATAAAAAAGAAAATAAAAAAATTTAAATTTTATAATATGTATATATGCATCAAGAATTTTTATTAGCTTTATTGTTATATGGAATATTTAAAAAAACTCACAGGGTAATAGCCCTTTTTTACCTAATAATTTTTGTACAATTTTTTCGGCGCTCTTTTTTGATTTCGCAGTTTTGGGGTTCAAAACTTTAATATATTATTGATCATAAGTCCTACAATATAGAACGAATATAAACGACATAGGTATCATTTCAAATGCTATAAATAACTAATTTAATTCTTAAAATCATCATTAAAGAAGCATAACTTACGTATTTCATTGGTGACAGCTTTCAAGTATACAACAAATAAAAGCATGGTAAGTTCTCACTAAAAGTGAATTGAATTTCACTCGCAATGGGTAAATTATTTTAAAAAATTTGAATACCAGTATAAAGGTATTTTAGAGAACTTTAGAGTGATATCCACATCACTTATATCCGTTAAATATTCTAGGATATATGGCAAATAAAAAATAAGTTTTGAACCCCGTAACTCCAGAGCCAAAAGAGATCCATGAGATGAATTTTTTCGGTCAAATGGAATCCATACCAAGTGATGTGAGTGGCGAATTCAATTCGCCCCAGCAAACTTTAAAGAAGTAAAAGCGCTAAATATTACCACTGTAATATACATAAATGAATCGTTGCAACAATTCAGGTTCAGCTGTTTACTGTGTATCTGTCGTTTCCAAAATAATTAAGTAGCTGGCTCAACGGCTACATCGGTAGCTAGCAGCATTTCTAGTCTTGTGTTCGTGTAGTCTGCTGTGGTGAATGTGTTTATAGCTTAAATTGGCAACATGTCGTGTAATTCCACTTTTTCTGACACTCACATGCAGCACACATTGATATGTGAGCCACATGTTACTTTGTAGAGACATGCGTATTTTAGACATGTCGTGTACTAGCTTGGTACATTTGAATTTTGACATTTGTAATATTTTTACATGCGCATGTAGCAGTCCCAAACATGTGGCAGCAAACATTTTTGACACAACATTTTTTAATAGTATGTAGCCAATGGCACTCTTGCCAATGTTGATTTTCTCCAACAAAATGTGGTAGGAATTTAATGACGAAAAATTTTTTTTATTATTATTAATCACACGATGACTGAGATTCATGATAATTTTTTTGGTTTACGAGCGGGGTAGAGATAAAAGAAGGGTAGAAAAATGATCATATTTTCTCTTTTCCATGCATTTATTTGTATTTCTCTTTGCTTTGGGGTTTTTGTTTTATTAATTAATATCTTAATTAACAGCTTAATTAGTTTGGGTTTTTGTTATTATTTCTCGGTCTTGTTCTAAACCATGCAAAAGATACTTTCAAAGCTAATATGAAAAAATTCATGTATAAATAGTAAATTTATTCAATAATTAATAAAACAACTGTGATCGCCAATTGTTGCGTTGTTTTTGTGTCAGTGCGGTATTATTTAGTTTTTTTTCACCATTTCATTGTTCATGGGAATTATTTTACGATAAAAGTGAATTTATTTTACTTTTTATCAGATGTTGTTTTTTTCTTCTTTCTCTTCGACATTTTATAAATTTGACTTCACACAAAATTTTAAAAATTAAACAAGTGTGAGGCTTTAATATTATTTAATTTAATTATTACTGTACAATAGATATACTTTACAATTTGGAAAATAAAAAGAAAGAAACAATCTAGTAGTTTTGAAATATATGTAAGAAAAAAAAAATATATAAATAATTTTTACTAAAAGAAAATTAATTTTATATGTGGTGTGTGTTATTTTGGGAAAGTAATTTGGAAGCATTATACATTTTATTTCCTGCAAATTGTAAGAAAAATTTATATTGATTAATTAAAACTTGAAATTTATAAATGTGTGTTGTGTTCTAGGTTTTACTTTCTGAGCTATCTACGTGGTTTGACAGATACCTCTATATTTAAAGGAATACTTATAAGTTGGAACACGGTTCTGACCACAATATATGTATGTATATACATATTAATTTTAACAACAAGGCGGTAAATTCTAACATTTTGATATACGAAGCATACTCGATACGGAGAATTGGCCTATGTACATTCATACATACATATGTATGTAAGTACCTAGGTACAAGAAGGCATCCCAATACACCTACCGTATAGGAACCTACTTTTGTTAGATGGAATGAGGATAGGACCAATTCCATGAAGTTTTTACGTTTTGAAGACATGAAGTTTTTAAGTTTTGAAGACATGAAGTTTTTAAGTTTTGAAGACAGGAAGATTTAAGTTGTGAAGCAATACTAATTTTTCGTCATACCCAGTAAAATCTACAAAGTAGAAATTTGCTTCCAAAATCAATATTGATTGATTAATTAATTAATTTAATATAGTTTTTTTTTGTTGCTTTATATGCTAATTTTTTTATTCATTATTTAACTTCATATTTTTTTTTTGCGAATTTAAAAAATAATATTAGTATATTTAGCATGAAGATTTAATAGGTATTTTTCAGTACCTTAACCTAAAACTCAGCATCCTCAGACAACAGGCCTGCAGTCTTCGATTGGATACAAAAATTTGGTGAGTTATTTTATTATTATTTCAAATACATTATTAAGTTTTCATGCAACGAATATGTTAGAATCTTCAAGAGTTTAATGTTTAATGATAATTGGTTACATACTCTATTAGATATCATTAATTATCACATTTTTTTTATGTTGTTGTAATTAAAATATGAATTAATATATTATGGATCTCTAAGTTTTCTTTTAGAATTTTCATGAAAAGTTAAGGTTCACTTTAGGTAAGTTATACTATGGGCTATTCTAAGAAAATTATAGAGGATAGTAAGGTATGGGAGGGAAATGAAAATGGAAGAGGAAATTACATCTCAATCACTTCATGCTTATTTATTATTTCGTTTTGTGGTTTATATTTTTTTGTGGGCAATGTTGAAAATAGCTACCTAATATTTTTTTAATTATTGTAATGAACCTAAGTATAATATGTGAGGGGCAAGAACCAGCCCAATTTCCCTGAGCACAGTCGGCAAGTTTAAGGTGGCATGCACTCTAACAAATTTGGACTCTAATAGGTCACGTTCGTTACATAAAATTAAATGGCGCCCAACGTGGGACATCAGCAAATACCGTTTTAGTTTTTTTTAAACTTTAGAATTCTCATTATTTAACAACTTTTTTTCTGATGCTTTCATATTTTACCATCTAAAACTTTGTCATTTGTCCACTTTAAAATTTTTTATTTAATTTCGCTTATAACGTATTGTGGATTTAAAATTTGTTGTTAATATAACAGAAGTTTTTACCGGGTGGTTATTTTTTTATACTTTTGTTTTAATTGTGATCGTGATTTGCGTAGATTTCTAATTTTGAGTTAACTCGGAATTTTACTTGCAGTTTCTTTCATAATTATTTTGTGTTGATATAATTTTTTTTGTCTTTTTTAAATTGTTATACTTCAGGATTATGTGTGATAGAGATTTCTTTTTTTTTTTGGTGTTTTACTGAATGATTACTCTCATTCTTTTCCTAATGTAGTTTAATTGTTTTAATTTTGATATAATATTTAGAACTGGGATTTATATTTTTTTAAACTAATTCATTTGTAGAGTTCAGGGTATACCCATTCTGAATATTCATCATCTTTTCATCTTTATTTAATTAATTTTTTTTTGTGTGAAGCTTAGTCATGCTACGGCATGTTTGAAAAAAAAAATATTTTACTTGCTTGTTTGAGACCTTAACTGAGTAGTGAAAATTTTAATAATTTTGATTATAAATTTTTTTGTGGCATTTTACTAATTTAATTTAAAAAAAAAAAAAAAATGCCTATTACAAGAAGCCGTGAGAATTTGATGAGTATGAAGGAGCCAGCGAATTGTAGTTTTACAATTCCTGTAGACGAATCCAATGCTAGTCAAACAGAACATCAAGGACGTTCGAAGGGTGCGCGTTCCAAAATTAGCCGAAATCCTTCCAACGTAAATAATAATAATAATAATGTTAATAATAATATTAACAATAATAATAATATTAATGAAGAACAAATTATTGAAGTAGTTTCGAATTCAATGAGTAATTTTCGAATAGAGATGAAAGACTTGATTAGAAATGAACTTAGATTGATGATTAAGGACATTAATCCTGCAGATAGTCCTAGTCCTCCTGTTAGGCGCACTAGAGATGAAGATAGATTAGAATCTTCCCATAGAATTAATCCTACAAGAGAGCCTCTTGTAGGAGAAAAAGTATCGAATATAATTCGCAACTGGCGGATTAAATTTTCGGGGGCGGAAGACAATATGTCTATAGACGAATTTATATATCGTATTAATATATTAACAACAAACAATTTAGACGGAAACTTTGATCTTTTATCTAAACACGTTCACTGTTTATTTGAAGGCAAAGCCTTGGATTGGTACTGGCGGTATCATCGAAATGAAAATGATTTAGATTGGGTTACTTTGACAAGAGCTTTAAGGGAGCAATATAAAACCAGTTACAATGATTTTGATGTGATGGAGGAAATACACAGACGGAAACAACGTGCGGATGAGAAGTTTGACGATTTTTACGAATCCGTTTGTACTTTGACAGACAATTTGAAGACACCAATTTCTGACGTTAATTTTTCTGCTATTTTGATTCGTAATCTCCGAAATGAGATCAGACACGAACTTCTACATTTGGATATATCCAGCGTAGCTCAACTTCGTCGTGAAGTAAAGCGTCACGAGAAATTTATTAAGGATATTAATGCGCCTGAAAGTAGAAGAGCTCCTAAAAGACGAATCGCTGAGATAGATGTTAAAAATTTTGAGTCCGTTGAGACAGAAAGAACAGTCGTCCCAATTTCCGAGATTTGCGCCGTACATGGTGAAGCAAAATGTTGGAATTGTGATAAGCCCGGTCATAATTATATTGATTGTTTAGACGTACGACGCTTTTTTTGCTATGGCTGTGGAACAAAGAACACATATCGGCCTTCTTGTCCTAAGTGTAGTGTTAAGCTACCGGGAAACTGGCAGAGGGATGTCCACCGGAACTAGTTTGGACATCCGATACAGGACATAAAGAGATTTTATACAATAATAAAACTGACCAATTAGCAAATATTAATGTAGACAAAAATAAAGACAAACCTAAACATCCCCTAATAAGACCATATCACGTGCGTTTATCAGAGTATATTAAGGCTCGTAATAGGATATTTGGAAAATCTTGCCAACTAACAAAACCAAAAAGATCGTCTTTACGTATACGGAATTATTTCCGCAAACTAAAATTATTTCGGTCATATATTATTTCCCCAATCATATCTTCGGATGATGATAGCAGACCTTTCATAAACTTGAAGATAAATGATGATAAATATTTGGCACTATTAGATAGTGGTGCAAATAAATCTGTAATTGGCGGTGATTTGGTTAATGAAATAAAAAGGTTTGATAATTTTATGAATTGTAAGGGAAATGTAAGACAGCAGACGGACAGACACAGAATATTTTAGGGACTGTGACTTTGCAAGTGACATTTCAAAAACAGACTAAGCCCATAGACTTCTTAGTAGTGCCTTCTATGCAACAAAATATCATATGTGGCTTTGATTTTTGGTCGAAGTTTGGATTAAAGATATCTATTCCAGAAATCTGTGTACTTGAGGGTGCGGAAATAGATTCAAATAAACTTCATTTGACACCTGTAGAGAGAAAACAATTGGATAATGTAGTTGCTTTATTTCCCGATTCTGAAACTGAAGGACTAGGGTGCACAACCTGGATTGAGCATTGCATAGACACAGGTGGTGCTAAACCAATAAAGCAGCGATATTACCCAATATCTCCTGCCGTTGAAAATAAACTTTGTTCGGAAATAGATCGTATGCTCGCTCTTGATGTTATTGAAGAAGCTCCCTGCTCTCCGTGGTCGTCACCAACTATAGTAGTCATTAAACCGGATAGAATAAGAATGTGTGTTGATAGTAGAAAACTTAACTCTGTGACTGTAAAAGACGCCTACCCGATACCAAATATTGACGGACTTATATCGAGACTTTCTTCAGTTTATTTCATATCTAAAATTGATCTGAGAGATGCTTTTTGGCAAATTAACCTGAACGAAAGCTCGAGACCGAAGACAGCTTTCTCAGTTCCTAATCGGCCATTGTACCAGTTTAAAAGAATGCCGTTTGGACTGTGTAATGCACCTCAAACGTTGTGCAGACTTATGGACATAGTTATTCCTTATAAGTTGAAGTCGCATGTTCTTGTGTACCTAGACGACCTTTTAGTATTTTCAACTAACTTCAACGAACATTTAACACATCTTATGGAGGTGGCTACTCAATTACGAAAAGCCGGTTTGACGATCAACGTGAAGAAGAGTTGTTTTACTCTTAGTAAGGTGCACTATCTTGGGTATGTTGTTGGTAATGGTACTTTACAGGTTGATGACGAAAAAGTTAGGGCCATAACGGATTTTCCACTACCCAAATCAATTCGTCACTTACGACGGTTTTTGGGAATGACTGGTTGGTACCGACGTTTCATTAAGGATTATTCAACATTAACTTTCCCTCTTACAGAATTATTGACAAAGAAAAAGACTTTCAACTGGACAGATGATGCACAGGTGGCATTTGATATTTTAAAGACAAGACTTACGACTGCTCCATTACTAATCCATATCCTAATTATAAAAATGCATTTATTCTACAATGTGATGCTAGTACTGTTGGTATAGGTGCTGTATTAGCGCAGAAAGATGACAATGGAACAGAGAGACCTATAGCCTTCATGTCGCAAAAGTTGAACAAAGCGCAGCGTAATTATTCTATTACAGAGCTCCAGTGTTTGGCTGTCGTAGTAGCCATAAAAAAATTTAGGCCTTATATTGAATTGCAAGAATTTAAAGTGATAACTGATCACGCGAGCCTTAAATGGCTAATGAGTCACAGGGAATTGTCAGGTAGATTGGCAAGATGGTCCTTAAAATTACAAGGATACAATTTTTCAATTGAACATCGACGCGGAAAAGATAACGTGGTGCCGGATACTTTATCGCGTTCTTATGAGGGTGAAATAGAAACAGTGTTGAATTTAATTCATTACCTTCTGTTGATTTAGACGCTGAGGCTTTTAATAGTGCTGAATATCTTAAATTAGGTGAGGATTTTTCTTCATCCGAACTTCCAGACTATAAAGTTATAGATAAATATATTTACAAACGAGAAAAATTTTCATCTGGAGAAATAGAAGAATCTAATAGTTGGAAGCTACTTGTGCCCAAAGAGTTACGAAAAGATGTTATATATTCGGCTCATGATAAACCTAATTCTGCACACAGTGGAATTGCCAAGACATTGGAAAGAATACGTCGTTATTTTTACTGGCCAGGACTAACTGCAGACGTTAAGACATACATTCTGAATTGTGATTTATGCAAAACATCGAAGGCTCAAACTTCCATATTAAGACCACCTTTGGGTAAGATGGTAACAACTGAAAGACCATTCCAACGTTTGTATGTGGATTTGATTGGACCCTTACCTAGGACTAAGTCGGGACACATTGGTATTTTTATAGTTTTAGATCATTTTTCAAAATTTGTATTTTTAAAACCAGTGAAAAAATTCGTTGCAAGACATATCATTGAATATTTACGGACGGAGATATTTTGTTGTTACGGCGTACCAGAAGTAATCGTTTCAGATAACGGTTCGCAATTCAAAAGCAAGGACTTTGAAAGCTAATTGAAGAAAAATGGCATTAAGCACATTTTTACAGCTGTGTATAGTCCCCAGTCGAATGCCAGCGAAAGGGTAAATCGGTCAATAAACGAGGCAATGAGACCAGCACGAATGGGATACTTACATACCTAGTATTAATTGCTCCTTGCGAAATAGCATACACCAATCGCTTAGTAGAACACCATATCAGATAGTTTTCGGACAGCAAATGCTTACAAACGGAAAGGACTATGAAATTTTACGCAGGCTTAATATATTGGCAGAAACTGACTCTTTTATAGAGCAACAAGACGAATTCTATATAGTGCGTGACAAAATTAAGCAGTATATGAAAAAAGCATATGACAAAAACGCTAGAACTTATAATCTGCGATCCAAGAAAAGAGATTTTAATGAAGGACAGGAAGTTTACAGACGCACGTTTTATCAAAGCTCCAAGGCTGAGCATTTTAATGCTAAACTGGCTCCAATCGGTATTAAAGCTAAGGTAATTCGTAGAGTGGGTAATGTTTATTATGAGCTTCAGGATATTGATTCTGGCGGCTTAGGTACTTATCATACAAAAGATATATGGCAATGATTGCACACTAGGATAGACATAATAAATAAATAACAGCCTTTTACAGATCCAGCATTTGCATTGCGAAGTCAAAGCTGTACCTGTTTTGTGAGGCTTTAATATTATTTAATTTAATTATTACTGTACAATAGATATACTTTACAATTTGGAAAATAAAAAGAAAGAAACAATCTAGTAAATTTGAAATATATGTAAGAAAAAAAAAATATATAAATAATTTTTACTAAAAGAAAATTAATTTTATATGTGGTGTGTGTTATTTTGGGAAAGTAATTTGGAAGCATTATACATTTTATTTCCTGCAAATTGTAAGAAAAATTTATATTGATTAATTAAAACTTGAAATTTATAAATGTGTGTTGTGTTCTAGGTTTTACTTTCTGAGCTATCTACGTGGTTTGACAGATACCTCTATATTTAAAGGAATACTTATAAGTTGGAACACGGTTCTGACCACAATAGTAGTATATTTGTGGGCATTCTGGCACTTTTTTATCCTTATGGAAAAATACACGTATTCGAATTTTTTATCCTTATGGAAAAATACACGTATTCGAATTTTTTATCCTTATGGAAAAATACACGTATTCGAATTTTTTATCCTTATGGAAAAATAAACGTATTCGAATTTTTTATCCTTATGGAAAAATACACGTATTCGAATTTTTTATCCTTATGGAAAAATACACTTGTAAGCATTTAAACTATTTGAAAAAACAAAATATGGTCATTATGTTATACATAAATACATATATTTTTCCATGTGTATACTCTTATAATAAACAGAAATTCGAATGAGATATTTTATCCCACCATGTTAATGAGATTCTCATTTGAGTTCTTTTTATTAAATACTAAAAATGAGAGTTATACCAACCAACAGAAATTAATATAAAAGAACCTTCAGAAATTAATTTTAGTTATTGTTCTTCAAATTTACCTGAAATTACGTTCAACAAAATGGTAAGTACGCAGTTTTACAAAATAGAATTTTATAAATGTATATCTATATCTATAATTTTATATATGTATCTATATCTAGACAATTTTATATGTATATTTGCTTTTAGATCTATCAACAAATAATTAACTTAGCTAAAGAAATACAATCAGAATATACGAAAATTGATGATATTCCCGTAAATGAACCATTCAAAATCTTAAATTTCGAATGGAAGGCTACACAATATGGATCCCAAGTTATAGTACATTTGGAGAACAATAAGTGGTTTTATATGCCGCAAAGAATCGTTAAATATTTAAACAGAGAGGATCCTTACTTATCTAATATGAATGACAAAATTTGGACAATTATTTTCAAAGGACGTCAATCACCAAATGGCTCTGCAATATTCGAACTTAACTACAGCTAAATTCTTAAATATCAAAAAAAGTTGATACATTCATATAATAAATTTATATAGTAAAGTATCTATATGAAACCCGACTATTTATTTAATTTATGTCTAAACATGCATATGCATGCATCTTATTCGTTAAAAATATATTTATTATCATATTTAGAAAAAAGGGTTGTAGGTCATTTTGAAAAAAAAAATTATATGGAATTTCACAATGGAAGATAAACATCTGGTTATATGAAAAAAAAAGTCGTAAGAAAGAAAGACTTGCGTATGCTTGCTTTCATTTTGGATAAAATGAAATGTAATTTCACAATCGAAATACATGCATATGCATACTTTTACTTATGTATGTATGTCGTAGAGTGTGGGTGCATCAGCGAAATATATTTTTGAAGGATATACAAATGTAGTAATTTATGAGGTCATAAAGACTTGCATATGCATGCATCTTATTCGTTAAAAATATATTTTATATATAAAATGAAATGTAATTTCAAAATCGAAATACATGCGTATGCATACTTTTCTTATAATTATGAAAGTATTAGTATGTAACAGAAAATACAAAGAATAAACTTAAACGTAAATATTAAACTTGCTTATGTTTTATTAAGTACACAAAGAATAAACTTAAACGTAAACATTAAACTTGCTTTTGTTTTATTAAATCATTTACGCTGACACGCAAAAATGGTCCTCTTTGTCGAAACCCAAATTCATAGGACAAATGTAAATTGTAATAGGAGAAGCCGTTCTTATTAAATGCCTCCAATAAATCGTCATGTGTGGCCGAAAACAAAAGATCAACCACAACTTAACGCAATGACAATATGTTTACATTATCGCCGTTTTCTGTAAGTGACTTCTGTTCACTACAGTGGCGTTGACTGCAGTCATACATGTGTTATGAGTCATTTTCCCCTAACCAACAGAAGTATCAGCGACAGCGGAACATACGCTGCACAAACATACTGACGTTGAGTTATTTTCCTTCAACCAACAAAAAATACCTACAGCAGCAAAACATACGCTGCATACATACACAGACATATGCTGACGTTGCAATAACGTTGCAGTAATTTTCCTACAGATATATGCTGACATTGCATTATCGTGAGAACCGCAATCGGCTGGAAGTCCCACGGGTATGGATATGCTGAAGTTGCAATAATCGCACACTCAGCAGTATCACGGGAACATCCACGACAGCGGCAGCGAACGTCAGCAGCACCGTTCATCGAGCAGCACGAAAGTGGGTATAAAAGCGGAGGGTGATTTGGTATGGAGGCCCATTACTATTATTCAGTCTATCCAGTCAACACTAGTCAACTGTAGTCAGTGAAGTCAGCTCTAGTCGAGTCAGTTCTTAACACATAACACACATAACAAAAACCTGATCAAACACCAGCCTTAAAAAGCGGGTCCCTGAGATGGTTATAATTTAATAAACCTAGAATAGAAAACAAAAATGAAAATCTAAATAAACTAAATAACTAAATTCAAAATAATCCTATTGTCTTGTGTTCTTAATTCTAAAAAATAAGTTACAAAATAAATTGTAACATTTTGGCGCAGCCGGTGGCCGCGTAAATAATAATTACATCAAATAAAATAATCCTTGCGTTGATCTTGCTAAAGAAAAAACTGTCCGGTGTAGCAAAACCAACAATACCATAACGTCTAAATTCTAGCAACCTTGTATTGTTGCATCCTACATTAGACAGTGTGGAACTGTACAAGAGCCGACAAATTGATTAACGTCTAAATTCTAGCAACCGTCATATTGTCATGGCTTAGTGCAGGACTAAGAGCTAAAGAAGATCAGAATAAAGGAATATTACTTTGATTGTAAGAATTCTGCGCGGTTGCGAACAAACTTATATAATAAAATAATAATAATAATAATAATAGTATAAAGACCACTATGAAGATAATAACCAGAAGAACATGGGTAAGTAGAAGACAGTTTTAATGGCCAATCCACAGACACAGACAGACAAATTAATAAAACGACAAGTATAGTTATTAAATGGACAGTCTACAAGTTCTCGCGTGGACACAGCCCACTACCAAGATGATTACCAGCGGAACATAGAAAGAAGATCACAGTCACCCCAGCAAAACCATACTACTGAGAGAGCGGAAATTGAAAGGATCAAAATGCCTTCGCTGTATGTGATTATTAAGATCGTAAACAACACAGTCCCATCATTCTTCGGGACCGATGGACCTGACTTACCATCAGAAGTATGCAGGTACATACAAGGATGCAAGATGGTAGAAAGAGAAGTACTCACAGGTGCAAATAACGTTCAAACACAAGATGTGATACAGTGCCTGAAATTGCGACTACTGGGGGGTGCATACTCAAAAATATCCCAGATGACTTTTGGTTCAGTGGACGCATACTGTAACACCATCAAGAAGTTATACCTAAAAAATAAAAGCCTGGATAAGATAAGGGAGCTGATCTTGGGTTGCAAACAGAGCATCAGAGAGTCAGCATGTAAATTTGGAGAACGCCTGGATAGCCTGTTGAATGAGGCAAAGACAACAATAGAGAACGAATGGCCGGTGGGACCTGGCCGGGAAACCATGCTGAAGGACTTCAAGAGGATAGCAGTGAGAAGTTTCATCAAGGGTCTGAAGGACCATGCTCTTAAAGCTCGATTTGTGGGGCAGGAGGAGGAAGAGCTCACTAAGTTGATAGACATAGTGGAAAATGCAGAAGAATTGTTTGGAGAACCAGCGCACAGTATCAACGTAATTGATTCAGACGTCCCTTGTAGTTTTTGTAACAAGATGGGACATGAATGGAATAGCTGCAAAAAGCGGCTAAACACACCATACTGTATGAGCTGTGGAAAATACGGTCATGAAATGGGGCCACTGTGCAGGAATGTCGTGAGCTGTACGTTCTGTGGAAACAGCGGGCACGATGTGGAAAACTGCAGAAAGAGATTAGGCTCCCTATACTGCCGATTGTGTAGGATAAACGGTCACAAGGAAACCCCTTTCTGTGAGCCAAGAAAAAAACTACCCAACCAAAATAAATCGGATAGACGGACGACAGAAGGAAATAGGAGGACAACAGACACAGAATTCCGTGGCGGCCAACAAATAACGACGGGACAAAATACGAACAGAGGGGCAAATAGAACCAATGGTACACTCCCAACCTGTTTTAAATGTCAGCAACAAGGACATTTTGCACGGGACTGCAGAAGCAATATCAGACAAACTCAGACAGTAGGAACAGGGATCTACCAACAGGTGCGAAATAGCAACAACGGCAGGTACCTATCTAACAATGCCGTAGAGGCCCATAGCAACACAATTTGGACAAATGCTCAGGGAAACGAAATTCGGCCCAGTTATCGCCAATAACTGGGGTCCGGCAAATTAACAGAAAATTATATTGGCATAAAAAAGAGAACAAATACAAGTATAATAAAGAAACAGAAACACAGAATCGGGTAAATAAAGATGATACGGAGACTGACTCAGAAACAGAGCAGCCAACCAGGATAGTAACCGAGGCAGTTGTACACTCGGTATATAAGGAGAACGGGCACACTATAGAAGAAAATACTGCGAAAGATAATAAATTAAACAAAAAAAAGGAGGAAAAAAGTGAAGAGATGGTACGAAATATAGAAGATAGTACTGAATCACCGGGCAATGTGGACACAGTTTTTATGACGCTACCCTGCCAAGGAGCTAGGGAGCGAAAATTAGTCTTACTTGTAGATACGGGAGCAGTTACTAAAGTGCCGGTTAATATCATATCAAGAGATAAAACCGTGGTTTTGCATAAACAGGCAAATCAAGAGAACGGGCAAACTTTGGAAGTGAAAGCAGAAAAAGACAAAGTATTAAAACATAAATATGAAGAGAAACAAAGTAAAGAGATAATGCCAAATATAAATAATAGTACTGAATCACCGAGCAATGTAGACACAGTTTTTATGACGCTACCCTGCCAAGGAGCTAGGGAGGGAAGATTGGTCTTACTAGTAGATACGGGAGCAGTTACTAAAGTGCCGGTTAATATCATTTCGAGAGATAAAACTGTGGTTATACAAAAACAGGAGATTTCCCCTGGAGTTTATGTTGGAAATACTGTGGTCAACATTAAAAATGGAGGCACAGCAGTACCCATACTGAACGCAACCGAGAAAGATATCCCATGGAGGAAGGAGATCCAGTCGAGATTTTCAAAATCCAACCACTACACGCAGTATGGAGGAACTCAACAACACACATTGTCATTGGCAAAACAGGAGGAAAGAATAAGACGTCTAAAAACCAACATTATGACGGAAATGAATTGGAAAAAGAGAAGAAGGAAAAACTCACCGCAATATCGACGGTATTGATGATGAATATTTAGGGTCTTCAATGGCTGAAATATAAAGGATATGCATATTTATACAGGACTATAATAAGAAACAATGAAACATACCTTAAAGGGACAATGAAAAAATTGCGTCAAGATGGTTCCAACTTGAGGAACCGGGGACCCAGGTCGACGTCAAGGATCTGAAAGAAGCAATATAATTAGTAAAAGGGAAAGGTTAAAAAAAGGATGGAACGCTACTTACACGGTATCACCTTCTAATCGATCAACGGATACTTTTCTAAAAATAAAATTAAGCAGACAGATTAGTTAGAAGCTGCAACAGATTTACGAAAACGTATTAAAATAAGAATAAATAAGAGACGTATAAATTTTTTTTTAATAATATTTAAATTCTAGAAATTTTGCTAGCAATGAAAGTTTTTAAAAATATTCTTCAAAAATGAAACTAAAGAATATCCAAATGAATTTCACTCCAGATTATTTTGTGTTGAAAGCACGAATTACACTCACTGTCTTGCGCGACATGAAGAAAAATTGGAAACCGATAATCACGAAATCACGCCCGATTACTTATTTATTTTTATTTTTGTTTTATTCTCCCCAAATAAAATTATTTTGTTGGACAAAAACATTAGGATTTTTATAGGAAAAAGCAGTAAATAAATTCAAGAAAAACTTTAAAAGGACAAAAAACAATATGTTGAAATTAAAATATTTAAAAGTATAAATCAAAACGAAAAAATATGACAAAAGCTTTAACAACAAACTTAAAGGAAATCAAGAGAAAGTAAAATGAAAGATTTGGACAGACACCCAACTTACCTGTGTTCATCGCAGGGTTAGAGATGGCGGTGTTGTTGTGGATGTTGTTGAGTATTCCATGAATATAAACGGGACCATTACCTCTAATCAAATTGAATGTAGCTGAGGTTTCATAGAATTCAATGTCGGGATTAACGGCGCGTGTTTCACCGGCTTCAAAACGGCAATAGGGATCTTCAAGTTGTCTTTAACAGAGTGCACCTCTACAACATTGAATTCATCCTCCTTTGCTTCTGCACCCAAAAGAATTTGTCTGATGATTAATTTTTGACCGCGGGGATAATCCTCATCATTGGATAATACTTCCCATTCAACCGAGTCGTTTTCGCCTTTCAAAGTAACACCATAGAATGATTCGTCAGACATTGTGATTTTGTGGATTCTTTAGGATTAAATTTGTATAATAAATTCTTCACGTAACTCGTGTTATTTGCACACAAAATGATATTTTCCACCACAGAGACGAAAAGGAATTCGCGAAGTTTTATGTATGTAACTATGTTGGTTTGCCTGTGTATGATTTTTTTTTGCTTTTGTTTATAAACGTTTAGACAAAACCAACTGCACTTACGAAAATCACATTATAAACTGAACAATGGAATTTAATTTTTAAATTTTTGCATTAATGCAGTTTTAATGTTCTACAAAATTATTGTATGAAATACACTAGAACTGCAATACATGAACAAAAAGCGACCCAATTGGCATAGACATCCAATTGAGTAAAAAAATTAAAAAGATAAAACATATGTATAGTAAAAATATACATACACATTTATAGCGATAATCGCTAAATTATTGAACCAAATAGTTCTTACTAAGTTATGGTTGAGTCATGGCGCAATAAATACAAAATTGTTATACGTATTGCATAAACTTGAAATGCAAAACTATTCACAATTATGTTCAGTGACAAAAATTGTCAGCCATTTATGCATCAACAATGACAACGGTTAACGATATCAATTAAGTTTAGGTTGAATTTATAAATTGGAAACAAAAAATTGAACTCAAATTAAATTCCAAAAATTTCCAACTGGGTTATATACGTTTTTTTTTTGTTTGTTGTTGATTTGAAAATAATTATACGCGTATGTATAATTTTTCTTTCAGATCAACGGAAACAACAAAAGTATTAAATTTCTTTCACTAACAAATACAACTGAACTCACTTTTTAATAAAAAAGTGCTTTAATCAGTTGAAATTTTGTAAAATTTTTCCTACTCATTTTTGCAACGTGTTAAAATGTTTTAAAAAGTTTTCAATTCCATGTAAACGTAATTTTTAATGTTTGCACATGTTTACAACTACAGGGTAAAAAAATGAATGCAATATCTCCAAACTGAAACAATTTTTTTTTTTCTCTTAATTTTTTTTTTTTTTTTGCATGACTTTAGTTGAGTACTTGACTGTGAAATATGATTACACAGCAAAATTCTGCCAGACTATTTCACAGCCGGGTACAACTGAATAAACAGATATACACATGCATGTATGTGTGTAAGAATACAAATAAGTTTGGCATTGACATTGAAACAAAAATAAAAACCAAACATACATACATGCATGGTATTTCAGTAATACATACTAACAATAATAATAAAAAGCACGAATTAATGAAATAATTTCAACAAATTTCCTATTAAATTTATTTTTGTCTTTTATCTAAATAACAAACTATTTGCAATTTTAAACTTTCCTAATTTTCTGCCATTTTTGCTGTTGATTTAAAAAAAATTATAAGCAAGTGAATAATTTTTCTTTTAAATCATTAAAACAGCAAAGGTGTTAAATTTCTGAACAAAGACAAGGATAAATACAAGCTAAACTAAACTCATTTTTTTATATACATATAAAAAAAAAAGGGAGAAGAAAAAATGTTTAAATAAGTTGAAATTTGGTATATGTAGTACTAAATGTAATAAAGTTTTGTTTTTTCTTACTCATTTTTTTTTTGCAACGTTTTCAAATAATTTAAAATTTTTCAATTTCTTGTATAAGTTTATTTCAAGGTTAATATAAGAGTACATATATATAAATATCAATACACATACACAATAACTATACAACTAACTTGTAAACAAATTAACAATACACATATACATATATATATATATACACATATAACTAATAGTTAAAGAAAAATATACATATTTAAAATAAAAGCAATAAGAAATTTTAACTAACAGAAAATCTAGTTAAAATATTAAAATTTTATAAATAACCTACAAAACATGTCTAATTAATAATAAGTAAAAAATATAAAAAAAAAAAGAGAGAAATACATATATGTATATAAGACATATAAGTACAAATAAGAGAAGAAATTTTATATAAGTATACGTAAGAAAAAATTGTTAGTTATAAGATTAAAAATATTAACCAGCGTTTTAAAAAACAACCAACAATCATCACCCCGTCAACAATGAAGAATCCAACAATCATCAACAGCAGCCTATACCTATCAACCTCACGCAACCGCAAAACCTATATACGATACCACAACGCATACATGGACGAAAAACCCAGTTCCGACAACAATAAAGAATCCAATCCAAATATCAACAGACAGACAGCCATAACCTTCAACCTCACACAACCATAATCAACAGTTAAAGCTATATGCGATAGCACAGCACATACATGGACGGAAAACGCAGCTCCGTTAGAAAATGGGAAATCACCCCAACGTCAGTAACAACCTCAACATTTTTACCAACAATATCATATTTTTTCCTTGGTGACGCAGCAAGCGTACCAAGTCGACAGACACTTAGCAGTCACCAACTAATGGTAAACTGCGAACCTTCAGGCAATCAAGGCTCGGGAGATAATTACATATTACTCCGAGAGCTGCCAAAGCTGTATCGCCAAGGTAGTCGGATGCATACACACATCTATTTTGACTTGATTCCAGAAGGATAGCTACGAAACATCCTAAGACAGGATGTTTCTTGTCCGTAAGGGGGGGAGGGATGTTATGAGTCATTTTCCCCTAACCAACAGAAGTATCAGCGACAGCGGAACATACGCTGCACAAACATACTGACGTTGAATTATTTTCCTTCAACCAACAAAAAATACCTACAGCAGCAAAACATACGCTGCATACATACACAGACATATGCTGACGTTGCAATAACGTTGCAGTAATTTTCCTACAGATATATGCTGACATTGCATTATCGTGAGAACCGCAATCGGCTGGAAGTCCCACGGGTATGGATATGCTGAAGTTGCAATAATCGCACACTCAGCAGTATCACGGGAACATCCACGACAGCGGCAGCGAACGTCAGCAGCACCGTTCATCGAGCAGCACGAAAGTGGGTATAAAAGCGGAGGGTGATTTGGTATGGAGGCCCATTACTATTATTCAGTCTATCCAGTCAACACTAGTCAACTGTAGTCAGTGAAGTCAGCTCTAGTCGAGTCAGTTCTTAACACATAACACACATAACAAAAACCTGATCAAACACCAGCCTTAAAAAGCGGGTCCCTGAGATGGTTATAATTTAATAAACCTAGAATAGAAAACAAAAATGAAAATCTAAATAAACTAAATAACTAAATTCAAAATAATCCTATTGTCTTGTGTTCTTAATTCTAAAAAATAAGTTACAAAATAAATTGTAACACATGACTCTTATGTAGTAGTATGTCCAGAAAAGTATAAAATAACACATTTTTTCACACATAATTCTAGTTCGGTTGTATTTTCCTAAGGACAAGTGTTGTCTAAAAATTTTTTAAAAAAATGGAACCAAAATTTATCTGTAACATCTGCGAAATAATCACGTTTTCAACGTGGGGCAACAAAAAACGCCATTATAAAAATATCCATAAAATAGTTTTGAAAAAGCCTAGGTGGAACGCCCCACTCTATCATAAAATTGTGAAGGCTACTTTACAAAAAACATCAGCAGCATCAACAACATCAGCAGCATCAACAACATCAATACCAACAATATCAGCAGTAGCAACGACAACAATGGTAACAACATCAGAAGAAGCAGCAGCAACGACAACAATAGCAACAACTTCAGCAGAAGCAACGACAACAACAGCAAGATTATCAGCAGAAGCAACAGCAACAAGAACAACAGCATCAACATCAGAGACTGAAGCATATCTTCAACTTCTGGATGGAGACGAGGATATGTTTCTCAATATAATCGAACCCAAAATATCAGCGAAAACAACAGCAACAACAAAAGAACTTGTTCACATTCGGGAAATATTGACACTGCCTCCATTTGATGTAAAATCATACTTGGCACTATATGATGGTCAAGATGATGTATTAATGGAGGTAGTAAATAAAATAACACTAGACGGGATTTAAGAAACTTATAATAATTGAATAAATGTAAACAAAA
Source organism: Lypha dubia (assembly GCA_947311025.1). Lineage (NCBI taxonomy): Eukaryota > Metazoa > Arthropoda > Insecta > Diptera > Tachinidae > Lypha > Lypha dubia. The sequence continues at coordinate 58,134,541 of OX371261.1, read as the reverse complement.
ATATAACAAATAAAAAATATATATAAATATATCTCTCTCATTAATTTTATTATTTCACTTTATTACTAATTAGCTTTTTTGGAAATTACAATTTTTACATTTGCTAACATTATATATATTATGATAGAAATTCATAAGTGTGGTTGCTTCTTTCTCCATTTCAATATTACGTATCCTATGTTGTATACATCTACAGGTGTCTGGTCCGCAGGTTGCATTTTCGTTAGACCAACAACAATCTTCATAATGCTCTCCAAATTTATTTGTCGTTGTGTTAATGTTATTTGCCGCTTCTAGATGAGACTGAATATTCATGAGCTTATATTTATCTTCATCGGAAATAATATGGGAACACCGTTTTAAGAAATCGTATATATCTTTTAGTAGCATCTTTTTTTAATGACTTAATATGTAGACACAGTGTTTGTGAATAAACCTTAAAGAAGTTAGATTTGATATTTATACCATATTTTTAATTTACTGATATTTTTCATTAAGCGAACAAACAAACACTTATAAGTAATCAGTATATCTACAATAGTTTTCTTATTTCATTTGTGAGGGGTATGTATTCAAACATTTTATCATGTATAATTAAGCAATAAGCAGACGTATTAGCGGGAATATTTTTTAAGGTTTTTAATTCAATCCGTATATCAATTGGACCTGTCTTGATTGATTCATTTTGATGTGTTACATCCAATACAACTATTGGAGCCAAAGCTTTAAAATTTTCTCGTGTTAATAGTCGTTGAGGATCGCGTGAATAATAATTTGATTGAAACTTTAAATACATATCATATAGTATAGCAAAACGATTTCTATCAAATTTTAGGTTTAGATCATCATAGGGATATGTATCAGAGTTAAGATGTACTTTTATATCTGTCAAATCACAATGTTGAAATTTGTTGGCACTGTTTCGAAGACCTAAAAGTAGGAAACGTGGTCGTTCGTTTTCGCTGGCTAACTTAACATTCCATAAAACCGTTGTACTTTCTGGAAGTGAGGGGAAGTAATACATATCCCAACTTCTGAAAGATATATTTAAAGGTTGACGATTGTTTATTGTTTTAAACATCTGCAATTTGTAAGCGTCAGCAAGTTGAATATGTGGTATTTTCCAAGAAATGTTTAAAATAGATAACTTTGTTTTTTCAGTTGATACATTCGATTTCAAAACTTGTTTATCATCTTTAGATCGCAAAAGAATCAATTCATGTTTAGAATTAACTATTATTTTATTAAAATCTTCAGCAAATCCAAGTAAGAATTTTAGTGGCATACAGAAATTGAAATAACCGTCTATAAGTGTAAGATCATCATTGTTAAGTGGCGACCATCCTGCATTTACTAGATTATCACTTTCTAATTTATTCAACGACACATAGTTTTTTAATTCTGTTGCAATACCCAAATGACGTGTACGATCAATTTCTACACCATTGATTTCATATCGAATTTCATCAAACAGATGTGCAATACAATTGTTTAAGAGACGTATAGATGTGGAAACTGTTGAATCTTCCTTTGTTGCAAGTCCTTCAATGTATAAAAGACTTTCGCTTGGTAAAACATATAAATCTTGATTTTGAATTGTTATACGAATTTCATCATTATTTTTATATGACTGTAGATATGATGTGTAGCTGTGATACTCCTTTTTTATAATTGAACTATCAAAATGTGGTTTTTGTAAAATATTAATAATATTACCCATTTTTTATAAAATTTTTCACGCTCGCAGCTATATGACTCTGATTGACTCTATTTTTTTAATAAAAATCCCAAATTTCTTAAAAACTTTTTATTAACTTCACTAAGAATGGTAGTTAGTTCGGGGTTAATACTTTTAATTTTTCTTTTATACTCTTCTGATTGACTTTCACAGCGCGATGACTTTTCTGCTTTGTATTTCGTTGTTGTTGATGCTAGAATGAGGTCCGAATTTTTTTTCAACTCACTTTTATTATATATAATCATTCTCTCATAGGTTTCAAATGTAATCTTATTGTTATTTTTTCACCGCGAAAATTTATTAAATTTCCGTCGTTGATCGACGACTTTTAAAACAAGACTATTAACTGTTTTTGAATTCACGGGTAAATATATCACATTCGACGGGTTCTCTGTAATTTTATATCCAGGGCTAACATTAAGCGAAAACTGATGCAAAATATGTGTAGCCATATTATTTATAAATGATCCGCTTACAATATTACATTCAACGATTATTGTATTTATTTTTGTTATATCTATTGTTTTATCCGAGTAATGGTCAATATCTTGCTCTAATACTCTTGCGCTAAAACCCAATAAGGAGCCGATAGAGTTTTTTTTATTGAAATAAATAGAATCAGTTTTGCTTTTGATGTATGTTTGTAATGTATTATAATTTGCTTGTATGTCAAGAGTTCCTTTCTCATTCAGGTTATGGTATTTCTCTCTTAGTAATTCAGCTATATCATCTAATTCATATGATCCAACTGGAATTTCTATTTCATGATTACCAATATGAAATAAATTGTTTTCTACATCAACATTCGGAATTGAGTGATATGTGTCGAAGCTTATTAAGCCGCAAACATAATTTTCATTTATTTCGATTGGTGGAAAATAGTTTGCAACAAGATATGAAGAATCTCCGTTTAGTGTTAAAGTAATTGACATTTTAACGTTTGATGAGTGAATAGTTTATTATTAAAAAATACAAAGATTTTTATGATGAAGCATTACCGATATTAATCCAAGAGTTGTGTTCTGAAGAAAATCCTAACCATTTAACATAAACCATATTTCTTCTTCTTTTCAAAATTTTTTCAACTAAATATGTATCTGGAAATTTAGTTTTCATTAGCTCATGTTCGTAAAAACCACCTTTAATTTGATGACCTTGATAGTCTTGCAAGATATAGGTATTAGGGTTTGTATTTTTTATAGTTTTAATTTTAAATATTTCTGTAGTCCAATTTGGTGTGTACCCTTTTTCAAATGTATGCTTATATTTGCTTATTCGTACTTTTTCATTAACTTTAAACTTTGGCTTCTTAAAAACTTTCAAGTGATTATAGACGGTATCCAAAAGAGATTTTTCATTAGAGGTGTTTACATCATTAGGTGACATTTTAATTGTTCTATGATCTGTGTTATTATATTTATTAACAAGTTCTTGATAATTGTTTATCCATTTGTATGTCCCCTGGTAACTAAACTCTTTCCACATCATTCCTTTTAATGTTCTGTTAAATCGTTCTACTATGGATGCTTTCAGAACACTATATGTTGAATAGTGATTAATTTGATTCGATTGCATTAGGTGATGAAATGTATTATTGAAAAATTCTTTGCCATCATCTGTTTGTAAATTTCTTGGTTTTCGGTTGTTGCTAGTGAAAATACTCTTCATAGCAATCGTCACGTTGGCCGCAGTTTTATTTTTAATTGCTATAGCCCAAGCTTTTTTTGAAAAGGTATCTATTACTGTTAAAAGATATCGATATCCGTTATTATGTACTGCAAAATTCCCCATTTCAACCAAATCTGCTTGCCATAAATCATCAATTCCTTTCATTATAACTCGTCTTCTTTTAAAATTTTTTCGCGCTTGTTTGTGCAGTTCATTAACTATTTCTCTCTTATCCACGTTCATTTTGTATATGTGAGTATATGTCTACAATGTTTTTATTTTATATATGTACGTCAATCACTTTGCTACTTTAATATTAGGCCATCCAAATTTTATTTTTTTTACATCATCAACATTAGCATTCCTATCAATACTTTTAAATATAAAATCTTCAATTTGATTAAACCTTTCTTCAATTTTCCTTATAAAATCTTTATTTGACGAGTATATTTGTCCCTTCACAGCATTTTCAATAAGTTGAACATCTTTACCAATATCATTTGTAATCAATTCTCGTAAACCTTTTATATCACTTCTAACAATATTTAATTGAGACTCATATTCATTTTTAAGTTCTTCGATTTTCTTTAACTTTTTTCCATTTTATTTAAAAAGTCTACATTTTCATTGCGGAACTCTTTCTTAAAAATCTTTATCGTAGTATATATTTGCTGCACATCTTTTGTTAAATTATTTATTTGTAAATTTTGTTTGTATGTCCTTAACCTTGAATTACTATTTAGAGTATTTTTAATCGAACTTTCTCCAAATTTGTTTATATAGCTCATTTTTTAATATATTATGTTAGCTTCTCTCAATTCTTCAACAATGGAAATTATTTCGTTTTTGTGATTATTATGACCAACACTTTCCGATGACATAAGTAAACGTAATCTGTCAACTAATTCATTTGGATCATCCCAATATATATAGCTTGGCTTACGATTGTCTACAGATTTTAACGATAATCCACTACCTTTCTTTAATGCACTTGATTTGGCAGTAAATAAATGTTTTATTATATTAACATATTTAAATGCTCGTATTCCTTTAATTTGACCATTAGATTGATATTGACGCTTGTGTGCATTTGTACTTCTTAAAAGCTCTTTGTAATTTTTCAAATCATTTCCAGTGTAATGTATAGGTTTTGAATGAAAAACTAATTCGAATAATCCTGGAGTCATTTTTCATGTTGTATTTCCTATTCGAATAGAATTATCTTCATTAAAATGTAGTTCATTATTTGCATATCGCCACTTTCCACTTTCATCTATGTTGAACCCATAAACTAGGTCTAGCTTTTTATTACTCAGGAGCAATTCTATATTTTCAACTAGTGAATACTGATTACTAGCATTTTCAATCACCTTTTGGTTGCTTTTGTCATTGTCATTACCAACACTATCACTTTTTACAACTAATTTATTACTTTTGCTGGTAGGACTGTAAATAGTTATATTACCATTATATCCCTCAGCATCATTAAAATTATCAGAACTGCCATCGGATTGTAGTGATGGTAGTTGTGAATTAGATATATCATCATATAATTTATAATCATCTGATTTGTAATCATGAGTTTTTTTAATTATTTTATTTAAAGGATTTGTTGTAGGTGTAAATGTATCTTCCAATAAATCATCGGTTTGATAATCATCAATTTTTTTAATTATCTTATTCAGTGGTTTTGTTATGGGTTTAAATGTATCTTCCAATAAGTTAAATCTATCAGCTTCGTTTAATTTTATATTTTTCAGTTTTTCTTTTAATATCGTTCTTGTCTTAACAATATCTTTTAATAATTTGTTATTCTTCATATCGAACTGCTATGTATCTGATATCGAAATGGTTTGTATATGGTTGTGAACTGCTTTATATCTGATATCGATCTGTATTCTATCTGCTTTATATCTGCTTTTATCTGTTTTATATCTGCTTTTATCTGTTTTTTTATCCACTTACAGTTGTATGAACTTATCAAAACCTTTTCTGTATCGTCCCTTATTTATCGCATCATCTTTACTGACAACAACGAAACCATATTTATCCTTCCAGCTTTCACTACATATATCAGTAAATTCTTTAAATGACATATCTCCAATAACATGATCATTATATATATGTCGTAAGTTCATTTCATCTTGTTTAAATATTATAATCATATTAGCGTTATCACGTATTAGATGTTTGGGAATTTTTGTATATGTTTGACATAAATAAAAGCAGTCAATATGTTTATGTCTACCCATGCAAAAGTAATCTCTAATATTATCTTGTTTACCACATATAACGTCATCAAATATTATTATAGAATTAGAATTTGCTTTAGCTGGAGTAAGAACTTTTTCATTTTCCGAAAATGTAAAAAGATTAATTCCTTTTATTGGATCGATCAATTTCTTAAGGTAACAGTATTTTGGTTGATATAAAGACTTTGAATATATATATATATGTTTCTGAAGGTAAGACCATTAGGACTTTCTATTAGACTAATCATTACGTTAGTTTTACCACAGTTTGAAGGTCCTACAATTAGTGCTCGTATTGAATTGGGTAGTAATGTGCTATGTTTAATTTTAGGTTTCTTTTCTTGTGATACGTTGACATTTTTTATAACAATTTGTTTAGCTTGCTTTACTAATCGCATAGTTATAACTAATATGTTTTACCTATAAATTCAATCTTATATACGGAAATATCTTCATTTTGATTTTTACTCCGAAACACATTACGCAAACATATGTATATTAAGGAAGAAGAAACATTAAAATGGTTATAAACTATAACAAAGGAGTTAAAGACAATCAGTGTAAGATTGGAAGCGGTTTACTAAACAACTTAATAAACAAATTACCTATTGAACTACATTTACCTGGTTATCAGTTTTGCGGACCTGGAACAAAACTTGAAAAACGTTTAGCAAGAGGAGATAAGGGGATAAATTTATTAGATGAAGCTTGTAGAGAGCACGACATTACCTATTCACAAACAAATAATATTAATAAAAGAAATAAAGCAGATCAAATATTAGCTGAAAAAGCCTGGCAACAAGTAAAATCAAGAGATAGTGGTTTCAAAGAACGAGCACACGCTTGGTTCGTAACAAACGCAATGAAAGCAAAAGTTAAATTTGGTTTAGTTATGGAGAATACTAAAGCTCGTAAACATAGAAAATCGAAGAAGAGAAACTGTAAAAAGATAAAAGCATGTAATAGAAAATTGTTTTCAACAACTGTTAAGAATACTCTAAAACTATTGAAAACCCAAAAACCAAACAATTTAAATGCCGCTGTTAAAATTGCACGAAAAGCTGTTACTTTAAACTTTAAAGGGAAGAAGAGAGCTAATATCACTATACCGAGAGTTATACCAATGACAAAAATTGGTGGATTTCTTCCAATTATTCCAATCCTAACAGCTTTGTCAGCACTTGGAGGTTTGGCTACAGGTGGATCAGCTATTATTAAGGCTGTTAATGATATAAAAAATGGAAAAGAGCAACTAGCAGAGGCTACTAGACATAATAAACAAATGGAATCAATTGCCATGGGGAGAGGTTTATATCTTAAACCATATAGATCTGGATATGAACTATACTATAAACCAGCTCCAAAAAACTTCTAAAAGAACTACCCAATCGACCACTCACCGATCTAGATTTGATGAAATATGGTAAAAACCTAAGTAAATTTAGAGGAGTTTTTATGCGTGACCGTTTACCTTAAAAAGCCATTACTTCAAGAATGTGGTATTGTTAATTTAGATAATTTTCACGGTCCTGGAACTCATTGGGTAGCTTATTATAAAAATCACAACTATAAAGAATATTTTGATAGCTTTGGAAACTTACAACCTCCAATTGAAATAGTTAATTATTTAAGGAGACCTATTGGATATAATTATGAGCGAAAACAAAACTTTAATACATTTAATTGTGGTCACCTTTGTCTAAAATTTTTATTCAATAAATATAAATTGAAATAATAAAAAAATTAAAAAATTTGAATTAAGTTGTAAAATTTATAAAGATTAATAAATATATTATTTGTATAATATTTAAAAAAAAATTTGCTTAAATCTAAAAAAATAAAAAAACATTAACAATCAATTTCCATTAACAAATTATCGTCAGCAGAATCATTTATAAATTGATCTATACAATCAAGTGACTTTTGATTGTCTACATGATCGATTTCCATTAGAAAATCATCATTGCTATCGTTTATAAATGATTCTTGATAATGCCCCCAAGCAAGGGTATTTACACTATTGTTACACACATATCTTTTGTTGTCTTAATAACTTAAAGATACCTTATTTATTAAAGATGTATATAAAACATGTAGTTTTGACTTAAAAGTATACATACTTCTATAATAGACTTTCTTACTATACAAGCAATTTTTATAATCTAATAGACTTAAATTTCTAGATATATTACGTTTTATACCCTTTGCTTTTTTAACTTCATTCATATCTTCCATTTTGTATGAGTACATTTTCGCTCTCAACCCTACAAATTCCTTCATTACCCTACCATTATTTTCATCCTTCATCATACCTAATATTTTTTTATTTTTTTGTGGAATGCCAAATTTATTATTCGGTTCATAATCTGATGTATCAAACTTTGTATCAATATCGTTTATGATCTCTTTATAAAAATCATCAGTTTCAATTGTGTATATACACGAATCGGTATCCATATAATTCAGCTCTGCTTTGATATTATATTTTGGTAGTATATAATCATAATGAAAGTTATACATCTTCCACTTTGAAAGTTCTAGGATTGTAAATCCTAAATAAATGGGTTTATTATAAAACGAATAACTTCTGTTTAGCTCCACAGCTATCATATTTTCCTCAAATATACTGAATGAATGAAATTCTGGTTTGGCAATAAGAACACGAGCACCCATTTTCTTCCCTACGCTCTCCCACTCATTAACAATTTTTACATTCTTACGCTTGTCCACGTTTTCCATTGTTTTACCGTATACGGCATTATTTAATAATTTGAAGAAATTTTTTTCAAACGTGTTTTGAGCATTAGTTCTATGTAAGTTGTTTAATGAAATATATGGTTTTAACCAAGCTGATTGCTTAAATTTCAAAATTCGATGAATTTTTTGTAGCTTTAAACCATGTTTTAAACATTGCTGTAAATTTTTATAATATATTACATATCCATATTTATTATTTAAATCTACAATTAATTTCTTTTCGCTAGAATTTGGAGGACTTTTATTTTCACAACAAAATGGTAAATTGTTATGAATATCATGAATTTGTATTGGATACAACAAATCAACTTCTAATATATATCCAGTAGCTGAGTCTTCTGGTATACTATCCAAACAAAAGTTTTCTATGTCTGTTTCCCACTCAAAATTACCTTCTGGTAGAGCTTCAGACATTGCCCATCCATACAAATTATTTGCATCTAAATACATTAAATACTTAGATGGAAGATTCTCATTGTAATCATTCATATATTTGTTGTTTGCAATAGAATGTCGTTGAGAGCACTGTACTATTCCTCCACTTATCCCCTTTTGTATAAAATGAATCATTTCTATATCTGTCAACAACTCTAATTTAATATCTGTTATTTTTAACATTGCATCCCAGGAAAGTCCTGGTGCTGTATAGTAATGACAAGGGTCTAATTTATAAATATTTTTGCTAATAAATCTAAAGTTTTCAAAAACATCTGTTAACAACAAGACATCAGATTTCAAATATAGAATTAAATAATCTTCTAAAGTTGTACACTCAAACGTACTCCATACTTCTTAAGCATGGGTGTAATCTTCTTGAGAACAATCTTCATCTGTTAATTTATTATAAAAGCTCTCTATATTTGGTAAAGAAGTTTCTTTAAGTTTTTCTATTGAATTTAAATAACTGTATGGAAAGACACCTTTTCTAATAAGCAAATTAAATTTAGTTTCGTTTTCCCCAATTATTGATTTTACTACTCTTAAATCTTTCTTAGCTAAATTTTTAACCAAATCATTTAAGCTTGCTGGTAAAAATCTATAGGAATCTAAAAATCGAATTTCAATCTTACCACTATCATCATCAGTTATAGTTTTAGAGAGAGATATATAAAGCTCTTTATTGAGTGGAATAATATTTATAGGACCATCATTTATATTATTTAGCTCCTTCACAAATAAATGGCAGTCATAACCAGAAAAATTGTGGAATATTACTGGAAAGAACTTTGGCACTTTGTAATTAAGATTACACGAACTATGTGCAGCGCCTCTATATTTTCCGCTCATATGACAATGATCCCTAACTTTTGAATCATCTAAAATAAGTTTAGAACAAATGTGACATATATTGATCGAATGGTAATGTAAATTTTCTTCTTCTGTTAGGGGTAGCATGGGCTTTACTATAGATAAATATTTATTGCTTAAATATTTTACGTCTCCAATTAAACTCTCTATAAACTGTCTAGGTGAATCTAAACCTTTAAAGTTACAAAACTTATTTAAATTGTCGTTAAAGCTACATTTAATGAAATATGATATAGCATAGGGGACATGTCTATCAACTAATGATGTTGAAGAAATATCTCCACTCGGAATGCAAGTTTGAATATTTTCAAATTTTGGAAGAGGTATAAAACTGGAACCTTTTAGTGGTTGGTATTTATTTAGATTTATATGAAGTTTTAAAAGTTGAATTAGAGTCCAACCACTATCCCGTTCTTGAAAGTCTTCCATTTTTGTTATTATTCTTTGAATATTAGAAGCATATTCATCGCAATACTCTTCTAAATTGAAAATTTCCTTCATTTTCGTTTGAAAATTTTTCACTTCTATAGGGGTATTTTCTAATTCATTATTCACATTGGGACGAGCATATAATCCATACATCTCCATATTAAATTTAATAGCATCATTATCCTTTAAGAAGTTATCAACTTTTCTCTTTAACGGCTCCTCAGCTTCCTTCATAAACATCTCCGGTAGGAGACATTCTTCATTGTTATTTTCATATGCTAGAGTTATAAGCCTCTTTTTAAAAGCACTTTTAACTAGCTTTACAATACTTTTTTTTGAGATCTTTCATGCTCTCTAAAATTTTCCTCACTTTGAAAATCCATTTTTCAATATTTTTTGGTACTAAACACATTTAAAAATTAATTTCAATAAACATTAAAATCAAGAAAAAGGTCACAAAATTTACATATACATATTATATTAAAATTATTATTATAATTGCTTTTACTAACCTGTTATGAATTCGAATAATAAAACACAAAACTTAAAGTTTTTTTTTAGAAATTTCACAGATATCTTTTTACGTTAAATAATTTCACAGAACTAGAATTTTGTTCGAAAAAATAGCAGGTTTTATACTTTTTTCTGTAGGCACTACTACATACGCATATACAGATAAGTATGCCAGATATAAAAATTTTTCATTACATTTTTTCCGTTTATGAAAAAGGGATAAATAACGCATTTATGACCTCATAAATTACTACATTGTATGTGCTTCAAAATATATTTCGCTAATGCACCCACATACTCCAACATACAAACATAAGTAAAAGCAAGCATACGCATGTATTTCTTTCTTAAGACTTTTTTCATATAATCAGATGTTTATCTTCCCTTGTGAAATTCCATATCAAGATGTTACAAATAAATTTTGGTTCCATTTTTTTAAAAAATTTTTAGACAGCACTTGTCCTTAACAGAAGTCACTTACAGAAAACGGCGATAATGTAAACATATTGTCATTGCGTTAAGTTGTGGTTGATCTTTTGTTTTCGCCCACACATGACGATTTATTGGAGGCATTTAATAAGAACGGCTTCTCCTATTACAATTTACATTTGTCCTATGAATTTGGGTTTCGACAAAGAGGACCATTTTTGCGTGTCAGCGTAAATGATTTAATAAAACAAAAGCAAGTTTAATGTTTACGTTTAAGTTTATTCTTTGTGTACTTAATAAAACATAAGCAAGTTTAATGTTTACGTTTAAGTTTATTCTTTGTATTTTCTGTTACATACTAATACTTTCATAATTATAAGAAAAGTATGCATACGCATGTATTTCGATTGTGAAATTACATTTCATTTTATATATAAAATATATTTTTAACGAATAAGATGCATGCATATGCAAGTCTTTATGACCTCATAAATTACTACATTTGTATATCCTTCAAAAATATATTTCGCTGATGCACCCACACTCTACGACATACATACATAAGTAAAAGTATGCATATGCATGTATTTCGATTGTGAAATTACATTTCATTTTATCCAAAATGAAAGCAAGCATACGCAAGTCTTTCTTTCTTACGACTTTTTTTTTCATATAACCAGATGTTTATCTTCCATTGTGAAATTCCATATAATTTTTTTTTTCAAAATGACCTACAACCCTTTTTTCTAAATATGATAATAAATATATTTTTAACGAATAAGATGCATGCATATGCATGTTTAGACATAAATTAAATAAATAGTCGGGTTTCATATAGATACTTTACTATATAAATTTATTATATGAATGTATCAACTTTTTTTGATATTTAAGAATTTAGCTGTAGTTAAGTTCGAATATTGCAGAGCCATTTGGTGATTGACGTCCTTTGAAAATAATTGTCCAAATTTTGTCATTCATATTAGATAAGTAAGGATCCTCTCTGTTTAAATATTTAACGATTCTTTGCGGCATATAAAACCACTTATTGTTCTCCAAATGTACTATAACTTGGGATCCATATTGTGTAGCCTTCCATTCGAAATTTAAGATTTTGAATGGTTCATTTACGGGAATATCATCAATTTTCGTATATTCTGATTGTATTCCTTTAGCTAAGTTAATTATTTGTTGATAGATCTAAAAGCAAATATACATATAAAATTGTATAGATATAGATACATATATAAAATTATAGATATAGATATACATTTATAAAATTCTATTTTGTAAAACTGCGTACTTACCATTTTGTTGAACGTAATTTAAAGTAAATTTGAAGAACAATAACTAAAATTAATTTCTGAAGGTTCTTTTATATTAATTTCTGTTGGTTGGTATAACTCTCATTTTTAGTATTTAATAAAAAGAACTCAAATGAGAATCTCATTAACATGGTGGGATAAAATATCTCATTCGAATTTCTGTTTATTATAAGAGTATACACATGGAAAAATATATGTATTTATGTATAACATAATGACCATATTTCGTTTTTTCAAATAGTTAAAATGCTTACAAGTGTATTTTTCCATAAGGATAAAAAATTCGAATACGTGTATTTTTCCATAAGGATAAAAAATTCGAATACGTGTATATTTCCATAAGGATAAAAAATTCGAATACGTGTATTTTTCCATAAGGATAAAAAATTCGAATACGTGTATTTTTCCATAAGGATAAAAAAAGTGCCAGAATGCCCACAAATATACTACTCACAATATATGTATGTATATACATATTAATTTTAACAACAAGGCGGTAAATTCTAACATTTTGATATACGAAGCATCTCGATACGGAGAATTGGCCTATGTACATTCATACATACATATGTATGTAAGTACCTAGGTACAAGAAGGCATCCCAATACACCTACAGTATAGGAACCTACTTTTGTTAGATGGAATGAGGATAGGACCAATTCCATGAAGTTTTTACGTTTTGAAGACATGAAGTTTTTAAGTTTTGAAGACATGAAATTTTTAAGTTTTGAAGACAGGAAGTTTTAAGTTGTGAAGCAATACTAATTTTTCGTCATACCCAGTAAAGTCTACAAAGTAGAAATTTGCTTCCAAAATCAATATTGATTGATTAATTAATTAATTTAATATAGTTTTTTTTTGTTGCTTTATATGCTAATTTTTTTATTCATTATTTAACTTCATATTTTTTTTTGCGAATTTAAAAAAAAAAAAAAAAAAAAAAAAAAAAAAGTTATATGTAAAAATAATATTAGTATATTTAGCATGAAGATTTAATAGGTATTTTTCAGTACCTTAACCTTCAACTCAGCATCCTCAGACAACAGGCCTGCAGTCTTCGATTGGATACAAAAATTTGGTGAGTTATTTTATTATTATTTCAAATACATTATTAAGTTTTCATGCAACGAATATGTTAGAATCTTCAAGAGTTTAATGTTTAATGATAATTGGTTACATACTCTATAAGATATCATTAATTATCACATTTTTTTTTATGTTGTTGTAATTAAAATATGAATTAATATATTATGGATCTCTAAGTTTTCTTTTAGAATTTTCATGAAAAGTTAAGGTTCACTTTAGGTAAGTTATACTATGGGCTATTCTAAGAAAATTATAGTGGATAGTAAGGTATGGGAGGGAAATGAAAATGGAAGAGGAAATTACATCTCAATCACTTCCACTACTGCTTCATGCTTATTTATTATTTCCTTTTGTGGTTTATATTTTTTTGTGGGCAATGTTGAAAATATCTACATAATATTTTTTTAATTATTGTAATGAACCTAAGTATAATTTGTGAGGGGCAAGAACCAGCCCAATTTCCCTGAGCACAGTCGGCAAGTTTAAGGTGGCATGCACTCTAACAAATTTGGACTCTAATAGGTCACGTCCGTTACACAAGCGCCATAAACATATGACTGTTGTACATGTTAATATGAAAAATGTGTACATATGTTACATGCGGTCTACTGACAATACATATGTAGCCAATCAAAAGTTCACACATATGCTGCCATTGCAAATGTGTACGCTTCGGCTACATTTGTCACATAAAAATTTTTGGAAAAAACAACATTTCATGTACTACCAAAATTTTGAAGCATGTAGACACTTCTGCATGTTTAGTAAATGTAAACAAAATGCTGCAAATTCTCGTGACGTCAGAGCCACATGCGAATGTGGCTTTTGACATGCCGTGTACTGTAGGCTTTAGTTTATTATTTGTTTCATATCGCCTAGTAATTACATTGGGTATAACTTTTTTCCTGTTCTTATTTGTAAATTTTGTAGCTTGTGGGATGGTGATATCCGATGGATATCGCAAAAATAAATAAATAAAAAACATCACATTAAAAGTGGCCTCAAGCTCGAAAATTCGTCTTCTTTTTATTTAACAAAAATATATTTATTTAGTTATTTTCAACTATTCTTGTAATCGGCAATACGAGAAGTATTCGCATATTGGTTTTATTTACATTTTTCTACATCACTATCAAAAAACATTAAACTCTTTGCAAAATTTTGTTTTGAATTAGCTTTGTCGAAACAATTATTTGTAAATAATTTAAATAATAACTAAACACTAACATGAATGATAAAGATATACTGATGATGCATATAGATTAGCTAACGCATAAAAAATAAAATTTTTTATATAAAGTTTTATTAAATAAAAATATTTACTTTTTTATTATTGTTACTATAATAGTATTTTAAATAAATACAAATTTTATTGCACTGAAAGCTTTATGTAGTTCCTTATTCCGTCTGCTTCGCCATTTCTAAATGAATTGCTTGCTCTTGTTATGGATTTTTGATGATTTGTACTCAAAAGATCAGTAAATAGAACCCTGAAATGCTGCTATATATTGTGCAAAGCATAACAGGAATTAACTATTTTGATAGCTTTATCCGGGGCATAGTGCAACCCACGACCAGAAAACAAACACCTATACTTGCTTTTTAGCACTCGAATGGTTCTCTCGAGAAGTTTCTTGCTTTATCATGAATTTTGTTATACTTCATTTGTTCTTGTTGGTACATTCTGCTCAAGATCTCAAGATATTGCTTTAATGAGCTCACATATATAACGTAAACAAATCTAGCATTATAGTTTGAAACTAAAACAATAAAAAAATGCCTTAAATAATTAAAAAATACTTAAAATCAATACGTTTAGGCTTTAATAGCTTTTCTGTTAAGGTGCAAAAGCTGTACGTCTTTTCTTGGTGCGCAGAAACGAACATGGGTCCTGTCAAAAAATCTCATTACTCCTGGGAACCCTGTACGCGTGTAAACAGCCAAATTTTGGATCTCATCAGTAGCTAGAGCTGCTTTGATCCATTGTGAACAGATATGTTGTTCAAAAATATTTAAAACTTCTTCAAGTACGAAGGAAGGCCACACTTAACTGACATCCGTAAAAAAAAGAAGGCAGTGCATCGTTGACGGAAGAAATGATAGAAATGCAAGTTGATTGCTAATGTGGCAGCACATACATAAAAGCTTTTTATTTGATCTAAAATAACTAATGAATATAAAAATACACGCCGGATCACTTATTTAAAGGCACTAAAAATTTTATATTCAGCAGCTTGTATCTTTTGTAATTTTTAACCGATTGTAGAATTTTAAAATGGGAATGGAAGCTAGATATCTTGAGATGTAAAAAAAATCATGACAATAGTGGTTTCTTAACTAAAGAATATTTTTTGGAGCAATTTATTAAAAATGTCCAAAAAAACCGCAATTTAATGCTCCTTGTATGGAGATGGTATGGGATGTGCAGCAAAGAGGTCATGTAAATGACTGAGAACCGTTGTATTTACGGATGAGAAGAAGTTTAATTTGGATGGTCCTGATGGCTACAACTATTGTTTTCATGATTTGCGCAAAGAAAGGCGATTTTTGAACCGACATCACAGCCGAGAGGGCGGCGTTATGGTGTGGGGTGATATTACGTGCTATGACACTATTGATCTTGAATTTCAAAGTGCAAAAATGACTGGATCAAGCTATAAAACGCTGTTGGAATCAGCTTTTCCGAAGTTCAGTGAACTACTTCGCCCCAAAAGGAGTTCATTGCAAGCCAAAATGTTAATATTCTTGACTGGCTACCTTAACCGCCAGATCAATCAATTACACAGGTCAACACGATTTTTGAGTCTTTCTTCTGTACCTCTGATTTTGATTACTTATGCCAAACTAAAGAAAGAAAAAATATTTTTATCTAATAAAGTTTGCTTTTGTAGATACCAGAACGAAATTTCAACATTTATGGAAAAGGTCTATTTTTCAATGTTAATCATATTTAAAATTAAAACAAGTTATGAATCATATGTTTTAATTAATTTTTATTATAAAAGACAGCACAAATAATCATAAAAATACAAAAAAATGATACAAAAGAAGCTTTAAAAATGAATACTTTTAGTATTTCTAGTGTAGTCGTCAGAACTTTCTCGTATGAGCATCCAAATGTAGTCACCCATCATGTTCTCATTATATTGTCCTTGATATCTTTGTTCAAAGTTCATTATATCCTGGTGGAAGCGATGTTGTCCGATTTGAAACTCGCTCCGTTGAGGCCATGAATGCTGCTGGTAGTGAAGTGCATCGGCTCTACTGTCCCATAAGCAAAGGTAACACGGATATTTAGTGTATCCCCCTTGCATTCCCACCAGAAAACCAACCATTTTGAAATCCCCTATCACGGGCCAGGCATACTGTTCATATTTTAAAACTTGAAGAATCATTTTAACGCTTTCGTAATTTTCTTTGAGCATTACAGAATGAGCCAGAGGAAGTGATGGAAATTTGTTCCCATTATGAAGAAGAACAGCTTTTAAGCTTCTTGTAGAGCTGTCGATGAAAAGACGCCATTCAGAAGAAATGCAAGGGATTTCGATTGCATCAAACAAACCTTTCACATCATTACAGTAACACAGTCCGTCTTCCTTCGTGAAAAACCCAGCAAACATTTCATGATGCTTTCTTTGGTCAGTTATTTTAACGTTGTGCTTGAGCAAATTCCACTGTTTTAGCCGTGAAGCTAATATTTCTGCTTTAATTTTAGGAAGCTTTACGCCTGAAAAAACAGTTTCCTTTTCAACCGGGTGTGGCCTCTATAATTTAAAATATTGCGTGCAAGTACATTTGGGTGCACCTCAAGTTTTTTTATATATTTTTTAACGTTTTTTGAAAATACTGTCTTCACCAACGGAACATCTAGATCTTTATGAATTCGATGATTTCTGACATAACAGGGGGCTGCTGTAATTGTACGTAGAATTTTATTCTGTCGCCTTTGAATTTTTTCGACATTTGATGCTGAGGCAGTGCCCCAAAACTGGATTCCATAGAACCATATTGGTTTCAGTATCGCGTTGTATAAAAGTAGTTTACAGTCTAGGCTTAGTATAGAATTTCTTCTTATAAGCCAATTCATTTGGGCTGCTTTTAATTTCATTTGTGTCAACTTTGCGTCTATATGCGATTTCCATGTTAAACGACGATCAAGATGAACGCCTAGATATTTGACAACAGTGTGTTGCGGTATGGTGTCGGTGTTAATTTGTATAGGCGGGCATGTTTCCTTGCGCAACGTAAAAGTTACGTGTACACATTTCTGCTCGTTAACTTTAATACACCATTGTTTGAGCCAATATTGCAATTTGGATATATACCCTTGTTAGTTGCGCGAAGCTTCTACAGGGCTGTCATGAACGCTTAGAAAAGCTGTATGACCCGCAAATGTTGATGTATGAATATTACTGCTTAACGGTAAGTCAGAGGCATATATTAAATAAAGTAATGGTCCGAAGATACTGCCTTGGGGAACTCTTACTTCGATCGACTGCGGTGAGCTTAAAAAATTGGCTCCTTGGTGTCGTAGAAATTATATCCACTAATTCTAAAATAGCTTCGAGACGACAAATGAGTTTCTGAGATAAGCATAACATCGATTTGTTTATCGAGAAGAAAATATTCTATTTCATTCTTGTGTTGGCAGATGCCGTTTGCGTTCCAAAAACATATTTTCAAGTTCATGGTTTGCTTAATACAGCCTGCAACAAAGTAGACTGCATTTTCAACATATCCTTCATCATATAGGACATGTTGAGAGTAAAAGTATTTACTGTTTGTATTAAGCTCTCAATTGAGGCTTCAATACGGTTTTTGCGCTGTATTCTGGTTACTTTTTAAAATGTTAGCGTATGAAAATTTACTATTAGGTTGTTGCTGAGCAATAGTCGCGTTTGATTTCAATACGTTTGAATATTGTTGCTGATTGGTAGACGGATGAGGTAACTGAGGGTCGCTTAAAAGTGTGATAGGCTGAGCGGGCATATTATTTTCTTTTTTGTGCGAGGAGCGTTTAAAAAACCAGTAAAGAGGGCAGCCTCTATAGTTGGCAGTGTGATTTCCGCCGCAATTGCATCACCTTTTGTTTTGTCACAGTTAGCGGCACTGTGTAGCTCACCACATACAACGCAGACTGTTGGCAACTTGCATTTAATTTTCGTGTGCCCAAATTCTTGGCAGTTCAGGCATTGGATAGGTCCAGCTCTATTATGTGGCTGCTCAACGGTAACTCTCCGGTGCAACAAATACTTTAGATCATAAATTAGATGGGATTAATTTATTTGTATCTTTATGTCACCTGGTTGTAACTCGACTGTAAATATTCGATGGGGGATTTTTTCTCTATTTTTGATGTTTGTAACATTTTTCACCTTGAATCCACTATTTTCAAGGCCAGACTTGACCTCTTCTGGATTCACGCTAGAATCTAAACCTTTTATTACAACGGTTAGACCTTTAGCACTCTTAAGCTGATATGTATAAAAATTTTTTATTCTTGATCTCAAAGTCTGAGACTATTTTTCTGTAATTATTTTCTTTAGATACCTGAATTTTTTTTTTCATTAATTTTCCCACGCTTGATTGGAGTTACGTAAAACTCATTTTCTCCAATTAATGAGATAAGGCTTTTTACCAGAAAGCTGGAGTTCTGTTCTCTTAAATAAATCGGTGGTGGTTCACACGAACTTGTATTAGTTGTGTCTTCATCACCTTGTTCAGTTAAAATCGCGAAACGATTTTCGGAATTTTTTATATTTTGCCGTTGACGAAATTTGAGCAGATTTGGGACTTGCTTGGGGATCGCTATTTTCATTTGCTGTATCCATAATTTTATTAATTTTGTGCACGTTGGTCACCTGGGTATTTATTGTTTGTTTGTTAAATAAACATTCTTACTGCTTGTAGGTTTATTATTGTTGTTTTTCGTAGAAGATGAACTCATTTAGAGTTCTCTTTTTTTGTGTTCACTTATGAGTTTGTATTTGCATATGTATATGTATATTACACGCAAGCAAAAAATTATATAAAACCAGTATAATAACTGTTTAATCAATGTTTTGTTTTTGTTTTATTTTTTTGGTGATTTTAGCTTTATATAATTTTTAATATTCAGTTGCTTCGATTATTAAAACGCGTCTGTACACTGCGAGAGTTAAAACTGAATGAATGAACCGGTATTGTCATGATTTTTTTATATCTCAAGATGTTAGGTTCCATTTCCATTTTAAAATTCTGCAATATAGCAAAACACTACTTTAATTTTGTTATCCCACATGGTTCCCAGCTACCTACTGGGAGTCTCTAGACGGCTGTTTTTGGTCATCTGCGAGCACATTTTTTAATCGTAGACGATTCCTCGAACGGGCGAAACTGTTACATGAGCTGATTCATTGTAAGATTATTCTAAAACGCAGCGAAAGGTGTTTATATTAATCATAGAACAAATTGTCTGGCAATAGTGTTGAGATTATCTAACAAATCTTTCATAAAAAATGCAAGAATCGTATGAGACTCATACAGAGATTATGTTACAACTGTTCATATGTATTAAAAATTATATTATAAACATTCACACATACAATTATATAAATATGAACATACATATATGTATATTGTTCTATGGCACACAGAACAAAATCTATTGGGACACTTAAAGGAAAAACAGAATTTAAGAAAAACTTTACTGCGCTTTGCTCCAATGACTTAAAAATTACCACGTTCTATGACGTCTTATGCCTACATTTTTTTAGTTTTAGTCATCGTACAATACACATTTCTAGAATTGAATATTGAACATTGTGTCTGAAAATGTGTTAGAAAGTAATACATAATTATAAAAACTATTTGATGTTATTTTATTCTTACTCCTCAGATAATCATCAGAAGATTCTTTTAGGAGTTGTATATTAAACAAATGACGATCGTTTCAGAAAATTAGTAAAAATGTAATAATTAAAAAAATATTTTTGATGTTTTTGTTATTGTTTTCTGTCTGATAATCATCAGAAGATTCTTTTAGGATTTGTTTATTAAACACAATCGTCTAACAAACACCCAATGCTACTACTTACTAATTTCATCGTATATGGCCGTATGTGCTCGATACTTTGTTAAATAAATAAATGAAAATTAAATCAAATCATTATTTATACTTACTGCTCCAATGCTGACAATGCGATCAAAATGATGAATATATACATGTACAAAAACTCTAAATAATCGAGTTAATATTTTTCTGCATAGGCTTCGAAAAGTTTTTGGGAATGGGACATCTAAAAAAGGAAACAAATATTAGCAGTTTAAAATGTTTATATGTACTCACAAAAATATATATTTTTAGTTGCTATAATTAGTTTCTTAAGGTTACAAGTAATACAAATCAGTATTACATCAGCGCTATGCACAATATTTTAAAAAACACACTAAAATAGATAAGCTTTGTTAAACATGTGCAGGGTTACCGACAAAAATTTTAAAATGGGACACAAAAAAAATACTTCATAAACAAAATGGCAGCAAATATGTCAATTTGCAAAATGAAATAAATCTACAAATCCTGTTATCTATTGTATTTCAAAATCATTTAATATTTTTGAAAGAAAATTAATCAATACACGGAAAACACAGTTTCATCGTGATAACCGAATTTGTGCTTAATTGAATTTTGTAAGGTCTATATCGGTTAAAGTTGTTTTTTTTTATAATTTTATTATTTATTGAATTTTTTATTATAAATTGAAATATCAGTAAGTTGTTCAAATCTTAAATCTAAAAATGTTATAATATATGTTTAGCCAACGCTAAACAAAATTATTAATTCCAACGGTTGATTTTTGTTTTTTTACATCTCGTGTATGGCTGAGAGAAAAAGTATCCCTCCTCACAGCCGGGTGTCTTCTCTATACTCTAGAATATTGCGCGCAAGTGGATTTGGGTGAAATTAAAGTTTTTTTATATATTTTTTCGCATGTTATGAAAATACTGGCTTCACAAACGGAACATCTAGATCTCTATGAATTCGAAGATTTCTGATATAACAGGCGGCTGCTGTGATTGGACGTAGAATTTTGTTTTGTCGCCTATGAATCTGAAAGTACTGAAATACTGAAAGTTAAAATCAAAAAAAAAAAACAAAACAAAACATTGATTAAACAGTTATTATACTGGTTTTATTTTATTTTTCTTTTTTTTGCGTGCGTGTAATATACATAAATATTTGCATACACAAACTCAATAAGTGAACACAAAAAAAAGAGAACTCTAAATGAGTTCATCTTCTGACAACTACAACAACAATAAACCTACAAGCAGTAGAAATGCTTATTTAACTTTTGTTGCTAATGACGACAATAAAATAAATGAATTAAACACAAACTTGAATTCTACACTAAACACAACTACTCGTACGCGATCATGCTCTCTGAACATGTTAAATAGTGATCAAGAAGCAACAACAATTGCACCCATTAGCAAACTTGTCAGCTTAGCTGTACAAACAAACAAACAAATAATAATAAGGTGACCAACGTGCACAAAATTGTAAATGCGGTGAGTACAATAAGTAATAATAAAATTCAAACAGGTATGGACAGATACATAAATGTACTAAAAAGGGGAAGAAGTCCCAAATCAGCGCAAATAGCATCAACGGCAAAAGTTCCCAGAGATGGGAAAAATAATATAAAAAATTCCTAAAATCGTTTTGCGATTCTAAATGAACAAGGCGATGATGACACAACTATAACAAGGTCGAGTAAACCCCCACCGATGTATTTAAGAGAGCAGAACTCTAGTTTTTTTGGTTAAAAGCCTTATCTCCTTAATTGGAGACAATGAGTTCTATGTAACTCCAATTAAGCGCGGAAATATTAACGAAAAAAAATCTAGGTAGTGCAAGAAAGTAATTACCGAAAAATAGTTTCTGACCTTGAGTCAAAGAACGAAAATTTTCACACGTACCAACTAAAGAGTGCTAAAGGGCTAACCATCGTAATAAAAGGTATAGACTCTTCCGTGCATCCAGAAGTGGTAAAGTCTGGCCTTGAAAATTGTGGCTTCAAAGGCAAAAGTGTTTCAAACATTAAAAATAGGGAAAAAAAATCCACCAACCTATTTTTAGAGTCGAGGTACAGCCAGGTGACTTGAAAATAAGAAAGAATGAATCTCACTCAATTTATAATTTAAAGTACTTGTTACACCGAAGAGTTACCGTTGAGCTTGCACATAAAAAACTGGACCTGTTCAATGCCTGAATTGCCAAGAATTTGGCCATACCAAAACTTATTGCAAGTTGCCTACTGTTTGCGTTGTATGTGGAGAGCTACACAGTACGCCGAACTGCGACAAAATAAAAGGTGACCACAAGGCGAAAACATGTGACAATTGCGGCGGAAATCACACTGGCAACTTTAGAAGCTGTCCTCTTTACTCTTTTTTTAAAAATTCGTCGAACAGAAAAACAATTGTTATTCCCGCTCAGCCCAACACCGCTTTAAACTACCCACAGTTACCTCAACCGTCGTTTAGCCATAATCAATACTCAAATGTTTTAAAGTCTAACACGACTCTTATGCTGGGAACACAATTGGGACGAACGCCGAATTTCGTCTAGCACGACGAATTCGTTGGCAAAAGTTCGTTGCATAAATTCGTCGTGTGGCGCACAACTGTGACGAACAAACAACTGTGTGTATTTTTTATTACAAATTTGCTTTTATATACATACAAACATAACAACGATAGTGTTACCGTATAAAGAAAATAATTTCTTTATAAAATTAAACATTAAAAAAAACTATTAAAAACAAATTTCATCTTTAATAATTATGTATATTTAACTAAAATGCTCTATATCATAAAAAGAAGAATTTATTAAAGTAAAAATTAACATTATTTACTAATTTAATCAAAGAAAATTTTTTAATTTTTCAGGCTTAAGTTCGTTTTCTCTAAATATAATTTTTATTATAAATTAAATTATTATTTAAATTAGAAAGAAAAATCTAGTGGCTCTTAATATTTGAACAGACAAATAAAAATTAGACTGCGCGGAGGGTTGAACTGACATCGATGTTTCGAGACTAACCACAGTCTCATCATCAGAGTTGTCTACCGCTTAGACCTCACTGCCACCACGGCAGCTGCAATCACATTAGTTAAAGATTCTCTATCATTAATTGAATCTGCTGAATTAGAAATCAAATAAGAAACACTAGAATAAAGCTCAACTTGAACAAGATAGACTTTGAAAAAGTATAGTAAAGTTCCAACCCATTAAAAATAAATGATAAAAGCTGTAGTGTAAAAACTTACATGTAATTAAGCAGATTCAATTAATGATAGAGGATCTTTAACTAATGTGATTGCAGCTGCCGTGGTGGCAGTGAGGTCTAAGCGGTAGACAACTCTGATGATGAGACTGTGGTTAGTCTCGAAACATCGATGTCAGTTCAACCCTCCGCGCAGTCTAATTTTTCTTTGTCTGTTCAAATATTAAGAGCCACTAGATTTTTCTTTCTAATTTAAATAATAATTTAATTTATAATAAAAATTATATTTAGAGAAAACGAACTTAAGCCTGAAAAATTAAAAAAATTTCTTTGATTAAATATCACTCAGTTCGAATAAAAAATTCACAACTTAATTATAAAAAACTAAAGGCACGTAGCTAAGAATGTGTTAGTACATCACAGTTGTTTATACAATATAAAAAAAACAGTTGTATATACATATGTATAACGTATTACATTCCATTACCTCTAGAGTATTGGTAGCCGAAGGCTGCCACCTAGAAATCAAATAAGAAACACTAGAATAAAGCTCAACTTGAACAAGATAGACTTTGAAAAAGTATAGTAAAGTTCCAACCCATTAAAAAAAATGATAAAAGCTGTAGTGTAAAAACTTACATGTAATTCAGCAGATTCAATTAATGATAGAGGATCTTTAACTAATGTGATTGCAGCTGCCGTGGTGGCAGTGAGGTCTAAGCGGTAGACAACTCTGATGATGAGACTGTGGTTAGTCTCGAAACATCGATGTCAGTTCAACCCTCCACGCAGTCTAATTTTTCTTTGTCTGTTCAAATATTAAGAGCCACTAGATTTTTCTTTCTAATTTAAATAATAATTTAATTTATAATAAAAATTATATTTAGAGAAAACGAACTTAAGCCTGAAAAATTAAAAAAATTTCTTTGATTAAATATCACTCAGTTCGAATAAAAAATTCACAACTTAATTATAAAAAACTAAAGGCACGTAGCTAAGAATGTGTTTGTACATCACAGTTGTTTATACAATATAAAAAAAACAGTTGTATATACATATGTATAACGTATCACATTCCATAACCTCTAGAGTATTGGTAGCCGAAGGCTGCCACCTAGAAATCAAATAAGAAACACTAGAATAAAGCTCAACTTGAACAAGATAGACTTTGAAAAAGTATAGTAAAGTTCCAACCCATTAAAAAAAATGATAAAAGCTGTAGTGTAAAAACTTACATGTAATTCAGCAGATTCAATTAATGATAGAGGATCTTTAACTAATGTGATTGCAGCTGCCGTGGTGGCAGTGAGGTCTAAGCGGTAGACAACTCTGATGATGAGACTGTGGTTAGTCTCGAAACATCGATGTCAGTTCAACCCTCCGCGCAGTCTAATTTTTCATTGTCTGTACAAATATTAAGAGCCACTAGATTTTTCTTTCTAATTTAAATAATAATTTAATTTATAATAAAAATTATATTTAGAGAAAGCGAACTTAAGCCTGAAAAATTAAAAAAATTTCTTTGATTAAATATCACTCAGTTCGAATAAAAAATTCACAACTTAATTATAAAAAACTAAAGGCACGTAGCTAAGAATGTGTTTGTACATCACAGTTGTTTATACAATATAAAAAAACAGTTGTATATACATATGTATAACGTATCACATTCCATAACCTCCAGAGTATTGGTAGCCGAAGGCTGCCACCTAGAAATCAAATAAGAAACACTAGAATAAAGCCCAACTTGAACAAGATAGACTTTGAAAAAGTATAGTAAAGTTCCAACCCATTAAAAAAAATGATAAAAGCTGTAGTGTAAAAACTTACATGTAATTCAGCAAATTCAATTAATGATAGAGGATCTTTAACTAATGTGATTGCAGCTGCCGTGGTGGCAGTGAGGTCTAAGCGGTAGACAACTCTGATGATGAGACTGTGGTTAGTCTCGAAACATCGATGTCAGTTCAACCCTCCGCGCAGTCTAATTTTTCTTTGTCTGTTCAAATATTAAGAGCCACTAGATTTTTCTTTCTAATTTAAATAATAATTTAGTTTATAATAAAAATTATATTTAGAGAAAACGAACTTAAGCCTGAAAAATTAAAAAAATTTCTTTGATTAAATATCACTCAGTTCGAATAAAAAATTCACAACTTAATTATTATTTACTAATATATTTTAAAACTAAAAAAAAACATGGGAACGCTGTACTGATTTCTTCGTTGTTCGTTGGCGTATGAAATAGAAATAAATCTATCAGAGAATTCGTCACATACGACGAATTTCGTCGACGTCGGTGCTGTGGTCACTTTCATATGAATGCATGTGTTCTATTTTTGACGACGAATATTCGCAAAGAAAAATTCGTCGTTCGTCCCAATTATGTTCCCAGCATTACTCAGCAAAAACCTAATATTTCATACGCTAAAATTTAAAAAAATAGCCGGAATACAGCGCAAAAATCGGTAACAGCAAACGAAGTTCCAGGCTCTAATTTTAGTCGTATTGAAGCCTCAATTGAGGGCTTAATACAAACAGTAAATACTTTTACTCTCAACATGTCCTGTATGATGCAGGAAATTTTAAAAATTCAGTCTAGCTTGTTGCAGGCTGTATTGAACAAACCATGAACTTAAGAATCTGGTTTTGGAACGCAAACGGCATCTGCCAACATTAAAACGAAAAAATATACTTTCTTCTGGATAAACAAATCGATGATATGCTTATCTCAGAAACTCATTTGACCTACCGAAGCTATTTTAGAATTAGTGGATATAATTTCTACGACAGCAAGGATCCTCGAGGCAGAGCTTGTGGTGGTTCGGGAATCCTAATAAAAACGCGAATAAAACACTACCTGTTGAATAATTTTTGTGAAGATTATATTCAAGCAACAAACAACTGCATTGAAAACTACTATCAAAAATTTGTAATATCTAGAGTTGGGCATAATCGTTCCTTTTGCGGTATCGTTCCGAACCGGACCGAAAGATTAAAGAAACTAGGTCGTTCCTTTCGTTCATCGTTCCTGTCATTGGTGTTCCGCACACGAGTCTAATTATGCTGGCATAACATGAGAGTTTTTAGGCGAGAGGGGTGAAGAGAGCGGTTTTTCGTTGGAACAATTTTTCAAGCAGCCTCATACCCGCACAAGCAGCACAAAACTAACACATACACAAGCCAAACAGCAAATGAATACAAAAAAGACTAACACACACAAAGCTGAGTACACGTATACATTTTATGCCAGATGAATTAGTCTCGTGTGTAAAAAAAAGAACAAAAATTGTGCGGCTTAAAAATTCATCTCGTGTGCGGAACCCCATTTACTTTTTACCTTGGTATAATAAGCAATGTATGTATATGCACCAATACAACACTAAAAAAACAGGGAGCTGTCAAAATAGCTTTTAATTGATAACAAAGGTAAAATACATTTACAATAAATTTAAAGTGCCATTAATAATAGTAATTATATTTGTTCCCATTTTTTTTATCAGAAACCACTGTCTAGCGCGTCATGCCGATATAATTACATCCATTCAGACGATGATTTATATGCTTTCTATGACCTACCCAAAATACATGGACTTGAATTTGCGCTGCTTTATTCCTGGTCGTGTACTTGATGAGATCTTTCGCACTTTACGTTTGATATCGAAAACAAGCAAGCCACTGAGACCACATGAGGTTTTGCAGGAATTACGTGACATTTCGTCGATGGCAATAGAACATTTTGACTAAAGAATCGCCAATAATCTGAAAAAGTCATTTGCTGATTCAATTAAGATTTGTGGTGGCGGTGGGTATTGCGCTGATACCAGAGATTGGCAGCAACTATTGGCTTAGGTAATATATCGTTCAGCGGCATGGGAACTTCAGCTCCCACAATATTAAATAGTGCCGCAATGTCTATATACTATAATAATACTTATGCTCTCGAACAACGTTTAGGTTTTATTGGCGAAAGTTTGAGTGGAAATTCTCTGAAAACGACTTTAAATGATTGTGAACCCTTGCAAGCATCATTTACTTCAACATCCACATCCCATTGGAGGCTGCCCAGAAGCTCGAACAACAATGATGTATTTAAAAAAACTAGAACCTGAATATAAGAGGGGTATTTTTAAGGTAAATATTTGTTTTCATATTGCGACATAATTGAATCTCAAAAGTAGAAATAAAGCCACAAACGATTAACCCTTATAAACTGTTGAAAAAGCTTATTTACGTGAAATTCAATGTTATACTTTTATAATAAACTAATTGCAGATGCATCGTATGCAGCAGTCAAAATCCACAAAACAAAAGGTTGCAACAAATTTTAAATACTGTTACTGAATTGAACGTACAAATTGTAGAATTAAAAAAACGTTTAGAAGACGTGAAATATCTGCCAATATACGGCATTATTAGTGGCGCGGAGCCCACATAAACTGAAAAGTACAAGTGGTTCAGCTGCGAAGCCTCAGATAACAACTCGAATAAAAGACACATTGATGCTAAAGAAGTATTTCCTTCTGGCTATAAAAGACCAGAGGACATCTGTGGTTTAAAAGTAAAAAAGCCAAAACTGCAATCTTTACATCTTTACAGTATTTACCATGATACAATTAATATAAGGCACATGCAGAAATACAAAAACAACCAACTCTATGTATTTTGTTGGTAGAAAATTTAATTTCGGAAGTTAAAATTGTAAATACGTATGTAGTATGTACATATGTGTGTGTGTCAAACTGTGACAAAAATATAAATAAAAATTATATATATATAAAAAATATGTGTTTATTTTTTATTAACAATATCTTTCTATGTATTTTACTTTTCATTTGGAGCTGCGTCGCTAAACTAGATTTGAGCTAAAATAAATATCAAATAATTTCCCTAAAACAATGTCGCATTTTCTGAAGAACTATGGAATAATTACAGAAAATTTTTGTGATAAAAACTAACTAATAGTGCATTTACATTGTCTCGAAATCTAGTACTTACGAGATTTCGAGCTAAATCTAGTTTTTTTTACTAGATTTCCCATACAAAATGAAATCTACTATGTCACTTGATTTCGACGAAATCTACCTAAATCTAGTAGTACTTAGTGATGCAACTATGGTTTCTTTCCAAATAAAATAACGAAAAACTGTCGTTGTGATCGGACGTGTTATTTTTGAGAGCGCTAAAATATCACCTAAAGTAAATGTATAACACAGAAGCTATTCTAAACAGCATAAAACTTAATAAATATTCTTAATAATAATCGGTGGTCTTTTTAATTTAATTTAATCAACCAAACCAATCTTAAAATATTTAAATAACAAATAAATCTAAAATATCAACAAAGTCCAACAAATAAACACACACAATTCGATAAAAATAAATATGCAATTTAATGCAAATGTAACCATACCAATACCAATAACAATAACAAAAACTACAAACATAATATAAAAATATTACAAAATATTACAAAAATTCCAAGGAACCCGTTATTGAAGCAATAACAAATATAAAATTGCATAATAATAAAATAAATAAATAAAATATCTTAAATGATCGTGCAAGTATGTTTATTAATTCCTTAAATAACAATAAGAAAATAGACAATATTAGTTGTGCTTGTGCTTGATTTAAAACTAAACATTAGAATAAAACACAAATATAAAACTCTTAAATCAACAAGATTAAAACAAATAAATTATTTCTCTTGTATAATTATCTCACTCTTGTATAAATAAAAAACCCAAATCTCTAAAAACATCAACAACTAACAAGATCTACAAATACAAACAACAACAGTGCTTATAAATTTACTGAAACCTGTTTTTAACATTCCACAGTCCAAAACACATACATACATACAAAACAAAATATAATAATCATCTCTACTTCAATGTATAGTTCTAAACTTAGAAGTCAAAACAACAATAAAAATATTAACAAGCTGAAACAGAGAAAGCAACAAATAACATCAGATATTATGGATAACTCAAGTTCAGCTCCCGCGCCAAAACGAGTAAGAGAAGTTATCCAAACATCTATACTTGAAAGTACCCCAAATACTAGTAGCCGTACAAACTCAGATTCTCTTTATTTACACAATGTAAGCTCACCGCTCAAGCTCATGCAAATAATGGATAAGCGTTTTGAAAAATTAAGTGAACAATTACAAACATCCATGCAAACTATGTTTCGCGAGTGTGAAAATCGTTTAATAAATGAGATAGATAAAAGCTTTAACAGCATTAAAAATGAACTGCATAATGTCACTGAAAGAGTTGTAAAATTGGAAACAGTCGTGGCTAACATAAAAAGTATGCAAGATGAAATTAAAGCTTTAAAATCTAAAGTGAAGCAACAAGAAAATATAAATGTTGCTTGTGAATTAAGACTCAACGAAATTCCTTACAAACCTAATGAGAATCTACCCGAAATTTTTGAGAGTATCTGCAAAACTATTAATACATCGGTCCCTGCAATTAAAACGATTTATAGGCTACAAAACCATAACAATAAACACACATCAGACTCGATAGATGCGGTAATAATTGTGAAGTTTTGGTCCCCTTATGATAAGAACTACTTTCTTAAAACATTTGCTAATTGGCGTAAAACTAATCCGCGGTTTTTCTTCACATTGAGACATATTGGTGATAATTCTGACAATAAATTTTATGTCAATGAAAACCTTACGTCTACAAACTTTAAAATTTTACGCGCTGCTACGCGCCTTAAAAAGGAGAATCGAATACATAGCGCATTTACTATACGTGGCTTGGTTTATGTCAAAATTTCTGCTAGTGATCAGGCAATACTTATTGATGAGTTGGAACATCTCAACAATTTATTTCGTGTTCCAGATGGGTCTGTTGCCGCTGGTGAATATCGTGATGTTACCAATCATATACAATCCTAATATCACAATTTTATCACCGTTATATTATTTTTGGCCTTTGCCTGAAATTTTTATTGTTGTTGTGTTTTCTCATTTTTACAACATTATTACATTGTTAATTATTTTAACTATATATAACTATTTGTGCGTTATTCATTTTAGTAATATCCTTTACATGTCATCGAGAAATGATAATATAATATACTCCTTGTGCGTTACTTTTTCTTATATAACAGTAAACATCAATGAACACATTAAACAATAATAATAATAGGGTTCGTTCTAGAGATGGGACTGGTTTGATGGTAAAAATTTTGGCAACTCAAAGAAGAGGTATTAAAATATGTCACATCAATGCCCAGAGCTTGAGACCTAAGATGGAAGAGTTTGGATTTATTTTTGAAAATTCCGGCGTTGATGTAATATGTGTATCTGAGACTTGGTTTAAGCCTGAGTACACTGATTTATCGATTTCTTTGCGGGGTTACAATGTCAGGAGGGTTGATAGAAATGGCTATGGAGGCGTGGCAATTTATGTAAAAAAAGGAATTGCGATCAAAGTTCTCAGTAAATCTACTGACAATTTTATGGGTACTGGTGCCGACAGTTCTGAAAATCTAATAGAATATTTATTTCTGGAAGTTAGTTGTGAGGGAAGGAAGCTACTTTTAGGTTGCGTTTATAGACCAAATAATCGCATGTGTATGGAGAGATTTATGAACGCTCTGGAAACATACACAGTCTTGTACGAAGATGTTATTATTACAGGCGATTTCAATTCAAACATCTTAGTAAGCCCATACCTGCCTGATAACATGCTTACACTTGGTCTTAGTTCCCCAAACAGAAATAATGCTACACATTTTACAAATACAAGCAACACACTTCTTGATCTCTTCTTTGTGAGTGACATTTCGAAGGTGTTGCTTTATGACCAACTCTCTGCCTCGTGCTTTTCACATCATGACCTAATTTTCATGACGTATAATTTTCAGTTAAATATACCCGTACAACTTGTCAGATACCGGGAGTTTAAAAATATTGACTATATTAGGTTAGAAGAAGAATTTTATAGAATTGATTGGAGCATTTTATATAGCTTAATTTCCGTGGATGATCAGCTATCTTTTCTGCAACACAACTTGAACTACTTATACGATCTTGTGGTTCCTTTAAGAACAAAAATTATAAATAGACATAATAAGCCCTGGTTCACTCCTGACATAAAACAAGCGATTAATCGCAGGGATTTGCTATATGCTAGATGGAAACGTTTCAGAACCTCAGATTTGCATGATGAATATCGAGTATCACGCAAGATAACCAACGGGTTAATTAGGAAAGCAAAATCGGAATTCTATGCCTCAAAGTTCTCTACTGCCATAGACTCGAAGAAAACCTGGAGAACGATTCGCGAAATTGGCATCGGAAAACCTGGTGGCCAAGAACCCTGTGCCATCGACGCTAACATCTTAAATAATCAATTCTTAAATATTCCGAATGTGTCACCAAATACTGATTACTATAATTTCGATAATAATCTCTCACATACCAGTTTCAATTTTACCAACGTACGGCAATGTGATGTCTTATCCAGTCTGCTATATATAAAATCAAGTGCAGTTGGTGTGGATGGAATTGATCCCAGGTTTCTGAAGATCCTAATTCCAAAACTTCTTCCCCTTATAACTTTTGCTTTTAACAAGATCTTTACCACCAACCAGTATCCAAAAATTTGGAAACTGGCTAAAGTAATTCCTATTCCAAAATCCAATTCTGATTACAGGCCCATAGCAATCTTGCCATTTTTATCCAAAGTCTTTGAAAGATTAATCCACAATCAAGTTACACAATATCTTGAAACTAATAATATGCTGACTAATCGGCAATCTGGCTTCCGTAAAAATCATAGTTGCATAACGGCTCTTTTAGATGTTAGTGAAGACATAAGACAGCAAGTAGAGTGCGGCAATGTTACTTTTTTAGTTCTCTTGGATCACTCCAGAGCGTTCGATACGGTTGACCATTGCATTTTGTGTCTTAAACTTAGACATATGTTTGGATTCGCATCAACTGCCACAGGTCTAATTTATTCATACTTAGTCGATAGATACCAATATGTTGAAACGCCCACCTCAGTTTCAACATCTTTGCCATTAACTCGAGGTGTTCCGCAAGGCTCCATCTTAGGTCCTCTCCTTTTTTCACAATACGTGAATGATCTTCAGGGCAAACTGGAACACTGCAGAATTAGATTGTATGCGGACGATATTCAGCTTTATATTAGCTGCTGCAACACCGCCGTTGATGAATGTGTGAGGACGCTAAATCAGGAGTTAGGTCGTGTCTACGAGTGGGCCACCGCTAATGGTCTAGCTATTAATCCAACTAAGTCCAAGTGCCTGATTATCAAAAAGAGGTTATCAAATTTTGATTGCAATCCGATTTTAACATTAAACAACCAGTCCATAGATATTGTAAATTCTGCTAAGAATCTTGGTATATATTTTAACAGCACTCTCACTTGGTCTAATCACGTTAATTTTGCGTGCGGTCGAACGTTTTCAATGTTAAGAAATCTCTGGCAAACGCAGTATTGTACTCCAATTAAAATTAGAATAATCCTTGCCAAATCGTATTTAATACCGATTTTATTGTACGGCTGTGAACTTTTTGCCATCTGCGATAGCGTAAGTAAAAGAAAACTTAACGTGATCTTTAATAATATTATTCGGTACGTATATGGTCTCAGAAGATATGACCATATTTTCCCCTACGTAACCTTGCTTTATGGCATTACTTTTGATGATTATGTAAGAGTGCGCACTTTACTGTTCATGCATAAAATTATATATACACATCAACCTGAACATCTCTTCGAACGTTTAAGCTTTTCAACGCTTGCCAGAGGTAAAAGACTTCTAGCGTTTGGTCATCGATCTCTGGTTTCTAAATACCACTTCTTTATTAATGCTGTCACGTTAAAATACAAAGTAGAATACTTTGATGATAACGGACTATGAGTTTGTGTTGATTATTAGTTCCAAACAGTAATGAGGGAATTTCGTACTAACCAGCACTGTTTCATTGTAGAATAAAAATTGAATTAAAAATTAATTCTCATATTCTATTTCTGTTGAAAAACTGGTTAAATAGTTGATATTCTTCTCAATTAGTATCCACTTTACGAAAATTGTAAAGATGGAAAATTGAACGCTGATGAGAGGTGTAGCGGCCTTGAAATCAGTACTGATACGTTCTGCTAAAAACTGATTGGATATAAATAATAATATTTTCCAACACAAAAAAAAACTCTTAGTAATTTTGAGTTTTCATTAATTCAATAAAACTGAACTTGAGCCTGATAATATTACTTTTCATATGTAAATTAATATAAGTTCAATAATAATTACGTTTATTCGTAATAATAATATAAAAATATTAATTCCGCTTGGGCACGAGCTATAAATACCCTAATAACAGGGGTCACAGTAATATGTGAACTTCCCTAATATAGAGTAAAAACAACAAAAACGTTAAAATACAAAGTAGAATACTTTGATGATAACGGACTATGAGTTTGTGTTGATTATTAGTTCCAAACAGTAATGAGGGAATTTCGTACTAACCAGCACTGTTTCATTGTAGAATAAAAATTGAATTTAAAATTAATTCTCATATTCTATTTCTGTTGAAAAACTGGTTAAATAGTTGATATTCTTCTCAATTAGTATCCACTTTACGAAAATTGTAAAGATGGAAAATTGAACGCTGATGAGAGGTGTAGCGGCCTTGAAATCAGTACTGATACGTTCTGCTAAAAACTGATTGGATATAAATAATAATATTTTCCAACACAAAAAAAAAAAAAAAAAAAATCTTAGTAATTTTGAATTTTCATTAATTCAATAAAACTGAACTTGAGCCTGATAATATTACTTTTCATATGTAAATTAATATAAGTTCAATAATAATTACGTTTATTCGTAATAATAATATAAAAATATGTTCTGTTTTTGTATTTTTTTTTACTTCAAATTTTTGATAATTTTTAATATTCAGTTTCGACGATTATAAAACGCGTCTGTACATTGCGAGAGTTGAAACTGAATGTTCCGTTGGTGAAGACAGTATTTTCAAAACACGCGAAAAAATATATTGAAAAACTAGAGTTGCACCCAAATCCACTTGCGCGCAATATTCTTCATTACAGAGGCCACACCCGGTTGATAATGAGGGATACTCTTTCTCTCAGCCGTACACGAGAGATGTAAAACAACAAAAATCAACCGTTGAAATTAATAATATTGTTTAGAATTGGCTAAACATATGTTTAACATTTTTAGATTTAAGATTTGAACAACTGATTGATGTTTCAATTTAAAAGTGAAGATTCAGTAAATAATAAAGACTACAAAAAAAAAAGTGCACGCTGTGGTGACTGTCATTGCCTCAGGCATAAGGGGACTTGTTCTAGTGGTTTCTGAATCAAGGGCAGTGACTTTAAAGTCATGAATACAAAATGTTATCCAACTACAACAAGTGTTTAGTGCATAGTTATGCCACTAGGCGTATAGTACTTTTTAAGGTCAAAGTGGTAGAGAGCTGTGCCGAGGTCCTGAATGGCTGGATTAGTGTATAAAGGAATCTTAGTCCCAAAAAGCTATTCCCTCCAGTGCCTATGGCACGGGCCGGTTGTAGACATTTGTCTAGTCGCACGCAGGCCATCACTGCGCGGATGGTCTTCCTTTTACTGGCATACTCGTGGGAAAAAAATAGACCTTTCTAATAACAATTCCAGGGACGTTGACGACGCTGACACAAACAAACATGTCGTGAACAAATTCGATAGAATTAATGTCCTGTCAGTGTTCTCCTGGGGAGACGATTTCCATTGGTGAGGCTTGTGGAGGCTGACAAAGCTCTGGATGCATCTCTCAAGGATGTAAGCGCAATATCAGCAGGCACAACCATCTCTTAAATCTTTGACTTGGACCAACAAATAGTAGCCTTTGGCCTCGCTGGAGTGTAAGGGGAATGCTGGTAAAGATATTCGGGTCGCCGTTGATGAGGAGTCTCTCAAGAGACTGGGGGTGTTGTTAGGTTCGGCTTGGGGCCAGTCAGATTCAGGTTTCCGAAATCTGATGATCCCAGGGAGGCTGCGAGTGGTGCAGATAAACCTGTATCATAGTGAGGCAACTTCGGCCGAGTTGACAGCACACCTTAACAGATCGCAGGTAGATTTGGCTCTAATCCAGGAACCCTGGATAAATAAAAATGGGGTTTGTGGACTGGAAGTCATGGGCTACACTTTGTATGTCCCGGGCACAGGGGACAAGGATAGAGACTTGCATTTTAGCAAGGAAGGATCTAAATCTAATACTATTTAATTCTTTCAGCCAAGGAGACTTAGGAAAAGCAGGAATTTGTGCTTGCTGCTGTCTACTTGCCCTATGAGGCTGTTGATCCACCAGGCAAGGGTGTGCTGAAGCTCACGGAGTATGGTTGAGTGGCAGCATATTGGTTGGTACTCGAGTGTGATGCAAACACACACCATAGTCAGTGGGGAAGCAGTAACATAATTAAAGGGGTGATTTACTATTTGATTTTTTAACTTCTTGTAATATGTCTATCTGTAACACGGGCAATTCGCCAACGTTCTGGAATATTGATAAGGCGGAGGTTAAAGACTTAACACAAGCCAACAGCAACAAGAATCTTTTAGAGAACTGGAGGGTTGACACAGACTGTTCTTTTTCAGACCACAGTAGGATATCCGTCAATCTTAACGCTCCTCTGGGGATTGATACAACAAGAGGGGTGGAAGAGGAGGTGAATTATTTCACCAATATATTTAGAGAAAGTTTTGAGCTATCCTGTCCACTAGTTTTCCCAAGAAAAAGGATACAGCAATCGTGGCGGAAAAGTGATCTTAGAGATATGCGTTCTGCGGTAAGAAGGCAGTTCAATAGGGCACAACTTACAGGCAGTGTAGAGGATTGGGACAGTTATAAAGTCCTGTATAATGGGTACAAGGAGGATATCAAAAGAGCGAAAGGAGCCTCATGGAGGAATTACTGTGGAGCCATTGATTCTGTAAATGAGCTATGATGGCTCATGGACGGAATCCAGCTCTGAGACCCTTTCTGTACTTGGACACCCTCCGGGTGGTAGATAGTCTCATCTTGTTGATTCTCAACAACAAGATGTAACTCCTCCCGGGGTAGAGGGTAATCTGACTTTTATAGACATGACCTTTTGTCAGTTACCTATAAAAACTTATATACACGGAACCATCTCTGAATTAACAGAACAACGGGAAGTGTATATATTTTATAATGAAGGAAGTGGCTTGCCACGTAAGTCTTCATAGAAGGTGTAAGGGTACCTAAGGTCTAGCCCATGAGCAAAACCAATAGGAAGCTAATCCCTTGGGATTTACTTTCGAAACTCTACCAGTAGTTTGAACTGGTACTACGGGGACCGTCTGCCCACATGGGGGAATGACTAACGTCGGGAAGTAGAGTTATCTACTTCTTCCGGTAACATAATCCCGTGTCCGGTTGTTGGTTGAGGTCTGTTTCGAGAGTTCACGTAGTGGTTGTGGTTGTTACCAAAAGCTGGGAGAGGTGTTGGTTTAAAGACTGATGCTCGCTTAGCGGACTTCGTGTCTACCAACGCGAAACCTTTATGTGCTGTTGTGAATCAACAGATTCAAGAGTTTAGGTAGCTCGCTCACGTTTGCACATGACGGGCCTTGGTCATGTCTGATAAGTTGCCACCTGTTGTTGCACCCTCGGGATGCCTTTAGGTTTTCCCGAGAGGGGTGGCAGGGGGCGATGGTGAATGCTTAATCTACACTAAGTGCTTAAGTACACCGTCAGATGAACCGTAAGGTGGGTGCTGACGTTAACTCTAACACAACTCTACTGTGGACACTCACTTTCCTGGCTGTATGGAAGTAGCAAGAGTGGCAACGATGGGGAATATTTTCAAACCGTTATCGTTAGCGCAATCAAGGGAGATAATGGACGACATGATGAGAGGAGAAAACAGCGTGGGCTATAAATACCCACGAGCCGCATAAATCACCAGGCCCGGATGATATTTTTCCGGCTATGCAGCAGAATATCTCAGAACACGTACAGGTATCCCTGAAATATCTGCCAATATACGGCATTATTAGTGGCGCGGAGCCCACATAAACTGAAAAGTACAAGTGGTTCAGCTGCGAAGCCTCAGATAACAACTCGAATAAAAGACACATTGATGCTAAAGAAGTATTTCCTTCTGGCTATAAAAGACCAGAGGACATCTGTGGTTTAAAAGTAAAAAAGCCAAAACTGCAATCTTTACATCTTTACAGTATTTACCATGATACAATTAATATAAGGCACATGCAGAAATACAAAAACAACCAACTCTATGTATTTTGTTGGTAGAAAATTTAATTTCGGAAGTTAAAATTGTAAATACGTATGTAGTATGTACATATGTGTGTGTGTCAAACTGTGACAAAAATATAAATAAAAATTATATATATATAAAAAATATGTGTTTATTTTTTATTAACAATATCTTTCTATGTATTTTACTTTTCATTTGGAGCTGCGTCGCTAAACTAGATTTGAGCTAAAATAAATATCAAATAATTTCCCTAAAACAATGTCGCATTTTCTGAAGAACTATGGAATAATTACAGAAAATTTTTGTGATAAAAACTAACTAATAGTGCATTTACATTGTCTCGAAATCTAGTACTTACGAGATTTCGAGCTAAATCTAGTTTTTTTTACTAGATTTCCCATACAAAATGAAATCTACTATGTCACTTGATTTCGACGAAATCTACCTAAATCTAGTAGTACTTAGTGATGCAACTATGGTTTCTTTCCAAATAAAATAACGAAAAACTGTCGTTGTGATCGGACGTGTTATTTTTGAGAGCGCTAAAATATCACCTAAAGTAAATGTATAACACAGAAGCTATTCTAAACAGCATAAAACTTAATAAATATTCTTAATAATAATCGGTGGTCTTTTTAATTTAATTTAATCAACCAAACCAATCTTAAAATATTTAAATAACAAATAAATCTAAAATATCAACAAAGTCCAACAAATAAACACACACAATTCGATAAAAATAAATATGCAATTTAATGCAAATGTAACCATACCAATACCAATAACAATAACAAAAACTACAAACATAATATAAAAATATTACAAAATATTACAAAAATTCCAAGGAACCCGTTATTGAAGCAATAACAAATATAAAATTGCATAATAATAAAATAAATAAATAAAATATCTTAAATGATCGTGCAAGTATGTTTATTAATTCCTTAAATAACAATAAGAAAATAGACAATATTAGTTGTGCTTGTGCTTGATTTAAAACTAAACATTAGAATAAAACACAAATATAAAACTCTTAAATCAACAAGATTAAAACAAATAAATTATTTCTCTTGTATAATTATCTCACTCTTGTATAAATAAAAAACCCAAATCTCTAAAAACATCAACAACTAACAAGATCTACAAATACAAACAACAACAGTGCTTATAAATTTACTGAAACCTGTTTTTAACATTCCACAGTCCAAAACACATACATACATACAAAACAAAATATAATAATCATCTCTACTTCAATGTATAGTTCTAAACTTAGAAGTCAAAACAACAATAAAAATATTAACAAGCTGAAACAGAGAAAGCAACAAATAACATCAGATATTATGGATAACTCAAGTTCAGCTCCCGCGCCAAAACGAGTAAGAGAAGTTATCCAAACATCTATACTTGAAAGTACCCCAAATACTAGTAGCCGTACAAACTCAGATTCTCTTTATTTACACAATGTAAGCTCACCGCTCAAGCTCATGCAAATAATGGATAAGCGTTTTGAAAAATTAAGTGAACAATTACAAACATCCATGCAAACTATGTTTCGCGAGTGTGAAAATCGTTTAATAAATGAGATAGATAAAAGCTTTAACAGCATTAAAAATGAACTGCATAATGTCACTGAAAGAGTTGTAAAATTGGAAACAGTCGTGGCTAACATAAAAAGTATGCAAGATGAAATTAAAGCTTTAAAATCTAAAGTGAAGCAACAAGAAAATATAAATGTTGCTTGTGAATTAAGACTCAACGAAATTCCTTACAAACCTAATGAGAATCTACCCGAAATTTTTGAGAGTATCTGCAAAACTATTAATACATCGGTCCCTGCAATTAAAACGATTTATAGGCTACAAAACCATAACAATAAACACACATCAGACTCGATAGATGCGGTAATAATTGTGAAGTTTTGGTCCCCTTATGATAAGAACTACTTTCTTAAAACATTTGCTAATTGGCGTAAAACTAATCCGCGGTTTTTCTTCACATTGAGACATATTGGTGATAATTCTGACAATAAATTTTATGTCAATGAAAACCTTACGTCTACAAACTTTAAAATTTTACGCGCTGCTACGCGCCTTAAAAAGGAGAATCGAATACATAGCGCATTTACTATACGTGGCTTGGTTTATGTCAAAATTTCTGCTAGTGATCAGGCAATACTTATTGATGAGTTGGAACATCTCAACAATTTATTTCGTGTTCCAGATGGGTCTGTTGCCGCTGGTGAATATCGTGATGTTACCAATCATATACAATCCTAATATCACAATTTTATCACCGTTATATTATTTTTGGCCTTTGCCTGAAATTTTTATTGTTGTTGTGTTTTCTCATTTTTACAACATTATTACATTGTTAATTATTTTAACTATATATAACTATTTGTGCGTTATTCATTTTAGTAATATCCTTTACATGTCATCGAGAAATGATAATATAATATACTCCTTGTGCGTTACTTTTTCTTATATAACAGTAAACATCAATGAACACATTAAACAATAATAATAATAGGGTTCGTTCTAGAGATGGGACTGGTTTGATGGTAAAAATTTTGGCAACTCAAAGAAGAGGTATTAAAATATGTCACATCAATGCCCAGAGCTTGAGACCTAAGATGGAAGAGTTTGGATTTATTTTTGAAAATTCCGGCGTTGATGTAATATGTGTATCTGAGACTTGGTTTAAGCCTGAGTACACTGATTTATCGATTTCTTTGCGGGGTTACAATGTCAGGAGGGTTGATAGAAATGGCTATGGAGGCGTGGCAATTTATGTAAAAAAAGGAATTGCGATCAAAGTTCTCAGTAAATCTACTGACAATTTTATGGGTACTGGTGCCGACAGTTCTGAAAATCTAATAGAATATTTATTTCTGGAAGTTAGTTGTGAGGGAAGGAAGCTACTTTTAGGTTGCGTTTATAGACCAAATAATCGCATGTGTATGGAGAGATTTATGAACGCTCTGGAAACATACACAGTCTTGTACGAAGATGTTATTATTACAGGCGATTTCAATTCAAACATCTTAGTAAGCCCATACCTGCCTGATAACATGCTTACACTTGGTCTTAGTTCCCCAAACAGAAATAATGCTACACATTTTACAAATACAAGCAACACACTTCTTGATCTCTTCTTTGTGAGTGACATTTCGAAGGTGTTGCTTTATGACCAACTCTCTGCCTCGTGCTTTTCACATCATGACCTAATTTTCATGACGTATAATTTTCAGTTAAATATACCCGTACAACTTGTCAGATACCGGGAGTTTAAAAATATTGACTATATTAGGTTAGAAGAAGAATTTTATAGAATTGATTGGAGCATTTTATATAGCTTAATTTCCGTGGATGATCAGCTATCTTTTCTGCAACACAACTTGAACTACTTATACGATCTTGTGGTTCCTTTAAGAACAAAAATTATAAATAGACATAATAAGCCCTGGTTCACTCCTGACATAAAACAAGCGATTAATCGCAGGGATTTGCTATATGCTAGATGGAAACGTTTCAGAACCTCAGATTTGCATGATGAATATCGAGTATCACGCAAGATAACCAACGGGTTAATTAGGAAAGCAAAATCGGAATTCTATGCCTCAAAGTTCTCTACTGCCATAGACTCGAAGAAAACCTGGAGAACGATTCGCGAAATTGGCATCGGAAAACCTGGTGGCCAAGAACCCTGTGCCATCGACGCTAACATCTTAAATAATCAATTCTTAAATATTCCGAATGTGTCACCAAATACTGATTACTATAATTTCGATAATAATCTCTCACATACCAGTTTCAATTTTACCAACGTACGGCAATGTGATGTCTTATCCAGTCTGCTATATATAAAATCAAGTGCAGTTGGTGTGGATGGAATTGATCCCAGGTTTCTGAAGATCCTAATTCCAAAACTTCTTCCCCTTATAACTTTTGCTTTTAACAAGATCTTTACCACCAACCAGTATCCAAAAATTTGGAAACTGGCTAAAGTAATTCCTATTCCAAAATCCAATTCTGATTACAGGCCCATAGCAATCTTGCCATTTTTATCCAAAGTCTTTGAAAGATTAATCCACAATCAAGTTACACAATATCTTGAAACTAATAATATGCTGACTAATCGGCAATCTGGCTTCCGTAAAAATCATAGTTGCATAACGGCTCTTTTAGATGTTAGTGAAGACATAAGACAGCAAGTAGAGTGCGGCAATGTTACTTTTTTAGTTCTCTTGGATCACTCCAGAGCGTTCGATACGGTTGACCATTGCATTTTGTGTCTTAAACTTAGACATATGTTTGGATTCGCATCAACTGCCACAGGTCTAATTTATTCATACTTAGTCGATAGATACCAATATGTTGAAACGCCCACCTCAGTTTCAACATCTTTGCCATTAACTCGAGGTGTTCCGCAAGGCTCCATCTTAGGTCCTCTCCTTTTTTCACAATACGTGAATGATCTTCAGGGCAAACTGGAACACTGCAGAATTAGATTGTATGCGGACGATATTCAGCTTTATATTAGCTGCTGCAACACCGCCGTTGATGAATGTGTGAGGACGCTAAATCAGGAGTTAGGTCGTGTCTACGAGTGGGCCACCGCTAATGGTCTAGCTATTAATCCAACTAAGTCCAAGTGCCTGATTATCAAAAAGAGGTTATCAAATTTTGATTGCAATCCGATTTTAACATTAAACAACCAGTCCATAGATATTGTAAATTCTGCTAAGAATCTTGGTATATATTTTAACAGCACTCTCACTTGGTCTAATCACGTTAATTTTGCGTGCGGTCGAACGTTTTCAATGTTAAGAAATCTCTGGCAAACGCAGTATTGTACTCCAATTAAAATTAGAATAATCCTTGCCAAATCGTATTTAATACCGATTTTATTGTACGGCTGTGAACTTTTTGCCATCTGCGATAGCGTAAGTAAAAGAAAACTTAACGTGATCTTTAATAATATTATTCGGTACGTATATGGTCTCAGAAGATATGACCATATTTTCCCCTACGTAACCTTGCTTTATGGCATTACTTTTGATGATTATGTAAGAGTGCGCACTTTACTGTTCATGCATAAAATTATATATACACATCAACCTGAACATCTCTTCGAACGTTTAAGCTTTTCAACGCTTGCCAGAGGTAAAAGACTTCTAGCGTTTGGTCATCGATCTCTGGTTTCTAAATACCACTTCTTTATTAATGCTGTCACGTTAAAATACAAAGTAGAATACTTTGATGATAACGGACTATGAGTTTGTGTTGATTATTAGTTCCAAACAGTAATGAGGGAATTTCGTACTAACCAGCACTGTTTCATTGTAGAATAAAAATTGAATTAAAAATTAATTCTCATATTCTATTTCTGTTGAAAAACTGGTTAAATAGTTGATATTCTTCTCAATTAGTATCCACTTTACGAAAATTGTAAAGATGGAAAATTGAACGCTGATGAGAGGTGTAGCGGCCTTGAAATCAGTACTGATACGTTCTGCTAAAAACTGATTGGATATAAATAATAATATTTTCCAACACAAAAAAAAACTCTTAGTAATTTTGAGTTTTCATTAATTCAATAAAACTGAACTTGAGCCTGATAATATTACTTTTCATATGTAAATTAATATAAGTTCAATAATAATTACGTTTATTCGTAATAATAATATAAAAATATTAATTCCGCTTGGGCACGAGCTATAAATACCCTAATAACAGGGGTCACAGTAATATGTGAACTTCCCTAATATAGAGTAAAAACAACAAAAACGTTAAAATACAAAGTAGAATACTTTGATGATAACGGACTATGAGTTTGTGTTGATTATTAGTTCCAAACAGTAATGAGGGAATTTCGTACTAACCAGCACTGTTTCATTGTAGAATAAAAATTGAATTTAAAATTAATTCTCATATTCTATTTCTGTTGAAAAACTGGTTAAATAGTTGATATTCTTCTCAATTAGTATCCACTTTACGAAAATTGTAAAGATGGAAAATTGAACGCTGATGAGAGGTGTAGCGGCCTTGAAATCAGTACTGATACGTTCTGCTAAAAACTGATTGGATATAAATAATAATATTTTCCAACACAAAAAAAAAAAAAAAAAAAATCTTAGTAATTTTGAATTTTCATTAATTCAATAAAACTGAACTTGAGCCTGATAATATTACTTTTCATATGTAAATTAATATAAGTTCAATAATAATTACGTTTATTCGTAATAAT
This sequence comes from Lypha dubia, assembly GCA_947311025.1. Classification (NCBI taxonomy): domain Eukaryota; kingdom Metazoa; phylum Arthropoda; class Insecta; order Diptera; family Tachinidae; genus Lypha; species Lypha dubia. The sequence goes on along the minus strand of OX371261.1, from coordinate 58,090,205 downwards.
AATATAAAAATATGTTCTGTTTTTGTATTTTTTTTTACTTCAAATTTTTGATAATTTTTAATATTCAGTTTCGACGATTATAAAACGCGTCTGTACATTGCGAGAGTTGAAACTGAATGTTCCGTTGGTGAAGACAGTATTTTCAAAACACGCGAAAAAATATATTGAAAAACTAGAGTTGCACCCAAATCCACTTGCGCGCAATATTCTTCATTACAGAGGCCACACCCGGTTGATAATGAGGGATACTCTTTCTCTCAGCCGTACACGAGAGATGTAAAACAACAAAAATCAACCGTTGAAATTAATAATATTGTTTAGAATTGGCTAAACATATGTTTAACATTTTTAGATTTAAGATTTGAACAACTGATTGATGTTTCAATTTAAAAGTGAAGATTCAGTAAATAATAAAGACTACAAAAAAAAAAGTGCACGCTGTGGTGACTGTCATTGCCTCAGGCATAAGGGGACTTGTTCTAGTGGTTTCTGAATCAAGGGCAGTGACTTTAAAGTCATGAATACAAAATGTTATCCAACTACAACAAGTGTTTAGTGCATAGTTATGCCACTAGGCGTATAGTACTTTTTAAGGTCAAAGTGGTAGAGAGCTGTGCCGAGGTCCTGAATGGCTGGATTAGTGTATAAAGGAATCTTAGTCCCAAAAAGCTATTCCCTCCAGTGCCTATGGCACGGGCCGGTTGTAGACATTTGTCTAGTCGCACGCAGGCCATCACTGCGCGGATGGTCTTCCTTTTACTGGCATACTCGTGGGAAAAAAATAGACCTTTCTAATAACAATTCCAGGGACGTTGACGACGCTGACACAAACAAACATGTCGTGAACAAATTCGATAGAATTAATGTCCTGTCAGTGTTCTCCTGGGGAGACGATTTCCATTGGTGAGGCTTGTGGAGGCTGACAAAGCTCTGGATGCATCTCTCAAGGATGTAAGCGCAATATCAGCAGGCACAACCATCTCTTAAATCTTTGACTTGGACCAACAAATAGTAGCCTTTGGCCTCGCTGGAGTGTAAGGGGAATGCTGGTAAAGATATTCGGGTCGCCGTTGATGAGGAGTCTCTCAAGAGACTGGGGGTGTTGTTAGGTTCGGCTTGGGGCCAGTCAGATTCAGGTTTCCGAAATCTGATGATCCCAGGGAGGCTGCGAGTGGTGCAGATAAACCTGTATCATAGTGAGGCAACTTCGGCCGAGTTGACAGCACACCTTAACAGATCGCAGGTAGATTTGGCTCTAATCCAGGAACCCTGGATAAATAAAAATGGGGTTTGTGGACTGGAAGTCATGGGCTACACTTTGTATGTCCCGGGCACAGGGGACAAGGATAGAGACTTGCATTTTAGCAAGGAAGGATCTAAATCTAATACTATTTAATTCTTTCAGCCAAGGAGACTTAGGAAAAGCAGGAATTTGTGCTTGCTGCTGTCTACTTGCCCTATGAGGCTGTTGATCCACCAGGCAAGGGTGTGCTGAAGCTCACGGAGTATGGTTGAGTGGCAGCATATTGGTTGGTACTCGAGTGTGATGCAAACACACACCATAGTCAGTGGGGAAGCAGTAACATAATTAAAGGGGTGATTTACTATTTGATTTTTTAACTTCTTGTAATATGTCTATCTGTAACACGGGCAATTCGCCAACGTTCTGGAATATTGATAAGGCGGAGGTTAAAGACTTAACACAAGCCAACAGCAACAAGAATCTTTTAGAGAACTGGAGGGTTGACACAGACTGTTCTTTTTCAGACCACAGTAGGATATCCGTCAATCTTAACGCTCCTCTGGGGATTGATACAACAAGAGGGGTGGAAGAGGAGGTGAATTATTTCACCAATATATTTAGAGAAAGTTTTGAGCTATCCTGTCCACTAGTTTTCCCAAGAAAAAGGATACAGCAATCGTGGCGGAAAAGTGATCTTAGAGATATGCGTTCTGCGGTAAGAAGGCAGTTCAATAGGGCACAACTTACAGGCAGTGTAGAGGATTGGGACAGTTATAAAGTCCTGTATAATGGGTACAAGGAGGATATCAAAAGAGCGAAAGGAGCCTCATGGAGGAATTACTGTGGAGCCATTGATTCTGTAAATGAGCTATGATGGCTCATGGACGGAATCCAGCTCTGAGACCCTTTCTGTACTTGGACACCCTCCGGGTGGTAGATAGTCTCATCTTGTTGATTCTCAACAACAAGATGTAACTCCTCCCGGGGTAGAGGGTAATCTGACTTTTATAGACATGACCTTTTGTCAGTTACCTATAAAAACTTATATACACGGAACCATCTCTGAATTAACAGAACAACGGGAAGTGTATATATTTTATAATGAAGGAAGTGGCTTGCCACGTAAGTCTTCATAGAAGGTGTAAGGGTACCTAAGGTCTAGCCCATGAGCAAAACCAATAGGAAGCTAATCCCTTGGGATTTACTTTCGAAACTCTACCAGTAGTTTGAACTGGTACTACGGGGACCGTCTGCCCACATGGGGGAATGACTAACGTCGGGAAGTAGAGTTATCTACTTCTTCCGGTAACATAATCCCGTGTCCGGTTGTTGGTTGAGGTCTGTTTCGAGAGTTCACGTAGTGGTTGTGGTTGTTACCAAAAGCTGGGAGAGGTGTTGGTTTAAAGACTGATGCTCGCTTAGCGGACTTCGTGTCTACCAACGCGAAACCTTTATGTGCTGTTGTGAATCAACAGATTCAAGAGTTTAGGTAGCTCGCTCACGTTTGCACATGACGGGCCTTGGTCATGTCTGATAAGTTGCCACCTGTTGTTGCACCCTCGGGATGCCTTTAGGTTTTCCCGAGAGGGGTGGCAGGGGGCGATGGTGAATGCTTAATCTACACTAAGTGCTTAAGTACACCGTCAGATGAACCGTAAGGTGGGTGCTGACGTTAACTCTAACACAACTCTACTGTGGACACTCACTTTCCTGGCTGTATGGAAGTAGCAAGAGTGGCAACGATGGGGAATATTTTCAAACCGTTATCGTTAGCGCAATCAAGGGAGATAATGGACGACATGATGAGAGGAGAAAACAGCGTGGGCTATAAATACCCACGAGCCGCATAAATCACCAGGCCCGGATGATATTTTTCCGGCTATGCAGCAGAATATCTCAGAACACGTACAGGTATCCCTGGTGAATATCTTCATGATATGTTTGAGCAGGAGGGTTATACCCGACCGAAGGATTTTAGACCGATCAGCCTGTTGTATTTTCTTTTGAAAAAATTAGAGAGATTGATCGACTTACATCTTAGGAACACATTGGAAGTGGTGCTCAACATGCCTATCGTAAAGGAAGGTCTATTGAGAGTGCGCTTCATGATGTTGTTAATTTTATAGAACGGGGATTGCAACACAAGGATTACACCTAGGCTGTATTCTTGGACATTGAGGGAGCCTTTAACAATATTAGAATAGAGGCCATTAGGGAGTCGCTAGAGGAACTCGGTGTTAGTAGCCTTCTGGTGGAGTGGATGGTTCTCATGCTCAGCAGCAGGGTTATCAACTCGTTTATGGTGTGTGAAACCCTGAGGAAGTTAGTGACTGGAGTTGATAGCTGTAAACGTTATTCTCAGGCGTTTTGAGAGAAACAGTCGGAAGATAGTCACCTACGTTGACGATGTGGTATTAATGGTCAAGAGAAAATTTGGCGTGGTGGAGTTAAAACTAGCAACGCAGGCCAAATACTTGGGTGTTTTCCTAGATAGCAAATTTTCTTGGAAGAAAGACATTCAAGAAAAGCTCAAGAAAGGCCTCAATGCCCTGCAGGAATTCCATTGGAAGGAACTGGGGTCTGTAACCGCAGGTGGTAAATTGGATTTATACATCGGTTGTCAGGCCGGTGATTTCTTATGGATGTGTCGTATGGTTGGAGACATTGGGGAAAGAAAGCCATAGGAAGCTGCTTGCTAAGGTCCAGAGGTGTGCTTCGCTGGGTACTACTGGGGCCCAAAGAAGCATCCCTCAGGCTGCCTTGGACGTCCTACTTATCATTGAAGAATTTGTGTTGAGAACGGCGGCAAGGAGTTACTCAGCCTTACGGAAGCGGGTTTTGTAAGGTCAGGATTTACAGGTCATACACCACTCTTGAAAAAGATTAGTTTTAGCAGGCGGTTTTACGTACTCCAAGGTTGTTGAGACTAATTTTATTAGAACGCCTTCAGTAGTCATTCCGGATAGGGACCTTTTGGTCAAATCTGATAGACTGTACGAGGGCTGCGCGGTCTTTACAGATGGATCGAAAATGAAAATAGAAACGGTTGCTGGCGTCTATTTTTTAGGAACGGACATTCGTAGGTCTTTTAGGCTACCGAACGAATGTAGTGTATTTCAGTCTGAGATCCTAGCGATCCTCAGGGCCACGGAACTAGTGACAGAACATGTAACTGAAGGCATGGAGGTAACATTCTACGTTGACAGTCAGGCGGCGCTGAAAGCTTTGAAGGCGCATAGTGTCAAATCGAAGCTGGTCAGCAAGTGTAGGATATCTCTCAATTTGCTTATGGACAAATTTAGCGTTAGGCTATGTTGGGTACCAGGACATTGCAATATTTAGGGAAACGAAATTGCTGATGAGCTGGCAAGAATAGGGTCAGCATTAGATGTGGCAGTTAGTGACAGTTCGGTTAAACCTACAATCGGTCACTACTATAGGGAACTCAGTAATTGGGTAATTAGCAGAACTAACCATTCCTGGAGGAATAGAGGAGATTGTATAGTCTCGAGGTCCATATGGAAAGATTTAGACTCAGGTAAATCTGATCTACTGCTGGGTATGAATAGAAAGGTTTTGAGAGTCTTAGGAGACGCCTTGAGTCGCCATTGCTCGGTTAGAGCGAGGACCAGCATATGGGAAAATGTATCTCCAGATTTCTGTAGGATGTGTGGGGATGAAGAGGAGCCAGAAACTATAGAGCATATCGTCTGTCATTTCGCAAGGCTGCAACGCCATAGGCAAAGATGGCTGAGCAGACGTTTCCATGAGGGCATAAGTGATATCGCGAAGTCGAAAGTTGAGATATCAGGGGCTTTATGGTGGAAATTAAATGGCTGAATGATGGATGATAACGGCTCTTTGTTTTTTCTTGGGCAGTAAGGAGAATAATTAGTTAATAAATTATAAATAAAGGGAATCACAATGGATCCAATTGGGTCTCCGAGTGAATGTGTATTTCACACTACTGTAGTGTAAACGTGTCATACAATATGCACAATAGGTACATACCAACTTCAATTGCGTAGCGTAACAAGCGATTATGTTACACAGGTTGAAGTGTGGCAAAAGTAATTTGGAATATTAATATTGAATTACAGAAATTACTGTGTGTAAGTTGATGACACATGAAAATTTAATTTTATTTTATTCTTGTGCAAGTTGATGACACATGAAAATTTAATTTTATTTTATTCTATTTTATGTATAAATTGAAATATTTACAAATCACTCAATTCTAGATTATCATATAGATTCTCATAAGTAGTATTTAAGCTAGAGCATTTTGTAATCCTCAAAGAATAACAGAAACAGAAAAGAAATTAAGTGATTTATAAATCACTCAATTCCAGATTATCAAATAGATTATCTCATAAGTAGTATTTAAGCTAGAGAATTTAGTTATCCTCAAAGAATAACAGAAACAGAAAAGAAATTTGAACTAATAAAAATGTATCACAACACACTGTAGTGCCAGCTCTGGTGCTCATCTCTATCCTATACTATTTAGTCCTACTATGCAATATTCCTACTTATTAAACAAGTAGGTATATAAATCGTAAGGTTCGATAAGTAGGTTAAGCATACGATATAAAATTAATAAAGAGACACTCTTGTCATAACCACGAACTATAAAGGTATTCTTTTTATAATTGTTATCGGTTCAAGTTATTAAATGGCGACCGTGGCGGCAGAATTTTCCGAAGAAATTCAGTAAATTTTTTTATGTGTAATTCACTGAAATTTTTTTTACTTAAACAAATGAAATATTTGACGGAAAAAAAACTGAAAAAAAAAACAAGAAACACAAAGCGAAAGATTTAACAAAAAGACAAATATATAACATAGGTATAAAATATAAATGTACAACATCAAAATTTTACAAAATATGTACACACATAAAACAAATATGGAAAATACCAACAAAAACAATGGTCAACAAATACAGTGACAACGCAGTAAAAAGTAAATTTAAATAAAAAACAATTTTTTGAAATTAAAACATACACTATATAACATATAATTAAAAATATGTAAATACAAAACCCTAAACATTTAATGAACTAAAAATTGGAAAAAAAACTGAAAAAATTCAACAGAAATATGTCGTACTTTAAGTAGTATACATATATACGTATGTATACATATATGTAAGTACATACAAAACAAAGAACATTATTATTATTGGTGATTTCAACATTGATATTCTCAACCTACAAATGTCAGAAGTTCTATTAAATTTGCTCACAACGTATGACTTTCAGAATTGCCACAATATGATAACACGCCCTTAAAGTGAAACATCTATCGATCACGTTTATAGTAATGTTTACAGTGAAATGTATATAAATCAACAAAATGCAAAGTATCCGATCATAATATGATTTCTTGTCGAATTGCACTAGAACATGCACCCGTCATTTTAGTGACGCTTATGTTTTCATTTTTATAGAGCTAAAAGCTACATTCTAGCTGAACTACCACTAATACAACAATCTGGTGATCCATCTATTGATACAAAATTTTTAATCTCGTGCCTTGAAAGTGCTGTAAGAAATTCTACAGATGAAAAAAATGTAAAAAGAAATTATAAATATGAAATTACACTTTGGATTAATGAAAATATGCAAAAATTAATAACGTATAAAAATAAAATATTGAGCTGAAGGAAGAAAAAGCCAAATAATGAAGATATCAAGAAAAAATTAAAAAGAATAGGCGTTGTAATAAAAAAGGCATGTCGAGAGAAAATTTAAAGCATGGCCCAAGAAAAAGATGGAAGTTTGTAAATGAAACCCTCTGTAGAACTTCGCAACGATATATTACAATTAAAAACTATAATTTTTTTTTTTTTTTTTTTGATAAATTTTATTATTTATTGAAACTTCAATTATAGATTAAATTATCAATAAGTTTTTCAAATCTTAAATCTAAAAAAAAAATATTAAATATAAGTTTAGCCAATGCTAAACAAAATTTTTAATTTCAACGGTTAATTTATGTTGTTTTACATCTCTCGTGTACGGCTGAGAAAAAGAGTATCCGTCCTTTTTAACCGGGTGTGGCCTCTATAATTTAAAATATTGCGTGCAAGTACATTTGGGTGCACCACAAGTTTTTTATATATTTTTTAGCGTTTTTTGAAAATACTGTCTTCACCAACGCAACATCTAGATCTTTATGAATTCGATGATTTCTGACATACCAGGGGACTGCTGTTATTGTACGTAGAATTTTATTCTGTCGCCTTTGAATTTTTTCGACATTTGATGCTGAGGCAGTGCCCCATAACTGGATTCCATAGAACCATATTGGTTTCAGGATCGCGTTGTATAAAAGTAGTTTACAGTCTAGGCTTAGTATAGAGTTTCTTCCAATAAGCCAATTCATTTGGGCTGCTTTTAATTTCATTTGTGTTAACTTTGCGTCTATATGCGATTTCCATGTTAAACGACGATCAAGATGAACGCCTAGATATTTGACAACAGTGTGTTGCGGTATGGTCTCGGTGTTAATTTGTATAGGCGGGCAAGTTTCCTTGCGCAACGTAAAAGTTACGTGTACACATTTCTTGTCGTTAACTTTAATACGCCATTGTTTGAACCAATTTTGCAATTTGGATATATACCCTTGTAAATTGCGGGAAATTTTTAAAGGATTTTCGTGAACGCTTAGAAAAGCTGTATCATCGGCAAATGTTGATGTATGAATGTTACTGCTTAACGGTAAGTCAGATTCATATATTAAATAAAGTAATGGTCCGAAGATACTGCCTTGGGGAACTCCGGCTTCGATTGACTGCGGTGGGCTTAAAAAATTGCCTTCCCTAACTACAAATTTTCGTTCCATTAGGTAGCTTATTAAAAGCCTAACAATGTTTGCGGGTAGATTTTGCGTAAATTTGTGTATAAGACCTTCGTGCCATACTTTATCGAATGCTTGAGAAACATCGAAAGTGTCTCTAATAACATTCACAAGTCTGTGAGTTTGTTCAATAGTGCTATGTTATCTGCGAAAACCGAATTGATGATCTGGAATGCATCCACTTCTAGTCACTATAGGCATCAGCTTGCTCATATACAGCTTTTCAGATAGTTTTGAAATGTTGGGCAATAAACTAATAGGCCGATAGGATTCAACCTTCGTATGATCCTTGCTGGGCTTTGGTATCATAATAATCATCGAAACCTTCCATTCTGCAGGATAGTATTGCAGCCGTAGAATACTATTAACGAACTGTTGGAATATTGTTGGCATTTTTCATTCCAAGTAAAGTGTATTTTGCCTGTTGGAACAGGATAAGATTTATTAGCTGTTATTTTTGCATCATCTGGCAAAAGACCATTCGCGGTACATTTATGCCCTAAAAAATTTACTTCACAACTGAAAAAATTGCATTTGTACGGGTTTAATTTTAGATTGTGTGACCTTAAAATATCAAAAACGTCTTCCAAGTTATTCAAGTGGTGTTGTTTGCTACAACCGACTATGACGATGTCATCGAAATATAGTAAAGCTTTGTTAGGAGAAAGTCCACAAAATGCTATGGATATCATCCTTGAAAACGAATTGGGTGCTATGTTTAATCCAAAGGGTAAAACCTTCCATCGAAAATATCCTTTGTCCATATTTAAAGAGGTAACATCACGTGAGTCAGGATGCATTGGAATCTGATGAAAACCGGAAAACATCTCAACAAAAGAAATGTATTTTGCTCTGCCTAATTAATCTAAAATATCGTCAATGCGAGGCAACGGGAATTTGTCTGCTAACTTTTTATTGACAGCACGATAGTCTACGCACATCCTATACGACTTTTGATCGTTTGTACTTTTTTTAGGTACCAGAATCAGTGTGCTATTAAAATTTGAAAAGCTGGGTTCAATCAGATTGTTTACTAATAAGATTTTTTTTTTTTTTGATAAATTTTAGTATTTATTCAATCTTCAATTATAGATTAAATTATCAATAAGTTTTTCAAATCTTATATCTAAAAAAAAATATTAAATATAAGTATAGACAATGTTAACAAAATTTTTAATTCCAACGGTTAATTTATGTTGTTTTACATCTCTCGTGAACGGCTGAGAAAAAGAGTATCCCTCCTTTTCAACCCGGTGTGGCCTCTATAATTTAAAATATTGAGTGCAAGTACATTTCATTCAGTTTCAACTCTCGTAGTGAACAGACGCGTTTTTATAATCGTCGCAACTGAAATTAAAAAAAATATAAAAGAAAAAAAAAATTTTCAAGTCACAAAAAATATAAAAAACACAAAACATTTATTGAACAGTTATTTTACTGGTTTTATTTTATTTTTTGCTTGTGTGCAATACACATAAATATTTGATACACAAACTAATATAAGTAAGTGAAAATAAAAAAAAGATAAAAACAACAATAATCCTACAAGCAGTAGGAATGTACAATATATAACTTTAGTTGCTGATGACGACAAAAAAAAAAAATTAATTAAACAAAAACCTGAATTTAACAGAAAACACAAATACTCGTGCGCGATCATTATCTTTGAACATGTTAAATAGTGATCAAGAAGCAACAAATATTGTACTCATCAGCAAACTTGTCAGCTTAGCTGTACAAACAAACAAACAAACAATAAGTAACAAGGTGACCAACGTGCACAAAATGGTAGATGCGGTGAGTACAATAAATGATGATAATAAAATTCAAACAGGACATAACCGTGTTAAAAAGGGGAAGAAGTCCAAAATCAGCTCAAATAGCTTCAACAGCGAAAGTTCCCAGAGATGGAAAAAACAAAATAAAAAACTCCGAAAATCGTTTCGCGATTTTATCAGAACAAGACAATGAAGACCCAACTACAACAAGGTCCAGTAAACCTCCACCGATATATTTAAGAGAGCAGAACTCTAGTTTTTTGGTAAAAAGCCTTATCTCCTTAATTGGAGAAAATGAGTTCTATGTAACTCCAATTAAGCGTGGAAATATTAACGAAACAAAAATCCAGGTAGTGCAAGAAAGTAATTACCGAAAAATAGTTTCTGACCTTGAGTCAAAAAACAAAAATTTTTATACGTACCAATTAAAGAGTGCTAAAGGTCTAACCGTCGTAATAAAAGGTGTAGACTCTAGTGTGGATCCAGAAGAGGTTAAGTCTGGCCTTAAAAATAATGGCTCAAAGTTAAAAATGTTTCTAACATCAAAAATAGGGATAAAATCCCCCAACCTATTTTTAGAGTCGAGCTACAGCCAGGTGACTTGAAAATTAAAAAAAAATGAATCGCACCCAATCTATAATCTAAAGTACTTGTTACACAGAAGAGTTACAGTTGAGATGCTACATAAAAAAAATGGACCTATCCAATGCATGAACTGTCAAGAATTTGGCCATACCAAAACTTATTGCAAGTTGCCTACCGTCTGCGTTGTATGTGGTGAGTTGCACAGTACCGCTAACTGTGACAAAATAAAAGGTGATACCAAGGCAAAAAAATGCGGCAATTGCAATGGAAACCACACTGCTAACTATAGAGGCTGCCCTCTTTACTCTTTTTTTAAAAATTCGTTGAACAGAAAAACAAATGCTACTCCCGATCAGCCCAACACTCCTTTAAACAACCCTCAGTTACCTCAACCGTCGACTAGCCATAATTAATACAAAAATGTTTTAAAGTCTAACACGACTCTTACTCAACAAAAACCTAATAGTCAATTTTCATACGCTAATATTTTAAAGAGTAACCAGACTCCGTCGCAAAAAACTGTACCAGCTAATGAAGAATCAGGGCATAATTTTAGTCGTATTGAAGCCTCGATAGAGATCCTAATACAAACAGTAAATACATTTACTCTCAACATGTCCTGTATAATGCAGGAAATGTTGAAAATGCAGTCTACCTTGTTGCAGGCTATATTAAAAAAACCATGAACTTAAGAATCTGTTTTTGGAACGCAAACGGCATCTGCCAACATAAAAATGAAATAGAATATTTTCTTCTGGATAAACAAATCGATGTTATGCTTATCTCAGAAACTCATTTAACGTCTCGAAGCTATTTTAAAATTAGTGGATATAATTTCTACGATACTAAGGATCCTCGAGGTAGAGCTTGTGGTGGCTCTGGAATCCTAATAAAAACTCGAATAAAACACTACCTGATAAATGACCTTCGTGAAGAATATCTTCAAGCAACAAATATCTGTATTGAAAATTTTTATCAAAAGCTTGTGATATCATCTGTTTATTCTCCTCCCAGGTTTTCAATTTCAGAGAGTCAATATACCGTATTTTATACAACACTGGGGTCCCGTTTTCTAGCAGCTGGCGACTACAATGCTAAACACACTTTTTGGGGTTCACGTTTAATCAGTCCTAAGGGTCGTGTTTTGTTTGACACAATTTCAAAAATGGGTTTGAATGTAGTTTCAAGTGGTCAGCCAACATATTGGCCAACGGATTGACAAAAAATTCCTGATGTTATCGACTTTGGAATCTCGAAAGCTGTGCCCAGCGAAATGATGGAAGTAGAAGCATCTTTGGATTTGTCTTCAGATCATTCGCCTACTATTATCACTATTTACTCACACACAACCGCAAGACCAACATGTGATTTACCGCTGACATCTCCACGTATTAACTGGCTGAAATTGTTATGAGTCATTTTCCCCTAACCAACAGAAGTATCAGCGACAGCAGAACATACGCTGCACACACATACTGACGTTGAGTTATTTTCCCTCAACCAACAAAAATACCAACGGCAGCAAAATACCGCTGCATGCATTACTGACGTAATTACCAGTAATTTTCCTACAGATATATGCTGACGTTGCAATACCGCTGCATACATATATATGCCAGTAATTTTCCTACAGATATATGCTGACGTTGCAATACTGCTGCATACATATATATGCCAGTAACTTTCCTACAGATATATGCTGACATTGCAATATCGTGAGAACCGCAATCGGCTGGAAGTTCCACGGGTATGAATATGCTGAATTTGCATACTAACACACTTAGCAATGACCACGCCGGCGGCAGCGAACGTCAGCAGCATCGTTCAATCAGACAGCGAAATTGGGTATAAAAGCGGAGGGTGATTTGGTATGGAAGGCTAGTCAGTCGAGCCGAGTTCCAGTTCAGTTCTATTCTAATCAGTTCTCTTTAGCACGTAACAAAAACCTGATCAAACACCAGCCTTAAAAAGCGGGTCCCTGTGAAAATAACGTTACAAAATAAATTGTAACATTTTGGCGCAGCCGGTAGCCGCGTAAATAATAACATCAAAGAAATATAATAATCCTTGTGTTGATCTTGCTCAAGAAAAAACTGTCCGGTGTAGCAAAACCAATAATACATAAAAGTCTAAATTCTAGCTACCTTGTATTGTTGCATCCTACATTCGACGGTGTAGAACTGCACAGGACAAATACATAAAAGTCTAAATTCTAGCTACCTTGTATTGTCGTTGCAGAACTAATCGCTAAAGCGGATCAAGGCAAAAAGGAGAATTACTTTGATTGTAAAAATTCTGCGCGGTTGCGAACAAACACATAAAATAATCTAAAGTACTTGTTACACAGAAGAGTTACAGTTGAGATGCTACATAAAAAAATGGACCTATCCAATGCATGAACTGTCAAGAATTTGGCCATACCAAAACTTATTGCAAGTTGCCTACCGTCTGCGTTGTATGTGGTGAGTTGCACAGTACCGCTAACTGTGACAAAATAAAAGGTGATACCAAGGCAAAAAAATGCGGCAATTGCAATGGAAACCACACTGCTAACTATAGAGGCTGCCCTCTTTACTCTTTTTTTAAAAATTCGTTGAACAGAAAAACAAATGCTACTCCCGATCAGCCCAACACTCCTTTAAACAACCCTCAGTTACCTCAACCGTCGACTAGCCATAATTAATACAAAAATGTTTTAAAGTCTAACACGACTCTTACTCAACAAAAACCTAATAGTCAATTTTCATACGCTAATATTTTAAAGAGTAACCAGACTCCGTCGCAAAAAACTGTACCAGCTAATGAAGAATCAGGGCATAATTTTAGTCGTATTGAAGCCTCGATAGAGATCCTAATACAAACAGTAAATACATTTACTCTCAACATGTCCTGTATAATGCAGGAAATGTTGAAAATGCAGTCTACCTTGTTGCAGGCTATATTAAAAAAACCATGAACTTAAGAATCTGTTTTTGGAACGCAAACGGCATCTGCCAACATAAAAATGAAATAGAATATTTTCTTCTGGATAAACAAATCGATGTTATGCTTATCTCAGAAACTCATTTAACGTCTCGAAGCTATTTTAAAATTAGTGGATATAATTTCTACGATACTAAGGATCCTCGAGGTAGAGCTTGTGGTGGCTCTGGAATCCTAATAAAAACTCGAATAAAACACTACCTGCTAAATGACCTTCGTGAAGAATATCTTCAAGCAACAAATATCTGTATTGAAAATTTTTATCAAAAGCTTGTGATATCATCTGTTTATTCTCCTCCCAGGTTTTCAAATTCAGAGAGTCAATATACCGTATTTTATACAACACTGGGGTCCCGTTTTCTAGCAGCTGGCGACTACAATGCTAAACACACTTTTTGGGGTTCACGTTTAATCAGTCCTAAGGGTCGTGTTTTGTTTGACACAATTTCAAAAATGGGTTTGAATGTAGTTTCAAGTGGTCAGCCAACATATTGGCCAACGGATCGACAAAAAATTCCTGATGTTATCGACTTTGGAATCTCGAAAGCTGTGCCCAGCGAAATGATGGAAGTAGAAGCATCTTTGGATTTGTCTTCAGATCATTCGCCTACTATTATCACTATTTACTCACACACAACCGCAAGACCAACATGTGATTTACCGCTGACATCTCCACGTATTAACTGGCTGAAATTGTTATGAGTCATTTTCCCCTAACCAACAGAAGTATCAGCGACAGCAGAACATACGCTGCACACACATACTGACGTTGAGTTATTTTCCCTCAACCAACAAAAATACCAACGGCAGCAAAATACCGCTGCATGCATTACTGACGTAATTACCAGTAATTTTCCTACAGATATATGCTGACGTTGCAATACCGCTGCATACATATATATGCCAGTAATTTTCCTACAGATATATGCTGACGTTGCAATACTGCTGCATACATATATATGCCAGTAACTTTCCTACAGATATATGCTGACATTGCAATATCGTGAGAACCGCAATCGGCTGGAAGTTCCACGGGTATGAATATGCTGAATTTGCATACTAACACACTTAGCAATGACCACGCCGGCGGCAGCGAACGTCAGCAGCATCGTTCAATCAGACAGCGAAATTGGGTATAAAAGCGGAGGGTGATTTGGTATGGAAGGCTAGTCAGTCGAGCCGAGTTCCAGTTCAGTTCTATTCTAATCAGTTCTCTTTAGCACGTAACAAAAACCTGATCAAACACCAGCCTTAAAAAGCGGGTCCCTGTGAAATAACGTTACAAATAAATTGTAACATTTTGGCGCAGCCGGTAGCCGCGTAAATAATAACATCAAAGAAATATAATAATCCTTGTGTTGATCTTGCTCAAGAAAAAACTGTCCGGTGTAGCAAAACCAACAATACATAAAAGTCTAAATTCTAGCTACCTTGTATTGTTGCATCCTACATTCGACGGTGTAGAACTGCACAGGACAAATACTTAAAAGTCTAAATTCTAGCTACCTTGTATTGTCGTTGCAGAACTAATCGCTAAAGCGGATCAAGGCAAAAAGGAGAATTACTTTGATTGTAAAAATTCTGCGCGGTTGCGAACAAACACATAAAATAAATAAAAAAATAATAATATAAAGTGAAAATAAGCCTAAACCACAGACCACTATGAGGATAATAACCAGCGGAACATGGGTAAGTACAAGACAGCTTTAATGGACAACCCACAGACGCAGACAGACAAATTAATAGAACGACAAGTATAGTTATTAAATGGACAGTCTACAAGTTCTTGCGTGGACACAGCCCACTATCAAGATGATTACCAGCGGAACATAGAAAGACGATCACCGTCACCCCATCAAAACCATACTACTGAGAGAGCGGAAATTGAAAGGATCAAAATGCCTTCGCTGTATGAGATTATTAAGATTGTAAACAGCACAGTCCCATCATTTTTCGGGACCGATGGGCCTGACTTACCATCAGAAGTATTCAGGTACATACAAGGATGCAAGATGGTAGAAAGAGAAGTACTCACAGGTGCAAATAACGTTCTAACACAAGATGTAGTACAATGCCTGAAACTGAGACTCCTAGGGGCGCCTGCTCAAGAATTTCCCAGATGAATTTCAGTTCCGTGGACGCGTTATGTAATGCGCTCAAGAAATATTATCTAAAAAGCAAGAGCTTAGATAAAATAAGGGAACTAATATTGGCTTGCAAACAGAGCATCAGAGAGTCAGCATGCAAATTTGGAGAACGCCTGGATAACCTATTGAATGAGGCAAAAACAACTATAGAGAACGAATGGCCGGTGGGACCTGGCCGGGAAACCATGCTGAAGGACTTCAAACGGATAGCAGTGAGAAGTTTCATCAAGGGGTTGAAAGACCATGCTCTCAAAGCTCGATTTGTGTGTCAGGAAGAGGAAGAACTCACTAAGTTGATAGAAATAGTGGAAAATGCAGAGGAATTGTTTGGCGAACCAACGCACAGTATCAACGTAATAGTTTCAGAAGTCCCCTGTAGTTTCTGCAACAGGATGGGACATGAATGGAATAGCTGCAAAAAGCGGCTAAACACACCATACTGTATGGGCTGTGGAAAATACGGCCATGAAATGGGGCCACGGTGCAGGAATATTGTGAGCTGTACGTTCTGTGGAAACAGCGGGCACGATGTGGAAAACTGCAGAAAGAGATTAGGCTCCTTATACTGCCGATTGTGTAGGATAAAAGGTCACAAGGAAACCCCTTTCTGCGAGCCAAGAAGAAACATACCCAACCAAAATTAATTGGATAGAAGGACGGCAGAAAACAATAGGAGGATAACAAACACAGAATTCCGTGGAAGCCCACAAGTAGCGACGTGACATAACATAAACAGAGGGGCAAACAGAAACAATGCTACACGCCCAACCTGTTTTAAATGTCAGCAACAAGGACATTTTGCACGGCACTGCAGAAGTAATGTTGGACAGACTGAAGCAATAGGTGCACGGATCTACCAACAGGCACGAAATAGCAACAACGGCAGGGACCTAGCTAACAATGCCGTAGAGGCCCATAGCAACACAAATCGGACATATGCTCAGGGAAACGAAATTCGGCCCAGTTATCGCCAATAACTGGGGTCCGGCAAATTAACAGAAAATTAGAGTGGCATAAAAAAGAGAACAAATACAAGTATAATAAAGAAACAGAAACAAAGAATCGGGTAAATAAAGATGATACGGAGACTGACTCAGAAACAGAGCAGCCAACCAGGATAGTAACCGAGGCAGTTGTACACTCGGTAAATAAGGAGAACGGACAAACTATAGAAGAAAATACTGCGAAAGATAATAAATTAAACAAAAAAAAGGAGAAAAAAGTGAAGAGATGATGCGAAATATAGAAGATAGTGCTGAATCACCGGGCAATATGGACACAGTTTTCATTACGCTCCCCTGCCAAGAAGCAAGGGGGGGGGGGGGAAGATTGGTCTTACTTGTGGATACCGGAGCAGATTTCAGCATAGTAAAAGAGGACTCAATGAAGATTTTTCTCAATAAGAACAGAAAGCAAACTAAAATTCTTTCTGGAGCCTTCGGAGGAAAGACTACGACGCTGGGCACTACCGAGATCAGGATAGGACATAAAAGGCAGCTGCCCTGGGTGTTCCATGTTGTGTCACGAGAAATACAAATCCCTGGAGATGGTATTCTCGAAGAAATGATATGTGGAACCGATGTATAGTGAACACCATAGACAGAACCTTGAGCATATTTGATAGCGAACATTGGGTGAAGACGTTTACCCTTCGTACGGAAATAGATTGTCAAACAAATCATCAACAGGGTGTCTGTCTGAGGAAAAGAGCAGTCACTATAGTACCGGTCAATATTATATCGAGAGACAAAACTGTGGTTGTGCATAAACAGGAGATTTCCCCTGGAGTTTACGTTGGAAATACTGTGGTCAACATAAAAATGGAGGCACAGCAGCAGTACCCATACTAAACGCAACCGAGCAGGACATACCATGGAGGAAGGACATTAAAGTGAAATTTTCAAATTTCAACCACTACACGCAATATGGAGGGCGCGATCAACCCCCTTCGTCGGTGACAAATCAGGACGATAGAATAAGGCGTCTAAAAACCAACATTATGACGGAAATGAATTGGAAAAAGAGAAGAAGGAAAAACTCACCGCAATATCGACGGTATTGATATTTAGGGTCTTCAATGGCTGAAATATAAAAGAAATACATATTTATACAGGACTATAACAAGAAACAATGGAACATACCTTGAAGGGACAATGGAAAAATTTCCTCAAGATTGTTCCAACTTTTCTAAAAATTAAGCAGACAGATTAGTTAGAAGCCGCAACAGATTTACGAAAACGTATTAAAATAAGAATAAATAAGAGACGTATAAATTTTTTTTTAATAATATTTAAATTCTAGAAATTTTGCGAGCAATGAAAGTTTTTAAAAAATATTCTTCAAAAATGAAACTAAAGAATATCCAAATGAATTTCACTCCAGATTATTTTGTGTTGAAAGCACGAATTACACTCACTGTCTTGCGGGACATGAAGAAAAATTGGAAACCGATAATCACGAAATCACGCCCGATTACTTATTTAATTATTTCAAAAACACATCCGATCACTTAATTATAATTTATATTTGTTTTCTTCTCCCCAAAATAAAATCATTTTGTCGGACAATAACACTGAGAATTTTTATAGGAAAAAGCAGGAGATAAATTCAAGAAAAACTATAAAAAGAAAAAGAACAATATTTCGAAATTGAAATATTAACAAGTATAAATCAAAACAAAATAAAATAATTTTGTCAGACAATAACACTGAGAATTTTTATAGGAAAAAGCAGAAGATAAATTCAAGAAAAACTATAAAAAGAAAAAGAACAATATTTCGAAATCGAAATATTAACAAGTATAAATCAAAACAAAATAAAATCATTTTGTCGGACAATAACACTGAGAATTTTTATAGGAAAAAGCAGGAGATAGATTCAAGAAAAACTATAAGAAGAAAAAGAACAATATTTCGAAATTGAAATATTAACAAGTATAAATCAAAACAAAATAAAATCATTTTGTTGGACAATAACACTGAGGATTTTTATAGGAAAAAACAGTAAATAAATTAAAGAAAAACTATAAAAAGGAATAAGAACAACATTTTGAAATTAAAATACTAATAACTCCTTTAATAAAATATTATAGGAAAAAACAGTAGATAATTCAAGAAAAACTATAAAAAGAAAAAGAACAATATTTCGAAATTGAAATATTAACAAGTATAAATCAAAACGTAAAAATATGACAAAAGCTTTAACAACAAACTTAAAGGAAATCAAGAGAAAGTAAAATGAAAGATTTGGGCAGACACCCAACTTACCTGTGTTCATCGCAGGGTTAGAGATGGCGGTGTTGTTGATTGTTTATTGAAGATTTTTTTTTTGTTTTCACATTTTTCGGAATTTGTTTCAGAGTTCTTATTGTTTTAGTGGAATTTGCCATGCGCTTTTGTTTTGTTTCCTTCGTTTGTTAAACAATTTATCTTACACTGATAAGTTTTTTTTTATAAGAAGGAAAAACTGAATATTTTTAATATCATTTTATAAAAATGTATGGTTTCTTGGAATCTTAGCATTTAATGTATGAAATATGCAGCTAATTTTTTTTTACTTTCAATATAATTAATTTGATTTTAAATTGTTTTTATTTTAAACAATATGATTAATTTGATTTTGAATTGTTTTTATTTTAAACAACTTAATAACTTTTTGTATGAACAACCAAAATAAATTTCTTTTCCATTTTCTAGTTGTTAAACATTTGCCTTAAGTAGCTGCATTTATTTGCTTGTCCATGTAAAGAGTTATTAATAAAAATTTTCACTTTTAACCGCACCGTTTCATTTCGTTTTCAAGACTGCACGATGAGATTTAATTTTTAAATTTGTGCATTAATGCAGTTCTGATGTTCTTCTAATTTGTTGTATGGGATACACTGGAACTCAAAAGTAATGTGACGGACATGAAAACAAGTGATTGTTCAAATGCTGACTATTGTTCTCAATTGGTACAGCGTACAAATAATAACATAGCGAGAAAAGACTACCAATTGAGAGATTTAGTTGATATTTTTTTTTTTGCATAACTGTAGTTGAGTAATTGGCTATGAAACATGATTCCACGGCAAAATTTTGCCAGACACTTTCACGGCCAATGACAACTAAATCAAACTGCATAGTTTAATGTACGTATGTGCATATGTATAGGTACGTATATGTGGGCATATGGATATGCAAACAGTAACAATAATAAAAAAAAAACTTTTCGAATTTTATTTTTCTGTTTGTTGTTGATTTGAAAATAATTATACGGGTATGTATAATTTTTCTTTCAGATCAACGGAAACAACAAAAGTATTAAATTTCTTTCGCTAACAAAATACTAACAAATGCAACTGAAATCACTTTTTTAATAAAAAAAAGTGCTTTAATCAGTTTAAATTTTGTAAATTTTTTCCTACTCATTTTTGCAACGTTTTCAAATAATTTAAAAATTTTCAATTTCTTGGATGAGTTTATTTCAAGGATAATATAAGAGTACATATATATAAATATCAATACACATACAAAATAATTATACAACTAACTTGTAAATGCATAACTATTATAATTTTTTGTGTGTCATACATACATACAATTTTATAATAAGTTGAAAATAAAAAAAAAACATACCATTAACAATACACATATATATATCCATACATAGTATATATACTCATTTTTGCAACGTTTTCAAATAATTTAAAAATTTTCAATTTCTTGTATAAGTTTATTTCAAGTTTAATATAAGAGTACATATATATAAATATCAATACACATACACAATAATTATACAACTAACTTGTAAATGCATAACTATTATCATTTTTTGTGTGTCATACATACATACAATTTTATATTAAGTTGAATATAAAAAAAAAAAACATACCATTAACAATACATATATATATATATATATATATATATATATATATATATATATATACATACATGATCATATTGAAAAATTACTTCTAAAATAGATATTGGAAAATAGAACAAATAGAAAATCATTTAATAGTGGCTAACTAAACACTTAAACAAACAAATCACAAGTATTTGAAAATTAAAATCTTAGATCAAAATAATTAAAAACTTGTAAAAATTTTAAAATTAATATAAATAAAATCCTATAACTGATTGAGTATAACAATCTAAAATGTTTATGAAACCTCCATCCTTGTTAGTGATTCAATTTAATTATTTAAAAAGGGGGGATTTAAAAAAAAAAAAACCAACAATCATCATCCCGTTAACAATAAAGAATCCAACAATCATCAACAGCAGCCTATATCTATCAACCTCACGCAACCGCAAAACCTATATACGATACCACAACATATACATAGATGGAATGACCAGTTCCGTTGGAAAGGGGGAATCACTACAACACAAATAACAACTACAAAGTTAATAACAACCGCAGTAGTTCACAAGCAATATCATATTTTTTCCTTGGTGACGCAGCAAACGTACCAAGTCGACAGACACTTAGCAGTCACCAACTAATGGTAAACTGCGAACCTTCAGGCAATCGAGGCTCGGGAGATAATTACATATTACTCCGAGAGCTGCCAAAGCTGTATCGCCAAGGTAGTCGGATGCATACACACATCCATTTTGACTTGATTCCAGAAGGATGGCTACGAAACATCCTAAGACAGGATGTTTCTTGTCCGTAAAAGGGGAGGGATGTTATGAGTCATTTTCCCCTAACCAACAGAAGTATCAGCGACAGCAGACCATACGCTGCACACACATACTGACGTTGAGTTATTTTCCCTCAACCAACAAATATACCAACGGCAGCAAAATACCGCTGCATGCATTACTGACGTTATTACCAGTAATTTTCCTACAGATATATGCTGACGTTGCAATACCGCTGCATACATATATATGCCAGTAATTTTCCTACAGATATATGCTGACGTTGCAATACCGCTGCATACATATATATGCCAGTAACTTTCCTACAGATATATGCTGACATTGCAATATCGTGACAACCGCAATCGGCTGGAAGTTCCACGGGTATAAATATGCTGAATTTGCATACTAACACACTTAGCAATGACCACGCCGGCGGCAGCGAACGTCAGCAGCATCGTTCAATCAGACAGCGAAATTGGGTATAAAAGCGGAGGGTGATTTGGTATGGAAGGCTAGTCAGTCGAGCCGAGTTCCAGTTCAGTTCTATTCTAATCAGTTCTCTTTAGCACGTAACAAAAACCTGATCAAACACCAGCCTTAAAAAGCGGGTCCCTGTGAAAATAACGTTACAAAATAAATTGTAACATTTTGGCGCAGCCGGTAGCCGCGTAAATAATAACATCAAAGAAATATAATAATCCTTGTGTTGATCTTGCTCAAGAAAAAACTGTCCGGTGTAGCAAAACCAACAATACATAAAAGTCTAAATTCTAGCTACCTTGTATTGTTGCATCCTACATTCGACGGTGTAGAACTGCACAGGACAAATACATAAAAGTCTAAATTCTAGCTACCTTGTATTGTCGTTGCAGAACTAATCGCTAAAGCGGATCAAGGCAAAAAGGAGAATTACTTTGATTGTAAAAATTCTGCGCGGTTGCGAACAAACACATAAAATAAAATAAAAAAATAATAATATAAAGTGAAAATAAGCCTAAACCACAGACCACTATGAGGATAATAACCAGCGGAACATGGGTAAGTAGAAGACAGCTTTAATGGACACCCACAGACGCAGACAGACAAATTAATAGAACGACAAGTATAGTTATTAAATGGACAGTCTACAAGTTCTTGCGTGGACACAGCCCACTATCAAGATGATTACCAGCGGAACATAGAAAGACGATCACCGTCACCCATCACCGGAGGGTGATTTGGTATGGAAGGCTAGTCAGTCGAGCCGAGTTCCAGTTCAGTTCTATTCTAATCAGTTCTCTTTAGCACGTAACAAAAAACCTGATCAAACACCAGCCTTAAAAAGCGGGTCCCTGTGAAGGCTCAATATATTTTTATAAATCAAAACCTGACCAAACACCAGCCTTAAAAAGCGGGTCCCTGAAATGGTTATAATTTAATAAACATAGAATAGAAAACAAAAATGAAAATCTAAATAAACTAAATTTAATAACTAAAATCAAATAATCCTATTGTCTTGTGTTCTTAATTTCAAAAATAAAGTGACAAAATAAATTGTAACAAATACAAAAAATATTTGAGTGCTCATTGCACGGAAAATATGCCATTGAGAACACCTACTGACATAGAAAATTCTATTAGGTTGTTTGAAGCACATGCTAAACAAGCTGCTCTTAATGCTTCTTCAATTCAACCAAAACAACAAGCGAGATTTAACAATATTTTTTGTGCAGATATAGAAAGGCTATTGACAAAAAAACGGAGAGCTCGACGAGAATGGCAACGATACAGATCGCCTCAGCTAAAATTAAGGCTTAAGGAGTGTACCAAGCAGCTTAGAAAAGTTTTGCAAACACAAAAAACAGCTTCGCTGCAAAAATTTCTGCAAGAACTCGATGCAACACCATCAACAGATTATTCGCTGTGGCGTGCAGCCAGAGGCCGGTGATATGTAAACCTCCATTACGAGCTTCAAATGGTGACTGGGCAAGAACTGATGCTGAAAAAGGTGCTCTTTTTGTTAAACACTTAGAAAAAGTATTTACTCCAAATATTTCTGCTGATATTATTGAACTGCCACCAGTCGTCGCTTTACCAGAAATTCCGCTAAAATTTAATATTGTGGAGATTGAAAAGGCTATTACAAGTCTAAACCCAAAAAAAGCCCCAGGTATTGATAAAATAAGTAACAAAATGCTGCAAGAATTGCCTTTCATTGCAAAACGAGTAATACTATTCATCTTTAATAGTATTTTACGACTGCAATACTATCCGGCAGAATGGAAGGTTTCGATGATTACTATGATACCAAAGCCCGGTAAGGATCATACAAAGGTTGAATCCTATCGGCCTATTAGTTTATTGTCCAATATGTCGAAACTTTTTGAAAAACTGTACATGAGCAAGCTGACTCCTATAGTAACTAGCAGTGCATGTATTCCAGATCATCAATTCGGTTTTCGCAGTCAGCATAACACTATTGAACAAACTCACAGACTTGTGAATGTTATAAGAGAAACTTTTGAAAAAAAGAAATATTGTTCAGCGCTTTATTGATGTCGCACAGGCCTTTGATAAAGTATGGCACGAAGGTCTAGTCCACAAATTAACACAAAATCTACCCGCAAACATCGTCAGGCTCCTAAAAAGCTATCTAAAGGAACGAAAATTTGTAGTTAAGGAAGGCAATTTTACAAGCCCCCCGCAGTCGATTGATGCCGGAGTCCCTCAAGGCAGTATCTTCGGCACTTTACTTTATTTAATATATGTATGCCTCTGACTTACCGTTAAGCAGTATCATTCACACGTCAACATTTGCTGATGATACGGCTTTTCTAAGCGTTCATGAAAATCCTGTAGAAGCTTCCCGGAATCTACAAGGGTACATCTCAAAATTGGAAACATGGCTAAAACAATGGCGCATAAAAGTGAATGAGCAGACATGTGTACACGTTACTTTTACTTTACGCAGGGAAACATGCCCGCCAATACAAATCAACACCGAGACTATACTGCAACACCCTGTAGTAAAATATCTAGGCGTTCATCTTGATCGGCGTTTAACATGGAAATCGCATATAGACGCAAAGTTGACACAAATGAAATTAAAAGCACTACAAATGAATTGGCTTATTGGAAGAAATTCTATATTAAGTCTTGACTGTAAACTTTTGTTATACAACGCGATCCTGAAACCAATATGGGCCTATGGAATCCAGTTATGGGGCACTGCCTCAGCATCAAATGTAGAAAAAATTCCAAGGCGACAAAACAAAGTTCTACGTACAATTACTGCAGCCTCCTGGTATATCCGAAATCAGCGAATTCACAAAGATCTCGATGTTCCGTTGGTGAAGACAGTATTTTCAAAACACGCAAAAAAATATATTGAAAAACCAGTATTGCACCCAAATCCACTTGCGCGCAACATTCTAAATTATAGAGGCCACACCCGGTTGAGAAGGAGGGATACTCTTTCTCTCAGCCGTACACGAGAGATGTTAAACATCAAAAATCAACAGTTGGAATTAAAAATTTTTTTTAGCACTGGCTAAACATATATTAATGTATTTTTAGATTTAAGATTTGAAAAACTTTTTGATGTTTCAATATACAATTGAAGATTCAATAAATAATAAAACTACCACAAAAAAAAAAAAGTACATTTCGGTGCATCTCAAGTTTTTTTTAAATATTTTTTAGCGTTTTTTGAAAATACTTTCTTCACCAACAGAACATCTAGATCTTTATGAATTCGATGATTTCTGACATACCAGGGGGCTGCTGTAATTGTACGTAGAATTTTATTCTGTCGCCTTTGAATTTTTTCGACATTTGATGCTGAGGCAGTGCCCCATAACTGGATTCCATAGAACCATATTGGTTTCAGGATCGCGTTGTATTAAAGAAGTTTACAGTCTAGGCTTAGTATAGAATTTCTTCCAATAAGCCAATTCATTTGGGCTGCTTTTAATTTCATTTGTGTTAACTTTGCGTCTATATGCGATTTCCATGTTAAACGACGATCAAGATGAACGCCTAGATATTTGACAACAGTGTGTTGCGGTATGGTATCGGTGTTAATTTGTATAGGCGGGCATGTTTCCTTGCGCAACGTAAAAGTTAAGTGTACACATTTCTGCTCGTTAGCCTTGATACGCCATTGTTTGAGCCAATATTGCAATTTGGATATATACCCTTGTAAGTTGCGCGAAGCTTCTACAGGGCTTTCATGAACGCTTAGAAAAGCTGTATCATCCGCAAATTTTGATGTATGAATATTACTGCTTAACGGTAAGTCAGAGGCATATATTAAATAAAGTAATGGTCCGAAGATACTGCCTTGGGGAACTCTTACTTCGATCGACTGCGGTTTGCTTAAAAAATTGCCTTCCCTAACTACAAATTTTTGTTCCATTAGGTAGCTTATTAAAAGCCTAACAATGTTTGCGGGTAGATTTTGCATTAATTTGTGTATAAGACCTTCGGCCATACTTTATCGAAAGCTTGAGAAACATCTATAAAGAGCGTAGAGCAATATTTCTTCTTTTCGAAAGTGTCTCTAATAACATGCACAAGTCTGTGAGTTTGTTCAATAGTGCTATGTTGTCTGCGAAAACCGAATTGATGATCTGGAATGCATCCACTTCTAGTCACTATAGGCATCAGCTTGCTCATATACAGCTTTTCAAATAGTTTTGAAATGTTGGGCAATAAACTAATAGGCCGATAGGTTTCAACCTTCGTATGATCCTTGCCGGACTTTGGTATCATAATAATCATCGAAACTTTCCATTCTGCAGGATAGTATTGCAGCCGTAGAGTACTATTAAAAATAAATAGTATAATTCTTTTTGCAACATAAGGCAGTTGTTGAAGCATTTTGTTGCTTATTTTATCGACACCTGGGGCTTTTTTGGTGTTAAGACTAGTAATGGCCTTTTCAATCTCCACAATGTTAAATCTTAACGGTATTTCTGTTAAAGAGATGACTGGTGGCAGTTCAACAATATCAGTAGAAATATTCGGTGTAAATACTTTTTCTAAGTGCTTAACAAAAAGAGCACCTTTTTCAGCATCAGTTCTTGCCAAATCACCATTCGAAGCTCGTAGCGGAGGTTTGCATATGACTGGCCTTTTAAGTCCTCTGGCTGCACACCATAGCGAATAATCTGTTTGAGGTTTCGCATGTAGTTCTTGGAGAAATTTTTGGAGGGAAGCTGTTTTTTGTGTTTGCAAAACTTTTCTAAGTTGCTTGGTACACTCCTTAAGCCTTAATTTTAGCTGGGGCGATCTGTAACGTTGCCATTCTCGCCGAGCTCTACGTTTTTCTGTCAAAAGCCTTTCTATATTTACACAAAAAATTTTGTTTAATCTCACTTGTTGATTTGGTTGATTGGAAGAAGCACTAAGATCAGCTTGTTTAACGTGTGCTTCAAGCAACCTAATAGAATTTGCTATGTCAGAAGGTGTTGTCAACGGCATATTTTCCGAGCAATGGGCGCTCAAATATTTTTTGTATTGCAACAAGTTAATACGTGTAGATATCATAGGTAAATCACTTGTAGGTGTTGAAGTGTTGTGTGAGAATATAGTGACGATAGTATGTGAGTGATCTGAAGATAAATCCAGAGATGCTTCAGCAGATGATATTACAAGTTTTTGATAATAATTTTCAATACAAATATTTGTTGCTTGAAGATATTCCTCACAAAAATCATGTAATAAGTAGTGTTTTATTCGCGATTTTATTAGAATTTTCGTGCCACCACAAGCTCTACCTCGAGGGTCCTTGATGCCGTAGAAATTATATCCATTAAATTTAAAATAGCTTCGAGACGTCAAGTGAGTCTCAGAAATGAGCATTACATCGATTTGTTGATTCAGTAGAAAATATTCTATTTCATTTTTATGTTGGCAGATGCCTTTTGCGTTCCAAAAACAGATTTTTAAGTTCATGGTTTGCTTAATACTGCCTGTAACAAGGTAGATTGCATTTTCAGCATTTCCTGCATCATACAGTACATGTTCAGAGTAAAAGTATTTACTGTTTGAATTAAGGTCTCTATTGAGGCTTCAATTCGACTAAAATTAGAACCTGTATCTTCATTTGCTGGAGCAGTTTTTTGCGCCGTAGTCTGGTTACTTTTTAAGATATTAGCGTATGAAAATTGTCCGTAAGGTTGTTGTTGGGCAATAGTTGTGTTAGACTTCAAAACATTTGAATATTGGTTCTGGCTAGTAGACGGTTGAGGTAGCTGTGGGTAATTAAAAAGGGTTTAGACTGAGCGGGATTAACATTAGTTTTTTTGTTTGACGAGCTCTTAAAAATCGAATATAGAGGGCAGCCCCTATAGTTAGCAGTGTGGTTTCCGCCGCAATTGCCACATTGTTTTGCCTTGGGATCACCTTTCAATTTGTTGCAGTTAGCGGTACTGTGTAACTCACCACATACGACGCAACCGGTAGGCAACTTACAATATGCTTTAGTGTGGCCAAATTCTTGGCAGTTCAGGCATTGAACAGGTCCAGCTCTTTTATGTGAAAGCTCAACGGTAACTCTTCGGTGTAACAAATACTTTAAATTATAAATTGAGTGAGATTCATTCTTTCTTATTTTCAAGTCACCTGGCTGTAGCTCGACTCTAAAAATAGGTGGAGGGATTTTTTCCCTATTTTTAATGTTTGAAACATATTTTATTTTAAAGCCACTTTTTTCAAGGCCTGACTTAACCTCTTCTGGATCAACACTAGAGTCTTTACCTTTTATAACGACTGTTAGGCCTTAAGCACTCTTTAGTTGGTATGTGTAAAATTGTTTATTTTTTGACTCGAAATCGGAAACTATTTTTCGATAATGATTTTCTTTGGTTACCTGAATTTTTGTTTCGTTGATTTTGTCGCGCTTAATTGGAGTTACGTAGAACTCATTTTCTCCAATTGATGAGATAAGGCTTTTAACCAACAAATTGGAATTATGTTCTCTTAAATATATGGGTGGTGGTTTACTCGACCTTGTTGTTGTTGTGTCTTCATCGCCTTGTTCAGTTAAAATCGCAAAACGATTTTCGGAATTTTTAATATTTTTTCCATCTCTAGGAACTTTTGCCGTTTGCGCTATTTGAGCAGATTTGGGACTTCTTCCCCTTTTCAGCACGGTAATGTATCTATGCATACCTGTTTGAATTTTATTATCAGTATTTTCTCTTTCTATAATTTTATTAATTTTGTGCACGTTGGTCAACTGGGTATTTATTGTTTGTTTGTTAGATTGTACAGCTAAGCTGACAAGTTTGCTAATAGGTGCAATTGTTGTTGCTTCTCGATCAATATTTAGGTTTGGAGAGCAAGATCGCGCACGAGTATTTGTGTGTTGTGTAGAATTCAGGTTTTCATTTTCGTCGTCATGAACCAAAGTTAAATAAACATTCTTACTGCTTGTAGGTTTATTATTGTTGTTGTTGGTAGAAGATGAACTCATTAATAGTTCTCTTTTTTTGTGTTCACTATATGAGTTTGTATTTGCAAATATGTATATTACACGCAAGCAAAAAATAAAATAAAACCAGTATAATAACTGTTTAATCAATGTTTTTTTTTTTTTTTTTTTTTGATTTTAACTTTAAATAATTTTTAGTATTCAGTTGCGACGATTATAAAAACGCGTCTGTACACTTCGAGAGTTAAAACTGAAACGAAAAACTATAATGGTGATGAAATCTCTAGTGATTTGCAAAAATCTGAAATTTTGAACAAATATTTTATTCAGTCTGTAACAAGTTTAAGGTCACATTCTCATTTTTTATCAACAGATTCTATCAACTCTCTTCTAACACTAATTTGATGCATAACAAGATTAAATTTTAATTACAAAACACTAGATGAAGTTAAGAGTATTATACTTGAATTGACACCGAATAAAAGTTGTGGTCACGACAACGTTGCAGCAAGAATTCTGTTAAAGTGTGTAAATGAAATAACACCTTACCTTGTAAATATTTTCAATAATATTTATAAGCACTAGCAGTTATCCGAAAATACTGAAAATTCATAAAATTGCTCCGATTCCTAAAGAAAAAAATCCAACAACAGCTAATATGTATCCTTTCCATAATTGACAATGTTTTTGAACGAATTTTATATAACCAAATTTCATCGTATATGAATAGATACAAATTACTCAATGATTTTCAATATGGATTCAGGAAAGGATGTGGAACGGAGGAAACAGTTGTTAACGTTATAAACTTCATTTGTAAAAATTTGGATGAAGGACAGAGCGGCGTAGCTGGAATTTTTTATGATTTTAGTAAAGCCTTTGATCTCATAGATCATGAACTTTTACTGCAAAAACTAAAATTCTATGGTATATATAGAAATAACTTACTCTTATTAAAAAGTTATTTAGCGCACCGGCAACAGTTTGTACAGATTGGTAGTACAAGAAGCAAATTACGTCCTGTTGTATGTGGAGTTCCACAGGGCAGCGTACTTGGGCCATAGTTATTTTCTATTTTTCTTAATGATTTGCATAACCTTAGCCTTACTGGGAAAATATTTATGTATGCTGATTATATCTGCTTATTTTATCCATACAAACACGAAACGGTGGTCAAAGCTTATATGAAATGCGATGCAGCTTTGATATCTGAGTTTGATCGAGTAAACAAACTTCTTTTAAATGCCAATAAAACGCAGGTACTAAGATTTAAGCCTGGGGGTAGATTCTGGTTCTGCGATAACGTGAAATGTAAACATTTTTCTCGTTTACATTTTGTTTCTGATTCCCGTTCTGTGAAGATATTAAAACAAATTAAAATCTTTTCGCAATAAGAGAAACAAATGGAATGAAACAATTTTTTCTCAGTTTCACTGCAAAACTGATTCTCGTTTAATGTAACTGTGAAAACAAATGTCAAAACATTTTCGTATCACGCGTTTTTTTTTTCACTTAAAATTTGTCAGCGAAAATGGAAAAAGAAGCGAAAGGGATGCGCACAAGCATAAATCAAAAAGAATTTTTATTAATTTTTAGAACATAAATGTCGATATTGCAAACGACAAGTATGTAAGTATGTATGTACATATGTACATACTCGTATGTATAGAGTTCAAAAATAAAAAAAAATTGAATAATTGATTTATGTATACATGCGTATGTATATGTATTTACAGATTTGTTACTACATTTTAAAAAAATGATGCATACATTTTCAACTTTTATACATTTATCCCAATGTACAACGTAATTTATTTTTGTGGTTTGTACAGACCCAACCTGAGAGAAAGTTGGTGTCGGTTTAAAAAAAAATAAACTAAGAGGCGGCTTAAACTTATTTTGGAGCCGGCTGCTTAAAAAATACATAAGGCGATAGAAAATCGAAGAGTAAGAAAAACTTATTATGCAGTAAATCTCGGAAACGCATAAAATTGCATATCTAACACATTTGAATAAACTCGGGCCAAAACTAGAAAGCAATTAGCATATTTTATGGAAAATGTATCAATAAATAGAAATAATTAAAAAAAAAATTGTATTCGACTAAGTGCTATTTTTTCTGCTATTGATATTTCCGATTTTACTATCGATTGAATGTTTGTACTTAAGTAAGAAAATTTTACCTAATTATAACTATTCAGGCAATTTGTTGTTATTACTTTATTTAAATTACTACCTGCAACCGTGGCGTCACCCGCCCGGCATTAAAGGCCGTGTCAGATACAACTTCGTCGCTTTGCGTGACGTTTCTAACTTTAATGAAAAAGCGTAAAGCAAAAGCTGTATGACACAATAAAAACTTTGACAACATTCACTTTACCTATAAAAAGTGTTGGTAGTTTTTACATATAATTGTCAAAGCGCACAAAAAGTTGAGAGTTGCCTAACTTTTGGCTTCGCGTTGCGTCAAAAGTGCTTTATGTGACATGTTTCATATAAGTACCTACATTTTATCTTAGATGTCAAAGCGAATTCACAACGCAACGCGAAGCAAAAGTTTTATCTGACATGGCCTTAAGTTTTGGCTTACTACTTATAAAGTACCCTGGAGACGATCAAAGAAACTCGTCAATCAGTGTAATTGTGTGAGTATCGTGTTTTTGTCGTTTAAAGGGAGACGTACAAATAAAATCATCATTTTTGTTGTGACTTCGCGGCGTCTTGTGCAATTTTGTCAAAAAACAAACAAAAATACATGCGTTTGACACTGTTTATACACAAAAATACCAGAGCATAAAATTAACAAGTATGCGTGTGCTGCCAACTTTTTACTCATTACACTTCGATACAAAACAACTGACAGTTTTTGATTTTCATCAATCAGAGCCGACAACGTATACGTGTACCCAAAAAAGCACGACTGCATGCACACACTTAGAACGTTGATGTGTTTTTTTATCGTCTCCAGAGGGCACAAGAGAAAGGTTAAATAAAACTTTTTTAAAACATTTAGAATTAATCCCGTTTAAAAAATTTGTTTCTCTTCGCAACATGCATACATACGAGTATGTAATTTGAAAATATATCATTTTATTAAAAATAAAAAGTAAATAAATATATTTCTTACTATCTATATTTTCGATATTTTTAAACTATCGACTTATATTTTCAGAGTTTTTAACCTCTAAAATTATAGTATAAAGTGTGATTATACACTATTTTTCGATTATATTTTTTTGTCAATAAAACATTAAATAATATCTCCGATGATATATACAAATATATATATACAAATATATATATATTTGTATAAAAAAAAATATATATATATATATATATATATATATATATATATAGAATTAATCCCGTTTAAAAAATTTGTTTCTCTTCGCAACATGCATACATACGAGTATGTAATTTGAAAATATATCATTTTATTAAAAATAAAAAGTAAATAAATATATTTCTTACTATCTATATTTTCGATATTTTTAAACTATCGACTTATATTTTCAGAGTTTTTAACCTCTAAAATTATAGTATAAAGTGTGATTATACACTATTTTTCGATTATATTTTTTTGTCAATAAAACATTAAATAATATCTCCGATGATATATACAAATATATATATACAAATATATATATATTTGTATATATCATCGGAGATATTATTTAATGTTTTATTGACAAAAAAAAAAAAAATATATATATATATATATATATACATATATATATATATATACATACGATGATATATACAAATATATATATATTTGTATATATATATTTGTATATATCATCGGAGATATTATTTAATGTTTTATTGACAAAAAAATATAATCGAAAAATAGTGTATAATCACACTTTATACTATAATTTTAGAGGTTAAAAACTCTGAAAATATAAGTCGATAGTTTAAAAATATCGAAAATATAGATAGTAAGAAATATATTTATTTACTTTTTATTTTTAATAAAATGATATATTTTCAAATTACATACTCGTATGTATGCATGTTGCGAAGAGAAACAAATTTTTTAAACGGGATTAATTCTAGATGTTTTAAAAAAGTTTTATTTAACCTTTCTCTTGTGCCCTCTGGAGACGATAAAAAAACACATCAACGTTCTAAGTGTGTGCATGCAGTCGTGCTTTTTTGGGTACACGTATACGTTGTCGGCTCTGATTGATGAAAATCAAAAACTGTCAGTTGTTTTGTATCGAAGTGTAATGAGTAAAAAGTTGGCAGCACACGCATACTTGTTAATTTTATGCTCTGGTATTTTTGTGTATAAACAGTGTCAAACGCATGTATTTTTGTTTGTTTTTTGACAAAATTGCACAAGACGCCGCGAAGTCACAACAAAAATGATGATTTTATTTGTACGTCTCCCTTTAAACGACAAAAACACGATACTCACACAATTGCACTGATTGACGAGTTTCTTTGATCGTCTCCAGGGTACTTTATAAGTAGTAAGCCAAAACTTAAGGCCATGTCAGATAAAACTTTTGCTTCGCGTTGCGTTGTGAATTCGCTTTGACATCTAAGATAAAATGTAGGTACTTATATGAAACATGTCACATAAAGCACTTTTGACGCAACGCGAAGCCAAAAGTTAGGCAACTCTCAACTTTTTGTGCGCTTTGACAATTATATGTAAAAACTACCAACACTTTTTATAGGTAAAGTGAATGTTGTCAAAGTTTTTATTGTGTCATACAGCTTTTGCTTTACGCTTTTTCATTAAAGTTGGAAACGTCACGCAAAGCGACGAAGTTGTATCTGACACGGCCTTTAATGCCGGGCGGGTGACGCCACGGTTGCAGGTAGTAATTTAAATAAAGTAATAACAACAAATTGCCTGAATAGTTATAATTAGGTAAAATTTTCTTACTTAAGTACAAACATTCAATCGATAGTAAAATCGGAAATATCAATAGCAGAAAAAATAGCACTTAGTCGAATACAATTTTTTTTTAATTATTTCTATTTATTGATACATTTTCCATAAAATATGCTAATGCTTTCTAGTTTTGGCCCGAGTTTATTCAAATGTGTTAGATATGCAATTTTATGCGTTTCCGAGATTTACTGCATAATAAGTTTTTCTTACTCTTCGATTTTCTATCGCCTTATGTATTTTTTAAGCAGCCGGCTCCAAAATAAGTTTAAGCCGCCTCTTAGTTTATTTTTTTTAAACCGACACCAACTTTCTCTCAGGTTGGGTCTGTACAAACCACAAAAATAAATTACGTTGTACATTGGGATAAATGTATAAAAGTTGAAAATGTATGCATCATTTTTTTAAAATGTAGTAACAAATCTGTAAATACATATACATATGTATGTATGTACATACGCATGTATACATAAATCAATTATTCAATTTTTTTTTATTTTTGAACTCTATACATACGAGTATGTACATATGTACATACATACTTACATACTTGTCGTTTGCAATATCGACATTTATGTTCTAAAAATTAATAAAAATTCTTTTTGATTTATGCTTGTGCGCATCCCTTTCGCTTCTTTTTCCCTTTTCGCTGACAAATTTTAAGTGAAAAAAAAACGCGTGATACGAAAATGTTTTGACATTTGTTTTCACAGTTACATTAAACGAGAATCAGTTTTGCAGTGAAACTGAGAAAAAATTGTTTCATTCCATTTGTTTCTCTTATTGCGAAAAGATTTTAATTTGTTTTAATATCTTCACAGAACGGGAATCAGAAACAAAATGTAAACGAGAAAAATGTTTACATTTCACGTTATCGCAGAACCAGAATCTACCCCCAGGCTTAAATCTTAGTACCTGCGTTTTATTGGCATTTAAAAGAAGTTTGTTTACTCGATCAAACTCAGATATCAAAGCTGCATCGCATTTCATATAAGCTTTGACCACCGTTTCGTGTTTGTATGGATAAAATAAGCAGATATAATCAGCATACATAAATATTTTCCCAGTAAGGCTAAGGTTATGCAAATCATTAAGAAAAATAGAAAATAACTATGGCCCAAGTACGCTGCTGTGGAACTCCACATACAACAGGACGTAATTTGCTTCTTGTACTACCAATCTGTACAAACTGTTGCCGGTGCGCTAAATAACTTTTTAATAAGAGTAAGTTATTTCTATATATACCATAGAATTTTAGTTTTTGCAGTAAAAGTTCATGATCTATGAGATCAAAGGCTTTACTAAAATCATAAAAAATTCCAGCTACGCCGCTCTGTCCTTCATCCAAATTTTTACAAATGAAGTTTATAACGTTAACAACTGTTTCCTCCGTTCCACATCCTTTCCTGAATCCATATTGAAAATCATTGAGTAATTTGTATCTATTCATATACGATGAAATTTGGTTATATAAAATTCGTTCAAAAACATTGTCAATTATGGAAAGGATACATATTTAGCGACAATAAATAAGAAATAGTTTTTTTTTAACAAAGAAAATATGTATAAAGATAATAACATCTATACTTTCCTATAATATTAAGATAAGAAATATTTTTAAGACAAAAGATTATGACTAATCATAATCCCAAACATAGGATAAGAAATAATATTATTGCAAACAACCCTAAAAACATTTAAAAGATAACAAACACATAATATTCTAACAAACATACTTTTAGAACAAAGAAATAATATTGTAACAAACACATTGTAACAAACACATTTAAGAACAATATATTAAGTAAAGTAAGATAAGACAAATATTGTTATTCACTTACACCCGAATTCATAAACGATTATTAAAGTAATTGTGGCGTTAATGAACGAATTTTGTATGGGAAACCCGGTTTTAAAGTGCACTTTATCTCTATGAATCGTTTATGAATTACAATGTTAGTATTTAAGGGAGCTGTTTTGAAAATGCAAAGCAGTTCGTATGTAAACTCAAATAAATGAACATTGAAAAGTTCATATACATATAAATTAAACAGTTCTTGTGTAAATTAGTTGTAAGAAAAATTTAAATAAAAATAATTAAGATACTAAGTGTATCTTAAGAAAAAATAAAATAATTTTTTCTATTCAACCATAAAAAGGGAACTTTAACTAGCTTCAAGGCGAGCGAAGCCGCGGGAAAAAGCTGGTATATTTATAAATATATGTATACATGGTATAATATTAAAGAAAAAAAAAACATCATTTTGAGATCAGTATATTAAGAGTTCATATATGTATATGTTGCATAATATGTTGTTTTAGAAGTCTTTTAAAGACCCAAATTCTATTTTCAGTTTTTAAGATTTGAGGCAAATTAATATATTCACGACTACCCATAAATTATATACGCTGTTTAGTAGATTCCAATCTGCGCAAGACGATTCTTAAATTTTCATTACTTCTCGTGTTTATTGCATGATTATTCCTCAAGAAGTGTGTCGTGTGATGTCAAATATTGTGCAAACACTTGAATACGTATAATAAAAATTGCATTTTGTAGATCCCATAGATTGGCAAAATTGTTTGACATATGTATGTCAGTATATAACGAAATGGTTGGATATGTAATTGGAAGATTGTATACTATTTTTAATGATTTATTTTGCATTCGTTGGAGTGATTTGAAGTCATTCGTTTTCTTATAACCATATAAAATGGCTAAATTGTTCAAATGGCTTTAAATTTAGGCATTATAAATTTAAATTTTAGTATATTTATCAAACTTATTTGTGAATTTATATAAAATACCAACAGCTTGTGCAGTTTTAATTCTTAGAGTACGTAGATGTTCATTCCAAGTAATATTGTTTTGTAAAATTATACGCAAGTATTTTATAGAGCTGGGGGTAGATTCTGGTTCTGCGATAACGTGAAATGTAAAAAAATGTTTCATTTTCGTTTTCATTACAACTTTACGCAATATCTTTTCGCAGTTGCACAAAATGCGATTCCCGTTTATATTATGAAAAAATGTTTCATTCCATCTGTTGCAGTGTAACTTTATATCCATGTTATTTCAACTTGAAATGTCACACACAGAGAACGAAGTTGAACTACTTCGATGCGGTGCAAGGCCGCATGCAAATATTTATTTGCTTTTGTGGCTTTTACAACATGCATATATTCTTCATTGAAATTTTGAAGTTGATTTTTCAACATATATTACATAATATATGTACATAGCTTATGTTATAGAAAATTGAATAAAAATTAGAAAATATTAAATAAACATATTAGCGGTGGTGAAGAAATTGTATGAATTACATAAGTAGGCAATTTTATTAATAGTCTATCATAACAGATACTGAGTTAATCCTACAAGTTGAATAAGGAATAAATATATATATATTTGTATAAAATAATCGGAGGTATTATTTAATGTCTTATTGGCAAAAAAAATATAATAAAAAAATAGTGTATAATCACACTTTTATACTATAATTTCAAATGGTAAAAACTCTGAAAATAAAAGGCGATAGTTTAAAAATATCGAAAATTTAGATAGGTATAAATATCGGTATCGATAATATTTAAAATACAGTTTTGACCGTTCCTTTAGTTTAATTCTATTTATTTACTTTCTATTTTTTTAATAAAATGATATGATTTCAAATTACATACTCGTATGTATGCATGTTGCAAAGAGCAACAAATTTTTAAACGGGATTAATTCTAGATGTTTTAAAAATGATTTACAGCCATACCTAAACAAGAGCGGCAAGCGTTTTTTAGCTGTCAAAAGTTCTCATGCCCATACAATTTGTATGGAGCATCCCAAAATAACGCGGCGGTAACGCGGCGGCAAAATTTCGCAATTGGAAAATCCGATTTTGACAGCGCGTTTAATAGTGAAGTTAGCTGCAAAAGACAAACACTCATGATACAATGACTATAAGGTAGTCTTACAAGCCCAGCTGACAATTCTTGTAAATTACTTGTTTTTTATTTCAAGTGTTAAATTTTGATTTGAATTTATGTTTTCGTATTTGAATGAATAATTTTTATTTATATTTTTGTCACAGGTTGAAACATACACACATACACATTTATACTTTTGACTTCTGAGGAATTATTTTGTTGTGTTTGTTGTAGAGATGCATGTATTATTAGATTATGAGTATACTATTATAATCAGGGTTGTTATATATTTTGTAATAACCCTGTTTTTATGACAAAGCGTTAACGCTCTTGTATAGGTATGGTATTTCAGCGTTAACGCTAGGCGGTAGAAAACGTTCCGCTTTCCGCTCTTGTTTAGGTATGGCTGTTATTTAACCTTTCTCTTGTGCTCTCTGGAGATGATAAAAAACACATCAACGTTCTAAGTGTGTGCGTGCAGTCGTGCTTTTACGGGTACACGTATACGTTGTCGGCTCCGATTGATGAAAACCATAATCTTGTGATATATTACTTTGATAGTCTCCAATTGTGATTGACAAAGAAAATGTCACTTGTTTTGTATCTAAGTGTAATGAGTAAAAAGATGGCAGACTTGTTAATTTTATGCTCTGGTGTCAAAGGCATATATTTTTTTGTTTTTTGACAAAATTGCACAAGACCCGCGGTTGCAGGTAGTAATTTAAATAAAGTAATAACAACAAATTGCCTGAATAGTTATAATTAGGTAAAATTTTCTTACATAAGTACAAACATTCAATCGATAGTAAAATCGGAAATATCAATAGCAGAAAAAATAGCACTAAGTCGAATATAATTTTTTTTTAATTATTTCTATTTATTGATACATTTTCCATAACATATGCTAATTGCTTTCTAGTTTTGGCCCGAGTTTATTCAAATGTGTTAGATATTCAATTTTATGCGCTTCCGAGACTTTTACTGCATAATAAGTTTTTCTTACTTTTCGATTTTCTATCGCCTTATGTATTTTTTAAGCAGCCGGCTCCAAAATAAGTTTAAGCCGCCTCTTAGTTAATTTTTTTTAAGCCGACACCAACTTTCTCTCTGCTTGGGTCTCTACAATTGTCAAACAACAAAACTAAATTACGCTGTACATTGGGATAAATTTATAAAAGTTGAAAATGTATGCATTATTTTTTTTAAATGAAGTAACAAATCTGTAAATACATATACACATGTATGTATGTATGTATACATAAATATGTATGTACATATGTACATACTTACATACTTATCGTTTGCAATATCGACATACATATGTATGTACATACATATGTATATGTTCTAAAAATTAATAAACATTCTTTTTGATTTATGCTTGTGCGCATGCCTTTTGCTGCTTTTTCCATTTTCGCTGACAAATTTTAAGTGAAAAAAAACGCGTAATATGAAAATGTTTTGACATTTGTTTTCGCAGTTACATAAAACGAGAATCAGTTTTGCTGTGAAACTGAGAAAAAAATTGTTTCATTCCACTTGTTTCTCTCATTGTGAAAAGATTTTAATTTGTTTTAATTTCTTCACAGAACGGGAATCAGAAACAAAATGTAAACGAGAAAAATGTTTACATTTCACGTTATCGCAGAACGAGAATCTACCCCCTGATCTCGAAAATCTCTCTACCATCAACAAGTACTGCAAATACATTATTATGGACACTAGCGGGTAGATTCTGCTTCTGCGATAACGTGAAATGTAAAACAATGTTTCATTTTCGTTTTCATTTCAACTTTACGTAATATCTTTTCGCAGTTGCACAAAATGAGATTCCCGTTTATATTATGAAAAAGTGTTTCATTCCATCTGTTGCAGTGTAACTTTATATCCATGTTATTCAACTTGAAATGTCACACACAGAGAACGAAGTTGAACTACTTCGATGCGGTGCAAGGCCGCATGCAAATATTTATTTGCTTTTGTGGCTTTTACAACATGCATATATTCTTCATTGAAATTTTGAAGTTGATTTTTAAACATATGTATATTACATAATATACATAGCTTATGTTATAGAAAATTGAAAAAAAATTAGAAAATATTAAATAAACAAATTAGCGGTGGTGAAAAAATTGTATGAACCCAGCCGTAGGTGGCTACATAAGTAGATAATTTTATTAATAGTCTATAATTACAGATACTGAGTTAATCCTACAACTTGAATAAGGAACAAATATATATATATATATATATATATATATGTATGCATTGCGGCATTATTGGGGACGGTAAAATATAAAACTTTTTTTAACATTTTCGTATAAAAAATAAATAAATAAGGAACTAAGTTCAATATTTTTAATTAAATTTTATTTATGTGGGAGTAAGAGCGTTTAATTAACACTGCCATTATAAGGGACTGCAAGCATTATTTAGTAATTTTTCGGCACCAGTCCTCAACAATTACAGTGAATAAATCTTGCCAGACTGTCACTATATTTCCCCGGTTTTTTACTGACGGCGGCATGTATTTCCAAAGTGCCACTGATGTTTGATACGGAATAGCTGGTGGTTACTGTTCTACAAAAATTACAAGAACAACATCCGTTTATTTTACTTGTTTTTGTAATTATTGTATAAAAATGATGCCATCTTCAATATACAAATACCATATACGTATACCTTGGGTGTTTTTGTAATAATTGTATAAAAATGAACCCATCTTCAATTTGTAAAGACAGTATACGTATATTTTAGTTGTTTTTGTAATTGTTGTATAAAAATGATGCCATCTTCAATTTGCAAAATCACTATACGTATATTTTGGTTGTTTTTGTAATTATTGTATAAAAGTTATGCCATCTTCATATACAAAATAATATACGTTTATCTTGGTTATTTTTGTAATTATTGTAAAAAATGATCCATCTGCAATTTGTAAAGACAGTATACATACGTATATTTTAGTTGTTTTTGTAATTAATGTATTAAAATTATGACATCTTCAATTTGCAAAAACAGTGTACCTATATTTTGGTTGCTTTTGTAATTACTTTATAAAAGTTTTGCCATCTTCAATATACAAAATAATATACGTTTATCTTGGTCGTTTTTGTAATAATTTTATAAAAATGATCCCATCTTCAATTTGTAAAGACAGTATACGTTTATTTTAGTTGTTTTTGTAATTATTGTATAAAAATGACGCCATCTTTAAAATATTAAAACTACATAAGTTTATTTTTATTGTTGTTCTTCAATATATACTAGTAAGCCTGCCAATGTATATAATAAGTATACATTAATTTTTAAAATGGTTTATAAAATTAACATTTACCATCCGCTTGCATGATTTTGTATATATATGTATTCTCTTCGGCTCATACATTCTAAGTTTACATGATGAAATTATTTAATTTTTAACATACCGTTATATGTCTGTACAAAGGCGAATCCACTTACCAGGTGGTGCGACTTCTACAACAATTACAATATTACAACATTTGACATATCCACCCCTATGCTCGTATATACAAATTTTGACATATTGACCTCCATTCTGCAAGATAACACTAGCTCATCTGTGTTAAGGCCGTGCTTCACTATCCTACACAATCGTAGGATTCATTCACAGGAAAATCTTACAAAAATCTGACCGACTTTAAAAAATCGTTTCAAAGTGGTGTTGTAGGTGCCTCACTATTACACAAATCTGAATATTTGTGAATATTCTCAGCGCGTTGATACTAAATACTACTCTGATCGCATGAAAACTATCATTTTATGAAAATTTTCATAAAATTTTACAAATCGCACGACTTGCCAAAAAAATCTGTCACACAGATGCATTTTTAGTCCACACTACCATAGTTTATGAGCACACATGTAATATTTGGCAGATCGCACGATTGTGTAGGATAGTGCAGCACGGCCTTTAGTAACACATAACACATAATAAACAATGTATATGCACCACTACAACAAAACAACACTAAAAATACAACAGGCATTTTGTTAATGTTAATAGCCCGTTCAGCGTGACGCAAAATTA
Source organism: Lypha dubia (assembly GCA_947311025.1). Taxonomy (NCBI): domain Eukaryota; kingdom Metazoa; phylum Arthropoda; class Insecta; order Diptera; family Tachinidae; genus Lypha; species Lypha dubia. The sequence goes on along the minus strand of OX371261.1, from coordinate 58,048,678 downwards.
AGTAATTTCCTGATTTTGACCGGAATCAAGTTGAAATTGTGTTATTTCGCATGCGTTTTGACAATTCCCAAATTAAGTAATTTTACTTAATTTCACCGAAACCAACTTGAAATTACAATAATCAACCCGTTTTTGTGATAAATACCATTTTTGTTCCAACCGTGCTCCTATGTACAACCGTGTTTACCGAGAAAAAAGTGTCGTTTGTATACAAAATATATTGAATTCAATATTTAAAACTGAAATTTTTTATTAGTTGTTCGTTTTTTGAAATTTAGGCCCGATATTATAACTTACCAATAACTAAAGTTAGGATGTTAACGGACAGATAAATCGTTTTCCGTTGTTATAAGTATACTTTAAGCTAAAAGTGACCGATAAGCTAAAGGGAAGTTCATCTTACCTTTAACTTTTAACGTAAGCATTTGCATTTGTAGTTGCCAAATTTTCTGTTCTTTGAAGGTTTAGTTTATTTTTTTGCCGCAAACAGCAAGGAAATATACCTATTTGGTTGTTTGGTTTATGTCTGTGGTTAATCTTTAGTTTTTTGTAAGTAAATAAATAAATAAAAGTACGATCTGGTAATGTAATGGCTCTGGTAATGCCATATTTTCAAAAAATTTATTTTATTTTATAAGGAAGTTGTAATAACCAAAAATAGTTAAAGGTCACTTTATCGTTCACTTTAGCAAAAGTTACCTTTAACTAACACATACCTTAAAGGGAAGTTATAATAATGGGCCTTAATAGCGTATACATATGTACATATTAAAGTGGCAAAGTAAGTACATGCATATATACCTACGCATAATCAGCTGTTCTTAAAATTAACTCATGTGTCAAATGTACCAGCATGAACACCTTGGATTTCGTTCGTAATTTCAACTTGAAATTAATTAATTTCGCGTCACGTAAAACTGTTCTCATATGAACCAAATTTGACAGTTTTTCTGATGGATAAATTCGCACAAATTCACCCCTGCATCCACCTGATAATGAATTCGCCTTGGTATGTACATTAACTAGATTAGAAATACAAAGACGAATTTGCAATAATTTCTGAACGGTTTCAAGCCAAGAGAATAAAAAAACAAAAAATGTAGTAGAAATAAAAAAAAAAGTAGAAAATATTATGTAAAAATATTGGCAGTAACATAAAATTTACAGGTTATGATCGGGGCACATTTATTCAGATAAACTCTAATAAACTAACTTTGAAAAATATCTCTTCTGATGACAAATAATATTGAAAACAATGTGGCAACGAAATATTTAACCTGAGGATCTCATTAGATGGCGAATTTGCAGAAAATTTTATGAATGAATTGAAGCCCAGAGATTTAAAAAACAAACTATGTTGTAGAAAATCGTAAAGTAAGAAGAAAATGTTAAATAAAAATATTGGCTGCACCTCAAAATTTACGAGCTATGAGCATGGCCTATTTATAACAGGTACTCTGGCTTCAATACGCTTTGATAGATATTAACTAATGTTCCAAACAATGTGTCAAAGCATTTGACATATCAACTAGATAACAAACACAGCAAGAACTATAATCTGAGCAGTCAAAAACAATTGTTATGAATTCGCCTTACAAACCCGAATTCGCAATAAATTTATGAATGAATTGCATTCAGGAGAAATAAAAACTGTACCTTGTTGAAGCAAATGCAAAATTAACTGCAAATATTATAAAATAATTAGCAACAATTTATTGTTTAGAAGTTATGACCTTCTGAAGTTCTCATAAAATAGCGAACTTACATAAAATTTTGTGAATGAATTGAAGCCCAGAGATTTAGAAAAGAAACTATGTTGTAGAAAATCGTAAAGTAAGAAGAAAATATTAAATAAATGAATGGGAGACAACTTATAGTTTAAGAGTTATAAGTATGGCATAGGTAATCTCGCTTTAATTCGCTTTGATAGAGCTGTCAAAAACAGTATTAAAGAATTCGCTTGCAATTTGGTTTCAATTCGCCTTGAATTCTACTTGAATGAAAGTAAAAAAATTAATCGGCGGCTATTATATCTCCTTGGCAGCAACTATCAATAATAATCGGCGGCAAAGTTTTACCGGATGTAGCCGACTCAAGCAATAGTTTGATTTCGCTTTACAAACCCGAATTCGCAATAAATTTAAGCATGAATTGAATTCAAGAAAAATAAAAACTATACCTTGTTGAAGCAAGTGCAAAATAAGCAGAAAATATTATAAAATAATTAGCAACAATTTATAGTTTAGAAGTTATGACTTTCTGAAAATCTCATAAAATGGCGAATTTGCAGTAAATTTTGTGAATTAATTGAAGCACAGAGATTTAAAAAACAAACTGTGTTTTAGGAAATCGTAAAGTTAGAAGAAAATATTAAATAAAAATATTGGGATTGTTATGAATTCGCTTTGCAAACCCGAATTTGTACTAAATTTATTAATGAATTGAATTCATGAGAAATAAAAAGTATACCTTGTTGTAGGAATTGCAAAAATAAACAGAAAATGTTATAAAATAGTTAGCAGCTATTTATAGTTTAGAAGTTACGACCTTCTGAAGTTCTCATAAAATGGCGAATTTGCATAAATTTTGTGAATGAATTGAAGCACAGATTTAAAGAACAAACTATGTTGTAGAATAGCGTAAAGTAAGAAGACAATATTAAATAAAAATATTGGCTGCACCTCAAAATTTACGAGCTATGAGCACGGCCTTTTCTAACAGGTACTCTCGCTTCAATTCGCTTTGATAGTTATTAACTAATGTACCAACAATGTGTCAACAAGGCATTTGAAATATCAACTAGATCCCAAACACAGCGAGATGATCATCAGAGCTGTCAAAAACAATTGTTAAAAAAAATGTTGTAAAGTATACAACTTTTCTCAGAAAGCCTCCGGGAAAATAGTTGAATCCATAATCGATGCGTATTTTCAACCTCATTTGATTGCGAGTAGTGTCATATGCCCACCCCTTCTTCTTATTTGCAAATTACTATATACTTTTTTTTCTGATTTTTTTTTTGTAAAAAAAAATGTTGTTAAATATACAACTTTTCTCAGAAAGCCTCTGGAAAGCCTCTGAATGATAACAATGTAACAATGTATGTAACATACAAATAACTTCATAACATATAAATAACATATGTACCTTTGATAAGAAATGTAACTAGTATGTTCAAATGAATACATCTGCAATAGAGCTAAGACCGAGTTTAAATTTATCAGGGAAACTTTATTCTCAACTCGATATATTAACGAAAAGACTTAAACAATAAATCTAGTATTAAAGAAATTTATGAAGTCATATTTTTATTAGAAATTATGAAAAAGGCTTAACTAAAGGTAATACTATATTACAAAATAAATATACATAAGTATGTACATACAGCAAATATTTTAACACAATGAAATTCTTCAGCTCTTACTAAAAAATAAAAATATGTGATTAATGTAGAATATGCTATAAATTTTTAATATAAGTTCAAAGTGCTATGGAACATGCATATATTTTTTGTGTTATATTTATTATTACCTTTAACTGCAATGAAGACGAAAATCTTAAATATTTCTTGAATAAAGCAATCAATAAAAGGAAATCCTAAAATAGTTGCTACTTTTATTCAAGAAAACTTTAAGATTTTCGTCTTTAAACAATGAAGAAATAATATTTAAGAAAAGTTTCCATTGAATTGTATATATGTGTTATGTTTAAATTAAAACATTTATTTTTATTATTATTTAATTTTATTAACCACGCCAAAATGCCAAAATGTTACAATTTATTTGGTAACTTATTTTTTAGAATTAAAAACACAAGAGACTATTAGGATTTTAGTTATTACTTTTATTTACTTTTTATTTTTATTTCTTAGTCTAATTTAAATATATTAAGCCTTCACAGGGACCCGCTTTTTAAGGCTGGTGTTTGATCAGGTTTTTGTTTGGGAAATATGTTAAGCCTTCACAGGGACCCGCTTTTTAAGGCTGGTGTTTGATCAGGTTGTTGTTATGTGTGTTATGTGTTACGAACTGACTCGACTAGAACTGACTTGATAGACTGAATAATAGTAGTGGGCTTCCATACCAAATCACCCTCCGCTTTTATACCCACTTTTGTGCTGCTCGATGAACGGTGCTGCTGACGTTCGCTGCCGCTGGCGTGGTTGTTCCCGCGATACTGCTGAGTGTGCGATTATTGCAACTTCAGCATATCCATACCAGTGGGACTTCCAGCCGATTGCGGTTCTCACGATAATGCAATGTCAGCATATATCTGTAGGAAAATTACTGGTAATAACGTCAGTATTGTATGCAGCGTTATTGCAACGTCAGCATATGTCTGTGTATGTATGTATGCAGCGTATATTTTGCTGCTGTAGGTATTTTTTGTTGGTTGAGGGAAAATAACTCAACGTCAGTATGTGTGCGCAGCGTATGTTCCGCTGTCGCTGATACTTCTGTTGGTTAGGGGAAAATGACTCATAACATCCCTCCCCCCTTACGGACAAGAAACATCCTGTCTTAGGATGTTTCGTAGCCATCCTTCTGGAATCAAGTCAAAATAGATGTGTGTATGCATCCGACTACCTTGGCGATACAGCTTTGGCAGCTCTCGGAGTAATATGTAATTATCTCCCGAGCATCGATTGCCTGAAGGTTCGCAGTTTACCATTAGTTGGTGACTGCTAAGTGTCTGTCGACTTGGTACGTTTGCTGCGTCACCAAGGAAAAAATATGATGTTGTTGGTGAAATGGTGAGGTTGTTACTGACGTTGGGGTGATTTCCCATTTTCTAACGGAACTGCGTTTTTCGTCCATGTATGTGTTGTGCCATCGCATATAGCTTTAACTGTTGATTATGGTTGTGTGAGGTTGAAGGTTATGGCTGTCTGTCTGTTGATATTTGGATTGGATTCTTTATTGTTGTCGGAACTGGGTTTTTCGTCCATGTATGCGTTGTAGTATCGTATGTAGGTTTTGCGGTTGCGTGAGGTTGATAGGTATAGGCTGCTGTTGATGATTGTTGGATTCTTCATTGTTGACGGGGTGATGATTGTTGGTTGTTTTTTAAAACGCTGGTTAATATTTTTAATCTTATAACTAACAATTTCTTCTTACGTATACTTATATAAAATTTTCTTTTCTTACAATTTTTCCTTATTACTATTATTTCTTATTATTATTATATTGAATATATTGGATTTGTTATACTCAACCAGTTACAGGATTTTATTATTATGATTTAAAAAAAAATTTTCTTACATATCTTTGCTTATTGCGTTTTTTAATTCTACTTATTTTGATCAAAAATTTAAAATATTTGTTAGTTGTTTCTAAGTTTTGTAAGTTAAGTTCGTATCATTATTTGGTTGGTTTTTTATTTTTGTATATTTTTCTCTCAATTACTTATTACTAGTTGAGAAGAGTTGTGTTAAAAATATAATTCCTATAATTTTCAACTTTAAATTGTATGTATGCCTGAAATAAATCATATTTTGTTTAACATTTTTCATAAATCTAATATAAATTCAATTTTTCGTAATTTACTTTTACGATTGTACATAGGTATTTTATTTTCTCTATTAAAAAGAATTTTCGGCTTTAATACCAGTCTTGACTGTTAATTTACAGGACATTTACCGGTATTTAAAAAAAATTATTAACCTTATTTTTATGTGGCAGTTTTCTCTTCAAAAAGGAATTAAGTAAGATTTTTTCTTAACAATGTAATTACTAAATAATAAAAAATAAGATCTTCTGCCTACAGATAGAGAAAAGAATGTTAGTGTAATCTTTTTCGATTCAAGTTATTTTCAAAATTATATGAATTTTCTATAAGTGTATTGTGTATGTGTATTGATATTTATATATATGTACTCTTATATTAACCTTGAAATAAACTTATACAAGAAATTGAAAATTTTTAAATTATTTGAAAACGTTGCAAAAAAAATGAGTAAGAAAAACAAAACTTTGTTACATTTAGTACTACATATACCAAATTTCAACTTATTTAAACATTTTTTCTTCTCCTTTTTTTTATATGTATATAAAAAAAATGAGTTTAGTTTAGCTTGTATTTATCCTTGTCTTTGTTAAGAAATTTAACACCTTTGCTGTTTTAATGATTCAAAAGAAAAATTATTCACTTGCTTACAATTTTTTTTTAAATCAACAGCAAAAATGGCAGAAAATTAGGAAAGTTTAAAATTGCAAATAGTTTGTTATTTAGATAAAAGACAAAAATAAATATTAATAGGAAATTTGTTGAAATTATTTCATTAATTCGTGCTTTTTATTATTATTGTTAGTATGTATTACTGAAATACCATGTCATGTATGTATGTTTGGTTTTTATTTTTGTTTCAATGTCAATGCCAAACTTATTTGTATTCTTACACACATACATGCATGTGTATATCTGTTTATTCAGTTGTACCCGGCTGTGAAATAGTCTGGCAGAATTTTGCTGTGTAATCATATTTCACAGTCAAGTACTTAACTAAAGTCATGCAAAAAAAAATTAAGAGAAAAAAAAAAATTGTTTCAGTTTGGATATGTTGCATTCATTTTTTACCCTGTAGTTGTAAACATGTGCAAACATTAAAAATTACGTTTACATGGAATTGAAAACTTTTTAAAAACATTTTAAAACGTTGCAAAAATGAGTAGGAAAAATTTTACAAAATTTCAACTGATTAAAGCACTTTTTTATTAAAAAGTGAGTTCAGTTGTATTTGGTAGTATTTTGTTAGTCAAAGAAATTTAACACTTTTGTTGTTTCCGTTGATCCGAAAGAAAAATTATACATACGCGTATAATTATTTTCAAATCAACAACGAACAGAAAAAACAAATCGAAAAGTTTTTTTCTTTTTTGTTACTGTTTGCATATCCATATGCACACATATACGTACATATACATATGCACATACGTACATTAAACTATGCAGTTTGATTTAGTTGTCATTGGCCGTGAAACTGTCTGGCAAAATTTTGCCGTGGAATCACGTTTCATAACCAAGTACTTATGCCCAAAAAAAAATGTATATAACCCAGTTGGAAATTTTTCGAATTTAATTTGAGTTCAATTCTTTGTTTCAAATTTATAAATTAAACCCAAACTTAATTGATTTCGTTAACCGTTGTCATTGTTGATGCATAAATGGCCGACAATTTTTGTCACTGAACATAATTGTGAACAGTTTTGCATTTCAAGTTTTATGCAATACGTATAACAATTTTGTATTTATTGCGCCATGACTCAACCATAACTTAGTAAGAACTATTTGGTTCAATAATTTAGCGATTATCGCTATAAATGTGTATGTATATTTTTACTATACATATGTTATATCTTTTTAATTTTTTTTTACTCAATTGGATGTCTATGCCAATTGGGTCGCTTTTGTTCATGTATTGCAGTTCTAGTGTATTTCATACAATAATTTTGTAGAACATTAAAACTGCACTAATGCACAAATTTAAAATTAAATTTCGTCGTGCAGTCTCAAAAACGGCATGAAACGGTGCGGTTGCCGTTTCTAAAATTAAATAAAAAAAACTTATTGTCAATCCGTGAAGTGATCGTGCTATAGTTAATTTTAAAGCTAGATTTATCTATTTTTTTCTTTATTTCATCATGGAATTCAGTTCAACATCGGAGATAATTAAAAATAAGGTTGCTTACCAAAAATATGGACAATACGTTGTTGGCAGCAAAAGATGCAAAAGCCAACGATCAGATTTGTTCAAATACAAAAAAAATGACACCAAAATTAATGGCAAAATGAAATGTACAGAAGGTGTAAAAGCTGATCTCAATGATATTTCTATTTTCAAACAAAATCTTTTGAAATTGGTAAGTGTCAATAATATGACAACCAAAGAATCTATTGACGGTCCAGGAAAATCCGATTTACTTGATACCAAAATAAAGTATAAATGGCTTGCACTTATTTCAATAAATCCACAACAACAAAACCATCATCTACAACATCGAAATTGTTAAATATGAGAAAATTGTAAACGTTATATTACGAATTCTACACACATAAGCATGTATGAATGTATATTATATGTGTCCACTATGAAAAATTTATCAGAACAGTAATGCATTTATAATAACAAATGACAAAGTTTGTAAAAAACAATTCTGGATCATATGCTAACCGTCTACCAAATTCCATCTAAACCCATTAAGAGGTTTTCACGTTACAATGGAACAAAAATCCTAACATACAATTTTCTCATTTCGTCGTTGCACTAATTAAATCATTTAAAAACCTTTTTTTTTTATTTCACCAAAAGAAAAGTTTATTGCAAAAAATCTACAAAACCTTTGCTTGCTTCATTTTGATACCAATGTTTTGTATGTTTTGAAACCGGGCCCTCTTTAAACTTAATTTTAAAATTTATAAAAAAAACATCTTACGGAATCGAAACAAGTCATAAAGTTTTTAATTGTGCATAGAGAAAAATACCTGTATAATAAAATACTCTATTAAAATGTACTATAGCAAATTGCGTGGCCTTATTTATGTACATGCATTCGTACCTACATACATATTCACAAAATTCACATAAGCAATGATCAATAAAAATATTTCTACATTTTTCATAAAAATACTCTGAACAACAACACCGCCAACTCTAACTCTGCGATGAACACAGGTAAGTTGGGTGTCTGCCCAAATTTTTTATTTTACTTTCTCTTGGTTTCCTTTAAGTTTGTTGTTGTCATATTTTTTCGCTTTGATTCATACCTGCTAATAGTTTAATTTCAAAATATTTTTCTGTTTCTTTTAAAGTTTTTCTTTAATTTATCTATTGTTTTTTCCTATAAAAATTTTCCATGTTATTGTCCAACAAAACAATGTTATTTTGTTTTTTCAATTTTAAATTAATCTTTCCGATATGTTTCATTAAATTGGTGTAGAATCTGTTGATCTTCGTGCTAAAAACTAGTGTGTATTTGACTATAGGTTCTGCTGTTAAATTTTTGCTTTAATTATGCTGCTTATTTGGTTGCTGTTTTTTAATTTTTTGGTTATTTTAATTTCAAAAATATTGTTCTTTGTTAAAGTTTTTTTTTGAATTTATTTATTGCTTTTCCCTATAAAAATTTTCAATGTTATTGTCCAACAAAATAATGTTATTTTGTTTTTTCAATTTTTCTTTAATTTATTTGCTGTTTTTTTTTCTATAAAAAATCCTCAGTGTTAATGTCTAACAAAAATCGTTGAAAAATACATAGGCAATTCGTCATGATTCCGAATCATGTCATCCTCAAGACTTCCTCTCCATTCCTACTTATCACAAGTCGATAAACCCTTCCTTGCATCGCTATGTCCTTTCTCATATGCTTATTCGGTTTCCAAGTTTTTTTCATGTCCCGCAAGACAGTCGTGAGTGCAGTTCGCACCCCCGTACTCGCCTGCGAGTCAAACTTGAGTTTAGCTTGTGCCGTTCTCATCTCTTCTCCATTGGTAACTTTCGTTCTCCATCTACTCATCACTGATGCTAATAATCCTCTCGTAATTGGTTGCTGGTATGTGGTGTGTCTACCACAAAATCTTCGCAGGCACCGATCCGCATTACGAATCACGTGCAGGCCACAGTCCACCAAGTTGGCCTGTTGAACACAGTCATCGTACCTGAGTGGAAGCAGATTCATACAGTTGGCACCCTCTTTCTGGAACTGCCAGTGGTAGAGCAACCTGATGTAGTTTGCCGGTGTGCTCATATCGTGTGGTCTGAGTGAGTCGTATATTACTATACCGTCCTTTGTCACTGACGCCAACGTCCAGTGGTTCCGCTCCATGACAGGTATAATCACCAGTTGTTTGTTTGATAACACTATCCCTTTTAACCCACGGGAAATTCTCTCTTGGCAGACAATTGAATCAGGTGCCTCGCCGAATCTCTTCAGTGCCTCATAAAACATTGCACTAAAGATTTGCACCTTACCCGCTTTCGTCGTGGTGAGTGCTGTCTTTGCCACCCAATGCAGGAATACATCTATATGGTTGTCGTTCAGCCAACCATTCCCCTTCAGTACCTGGAAATCTTCCTCCGTCATCATCCTGACCCTCTTGCCGATTCTGTATTCGCAATACTTATTTGTCATCATTTTCTTTCTTTTTCTTTTATTTAAATTTATTTGTTCACTGAGACAAAAAAAAACAAACACTGTGCTCACCACGGATATCGTTAGCAGACTGTCGGCTTAACCACACGCTGATTTGTAAGTTGTATGCTCAAAATAATTTTCTCAACCCTCGCTTCCTTCCGTTCTCTTTGTCTGTAACTTCGGCACTGAATTCTGTCAACTTTCATGTTCGGATAACTCACTGAGAATTTACTGAACTATTCTTACCTACGTATGTATGTCGACGACTGGCGTTATAAAAATCTTTTATATATAAAAATTTCTTAAATTAATTTTTATTATTAATATATACCCCCCCCCCCCCCTTTTTTTTTTATTTTTTTTTTTTTAATTTTAGGATTTTTTTTTTTTTTTAACATAAGCTTTCAGTTAGCCTAAACTGCGCTGTCCTCCTCTGTCAGCGCGCCCCTAATTTGGGACCTTCTCAGTCCCCTCCTGGTTATTCTGTTTTCCTGTATCTTAATCTTAACGTTGTTTTGTTTTTTGAACAATATCAATACCACTATTATTGATGCCAATATGGCAAGCAACGCGACGCCCCCTATTGTGGTATTTACCTGATCATGGAATTTCAGTTCCTCAATTGTTTCTAGGTTGTCTTCATGTTGTAGGGTAATATCCTGAAAAGTGAGGGATCGTTCCGTAGAGAACTTTCTCTGATACGATGGGAGGGCAAATGTTTGTGTGCTCTTATATATCTTGTTGCTGAAGCGTCTGCTGCCTATGTTGATAGTGCAGTTATTGAAGTGCAGAAAATAGTGTCCCGTCAAATTGAATCCTCTTTCGTCGCAGCTGCTGTTGGCCGTTATGTTATACATGTTTACCAACACTATCATATTGCTGCTTACTTCTATGATCTGGTGCTCTGTGTACTTTACCACCGTGCATTTTCCCGTAAACGTACAACTTGTGGACGGCTTTAGTTCGAAGATTGCTTTGCCTTCTGCATAACTGTAAGTGTGGTTATTTATTTCGATCACTGCAGATGGTTGCTCATTGATTTGGATGCCGTTGGTGTCCGGAAGTGGCAGCAATAAATGCTTGGTTGTATCTATTATGTCTGCAGGTACCATAATTATTATGCTTAATTCCCCATTCACCCACTCAATCAGTGCTGTACGGGTATTTTCCAATATCTCCAAGTCAATGTTAAATATTTCCACCTCTTCTATTGTTAGTATTGATGGTGAGAATACCCCAGCTTTTGCGGACACTATACTTTCTGCTATGTCCCTTAACTTGGATCGCAGGTGTTGTATTTGGAGTAGCTGTGTCACCGCTAGTTGTCGGGTTGCGAACTCCCGTTGCAGGGTCTCGAATTCCTCTACTTGTTTTGTTATTATTTCCCTGTCGTAGATTACCGCATCTCGCAAAGTGGTCATAGACCTGTTAAAAGCGTTGTTGATCAATATCTGTTGGTTTAGTCCGTTTACCAGGCGGTGATTATTTTCCTCTATTATCTTTTGATGTTGCTCAATCTGCCTCCTGTCTTCGTCGTCCATGGTTCCCCATACAAACTTCAGCAATGAACCTCCGGCGTTTATCAAGCCTCTCTTCCATCGGTGGGGGTGGAGCATACTTAGAATCTTCTCCATTTCATGAATCTCGTCCTTGGCTAGCCTAACATATTCGTTGTCACCCAGAAGTGCGACAGTGTCCCGGGAAGCTTGAACCAACTTGCTCAGTTCCTCCACGTTAAGAGTGTGCACAATGTAGTTATAGTTGCGCACCACCCTGGCTCTGCCTATGTTGATCTCGACGTATCCTGCTTGGGTTTGTAGTTTCTCCATGTAAAGACTCTTTTCTGCTTCTGATTGTAATAGTATTGCCCCTACAATGAGTAACTGTAGATAGTCCGTTAGTACACCTTGCGGTTTTTTAATAATAATTTGTTGTGTTAGTTGTTTGTAGTGACATGCTCTATTTTATTATTATTATTTTCTTTTCTTTATATGTTGCCATTGAACGCTCTACTAATCCTCTTTCTCTCTATATTTTTTTTTTAGAAAAGTTTTCGTTCGCCGACTAAAAAGTCGATACTGGGTCAGTAGCGTTCCATGCCTTTTTAATTCTTTCATTTTTACTAATTATTTCGCTTCTTTCAGCTCCTTTGACGTCGACCTGGGTTCCGGACGATTTCTGTCGGGGATGTGCCTGTGCAGATTTTGTGTATTACTGCTTCCAGACGATCGGCTGTTGGTGTTTGTTGATTTGTAGCTGGTGAAAATTCCTTTTTGGGTTGAAGTATTCTGACACATGTGGAGCGATAATTCTTAAAGTCCAAACCTGGGAAGGTTTCGAACTTCACGTGTCCAATCAGTGTTTCAATTGCGCAGGACTATAGGTTCATTTAACAATCCTCGAGCATGAGCTTCCACTACATCTGTGTTAAGTTTCATGCTCCATATCGAAAACCCTCCCTGCTTGGGTTTGAATTGTGTAGCCGATTATTGATCGTTTTCAATGTCCGTCATCAGTGCTCAGCTTTTATCCCAGGAACCTCCTTCGGTCTGCGTCCGTTTTTATTTCCGGTATGTGAAGTTCCATTATCCCTTATTATAGTGCTGTATAAATATGTGTTTATTTTTCCATTTCAGCCCTTGAAGACCCCAAGACCATGAGAGGTCTGGTATTACAACACTGGTCCAGTGTCGATTTTGTGGTGAGTTTTCTTCTTATGATTTCCTTTTTGTTTTTTTTTGTTTTTTTTTTTTTTTTTTTTTTTTAAATATCATTTATTGACTGTATGGCTTCACCAAATTACGGTGTAGGGTTCGAAGTCTTCCCCTCACCATTATTTGAACGTTTACTGGTGTGGGGAAACTTTTAATTTCATAGGGTCCATCCCATAGGGGCGTGAATTTGTTTTTACGTGCTTGTGTTTTTACTAGGACTCTGCCTCCTATTTTTAAAGTATAAGACCTTGACTGTTTGTCGTACTGCTTCTTTGCCCTAGCCTTAGCTCTTTCTTGATTTTCCTTGGCAATCTCGTAAGCCCTTTGTATTTGATGTCTCAATAATTTGGGATAATCGTAGGGGTTATATAAGGGTATGCGTGTTTGTAGGTTTGATGGCAGCGGTGCATCAAATCCATATAGTATTTTAAATGGTGTCTGCTTTGTGGCCGTGTGCTCCGTATGGTTGTGTACGTGCATTGCTGGAGCAAGCCACTGATCCCAGTTCGAACCATCTTCTTTTGCGAAACTTCGCAAATATTCTGCTAATGGTCTGTGACTTCGCTCTAATGACCCGTTAGCTTGAGGGTGATAGGGAGAAATATGTTGCTTCTTAATTCTCAAAAGCTTACACACACTTCCAAACAATTTCGAGGTGAAGTTTGTTCCGTTGTCTGTAATTAATTTTTTGGGAATACCATATTTTGTTACTACCTCGTTATAAAATACTCTTGCTGCCGTCTCTGCTTCGGCGTCTTGCATGGGTGCGCAGACAAAAAATTTTGATAAATCATCCTGTAGGGTAAGAATGTATTTGTTTCCCATGGTGGTTGTCGGCAGGGGCCCCACCATATCCATATATACCTTTTCGAACGGTCTGTTTGCTGTATCTGTGAGGACCATGGGCTCTCTATTGAGAAGTCCACTTTTATTTTTCTGACATTTAGGGCACTTTTTGATGTAGGTCTTGATATCGTGTTGCATCCCCTTCCACTTGTACTGTTTTTTTATCCTATGGTAGGTCTTCCTGACTCCTTGATGTCCGCCCAGCGGTGAGTCATGAAAGCTTCTAAGAACTTCTTCGATATCTTTTTTCTCAGATAGAAATGTCGCCGCGGAGGTCTTGTCACTATTTTCACTCTGTTCTTCCTCTGCAAGAGCTTTCTGTTGCTCTTTTTGCTTTGTCCTTTCCTCTTCCGATTTTCTCGAGCTTGCTTGAGCTCTAGTTATCACTCCGATATTTTGATTTTTTGTTGGCAATCTGCTTAATGCATCTGCATTCAAGTTAGTCTTCCCTGGTTTGTACACAATTTCAAACTCGTACTCTGATAATTTATGCCTAAACCGTGCAAGTCTTGAGGTTTGGTCCTTGAGGTTTGCTATCCCCCTTAAGGGTTGATGGTCAGTAAATACTGTGAAGTGTCGCCCCAGGTGATATGGGCGGAAAGTATGTGTTGCCCACACCACACCAAGCATTTCTTTTTCTATTGTTGAATATCTTTGTTCGGTGTCACTGAGCGTTCGGCTGGCAAATGCTATCGGATGATCCATTTCGTTTCGTATTTGTGACAAGACTGCTCCTAAGGCCTCGTTACTTGCATCCGTTGTTACTCTGAAGGGTTGTTCAAAATCCGGGTAAATCAATATTGGAGGATTTGCAATACTTTCTTTGACCTTGTACAGGGCCTCTTGGCATTGGGTCGTCCACACAAACTTAGCGTTTTTTCTTAACAGCTTTGTTATTGGTGAAGCCAATTTTGCCATTCCTGCCACAAATTTTCGGTAATAGTGGATCAAGCCCAGGAGTGCTTGTACTTCTTTTATTGTTCTTGGTGGCTTAAGTTGTTTGACACATTCCACTTTCGAAGGGTCTGGTAGCGCTCCCTCATTGGAACATTTGTGTCCTAAGTAAACTATTTCTCTACGTAAGAATTGGCATTTCTTCGTGTTTAGTTTAAGACCACCCTCTCGTAGTCTTGATAGAACGTTCATGATCTTCGTTTCGTGATCTGCCACGTTTCTTCCGTATACGACTATGTCGTCGAGGTACACAAAACAGTCCAGGCCCTGTAAGCCTGTAAGGATCGTGTTCATGACCATCTGGAATGTGGCTGGTGCTCCTGTTAGGCCGAAGGGCATTCTATTAAATTCAAAATGACCCTTATCGGTGCTGAAGGCAGTCTTTTCCTTATCTCCTTCGTCAACTAGCACCTGGTGATATCCACTCGCCAGATCTAAGGTAGTGAAATACCTACTATTTCCAAATTGATCCAAAATTTCATCAATTCTAGGAATAGGGAATACCTGCTTTATTGTAGCCTCATTTAGTTTTCGAAAATCGACTACCAGTCTAAAGGTTTTCTGACCGTCTTGAGATTTTTTGGGCACTAACAATATTGGTGAATTCCATGGGGATATGCTTGGACTTATTATACCTTCCTGTAGTAGCTCCGACACCTGCCGGTTGATTTCTTCTTTATGGACGTGAGGTAGGCGATACTGTCGTTGATTAATGGGTGGTTGTTCACTTTTTATTGGTATTTTATGTTTCACCAATGTGGTGAATGGCAATTTGTCATTTTCCAACATGAATAAGTCATGATATTCCTCGCATATCCGGTTCATTGACTCTGTTTCTTCCATGTTCCAATCCCTCTCCGTCATAATAGTGTCTTTTAGACGCCTTATTCTATCGTCCTGATTTGTCACCGACGAAGGGGGTTGATCTCGCCCTCCATATTGCGTGTAGTGGTTGAAATTTGAAAATTTCACTTTAATGTCCTTCCCCCATGGGATGTCCTGCTCGGTTGCGTTCAGTATGGGCACGGCTGTGCCTCCATTTTTAATGTTGACCACAGTATTTCCAACATAAACTCCAGGGGAAATCTCCTGTTTATGCACAACCACAGTTTTGTCTCTCGATATAATATTGACCGGTACTATAGTGACTGCTCTTTTCCTCAGACAGACACCCTGTTGATGATTTGTTTGACAATCTATTTCCGTACGAAGGGTAAACGTCTTCACCCAATGTTCGCTATCAAATATGCTCAAGGTTCTGTCTATGGTGTTCACTATACATCGGTTCCACATATCATTTCTTCCGAGAATACCATCTCCAGGGATTTGTATTTCTCGTGACACAACATGGAACACCCAGGGCAGCTGCCTTTTATGTCCTATCCTGATCTCGGTAGTGCCCAGCGTCGTAGTCTTTCCTCCGAAGGCTCCAGAAAGAGTTTTAGTTTGCCTTCTGTTCTTATTGAGAAAAATCTTCATTGAGTCTTCTTTTATTATGCTGAAATCTGCTCCGGTATCCACAAGTAGGACCAATCCTCCCCCCCTTGCTTCTTGGCAGGGGAGCGTAATGAAAACTGTGTCCACATTGCCCGGTGATTCAGCACTATCTTTTATATTTCGCATCATCTCTTGACCTTTTCCCTCTTTTTTTTTGTTTAATTCATTATCTTTCGCAGTATTTTCTTCTATAGTGCGCCCGTTCTCCTTATTTACCGAGTGCACAACTGCTTCGGTTACTATCCTGGTTGGCTGCTCTGTTTCTGAGTCAGTCTCCGTATCATCTTTATTTACCCGATTCTTTGCTCCTGTTTCTTCTTTATATTTGTAGTTGTTCTCTTTTTTATGCCAATTTGATTTTCTGTTAATTTGCGGGACCCCAGTTAATGGCGATAACTGGGCCGAATTTCGTTTCCCTGGGCATTTGTCCGATTTGTGTTGCTATGGACCTCTACTGGTCTGTTAGCTAGGTCCCTGCCGTTGTTGCTATTTCGCACCTGTTGGTAGATCCCTGTTCCTCCTGTCTGGGTTTGTCTGATATTGCTTCTGCAGTCCCGTGCAAAATGTCCTTGTTGCTGACATTTAAAACAGGTTGGGAGTGTACCATTGTTTCTATTCGCCCCTCTGTTCGTATTTTGTCCCATCGCTATTTGTGGGCTTCCACGGAATTCCGTGTTTGTTGTCCTTCTATTGGTTTCTGCCGTCCTTCTATCCAATTGATTTTGGTTGGGTAGGTTTCTTCTTGGCTCACAGAAAGGGGTTTCCTTGTGGCCATTTATTCTACACAATCGGCAGTCTAAGGAGCCTAATCTCTTCCTGCAGTTGTCCACATCGTGCCCGCTGTTTCTACAGAACGTACAGCTCACGACATTCCTGCACAGTGGCCCCATTTCATGACCGTATTTTCCACAGCTCATACAGTATGGTGTGTTTAGCCGCTTTTTGCAGCTATTCCATTCATGCCCCGCCCTGTTGCAAAAACTACAGGGGACTTCTGAATCTATTGTGTTTATGCTGTGCGTTGGTTCGCCAAACAATTCCTCTGCATTTTCCACTATCTCTATCAACTTAGTGAGCTCTTCCTCCTCCTGCCCCACAAATCGAGCTTTAAGAGCATGGTCCTTCAGACCCTTGATGAAACTTCTCACTGCTATCCTCTTGAAGTCCTTCAGCATGGTTTCCCGGCCAGGTCCCACCGGCCATTCGTTCTCTATTGTTGTCTTTGCCTCATTCAATAGGCTATCCAGGCGTTCTCCAAATTTACATGCTGACTCTCTGATGCTCTGTTTGCAACCCAAGATCAGCTCCCTTATCTTATCCAGGCTTTTATTTTTTAGGTATAACTTCTTGATGGTGTTACAGTATGCGTCCACTGAACCAAAAGTCATCTGGGATATTTTTGAGTATGCACCCCCCAGCAGTCGCAATTTCAGGCACTGTATCACATCTTGTGTTAGGACGTTATTTGCCCCTGTGAGTACTTCTCTTTCTACCATCTTGCATCCTTGTATGTACCTGCATACTTCTGATGGTAAGTCAGGTCCATCGGTCCCGAAAAATGATGGGACCGTGTTGTTTACGATCTTAATAATCTCGGATAGCGACGTCATTCTAATTGTTTCGATTTCTGCTCTCTCAATAGTATGGTTTTGCCGGGGTGATGGTGATCGTCTTTCCAAAATTTCTTGGGCCACTGGGATCAGTCTATTAAATTCGTCCGCTACTATGCTGTCAATGTCTTCTCTTTCTTCCAATTCGCTGAATTTCGCCTTATATTCGCCTAACTCGTTTATTTTCCTTGCTATTGTCTCAGCGGAGTATCCTCTGCTACCTGCTTTCCTTGCGTTGTTTATTAGGGTTTTTACTTTTTCCAACAGTGTCAAGGCAGGTGTTTCTTTCTCGTGTGATATGACTATTGTTGGTAGTCCTACTTCGTTTAGTTCTTCGTGCAGTGAAGGATTTGGTGAACTAGCTCTGTGAATTGTATCCAACTCTCTTCTTGCGTTTTCCAATGCTGTTTGTAGTCTTTGGATAGTGTCGTCTTGTGTCTCTATTAACTGTTTCTGTTTTAACTGTTTCCTAAAATTCTCTTCACTCAGTCCTTTTCCTTTTAACTGTTCTACTAATTCTGAATTTTCCTTTTCTACGTCCTCCAACAAGGTATCTGTGTACTCTATTTGTCTTCTTAGCTTTTCGCAATGTCCCTTAAGGAATGTTTTTGTCTCCTCGAGTTCTTCGATTCTTTTCACAAACTCCAATGATCTATCCCTACTTAATTCACTTATTAATTGTAACACATAACTAACTTCTTCTAACTTTGTCAGTCTTTGTATTCTTATTGTTTCCCTATGGTTGTCCAGGAATGTTTTGTCTGCTTCTAAACCCTTAAGTTCTGTCCACGCAAGAACTTGTAGACTGTCCACTGAATAATTATACTTATCTATCCGTTTTATTAAGTCGTCTGTCTGTGTCTGTGGATTGTCCATTAAAGCTGTATTCTACTTACCCATATTCCGCTGTTTATTATCCTCATAGTGGTCTGTGGTTTAGGCTTATTTTCACTTTATATTATTATTATTATTATTATTTTATTATATAAGTTTGTTCGCAACCGCGCAGAATTTTTACAATCAAGGTAATTCTCCTTTTTGCCTTGATCCGCTTTAGCGATTAGTCCTGCAACGACAATACAAGGTAGCTAGAATTTAGACTTTTATGTATTTGTCCTGTGCAGTTCTACACCGTCAAATGTAGGATGCAACAATACAAGGTAGCTAGAATTTAGACTTTTATGTATTGTTGGTTTTGCTACACCTGACAGTTTTTTCTTGAGCAAGATCAACACAAGGATAATTATATTTCCTTGATGTTATTATTTACGCGGCTACCGGCTGCGCCAAAATGTTATGTTTAAATTAAAACATTTATTTTTATTATTTATTATTATTTAATTTTATTAACCACGCCAAAATGCCAAAATGTTACAATTTATTTGGTAACTTATTTTTTAGAATTAAAAACACAAGAGACTATTAGGATTTTAGTTATTACTTTTATTTACTTTTTATTTTTATTTCTTAGTCTAATTTAAATATATTAAGCCTTCACAGGGACCCGCTTTTTAAGGCTGGTGTTTGATCAGGTTTTTGTTTGGGAAATATGTTAAGCCTTCACAGGGACCCGCTTTTTAAGGCTGGTGTTTGATCAGGTTGTTGTTATGTGTGTTATGTGTTACGAACTGACTCGACTAGAACTGACTTGATAGACTGAATAATAGTAGTGGGCTTCCATACCAAATCACCCTACGCTTTTATACCCACTTTTGTGCTGCTCGATCAACGGTGCTGCTGACGTTCGCTGCCGCTGGCGTGGTTGTTCCCGCGATACTGCTGAGTGTGCGATTATTGCAACTTCAGCATATCCATACCAGTGGGACTTCCAGCCGATTGCGGTTCTCACGATAATGCAATGTCAGCATATATCTGTAGGAAAATTACTGGTAATAACGTCAGTATTGTATGCAGCGTTATTGCAACGTCAGCATATGTCTGTGTATGTATGTATGCAGCGTATATTTTGCTGCTGTAGGTATTTTTTGTTGGTTGAGGGAAAATAACTCAACGTCAGTATGTGTGCGCAGCGTATGTTCCGCTGTCGCTGATACTTCTGTTGGTTAGGGGAAAATGACTCATAACATATGTATGTACATACATACATACTACCTACATACATATGTTTGTATTTATTTTATTGAAGTACATACATACATAAAACTTTTTTCTTTAGTATCTTTACGTACATTTATACAAAACTGGTGCTATAAGCTAGTCGTAACTATGTTCCTATTAAAATAAAAAATACTTGTATTAATAAATTGTATACAAATATTTTTCAAATTTTTCATTTATAAAGTTAAAGTGGTTAACAGGTAATGTATTGTTTAAAAATTAATATCTTATTGTCTGTCTTAATTATGGATAGAAACCTAGTTTCATTTGACTTGCCAACCGGCAACAGGAAATTTGTGGGTGCCACAAAAGCACTAAGAAGCAATTGAAACTGACTGACAGGTCTCAGATGTCATCTATGTATATATGTATGTATACTGTAACCTCGGTTAACGCAACCAATAGAAATTTTGAACCGTTGCGAAAACTGTGCCTTTTTTTCTATTAAAGATCTTATGTAAAAAAAAAAACAAATGGTTTTTTTAGAAAAACAAATTGCAACTATTAAAATAAATGCATTTATTTAATTAAAATAAGGAAAAAAAAACAAAAATTTGTTAAAATTAAATAAAAATACAAATTTTAATGTATGGAAATTTGTACTGATATTTTTCATTTCGATTCGAAAGAAAATCCTTTCGGATTTCAATGTAAATAAGATACACATTCCAACAGTTTTTCTTTCGAGTCGAATTACAGAGTAACTACACCCAGTGACGTAGTCAAAATACGCCACCTGTAATCAGGCTGAAATTTTCAGGTTTTTAACGGCAATAGGGTGAAATTTTTTACTATTGTTTTAGAGCACTTATTTTTTGAACTTCAATTGTTTGAATTTTTCGCAAGATCATTATGTCTTCCAAAGAGGTACTATTCTCATTCGTCCATTGAAGACAAACGTAGAACAACCCTTCACAAAGAATTTTTTAAGCTGAGTTGAGTTTAAAAACAGAAGCAACATGCATAATTTCTTTGTTATTACTAGAATAGAGGTAAACTAAAATGATTTTGGTACGTAAAAATAAAATTGTATGCGCGTACGGTTGTAGTTTTCGATTCATTTATAAAAAGCTAAAGTAAAATCTAACCGAAAGATAAAAACAAAACGTTTTTTGTAAAGGTTTTCTTTTTTTGAAAGGCGTTTACAAAGTCACCAAGTGGTAACCCAACCATCCATAATTGACAACGTTTTGCAAATATATACAGAACCAAAAGTAATATTGATACAAACAACGTTCCGATTGTGCTAATGGCATTTTGCCCCTTATCTTGATGTTTTGCATTTTGTGTAATCACTATTTGAATCAATGTGCATTACTTTGAGCTCTTTATCAACAAACTTACATTTCTTATTGGTAAATTTCTTATATTAGTAAAGTAGTAGATATAATAAAACAAATTACGTAAGAAATATCTGTTTACAACAACATTTATTTACTAAACATTCTTGGTCGGCGTACATATTTAAAAAGAAATCAGACGGATATAACAATTGAAAGATTGAAGAAATTAGGATGAAATAAAGAAAATGGAAAGAATAAACTTAACATTAATTTTTGAAGGAAGTCACTAGCAATTTTCATTTTGTTCCAAACAAATTTTTAAAATAATGTGGAAACAACTCTAGTTTCGCTGCGTTGTTAAAAAAAATATCCTATCCGATGGAGAATTCCAGTACAAAATTGCGAATGTATGATGCATGTTTCATATAATATGGTCAATATTGGTATCATTTAAAAGCTTTTGAGAAGATGGTAAATGATTTGCTAAACTTTTAACTGAACTAGCTGTCAAACAAAAAAAAAAAAACGTGAAAAATTATATTAAAACTAAACAGCTAATAAAAAACAATAGAGACAAAAATATATGTTTGTGATTTTTTAAAAAAATCATAATAAATTAATAATTTTTTTGTCCATTTTTTATCTTTTTCACGAAATTTTGTAATTAAAAATTTATTTCAATAGAGAATTGTCAAATCGAAGCAAGTAGATGAGTCGTGTAAACCGCATGATTCATAAACATGCTTCAGAAAGCGAAGCAAGTGCTTCAGTTTGTCGTTTGAACATAGTATAAAAGATTATAGAACGCAACACTGATTAAAAATTCCGAAAAATCTAAAAAAACTTCACGGCCAAACTGACGGAGTCTTGAGCCGGATCAGCTTTCAAAAGAATGAAGGCCGGCGGCGGCGCGGCGCACAGAAAATAAGTGGCATGTAACTCCGTTGCAAATTGCTCCAGTAGCACGGATTCGACACAACATGGTAGCCGCGCCGCCGGTATTTCTTCTAGTTTTACCGTCGATGTTTATGATTTTCTACACGGCGAAATTAAAACATAGCGCAAAGAAGTCAACTATAATTTCATTATGTAATCTTTACTGATGAATCAAAAATATATATTGACAGCATCTAATTGTTAGCATCAGTAAAACACTGGTTACTGGTTTTACGAAAACATTGAAGAAATTGGTAAAAATAATCGTATATTTGGTTGACATTTATATTTCCTATAGTGAAGAGATTTGTTAGCATATCTAAAAGCAAGGCTACTGGATACAAATTTTGCGAAAACATTGAAGAGATTGGTAATCATCATATATTTGGTTTACATATATATTTCCTAGAGTGAAGGGATATGTTAGCATGTTTAAAACATGGCTACTGGCCACAAATTTTACGAAAACATTAAAGATTTTGGTAAAATAATCGTAAATTTGGCTGACATAAATATTTCCTATAGTGAAGAGATGTGTTAGCATGTCTAAAAGTATGGCTCCTGGCCATAAATTTTACGAAAACATTAAAAAAATTGGTAAAAAAATCATATTTTTGGTTGACATAAATATTTCCTATAGTGAAGAAATTAGCTAGCATGTCTAAAAACTTGGCTAATGGCCACATATTTTACGAAAACTTTGAAGAAATTGGTAAAAAAATTCATATATTTGGTTGACATAAATATTTCCTATAGAGAAGAAATGTGTTAGCATATCTAAAAACATGGCTACTGGCACAAATTTTACGAAAACATTGAAGATTTTGGTAAAATAATCATATATTTGGTTTACATAAATATTTCCTATAAAGAAGAGATTTGTAAGCATGTCTAACAACTTGGCTAATGGCCACAAATTTTACGAAAACTTTGAAGAAATTGGTACAAATTAATATATTTGGTTGACAAAAATATTTCCTATAGAGAAGAAATGTGTTAGCATATCTAAAAGCATGGCTACTGCCTACAAATTTTACGAAAACATTATAGAAATTGGTAAAAAAATTCATATATTTGGTTGACATAAATATTTCCTATAGTGAAGAGATGTGTAAGCATGTCTAACAACATGGCTACAGGCCAAAAATTTTACGAAAACATTGAAGAAATTAGTAAAATAATATACTTTGTTGACATAAATATTTACTATAGTGAAGAGATGTGTTAGCAGGTATAAAAACATGGCTACAGCCCACAAATTTTACAAAAAGATTGAAGAAATTGGTAAAAAATTTATATATTTGTTTGACATAATTAATTCCTATAGTAGAAAGATGTATTGGCATGTGTAAAAGCATATTTAGTTATACTGCGCTTATAACCCCAATGTGCCGCCGATAGCAGCTTTTGCGCCGGTGGTAGGAAAAGATTAAGCGGCAGCCTCTATTTTATTTTTGGCGCGAAACGTTAAAATAAATTTGTCGCCTGTACATTGCATTTTTCGAACGCCGTAAAACTCGGGAAATTTATAGACTAAGTATGGCAACACAAGATGC
Organism: Lypha dubia; assembly: GCA_947311025.1. Classification (NCBI taxonomy): domain Eukaryota; kingdom Metazoa; phylum Arthropoda; class Insecta; order Diptera; family Tachinidae; genus Lypha; species Lypha dubia. The sequence continues at coordinate 58,025,034 of OX371261.1, read as the reverse complement.
GGCAATTTTATTTTAAAATCAAATATATTGATAGTTAAAGGTTATAGATCGATATAAGAGTATCGATATAGCATAAAACTCACATGACTGATCCCATTAACACAAAAAAAAAAATTGGAAAAATAAAAATGCAAACGAACAAGACCGCAATGAATCGGCTGGAAATATAAAATAGTGCGGACCGACTGCATATGAACAAAATTACTGCATACAATCGGGAAGAACGAAAAACCGACTGCAATCAAACTGATGTGCACATATATATATATATATATATATATATATATATATATATATATATATATATATATATATATATATATATAAATATATATATGTATATGTATATATATGTAAGCACATCCGATTATTTACAGTCGTTATTTTTATTCATGCGTTAGTATGCGGTATTTTGTATAGTACACAGTCAGACCGCTTATTTTTAACTGGTATTTTTGATACTTTGCAGTTGTGATACTTTGCGGTGATGTTTTTAAATATTTTTTTTTTATTTTTATATATTATTTCGAATAATCAAGATCTACTTTTTATATAAAGACTTTTAGTATTAAAAAAATCGATTTAAAAATCAATATTTTGCATTTGGTACTGCCATACTTAACAAGTTATTTTTCCGGCTTTTTTACCCCGCAAACGAATTATCAACATAATCAACAGATTGACCGCGCAGTAGCAAATTCATTTAGACGGCGTTCAAAATACTTTACTTAAGAACTCTGATGAATTTTCTCAGATTGTGTCACGCTTACAATTAATTTGGAAAACACAGTGATTTTAATTCGTCGATCTTTATGATCATACTAACATTATAATTTAAAGCAAATTCAGGTAGATTCGGCTCAATTCGCTTTGAAACACCTCCACTTAAAATTGTACCGAAAAATGTGTCAAGAAAGTATTTGGAAAAGTAACTGACACACAAATACAGAGAGCGAATTAAGGCGTAAATAATCATCTGAATCTCGCGTAAAATGCTTAATGGATTTGGATGACACTTGGTAGACGGGTAGAATATGGTACTACTTAAGGGACAAAAACGGGACAAATTGGTACTTCTTATATATTTTATAATATTTCTTTATATTAACATAGAGAATATTTTCTAGGGGATAAAATGAGAAAAATGTGGTACTTTGGTGTTAAGTACTCTTTGTTTTTTTTTTTTCGAAAAACTTGATACATGGATAGCATATGGCCGAGAATAAAGTGAAGGGTACCTTCTGAGCGACAAATGAGTACATTTGGTTATTTTTAAACATTGTACAAAATTTTCTTACATTACCATAGAAATTATTTTCTGGGGGATAAAAAAAGGAAGGGTGGTACTTAGGTACTTATGTAATTTTTTTATGAATTTGGTACACGGATTGCACATGCCATAGAATAAAGTATAGGGTACTTTTTAAGAACAACCAAGGTTCATTAAGAATATTTTCTGGGGGTAAAACGAGAGAAACCTGGTACTTATGGAACCTTTTTTTTTGGTTTTTGAACAAAAATAAATTGCAAGAAATGTTGTTTTATTTATTGAGAAATGTTTTTGAAATTGTCTTTTCTCTTACAATGAGCTATACAGCTAGGCTTGTGTAGTGAGCAATAAATACAATTTTTATATAAATTACTGTGAAAAAAAAATTTAAAAAACTATGTACTGTTAATAAATTTTGTATCTAATATTTATACTTCCCATTTTTACCCATTCTAAAAACCCATTTTTTCACTTTTAAATTCTTTTATTGTTTTAAAAGTTTGTTGAAATTTTATAATAATTTGTACATGTTGGAATAGTAATTTAATCACTAACTGCCTGGCCCATTGTCGAATGACTTTTTCGTAATCTCCCATCCATTAGTAGATGTTTTTTAAAACGAATTTCAGCGATTCGAATTGTTATAAAAAGATCTCCTCCGACTTTAAAGCAACTTATAATATAGATTAATTTTAATTCTATTTTTATTTGATTCTAACTGCCTACCCACGATATCGAACGATGTCGATCGCTTGATTTTTATACGTAAAAAATCTATCTTGCGTTCCACTAATAACCGATTTTATTTAACTTATTAATTGTTTACTGGAAGAAAAGCTAAACAAATATATAAAATCGGTTATTAGTATAACGCAAGATAGATTTTTTACGTCTAAAATTAAAGCGATCGACATCGTTCGATATCGTGGGCTAGGCAGAAATTGTTATAAAAAGATCTCCTCAGAATTTAAAGCAACTTATATTATAGATTAATTTTAATTTTCTAGGGCCCAATTTATTTAGGTATGCATTTTACAAGGCGAATATATAATAAGTGGTTTTACAACTTAGGTGATAATTTTCGCTGGCCTTTCTACCATGTATTTCTGATCCAGTTGCGATGTATTATGCATTATTGGCAGGAGAAATTGAGTTAAATCTAATTTATAATAACCTAAACAAATACCAATCAAAATATTGAAATTTGACAAATATATTTCATGAGTTAAATAACAATGCAATAAAATTATTTTCTCAAAAAGTGTATTAAATTTTAATTTTTTAAATTTTAATAATTAAAATCAGTCTTTTTGTGTTAAAAATACGGCAAAAAAACAAGGTTTCTCCAATCGATTTTTCACAATAATCGATTATTTATTCAATATAAATCTATTATTAATTAATCGATTTTATTTACTCAATGTCACATCCCAAGTAGGTATATCACAAAAAAAATTTTATACATACATAGTTCATACATACATATGTATGTAAGTACATATTTGTTTTTAATATTCAATACTTTTATACGAATTGTATAATTTACTAATACTTTCCATCATATGAAAAAATATATCAACATGAAGTAAGTTTACGACCGATAGTGTATCTTCTTATAAATTCATTAAAGTTCTAAGTTACATTGAAAAAAGTTTATCATAAGAAAGTTTATCATAAACTTAAACATACAATTTTTGAGAAATCTTTGTAAATGTTGCATGAGATTTTTTTGATTCTCATGTAAATTTTTTCAAAGTATCTAAATTAAGGCTTTAATGAATTTATATGACAACTATATGACCCGGTAAGCGTTATTTTGCCATGTAAATAATTTGTGGAGAATTTCTAGAAAAAAATTTCATAAGAAGCGGTCAAGCCGTTTCGGAAATACATAAATTGCCCCCTCCCTCTCCTCCTCGTGCCCCTAGCGATTTAAAATATACCTTAGAACCTATTCGCATGTTAAATTACTTATGCGCAACTTTTTGCAGGTAACCTAGGCCTAGGCCTAAAGGCCCAACTATAATGTGCTTAATGTAACTTAAGCAAATGTGCGAATACACACAATCAAATGTATACAACTATAATGTACTTAAGACACTTTTCGTCAAGTGTCATTTGCGTAAGGAAAGTGCGGTCAATTTCGCTCTTCCTTAAGCAAATGACACATCAGCTGTATTATAAAAATTTTCCAATATACATAATAGATACATATAATTGTTTACAATTAAAAGATGCAACCACTGTTGCTTTTTTTAGTACTTTTTTATTTTAGTTTTCGTTTACTTTATAAATTAACCCTTAAATGCCCGAAGTAAACGATTTTCGCTAAAAAAATAAATATTATGTCAAAATGTAAATAAAAAATAACTGTGTTTTTAATTTTTTTTTTTTAAATTTTTTTAAAAAGTTATTTATAAAAAACTGGTTGTATCTTTAAAGATACACTGTGCATTTACCCAGTAATTAAGATTCCTATACAATATACCAAAATAAAAGATTTTTTAGATATTTTATTTAAAAATTTTATTTTTATAAGGTAAAACAGTATTTCAAATACACTGCAATTATAATAATTAAAAATACACTGAAAGAAAAATTTTAAATATATAAAAAATAAATAATACATATACATTTAACAAATTCATTGGGGCAATTATGAATAAAATCTGCGAGAAATTTTTCCCGGGAAACGATTTCAAACAATAGCAAGTAATAGGGAAAACAAAAAATTCTAATTGTAAAAGAAAGAAATTTCTCGCGGAATTTCATTCATAATATGTATATCAAAAAATATAATAATATAAAAAATTATATTAACTTTTTTATGAATTATGATAGTTATAAAAACAATTTTTTTCTCCAGTTAAACATAAATTGACTTTGCATTTAGTACAATACATCCTGGTTTGTCCAGCGCAGTTCGGATATTTGCATCGTCCCTTCTTATCAATTGCGGTCCAATGATCAATCTTGTCCAATCTAGTGTCTTTAGGAGGTGGAGTATGAGAATTTGGTTTGAAGAGTTTTTCTTGGATTTCTGCCTCAATACGAGGTCTTCCACGAACAGAAGCTCGTGTCGAGTTTAGTGTGAATAGAGTGTCAGCTATTTCTAATTTAAAATCGATTAATCGCATGGGTTTAAACCCGGGTTGATCTTTATTTATTCTTTTGTATAATAACCAAGCATTGACCACCGTCATATCCAAAAGATGATAGAAAACTCTATTTGTCCATTTTCGGCTTTTTATTGTTATCTTATGCCGGCTCATGCAGCTGTCCATTAAATCGACACCTCCCATGTGTTCATTATAGTCCTTTATAATTTGAGGACATGGAATCATTTTGACAGTTTTTTCTTTTTTGTCAAATCTTTTTATCGTTAGAGATTGTGTCGATTTATTTCCAGCACTATGAGTTATAGGTTTAACACCCACGTAGGTTGAAACTAAATTCACAATCTTGTTGTCTTTCCACGAGAGTGAAGTTACGTCAATTCCATGTATATTGCATATGAATTCATGACTAGTACCGCGCTCAAGCTTTTGCATTGTTTTTTCATCAGGCAGCTTGCAATTTTTTATTCGATTTCGCCGAATGGTACCAACCGAAAGTATACCTTGCGTCCGCAAGTACACCACCAATGGTACGGTAGTATAATAATTGTCAAAATAAATTAAATAATTTTGAAACCTGGGTACTTCTCTTAGTAATCGGACTACAATATTGGCCGAAGGTTGAAGATCCGGTTCAGCTGGAGTTGGTGTTTCTGGTGCTCCACTATAAATTTCAAACTTATAAGCATACCCAGTTGTATCGCATAAAACGAACAGCTTGAAGCCCCATTTTTTTGGTTTATTAGGCAAATACTGCTTCATGTAGCTTCTAATTTTGGTGGAACACATTTGCTCATCAACACAGAGTCGATTTAGTTTGGGCACACTTCCAAAAGTTTTATTTAGAGTGTCAATAATAGGTCTGATTAAATAAAGACGGTCTCGATTAGGATTATCACAAGATGGCTGGTTATTTTTATCGTTGAAATGAATAAATTCCCGTATCTTTTCAAAACGCCGTACAGTCATTTGGTTTTTTATTACATTTACGGAGTGATTGGTTTTTTCAGACCAATAATCCCTAACATTTGGAAGGTTGTGGTAAGTCATGTAAAAAATTATTCCAATATATTTTCGTAAATCAAGTATATCGAATCGAAATGCCTCGTTAAGGCCAGCGTATTTTATGGTTTCGTCAACTATATGTTGTTCCAAAGACTCAGGAAACAAAAATCTCCAAACTTGATAAGGTGTTTCCAAAGACATTATATTTTGAGGCAAACTACTATCACCTCTAAATCTTACTTGTTGGTCATTAAACTGAATATTGCCTTTCTTCCAAATTACCTTCTCGAATTCGGAACACTTATAATTTATTTGTACATCACGAAATTCTAGTGGAAAATTATCCCAAGTATTAGTAAGTCTGGAAGGAATATTATCGGATAAGTTACATGCATCAGAATCAATCTGTTCGATATTGTTTGAATTTATATCAATTATATCTCCCGCATCAGTGTCATCATTAATCATGTCGAGAAAGAAATCTTGAACAGATATATTGAGATCGATTTCGTTCTGATCCTCACACTCATTCTCATTTTCATCTACAATTATCTCCATATGTGTGGCCGGCTCAGTACGATCTCTCGCCTCTTTTCCGTCATCCCCATTTAAATCATCGCTATCTCCGTCGATGTTATCGAGGCTATCATCACCTACATCTTCGCTATTACAAAGTATATCACACACGTCATCAGCAGACATCATACATCGCCCAACTCTAATCGAACTCGCCATATCTCAAAAAGTACTCTTATGTACAAAATTATTTAATAATACTAGTTATATTACATAGAAATTGTATTGAAACAATTCACATTCATAAAGATTTATTACTATGCTCCAGACAAGTGAACTTGCTCATGCAAAGAGTAAAATATAAATGAAAACGAACAAAAATGCCATACAAATAGTATGCATAACGAAAATCAAGAATATGCGTGGAGTGCACAATGTATCTTTAAAGATACAACCAATAAAAATTGAACAGCTCAAAGCCCGGTAATCAGTTTTTTTCAAACCAATTTATTTCGCTAAAGGACACATTTTGAAACCACTTAAAATTTTTTTTTTATCAAAAACTGTTACTCGTTTTTAAAATATTACAAAAAAATTTAAAATAAATTTTGTTAATAAAAAAAATTTTTTTTTGACTTTGACTGCACTTTTTATTTTTTCTCTGGTAGATATAAGTACAGAATATTTTTTTCCTGAATACCTATAATGTTCTGAACAAAATGAAACCAGCTTAAAAAAAATCGTACCAAAACTATGGCCGCAGGAATTTTTTTAATGGTTGTATCTTTAAAGATACACCAGGCATTTAAGGGTTAATAAAATATAAACATGGATTTACTTGCTTATGGTAATATATTTATAGCTTTTACAAATTAAATGAGATTTCGTAAAAAATATTACATTTTAAAGAAATAAAAACGAAAATAGTTTTTGCAAAAGTACAAATGTTTGCAACCAAGTGTAGAAAGTTTTTAAGCTTAATAAGTACAATATAGCCACCTAAAAGTCTTCAGTAATTTACTTAAGCATTTGACATGCTTTTCGTTGAATTTTGACACTAGCTTAAGTTAAATGCATAAGCTAGCTTAAGTCAGCTTAAGCAACTGTGCGAATACATGTAAATCGTATGTGGCAACTATAATGAACAAAATTTTCGTTAAGTTTTATGAAACGTCATTTGCTTAAGCAAAGTGCGAAACTGAACGCACATTCCGTACGGAATCAGCTTTTCTACTAATACATACATACATATGTATGTTTGTACGTAAAAATAAATTAATTTTGAAAATGGGAAAAGAAGACGAAATAGTTTACATATAAAATTTAATAGAAAATGTGGAAGAAAAGAAGTGTCTGTACACGAAAGTGACATTTCATATATTTTTTTAACATATTTTATTTCCACTAATGTATATTGTAGTACTTTTGCCCTTAAATAAAATAAATACTACAAAGTACATAATTTCGGTTGTATCTTTTCTTATTATTAGTAAAAATAATAATATACGTATGTATATTTTAGCATATTTTTTTTAATTACAATCGTTTTATATACATTTGCGTACAAGACTCAATTTGTTTAGGATATATAAGAAGATACAAATTTTTCGAAAAATTATTTATGCTACATATGTGTGCAACTATGACCACTTAAATTTTAAGTCGCATAAGTACATTATAGCCACCTAAAAGTCTCTGCAAATTTGTTTAAGCATTTGACAGACTTTTCGTTCAATTTTGACATTAGCTTAAGCCAGCTTATACATATTATGGTTGGGCCTTTAACTATAATGTGCTTAAGCTAGCTTAAGCAACTGTGCGAATACACACAACCAAATGTTGACAATTATAATGTACTTAAGAACTTTTCGTCTAGTTTCGTCAAGTTTCATTTGCTTAAGCAAACACCGAAACCAATCGTACCTTGCTTAAGCAAACAACTGCTTATACGTTTATTTATGGAAAATAGTTGAAACAGTTGTGAATATTTTCACTTCATTTCTAACATAACAAATATTTAAATAAATTGCTTGTTTATGGTTTAAGATTAATTAGACGTAGACATAAAATCAATGTTTGGAAAAATAAGAAGAAAATAGATTTTGAATAGTACATATATTTGCAACTCAGCGAAGAAGATCTTTAAGTCAAATAAGTACAATATAGCCACACAAAAGTCGTCAATAATTTGCTTAAGCATTTGACATGCTTTTCGTTGATTTCTGGCAGTAGCTTAAGCTAGCTTAAGCACATTATAGTTAGCCCTTAACAGGTAGTCTGAAGGCTCAGCCAATGACTTTTTCGTAATCTCGAACCCATTATTTGGTTGGTATTTTTGATATTAATTGTTTTGTTGGCAAATTTTTCGAAAGATATTTTGCTATCGCTTTTCAAAGCGAATTTCAGCGACTCTAATCGTTATAAAAAAGTCTCATCAGAATTTAAGGCAACATATAATATAGATTAATTATAAATTTTCTTGGGCCCAATTCATTTAGATATGCATTTTACAAAGCGAATTTATAGCAAGTGGTTTTACAACTCAGGTGATAATTTTCGCAGGCTTTTTACTATGTGTTTGTGATCAAGTTACATGTATTATGCTTTATTGACATATTATTCGGAACGTTGCATTACAATCGAATTAACTATTTTTGAAACGAATTGAGACAAGTTTACTGTATATAAATTAGAGTTGACGGATATTAAGGCAAAATTACAGTTTTTCAAGAGAAGGCGGCGGTGATGTAAAAAAATCGGAAACTGCTGTATAATTATAAACCAGTAAAAAAAAAACACTTCTAAAAAACAAAAATACGTTGTATGAAATTGTATAATATAACAAAAATATATTGTAGGAAATTAAAAAATAAGAAGAAAATATAATAAAAAAACTTAGCAGCAACCCTTAGCTTACGGGCTATAATTAAGGTATATATTTACTCGCATTAAGACGCTTTGAAAAATATATATGTATACTAATAATAGCAGGTAATGTACCGAACAACGTGTCAATAAAGAATTGTCGTCATAACTCGGTCACAAATACAGGTCAAATTCTGACCTGTCTAGAACACCTATTATGAGCTCGAGGTGTGCTGCTGTTTGCTCGTGCTGATTGAAGTGCTTACAAAGAAAACTTCATGCTTAGAAAATTAAACTGAAACAGCTACGCCGAATTAATATTGCCTTGATATCCGTCAATGCTCATATATGTATAATAGGTACACTTGTCGCTATTCGCTTCAAAAATATTTAATTCGATTGTAAAACATAGCAACTGGATCACAAATACATGGTAAAAAAGCCAGCGAAAATTATCACCTGAGTTCAGTGTTGTCAGATTAGGGGATTTTCCCCAAATCGGGGATTTTTTTTTCAAAATGGGGATGAAAAATTTGGTTTGGGGATTTTGGGAATTCATTGAGGATAATTTATATGCTTTGGGGAATTTATGAGATTTTTTGGGGATTTTTATTTTGTTTATATAATTTGGTTTATTTTTTGGACTATTATTTTAATATCAACACATTCTAATTGTTCTTTTTTGAGTACATAAGTGTTTTTAGTGTGGTAAAAAAACTTTGTTATTAAAAGTAAAGCGGACTTGTTTTTTTATACCTAAAAACTTTATTGAAACAAATGCTAATCATTTGCCATCAAATCTCAACATTTTCAAAACATATAAGCAATTTTCTCCAAACATGTGTTGCAACCCATTAGGACAACCCAAATTTAGTTCAATCATAAAAATACTACAACCAGCGTCAAATGAAAATGTTCCAAGAGATATATTTGAGTCACAGTGGAAATAAATGCCATTTATAAGGTGAAACGATTTATTTGATATACATATAACAAACAACTTAAATATGTTTTGGAGAGAAGTTTATTCATATCAGGATGCCGCTGGATCACGGCCGTTTAAGGACCTGGCGGAGAGTTGGTAATAAATTTACTTTACGTATCAACGAGCAACGCTTGCGTTGAAGGAGTTTTTCGGCAATGAACACGGTAAAAAAAAAAATTAGAAACAAAGTGAAGTGCGAGTTGCTCGAATCTCTGTTGAGAATTAATATACATTTTAAAAATAATGGAATTTGTTGTAAAACTTTTGATCCATCTCCAGGAATGGTCAAATTGTTTAATTCTAAAAAGGCTGGTTAAATAATTGATATTCTTCTCAATTAGTATCCACTTCACGAAAATTGTAAAGATGGACAATTGAACGGTGATGAGAGGTGTAGCGGTCTTGAAATCAGTACTGATACGTTCTGCTAAAAAACTGATTGTATATAAATAATAATATTTTCCAACACAAAAAAACTCTTAGTAATTTTGAATTTTCATTAATTCAATAAAACTGAACTTGAGCCTGATAATATTACTTTTCATATGTAAATCAATATAAGTTCAAATAATAATTACGTTTATTCGTAATAATAATAATATAAAAATATTAATTCAGCTTGGGTACGAGCTATAAATACCCTAATAACAGAGGTCCCAGTAATAAGTTAATTTCTCTAATATAGAGTAAAAACAACAAAAACGTTAAAATACAAAGTAGAATACTTTGATGATAACGAACTATGAGTTTGTGTTGATTATTAGTTCCAAACAGTAATGAGGGAATTTCGTACTAACCAGCACTGTTTAATTGTAGAATAAAAATTGAATTAAAAATTAATTCTCATATTGTATTTCTGTTAAAAACTGGTTAAATAGTTGATATTCTTCTCAATTAGTATCCACTTTACGAAAATTGTAAAGATGGATAATTGAACGCTGATGAGAGGTGTAGCGGCCTTCAAATCAGTACTGATACGTTCTACAAAAAAACTGATTGGATATAAATAATAATATTTTCAAACACAAAAAAACTCTTAGTAATTTTTAATTTTCATTAATTCAATAAAACTGAACTTGAGCCTGATAATATTACTTTTCATATGTAAATCAATATAAGTTCAAATAATAATTACGTTTATTCGTAATAATAATAATATAAAAATATTAATTCCGCTTGTGTACGAGCTATAAATACCCTAATAACAGAGGTCCCAGTAATATGTTAATTTCTCTAATATAGAGTAAAAACAACAAAAACGTTAAAATACAAAGTAGAATACTTTGATGATAACGAACTATGAGTTTGTGTTGATTATTAGTTCCAAACAGTAATGAGGGAATTTCGTACTAACCAGCACTGTTTAATTGTAGAATAAAAATTGAATTAAAAATTAATTCTCATATTGTATTTCTGTTAAAAACTGGTTAAATAGTTGATATTCTTCTCAATTAGTATCCACTTTACGAAAATTGTAAAGATGGACAATTGAACGCTGATGAGAGGTGTAGCGGCCTTGAAATCAGTACTGATACGTTCTACAAAAAAACTGATTGTATATAAATAATAATATTTTCCAACACAAAAAAACTCTTAGTAATTTTGAATTTTCATTAATTCAATAAAACTGAACTTGAGCCTGATAATATTACTTTTCATATGTAAATCAATATAAGTTCAAATAATAATTACGTTTATTCGTAATAATAATAATATAAAAATATTAATTCCGCTTGGGTACGAGCTATAAATACCCTAATAACAGAGGTCCCAGTAATATGTTAATTTCTCTAATATAGAGTAAAAACAACAAAAACGTTAAAATACAAAGTAGAATACTTTGATGATAACGAACTATGAGTTTCTGTTGATAATTAGTTCCAAACAGTAATGAGGGAATTTCGTACTAACCAGCACTGTTTAATTGTAGAATAAAAATTGAATTAAAAATTAATTCTCATATTCTATTTCTGTTAAAAACTGGTTAAATAGTTGATATTCTTCTCAATTAGTATCCACTTTACGAAAATTGTAAAGATGGACAATTGAACGCTGATGAGAGGTGTAGCGGCCTTGAAATCAGTACTGATACGTTCTGCAAAAAAACTGATTGGATATAAATAATAATATTTTCAAACACAAAAAAACTCTTAGTAATTTTTAATTTTCATTAATTCAATAAAACTGAACTTGAGCCTGATAATATTACTTTTCATATGTAAATCAATATAAGTTCAAATAATAATTACGTTTATTCGTAATAATAATAATATAAAAATATTAATTCCGCTTGGGTACGAGCTATAAATACCCTAATAACAGAGGTCCCAGTAATATGTTAATTTCTCTAATATAGAGTAAAAACAACAAAAACGTTAAAATACAAAGTAGAATACTTTGATGATAACGAACTATGAGTTTGTGTTGATTATTAGTTCCAAACAGTAATGAGGGAATTTCGTACTAACCAGCACTGTTTAATTGTAGAATAAAAATTGAATTAAAAATGAATTCTCATATTCTATTTCTGTTAAAAACTGGTTAAATAGTTGATATTCTTCTCAATTAGTATCCACTTTACGAAAATTGTAAAGATGGATAATTGAACGCTGATGAGAGGTGTAGCGGCCTTGAAATCAGTACTGATACGTTCTACAAAAAAACTGATTGGATATAAATAATAATATTTTCAAACACAAAAAAACTCTTAGTAATTTTTAATTTTCATTAATTCAATAAAACTGAACTTGAGCCTGATAATATTACTTTTCATATGTAAATCAATATAAGTTCAAATAATAATTACGTTTATTCGTAATAATAATAATATAAAAATATTAATTCCGCTTGGGTACGAGCTATAAATACCCTAATAACAGAGGTCCCAGTAATATGTTAATTTCTCTAATATAGAGTAAAAACAACAAAAACGTTAAAATACAAAGTAGAATACTTTGATGATAACGAACTATGAGTTTGTGTTGATTATTAGTTCCAAACAGTAATGAGGGAATTTCGTACTAACCAGCACTGTTTAATTGTAGAATAAAAATTTAATTAAAAATTAATTCTCATATTGTATTTCTGTTAAAAACTGGTTAAATAGTTGATATTCTTCTCAATTAGTATCCACTTTACGAAAATTGTAAAGATGGACAATTGAACGCTGATGAGAGGTGTAGCGGCCTTGAAATCAGTACTGATACGTTCTACAAAAAAACTGATTGTATATAAATAATAATATTTTCCAACACAAAAAAACTCTTAGTAATTTTGAATTTTCATTAATTCAATAAAACTGAACTTGAGCCTGATAATATTACTTTTCATATGTAAATCAATATAAGTTCAAATAATAATTACGTTTATTCGTAATAATAATAATATAAAAATATTAATTCCGCTTGGGTACGAGCTATAAATACCCTAATAACAGAGGTCCCAGTAATATGTTAATTTCTCTAATATAGAGTAAAAACAACAAAAACGTTAAAATACAAAGTAGAATACTTTGATGATAACGAACTATGAGTTTGTGTTGATTATTAGTTCCAAACAGTAATGAGGGAATTTCGTACTAACCAGCACTGTTTATTTGTAGAATAAAAATTGAATTAAAAATTAATTCTCATATTGTATTTCTGTTAAAAACTGGTTAAATAGTTGATATTCTTCTCAATTAGTATCCACTTTACGAAAATTGTAAAGATGGACAATTGAACGCTGATGAGAGGTGTAGCGGCCTTGAAATCAGTACTGATACGTTCTAAAAAAAACTGATTGGATATAAATAATAATATTTTCAAACACAAAAAAACTCTTAGTAATTTTTAATTTTCATTAATTCAATAAAACTGAACTTGAGCCAGATAATATTACTTTTCATATGTAAATCAATATAAGTTCAAATAATAATTACGTTTATTCGTAATAATAATAATATAAAAATATTAATTCCGCTTGGGTACGAGCTATAAATACCCTAATAACAGAGGTCCCAGTAATATGTTAATTTCTCTAATATAGAGTAAAAACAACAAAAACGTTAAAATACAAAGTAGAATACTTTGATGTTAACGAACTATGAGTTTGTGTTGATTATTAGTTCCAAACAGTAATGAGGGAATTTCGTACTAACCAGCACTGTTTATTTGTAGAATAAAAATTGAATTAAAAATTAATTCTCATATTGTATTTCTGTTAAAAACTGGTTAAATAGTTGATATTCTTCTCAATTAGTATCCACTTTACGAAAATTGTAAAGATGGACAATTGAACGCTGATGAGAGGTGTAGCGGCCTTGAAATCAGTACTGATACGTTCTACAAAAAAACTGATTGGATATAAATAATAATATTTTCAAACACAAAAAAACTCTTAGTAATTTTTAATTTTCATTAATTCAATAAAAATGAACTTGAGCCTGATAATATTACTTTTCATATGTAAATCAATATAAGTTCAAATAATAATTACGTTTATTCGTAATAATAATAATATAAAAATATTAATTCCGCTTGGGCACGAGCTATAAATACCCTAATAACAGGGGTCACAGTAATATGTGAATTTCCCTAATATAGAGTAAAAACAACAAAAACGTTAAAATACAAAGTAGAATACTTTGATGATAACGGACTATGACTTTGTGTTGATTATTAGTTCCAAACAGTAATGAGGGAATTTCGTACTAACCAGCACTGTTTCATTGTAGAATAAAAATTGAATTAAATTTTAATTCTCATATTCTATTTCTGTTGAAAACTAGTTAAATAGTTGATATTCTTCTCAATTAGTATCCTCTTTACGAAAATTGTAAAGATGGACAATTGAACGCTGATGAGAGGTGTAGCGGCCTTGAAATCAGTACTGATACGTTCTGTTAAAAACTGATTGGATATAAATAATATATATTTTCCAATACAAAAAACTTTTAGTAATTTTGAATTTTCATTAATTCAATAAAACTGAACTTGAGCCTGATAATATTTCTTTTCATATGTAAATCAATATAAGTTCAAATAATAACTACGTTTATTCGTAAAAATTATAATATAAAAATATTAATTCCGCTTGGGCACGAGCTATAAATACCCTAATAACAGGGGTCACAGTAATATGTGAATTTCCCTTATATAGAGTAAAAACAACAAAAACGTTAAAATACAAAGTAGAATACTTTGATGATAACAGACTATGAGTTTGTGTTGATTATTAGTTCCAAACAGTAATGAGGGAATTTCGTACTAACCAGCACTGTTTCATTGTAGAATAAAAATTGAATTAAAAATTAATTATCGTATTCTATTTCTGTTAAAAACTGGTTAAATAGATGATATTCTTCTCAATTAGTATCCACTATACGAAAATTGTAAAGATGGAACATTGAACGCTGATGAGAGGTGTAGCGGCCTTGAAATCAGTACTGATACGTTCTGCTAATAACTGATTGGATATAAATAATAATATTTTCCAACACAAAAAAACTCTTAGTAATTTTGAATATTCATTAATTCAATAAAACTGAACTTGAGCCTGATAATATTACTTTTCATATGTAAATCAATATAAGTTCAAATAATAATTACGTTTATTCGTAATAATAATAATATAAAAATATTAATTCCGCTTGGGTACGAGCTATAAATACCCTAATAACAGAGGTCCCAGTAATATGTTAATTTCTCTAATATAGAGTAAAAACAACAAAAACGTTAAAATACAAAGTAGAATACTTTGATGATAACGAACTATGAGTTTGTGTTGATTATTAGTTCCAAACAGTAATGAGGGAATTTCGTACTAACCAGCACTGTTTATTTGTAGAATAAAAATTGAATTAAAAATTAATTCTCATATTGTATTTCTGTTAAAAACTGGTTAAATAGTTGATATTCTTCTCAATTAGTATCCACTTTACGAAAATTGTAAAGATGGACAATTGAACGCTGATGAGAGGTGTAGCGGCCTTGAAATCAGTACTGATACGTTCTACAAAAAAACTGATTGTATATAAATAATAATATTTTCCAACACAAAAAAACTCTTAGTAATTTTGAATTTTCATTAATTCAATAAAACTGAACTTGAGCCTGATAATATTACTTTTCATATGTAAATCAATATAAGTTCAAATAATAATTACGTTTATTCGTAATAATAATAATATAAAAATATTAATTCCGCTTGGGTACGAGCTATAAATACCCTAATAACAGAGGTCCCAGTAATATGTTAATTTCTCTAATATAGAGTAAAAACAACAAAAACGTTAAAATACAAAGTAGAATACTTTGATGATAACGAACTATGAGTTTGTGTTGATTATTAGTTCCAAACAGTAATGAGGGAATTTCGTACTAACCAGCACTGTTTATTTGTAGAATAAAAATTGAATTAAAAATTAATTCTCATATTGTATTTCTGTTAAAAACTGGTTAAATAGTTGATATTCTTCTCAATTAGTATCCACTTTACGAAAATTGTAAAGATGGACAATTGAACGCTGATGAGAGGTGTAGCGGCCTTGAAATCAGTACTGATACGTTCTAAAAAAAACTGATTGGATATAAATAATAATATTTTCAAACACAAAAAAACTCTTAGTAATTTTTAATTTTCATTAATTCAATAAAACTGAACTTGAGCCAGATAATATTACTTTTCATATGTAAATCAATATAAGTTCAAATAATAATTACGTTTATTCGTAATAATAATAATATAAAAATATTAATTCCGCTTGGGTACGAGCTATAAATACCCTAATAACAGAGGTCCCAGTAATATGTTAATTTCTCTAATATAGAGTAAAAACAACAAAAACGTTAAAATACAAAGTAGAATACTTTGATGTTAACGAACTATGAGTTTGTGTTGATTATTAGTTCCAAACAGTAATGAGGGAATTTCGTACTAACCAGCACTGTTTATTTGTAGAATAAAAATTGAATTAAAAATTAATTCTCATATTGTATTTCTGTTAAAAACTGGTTAAATAGTTGATATTCTTCTCAATTAGTATCCACTTTACGAAAATTGTAAAGATGGACAATTGAACGCTGATGAGAGGTGTAGCGGCCTTGAAATCAGTACTGATACGTTCTACAAAAAAACTGATTGGATATAAATAATAATATTTTCAAACACAAAAAAACTCTTAGTAATTTTTAATTTTCATTAATTCAATAAAAATGAACTTGAGCCTGATAATATTACTTTTCATATGTAAATCAATATAAGTTCAAATAATAATTACGTTTATTCGTAATAATAATAATATAAAAATATTAATTCCGCTTGGGCACGAGCTATAAATACCCTAATAACAGGGGTCACAGTAATATGTGAATTTCCCTAATATAGAGTAAAAACAACAAAAACGTTAAAATACAAAGTAGAATACTTTGATGATAACGGACTATGACTTTGTGTTGATTATTAGTTCCAAACAGTAATGAGGGAATTTCGTACTAACCAGCACTGTTTCATTGTAGAATAAAAATTGAATTAAATTTTAATTCTCATATTCTATTTCTGTTGAAAACTAGTTAAATAGTTGATATTCTTCTCAATTAGTATCCTCTTTACGAAAATTGTAAAGATGGACAATTGAACGCTGATGAGAGGTGTAGCGGCCTTGAAATCAGTACTGATACGTTCTGTTAAAAACTGATTGGATATAAATAATATATATTTTCCAATACAAAAAACTTTTAGTAATTTTGAATTTTCATTAATTCAATAAAACTGAACTTGAGCCTGATAATATTTCTTTTCATATGTAAATCAATATAAGTTCAAATAATAACTACGTTTATTCGTAAAAATTATAATATAAAAATATTAATTCCGCTTGGGCACGAGCTATAAATACCCTAATAACAGGGGTCACAGTAATATGTGAATTTCCCTTATATAGAGTAAAAACAACAAAAACGTTAAAATACAAAGTAGAATACTTTGATGATAACAGACTATGAGTTTGTGTTGATTATTAGTTCCAAACAGTAATGAGGGAATTTCGTACTAACCAGCACTGTTTCATTGTAGAATAAAAATTGAATTAAAAATTAATTATCGTATTCTATTTCTGTTAAAAACTGGTTAAATAGATGATATTCTTCTCAATTAGTATCCACTATACGAAAATTGTAAAGATGGAACATTGAACGCTGATGAGAGGTGTAGCGGCCTTGAAATCAGTACTGATACGTTCTGCTAATAACTGATTGGATATAAATAATAATATTTTCCAACACAAAAAAACTCTTAGTAATTTTGAATATTCATTAATTCAATAAAACTGAACTTGAGCCTGATAATATTACTTTTCATATGTAAATCAATATAAGTTCAAATAATAATTACGCGTATTCGTAATAATATAAAAATATTAATTCCGCTTGGGCACGAGCTATAAATACCCTAATAACAGGGGTCACAGTAATATGTGAATTTCCCTAATATAGAGTAAAAACAACAAAAACATTAAAATACAAAGTAGAATACTTTGATGATAACGGACTATGAGTTTGTGTTGATTATTAGTTCCAAACAGTAATGAGGGAATTTCGTACTAACTAACCAGCACTGTTTCATTGTAGAATAAAAATTGAATTAAAAATTAATTCTCATATTCTATTTCTGTTAAAAACTGGTTAAATAGTTGATATTCTTCTCAATTTGTATCTACTTTACGAAAATTGTAAAGATGGACAATTGAACGCCGATGAGAGGTGCAGCGGCCTTGAAATAAGTACTGATACGTTCTGCTAAAAAACTGATGGGATATAAATAATATTATTTTCCAACACAAAAAAGCTCTTAGTAATTTTGAATTTTCATTAATTCAATAAAACTGAACTTGAGCCTGATAATATTACTTTTCATATGTAAATCAATATAAGTTCAAATAATAATTACAATTATTCGTAATAATAATAATATAAAAATATTAATTCCGCTTGGGCACGAGCTATAAATACCCTAATAACAGGGGTCACAGTAATATGTGAATTTCCCTAATATAGAGTAAAAACAACAAAAACATTAAAATACAAAGTAGAATACTTTGATGATAACGGACTATGAGTTTGTATTGATTATTAGTTCCAAACAGTAATGAGGGAATTTCGTACTAACTAACCAGCACTGTTTCATTGTAGAATAAAAATTGAATTAAAAATTAATTCTCATATTCTATTTCTGTTAAAAACTGGTTAAATAGTTGATATTCTTCTCAATTAGTATCCACTTTACGAAAATTGTAAAGATGGACAATTGAACGCTGATGAGAGGTGTAGCGGCCTTGAAATCAGTACTGATACGTTCTACTAAAAAACTGATTGGATATAAATAATAATATTTTCCAACACAAAAAAACTCTTAGTAATTTTGAATTTTCATTAATTCAATTAAACTGAACTTGAGCCTGATTATATTACTTTTCATATGTAAATCAATATAAGTTCAAATAATAATTACGTTTATTCGTAATAATAATAATATAAAATTGTAAAGATGGACAATTGAACGCTGATGAGAGGTGTAGCGGCCTTGAAATCAGTACTGATACGTTCTACTAAAAAACTGATTGGATATAAATAATAATATTTTCCAACACAAAAAAACTCTTAGTAATTTTGAATTTTCATTAATTCAATAAAACTGAACTTGAGCCTGATAATATTACTTTTCATATGTAAATCAATATAAGTTCAAATAATAATTACGCGTATTCGTAATAATATAAAAATATTAATTCCGCTTGGGCACGAGCTATAAATACCCTAATAACAGGGGTCACAGTAATATGAGAATTTCCCTAATATAGAGTAAAAACAACAAAAACGTTAAAATACAAATTAGAATACTTTGATGATAACGGACTATGAGTTTGTGTTGATTATTAGTTCCAAACAGTAATGAGGGAATTTCGTACTAACCTGCACTGTTTCATTGTAGAATAAAAATTGAATTAAAAATTAATTCTCATATTCTATTTCTGTTAAAAACTGGTTAAATAGTTGATATTCTTCTCAACTTGTATCCACTTTACGAAAATTGTAAAGATGGACAATTGAACGCTGATGAGAGGTGAAGCGGCCTTGAAATCAGTACTGATACGTTCTACAAAAAAAACTGATTGGATATAAATAATAATATTTTCAAACACAAAAAAACTCTTAGTAATTTTGAATTTTCATTAATTCAATAAAACTGAACTTGAGCCTGATAATATTACTTTTCATATGTAAATCAATATAAGTTCAAATAATAATTACAATTATTCGTAATAATAATAATATAAAAATATTAATTCCGCTTGGGCACGAGCTATAAATACCCTAATAACAGGGGTCACAGTAATATGTGAATTTCCCTAATATAGAGTAAAAACAACAAAAACATTAAAATACAAAGTAGAATACTTTGATGATAACGGACTATGAGTTTGTATTGATTATTAGTTCCAAACAGTAATGAGGGAATTTCGTACTAACTAACCAGCACTGTTTCATTGTAGAATAAAAATTGAATTAAAAATTAATTCTCATATTCTATTTCTGTTAAAAACTGGTTAAATAGTTGATATTCTTCTCAATTAGTATCCACTTTACGAAAATTGTAAAGATGGACAATTGAACGCTGATGAGAGGTGTAGCGGCCTTGAAATCAGTACTGATACGTTCTACTAAAAAACTGATTGGATATAAATAATAATATTTTCCAACACAAAAAAACTCTTAGTAATTTTGAATTTTCATTAATTCAATTAAACTGAACTTGAGCCTGATTATATTACTTTTCATATGTAAATCAATATAAGTTCAAATAATAATTACGTTTATTCGTAATAATAATAATATAAAATTGTAAAGATGGACAATTGAACGCTGATGAGAGGTGTAGCGGCCTTGAAATCAGTACTGATACGTTCTACTAAAAAACTGATTGGATATAAATAATAATATTTTCCAACACAAAAAAACTCTTAGTAATTTTGAATTTTCATTAATTCAATAAAACTGAACTTGAGCCTGATAATATTACTTTTCATATGTAAATCAATATAAGTTCAAATAATAATTACGCGTATTCGTAATAATATAAAAATATTAATTCCGCTTGGGCACGAGCTATAAATACCCTAATAACAGGGTTCACAGTAATATGAGAATTTCCCTAATATAGAGTAAAAACAACAAAAACGTTAAAATACAAATTAGAATACTTTGATGATAACGGACTATGAGTTTGTGTTGATTATTAGTTCCAAACAGTAATGAGGGAATTTCGTACTAACCTGCACTGTTTCATTGTAGAATAAAAATTGAATTAAAAATTAATTCTCATATTCTATTTCTGTTAAAAACTGGTTAAATAGTTGATATTCTTCTCAACTTGTATCCACTTTACGAAAATTGTAAAGATGGACAATTGAACGCTGATGAGAGGTGAAGCGGCCTTGAAATCAGTACTGATACGTTCTGCTAAAAAACTGATTGGATATAAATAATAATATTTTCCAACACAAAAAAACTCTTAGTAATTTTGAATTTTCATTAATTCAATAAAACTGAACTTGAGCCTGATAATATTACTTTTCATATGTAAATCAATATAAGTTCAAATAATAATTACGTTTATTCGTAATAATAATAACATAAAAATATTAATTCCGCTTGACACGCGCTATATATACCCTAATAACAGGGGTCACAGTAATATGTGAACTTCCCTAATATAGAGTAAAAACAACAAAAACGTTAAAATACAAAGTAGAATACTTTGATGATAACGGACTATGAGTTTGTGTTGATTATTAGTTCCAAACAGTAATGAGGGAATTTCGTACTAACCAGCACTGTTTCATTGTAGAATAAAAATTGAATTAAAAATTAATTCTCATATTCTATTTCTGTTAAAAACTGGTTAAATAGTTGATATTCTTCTCAATTAGTATCCACTTTACGAAAATTGTAAAGATGGACAATTGAACGCTGATGAGAGGTGTAGCGGCCTTGAAATCAGTACTGATACGTTCTGCTAAAAAACTGATTGGATATAAATAATAATATTTTCCAACACAAAAAAACTCTTAGTAATTTTGAATTTTCATTAAATCAATAAAACTGAACTTGAGCCTGATAATATTACTTTTCATATGTAAATCAATATAAGTTCAAATTGATAACGGACTATGAGTTTGTGTTGATTATTAGTTCCAAACAGTAATGAGGGAATTTCGTAGTAACCAGCACTGTTTCATTGTAGAATAAAAATTGAATTAAAAATTAATTCTTATATTCTATTGTATAATAATTTTTAAAGCTTTATGTCATTTTTATATAAAAATATTTTTAATTTTGACAAATTAACAAATATTTTTCAATATTTGTATTTGTTTAAATTATTATAAATTAGATTTAACTCAATTTCTCCTGAAGAACCCAACCAACGGTGTGGCGAAATATCGAAAAAAATAAATAAAATTTTTATATAAAAACGACCTAAAGCTTTAAAAATTATTATACAATTAAAATTAAAAAGGTCAAGAAAATTAAAAAAATAATAACCAATTTAAAATTATTTTAAAATTTTGTTCTTGCTTTGCAAATAAATATAACATTTAAAATTAAAAATTCCTGCGTAAGAAATAAATTTACTTTTTTTATTGGTTCAAAAGAAATAAGATTAAACAAAATATATTTCCTATATGTTAAGTAACAAAAAATAACAGAGAAAAATGAAAAGAGACAAATGTTTAAATTAATTTGTAATAGGTTTGAAATTGCTAGATGATTTGCATTTGAAACAATCCGAAAATTTTAAAAGGGAAAAATATTTTAGCTATCCCACGTCTAAAGAGCTGCAATAGAAGTCCTCGTATTTCGTGTAAGATACTTTCAAAATAATTCAAATATTCAAGCAAAAACAGGCGGGATAGGATTGGGGAGAATGGTACCCACTAGTGCTGGCAAAGTATTGAGTAATGGGTACCGAGTATCAAGTATTTGCCCTTTTTTTTGGATACTCAATACTCAAAAGTAGTTACTCGATACTTTCAGAGTTGTATTTTTAAGCAGTTGAGTGGCTAAAATAGTGTATAAAAATACATCACTGTACAGAAAGACAACAATGTGTAAGCTAAAAAATTAAACCAACCCACTATGGGTCAAACGAGCGGTTTTTGAGGCAATAAATCACAGGAAGTACCTATACCTTTAAAATTTGGAACAGATGACTACTGTGGGTACCTAAGTCGTTTGTAAAAATTTCAAGCCGATCCGCCCTAGCCACGCCCACTTCTAATATTTCTATTGTTTGGTATGTTAAAGGTCACCGGAAATTAATACAATTTTAAAATTTCTTATGTTGCTTGTTATAGTTTTTGGAAAAAACTCAGTTAATTCACCTACTTAAATACCCACGTATGCACCCACTTACACACCCACTTTCAGCTACAGGAAAAGTAAAATTAGTGGTGGGTGCGTTAATAGTATATAAGGCCTTAGATAACGACAGCTTTCACGCTAGTAATAAAATTTATTTTGGGTAATAATAGCATTCATGCTAGAAATAACATTTATTTATCAAATTATAAACATAAATAAAGTTAATTAAGTTAACAACATAAAGTTAGCTATTTTGCTACTTTTGAGCTCAACTTAAAAACTAATGGGATCTGCCAATGCCATCATGATTTAATCCCACTATAAAGAAAACATTTAATTATATAAAAGTTAGTATTTTATAGTAAAGCCTTACATCAAAATTATCCAATGTTTCAAAAACTTCTAGCTCTATATTAAAATTGGGTAGAACATCTGTCTCCTCTTCGAAATCAGATAAATCTTCATTTGCGATACCACGTGACGTAGTCGGCAATTGATACTCGGGAATATCGGGAATCTTTAAAAGAGAAATAAGTTCTCTTGGAAGCTGCAAACTTTTCTTTGCTGAATGGCGGTTCTTTATACAAATGCTGGATAAAAATGGGTCAGAAAAATCCATGGCTCTGTTAAAAACATCAGATATGTATATTGTGTTCTATAGAATTCTTTCGTGCATGCTCTATGCGATCCTTTTTATAAAATTTGTTTCTCGCCTCAGAATCATTTTCTCCAGCGCATCCAAGAGGCACAATTGAGGCTTGTATTATTTGTGAAGAATGTGCTAAAATTTTATGCAAGGACGCTGACACCATTTGTAATTTTGAAAATATATGTATTTCGGCAGTTGCATAGCAAAAACTCCTAAAGTTTTCGACACTTTTTTTTTTTTTTTTTTTTTTTTTGACAAATTTTATTATTTATTGAATCTTCAATTGTTAATTAAATTATCAATAAGTTTTTCAAATCTTAAATCTAAAAAATATTACATATAAGTTTAGCCAATGCTAAACAAAATTTTTAATTTCAACGGTTAATTTATGTTGTTTTACATCTCTCGTGTACGGCTGAGAAAAAGAGTATCCCTCCTTTTCAGCCGGGTGTGGCCTCTATAATTTAAAATATTGCGCGCAAGTACATTTGGGTGCACCTCAAGTTTTTTTATATATTTTTTAGCGTTTATTGAAAATACTGTCTTCACCAACGGAACATCTAGATCTTTATGAATCCGATGATTTCTGACATACCAGGGAGCTGCTGTAATTGTACGTAGAATTTTATTTTGTCGCCTTTGAATTTTTTCGACATTTGATGCTGAGGCAGTGCCCCATAACTGGATTCCATAGAACCATATTGGTTTCAGGATCGCGTTGTATAATAGTAGTTTACAGTCTAGGCTTAGTATAGAATTTCTTCCAATAAGCCAATTCCTTTGGGCTGCTTTTAATTTCATTTGTATTAACTTTGCGTCTATATGCGATTTCCATGTTAAACGACGATCAAGATGAACGCCTAGATATTTGACAACAGTGTGTTGCGGTATGGTCTCGGTGTTAATTTTTATAGGCGGGCATGTTTCCTTGCGCAACGTAAAAGTTACGTGCACTCATTTCTGCTCGTTAACTTTAATACGCCATTGTTTGAGCCAATTTTGCAATTTGGATATATACAATTGTAAATTGCGGGAAGCTTCCACAGGATTTTCGTGAACGCTTAGAAAAGCTGTATCATCGGCAAATGTTGATGTATGAATGTTACTGCTTAACGGTAAGTCAGAGGCATATATTAAATAAAGTAATGGACCGAAGATACTCCCTTGGGGAACTCCGGCTTCGATCGACTGCGGTAGGCTTAAAAAATTGCCTTCCCTAACTACAAATTTTCGTTCAATTAAATAGCTTATTAAAAGCCTAACAATGTTTGCGGGTAGATTTTGTGTTAATTTATGTATAAGACCTTCATGCCATACTTTATCGAAAGCTTGAGAAACATCTATAAAGAGCGCAGAGCAATATTTCTTCTTTTCGAAAGTGTCTCTGATAACATTCACAAGTCTGTGAGTTTGTTCAATTGTGCTATGTTGTCTGCGAAAACCGAATTGATGATCTGGAATGCATCCACTTCTAGTCACTATAGGCATCAGCTTGCTCATATACAACTTTTCAAATAGTTTTGAAATGTTGGGCAATAAACTAATAGGCCGATAGGATTCAACCTTCGTATGATCCTTGGCGGGCTTTGGTATCATAATAATCATCGAAACCTTCCATTCTGCAGGATAGTGTTGCAGCCGTAGAATACTATTAAAAATGAATAGTATAATTCTTTTTGCAATATAAGGCAGTTGTTGAAGCATTTTGTTGCTTATTTTGTCGACACCGGGGCTTTTTTGGTGTTAAGACTAGTGATGGCCTTTTCAATCTCCACAATGTTAAATCTTAACGGTATTTCTGGTAAAGAGATGACTGGTGGCAGTTCAACAATATCAGCAGAAATATTCGGGGTAAATACTTTTTCTAAGTGCTTAACAAAAAGAGCACCTTTTTCAGCATCAGTTCTTGCCCAGTCACCATTCGAATCTCGTAACGGAGGTTTGCAAATCACTGGCCTTTTAAGTCCTCTGGCTGCACGCCATAGCGAATAATCTGTTTGTGGTGTTGCATCGAGTTCTTGAAGAAATTTTTGCAGCGAAGCTGTTTTTTGTGTTTGTAAAACTTTTCTGAGCTGTTTGGTGCATTCCTTTAGCCTTAACTTTAGCTGGGGGGATCTGTAACGTTGCCATTCTCGTCGCGCTCTCCGTTTTTCAGTCAATAGCCTTTCTATATCTACAGAAGAAATGTTGTTGAATCTTACATGTTGATTTGGTTGATTTGAAGAAGCATTAAGAGCAGCTTGATTAACACGTGCTTCAAACAACCTAATAGAATTTTCTATGTCAGTAGGTGTTCTCAACAGCATATTTTCCGTGCAATGAGCACTCAAATATTTTTTGTATTTCAGCCAGTTAACACGTGCAGATGTCAGCGGTAAATCGCATGTTGATGTTGCACTTGTGTGTGAGTAAATAGTGATAATAGTAGGCGAGTGATCTGAAGATAAATCCAATGATGGTTCAACTTCAATCATTTCGCTGGGCACAACTTTCATAACTCCAAAGTCGATAATATCAGGAATTTTTTGTCGATCCGTTGGCCAATATGTTGGCTGACCACTTGAAACTACATTAAAGCCCATTTTTGAAATTGTGTCAAACAAAACACGACCCTTGGGACTGATTAAACGTGAGCCCCAAAATGTGTGTTTAGCATTGTAGTCGCCAGCTGCTAGAAAACGGGACCCCAGTGTTGAATAAAATGCGGTATATTGACTCTCTGAAATTGAAAACCTGGGAGGAGAATAAACAGATGATATCACAAGTTTTTGATAAAAGTTTTCAATGCAGATGTTTGTTGCTTGAAGGTAATCTTCACAAAATTCATTTAACAGGTAGTGTTTTATTCGCGTTTTTATTAGAATTCCCGAGCCACCACAAGCTCTACCTCGAGGATCCTTGGTGTCGTAGAAATTATATCCACTAATTCTAAAATAGCTTCGAGACGTCAAATGAGTTTCTGAGATAAGCATAACATCGATTTGTTTATCCTGAAGAAAATATTCTATTTCGTTTTTATGTTGGCAGATGCCGTTTGCGTTCCAAAAACAGATTTTTAAGTTCATGGTTTGCTTAATACAGCCTGCAACAAAGTAGACTGCATTTTCAACATTTCCTGCATCATACAGGACATGTTGAGAGTAAAAGTATTTACTGTTTGTATTAAGCTCTCAATTGAGGCTTCAATACGGCTAAAATTAGACCCTGGAGCTTCGCTTACTGGTACCGGTTTTTGCGCTGTATTGTGGTTACTTTTTAAAATGTTAGCGTATGAAAATTTATTATTAGGTTGTTGCTGAGCAATAGTCGCGTTTGAGTTCAATACGTTTGAATATTGTTGTTGACTGGTAGACGGTTGAGGTAACTGAGGGTAGCTTAAAAGTGTGATAGGCTGAGCGGGGATAATATTTTCTTTTTTGTGCGAGGAGCGTTTAAAAAACGAGTAAAGAGGGCAGCCTCTATAGTTGGCAGTGTGATTTCCGCCGCAATTGCCACATTTTTTCGCCTTGGGATCACCTTTTGTTTTGTCACAGTTAGCGGTACTGTGTAGCTCACCACATACAACGCAGACTGTAGGCAACTTGCAATAAGTTTTCGTGTGCCCAAATTCTTGGCAGTTCAGGCATTGGATAAGTCCAGCTCTTTTATGTGGCTGCTCAACTCTCCGGTGTAACAAATACTTTAGATCATAGATTGGATGGGATTCATTTATTTTTATCTTTATGTCACCTGGCTGTAACTCGACTCTAAATATTGGTTGGGGGATTTTTTCTCTATTTTTGATGTTTGAAACATTTTTCACCTTGAATCCACTATTTTCAAGGCCAGACTTGACCTCTTCTGGATCCACACTAGAATCTATACCTTTTATTACAACGGTTAGACCTTTAGCACTCTTAAGCTGATATGTATAAAAATTTTTATTTTTAGTCTCAAACACTTTCGACACTTAACTCAAAATTGCAAGAAATTGCAATTAGTATGATTTGCAAGTGTTTTAAAAACTCGATGTTAACATTTGTTATAGATGCAAATAATTCCGGATTTGAAAATGTTCTTCGTGCAGTATTGCCTTCGTTGGTTGAGCCAATCCCATTACTTTTTGGCTTATGGACATGAAGACCCATTTTCTGCCAGAATTGTTGTTGAATTTCACTTTTTCTCTGTTGTAGTAGTAATTTGTCCTCAGCACTTCGAATTTGCCATTTTTTAATATGAAGTCTATATGAAAGATTAACAAATTTTAAGCATCGAATCCATGCGTTTAATGGGCTTATGCCATACTTTAATGAATTTGGTTTTGGCTGAAACACCAATGAACTTAAATCATTTATTGACAAAAACTGCTTCGGATTCCCACCACAAATTGGGCACGACTGAGAAGACTTTGTTTCCGTAACCACGTTCAGGACTTTCCCATCAATTGAAGTCATAATAAGTTCATACTTTACTGATATCTTTCTACCATTTACCAAAAAATATTCTAAAGGCTCAAGATTTTTTATTTTCACATCCAAATTGTTTTTTTTTTTCAATATATGCTCCTTGGTTTCCTTTATAAATTCAATTTTAAGTGGTCGGCAAAAACGAACCGATTGAGGTGTTCGATTAATCCAAACTGTTGCATAATGAGACGTGATTATTTGCAGTGGTATAACTGATGTTACAAATAGCGAGTTATCTAAGCTTTCTGGGGCGTTGATGCTAAATATTTGTTTGAATGAACTTTGCCCAGTGGAACCGTCGAAAACATAACTTAAAACCAAAGTAACTTCATTCAGCTAAGGTATTTGCATTAAAACTTCTTCTTGGCATGACAAAATTCTTTTTGCAGTATGGTTAACTAAGCTCTGCAAGGGAATTTGTGCTGATGATTCCGTTACCGTTAATCCTTCAGGTCGGCATTGCAGTTTGCACTCTGGAATTTTTTGGTAATGTGGATAAATATCACAGTTTCGTGATTTGCTCATTTCATTACTGTTTATGTACTGTTGCTTTGTTAAATTATTCTCTATCAAAAATAATAATGCTTCTTCTGCGGAGAGTGGTAATGGTTTTTTTTCATGTCATGTTATAACTTGTCTTATTTTAGTAGCCCTAGATGGTGATGAAGCTACATCCTTTAAAACAAAATTTAAGTCATTTGCTTTTGCATGAGCTGATATTGAAGCAGCATGAACCAATAATTTGGTATCGTGTCCCTGTACGGACGATATCTCGGAAGCAAGTTTTCGTTTTTGCCGCATACTTCCATCGCTGTATCCAACATGAGGACGACCTCTTTTTTTCCGACATCACTTTCAGAGAATTTAAATTCAGTCTCATTCGATAACCATAAACTTTCGTATTTTCAAATCTCTTTGCACATCTATGATTCTTGTTCCACTTTTGGTTAGCATATGAACCAAAATTGTTAATTTTCTTTTTAATTGTTGCCATACATTCTTCATCCACACTTCTATTAAATTTCGTGAAAATCCAGTCGACAACAATTGTAGCATATCGGTTATTTTGTAACCAAAAATTGAATATATCAGTATTTTTTATTTTTACGCAATCTTAAAAGTGAAATATAAATAATTTAACGCAATTTGGGGCAATTGGTTATTTAAACACATGAAAGTACACATCATTACCTTTCTCCACATGTATAGTGTTCCAACAATACGACCCAGTAAACAAAGTACTACTCAAAGAAACACACGGTCGACAACCAAAACTACACAGAAAAGACGAAACACTTTGTCACAACAAAATATTAACTACAACAATATTTTTATGAAACTTATTAATAACATTTTTTTAACGTACCTGTATTAATATTTTCCATTTTAGAAAATTTTGTTTTAGATTATATAGTTTGTTAAACAATAGTTTTAATATCAGGCACAATAAAGCGGAATATGACAGAATAAAGCAAACCAAAAAAACGTCAACTTTGACAGCTTGGCTTTAAGTCATGGGTTGCCGCCCGATTCTGATTTTTTATTTTTGGGTATTTGAAAATGTGTAGTACAAAATGCCATTATCAATTTTTTAAAATAGTTCACTGTATAATTGGATTTTTTGCCTCAAAACGCAGTCATTTGACCCGCAGTGCAACCGCCGAAATAAAGCTGTCAATAAAATAGAACAACCATAAAAAAGTATTAATTTTCCAAAGAACCCTTATATGCATAACTACATTTTTTTGAGAACAATTAAATTATTTCTTAAGTTGTTAACGTTGAATTAAAAGTTAGCTTTACATATATTTTTGATTTAATAATAAAAGACACACAAAACCAATAATAGTGAAAATCTATTTTTAATTTTTAAATAAACTACTTCAATTTGCAGATAAAAACTATGCATTACAAATTCAAAAAATCCGTTAAAAGTATCGTGTAGTATTGAGTACCCAAATGAAAAGTATTGAGTATTATTGAGTAATGAAAAATAGTAGAATTTGCCAGCACTAGTACCCACCACACAATTTTATTCATCTTATATCGGGAGAGCTGTAACAGTTAAGGGTCCTTAAATCAGCTGGAGACCACTTTTAAAATAATGTGCGTAATCGGGCGCCAAATTCATAACATTAAAGCTGGGGGGTTACTTCAAACTATGGTGAGTCTTGAAATTTTAAATAGGTTAATTTTCAGAAGAAAGTTTTATATTTTTAGTGTCTTAAAATGTAACACTTTAAAGCCAATGTATTTATTTTAATTACTACATATATATTTATGTATATATATAGCTTCCGTGAAAATTAATATTCCGTACAAAAATTTTATAGAATTTATTTTAAACACACATGTTAAATTATTTATACATATGTTCATTCAAATGTATATAAAAACTTTTTTTTTTGTTTTTTCTTCAAAACTTATATTTTGAAAACCAATTTTGTTATTTTTCTTAGCATTTCATGATTTTTAAGTTCAAAATATTTTTCGACTTCAATTATACCAAAGTATATCAATATCAAGTATAAGCATCTCGGCAACAACATAAAAAATATAAAATATGATCTCAGTACTTTTTACAGCCGAATTATTTTGGATAGGAACTTGGCCTTATTTTTATATTTATGTTTTTGTGCGGATACATATTTTGTGAAGATTTTTTCATATTTCTTTGTACACAATTTTCTTTAAGTTCTGTAAAAGAATAATTAAAATTTGGTTTTTATTTCAAAATGATTTACAAAAGGTTTAATTGATTAATTTAACACAAAATTTGAATTTAATTAAAACACGAATGCATTTCTCATAAATTAAAAATACTCGCATGCATTCACATCACATAAAAGATTAATTGAATTCAATTTGGAGTGAATTCATTGGTGATTTAAAGAAAAGTAATTTATTAATTCACTGTTTTCACTAGGATTAGGATCATTATTAAAAAAAGTCTTGAATGTTTTAAAACAAATTTAAAAAAGTTTATGATTCGTAGATTCTTTCAAAAAGGAATCATTTTTGCCTTTTTAATATGGAGAAGAAATCTTTGAAAAATATTGGCAAGGTTACAGTTTGCCTAGAAATGAGATGGTATTGTACCTATCAAGAACTTGGTCCTTATTTTGATCTCAGTACTTTTCACGGCCGAATTATTTTGAATAGGAACTCTGCCTTATTTTCACATTTATGTTTTTGTGCGGATCTCACTTCTTTTTTCTAAGTTCTTTTTGTATAAATATTTATATGTACATATTTTCTATCAGCGCCTACCTCTGTACGAAATTTTAGCTTTCTAGCTATACTGAAAGTGCCCCTTACAAAGAAGGGTAGAAAGTTCCCGTTTTCACATTTTTCTGGTTAATTTCCCACCAAGACCTACCTGTGTACCGAGTTTTAGCTCACTAGCTGTACTGGAAGTGCCCAATAATATTGATGAGTCAGTGAGTGAGTGAATATGTACTAAAATATGGACTTTTCACACCTTAATAACTCGGGAAACTTTTCCGGTAGAACTTTCAAATTTAACCTGTGAGATCAACTCTATAGGAAAACCTTATATGTATTTCAAGTTTCATTATATTATGATCAAGAGGAGCAAAGTTATGAGGGGTGTAAAAACAGCTGGAAAGGTTTTGTGTAAATATGCAACCTGTGTTGCCGGAACTTGGACTGGCGCATTACCTTGCGCCTAGATAAAAAAAAGGCGAACAGCTGTGCTCATGCATGTACTTGCATAACTATATTTTGAATTATACTATCTATGTACGTATCTGTGTAATTAGAAGAAAAAAACAAAACTAAAAAAAAAATGTTCCGGTCCTAGCTTCAAATACAATTGTATCATTGTTTTTGGCGTTAAAAAATTCAAAATTTTTTTATTTCGCTTCTAAAATACTGTTAATTTGAAACATTAATTGACATGTTCTAACAATTAATTTGACCGCAGTTGAAGATGTGTGTTTATTTTTTTTTAAAGAAAAACACACACAACTCGTTACTGTTTTAACATCCAAATTTAAGCTATAAACACATTCGCCACAGCAGACTACACGAACACAAGAGTACAAATGCTGGTAGCTACCGTTGAAGCCGTTTAGCCAGCTACTTAATTATTTCTGAAACAACAGATCCACAGTAAACAGCTGATCCTGAATTGTTGCAACGATTCATTTATGTATATTACAGTGGTATATTTAGCGCTTTTACTTTTTTAAACTTCGCTGGGTCGAATTGAATACGGCGAATTGAATTCGCCACTCACATCACTTTGTATGGATTCGCTTTGACATAAACCGAACAAATTCATCTCATGGATCTCTTTTGTCTCCGGAGTTACGGGGTTCAAAACTTATTTTTATTGGCCATAACTCCTTGAATATGGAACGGATATTAGCGATGTGGATATCACTCTAAACTTCTCTAAAATACCTTTAAACTGGTATACAAATTTTTTAAAACAATTTACCTTTGCCTGTTCAGTTTCAACTTTCGTAGTGAACAGACGCGTTTTTATAATCGTCGCAACTGAATATTAAAAAAATATAAAAAAATAATTTTTCAAGTCACAAAAATATAAAAAAAACAAAAGATTTATTGAACAGTTATTTTACTGGCTTTATTTTATTTTTTGCTTGTGTGCAATATATATAAATATTTGCATACACAAACTAATATAAGTGAAAATATAAAAAAGAGAACTCTGATGAGTTCATCTTCTGATAAAAACAACAATAATCCTACAAGCAGTAGGAATGTACAATATACAACTTTAGTTGCTGATGACGACAATAAAAAAAATGAATTAAACAAAAACCTGAATTTAACAGAAAACACAAATACTCGTGTGCGATCATTATCTCGAACATGTTAAATAGTGATCAAGAAGCAACAACAATTGCACCCATCAGCAAACTTGTCAGCTTAGCTGTACAAACAAACAAACAAACAATAAGTAACAAGGTGACCAACGTGCACAAAATGGTGGATGCGGTGAGTACAATAAATGATAATAAAATTCAAACAGGAATGGACAGATACATAACCGTGTTAAAAATAAACAAATCGATGTTATGCTTATCTCAGAAATTCATTTGACGTCTCGAAGCTATTTTAAAATTAGTGGATATAATTTCTACGATACTAAGGATCCTCGAGGTAGAGCTTGTGGTGGCTCTGGAATCCTAATAAAAACTCTAATACTACCTGCTAAATGACCTTCGTGAAGAATATCTTCAAGCAACAAATATCTGTATTGAAAATTTTTATCAAAATGTTGTGATATCATCTGTTTATTTTCCTCCCAGGTTTTCAATTTCAGAGAGTCAATATACCGCATTTTATACAACACTGGGGTCCCGTTTTCTAGCAGCTGGCGACTACAATGCTAAACACACTTTTTGTTGTTCACGTTTAATCAGTCCTAAGGGTCGTGTTTTGTTTGACACAATTTCAAAAATGGGTTTGAATGTAGTTTCAAGTGGTCAGCCAACATATTGGCCAACGGATCGACAAAAAATTCCTGATGTTATCGACTTTGGAATCTCGAAAGGTGTGCCCAGCGAAATGACGGAAGTAGAAGCATCTTTGGATTTGTCTTCAGATCACTCGCCTACTATTATCACTATTTACTCACACACAACCGCAAGACCAACATGTGATTTACCGCTGACATCTGCACGTATTAACTGGCTGAAATACAAGAAATATTTGAGTGCTCATTGCACGGAAAATATGCCATTGAGCACACCTACTGACATAGAAAATTCTATTCGGTTGTTTGAAGAACATGCCAAACAAGCTGCTCTTAATGCTTCTTCAATTCAACCAAATCAACAAGCGAGATTTAACAAAATTTTTTTTGCAGATATAGAAAGGCTATTGACTGAAAAACGGAGAGCTCGACGAGTATGGCAACGATACAGATCGCCTCAGCTAAAATTGAGGCTTAAGGAGTGTACCAAGCAGCTTAGAAAAGTTTTGCAAACACAAAAAACAGCTTCGCTGCAAAAATTTCTGCAAGAACTCGATGCAACACCATCAACAGATTATTCGCTGTGGTGTGCAGCCAGAGGACTTAAAAGGCCGGTGATATGTAAACCTCCATTACGAGCTTCAAATGGTGACTGGGCAGTAACTAGCAGTGCATGTATTCCAGATCATCAATTCAGTTTTCGCAGTCAGCATAACACTATTGAACAAATAATGTCATTAGAGAAACTTTTGAAAAAAAGAAATATTGTTCAGCGCTTTTTATTGATGTCGCACAGGCCTTTGATAAAGTATGGCACGAAGGTCTTGTCCACAAATTAACACAAAATCTACCCGCAAACATCGTCACGCTCTTAAAAAGCTATCTAGAGAACGAACATTTGTAGTTAAGGAAGGCAATTTTTTAAGCCCCCCGCAGCCGATTGAAGCCGGAGTCCCTCAAGGCAGTATCTTCGGTCCTTTACTTTATTTAATATATGCCTCTGACTTACCGTTAAGCAGTATCATTCACACGTCAACATTTGCTGATGATACGGCTTTTCTAAGCGTTCATGAAAATCCTGTAGAGGCTTCCCGGAATCTACAAGGGTACATCTCAAAATTGGAAACATGGCTAAAACAATGGCGGATAAAAGTGAATGAGCAGAAATGTGTACACGTTACTTTTACTTTACGCAGGGAAACATGCCCGCCTATACAAATCAACACCGAGACTATACCGCAACACACTGTAGTAAAATATCTAGGCGTTCATCTTGATCGTCGTTTAACATGGAAATCGCATATAGACGCAAAGTTGACACAAATGAAATTAAAAGCAGCCCAAATGAATTGGCTTATTGGAAGAAATTCTATATTAAGTCTTGACTGTAAACTTTTGTTATACAACGCGATCCTGAAACCAATATGGGCCTATGGAATCCAGTTATGGGGCACTGCCTCAGCATCAAGTGTAGAAAAAATTCAAAGGCGACAAAACAAAATTCTACGTACAATTACTGCAGCCCCCTGGTATATCCGAAATCAGCGAATTCACAAAGATCTTGATGTTCCGTTGGTGAAGACAGTATTTTCAAAACACGCTAAAAAATATATTGAAAAACTAGTATTGCACGCAAATCCACTTGCGCGCAACATTCTAAATTATAGAGGCCACACCCGGTTGAGAAGGAGGGATACTCTTTCTCTCAGCCGTACACGAGAGATGTAAAACATCAAAAATCAACAGTTGGAATTAAAAATTTTGTTTAGCACTGGCTAAACATATATTTATGTATTTTTAGATTAAAGATTTGAAAAACTTATTGATGTTTCAATTTATAATTGAAGATTCAATAAATAATAAAACTACCACAAAAAAAAAAATTTACCTTTGCCAGTGATATTAAATTATAAAACTTTTTATCTGACTTTTCACTCTTACAGAGAACTTACCATGCTTTTATTTGGTGTATACTTGATAGCTATCACCGAAGAAATACGTAAGTTATGCTTCTTTAATGATGATTTTAAGAATTAAATCAGTTATTTAGAGCATTTGAAATGATACCTATGTCGTTTATATTCGTTCTATATTGTAGGACTTATGATCAATAATATATTAAAGTTTTGAACCCCGAAACTGCGGAATCAAGCGAGAGCGCCGAAAAATTACACAAAAATTTTTAGGTAGAAAACGCCTATTACCCTGTGAGTTTTTTTAATTTTGAACAGTGTTGGTATTTTTGACTCAACAAGAATAATACCAATAACAATAAAGCTAATAAAAATCCTTGATGCATATATATTATAACATTTAAATTTTGTAATTTTCTTTTTTATCTTATATATATAAAAGAAAGTCGTGTTAGTTACTTCGCTTATAACTCAAGAACGGCTGAACCGATTTAGCTGAAAATTGGCAGGGAGGTAGTTTAGAGCCAGGAATAGGCTATAGGATACTTATGGGCGGGATTGGACAAAGGGGCGTGGCACCTCTCATACAAACCACAAATTAAAAATCTATTATTTCTGCTCCTGATAACGGTATTTGAACAAAATTTGGTATGTCGTTTTGGTGTAAATTTCTTAAGTGCTGCTGCAAATATGGGCGGGATTGGACAAAGGGGTGTGGTACCTCTCATACAAACCACAAATTAAAAATCTATTATTTCTGCTCCTGATAACGGTATTTAAACAAAATTTGGTATGTCGGTTTGGTGTAAATTTCTTAAATGCTGCTGCAAATATGGGCGGGAGTGGACAAAGGGGCGTGGTACCTCTCATACAATCCACAAATTAAAAATCTATTATTTCTGCTCCTGATAACGGTATTTAAACAAAATTTGGTATGCCGGTTTGGTGTAAATTGCTTAAGTGCTGCAGCAAATATGGGCGGGATTGGACAAAGGGGCGTGGTACCTCTCATACAAACCACAAATTAAAAATCTATTATTTCTGCTCCTGATAACGGTATTTGAACAAAATTTGGTACGTCGGTTTGGTGTGCATTTTTTAAGTGCTGCTGCAAATATGGGTGGGATTGGACAAAGGAGCGTGGTACCTCTCATACAAACCACAAATTAAAAATCTATTATTTCTGCTCCTGATAACGGTATTTAAACAAAATTTGGTATGTCGGTTTGGTGTAAATTTCTTAAGTGCTGCTGCAAATATGGGCGGGATTGGACAAAGGGGCGTGGTACCTCTCATACAAACCACAAATTAAATATCTAGTATTTCTGCTCCTGATAACGGTATTTGAACAAAATTTGGTATGTCGGTTTGGTGTAAATTTCTTAAGTGCTGCTGCAAATATGGGCGGGATTGGACAAAGGGGCGTGGTACCTCTCATACAAACCACAAATTAAAAATCTATTATTTCTGCTCCTGATAACGGTATTTGAACAAAATTTGGTATGTCGGTTTGGTGTAAATTTCTTAAGTGCTGCTGCAAATATGGGCGGGATTGGACAAAGGGGCGTGGTACCTCTCATACAAACCACAAATTAAAAATCTATTATTTCTGCTCCTGATAACGGTATTTAAACAAAATTTGGTATGTTGGTTTGGTGTAAATTTCTTAAATGCTGCTGTAAATATGGGCGGGATTGGACAAAGGGGCGTGGTACCTCTCATACAAACCACAAATTAAAAATCTATTATTTCTGCTCCTGATAGCGGTATTTAAACAAAATTTGGTATGTCGGTTTGGTGTAAATTTCTTAAGTGCTGCTGCAAATATGGGCGGGATTGGACAAAGGGGCGTGGTACCTCTCATACAAACCACAAATTAAAAATCTATTATTTCTGCTCCTGATAACGGTATTTGAACAAAATTTGGTACGTCGGTTTGGTGTGCATTTTTTAAGTGCTGCTGCAAATATGGGTGGGATTGGACAAACCACAAATTAAAAATCTATTATTTATGCTCCTGATAACGGTATTTGAACAAAATTTGGTATGTCGGTTTGGTGTAAATTTCTTAAGTGCTGCTGCAAATATGGGCGGGATTGGACAAAGGGGCGTGGTACCTCTCATACAAACCACAAATTAAAAATCTATTATTTCTGCAACTGATAACGGCATTTGAACAAAATTTGGTATGTCGGTTTGGTGTAAATTTCTTAAGTGCTGCTGCAAATATGGGCGGGATTGGACAAAGGGGCGTGGTACGTCTCATACAAACCACAAATTAAAAATCTATTTTTTCTGGTCCTGATAACGGTATTTAAACAAAACTTGGTATGTCGGTTTGGTGTAAATTTCTTAAGTGCTGCTGCAAATATGGGCGGGATTGGACAAAGGGGCGTGGTACCTCTCATACAAACCACAAATTAAAAATCTATTATTTCTGCTCCTGATAACGGTATGTGAACAAAATTTGGTACGTCGGTTTGGTGTGCATTTTTTTAGTGCTGCTGCAAATATGGGCGGGATTGGACAAAGAGGCGTGGCACCACCCATATAACCCAAAAATTGAAATCGCCATATTTTGGGCATTTTTTGACCTACGTCGATGATATTTGGTACATATGGTATTGGTATAATTTGGAATACGTACCGGGAGAAAAGTGGATGGGACCACGCTCCTTTTTATTAAAATTAAAAATCGTAATATAGTCTTAACTACTGGACCGATCGTCACAATAGGATATATAAATACTTTTAATTTTATTTTATAACGAGGGGGGTAGCGAAGTACACCGGGATCAGCTAGTTTTACAATAAAAAATATTTATAATCACTAATTTGCTTTACATATTTTGTTATATTGTCAACACTGTTTTGGTTTTGTAGCCATCAGAAATATTACTTTAATTTGACTACACGACAAAAGTAGCATGGGCAAAAACCTTTTGCCGTGTTGCCTTGCTGTCGTCAATATAATCATTCTCATATGCACACATTCTAATTTTGACATATTGTAGCATGTGGCCAACAGTGTGTAGTATGCATTGCGATTCAATAGTACCGCAACATGCAAGCATTGACAAACTGCAAGCAAGATATTTTGTGTGTCGGTAATTTGACACTTGTACGGTTAATCTAGTGCAGCAGCACAATGCACTTAAATGAATCACATTTATTAACTGCATTTGTTTGATTGTAAATATAAGCAACACAAAATATCTGTTGCTTTTAAGTATGCACTCGTTATACTTTAAAACTGTTGAACACATGCCATACATAAATAGTTGGAAGCTAAATATGCTTACCCAACAATAATATATATTTCTATTCTTTTACTCTTATGTTAAGGTACCCCTAAGAATTATTCTCATAAGTAGTATATAAGCCAATGTCATTTAGTTTAAAAATCAATTAATAAATCAACAGTCTTAGGAGCTCCAAATATACAAGCTCTAAGACAAAAATAAAATAAATAAAAACTATTTTATTACATGGCGATCCTGCCAGTCTTCTTCAGCGAGTGCTACTAAACTGCACCCTGAAGAAGCAAGAGCAGCCTGCCAGTTTTCTTGGAGTGCTACTAGATTTGCACCCAGAAACAAGAGCAGAAGAAGGAGAGGGTCCGCCTGGCCAAAAGGCACCCCAGCATTAAAGAAGCAAATAAAGGTCCGCCTGGCCAAAAGGTAGCCAATGAAGGACGACATCTTCAATAAAATATCACCTCCATCAGCCAGCCAAAATCATCTGAAGAGAACCAAGAAGACCACAAAATCACCAAAATATATATATATATATATATATATATATATATATATTTACATATATTTTACTTCATATGTATTTTAAATTTAATTAATTAATAACTTTTATATTAAAAGTGGTGCGCTAAAGTCGCACACTAGGGCCAGTAAGCGTTAACCGCTCGAATTAAAGTTTTACCTTTTTTGTTAATTAAAAAAATATTTTCTTTAGACACGTATGTGCCTTTTATTTATTAATAATACTTTCTTAATATTGAATTAAAAATACAACGACGACTATGCGACGACTACTTATTTTTAACTGACTTACATTTACAAAATATCATTCTTATATAACATTATTTTTCTTATCATAGTTCTTTATATAAAAAATGTGTTTATCTTAAATACTAATATTCTTTGTCTTATATTAGTTTCTTTATTATATTGTTCTTAAATACTAACATTCTTTGTCTTATATTACTTTCTTTATTCTATTGTTCTAAAAAATATGTTTATTATGGTTAGGGTTGTTTTCAATATTTGATCAACCTTTTTTATCTTATTATTTATCAATTTACAATATTATTTCGTTGTTATCCTTTTAAATATTTAAAGTTGTTTGTTATAATTAGTTTCTTATCATCTAAGAGAAATTTACTTGTTATCTTATATTTGTTATTAGAAGAATATTAGTCATACATATTTTTATCAATATAATAGAGAATAAAGAAACAAGTTTATACATGAGCATCGTTAACTATATGAGCGTCGCTAACTCTCCCCTGGGTTAAACGAGAGCGTCCCGATCTCTATTTATTTTTTCTATCTGTTGGTTGTAATAAATTTTAAAGTTTTGTTCTGTTTGGTTTTTTTTATATATTAATAAATATTTAAAAATTTTAAGTCCAATGTAAATTGTACCAATTATTATAGGTATGAAGATTATCGTATAAAAAATTGAACGTATAGGATGTTCTTCATATGGTATGATTAATTTTTTTAATGAATCTATATTATTAAATGCGTTTTCACGATCTGAGTTTAGTATTTTTATGATTTCAAAATCCTCATCATGTTTTGTGTGGATTGCTTCTATAAGTCTGTCATGTATATTCCTATAAGTGATATTGTCTATTTTAACTTTGTCAGTATACGTTACTAATGTTATACCTGTGGCAGTAATATTGTCAACTTAATGAATACCGTCCAATAATATAGAACCTTCATCAATTTCTAATAATGCATTATTATATTCTTGTATTACTTCGCATTTACTATTTCTATTATTTAATAATGGAAGTATGCATGTGTCTGTCTCATTATTTGTCCTACAAATGTTTTTTCCTAAATAGTTCTTACAGAGATTTACTCTAACATAGTTCTTATCACACTGAGCGATTTCATCATCTGTTTTTATTTTTCCGTGCCTAAAACTTATGGGCGTGATTTTGAAAAATTTACAGTCATTATTTAATATAGGATATTTATAGATTGCTACAAATAAATCTCCTGTCCCGGCTATATGTATGTCTGCGTATTCTAGAATGTTTATTATGGGTACTGAGATTAATTCATGATCTATTATTTCTTTTATGTCGTCTAGGTTTAAGGATTCAGTTAAATATTCGTTATTCTTTGCAGCATTAATTGTTCTAACAAGTAATAATAATTGGTCATGTACCTGTTCTATAATGAGGTGATTTTCTAATGTCTGACCTTGTAATGCATCAATTAATTTTTCAAACCTTGAGTTAACCAAACGTTGTTTTTGGTTATTATTTATTAATTCATTTA
Organism: Lypha dubia; assembly: GCA_947311025.1. Classification (NCBI taxonomy): domain Eukaryota; kingdom Metazoa; phylum Arthropoda; class Insecta; order Diptera; family Tachinidae; genus Lypha; species Lypha dubia. The sequence goes on along the minus strand of OX371261.1, from coordinate 57,983,866 downwards.
TTTTTGTTTCCATCAGTATGAAATCGTAATGATCTGGATTTCCTGTAATAAATTTGAGTGCTGATCCAAGAAAGTTTAGGGATCTCGTATGTCGTTTATGTTCATTAAGTTGATTTGCTAATACTTCAATTTTCCTTATCCAGATCTCTTCTTGAGTAGTAGGTTTAAATTCTGTGTTAACAATATGTCTATATGATGTAATTATTTTTATGATGTAATTTTTTTGACGTGAAAAAGGTATGAATATTCATTATAAAGAAAAACGTCATCAGTCCTGGTTAAGATGTATTTTTGTCCGCTTAAATTTTTAATTTCTACGCCTCCCTTGATTTCTGGTGTGACCACTACGAGTAATATCAGGAAGATGATCATCATTATTAATAGTATAGTTTTTAATATTATCCTTATGTACAATCTTCCCCCTTGTGGTTAAGACAGTGTCCTCACGGTCTTCCTTTACAATATATTTAATGTATCTGGCGTCTTTTTTCTTTCTTACTCCCTTAATTTTAACTAGGATTTGCTCATTTGGTGAAAAGATTCGATGTTTTGTGCCTTGGTTTAGTCTTTCGAGTGTTTTTACTGAAGCTTTTTTTAGTTTTTCGTATATGAGTTTTTTGTCGTATTTTATTTTGTTGAATAAAATGTCAACTGGTTTTTGTCCCGTGACCGTGTGTATAGTGTTATTTATTTCTCTGATTGTTTTGTATATTTCTTCAGCTATTGTTGATTCGTTTTGTATTTTAAATATTCTTACTAGCTCGGAAATTGTACTATGTACGCGTACCACTTGTCCGTTTGATGTCGATCTATAGACTAGGGTTTCTATCTTTTTTATGCCGTATTTTATACACATCATGTTTACTGCTGGTGTATTTAGACATTTTTCATTATCAGTCATCAATCGTGTACAGTTTGGATAATTATTTGTAAGAATTTCTTCAATTTTCTCAGCCATGCGTTCTCTTGAGTCAATTTCTCTTAAAGTAGTATATTTTGAGAATTTATCAATGGCGACTAGAAATGTTTATTGTCATTAAAATATATGTACATACGTATGTATTGGCCTGGCTCTGTTGGAATGTCGGAATCTCCCAATGGTTCTCTGGTTGGGTTCCTCTCATATTTACCATATAGACAAGGTGTACATTTTTTGTTAAATGCTTTGCATTGTTGTTTTATTTCTGGCCAATAGTAATTTTTAAGTATCTCCTGTATGTTGTTTTTATAGCCTCTATGTGCTCTATTATGTATTTTTTTTACTATTTCTGCTTGTTTTTCGTCTTCTCGAACATCAATAAGTTTTGTTGGTGTATATACAAAGTTTACACCATTGAAAGTGTTTGTTATAATGGGACCTAGTGCATAGATTTTTTCTCTTGTGGTAAACAATGCGGTTGTTTTATTTTGTTGCAGTATTTTTCTTAATTCAAGTATAAGGTTTTGTTCATTTGTAAAGTTTATAGTGTGTCTAACTCTGTTTTGGAATATCGTACGAGTTCGTGTTTCATTTATTCTATTATTTGGTACAAGTTCAACTTGAATGCCGTATGCATTTAGTGGTTGTTTTACTTGTTTGATAATTTCTGAAAACGAACTTTCAGCTGAGTGTACTGTGTCTATAGATGAGGCATTAATCTGTTGTCGTGATAATGCATCAGCTACTACATTTTGATGTCCTTGCTTATATACTAATTTTGCTCCAAAGTCTTCGATTATCGATTTCCAACGTTTTAATTTTGGATTTGGATTTTTCTCAGATATAGCATGAGTTAAGGACTGGTGGTCTGTATAGATAGTTAAATCTGTTGTACCGTATATATAGTTTCTAAGTTTCTGGAGCGCCCAAATAATGGCTAATAACTCCTTTTCATTCGTCGAATAATTTTCCTCGGTTTTGCTTAATGTTCTACTCAGGAAAAATATAGGTTTTTTTGATTGACTAAGTACAGCTCCAATAGCTATGTTGGAAGCGTCTGTGGTCAATTCAAATGGTCTTGAGTAATCTGGTTGGAATAGTTCAACCTGTTCTTTTAAACAATTTTTTAATTTATTAAATGCTTTTATTGCGGAATCATCTAATTCTATCTTTGTTTTAGCGCTTTTATTCTTTCCTATTTGTCCATTATCTCCTCGTAAGTGGACTGTAAGGGGCTTGGTTATACTAGCATACCCTTTTAAAAATTTCCTGTAATATCCAGTCATACCCAGAAATCCTCTTAAGTCTTTTAATGTTTGGGGAATGGGGTATTTTTCTATTACTTCAATTTTTTCCGGATTGGTGGCAATTTTATTATGTTTTATTATGTGCCCTAAGTATTCAACTTCAGTTTGAAAGAATTTTGATTTTTCGTCAGAAACTCTCAGTGTGGCTTTGTTTAATGCGTCAAATATTATTCTGATGTGTTCCATATGTTCCTCAAGTGATGAAGAAAATATGAGTACATCATCTATATAAACATATGCAAATTTTCCTATGTATTCCCTAAGTATATCATCTACACATCTCTGAAAAATTGAAGGTGCGTTTTTTAATCCAAAGGGCATACGGACAAATTCATATTTTCCGCCATTTACGCAGAAAGCTGTTTTTTCCCTGTCTTCTTTAGATATTTTTATCTGATGGAAGCCAGATTCCAAATCTAAAGTAGTGAAATATTTAGCCTGACCTAAATTTTGTATGGTCATATTCACATCCGGGATAATATACCTATCATTAATTGTATTAGCATTTAGTTTCTGAAAATCTATAACCATTCGTCTTGTTGGTCTTCCCTGTTCATCTATACCTTTTTTTGGGACTGTCCATATTGGAGAGTTGTATGGGCTATTACTTCTCTGTGTAATTCCTTCGTCTAATAATTTCTTAATTTCCCTATTGACAAAATCGTTATCCGCTATGGGATATGGGTACTGTTTTGTCCATATTGGCTCTTAATTTTTTGTTCTTATTGTGGCCTCAATAGTTGTTGTGAAAGGTAATGGTCCTATGCCATTATTTTCCTTCATCATTCTGTCTATTTCCTGTTCGTATTTTTCTTCTCCTACAATGTAATTTAACTTGGGCTGATTGTCACTACTTATGGTGGTTAAGGTCATATCCCTAAGATTCACATTTGCATTTAACATTCTTAATCCTTCTAAACCTAGGATCATGTCACAGGATTCAATATTTTCTAATTCAAAAAATGTTATTTCTTTACTCATTAATTTAATTATTCTTTTTGTATTTATTATTGAATGACCATGTATAGTCTTCATTGCTACAGGTTTAATTCTTATTCTATCTGAGGAATCACACTTAATATCTATATAATTATGGGTTGCACCAGTATCAATTAAAATATTATATTTCTTATTGGTTAATTCACTAGTTAGTACAAGGTAGGGCAACCCATTTATTAGTTTAAATAATCTAATCTAATATTATTTATCGTACCTGGCTCTACAATTACACTACTGATGTCATCTTGCGTGGTGATATTATTACTTCTCATCTGCTTTGTTTGCTGGAAGTTTTCGCTGGGTTCTCGGTGTCGTTTCCATGGTTGGTTATTGTAGTAATTTCGTTCCGTTTTGAAGGCGTTGAAATTTGTAGATTGACGATGATTAGTATGGCCGGAGCTGGTGTCCATTGGCTCTGGGCGTGGTTGAGGTTTGTTATACCTTGGTATAAATTCTCTTGGTGGTAGTTGGTAGTTGTTAATTCTTGGTGTAAACTCTCTTGGTGATGGTTGATACCTTTGAGTTGTTTGGAACTGTTGTCGTTGGAATCGTGGCTCATTAGGTTGCATTCGCTGTGGTTGTTTTGCATCGTATGAAAGCTTTAAATTTTGATGTCTACTGTCATGCTCAATTGTACGAGCAATAGTGTAGGCATGTTTCAAATCCTGTAAGGCATTCGCGTACAGTGTCGATTGAATAAATGTATTATTTACTCCTGTCGTAAATACTCTAACAGAGTCTTCTTTAACTTGATTTATCATAGCATCTGTAGCTTCCTGTCCATATCCGGACATTGAAATTTTGGAAATGATTAAACTTAGACTTTTACTAATTTCATCATGAAAGTCTTCTAAAGTTTTACGTCCTTGGTAGCATCTTTTCATTTCTTCTTGTAAAACATACAAGGGACGTGTATCAGCATTCGTATAATCAAGTATGGCTCTTATGGCATAAAAATTGAAAATAGGGCCATGATTTGCAAGAACTTGAGCGGCTGCTCCTTGAATTTTAGTTTTTATTATTTGTAGAGCTTGCGAATAAATACTTGTATTTTTTAAAGGTTCTATACTGTCCATCATGCGAGATGTGTCTTCTCTCCATACCCTATACTTCGTTATGTCTCCATCAAATATAGGGAGCGATTTGAATACTTCAAGTTTGACTTCATTGATATTTGTTATTCGTATTGGGATTTCTTCTAGAGGTTCCGGTCGAGGATGATTTACCAAAGGGTTTACTCTGAGTTGTTGTATTTGTGTTTTTAATGAATTTACCTCAGTGTTGCTGCACTAGTGTCTGAATTGTGGTTTGTAGTACTGCCATTTGCTGTGCAAGCACGTTAATTTCTCCGTTGTTTCAATCACTTCTAAAGTTGTAAAGCTACGTCCTTTATCAAACTCACAAATTCTTTCTTTTTTTGGCATTTACTTAACTGTTTTTTTTGTAATTATGTTCAATGATTTCTTAACTTTTTAATACTTTGGATTTTTTGTTACAATTATATCACAACGAAATTTATAGTTTTTTTTATAAAGTTTACTGTTTTTTTTTGTTGATTATTTAGCACTAATTTTAGGTTTAACTTAAGTAATTTTGCTCTTATACTATTAAATCTCTTCGTATGAAGATTGTGTTTTAATTTCTTTTTATATAAAGAATTTTATATTTTTGAGTCCTTGCTGCGACAAGGAGGTTGGTCCGCTCTTTTAAAGGATAAATTTTATTATCCTCCTTGCAGGATCGCCAATTAAAGTTTTACCTTTTTTGTTAATTAAAAAAATATTTTCTTTAGACACGTATGTGCCTTTTATTTATTAATAATACTTTCTTAATATTGAATTAAAAATACAACGACGACTATGCGTCTTCACTACTTATTTTTAACTGACTTACATTTACAAAATATCATTCTTATATAACATTATTTTTCTTATCATAGTTCTTTATATAAAAAATGTGTTTATCTTAAATACTAATATTCTTTGTCTTATATTAGTTTCTTTATTATATTGTTCTTAAATACTAACATTCTTTGTCTTATATTACTTTCTTTATTCTATTGTTCTAAAAAATATGTTTATTATGGTTAGGGTTGTTTTCAATATTTGATCAACCTTTTTTATCTTATTATTTGTCAATTTACAATATTATTTCGTTGTTATCCTTTTAAATATTTAAAGTTGTTTGTTATAATTAGTTTCTTATCATCTAAGAGAAATTTACTTGTTATCTTATATTTGTTATTAGAAGAATATTAGTCATACATATTTTTATCAATATAATAGAGAATAAAGAAACAAGTTTATACATGAGCATCGTTAACTATATGAGCGTCGCTAACTCTCGTGGCAAACATTTTTTTATTGCGTTTACAAAATAGCTCGTAGGGTAATTCCATTTTAAATCAACGAAAAAAAACGCAATTTTTGACCTTACCCTCTTAGAATTGTACAATAATTTTTATGAATGTTCTACAGTGCTATACAAATATAAATTCAAATATTTTAGGTATCTAGCTTTTGGGGTTCCGGAAATATGGCGCTTCGAAAAGTAGAGAATTCATTAAAAACACACATAAGTGGTCTGCCAATATTGCTCATATCTTCAAAAGTTTTTAACGTACATGGTCGAAATTGGTCTCATTTAATAGTTATTGGAAATAGCTTTAAAACTACATTTAGAAATTTTTTTTTTGCGAAAGGTCAAAGGTCACTGTCACATGATTTAGAGTTTGGGAAGCTATATCTCAAAAAATGAAATTTTTAAAATTCTGAAAAAAATATATGTTGATCCCGATAGTCTCTTCTGCATTTTATGCCAAAAAATTTGAGTGAGCTGTTATTAGTTCCTGAGATATAGACAATAATGTGAAATTGTTTGAAAAATTTTAATACTATTTATTTATTATTTTTTTTTATTACAAATTTCAAATTTAAATAAAAAACCTAGTGCACGTAGGAAAACTATTCAACATTTGCTTAATGTTTTTCTCATAAAGTTTTCTATTAAATCGAAAGCAGTAGAAAATCGATAGGAAAAAATTGCGTGTTTTTTTTTTTGTGTTTACCATGACAACGTTTATATTGAAGTGCTGTAATCCTTTCAGTAAATCGGGACATTCTAAATGTGTAAAAAGACTAACAAGAGTCCAGGAGTGGATGTTAGAATTTATAGATGTTCCCAACATTTCAACGTACCATAAAGTATGTTGTACCTGCAGACTTCGCCTGTCGAAATTGAAAAACCATAGCGATGCTTGTAACATTCAAGAAATTTCCGAACCGTTTACATTCCAAGAGCGTTTGCAATCTGATGAAGAAGCATCCGGTACAGAGGCGGTTTTGTTAGACAAATTAAACGAAGCCCTACCGTATATGGAAAACTCACCTATCAAGAAGAAAAAACTAATTAAAAAAAGTTACAGAATCGAAAAAATTTGAGAGCTTAAGTACTTCTATAAAAAAAAACCTTTTTGTATTTTTAACAAAGGAAGATTATAAAGCAGAAGAAGAGATTCTTAAAAACAGGTTTATTGGCTTGAGAACTATACCAGCAACACGATAATTCCACTATTTTCTTCCAGAAGGAAATTCAAAACTTAAAGTAAAACTGTTCTCCGAAGACCGGGAAGTTTTAATTGAAAAAAATTTACAATTAATTAATCGCATGTGTTTGTAATATAACTATGTAAAATAAATATTTCTTACTTTAAACTACTTTTGTCTAAATTAATATTTGCATTTAATACCAACCAAATAAATTAAGAAAAAAAATAAATATAAAAAATGTATAAAATTTTTTCAAACAATTTCACATTATTGTCTATATCTCAGGAACTAATAACAGCTCACTCAAATTTTTTGGCACAAAATGCAGAAGAGACTATCGGGATCAACATATATTTTTTTCAGAATTTTAAATATTTCATTTTTTGAGATATAGCTTCTCAAACTCTAAATAATGTGACAGTGACCTTTGACCTTTCGCAAAAAAAAAATTCTAAATGTAGTTTTAAAGCTATTTCCAATAAATATTAAATGAGACCAATTTCGACCATGTACGTTAAAAACTTTTGAAGATATGAGCAATATTGGCAGACCACTTATAAGTGTTTTTAATGATTTTTTCATTTTTTGACGCGCCATATCTCAGGAACAACAGAAGCTGGAAGTCCAAAATTTTGCATTTGGCTTAGTTAAGTAAGGTGCAAAAAGTCAACTAACTTTCAAAAGATTCAAAGGTGGTCGGGAAAATCCGTTCGTCGGTTTTAAAAATTTTAACGTAGCTAAAATATTTTAAAAAACCTCATATTTACAAAAACACAAAAAAGGGGATTAAGAAATTTAGCAATGTTACTTAAATAAAAATTAAAAAAAGTAACACTTAAAGAATAATTTTCAAAAATTCTGTTTGAATAAAATTAAACCTAAATAAGACCAACGTTTTAAAATTTAATGTGTAAAAAAAAAAAAAATATTTTTTTATGTTTATATCCTTAAGATGGATAGAAGTAAAATAAATTAATTAAAAATATCATAATTTTAATAGAAATAAGAATAAATTAAATTAAAAGAAAAATTTATAAATTTATTATACATAAATTTTTACACGGTCGTTTATAATGAATAGAAAACAGAAAAAGAGGGCAGCAAAATAAAAATAGAAAAACTAATTAGAGACATTGAATTAAATTATACTTATGGAATGGCAAGAAATACTTAACAAAGCCAGATTAATAAAGGAAGATTTTGACCGTTCTTATAAATGCCTAAACATTGACAGACCTACAAAAGAAGAAACAATAAAAATACATTTCGATAAACTTTTAGGTTGCTGAGAAAGAATAAGAACTTTGTTTAATGTGCACTACAATAGACTTACAGTTTCACAAAACAGCAGCAGATGCATTCTTTGCAGATTTAAAAGAAAAAATTTTCAAATTGGCAGCTAAGAAAGGGGTAGAACTTGACCTACCAACATCCATCCACGAAAATTCACCTCATAAATTCAGAACTAAACCAATAAATACTACAATGGGCCAAACATAGTGGAATTTTTAAATACAGCCTCAAAGCTAATTCCAGACTTTGATGGCAGAGCAGAAAATTTACGCTCTTTCATAGATTCATTATCGTTACTAAATTCAAAAAAAGGAGAACACGAATCCACAGCAGTATCCCTCATAAAAACAAAATTAAAGGGTACTGCAAGAAATCTTATCCACGATGAAGCAACAATAATAAACATTATAAATAAGTTGCAACAAACCGTTAAAGGTGAATCAGTAGAAGTAATATCTGCGAAAATAATGAACATTAAGCAAAGCAGTAAAACGGCGAATGCCTACTGCAATGAAATTGAAAGTTTAGCAAAATCATTAGAAAGTGCATATATAACAGATGGATTACCATCAGAAGTAGCAACCAAATATTCAACACAAGTCGCTGTAAAAGCACTTACAAAAAACTGCAACATTGATAAAGTAAAGCTTATAATGGAGGCAGGCCAATTCAATAGCATGAATGATGCTATAAGTAAATTTGTCAATAGCTGTACCGAAGCCACAGGCCAACAGAATGCCATCTTCTATATATATAAAATACAAAAAATGTTTGTACCCATGTTCGCTATAGACTCGGAAACTATCCAACCGATTTGACCCAAACTGGTGTCATTCAAAAGGGAATTTATAGAGGATGGTTTTAGGCTTTTAATATTTCAAGTGGGCGTAGCCCCTCCCACATAAATTGAATAACATCATATATCTTGACTATTGTAATAGCAAGAGTTTTGAAACATTGCAATAGTTCATATGTTACTAATGTGAGTAATCAGGACAAAAATGGGCGTTATCGGACAAGTGGGCGTGGCAGCTCCCATATAACCCAAAAATTGAAATCGCCATATTTTGGGCATTTTTTGACCTACGCCGATGATATTTGGTACATATAGTATTGACATAATTAGGAATACGTACTATGAGAAAAGTGAGTGGGACCACGCCCCTTTATAGGAAAATAAAAAATCTTAATATAGTCTTAACTATTGGACCGATGGTCATTAAATTTTCACAATAGGATATATAAATACTTTTAATTTTATTTTATAACGAGGGGGGTAGCGAAGTACACCGGGATCAGCTAGTACTATATAATGGTCAAAAACATAGACCCAATAACAATTATCGTGGCAATAATACACGGTTGCGTGGAAGAAATAATTTCCCACGTAACAATAATAGCAATAACAGCTATAACAACAATAATGACAATTATAACAGAAACCGACAAAGATATAACAATAACAACAATAGTAACAATTACCGCCAAAGATACACCAATAACCGTAGGAACAACAACTACGTAAGAGCAACAGAATCTAATCAAAATGATTCGGAAAACTCCGAATTTCCCCTAAGACAAAATCAATAAATATCTATCATCTAAACCTCAACTTAAGTTTCTTTATAAATGTTCAACTAAATAATACCGACACTACACTCACACTTTTGGCAGACACTGGTGCTGATATTTCTCTAATAAAATCAAAATTTTTCAGATTAAACAAAATAAATACTAATGACACTACATTTTTAGTGGAATAGGACAGGGCAATATAAAGTCAATGGGAAGTATATTTTTTTATCTAAAATTCGAAAAATTTTTAATACCACATAAATTCCAAGTGGTATACAATAACTTTCCAATACCATGCGATGGAATCAAAGGAATGGATTTCATAAAAAAGTATAATTGCATGTTGGATTTTAACAAAAACAATGATTGCCTTATCCTAAGACCATTTAATATGCCACACACAATCAATATACCAATTACAAATAACAATAGCGAAATAACTTGTAACGACACGTTTTCGCTGGGTGCTGGGGTAGTGCTCAGTAGTGTCCAGAGTCGTTACATATTATTCTCCATGGGAGGAGAAGTAAAGAAAGTTTCTTTATATTATTGCAATATAAGTATTTATTTTCATTGATCTTACAAATGAGTGTTAAAACTAAACTAAATCTATATGGCAGTCAGGGGTACAGGCACAATCACACGACGATGTGAAGCCCGGGCAGAAGATAACTCCTGTGGCGTGTCGAGGGAGAGTCACCAGGAAGAGGTCAATCCTCAGTTAGGATCGGTTTCCCTACACCCACATGGAGTATCGAGGTACTCGTTAACAGCGTCAATTACCAAAATTTACGAAGCCGTCCTGGTGGGCGAGTAGTAAGGGAACTACTGGGAAGAGATCAGCTCTCAGATTGGACGTAGTTTACTAGTAGCCCACGCCGCGGACGGGATACTACAACTCGGACAGACGGAAACAGGCCTAGTAGAAGTCAACCCTCAGTATGTCACTGTTTCTTGGCGTCGTAAGTTGGTGTTTCAAAAGAAAGGCTTTAGAGTACCACTCAATTGCGTTGATCCTACCAATCAGAAGTCAACCCTCTATTAGGTATCTCAACACAGTCACAATGGCTTTCTCAATTAAATTTAATAAAGCCACCCGAGAATTAATTATAAATAAAAATCACGACTTACCTCTGTACCGGCTGCCAACCAACTGATCATGATCCGCAATATTCGCTTCTTTATATACCTTTACCACAGACATGCATTCGTGCTGGTTTGTCCGTAGGTTGTATGTCGTTTTCTTGCTTCGCTCATCTACCAGTGTTACATTATAATACACACACGTACATATCTATGTATGGCAATAATACACGGTTGCGTGGAAGAAATAATTTCCCACGTAACAATAATAGCAATAACAGCTATAACAACAATAATGACAATTATAACAGAAACCGACAGACAAAGATATAACAATAACAACAATAGTGACAATTACCGCCAAAGATAGACCAATAACCGTAGGAACAACAACTACGTAAGAGCAACAGAATCTAATCAAAATGATTCGGAAAACTCCGAATTTCCCCTAAGACAAAATCAATAAATATATATCATCTAAACCTCAACTTAAGTTTCTTTATAAATGTTCAACTAAATAATACCGACACTACACTCACACTTTTGGTAGACACTGGTGCTGATATTTCTCTAATAAAATCAAAATTTTTCAGATTAAACAAAATAAATACTAATGACACTACAGTTTTTAGTGGAATAGGACAGGCCAATATAAAGTCAATGGGAAGTATATTTTTTTATCTAAAATTCGAAAAATTTTTAATACCACATAAATTCCAAGTGGTATACAATAACTTTCCAATACCATGCGATGGAATCAAAGGAATGGATTTCATAAAAAAGTATAATTGCATGTTGGATTTTAACAAAAACAATGATTGCCTTATCCTAAGACCATTTAATATGGCACACACAATCAATATACCAATTACAAATAACAATAGCGAAATAACTTGTAACGACACGTTTTCGCTGGGTGCTGGGGTAGTGCTCAGTAGTGTCCAGAGTCGTTACATATTATTCTCCATGGGAGGAGAAGTAAAGAAAGTTTCTTTATATTATTGCAATATAAGTATTTATTTTCATTGATCTTACAAATGAGTGTTAAAACTAAACTAAATATATATGGCAGTCAGGGGTACAGGCACAATCGCACGACGATGTGAAGCCCGGGCAGAAGATAACTCCTGTGGCGTGTCGAGGGAGAGTCACCAGGAAGAGGTCAATCCTCAGTTAGGATCGGTTTCCCTACACCCACACGGAGTATCGAGGTACTCGTTAACAGCGTCAATTACCGAAATTTACGAAGCCGTCCTGGTGGGCGAGTAGTAAGGGAACTACTGGGAAGAGATCAGCTCTCAGATTGGACGTAGTTTACTAGTAGCCCACGCCGCGGACGGGATACTACAACTCGGACAGACGGAAACAGGCCTAGTAGAAGTCAACCCTCAGTATGACACTGTTTCTTGGCGTCGTAAGTTGGTGTTTCAAAAGAAAGGCTTTAGAGTACCACTCAATTGCGTTGATCCTACCAATCAGAAGTCAACCCTCTATTATGTATCTCAACACAGTCACAATGGCTTTCTCAATTAAATTTAATAAAGCCACCCGAGAATTAATTATAAATAAAAATCACGACTTACCTCTGTACCGGCTGCCAACCAACTGATCATGATCCGCAATATTCGCTTCTTTATATACCTTTACCACAGACATGCATTCGTGCTGGTTTGTCCGTAGGTTGTATGTCGTTTTCTTGCTTCGCTCATCTACCAGTGTTACATTATAATACACACACGTACATATCTATGTATGTACCTATGTATCAGATATATATGAAATATATCAAACCGGTTTCTTTATTGCAGTAATACTAAATATGCACGAAATAACAAACTAAGAGCGTAGAAATTCCTTTATGTATGTAATATATAACTTAACACTAAATGCATAAAAAAATATGGGCATATAAATTCATTTATGTGCAATATATAAAAGAACATAAAAAAAATTCTTCCTTAAGCTAAATAACTGCATTGTAATAAATTATATAAATAAAAATAATCCATGTGCGCAAAAACAAGCTAAGCGCCTTTTGTTCGTCACATTACCTCCCTTCATTCCAGTGACGAGGCCTTTAGTCCAGCTGCCAGACACGAACTGCACCCTTCCTGGAGATAGTGATGCGGATCCGGTGACCATCCATGTTGGTGATAAACTTGACCTGCTGCCGCTCACCTCGGGTATTCGGTTATTGCTCAATAACCCGGCTGAGTTCTGCTGTAACTTGCCCGACAGGGATCTCCTTCTTGGTGCGAGGTGACGGTTGCGCCTCGCCTCTTTCAGATGCAGTTCCGTTCTTCGATTCTGGCTCCTCGCGATGTGTTCGGAAACAGGCTGCCTCTCGCAGGTCAGGGGGCGACAGCCCATAATCGTTTTCTTCGCAAAGGGACAGTGTGTCACTCAGCGTAAGTGGTGGTGATTTCCGGTTACTTAACGGGCTGAACCAACCACGCCCTGGGGTGGGTGGCAATCCTAATGCGGTGCCGTTGGAAAGGGATGCTCTTGGGCTACCATACGGATGAAATTTATGCGGTGTAACAGTCGGTATCTGATTTCTCGGGTAGTCGACCGCATGCCTTGGGAGTGCTCCGGGGGCTAGCAACCGCACTCGCATTACGCGCTCATAGCATTTGTGACCCAGGTAATTATACTGGAAATCGGTTACATTTAGGAACCCCAGGCCGTGACGTCGGGGTGGGGTTGGACGAGCGGAGTTATCGCTGTTGCTGCCTGGCGATGATGATGACTGTAGTGACGGTGTAGGTGACGGACGCACAGCGATGGTAGTATAGTCGCATCCAAAAAAAGTTCGTTGGAGTTCCTCCAATAACTCATTGTCACATCCCAACAGATTTAGAGCATCGTCCTCGAGGCTGATCTCAAAATCTTGGAATAGTCGCGGGGTAGTCTCGCCACTAGATGGGAGGTTGTGGATGGTTTCGTCCGTGTTAACGTAGTTAGGGGCCGGTGGCGGCTCATCTTCATTGACAGGGGGCGGCGGTGGTGGTGCTATTTCTTCATCGAGCTGAGAGGTCGTTGGTATCTCGTATTCGGTGCGTGGGCGAGGATTTGCCCCATCATTGCCTTGGTTTCGTAAGCCGCCCTTATTCCTCCTTGGTTTATTTTCTTCGGGGTCCTTAGCACGGACCGGATGTCTGGTTTCAACTACTTCAGGTGGACAGCGGCGAGTAGTGGGTTGACAATTAGATACGGATGGTGCCGTTTTTGGCATTGTTGGGCTGTAGCACCTTCGGGACCTTCGCCTCGGCCCTCGTTCACTGGGCTTTGGGACATCGTCATCTTCCAGGAATATCGTTCGCTTCCTCTTGGCCTGCTCCTTCTCAATGTTCCGGCGGAACTTACGCCGTGATTCTTCGAACTTTTGCTGCGCATCCATGGTGGCTGTTGATCGCTTGTAGGTTTTTTTTCTTTTTATTCTTTCGGGCGTACTATAGGAGGAAAAAAAAGCAGAAGAGAAAAAAAAACGAGATTAGGTCTCAGCTGTACAGTAAGGTTTGAGTTCACTAAGATGTGCGGTGCGCGTCCTGTTGGTCTCTAGGTTAACTATCTCTGCGATAACGGGGGATACGAAGCCCTTCACAACAAAAGGCCCACCATACTTGGTTGCCAATTTCGCGGAAAAATTTTCCACTGCCTTGGACAGGGGGTGTTGTTTGGCTAGAACGTGGTCCCCGATATTAGGTTGCCATCGCCGACGCCGTAAATTATAATGTCGTTGTTGCTTTATGGTGGCCTTATTTAAGTTATCCCGTACTAAGACATATATTTCCCGTAGATCATGTGCTCGATCTTCAGGGCCTACTAATCACGCTCCAGTTCCGATCGTGACCTTATCATACAGTGTCACCGGTAGCCTGGGCTCTCTACCCTGTGTTAAATAAGCTGGTGAGTAACCGCTCGACTCTGACACCGCTGTGTTTATGGCTAACATTATTTCTTGCAACACCTCGTCCCAGCTGTTGTGACGGTTCGCAGACAATTGAGCTATAATCCTCTTTATGGTTCGATTCGCTCGTTCCGTCGGGTTCTCTTGCGGGGTGTATGGTGCGGTGAATTGTTGCTGCACTCATAGGCCCACCAGGTATCTTTTTATGGACGTTGCGGTGAACTGCGTCCCGTTATCCGTCAGGAATACCTTTGGAACCCCGTATCGCGCCACGATTCGTTCCTGGAAGGCTTTTATCACACAGTCAGCCGTTGCTTTGCGTGCGGGTACTAGTTCACACCATTTGGAAAAGCTGTCGAAAAATACCAACAGTACCGTATTCCCGTGTCGCGTTCGGGGGAGTGGACCGACGAAATCAGCACACAGCCTGGACCAGGGTTCCTCCGCTATGCGTGACAGCATTTGACCGGCCGGCCGTTGTTGCGACGTCTTATACCGTTGGCACGAATCGCAGTTGCGTACATAATGGGTTATGTCTCTTACCATTCGTGGCCAATAATATCGGCTAGTGACACGGTGTATTGTTTTTCGTACGCCCAGGTGACCGCTGGCCGCTTGGTCATGGGTTTCACTTAAGACCCTCTTTCGCAGGTGAGTGGCGACACACAATTTCTGTCTGATCTTCGTTATTGACTTCTCGCGCACAGTGTCGGTAAACTTGATTATTCACTATGGCATAATCCGCAAACTTGTCTGGATGCTGCTGAATATTTCCGATTAGCTTCGCTAACTATGGACAGGACTCGGCAGTTTCTGTTTGAACCAGTTTAGCCTCCGCTACAGGTTGTCTTGACAATATGTCCGCCACGACGTTCTACCTCCCCCTTCTATATGTGATGGTGAAGTTATACTGCTGAAGCTCTAGTGCCCATCGCGCCAGCCTTCCTGTCGGGTTGTCTATGGAGTTTAACCATTTCAAGGACAAATGGTCGGTGATAACCTCAAACTTATAGCCCTCAAGATACGACCGCATCTAACGTATACCCCAGAGTATAGCTAGGCATTCTTTCTCCGTGGTGGAGTAATTTTTCTCGGCTTGGCTGAGGTGTCGACTGGCATAGGCAATCACATGTTCGTCGCCCTCAATCTTTTGCGTTAGAACAGCGCCTAGTCCGAAATCGCTGGCGTCGGTTTGGAGTTTAAGGTTTGTGTGAAATCCGGGCAGGCGAGTACCGGTGCCTGAGTCAACCTTTCCTTGAGTAACTCAAAAGCTTTCTGTTGCTCGTCGCCCCATCTCCAATGTCGGCCTTTCTTCAGTAACATCGTGAGTGGTTGCGACAGTGACGCGAAATCGGGCACGAATCGTCGGTACCAGGAAGTGGTACCCAAAAATCGACGCACCTCCTTAACATTGGGTGGTGGTGACATCTCAGCTATGGCCGCTACCTTATCGGGGTCAGTTTTTATACCTTCTTTGGTAACTATATGGCACAGATATTTTGTTTCTGCGGCAAAGAACTTACATTTCTCGGGGTTGATTCGCAAGTTTGTCGCCCGCAGACGTCGGAAAACCTCTTTCAGATTTCGCAGGTGCTCCTCGAACGTTGTGCCTATCACGATGATATCATCGAGATAGGCGAAATCATGCGGCTCCATTTCGGGTCCTATGATGCGATCCAACGCCCGCTGGAAAGTCGCGGGGGCCGAATGCAACCCAAACGGCATTACTCTCCATTGGTATAACCCTCGTCCAGCCACGGCGAAGGCGGTGTACTTCTTGCTCGCTTCATCCATGGGGATCTGCCAATATCCGTCTTTCAGGTCCAAACTGCTGATGAATTTGGCGTTGCGTAATCTGTCTAGAATGGAGTCGATTCTGGGCAACGGGTATGCGTCTGGAACCGATCTGGCGTTAAGCTGTCTAAAATCCATGCAGGTGCGCCACGTGCCGTTCTTCTTTTTCACTAGCGTGATCGGGAAGCTATACGGGCTGTGTGAGGGTTCGATGCATCCTTGCTGGAGCAGCTTACTGACCTCGGCATCAATGATGGCTTGCATGGCAGGATTACGCGGAGCGTACCTTATCTTGATAGGTCTATCATCTTTCATGATGATTTTATGCGTGGTTATCGTCGTGGTGCCCTTGAGACCTTGAAATTTAGGTAACTCACATTGCAAAAAACTGTCGACAGTTTGCTGTTGCGTTACAGCTCCAGTTTCTAAAGCGCCCGCCCCACGACCTTTTAAATTACTCTTTCTGGCAAAGATGCTTACCTTAACAACTGTATCCTCTGTGCTGTGACCGGATGACCCCGCTTTGGACTCTTAGCCATGAGACCACTACATACAAGGCTGGTGTCAAAAACTCTCAGGAAATCAGGTCCTAGTATGATATCTTCGGTTGCGTTATCCATAACCAGAAAGTCGCATTTCGCGGTTTTCCGGCCCAACGTCACTCGTAGGTTCACGGTAGTGGAGATAACAACCTTTGACCCATCAGCTAATGTAACGTCAACTTTCGTTGTCCTACATTTCGGGCTAGGTGTTAATTGCCGCAGTATTGTGGGATGCACGAAACTCCGCGTCGAGCCAGTATCAACAGTGGCGTTATTGTCTCCTCGACGTCAAGTATCGCCTTTATCTTATTTTCTTCCAAAAACAGTTGCGTGCGTTCTTGGGATCGTTGATTTCGTTGGCGACTGCCTCGTTTGTGACGGCCCGGCTTGCTAGCTGTCGGCTGCCCTACCATCAAGCGGTGATGGTCCCCTCGTCCAGGGTTGGCTGTGGTGGGGATGCTTTCGAGTTCATCTGCCAGAAATATAAGGTCATCTAGAGTGGTGAAGTCTCTACGGCGGATATACCATTGGTAATCGGGTTGGGAGTTTCGGAATATCCGTTCCAGTTTCTGTGTCTCGGTCAGATTTGCATGCCTCATTAACCCTTGTAATGCGAGGACATAATCCTTGAACGGTTCCCGGGGACGCTGTGCCCTCTTACGGATTTCGTCCTCTAACTTCTCGAAGTATCTCGACGGCAAAAAGAAACGATAAAAGTCACTCTTAAATTGATTCCACTCACCCCACTGTTTATTGTTGTTGCGATACCACACCAATGCCTTGTCCCGAAAGCACTCGGCTACTACTTTTAGTACGTTGTTTAAGTCAATTTCGTACATGCCGGCCAGTTCCTCTAGTCGTTCCATAAAACCAACTGGGTCCTTGCCGCCATCGTACTTCAGACCATGATCCTATTGGTGGCTTCTAGTCCCGGTGGTGGACTTACTTCTGTAATCTTACTGCCCGAGGCGGTGGTTTCGGTCTTTGAGGGTGAAGCTGCGCGGTTAAGTACTGGGAGGCTTATGCTGGTGTATGGTAACACCTCGTGTCGGCTCTGCAGCTCTAGCAGTTGCTTAAGCCTCTCTTCATCATGCTCGGTGTTTATAAGTTTGCAAAACTGCTTCCTTAGCTCTTCTACAGTCCCCGCAGGATTTTGCCCGAACTGTGTCAAGTAGGAAGACAATTCCTTCCGCTTAAGGGAATAAATCCAAGATGATTTTAACATTTTACAGTCGAAGGAATTTTATTTATCAGATTTTTTTTTTTTTTTTATTTTGTATTTTATTATTTATTTTTTTTTCTATTTTTTTTTTCTTTTTATACCAAAAGAAAATATTGATGTGCTGTTTATTTTCTTTGGACAACGGTTCCTGCTCGGGCGCCAATGTAACGACACGTTTTCGCTGGGTGCTGGGGTAGTGCTCAGTGGTGTCCAGAGTCGTTACATATTATTCTCCATGGGAGGAGAAGTAAAGAAAGTTTCTTTATATTATTGCAATATAAGTATTTATTTTCATTGATCTTACAAATGAGTATTAAAACTAAACTAAATCTATATGGCAGTCAGGGGTACAGGCACAAGCGCACGACGATGTGAAGTCCGGGCAGAAGATAACTCCTGTGGCGAGTCGAGGGAGAGTCACCAGGAAGAGGTCAAACCTCAGTTAGGATCGGTTTCCCTACACCCACACGGAGTATCGAGGTACTAGTTAACAGCGTCAATTACCGAAATTTACGAAGCCGTCCTGGTGGGCGAGTAGTAAGGGAACTACTGGGAAGAGATCAGCTCTCAGATTGGACGTAGTTTACTAGTAGCCCACGCCGCGGACGGGATACTACAACTCGGACAGACGGAAACAGGCCTAGTAGAAGTCAACCCTCAGTATGTCACTGTTTCTTGGCGTCGTAAGTTGGTGTTTCAAAATAAAGGCTTTAGAGTACCACTCAATTGCGTTGATCCTACCAATCAGAAGTCAACCCTCTATTAGGTATCTCAACACAGTCACAATGGCTTTCTCAATTAAATTTAATAAAGCCACCCGAGAATTAATTATAAATAAAAATCACGACTTACCTCTGTACCGGCTGCCAACCAACTGATCATGATCCGCAATATTCGCTTCTTTATATACCTTTACCACAGACATGCATTCGTGCTGGTTTGTCCGTAGGTTGTATGTCGTTTTCTTGCTTCGCTCATCTACCAGTGTTACATTATAATACACACACGTACATATCTATGTATGGCAATAATACACGGTTGCGTGGAAGAAATAATTTCCCACGTAACAATAATAGCAATAACAGCTATAACAACAATAATGACAATTATAACAGAAACCGACAAAGATATAACAATAACAACAATAGTGACAATTACCGCCAAAGATACACCAATAACCGTAGGAACAACAACTACGTAAGAGCAACAGAATCTAATCAAAATGATTCGGAAAACTCCGAATTTCCCCTAAGACAAAATCAATAAATATCTATCATTTAAACCTCAACTTAAGTTTCTTTATAAATGTTCAACTAAATAATACCGACACTACACTCACACTTTTGGTAGACACTGGTGCTGATATTTCTCTAATAAAATCAAAATTTTTCAGATTAAACAAAATAAATACTAATGACACTACAGTTTTTAGTGGAATAGGACAGGCCAATATAAAGTCAATGGGAAGTATATTTTTTTATCTAAAATTCGAAAAATTTTTAATACCACATAAATTCCAAGTGGTATACAATAACTTTCCAATACCATGCGATGGAATCAAAGGAATGGATTTCATAAAAAAGTATAATTGCATGTTGGATTTTAACAAAAACAATGATTGCCTTATCCTAAGACCATTTAATATGCCACACACAATCAATATACCAATTACAAATAACAATAGCGAAATAACTTGTAACGACACGTTTTCGCTGGGTGCTGGGGTAGTGCTCAGTAGTGTCCAGAGTCGTTACATATTATTCTCCATGGGAGGAGAAGTAAAGAAAGTTTCTTTATATTATTGCAATATAAGTATTTATTTTCATTGATCTTACAAATGAGTGTTAAAACTAAACTAAATCTATATGGCAGTCAGGGGTACAGGCACAATCGCACGACGATGTGAAGCCCGGGCAGAAGATAACTCCTGTGGCGTGTCGAGGGAGAGTCACCAGGAAGAGGTCAATCCTCAGTTAGGATCGGTTTCCCTACACCCACATGGAGTATCGAGGTACTCGTTAACAGCGTCAATTACCGAAATTTACGAAGCCGTCCTGGTGGGCGAGTAGTAAGGGAACTACTGGGAAGAGATCAGCTCTCAGATTGGACGTAGTTTACTAGTAGCCCACGCCGCGGACGGGATACTACAACTCGGACAGACGGAAACAGGCCTAGTAGAAGTCAACCCTCAGTATGTCACTGTTTCTTGGCGTCGTAAGTTGGTGTTTCAAAAGAAAGGCTTTAGAGTACCACTCAATTGCGTTGATCCTACCAATCAGAAGTCAACGCTCTATTAGGTATCTCAACACAGTCACAATGGCTTTCTCAATTAAATTTAATAAAGCCACCCGAGAATTAATTATAAATAAAAATCACGACTTACCTCTGTACCGGCTGCCAACCAACTGATCATGATCCGCAATATTCGCTTCTTTATATACCTTTACCACAGACATGCATTCGTGCTGGTTTGTCCGTAGGTTGTATGTCGTTTTCTTGCTTCGCTCATCTACCAGTGTTACATTATAATACACACACGTACATATCTATGTATGTACCTATGTATCAGATATATATGAAATATATCAAACCGGTTTCTTTATTGCAGTAATACTAAATATGCACGAAATAACAAACTAAGAGCGTAGAAATTCCTTTATGTATGTAATATATAACTTAACACTAAATGAATAAAAAAATATGGGCATATAAATTCATTTATGTGCAATATATAAAAGAACATAAAAAAAATTCTTCCTTAAGCTAAATAACTTCATTGTAATAAATTATATAAATAAAAATAATCCATGTGCGCAAAAACAAGCTAAGCGCCTTTTGTTCGTCACAAACTTTACCACCAAGATGTGAAATAATACATCAAATAAAATTTAAAAATTTAAACAATGAAATTCTAATTCCTAATCAAGAAATTGCACCAGGCGTCTTCATTCCAAACACAATAGTTAACACTAATGAAGCATACGTTCGTTTTGAAAACACTAATAACACTAATACCAAAATCAAAAAAAATAACATTAAAACCGAAAACATCTCTGATTATGATATAATAAAAGAAAATTTTAACAAAAATATATCAAGTAAATCAAAAATATTAAAAATTTTGATGGAAAATTTTCCGGAACAATTTAAAAATACATTAACAGAGTTATGCTCAACATACAGTGATATTTTCGGTTTAGAATCAGAAAAAATAACAATAAATAATTTTTATGAACAAAAGTTGAGGGTAAAAGATAAAGAACCGGTATAATTAAAAATTATCGTATACCACATACACATAAAGAAGAAATAGATAAACAGGTCAAAAAGCTAATAGATGATCAAATTGTAGAGCCTTCGTACTCTGAGTACAACAGTCCAATATTACTCGTACCAAAGAAATCACTGCCCAATTCTGATAAGAAAAGATGGAGACTTGTTATAGACTACAGGCAAATAAATAAAAAACTAATTGCTAGAATAGACGATATTCTAGACCAGCTCGGCAGAGCAAAATATATTTCTTGTTTAGACTTAATGTCAGGTTTTCACCAAATTGGCTTGGAGAACAAATCTAGGGACTTAACATAATTTTCAACAAACAATGGCTCATACAGATTTACTAGATTACCGTATGGTTTAAAAATAGCTCCAAATTCGTTTCAAAGAATGATGACACTTGCTTTTGCTGGTTTAAAACCAAACCAGGCTTTCCTATACATGGATGACTTAGTGGTTTTTGGTTGTTCAGAAAAACATATGCTTTCAAATTTAAAAGAGGTATTTGATTTGTGTAGAAAACACAACTTAAAACTTCATCCAGAAAAATGTGCATTTTTCAGGACAGAAGTTACTTATCTTGGACACAAATGTAAAGACAAAGGAATATTACCTGATGATAGTAAATACGCAGCTATCGAAAACTATCCAACACCTAAGGATGCGGATAGTGCAAAACGATTCGTTGAATTTTGTAATTATTATCGAAGATTCATCAAAAACTTCTCAGAATATTCCAGACATCTAACGAAATTGTCAAGAAAAGGAGTACAATTTGAATGGACTAAAGATTGTGACAATGCATTCAAATACCTGAAAAAAGCTCTAATAAAACCCACACTACTTCAATACCCTGATTTCACAAAAGAATTTTGTATAACGACGGACGCAAGCAAACAAGCTTGTGGAGCCGTATTAACACAGGAATATGATGGAAAGCAATTACCAATAGCATACGCATCAAAATCTTTTACCAAAGGTGAAAGCAATAAATCTACAATCGAACAGGAATTGACAGCTATCCATTGGGCTATTACACACTTCAGACCATACATATATGGTAAACATTTTCTTGTTCGTACTGATCACAGACCATTATCATATTTATTTTCTATGAAAAACCCAAGTTCAAAATTAACAAGAATGAGGTTAGATTTGAAAGAATACAATTTTACTATAGAATATCTTAGGGGAAAAGATAATTATGTTGCAGACGCGTTATCAAGAATAACGATTGATGACTTAAAAGATATAAATATAAAAACTAATACGGTGTTAAAAATTACAACAAGATCTATGGCATATAAAAAGAAACAACAAAGTAATACCGAAAATATTCAGCATCAAATTAAAAATAATGATAAAAAGCCCAATATATATGTACCACTAAAGAACACTGACGTCAGAAAGTACTATAAATTAAAGATTACTCCTGTAAAATGTTACATCAAACGAGGAAAATCTGTTATTACATATATAAATATAAATGATTTGTTTACTAATGGGAATATTGACCAAGGACAATTTTTCCCAAGGCTTGAGAAAGTGGCCGGTAAACTTAGTGTAGAGACACTACAAATGGCACCCAGTGAGAAAATTTTCGAATTTATCTCCATAAATGAATTTAAAAATATGGGCAATAAATATTTAAATAAATTAAAAGTAGCGCTACTTAATGAGGTGACCAATATAAATGATAAGAATGCTAAGGCAATTCTTGATATAATGCTGAAATACCATGATGATCCAATAGAGGGAGGACATTGTGGAATATATAGAACAATAGAAAAAATAAAGAGGTATTACTATTGGAAAAATATGATAAAAGACATAACGAAATATGTTAAATCATGTCAAAAATGCCAAAAATCAAGAACAGTAAACCATAATAAAAGTCCTATGACTATAACAGAAACACCAGAAAAAGCATTCGACACGGTGTATGTAGATACAATAGGGCCATTTCCAAAATCGATTAATGGAAATGAGTATGCAATTACTTTAATTTGTGATCTTACTAAATCTTTGGTGACAATACCAACACCAGATAAATCTGCAAGAACAATCGCAAAAGCGATGTTTGAAAATTTTGTATTAACCTATGGTCCAATGAAAACGTTCATTTGCATTTGTTTGATTGTAAATATAAGCAACACAAAATGTCTGTTGCTTTTAAGTATGCACTCGTTATACTTTAAAACTGTTGAACACATGCCATACATAAATAGTTGGAAGCTAAATATGCTTACCCAAAAATAATATATATTTCTATTCTTTTACTCTTATGTTAAGGTACCCCTAAGAATTATTCTCATAAGTAGTATATAAGCCAATGTCATTTAGTTTAAAAATCAATTAATAAATCAACAGTCTTAGGAGCTCCAAATATACAAGCTCTACGACAAAAATAAAATAAATAAAAACTATTTTATTACAATATGTTAGTCGGTAGCCTGCTGTGGCGAATGTATTTATAAAAGTTGCCAACAAACCAAAAGCTATTCGAACATGTCCTCGGGTGTGCAACTTGTTTGTGTATAAGCCTTGTAGTTGAAGAAAAGAAAATTTAATTTTTCGAGTTTTCCCAGCTTTTTTTATACAAACTATCTTCTGAAAATTCGAACCAAATAAAAAAAATCAGACTAATCGATCCAGCTGTTTTCAAGTCATGCTATGACATAGAGTCTGAACACAATGTTGCGATAAGTTATTGCGGTGCGGTTTTTCATACGATTTTGAAGCAAAAAACCGCTGTGCGGAGCGGCATAAAATTAAAATCTATTTTGTTTTCATTGCGGACTTTCTTATTCTCTCAGTTTTTGATACTCTTTCTCTTTCTGATATTGCTATAGTTTTTGAATAATTGGCGGTGTTCACAACATTATTGTAAAAAAAAACATGATTTTGAAGTATG
Source organism: Lypha dubia (assembly GCA_947311025.1). Taxonomy (NCBI): domain Eukaryota; kingdom Metazoa; phylum Arthropoda; class Insecta; order Diptera; family Tachinidae; genus Lypha; species Lypha dubia. The sequence goes on along the minus strand of OX371261.1, from coordinate 57,959,481 downwards.
TTTGAATGTATGCACATATAAATTATTAAAAATGTAAATAAATTGCCGTCGTCGTCTTCCGTTGTATTACGTTTAGTTTTCTCTCCCGCAACGAGAAATCGCACCGCACCGCAAACATTGTGTTTCGACTCACAATCGATAAATAAAAGACCTAAACTTTTGTATAAAATAAACTTAAATCCATAATTAATAAAAAAAATGCTCGGTATGAATGAAGTTTTATTATTATTTTCGGTTAATTACACATGATGTTGCTTACTTACAAAACAGAATTTTCCTAAAATACTGGCTATTTATAAGGTTTTAATTTGATATTGACATACACACACAGTTATGACATAGTCTGTTAATCAATCTAAAGCTTTCTGATAAACTATATTTTTGTTTTGTGGTGCGTAAATAAATAAAAATTACGGTTTTCCGACGCGGGAACACGCGACGTATAATTGTGCATGCGCGAAATAGGGAAACTCCAAGTTGGTTCCGCAAACTTCCAATGACTGGCCTTGCGATTTATTTATGGTCATCGCAAGGGCCAGACGTACTGGAAATTGTAAAGGTTTAAAATCGAATGGTAAATCCGTTGAAATCATCGATATACGCGGGATGGCGACATCCTCTCCTTTGTATTTCCCTTTTATGATTATTGCCTCAATGACGTTATTCATCACCTTTTTCACAGCCACTCTTGTTCCATTGCAAAGTCGAGGTTGATTAATGCTACGCAGCATGATGAGAACAGATCGTACTTTTAACTGCAAATTGTGAGGTGGTAATCCAGGTAATTCCAGTGAATTTAAAAACTCCGTGGGATATAGTTGACTACGTCATCTTTCTTCATAACGGTGTCGACTGATTTGAAGGAAACCAACTGTCATATATAAAATATATAAAAAGTCGACTTTGGAGATTCTACGTACTATGGTTCCTCAAAATCACTGCAATTTAATTGAAATACGTGTTTTTATTGAAAAAAATTTTCAGGAAAAAAAAACGCGTTATTCAACATATTTTTTTATCTGGATAAACAAATCGATGTTATGCTTATCTCAGAAATTCATTTGACGTCTCGAAGCTATTTTAAAATTAGTGGATATAATTTCTACGATACTAAGGATCCTCGAGGTAGAGCTTGTGGTGGCTCTGGAATCCTAATAAAAACTCGAATACTACCTGGTAAATGACCTTCGTGAAGAATATCTTCAAGCAACAAATATCTGTATTGAAAATTTTTATCAAAAGCTTGTGATATCATCTGTTTATTCTCCTCCCAGGTTTTCAATTTCAGATAGTCAATATACCGCATTTTATACAACGCTGGGGTCCCGTTTTCTAGCAGCTGGCGACTACAATGCTAAACACACTTTTTGGGGTTCACGTCTAATCAGTCCTAAGGGTCGTGTTTTGTTTGACACAATTTCAAAAATGGGTTTGAATGTAGTTTCAAGTGGTCAGCCAACATATTGGCCAACGGATCGACAAAAAATTCCTGATGTTATCGACTTTGGAATCTCGAAAGGTGTGCCCAGCGAAATGATGGAAGTAAAAGCATCTTTGGATTTGTCTTCAGATCATTCGCCTACTATTATCACTATTTACTCACACACAACCGCAAGACCAACATGTGATTTACCGCTGACATCTGCACGTATTAACTGGCTGAAATACAAAAAATATTTGAGTGCTCATTGCACGGAAAATATTCCATTCAGAACACCTACTGACATAGAAGATTCTATTAGGTTGTTTGAAGCACATGCTAAACAAGCTGCTCTTCATGCTTCTTTAATTCAACCAAATCAACAAGCGAGATTTAACAATATTTTTTGTGCAGATATAGAGGCTATTGACCGAAAAACGGAGAGCTCGACGAGAATGGCAACGATACAGATCGCCTCAGCTAAAATTAAGGCTTAAGGAGTGTACCAAGCAGCTTAGGAAAGTTTTGCAAACACAAAAAACAGCTTTGCTGTAAAAATTTCTGCAAGAACTCGATGCAACACCATCAACAGATTATTCGCTGTGGCGTGCAGCGAGAGGACTTAAAAGGCAGGTGATATGTAAACCTCCATTACGAGCTTCAAATGGTGACTGGGCAAGAACTGATGCTGAAAATGGTGCTCTTTTTGTTAAGCACTTAGAGAAAGTATTTACTCCAAATATTTCTGCTGATATTATTGAACTGCCACCAGTCGTCGCTTTACCAGAAATTCCGCTAAGATTTAATATTGTGGAGATTGAAAAGGCTATTACAAGTCTAAACTCAAAAAAAGCTCCAGGTATTGATACAATAAGTAACAAAATGCTGCAAGAATTGCCTTTCATTGCAAAACGAGTAATACTATTCATCTTTAATAGTATTTTACGACTGCAATACTATCCGGCAGAATGGAAGGTTTCGATGATTACTATGATACCAAAGCCCGGTAAGGATCATACAAAGGTTGAAGCCTATCGGCCTATTAGTTTATTGTCCAATATGTCGAAACTTTTTGAAAAACTGTACATGAGCAAGCTGACTCCTATAGTAACTAGCAGTGCATGTATTCCAGATCATCAATTCGGTTTTCGCAGTCAGCATAACACTATTGAACAAACTCACAGACTTGTGAATGTTATAAGAGAAACTTTTGAAAAAAAGAAATTGTAGTAATATTATATTGGTGACGTTGCTGTTTGCTTACGGCTACAAACAAACACATATACATATTATAACTACTTATTTACCTCTTTGTAAAATCCTAGCTAGCTACAAATATTTTGTTTATACACATACATACATACATATATCACACCAATAAATATTTTTATAAAATCTGAGCCTACTAAAATTTCTGTTTGGAAACTTCTAGAATAAGAAATTATTGTACATAGAATAAGCCTGGAATGTTTTTAAAAAAATAATAAAATAGTCAGTCTAGATTTGGAAGTCAAAACTGATACGACGTCTTTTATTTAAAGTATAGACTACAATTTTCAGAAGTGGGATACGAAAAATTTTCAGTTTTTTTTCTTTCTACAAGTTGGACAATTACATAAGTACTTATGTACATAAAATAGAAAGTTAAAAGCTGGATAATTCAATAATTTAAAAAAAAAAGTTTGAAAGGAAATAACAAACAAGCAAGAACGAAAAATAAAAAGTTTAAAAAAAAAAAAAAAATATATAGGTACATACGTTTTAAACAATAAAAGAAATGGGAAAGAAAAAGCCTAGAAAGTTCAAAAATCCAAATGGAAAGTGTGTGTGGTGATAATTATTCAACGGCACGTTTACGCTTATGGCTGCAAAGCCTGGGCATGCTCTCAAATGGTCCGAAAAGTGAATTGATACTAAGACGAAATGGAATATCGGCAGAAGAAAGAGGTGAATGTCCATGTACACAATTAACTGAACAGGAAGGTGAGCTCATTAATTTAGATAATAATGGCGAAGAAAATGAGCTTTGTTGGTCAAAGAAAAGAACAAGAGATAGAGGGTGAAATATTGCAAAATGAAAATGATAGTCGCAGAAATGAAAATGATAGTCGCAGAAATGAAAATGATAGTCGCAGAAATGAAAATGATAAACGCAGAAATGAAAATGATAGTCGCAGAAATGAAGAAAATAATGCAGAAAATCAACAAAATGAGTGTCTACAGAAGAGCAAGAAAAGGTATGAAATTTTTGCAGATTTAATGAAAAGGGATTTGGATATCATAAAACGTGAACGGGAGCTACTACGTAAGGAGAATGAGTTACTGAAAATGATAGCAGAAAATGAAAAAATATAGCAAAGTGAAAATGTAGAGAAACAAGCCGAAGTTTGCCAAGAAAATAGTGTTGATAACGCGGTTGAAGAAAACGATAGTAAGAAGCCGTGCTCGAGTGTCAATACTAAATTTAACGCTTCTTTTGTTGTTTTAAAAGACATGATTCCAGATTACGATGGAACATCGTTCGCTGAAATTTGGATCAACCAGTTCCGCAGCATAAAAAGTCTGTATAAAATTGACGAAAATATTTTGAAAACCTTATTGATATGTAAAATGAAAGGAAAAGCACAATTGTGGCTATATTCCAAACCAAATTTTATCAGCAAATCTTCAAGTGAAATTATAGAAGAAATGGCAGAAATTTTTTGCACGAAGGAGAACAAGCTAATGTTGCGTCGTAGCTTTGAGGCACGAACGTGGAAATATGGAGAGTCATTCATTGACTACTACAATGATAAAGTTATGATGTCGAACAAAATTGGCATTGACGAAGAGGAGTTAGTAGATCAGATGATCGAAGGTATTCTCGATAATCAACTCAAGACTCAAGCCAAACTACAGTGCTTTACTGATAAGACAAATTTCCTACAGGCGTTTTCGAAAATTGATCTCAAGAGGCCAGTTCAACAATTTCAGAAAGGTGACCAGACCAACGATAGCAGCGAGAACAAATTAAGATGCTACAATTGCAATTCTTTCGGTCATTACGCTTCTAGCTGTGTAAAACCGAAGCGTCAAATGGGAGCATGTTACGGATGTGGAAGTATGGAGCATAGAATGGCCAATTGTCCAGAGAAGAAAGCTGCTGTACAAATTGTTGAAGGCGATGAATATGTAAGGTATTTTAAGTATTCTTTAGATCTTAGTTTTACAGATTCATTTTCTTTAGAATGCCTAATGGATTCTGGTAGCGTCACCAGTTTTGTAAGGAGGAAAAATATTTTGAAATTTATTGATTTAAATAATCTTTTATGTTGTAGCAGTATTTTTCGTGGAATAAATGGAAGTGAATTAAATGTGTACGGAAAATTTAAGTGTTTTGTAAATATTGGGAAGAAGATTGTTGGCCTGGAGATGTTAGTTGTTTCTGATGAGACCACATCGTATGAGTGTGTACTAGGAAGGGATTTTTTGAAAAAGGCTGGTTTTAAATTTGTAACATATGATGGGCCAGATGAATTAGATTTTAATGATGATTTTGAGCGAACAATATTGTCTATTGATGTGAGCTTTGATAGCAACTTTGATTTGGTTGTAGGAAATAGTATTGATAGTAACGAAAGATACATGTTGAATAGTATATATAGGGATGACTATTTGTTACCTGTGCGTCCATCCAAACCTGGGGTGTATAGTGAAATAAAGCTAAATTTCATTAACGACAGTTGCTTTAACTGTGGACCGAGAAGATTGTCATACGCAGAGAAAGGAGAGTTACAGAAGTTGTTGGATGAATATATAGAGAAGGGATACATCAGACCGAGTGAGTCAGAGTATGCGTCACCTATTGTTTTGGTTAGAAAGAAAACGGGGGTTTGAGAATGTGCGTCGACTATAGGACCTTAAACAAAGTTACGACGAAAGATAATTACCCGATTCCTCTGATAGATGATCTATTGGACCGGCTTTCTGGCCGCAGGTTTTTTACGAAACTAGATTTAAAAAACGGCTTTTTCCACGTGTTTGTTCATCCTGAGTCAGTAAAGTATACCTCTTTTGTAACGCCTCTGGGTCAATTCGAGTTCTTGAGGATGCCATTTTGGTTAAGGAATGCTCCTTCAGTATTTCAAAGGTTTGTTAATAAAATTTTTGCTGATATGGTAAGGGATGATAAAGTTGTTATATATTTAGATGATATTATGATTGCAACTGTTACTAAAGATGAACATTTTAAAATTTTAAGGGAAGTTTTTATTCGAATGGTTGATAATAATTTGGAACTAAGGATGGATAAATGTGAATTTTTTCAAAATTCTGTTAGGTATCTAGGCTACACGATAGATGGTGACGGTATTAGGGCTGATGAAAGAGGATTAAAGGCGATAAAAGATTTTCCTATACCAGACAAAAAGCTATCTAGAGGAACGAAAATTTCTAGTTAAGGAAGGCAATTTTACAAGCCCCCCGCAGTCGATTGAAGCCGGAGTCCCTCAAGGCAGTATCTTCGGTCCTTTACTTTATTTAATATATGCCTCTGACTTACCGTTAAGCAGTATCAGTCACACGTCAACATTTGCTGATGATACGGCTTTTCTAAGCGTTCATGAAAATCCTGTAGAAGCTTCCCGGAATCTACAAGGGTACATCTCAAAATTGGAAACATGGCTAAAACAATGGCGGATAAAAGTGAATGAGCAGAAATGTGTACACGTTACTTTTACTTTACGCAGGAAAACATGCCCGCCTATACAAATCAACACCGAGACTATACCGCAACACACTGTAGTAAAATATCTAGGCGTTCATCTTGATCGTCGTTTAACATGGAAATCGCATATAGACGCAAAGTTGACACAAATGAAATTAAAAGCAGCCCAAATGAATTGGCTTATTGGAAGAAATTCTATATTAAGTCTTGACTGTAAACTTTTGTTATACAACGCGATCCTGAAACCAATATGGGCCTATGGAATCCAGTTATGGGGCATTGCCTCAGCATCAAGTGTAGAAAAAATTCAAAGGCGACAAAACAAAATTCTACGTACAATTACTGCAGCCCCCTGGTATATCCGAAATCAGCGAATCTACAAAGATCTTGATGTTCCGTTGGTGAAGACAGTATTTTCAAAACACGCAAAAAAATATATTGAAAAATTAGTATTGCACCAAAATCCACTTGCGCGCAACATTCTAAATTATAGAGGCCACACCCGGTTGAGAAGGAGGGATACTCTTTCTCTCAGCCGTACACGAGAGATGTAAAACATCAAAAATCAACAGTTGGAATTAAAAATTTTGTTTAGCACTGGCTAAACATATATTAATGTATTTTTAGATTTAAGATTTTAAAAACTTATTGATGTTTCAATATACAATTGAAGATTCAATAAATAATAAAACTACCACAAAAAAAAAAAAAATTCAACAATTGAATAATTTTCATAGAAATTTATTGTCAACAAACAATTTTTTGTAAAATTATTTAGCAAATCAATTTTTTCTATGTAATAATTTTTTTCTTCTTTTTTATGAACTAAATAAAAATTTTGACGAAAACAAAATTAAAAAATATATTAAATTTTTACTTTTCTATACCTATGAGAAGTAAAACTATTTAGGCTCAAGTTCAGATTTATTGAATTAATGACAATTCAAAATTACTAAATATTATTATTTATATCCAATCAGTTTTTAGCAGAACGTATCAGTACCGATTTCAAGGCCGCTACACCTCTCATCAGCGTTCAATTGTCCATCTTTACAATTTTCGTAAAGTGGATACTAATTGAGAAGAATATCAACTATTTATCCAGTTTTCAACAGAAATAGAATACGAGAATTAATTTTTAATTCATTTTTCATTCTACATATTGAAACAATTCTGGTTAGCACGAAATTCCCTCATCACTGTTTGGAAATTTCGAACAATCCACACTAACTCATAGTCCGTTATCGTCAAAGTATTCTACTTTGCAATTTAAGGTTTTTGTTGTTTTTACTCTATGTATTACGGATATTCACATTTTACTGTGACCCTTAATAGTAGGATATGTAGCTCGCGGCCACGCTGAATTAACATATTTTTTTTATTTATATTAACTGCCTATTTCTGTCCTGCGAAAGACTTCGTTCATTCGTATAAATACATTTGAAACAAAAACAAATTCTAAAATTTTGTTTTTGTTTCAAATGTATTTGTACGAATGAACGAAGTCTTTCGCAGGACAGAAATAGGCAGTAATACGTTCAGTTTTATTGAATTAATGAAAATTGAAAATTACTAAGAGTTTTTTTATGTTGAAAAATATTATTATTTTCATCCAATCAGTTTTTAGCAGAACGTATTAGTACCGATTTCAAGGCCGCTACACCTCTCATCAGCGTTCAATTGTCCATCTTTACAATTTTCGTAAATTGGATACTATTGAGAAGAATATCAACTATTTAACCAGTTTTCAAGAGAAATAGAATACGAGAATTAATTTTTGATTCATTTTTTATTCTACATATTGAAACAATTCTGGTTAGTACGAAATTCATTCATCACTGTTTGGAAATTACTAAAGGTGCCCACACACGACTGATTTGTGCGTGTGATTTGTTCGCGTACCATCTCTCCACAAACGACGAACAATTTACAATAACCTTATATGTACGTCAAGATGAAAACATGAATTGTTAAGCGGATGATGCAATTTTTCTTTTGATTATATACATACATATGTATGTACATCAGTGAAGGGCTTTTTTTGAAATGCTATACACACGTGTATAGCAAGAATTCTGTTTGCGCGACGTCGACACACGAATTTATACTATAAGCATCTTCGTGTAGTTTATGATAATAAACGTTCGGTTGTTGCTTTGTTATCATTTCGTTAAAGTAAATCAAACCAATCGCTGATCAGCACTTGTTTGAGTAAGACCTCGCTTTACAATTTTTTATTTACACTCAAAGCAAAATGTTCAATGAAGAATGGGAAAATGTTTTTTTTTTTATAATTTTGTTTTTATTCGACCTTTTTATTTTAATTATCGAATTTAATAAATTATCAACCTTGAGGGCTTCGTTTTTAATAAGTTTTATTTTTTATGTTTTCTCGATATTTCTTTACTTATTAAATATTATATTTTCTTTCATTCGTTGTGTAACTAGTTTATTATTAAATGAATATTGTTTTCGTTATTATAATATTAACATAAAAAGTATTATTGAAAAAAACTTCAAATCAAATAAAAATACTAAACGGCAAGATATGTATTTTACTTTTGTCAACAGGCAAATTTTTCGAGTGTATTATTATTGACCGTCGTTCGGTTTTTGCTGCTTCCCACACCAACACATATGAGAGAGTATGTGTGTGCCCTTCACTGATGTACATATATACCCAGCGATTTCGCTATATACTCTATATATTAGAGAAATTAACATTTTACTGTGGCCCTTGTTATTAGGGTATGCAGCTCGTGCCCACTATAACATATTTGTATTTATTTATTATTCGAACTTATATTGATATATTGATGAGAAATAAAATTATTTAGGCTCAAGTTCAGTTTTATTGAATTAATGAAAATTCAAAATTCCTAAGAGTTTTTTATGTGGAAAAATATTATTATTTATATCCAATCAGTTTTTAGCAGAACGTATCAGTACCGATTTCAAGGCCGCTATACATCTCATCAGCGTTTAATTGTCCATCTTTACAATTTTCATAAAGTGGATACTAATTGAGAAGAATATCAACTATTTAACCAGTTTTCAACAAAAATAGAATACGAGAATTAATTTTTAATTCATTTTTTATTCTACATATTGAAACAATTCTGGTTAGTACGAAATTCCCTCATCACTGTTTGGAGATTACTTACAATCAACACAAACTCATAGTCCGTTATTTAACGTTTTTGTTGTTGTTACTCTATATATTAGGGATGTTCACATTTTACTGTGACCCTTGTTATTAGGGTATTTAGCTCGTGCCCAAGCTGAATTAACATATTTTTTTATATATATTATTACGTCCAGTTTTATTGAATTAATTAAAATTCAAAATTACTAAGAGTTTTTTATGTTGAAAAATATTATTATTTATATCCAATCAGTTTTTAGCAGAAAGTATCAGTACCGATTTCATGGCCGCTACACCTCTCATCAGCGTTCAATTGTCCATCTTTACAATTTTCATAAAGTGGATACTAATTGAGAAGAATATCAACTATTTAACCAGTTTTCAACAGAAATAGAATACGAGAATTAATTTTTAATTAATTTTTCATACATACATAAATTGATAGGCTTACTTTGTAATTTCATGTATACAGTACTTATGTACATACATATATACATACATCCAAGTATACAAAAAAAAATCCTTTAAATAATAAGTAACACTAATAATCAAAACTATGATGTACATACATATATAGATATGAATGGTAAACTATAATTTAACCAATTATCAAATTCATTACAATAAAATGTGTAATAATATGATTCGGTAATATCGTACTATTTGCGAACAAGCACAAATATTGTAAACATTTGGAACTGCCATCAACGTATGGAACAGCTGTTTTGTATTTTATTTATAATTTTCAAAGTGATAAAAAGTTGCAATGGACGACAAGAAATTAATACTACTGGTGAAGGAAAATGAACAATAAGAATTCTCCGGGGCACAAGATTTCGAAGAAGAAGAGAAAAATATGATTTAATATGTTTAATAAAAATTTTTGTTCTTTTTATGTATGTATGTACTCGTTCATATGCATGTCTGCACATTCATGTGTCACGTGACACGTTTTTAAGCATTCTATAACTACAAAAATGTTGGCTCTTACATTACATTAACATTTAGCTTACATCTACGATTTCAACCGTCGGCTAAATAGCCCTTAAGACCTCGCCTTACAATTTTTTATTTACACTCAAAGCAAAATGTTCAATGAAGAATGGGAAGATGATTTTTTTTTTTATAATTTTGTTTTTATTCGAACTTTTTATTTTAATTATCGAATTTAATAAATTATCAACCTTGAGGGCTTCGTTTTTAATAAGTGTTATATTTTTTTTTATGTTTTCTCGATATTTCTTTACTTATTAAATATTATATTTTCTTTCATTCGTTGTGTAACTAGTTTATTATTAAATGAATATTGTTTTCGTTATTATAATATTAACATAAAAGGTATTATTGAAAAAAACTTCAAGTCAAATAAAAATACAAAAAGGCAAGATATGTATTTTACTTTTGTCAACAGACAAATTTTTCGAGTGTATTATTATTGACCGTCGTTCGGTTTTTGCTGCTTCCCACACCAACACATATGAGAGAGTATGTGTGTGCCCTTCGCTGATGTACATATATACCCATCAGTCGGCGTAGCTAGCGAATGACCAGGGATTTCGCTATATACTCTATATATTAGAGAAATTCACATTTTACTGTGGCCCTTGTTATTAGGGTATGTAGCTCGTGCCCACTTTAACATATTTGTATTTATTTATTATTCGAAATTATATTGATATATCTATGAGAAATGAAATTATTTAGGCTCAAGTTCAGTTTTATTGAATTAATGAAAATTCAAAATTCCTAAGAGTTTTTTATGTGGAAATATATTATTATTTATATCCAATCAGTTTTTAGCAGAACGTATCAGTACCGATTTCAAGGCCGCTATACCTCTCATCAGCGTTTAATTGTCCATCTTTACAATTTTTATAAAGTGGATACTAATTGAGAAGAATATCAACTATTTAACCAGTTTTCAACAAAAATAGAATACGAGAATTAATTTTTAATTCATTTTTTATTCTACATATTGAAACAATTCTGGTTAGTACGAAATTCCCTCATCACTGTTTGGAAATTACTAACAATCAACACAAACTCATAGTCCGTTATCGTCAAAGTATTCTACTCTGTAATATAACGTTTTTGTTGTTTTTACTCTATGTAGTAGGGATATTCACATTTTACTGTGACCTTTGTTATTAGGGTATGTAGCTCGTGGCCAAGCTGAATTACCATATTTTTTATTTATATTAATACGTTCAGTTTTATTGAATTAATGAAAATTTAAAATTTCTAAGAGTTTTTTATGAGCAAAAATATTATTATTTATATCCAATCAGTTTTTAGCAGAACGTATCAGTACCTATGTGGAGTAATAAGGATGTTTATATTTTATTTCCCTATAGCCCTTGGTTTATTTTAAACAGCTGGAAGGGTTCCAGCTAGTAATTAGGCGTTCAAAAGAACTGCCAGAATATTCTTGAAACTAAATTAAAAACAAAGGCAAGCGAGTGCCGAATTATGTTGATAGTTTAAGTCTGATTTTATTTACAAAATATTCTAGCTTAAATACTACTTATGAGAATCTATATGATAATCTAGAATTGAGTGATTTGTAAATCACTCAATTTATTAATAAAGAAAAATAAAATATCATAAAATTAAATTGAATTAAATTTTCATGTGTCATCAACTTGCACACAGTAATTTTTGTAATTTAATATTTGTTCCAAATAACTTTTGCCACACTTCAACATGTGTAACATTATCGCTTGTTGCGCTACACACTTAAAGTTGGTATTTACCTACTGTGCAAGTTGTATGACATGTGTACACTACACCCTCACCGCTAAGAGAAAAATTAGGGGATTGATTTTTCTTGATATTCATAGTACTGACAATATTTGTAAAATAATTCTTAATTTCTATTTACATATGTTATAGTTTTACAAAGTAATTCTTAATGTAGTATTTAATATTTTTATAATTTTTAAAATAGTATTCTTAAAATTTTTAGTGTTTATTGTGTACTTAATTATTGTTTGGTGTGTTAGTTAGTGTAAGTGGTTTTTTTATGTGTTTTTTTGTTTATTTTTGTTACAATTGTCGCAGTATGATACAAACTTCTTTACCATTTTATTCATGTTTTTCCAAATGTATCGCTGTTTAAGTTTAATAATTGTTTTTCTAATTCCTAAGAGGCCTGCGTGTGTGGTATTGTGGAATTCGTCAATTAGTTTATATTTTAGAATATCATCTGTTATTCTTTTTGGGGCATTGTATATTAATATTTTTAGTTGAGGACTTTTGTTATTTATTCTTATGTTTGCATATGCTTCTTTTAATTCTTCTTTCGTATATACCTTAAATATTTTATCGTTATTTGCTAGCGCTAATTCTTTTATATTTTCTTTACTCATTTTTGATATCAGTTTTCTCAGTATCGAATCTAGTTTCGCTGAGTTATCGCTGAATCTTGCATGCATATTATTATCATGTATATTTTTGGTATGTAACTTCTTCATAATCGAATCTTGTTTCGATGAATTATCGTTACATCCTATATTCATAGCATTCTTATTTTGAGTACACAATTTCTTCAGGTCGAAACTGGTTTCGATGAATTATCATTATGTCCAATGTGCACAATATTATTTTCAATATATATGTCGACTTCTTTTATGTTTTCAAATCTATTAAATTGCAATTTCTTAATATTTTTTATATCACTTATGGATGTGCATTCCCATATTTGAAGTTGATCAGGCTTCCGAGAATTACATTTTTCCATACTCTTTTCTTCTACACGTGTTTCACTAAAATTGTTATTTGCCTCATTATGTTCTTTATTATTTGCCTCATTATATTCTTTATTTGTCTCTTTATTTTCTTTATATGTATGTCATTATGTTTTAATTTCAAGTCATCCAAAAATTTGTTGAACCGTTCGTTGTCGTTTATATTGTTGAAATTTAATATGTCATAGTTTTTTAGTGGATCAGTATGCAGTTTAATGCCCTGTAAAATTTGTGTATCATTTGTTGTGTTTAAAATTTTAATGTGTGTCATTCCGTTTTTTGGTGCTTTTGAATTACTTAAAAAAATACCGCTTTTTAATTCATTATTAAGTATTACGCAATCTTCTGTAAGGTTTAATTTCAATGGTTGTATGATTTCTGTTCGTGGTGGTATAGTTATTTTTAATGTGTCGAATGCTTTTGGTTGCATTGGCAGAATTATGGTTTCATTATTGGTAAACAAAGAAATTGTGAATGTCTCGTAATCTATTTTGCATAAGTATTCTCTTAAGAAGTCTCTCCCTATTATTCCGTCTGTCTCTATTTAGATATAATTTTAATGCTTGTATGATTTCAATTAATAATATCTTGTAATATCTTAACTTGATTTATTTAATAAGAAGACTTGGTTTGTTGATGGTTAAGTAAAGAGTATGTGTACATGAATGTTGGAAGTTGTGTGTATTTGTGTGTAAGTTAAAAATGTTAAGAAATAAATAAAAATGTATATATGTATGTATATTTAATTTATATTTTAAACTACATATATATAATAATAATATTCAAGAGGTTTTCAGTTAAATATTCATTCTTTCATTAAATTCCCATTTGTTTTTATATATTCAATTAATTAATTTGTAAGTAAAATTAACGTATGTATGTATTTATAATTCAATTTCTTTTGTATATTTTTTTTTTTTTTTTTTTTTTTGCAATTCATTCATATTATTTGTTGTGCTTGCTTTTTTTTTTTTGTTGATTTTTATATTATTTTAATGCTGTTTTAAGTTAAGTTTGTATGTATGTATAATTGTAAATTATTTAAGCAAAACTTAAAATATTGAAACTAGAGAACATCTTACAATTGCGATTTTTATAAACCAAACCCAAACGTGTTTACGTCGTTTTAGATTGTCAGTGCTTTGTTCAGCCAAATTTTTGGTGTTCTTTTGACAGGCTAAGTCACGTTGATTTCCACGAGTCATGATTGGTACTTTCTATTACTAGCAAATTTTTAATTTCTGGATTCTTTATTCTGGACAATTTATTTTTAATCAAACAATACTTTTAAACAATTTTACGACTGTGTCCGTTTTGGGTTTTCTTCTCTTCTACTTTTTGAATTGTAAATACACATTGTAAATAAATCATCTTTATGTGGTGTCGGCAGGATCAGTTCGAAGTCCGAAGGATTGTAAGATTTTTGCAGGATCATAAAATTTTTGATAATAAAATTTTTTTTTGTATGGTTGGTCCGAATTGGCAGGATCAGTTCGAAATCCGCAGGATCGTAAGATTTTTGCAGGATCATAAAATTTTTGATAATAAATTTTTTTTGTATGGTTGGTCCGAATCGGCAGGATCAGTTCGAAATCCGCAGGATCGCCATGTGGAGTAATAAGGATGTTTATATTTTATTTCCCTATAGCCCTTGGTTTATTTTAAACAGCTGGAAGGGTTCCAGCTAGTAATTAGGCGTTCAAAAGAACTGCCAGAATATTCTTGAAACTAAATTAAAAACAAAGGCAAGCGAGTGCCGAATTATGTTGATAGTTTAAGTCTGATTTTATTTACAAAATATTCTAGCTTAAATACTACTTATGAGAATCTATATGATAATCTAGAATTGAGTGATTTGTAAATCACTCAATTTATTAATAAAGAAAAATAAAATATCATAAAATTAAATTGAATTAAATTTTCATGTGTCATCAACTTGCACACAGTAATTTTTGTAATTTAATATTTGTTCCAAATAACTTTTGCCACACTTCAACATGTGTAACATTATCGCTTGTTGCGCTACACACTTAAAGTTGGTATTTACCTACTGTGCAAGTTGTATGACATGTGTACACTACACCTATTTCAAGGCCGCTATACCTCTCATCAGCGTTTAATTGTCCATCTTTACAATTTTCATAAAGTGGATACTAATTGAGAAGAATATCAACTATTTAACCAGTTTTCAACAAAGAATACGAGAATTAATTTTTAATTCATTTTTTATTCTACATATTGAAACAATTCTGGTTAGTACGAAATTCCCTCATCACTGTTTGGAAATTACTAACAATCAACATAAACTCATAGTCCGTTATCGTCAAAGTATTCTACTTTGTAATTTAACGTTTTTGTTATTTTTACTCTATGTGTTAGGGATATTCACATTTTACTGTGACCTTTGTGATTTGGGTATGTAGCTCGTGGCCAAGCTGAATTAACATATTTATTTATTTATATTAATACGTTCAGTTTTATTGAATTAATGAAAATTGAAAATTCCTAAGAGTTTTTTATGAGCAAAAATATTATTATTTATATCCAATCAGTTTTTAGCAGAACGTATCAGTACCGATTTCAATGCCGCTACACCTCTCATCAGCGTTCAATTGTCCATCTTTACAATTTTCGTAAAGTGGATACTAATTGAGAAGAATATCAACTATTTATCCAGTTTTCAACAGAAATAGAATACGAGAATTAATTTTTAATTCATTTTTCATTCTACATATTGAAACCATTCTGGTTAGTACGAAATTCCCTCATCAGTGCTTGGAAATTACTAACAATCAACACAAACTCATAGTCCGTTATCGTCAAAGTATTTTACTTTGTAATTTAAGGTTTTTGTTGTTTTTACTCTATGTATTAGGGAAATTCACATTTTACTGTGACCCTTGTTATTAGGGTATGTAGCTCGTGGCCAAGCTGAATTAACATATTTGTTTATTTATATTAATACGTTCAGTTTTATTGAATTAATGAAAATTGAAAATTCCTAAGAGTTTTTTATGAGCAAAAATATTATTATTTACAACCAATCAGTTTTTAGCAGAACGTATCAGTACCGATTTTAAGTCCTCTACACCTCTCAACAGCGTTCAATTGTCCATCTTTACAATTTTCGTAAAGTGGATACTATTGAGAAGAATATTAACTATTTAACCAGTTTTCAAGAAAAATAGAATACGAGAAATAATTTTTGATTCATTTTTTATTCTACATATTGAAACAATTCTGGTTAGTACGAAATTCCCTCATCACTGTTTGGAAATTACTAACAATCAACACAAACTCATAGTCCGTTATCGTCAAAGTATTCTACTTTGTAATTTAACAATTTTGTTGTTTTTACTCTATGTATTAGGGTAATTCACATTTTGCTGTGACCTTTGTTATTAGAGTATGTAGCTCGTGGCCAAGCTGAATTAACATATTTTTTTATTTATATTAATACGTTCAGTTTTATTGAATTAATGAAAATTGAAAATTCCTAAAAGTTTTTTATGAGCAAATATATTATTATTTATATCCAATCAGTTATTAGCAGAACGTATCAGTACCAATTTCAAGGCCGCTATACCTCTCATCAGCGTTTAATTGTCCATCTTTACAATTTTCATAAAGTGGATACTAATTGAGAAGAATATCAACTATTTAACCAGTTTTCAACAAAAATAGAATACGAGAATTAATTTTTAATTCATTTTTTATTCTACATATTGAAACAATTCTGGTTAGTACGAAGTTCCCTCATCACTGTTTGGAAATTACTAACAATCAACACAAACTCATAGTCCGTTATCGTCAAAGTATTCTACTTTGTAATTTAACAATTTTGTTGTTTTTACTCTATGTATTAGGGTAATTCACATTTTACTGTGACCTTTGTTATTTGGGTATGTAGCTCGTGGCCAAGCTGAATTAACATATTTTTTTATTTATATTAATACGTTCAGTTTTATTGAATTAATGAAAATTGAAAATTCCTAAGAGTTTTTTATGAGCAAAAATATTATTATTTATATCTAATCAGTTTTTAGCAGAACGTATCAGTACCGATTTCAAGGCCGCTACACCTCTCATCAGAGTTCACTTGTCCATCTTTACAATTTTCGTAAAGTGGATACTATTGAGAAGAATATCAACTATTTAACCAGTTTTCAAGAGAAATAGAATACGAGAATTAATTTTTGATTCATTTTTTATTCTACATATTGAAACAATTCTGGTAAGTACGAAATTCCCTCATCACTGTTTGGAAATTTCGAACAATCCACACTAACTCATAGTCCGCTATCGTCAAAGTATTCTACTTTGCAATTTAACGTTTTTGTTGTTTTTACTCTATGTATTAGGGATATTCACATTTTACTGTGACCCTTAATAGTAGGGTATGTAACTCGTGGCCACGCTGAATTAACATATTTTTTTTATTTATATTAATACGTTCAGTTTTATTGAATTAATGAAAATTGAAAATTACTAAGAGTTTTTTTATGTTGAAAAATATTATTATTTTCATCCAATCAGTTTTTAGCAGAACGTATTAGTACCGATTTCAAGGCCGCTACACCTCTCATCAGCGTTCAATTGTCCATCTTTACAATTTTCGTAAAGTGGATACTATTGAGAAGAATATCAACTATTTAACCAGTTTTCAAGAGAAATAGAATACGAGAATTAATTTTTGATTCATTTTTTATTCTACATATTGAAACAATTCTGGTAAGTACGAAATTCCCTCATCACTGTTTGGAAATTTCGAACAATCCACACTAACTCATAGTCCGTTATCGTCAAAGTATTCTACTTTGCAATTTAACGTTTTTGTTGTTTTTACTCTATGTATTAGGGATATTCACATTTTACTGTGACCTTTAATAGTAGGGTATGTAGCTCGTGGCCACGCTGAATTAACATATTTTTTTTATTTATATTAACACGTTCAGTTTTATTGAATTAATGAAAATTGAAAATTACTAAGAGTTTTTTTATGTTGAAAAATATTATTATTCATCCAATCAGTTTTTAGCAGAACGTATTAGTACCGATTTCAAGGCCGCTACACCTCTCATCAGCGTTCAATTGTCCATCTTTACAATTTTCGTAAAGTGGATACTAATTGAGAAGAATATCAACTATTTATCCAGTTTTCAACAGAAATAGAATACGAGAATTAACTTTTAATTAATTTTTCATTCTACATATTGAAACAATTCTGGTTAGTACGAAATTCCCTCATCAGAGTTTGGAAATTACTAACAATCAACACAAACTCATAGTCCGTTATCGTCAAAGTATTCTACTTTGTAATATAACGTTTTTGTTGTTTTTACTCTATGTATTAGGGATATTCACATTTTACTGTGACCCTTAATAGTAGGGTATGTAGCTCGTGGCCACGCTGAATTAACATATTTTTTTTATTTATATTATTACGTTCAGTTTTATTGAATTAATGAAAATTCAAAATTCCTAAGAGTTTTTCTATGTTGAAAAATATTATTATTTGTGTATATCCAATCAGTTTTTAGCAGAACGTATCAGTACCGATTTAGAGGCCGCTATACCTCTCATCAGCGTTCAATTGTCCATCTTTACAATTTTCATAAAGTGGATATGAATTGAGAAGAATATCAACTATTTAACCAGTTTTCAACAAAAATACAATACGAGAATTAATTTTTAATTCATTTTTTATTCTACATATTGAAACAATTCTGGTTAGTACGAAATTCCCTCATCACTGTTTGGAAATTTCGAACAATCCACACTAACTCATAGTCCGTTATCGTCGAAGTATTCTACTTTGCAATTTAACGTTTTTGTTGTTTTTACTCTATGTATTAGGGATATTCACATTTTACTGTGACCCTTAATAGTAGGGTATGTAACTCGTGGCCACGCTAAATTAACATATTTTTTTTATTTATATTAATACGTTCAGTTTTATTGAATTAATGAAAATTGAAAATTACTAAGAGTTTTTTTATGGTGAAAAATATTATTATTCATCTAATCAGTTTTTAGCAGAACGTATTAGTACCGATTTCAAGGCCGCTACACCTCTCATCAGCGTTCAATTGTCCATCTTTACAATTTTCGTAAAGTGGATACTAATTGAGAAGAATATCAACTATTTAACCAGTTTTCAACAAAAATAGAATACGAGAATTAATTTTTAATTCATTTTTTATTCTACATATTGAAACATTTCTGGTTAGTACGAAATTCCCTCATCACTGTTTGGAAATTTCGAACAATCCACACTAACTCATAGTCCGTTATCGTCAAAGTATTCTACTTTGTAATTTAACGTTTTTCTTGTTTTTACTATATGTATTAGGGATATTCACATTTTACTGTGACCCTTAATAGTAGGGTATGTAGCTCATGGCCACGCTGAATTAACATATTTTTTTTTATTTATATTATTACGTTCAGTTTTATTGAATTAATGAAAATTCAAAATTCCTAAGAGTTTTTCTATGTTGAAAAATATTATTATTTGTGTATATCCAATCAGTTTTTAGCAGAACGTATCAGTACCGATTTAGAGGCCGCTATACCTCTCATCAGCGTTCAATTGTCCATCTTTACAATTTTCATAAAGTGGATACTAATTGAGAAGAATATCAACTATTTAACCAGTTTTCAACAGAAATAGAATACGAGAATTAATTTTTAATTTATTTTTCATACATACATAAATTGATAGGCTTACTTTGTAATTTCATGTATACAGTACTTATGTACATACATATATACATACATCCAAGTATACAAAAAAAAATCCTTTAAATAATAAGTAACACTAATAATCAAAACTATGATGTACATACATATATAGATATGAATGGTAAACTATAATTTAACCAATTATCAAATTCATTACAATAAAATGTGTAATAATATGATTCGGTAATATCGTACTATTTGCGAACAAGCACAAATATTGTAAACATTTGGAACTGCCATCAACGTATGGAACAGCTGTTTTGTATTTTATTTATAATTTTCAAAGTGATAAAAAGTTGCAATGGACGACAAGAAATTAATACTACTGGTGAAGGAAAATGAACAATAAGAATTCTCCGGGGCACAAGATTTCGAAGAAGAAGAGAAAAATATGATTTAATATGTTTAATAAAAATTTTTGTTCTTTTTATGTATGTATGTACTCGTTCATATGCATGTCTGCACATTCATGTGTCACGTGACACGTTTTTAAGCATTCTATAACTACAAAAATGTTGGCTCTTACATTACATTAACATTTAGCTTACATCTACGATTTCAACCGTCGGCTAAATAGCCCTTAAGACCTCGCCTTACAATTTTTTATTTACACTCAAAGCAAAATGTTCAATGAAGAATGGGAAGATGATTTTTTTTTTTATAATTTTGTTTTTATTCGAACTTTTTATTTTAATTATCGAATTTAATAAATTATCAACCTTGAGGGCTTCGTTTTTAATAAGTGTTATATTTTTTTTTATGTTTTCTCGATATTTCTTTACTTATTAAATATTATATTTTCTTTCATTCGTTGTGTAACTAGTTTATTATTAAATGAATATTGTTTTCGTTATTATAATATTAACATAAAAGGTATTATTGAAAAAAACTTCAAGTCAAATAAAAATACAAAAAGGCAAGATATGTATTTTACTTTTGTCAACAGACAAATTTTTCGAGTGTATTATTATTGACCGTCGTTCGGTTTTTGCTGCTTCCCACACCAACACATATGAGAGAGTATGTGTGTGCCCTTCGCTGATGTACATATATACCCATCAGTCGGCGTAGCTAGCGAATGACCAGGGATTTCGCTATATACTCTATATATTAGAGAAATTCACATTTTACTGTGGCCCTTGTTATTAGGGTATATAGCTCGTGCCCACTATAACATATTTGTATTTATTTATTATTCGAAATTATATTGATATATCTATGAGAAATGAAATTATTTAGGCTCAAGTTCAGTTTTATTGAATTAATGAAAATTGAAAATTACTAAGAGTTTTTTTATGTTGAAAAATATTATTATTTATATCCAATCAGTTTTTAGCAGAACGTATCAGTACCGATTTCAAGGCCGCTACACCTCTCATCAGCGTTCAATTGTCCATCTTTACAATTTTCGTAAAGTGGATACTATTGAGAAGAATATCAACTATTTAACCAGTTTTCAACAGAAACAGATTACGATAATTAATTTTTAATTAATTTTTTATTCTACATATTGAAACAATTCTGGTTAGTACGAAATTCCCTCATCACTGTTTGGAGATTACTTACAATCAACACAAACTCATAGTCCGTTATCATCGAAGTATTGTACTTTGCAATTTAACGTTTTTGTTGTTTTTACTCTATATATTAGGGACGTTCACATTTTACTGTGACCCTTAATAGTAGGGTATGTAACTCGTGGCCACGCTGAATTAACATATTTTTTTATTTATATTAATACGTTCAGTTTTATTGAATTAATGAAAATTGAAAATTACTAAGAGTTTTTTTATGTTGAAAAATATTATTATTCATCTAATCAGTTTTTAGCAGAACGTATTAGTACCGATTTCAAGGCCGCTACACCTCTCATCAGCGTTCAATTGTCCATCTTTACAATTTTCGTAAAGTGGATACTAATTGAGAAGAATATCAACTATTTAACCAGTTTTCAACAAAAATAGAATACGAGAATTAATTTTTAATTCATTTTTTATTCTACATATTGAAACATTTCTGGTTAGTACGAAATTCCCTCATCACTGTTTGGAAATTTCGAACAATCCACACTAACTCATAGTACGTTATCGTCAAAGTATTCTACTTTGCAATTTAACGTTTTTCTTGTTTTTACTATATGTATTAGGGATATTCACATTTTACTGTGACCCTTAATAGTAGGGTATGTAGCTCGTGGCCACGCTGAATTAACATATTTTTTTTTATTTATATTATTACGTTCAGTTTTATTGAATTAATGAAAATTCAAAATTCCTAAGAGTTTTTCTATGTTGAAAAATATTATTATTTGTGTATATCCAATCAGTTTTTAGCAGAACGTATGAGTACCGATTTAGAGGCCGCTATACCTCTCATCAGCGTTCAATTGTCCATCTTTACAATTTTCATAAAGTGGATACTAATTGAGAAGAATATCAACTATTTAACCAGTTTTCAACAGAAATAGAATACGAGAATTAATTTTTAATTTATTTTTCATACATACATAAATTGATAGGCTTACTTTGTAATTTCATGTATACAGTACTTATGTACATACATATATACATACATCCAAGTATACAAAAAAAAATCCTTTAAATAATAAGTAACACTAATAATCAAAACTATGATGTACATACATATATAGATATGAATGGTAAACTATAATTTAACCAATTATCAAATTCATTACAATAAAATGTGTAATAATATGATTCGGTAATATCGTACTATTTGCGAACAAGCACAAATATTGTAAACATTTGGAGCTGCCATCAACGTATGGAACAGCTGTTTTGTATTTTATTTATAATTTTCAAAGTGATAAAAAGTTGCAATGGACGACAAGAAATTAATACTACTGGTGAAGGAAAATGAACAATAAGAATTCTCCGGGGCACAAGATTTCGAAGAAGAAGAGAAAAATATGATTTAATATGTTTAATAAAAATTTTTGTTCTTTTTATGTATGTATGTACTCGTTCATATGCATGTCTGCACATTCATGTGTCACGTGACACGTTTTTAAGCATTCTATAACTACAAAAATGTTGGCTCTTACATTACATTAACATTTAGCTTACATCTACGATTTCAACCGTCGGCTACATAGCCCTTAAGACCTCGCCTTACAATTTTTTATTTACACTCAAAGCAAAATGTTCAATCAAGAATGGGAAGATGATTTTTTTTTTTATAATTTTGGTTTTATTCGAACTTTTTATTTTAATTATCGAATTTAATAAATTATCAACCTTGAGGGCTTCGTTTTTAATAAGTTTTATTTTTTTTATGTTTTCTCGATATTTCTTTACTTATTAAATATTATATTTTCTTTCATTCGTTGTGTAACTAGTTTATTATTAAATGAATATTGTTTTCGTTATTATAATATTAACATAAAAGGTATTATTGAAAAAAACTTCAAGTCAAATAAAAATACAAAAAGGCAAGATATGTATTTTACTTTTGTCAACAGACAAATTTTTCGAGTGTATTATTATTGACCGTCGTTCGGTTTTTGCTGCTTCCCACACCAACACATATGAGAGAGTATGTGTGTGCCCTTCACTGATGTACATATATACCCATCAGTCGGCGTAGCTAGCGAATGACCAGCGATTTCGCTATATACTCTATATATTAGAGAAATTCACATTTTACTGTGGCCCTTGTTATTAGGGTATGTAGCTCGTGCCCACTATAACATATTTGTATTTATTTATTATTCGAAATTATATTGATATATCTATGAGAAATGAAATTATTTAGGCTCAAGTTCAGTTTTATTGAATTAATGAAAATTGAAAATTACTAAGAGTTTTTTTATGTTGAAAAATATTATTATTTATATCCAATCAGTTTTTAGCAGAACGTATCAGTACCGATTTCAAGGCCGCTACACCTCTCATCAGCGTTCAATTGTCCATCTTTACAATTTTCGTAAAGTGGATACTATTGAGAAGAATATCAACTATTTAACCAGTTTTCAACAGAAACAGATTACGATAATTAATTTTTAATTAATTTTTTATTCTACATATTGAAACAATTCTGGTTAGTACGAAATTCCCTCATCACTGTTTGGAGATTACTAACAATCAACACAAACTCATAGTCCGTTATCATCAAAGTATTCTACCTTGTAATTTAACGTTTTTGCTGTTTTTACTCTATATATTAAGGAAGTTCACATTTTACTGTGACCCTTGTTATTAGGGTGTTTAGCTCGTGGCCAAGCTGAATTAACATATTTTTTTATTTATATTATTACGTTCAGTTTTATTGAATTAATTAAAATTCAAAATTACTAAGAGTTTTTTATGTTGAAAAATATTATTATTTATATCCAATCAGTTTTTAGCAGAAAGTATCAGTACCGATTTCATGGCCGCTACACCTCTCATCAGCGTTCAATTGTCCATCTTTACAATTTTCGTAAAGTGGATACTAATTGAGAAGAATATTAACTATTTAACCAGTTTTCAACAGAAACAGATTACGAGAATTAATTTTTAATTCATTTTTTGTTCTACATATTGAAACAATTCTGGTTAGTAAGAAATTCCCTTATCACTGTTTGGAAATTACTAGCAATCAACACAAACTCATAGTCCGTTATCATCGAAGTATTGTACTTTGCAGTTTAACGTTCTGTTGTTTTTACTCTATGTATTAGGGAAATTCACATTTTACTGTGACCCTTGTTATTAGGGTATGTAGCTCGTGGCCAAGCTGAATTAACATATTTTTTTATTTATAATATTACGTTCAGTTTTATTGAATTAATTAAAATTCAAAATTACTAAGAGTTTTTTATGTTGAAAAATATTATTATTTATATCCAATCAGTTTTTAGCAGAAAGTATCAGTACCGATTTCATGGCCGCTACACCTCTCATCAGCGTTCAATTGTCCATCTTTACAATTTTCGTAAAGTGGATACTAATTGAGAAGAATATTAACTATTTAACCAGTTTTCAACAGAAACAGATTACGAGAATTAATTTTTAATTCATTTTTTGTTCTACATATTGAAACAATTCTGGTTAGTAAGAAATTCCCTTATCACTGTTTGGAAATTACTAGCAATCAACACAAACTCATAGTCCGTTATCATCGAAGTATTGTACTTTGCAGTTTAACGTTCTGTTGTTTTTACTCTATGTATTAGGGAAATTCACATTTTACTGTGACCCTTGTTATTAGGGTATGTAGCTCGTGGCCAAGCTGAATTAACATATTTTTTTATTTATATTATTACGTTCAGTTTTATTGAATTAATTAAAATTCAAAATTACTAAGAGTTTTTTATGTTGAAAAATATTATTATTTATATCCAATCAGTTTTTAGCAGAAAGTATCAGTACCGATTTCATGGCCGCTACACCTCTCATCAGCGTTCAATTGTCCATCTTTACAATTTTCGTAAAGTGGATACTAATTGAGAAGAATATTAACTATTTAACCAGTTTTCAACAGAAACAGATTACGAGAATTAATTTTTAATTCATTTTTTGTTCTACATATTGAAACAATTCTGGTTAGTAAGAAATTCCCTTATCACTGTTTGGAAATTACTAACAATCAACACAAAGTCATAGTCCGTTATCATCGAAGTATTCTACTTTGTAGTTTAACGTTTTGTTGTGTTTACACTATATATATATTAGGGATATTCACATTTTACTGTGACCATTGTTATTAGGGTACGTAGCTCGTGCCCAAGCTGAATTAACATATTTTTTTATTTATATTAATACGTTCAGTTTTATTGAATTAATGAAAATTTAAAATTACTAAGAGTTTTTTTATGTTGAAAAATATTATTATTTATATCCAATCAGTTTTTAGCAGAAAGTATCAGTACCGATTTCATGGCCGCTACACCTCTCATCAGCGTTCAATTGTCCATCTTTACAATTTTCGTAAAATGGATACTAATTGAGAAGAATATTAACTATTTAACCAGTTTTCAACAGAAACAGATTACGAGAATTAATTTTTAATTCATTTTTTGTTCTACATATTGAAACAATTCTGGTTAGTAAGAAATTCCCTTATCACTGTTTGGAAATTACTAGCAATCAACACAAACTCATAGTCCGTTATCATCGAAGTATTGTACTTTGCAGTTTAACGTTCTGTTGTTTTTACTCTATGTATTAGGGAAATTCACATTTTACTGTGACCCTTGTTATTAGGGTATGTAGCTCGTGGCCAAGCTGAATTAACATATTTTTTTATTTATATTAATACGTTCAGTTTTATTGAATTAATGAAAATTGAAAATTACTAAGAGTTTTTTTATGTTGAAAAATATTATTATTTATATCCAATCAGTTTTTAGCAGAACGTATCAGTACCGATTTCAAGGCCGCTACACCTCTCGTCAGCGTTCAATTGTCCATCTTTACAATTTTCGTAAAGTGGATACTATTGAGAAGAATATCAACTATTTAACCAGTTTTCAACAGAAACAGATTACGATAATTAATTTTTAATTCATTTTTTATTCTACATATTGAAACAATTCTGGTTAGTACGAAATTCCCTCATCACTGTTTGGAGATTACTTACAATCAACACAAACTCATAGTCCGTTATCATAAATTATTCTACTTTGTAATTTAACGTTTTTGTTGTTATTACTCTATATATTAGGGACGTTCACATTTTACTGTGACCCTTGTTATTAGGGTATGTAGCTCGTGGCGAAGCTGAATTAACATATTTTTTTATTTATATTATTACGTTCAGTTTTATTGAATTAATTAAAATTCAAAATTACTAAGAGTTTTTTATGTTGAAAAATATTATTATTTATATCCAATCAGTTTTTAGCAGAAAGTATCAGTGCCGATTTCATGGCCGCTACACCTCTCATCAGCGTTCAATTGTCCATCTTTACAATTTTCGTAAAGTGGATACTAATTGAGAAGAATATTAACTATTTAACCAGTTTTCAACAGAAACAGATTACGAGAATTAATTTTTAATTCATTTTTTGTTCTACATATTGAAACAATTCTGGTTAGTAAGAAATTCCCTTATCACTGTTTGGAAATTACTAACAATCAACACAAAGTCATAGTCCGTTATCATCGAAGTATTCTACTTTGTAGTTTAACGGTTTTTGTGTTTACACTATATATATATTAGCGATATTCACATTTTACTGTGACCATTGTTATTAGGGTACGTAGCTCGTGCCCAAGCTGAATTAACATATTTTTTATTTATATTATTACAAATAAATGTAATTATTATTCGAACTTAAATTGATATACCTATGAGAAGTAAAATTATTTAGGCTTAAGTTCAGTTTTATTGAATTAATGAAAATTCAAAATTACTAAGAGTTTTTTATCGTGTAAAATATTATTAATTATATCCAATCAGTTTTTAGCAGATTTAGTTGAGGGAATTTCGTACTAACCAGAATTGTTTCAATATGTTGAATGAAAAATAAATTAAAAATTAATTCTCGTATTCTATTTCTGTTGAAAACTGGATAAATAGTTGATATTCTTCTCAATAGTATCCACTTTACGAAAATTGTAAAAATGGACAATTGAACGCTGATGAGAGGTGTAGCGGCCTTGAAATCGGTACTGATACGTTCTGCTAAAAACTGATTGGATATAAATAATAATATTTTTCAACATAAAAAAACTCTTAGAAATTTTAAATTTTCATTAATTCAATAAAACTGAACGTATTAATATAAATAAAAAAATATGTTAATTCAGCTTGGCCACGAGCTACATACCCCAATAACAAGGGTCACAGTAAAATGTGAATTTCCCTAATACATAGAGTAAAAACAACAGAACGTTAAACTGCAAAGTACAATACTTCGATGATAACGGACTATGAGTTTGTGTTGATTGCTAGTAATTTCCAAACACTGATAAGGGAATTTCGTACTAACCAGAATTGTTTCAATATGCAGAATAAAAAATGAATCAAAAATTAATTCTCGTATTCTATTTCTCTTGAAAACTGGATAAATAGTTGATATTCTTCTCAATTAGTATCCACTTTACGAAAATTGTAAAGATGGACAATTGAACGCTGATGAGAGGTGTAGCGGCCTTGAAATCGGTACTGATACGTTCTGCTCTATGTATTAGGGACATTCACATTTTACTGTGACCCTTGTTATTAGGGTATGTAGCTCGTGGCCAAGCTGAATTAACATATTTTTTTATTTATATTAATACGTTCAGTTTTATTGAATTAATGAAAATTTTAAATTTCTAAGAGTTTTTTTATGTTGAAAAATATTATTATTTATATCCAATCAGTTTTTAGCAGAACGTATCAGTACCGATTTCAAGGCCGCTACACCTCTCATCAGCGTTCAATTGTCCATTTTTACAATTTTCGAAAAGTGGATACTATTGAGAAGAATATCAACTATTTCACCAGTTTTCAAGAGAAATAGAATACGAGAATTAATTTTTGATTCATTTTTTATTCTACATATTGAAACAATTCTGGTTAGTACGAAATTCCCTTATCACTGTTTGGAAATTACTAGCAATCAACACAAACTCATAGTCCGTTATCATCGAAGTATTGTACTTTGCAGTTTAACGTTCTGTTGTTTTTACTCTATGTATTAGGGAAATTCACATTTTACTGTGACCCTTGTTATTGGGGTATGTAGCTCGTGGCCAAGCTGAATCAACATATTTTTTTATTTATATTAATACGTTCAGTTTTATTGAATTAATGAAAATTGAAAATTACTAAGAGTTTTTTTATGTTGAAAAATATTATTATTTATATCCAATCAGTTTTTAGCAGAACGTATCAGTACCGATTTCAAGGCCGCTACACCTCTCATCAGCGTTCAATTGTCCATCTTTACAATTTTCGTAAAGTGGATACTATTGAGAAGAATATCAACTATTTAACCAGTTTTCAACAGAAACAGATTACGATAATTAATTTTTAATTAATTTTTTATTCTACATATTGAAACAATTCTGGTTAGTACGAAATTCCCTCATCACTGTTTAGAGATTACTTACAATCAACACAAACTCATAGTCCGTTATCATAAAGTATGCTACTTTGTAATTTAACGTTTTTGTTGTTTTTACTCTATATATTAGGGACGTTCACATTTTACTGTGACCCTTGTTATTAGGGTATGTAGCTCGTGGCCAAGCTAAATTAACATATTTTTTTATTTATATTATTACGTTCAGTTTTATTGAATTAATTAAAATTCAAAATTACTAAGAGTTTTTTATGTTGAAAAATATTATTATTTATATCCAATCAGTTTTTAGCAGAAAGTATCAGTACCGACTTCATGGCCGCTACACCTCTCATCAGCGTTCAATTGTCCATCTTTACAATTTTCATAAAGTGGATACTAATTGAGAAGAATATTAACTATTTAACCAGTTTTCAACAGAAACAGATTACGAGAATTAATTTTTAATTCATTTTTTGTTCTACATATTGAAACAATTCTGGTTAGTAAGAAATTCCCTTATCACTGTTTGGAAATTACTAACAATCAACACAAAGTCATAGTCCGTTATCATCGAAGTATTCTACTTTGTAGTTTAACGGTTTTTGTGTTTACACTATATATATATTAGCGATATTCACATTTTACTGTGACCATTGTTATTAGGGTACGTAGCTCGTGCCCAAGCTGAATTAACATATTTTTTATTTATATTATTACAAATAAATGTAATTATTATTCGAACTTAAATTGATATACCTATGAGAAGTAAAATTATTTAGGCTTAAGTTTAGTTTTATTGAATTAATGAAAATTCAAAATTACTAAGAGTTTTTTTTTTATCGTGTAAAATATTATTAATTATATCCAATCAGTTTTTAGCAGATTTAGTTGAGGGAATTTCGTACTAACCAGAATTGTTTCAATATGTAGAATAAAAATGAATTAAAAATTAATTATCGTAATCTGTTTCTGTTGAAAACTGGATAAATAGTTGATATTCTTCTCAATTAGTATCCACTTTACGAAAATTGTAAAGATGGACAATTGAACGCTGATGAGAGGTGTAGCGGCCTTGAAATCGGTACTGATACGTTCTGCTCTATGTATTAGGGATATTCACATTTTACTGTGACCCTTGTCATTAGGGTATGTAGCTCGTGGCCAAGCTGAATTAACATATTTTTTTATTTATATTAATACGTTCAGTTTTATTGAATTAATGAAAATTTAAAATTACTAAGAGTTTTTTTATGTTGAAAAATATTATTATTTATATCCAATCAGTTTTTAGCAGAACGTATCAGTACCGATTTCAAGGCCGCTACACCTCTCATCAGCGTTCAATTGTCCATCTTTACAATTTTCGTAAAGTGGATACAATTGAGAAGAATATCAACTATTTAACCAGTTTTCAACAGAAACAGATTACGATAATTAATTTTTAATTCATTTTTATTCTACATATTGAAACAATTCTGGTTAGTACGAAATTCCCTCATCACTGTTTGGAGATTACTAACAATCAACACAAACTCATAGTCCGTTATCATCAAAGTATTCTACCTTGTAATTTAACGTTTTTGCTGTTTTTACTCTATATATTAAGGAAGTTCACATTTTACTGTGACCCTTGTTATTAGGGTGTTTAGCTCGTGGCCAAGCTGAATTAACATATTTTTTTATTTATATTATTACGTTCAGTTTTATTGAATTAATTAAAATTCAAAATTACTAAGAGTTTTTTTATGTTGAAAAATATTATTATTTATATCCAATCAGTTTTTAGCAGAACGTATCAGTACCGATTTCAAGGCCGCTACACCTCTCATCAGCGTTCAATTGTCCATCTTTACAATTTTCATAAAATGGATACTAATTGAGAAGAATATTAACTATTTAACCAGTTTTCAACAGAAACAGATTACGAGAACTAATTTTTAATTCATTTTTCATTCTACATATTGAAACAATTCTGGTTAGTACGAAATTCCCTTATCACTGTTTGGAAATTACTTACAATCAACACAAACTCATAGTCCGTTATCGTCAAAGTATTCTACTTTGTAATTTAACGTTTTTGTTGTTTTTACTCTATGTATTAGGGATATTCACATTTTACTGTGAGCCTTGTTATTAGGGTATGTAGCTCGTGGCAAAGCTGAATTAACATATTTTTTTATTTATATTAATACGTTCAGTTTTATTGAATTAATGAAAATTTTAAATTACTAAGAGTTTTTTTATGTTGAAAAATATTATTATTTATATCCAATCAGTTTTTAGCAGAACGTATCAGTACCGATTTCAAGGCCGCTACACCTCTCATCAGCGTTCAATTGTCCATCTTTACAATTTTCATAAAATGGATACTAATTGACAAGAATATCAACTATTTAACCAGTTTTCAACAAAAATAGAATACGAGAATTAATTTTTGATTCATTTTTTATTCTACATATTGAAAAAATTCTGGTTAGTACGAAATTCCCTTATCACTGTTTGGAAATTACTTACAATCAACACAAACTCATAGTCCGTTATCGTCAAAGTATTCTACTTTGTAATATAACGTTTTTGTTGTTTTTACTCTATGTATTAGGGAAATTCACATTTTACTGTGACCCTTGTTGTTACGTAGCTCGTGGCCAAGCTGAATTAACATATTTTTTTATTTTTATTATTACGTTCAGTTTTATTGAATTAATGAAAATTCAAAATTCCTAAGAGTTTTTCTATGTTGAAAAATATTATTATTTGTGTATATCCAATCAGTTTTTAGCAGAACGTATCAGTACCGATTTAGAGGCCGCTATACCTCTCATCAGCGTTCAATTGTCCATCTTTACATTTTTCATAAAATGGATACTAATTGACAAGAATATCAACTATTTAACCAGTTTTCAACAAAAATAGAATACGAGAATTAATTTTTGATTCATTTTTTATCCTACATATTGAAACAATTCTGGTTAGTACGAAATTCCCTTATCACTGTTTGGAAATTACTTACAATCAACACAAACTCATAGTCCGTTATCGTCAAAGTATTCTACTTTGTAATTTAACGTTTTTGTTGTTTTTACTCTATGTATTAGGGAAATTCACATTTTACTGTGACCCTTGTTATTAGGGTATGTAGCTCGTGGCCTGTTGAATTTACAAAATGTACTTTATTAAATTCTACTTTGTTTTTATTATATAATTTATTTTAATCACTGAAGTTTGTTTTTATATGTTTGTAAATACAACAAATATTTTTCATTATTAAATAGAACACTTTTATAAAACAAGGTCGGGTTCTATAATTTCAATAGGTTATGGGCGCAGAACTCCAAGTAGAGAGATTCTGTGGAAAATATTAAAAATATAAAACAAAAACATATGTACTATATGTTTATATAGAGTGAAATATGGCGTCTGCAACATTTGCTGGTAAAATACCAATTTTTGATGGATCCAATTTTTCAACGTGGAAGATTCAAATGGAGGCATTGTTACATAAGAGTAGACTGCTTCAAATTGTTACTCAAGAATCAGTTATTCCAAATAATGAAACTTTACGTGATCAATGGAATGAAAAAGATCAAGATGCGAGGGCCGACATCATGATTGCACTAGCACCGAAAATTCTATTGTTGGTAAGGAATTTAAAGACATCAAAGCAGATCTGGGACTATTTATGCCAAACGTATGAAAGAAAATCGAAGAGACAAAAAGCTGAAATATATAGAAGTTTATTGAATCATAGAATGTCTGCTGGAGAGTCTATTACAAAATACATAGAAAAATATGATGAGAACTATATAAAGTTGGAAGAAATGGATGGAAAAATTGAAGAAGAACTGCAAGCTGTTATCTTATTAGATGGTTTATCGACTGACTACAGAGAGGTGAAAGCAGCTTTTAATACAGCAAACGAGTTTCCTTCAATGCGAACTTTGAGGTCAAGGCTTTTGGAGTTGCAAGAACTTTCTGAAGTTGTACCAAACGAAGCTTTTAAGGCAAAATACGGAACGAAATATAATAAAACAAGCAAGCCAGGTATGTCTAAATTTTTAACTTGTTATCGGTGTGGCAAACGGGGCCATATGGCTAAAAATTGTAAAACGAGTTTAACAAGAGATCATAGCAACAATGTTAGCTCTAATGGATTTATTGCTAACCACGAAGCATTACAAAATGCAAACCACAGACCAGCTTGGTTCTTAGATAGTGGAGCCACGTCACATATGACATATCAAAATAATATTTTTGAAAATCTTGACACTAACTATACTGGTACTGTTAAACTTGCTGATGAAAATATGATACATGTAAGAGGGATGGGAACAGCCGTAATATATGTGGTAGTAAAAGGAGAGAGTAAACAAATAAAACTATATAATACACTTTGGGTTCCTGATTTAAAAAATAATTTAATGTCAACCAGTAAAGCAACAGATAATGGTTCTATTATAGAAATGAAAGGTGATTTCGCTAACATAATCAAGAATGGTACAGTTTTAGTCGAAGCTTATAAAAATAATGGCCTCTATACAATCAATCTTGGTGAATTGCATAATTGTTATACTGTGAATTCGGAACACCAAAGTATAGCTGAGTTGTGGCATAAAAGGTTTGGTTACTTGAACTATCATTCATTAAAGCAACTAAACTTGAATGAAATGGTTCTAGGTATGCCAAATATTAGTTCAGGTCATATTGAATGTACTGTATGCATAAGAAGTAAACAAGCTCGTGAAAAATTCCATAAGAAAACCGGAAAATCTTCAACGCAAGTATTAGAACTGATTCATTCAGACATTTGTGGTCCAATGAAGTCTGAATCATTGGGTAGAAAACTTTATTTCGCAACATTTGTAGATGATTTTTCTAGAAATGTTACCGTTTAATTTTTAAAAAACAAATCAGAATATATAGAAGCTTTCAAAGAATTTAAAATGAAAGCTGAACTAGAAACTGGTAATAAGATCAAAATTTTAAGAACTGATAATGCTAAGGAGATGATATGTGGCCAGGTAGAAAGTTACTTAAACTCAAATGGTATAAAACATCAGTTGTCTGTAGAATATACACCACAACAAAATGGAGTAGCGGAACGCATGAACCGAACACTTGTTGAAATGCGAAGATGTTTTATGTTGGAAGCAAATCTTCCAGTAATTTTATGGGCTGAGTGGATACATACTGCTGCATATATTCGAAATAGATGTCCCACAAATTTAAATGAAAATAAAACTCCGTTTGAAATATGGACAAGCAAAAAACCTCATGCAAAACATTTACGAAGAATTGGTAGTAAAGCATATGTTTTAAATAAAAAACCTGGAAAAGACAAATGGCAATGTAGAAGTGAAGAATATATATTAGTGGGGTACTGTGATGATTCTAAAGCATATAGATTATGGAAACCAGGTGACAGAAAAATAGTTAAAAGTCGTGATGTAAAGATTTTGGAGAATCAAATTTCAGAATTAAAAACCATATCATTGCCAGATAATAACAATGAAGGGTTTATAGATATCGAAATAAATTTTCGTCAAAATAATAATCAAAAGAAATCTAATACAAATAATATACATGATGAAGATAATGAAATTTTTGAAGATTCTGTTGAATATCCTTTGAATAGTATTGAGGATAATCCTATTATCCGATCAAAAGAAGTTAAAGCAGTTGAAGATCAAACGAGTAATTCAAGTTCAATTAAATCTCGTTTGAGATCTTGGAAATTTATTGGTCAAGAAAGCGCTCAAATAACTTTTGAACAAAATCCAAAAACTTTAACTGATGTGCAGAAATCTATTAATAAAGAAGACTGGTTACTTGCAATGCAGAATGAATATAGCTCCTTAATTCAGAATAGAACGTGGAACTTGACTGACTTACCGCCTGGAAGAAAACGCGTGGGTTGCAAATGGGTTTTTACAACGAAGTTTAATTCTGATGGTAGTATTGAGAAGCGAAAAGCAAGGTTAGTGGCGAAGGGCTATATACAACAGTTTGGTATAGATTATATGGATACATATGCACCAGTTGTGCGTCAAGGTTCACTAAGACTAATATATGCATTGTCGGTTGAAAAGGATTTAAAACTTAGGCATCTTGATGTATCATCTGCATTTTTAAATGGAGAAATCGATGAAGATATATACATGGACCAACCTGAGGGCTTTATCGATAATATGAATCCAAATAAAGTTTGCAAGCTGAGAAAAGCTATTTATGGCTTAAAACAAGCAGGCCGACAGTGGTTTAAGAAGATTCATAATGTTTTTATGAAGTGCGGCTTGGTACAATCAAAATACGATCAGTGCATCTACTACAAAAATGAAAATAATAATATTTTACTTATTGGATTATATGTTGATGATATAATAATTGGATATAACGACGATAATTCTTTTAAAATATTATATGAATCTTTGCAGAATAATTTCGAAGTCAAAGATTTGCAGAAACCAAAATATTGTATTGGTTTAGTTATCAAATATGGTGATGATCAACTTTCAATTTCTCAACCGGGCTACATTAAAAATTTAGTGGAGAAATATGGTCTGAGTAACAGCAAACCAAAAAAGTTACCTATACCAGCAAAAATAAGTCTAGAAAAAGTGCCGAAAGTTGATGGTGAAGCTGAGAAAATCGATGGAGTAAAATATCAAGAGTTAATTGGATCATTGTTACACGTTGCATTATATAGTAGACCTGATATTTCTTGATGTTATCACAGTTTTCAAAAGATCCTAGAAGACAGCATTGGAATTGCGCTTTACAAATAGTCAAATATTTGAACACAACTAGGAACACAGTTCTAACTTATAAAAAGACAGGGTTACCAATAACTGGTTATGTTGATGCTAACTGGGCACAAGATGTCAATGATCGAAAGTCACAATCTGGTTTTTGTTATATATTTGCAGGTGGTGCAATTAGTTGGGACTCCAAAAAGCAAAAAGTTATAGCAACTTCAAGTGCAGAGGCTGAGTACGTAGCTCTCAGTGAAGCGGCAAAGGAAGCGGTTTATTTAAATTACTTATTAAATGAATTAGGATTCAAGATGCCAAATCCCATTGATATTTACAGCGATTCGCAAAGTGCACAGCACATGGCAAAGTATGGAACCCACCATTCAAGAGCAAAGCATATTGACTACAAATACCATTACATTAGAGATGTAGTTGAGAAAAAAGTAGTGGACATAAAATACATTTCAACAAATGAGATGCCTGCAGATTACCTGACCAAACCGGTTTCAAAAATTAAACATTACCTTTGTGCTGAATCTATGGGCTTAGAATTTGAAGAAAATACAATTTGAGGAGGTGTGTTGAATTTACAAAATGTACTTTATTAAATTCTACTTTGTTTTTATTATATAATTTATTTTAATCACTGAAGTTTGTTTTTATATGTTTGTAAATACAAAAAATATTTTTCATTATTAAATAGAACACTTTTATAAAACAAGGTCGGGTTCTATAATTTCAATATGGCCAAGCTGAATTAACATATTTTTTTATTTATATTAATACGTTCAGTTTTATTGAATTAATGAAAATTTTAAATTACTAAGAGTTTTTTTATGTTGAAAAGTATTATTATTTATATCCAATCAGTTTTTAGCAGAACGTATCAGTACCGATTTCAAGGCCGCTACACCTCTCATCATCGTTCAATTGTCCATCTTTACAATTTTCGTAAAGTGGATACTTTTGAGAAGAATATCAACTATTTAACCAGTTTTCAAGAGAAATAGAATACGAGAATTAATTTTTGATTCATTTTTTATTCTACATATTGAAACAATTCTGGTTAGTACGAAATTCCCTTATCACTGTTTGGAAATTACTAACAATCAACACAAACTCATAGTCCGTTATCATCGAAGTATTGTACTTTGCAGTTTAACGTTTTGTTGTTTTTACTCTATGTATTAGGGATATTCACATTTTACTGTGACCCTTGTTATTAGGGTATGTAGCTCGTGGTCAAGCTGAATTAAAATATTTTTTTATTTATATTAATACAATCAGTTTTATTGAATTAATGAAAATTGAAAATTACTAAGAGTTTTTTTATGTTGGAAAATATTATTATTTATATCCAATCAGTTTTTAGCAGAACGTATCAGTACCGATTTCAAGGCCGCTACACCTCTCATCAGCGTTCAATTGTCCATCTTTACAATTTTCGTAAAGTGGATACTATTGAGAAGAATATCAACTATTTAACCAGTTTTCAACAATTTTTTATTCTACATATTGAAACAATTCTGGTTGGGTGATTTGGTATGGAGGTCTAGTCAGTCGAGTCAATTCTAATCAGTTCCAGTTCAGTTCTATTCTAATCAGTTCTCTTTAACACGTATTAAAAACCTGATCAAACACCAGCGTTAAAAAGCGGGTCCCTGAGACGGTTATAATTTAATAAATATTGAATAGAAAACAAAAATGAAAATCTAAATAAACTAAAGTTAATAACTAACTTGTGTTCTTAATTTCAAAAATAAGTTACAAAATAAATTGTAACAATATATCTGTAGGAAAATTACTGGTAATAACGTCAGTAATGCATGCAGCGGTATTTTGCTGCCGTTGGTATTTTTGTTGGTTGAGGGAAAATAACTCAACGTCAGTATGTGTGTGCAGCGTATGTTCTGCTGTCGCTGATACTTCTGTTGGTTAGGGGAAAATGACTCATAACATGCGCTTCAAACAACCTGAGAGAATCGTCTATGTCTGAAGGTGTTCTCAGCGGCATTTTTTCCGAGCAATGCGCACTCAGATATTTTCTGTATTTCAGTCAGTTAATACGTGCAGATGTCGTCGCTAAATCACATGTTGTGTGTGAGTAAATAGTGACAATTGTAGGCGAGTGGTCTGAAGATAAGTCGAAAGATGCTTCAACTTCAACCATCTCGCTGGGCACGCCTTTCGTAATTCCAAAGTCGATAACATCAGAAATTTTTTGTCGATCTGTTGGCCAATATGTTGGCTGTCCACTTGAAACTACATTCAAACCCATTTTAGATATTGTATCGAATAAAATTCGTCCCTTAGGTGTGATTAAACGTGAACCCCAAAATGTGTGTTTAGCATTGTAGTCGCCAGCTGCTAGAAAACGGAGGCCCAGTGATTTATAAAAAGCCGTATATTGACTCTCGGTAATTGAGAATCTGGGGGGCGAATAGACAGATGATATTACAAGTTTTTGATAGTAAGTTTCGATGCAGATGTTCGTTGCTTGAAGATAATCTTCACAAAAATCATTCAACAGGTGGTGTTTTATTCGCGTTTTTATTAGAATTCCCGAACCACCACAAGCTCTGCCACGGGGATCCTTGGTGTCGTAAAAATTATATCCACTAATTCTGAAACAGCTTCGAGGTGTCAAATGAGTTTCTGAGATAAGCATAACATCGATTTGTTTATCCTGAAGAAAATATTCTATTGCGTTTTTATGTTGGCAGATGCCGATTGCGTTCCAAAAACAGATTTTTAAGTTCATGGTTTGCTTAGTTCAGCCTGCAACAAGGTAGACTGCATTTTCAACATTTCCTGCATCATACAGGACATGTTGAGAGTAAATGTATTTACAGTTTGTATTAAGCTCTCAATTGTGGCTTCAATACGACTAAAATTATACCCCGAATCTTCATTTACATTTACGGTTTTTTGCGCCGTACTCTGATTGCTTTTTAAAATACTAGCGTATGAAAATTTGTTGTTAGATTGTTGTTGAGCACTAGTCGCGTTAGACTTGAAAATGTTTCAAAATTGATTTTGGCTGGTGGACGGTTGAGGTAACTGTGGATAGTTAATAGGGGTTTTAGGCTGAGCGGGAGTAGCATTGGTTTTTTTTGGTTGATGAATTCTTAAAAAACGAGTAAAGGGGGCAGCCTCTATAGTTGGCAGTGTGGTTTCAGCCGCAATTGCCACATTTTTTCGCCTTGGGATCACCTTTTATTTTATCACAGTTAGCAGTACTATGTAACTCACCACATACAACGCAGACTGTAGGCAACTTGCAGTAAGTCTTCGTGTGCCCAAATTCTTGGCAGTTCAGGCATTGAACAGGTCCAGCTCTTTTATGTGGAAGCTCAACAGTAACTCTTCTATGCAACAAGTACTTTAAGTCATATATTGGATGTGCTTCATTCTTTTTTATTTTTATGCCATCTGGCTGTAACTCGACTCTAAATATTGGTTGGGGGATTTTTTCTCTATTTTTAATGTTTGAGACATTTTTCACCTTGTAGCCACTATTTTCAAGGCCAGACTTGACCTCTTCTGGATCCACGCTAGAGTCTATACCTTTTATTACGACTGTTAGACCTTTAGCA
The DNA here is from genome assembly GCA_947311025.1 of Lypha dubia. Lineage (NCBI taxonomy): Eukaryota > Metazoa > Arthropoda > Insecta > Diptera > Tachinidae > Lypha > Lypha dubia. The sequence continues at coordinate 57,920,378 of OX371261.1, read as the reverse complement.
CTTTTTAATTGGTACGTGTAGAAGTTTTTATTTTTAGATTCTAAATCTGAAACAATTTTTCGGTAATTATTTTCATGAGCTACCTGAATATTTGTTTCATTGATGTTTCCGCGCTTAATTGGAGTTACATAAAATTCATTTTCTCCAATTAATGAGATAAGACCTTTAAACAGCAAACTGGAATTCTGCTCTCTTAAATATATGGGTGGGGGCTTACTCGAACTTATTGTAGTTGTGTCTTCATCGCCTTGTTCAGATAAAATCGCGAAACGATTTCCGGAATTTATTATATTGTTTTTTCCATCTCTGGGAACTTTCGATGTTGAAGCAATTTGAGCTGATTTTGGACTTCTTCCCCTTTTTAACACGGTTATGTATCTTTCCATTCCTGTTTGAATTTTATTATCATTTATTGTACTCACCGCATCTACCATTCTGTGCACGTTGGTCACCTTGTTACTTATTGTTTGTTTGTTTGTTTGTACAGCTAAGCTGACAAGTTTGCTGATGGGTGCAATTGTTGTTGCTTCTTGATCACTATTTAACATGTTCAGAGATAATGATCGCGCACGAGTATTTGTGTTTTCTGTTAAATTCAGGTTTTTGTTTAATTCATTTTTTTTCTTGTCGTCATCAGCGACTAAAGTTATATATTGTATATTCCTACTGCTTGTAGGATTATTGTTGTTTTTGTCAGAAGATGAACTCATCAGAGTTCTCTTTTTTTATTTTCACTTATATTAGTTTGTGTATGCAAATATTTATGTATATTGCACACAAGCAAAAAATAAAATAAAACCAGTAAAATAAGTGTTCAATAAATGTTTTGTTTTTTTATATTTTTTGTGACTTGAAAATATTTTTTTTATTTTTTTTTTATATTCAGTTGCGACGATTATAAAAACGCGTCTGTTCACTACGAGAGTTGAAACTGATTGGATGTTGAAAAATATTATTATTTATATCCAATCAGTTTTTAGCAGAAAGTATCAGTACCGATTTCATGGCCGCTACACCTCTCATCAGCGTTCAATTGTCCATCTTTACAATTTTCGTAAAGTGCATACTAATTGAGAAGAATATTAACCATTTAACCAGTTTTCAACAGAAACAGATTACGAGAATTAATTTTTAATTCATTTTTTGTTCTACATATTGAAACAATTCTGGTTAGTAAGAAATTCCCTTATCACTGTTTGGAAATTACTAACAATCAACACAAAGTCATAGTCCGTTATCATCGAAGTATTCTACTTTGTAGTTTAACGTTTTGTTGTGTTTACTCTATATATATATTAGGGAAATTCACATTTTACTGTGACCATTGTAATTAGGGTACGTAGCTCGTGCCCAAGCTGTATTAACATATTTTTTATTTATATTATTACAAATAAATGTAATTATTATTCGAACTTAAATTGATATACCTATGAGAAGTAAAATTATTTAGGCTTAAGTTCAGTTTTATTGAATTAATGAAAATTCAAAATTACTAAGAGTTTTTTATCGTGTAAAATATTATTATTTATATCCAATCAGTTTTTAGCAGATTTAGTTGAGGGAATTTCGTACTAACCAGAATTGTTTCAATATGTAGAATGAAAAATGAATTAAAAATTAATTCTCGTATTCTATTTCTGTTGAAAACTGGTTAAATAGTGTATATTCTTCTCAATAGTATCCACTTTACGAAAATTGTAAAGATGGACAATTGAACGCTGATGAGAGGTGTAGCGGCCTTGAAATCGGTACTGATACGTTCTGCTAAAAACTGATTGGATATAAATAATAATATTTTTCAACATAAAAAAACTCTTAGTAATTTTCAATTTTAACGTTAAATTACAAAGTAGAATACTTTATGATAACGGACTATGAGTTTGTGTTGATTGTAAGTAATCTCCAAACAGTGATGAGGGAATTTCGTACTAACCAGAATTGTTTCAATATGTAGAATAAAAAATGAATTAAAAATTAATTATCGTAATCTGTTTCTGTTGAAAACTGGTTAAATAGTTGATATTCTTCTCAATAGTATCCACTTTACGAAAATTGTAAAGATGGACAATTGAACGCAGATGAGAGGTGTAGCGGCCTTGAAATCGGTACTGAAACGTTCTGCTAAAAACTGACTGGATATAAATAATAATATTTTTCAACATAAAAAAACTCTTAGTAATTTTAAATTTTCATTAATTCAATAAAACTGAACTTGAGCCTAAATAATTTCATTTCTCATAGATATATCAATATAATTTCGAATAATAAATAAATACATATATGTTATAGTGGGCACGAGCTACATACCCTAATAACAAGGGCCACAGTAAAATGTGAATTTCTCTAATATATAGAGTATATAGCGAAATCGCTGGTCATTCGCTAGCTACGCCGACTGATGGGTATATATGTACATCAGTGAAGGGCACACACATACTCTCTCATATGTGTTGGTGTGGGAAGCAGCAAAAACCGAACGACGGTCAATAATAATACACTCGAAAAATTTGTCTGTTGACAAAAGTAAAATACATATCTTGCCTTTTTGTATTTTTATTTGATTTGAAGTTTTTTTCAATAATACTTTTTATGTTAATATTATAATAACGAAAACAATACTCATTTAATAATAAACTAGTTACACAACGAATGAAAGAAAATATAATATTTAATAAGTAAAGAAATATCGAGAAAACATAAAACTTATTAAAAACGAAGCCCTCAAGATTGATAATTTATTAAATTCGATAATTAAAATAAAAAGTTCGAATAAAACCAAAATTATAAAAAAAAAAATCATCTTCCCATTCTTCATTGAACATTTTGCTTTGAGTGTATATAAAAAAAACTGTAAAGCGAGGTCTTACTCAAACAAGTGCTGATCAGCGACTGGTTTGATTTACTTTGACGAAGTGATAACAAAGCAACAACCGAACGTTTATTCTCATAAGCTACACGAAGATGCTTATAGTATACAGTCGTGTGTCGACGTCGCGCAAACAGAATTTTCTTGCTATACACGTGTGTATAGCATTTCAAAAAAAGCCCTTCACTGATGCACATACATATGTATGTATATAATCAAAAGAAAAATTGCATCATCCGCTTAACAATTCATGTTTTCATCTTGACGTACATATAAGGTTATTGTGATTTGTTCGTCGTTTGTGGAGAGATGGTACGCAAACAAATAATGCTCGGAACACAATTGGGACGAACGACGAATTTTTCGTTGCGAATATTCGTCGTCAAAAATAGAACACATGTATGCATATGAAAGTGAACACAACACCGACGACGACGAAATTCGTTGTGCGTGACGAATTCTCTGAAAGATTTATTTCTATTTCATACGCCGACGATCGACGAACAAATCAGTACAGAGTTACCTTGTTTTTTTTAGTTTTCAAATATATTAGTAAATAATCTTAATTTTTACTTTAATAAGTGCTTCTTTTTATGATATAGATCTTTTCAGTTAAATAAACATAATTATTAATGATAAAATTTCTTTTTAATGGTTTTTTGTTAATGTTTTATTTTTCAAGAAATTATTTTCTATATGCGGTAACACTATCATCTGTTATGTATGTATGCATATGCAACCAAAATTTGAATACAAGATAAATAAATACATAAATATTTAATAACAAATGAATAAAGATGGACAAAAGTGAAATTTTAATAGAAGAAGTCAAAAAATATGAATGCCTTTATAATCTGGGATCCAGAGATTATAAAAATGTTAAAAAAAAGACGGAAATATGGAACCAAATTGGGAGTGCCATCAACTTAAACGGTTAGTATAAATTAAGAAATTTTGTATGCAAGAATATACATATGTACATATGGATGTACATGCACAATCATCTTTACGCGTAAACTCTACAATATATGTACATTTGAAGGTGATGCATGCAGAAAACGCTGGAGAGGGCTCCGGGATACGTATAAGAGGTATAAACGTGCTGCTCAACTGGCTTCAGGTAGTGGTGCACCAACTCCATCCAAAAAATGGAAGCATATGGGTTCGCTGCTATTTTTAGACAGCTATAAAGATGCACGACCGTAAGTATCTAAATACATACATATGTACATTCTATCAATACCATGTCTATTAATATATCTTTTATGTATTTATGAACAAAGAACAATCGGAAGCGTTGAACATATTGAAATCGATGTGGACAGTATCTTCGATTGCACTTTTTCAATCACATCTGATCCCACTACATATACGGACGAAAGTGCGACTGAAGCAATCGAAGTTCCGCGTCGTAAATATAGTAAAAAGCAAGCGGATAAAGAAGTTACCTCCGTTTTTAAAGAGCTAATGAAAGAGTGTGATGATACGGTGAAGGAGTTAGCTTCAACAAACATAGAAGAAAAAGACCAAGACTCTACCGCAATACTTTTTAAAAGTTTGGCCAAAAAAATTTCTGAAGCAAATTTGAGTCAAGCGGTTGTAGCTGAATTAGAAATTAAAGTCATGAAAATTCAAAATTCCTAAGAGTTTTTCTATGTTGAAAAATATTATTATTTGTGTATATCCAATCAGTTTTTAGCAGAACGTATCAGTACCGATTTAGAGGCCGCTATACCTCTCATCAGCGTTCAATTGTCCATCTTTACATTTTTCATAAAATGGATACTAATTGACAAGAATATCAACTATTTAACCAGTTTTCAACAAAAATAGAATACGAGAATTAATTTTTGATTCATTTTTTATCCTACATATTGAAACAATTCTGGTTAGTACGAAATTCCCTTATCACTGTTTGGAAATTACTTACAATCAACACAAACTCATAGTCCGTTATCGTCAAAGTATTCTACTTTGTAATTTAACGTTTTTGTTGTTTTTACTCTATGTATTAGGGAAATTCACATTTTACTGTGACCCTTGTTATTAGGGTATGTAGCTCGTGGCCTGTTGAATTTACAAAATGTACTTTATTAAATTCTACTTTGTTTTTATTATATAATTTATTTTAATCACTGAAGTTTGTTTTTATATGTTTGTAAATACAACAAATATTTTTCATTATTAAATAGAACACTTTTATAAAACAAGGTCGGGTTCTATAATTTCAATAGGTTATGGGCGCAGAACTCCAAGTAGAGAGATTCTGTGGAAAATATTAAAAATATAAAACAAAAACATATGTACTATATGTTTATATAGAGTGAAATATGGCGTCTGCAACATTTGCTGGTAAAATACCAATTTTTGATGGATCCAATTTTTCAACGTGGAAGATTCAAATGGAGGCATTGTTACATAAGAGTAGACTGCTTCAAATTGTTACTCAAGAATCAGTTATTCCAAATAATGAAACTTTACGTGATCAATGGAATGAAAAAGATCAAGATGCGAGGGCCGACATCATGATTGCACTAGCACCGAAAATTCTATTGTTGGTAAGGAATTTAAAGACATCAAAGCAGATCTGGGACTATTTATGCCAAACGTATGAAAGAAAATCGAAGAGACAAAAAGCTGAAATATATAGAAGTTTATTGAATCATAGAATGTCTGCTGGAGAGTCTATTACAAAATACATAGAAAAATATGATGAGAACTATATAAAGTTGGAAGAAATGGATGGAAAAATTGAAGAAGAACTGCAAGCTGTTATCTTATTAGATGGTTTATCGACTGACTACAGAGAGGTGAAAGCAGCTTTTAATACAGCAAACGAGTTTCCTTCAATGCGAACTTTGAGGTCAAGGCTTTTGGAGTTGCAAGAACTTTCTGAAGTTGTACCAAACGAAGCTTTTAAGGCAAAATACGGAACGAAATATAATAAAACAAGCAAGCCAGGTATGTCTAAATTTTTAACTTGTTATCGGTGTGGCAAACGGGGCCATATGGCTAAAAATTGTAAAACGAGTTTAACAAGAGATCATAGCAACAATGTTAGCTCTAATGGATTTATTGCTAACCACGAAGCATTACAAAATGCAAACCACAGACCAGCTTGGTTCTTAGATAGTGGAGCCACGTCACATATGACATATCAAAATAATATTTTTGAAAATCTTGACACTAACTATACTGGTACTGTTAAACTTGCTGATGAAAATATGATACATGTAAGAGGGATGGGAACAGCCGTAATATATGTGGTAGTAAAAGGAGAGAGTAAACAAATAAAACTATATAATACACTTTGGGTTCCTGATTTAAAAAATAATTTAATGTCAACCAGTAAAGCAACAGATAATGGTTCTATTATAGAAATGAAAGGTGATTTCGCTAACATAATCAAGAATGGTACAGTTTTAGTCGAAGCTTATAAAAATAATGGCCTCTATACAATCAATCTTGGTGAATTGCATAATTGTTATACTGTGAATTCGGAACACCAAAGTATAGCTGAGTTGTGGCATAAAAGGTTTGGTTACTTGAACTATCATTCATTAAAGCAACTAAACTTGAATGAAATGGTTCTAGGTATGCCAAATATTAGTTCAGGTCATATTGAATGTACTGTATGCATAAGAAGTAAACAAGCTCGTGAAAAATTCCATAAGAAAACCGGAAAATCTTCAACGCAAGTATTAGAACTGATTCATTCAGACATTTGTGGTCCAATGAAGTCTGAATCATTGGGTAGAAAACTTTATTTCGCAACATTTGTAGATGATTTTTCTAGAAATGTTACCGTTTAATTTTTAAAAAACAAATCAGAATATATAGAAGCTTTCAAAGAATTTAAAATGAAAGCTGAACTAGAAACTGGTAATAAGATCAAAATTTTAAGAACTGATAATGCTAAGGAGATGATATGTGGCCAGGTAGAAAGTTACTTAAACTCAAATGGTATAAAACATCAGTTGTCTGTAGAATATACACCACAACAAAATGGAGTAGCGGAACGCATGAACCGAACACTTGTTGAAATGCGAAGATGTTTTATGTTGGAAGCAAATCTTCCAGTAATTTTATGGGCTGAGTGGATACATACTGCTGCATATATTCGAAATAGATGTCCCACAAATTTAAATGAAAATAAAACTCCGTTTGAAATATGGACAAGCAAAAAACCTCATGCAAAACATTTACGAAGAATTGGTAGTAAAGCATATGTTTTAAATAAAAAACCTGGAAAAGACAAATGGCAATGTAGAAGTGAAGAATATATATTAGTGGGGTACTGTGATGATTCTAAAGCATATAGATTATGGAAACCAGGTGACAGAAAAATAGTTAAAAGTCGTGATGTAAAGATTTTGGAGAATCAAATTTCAGAATTAAAAACCATATCATTGCCAGATAATAACAATGAAGGGTTTATAGATATCGAAATAAATTTTCGTCAAAATAATAATCAAAAGAAATCTAATACAAATAATATACATGATGAAGATAATGAAATTTTTGAAGATTCTGTTGAATATCCTTTGAATAGTATTGAGGATAATCCTATTATCCGATCAAAAGAAGTTAAAGCAGTTGAAGATCAAACGAGTAATTCAAGTTCAATTAAATCTCGTTTGAGATCTTGGAAATTTATTGGTCAAGAAAGCGCTCAAATAACTTTTGAACAAAATCCAAAAACTTTAACTGATGTGCAGAAATCTATTAATAAAGAAGACTGGTTACTTGCAATGCAGAATGAATATAGCTCCTTAATTCAGAATAGAACGTGGAACTTGACTGACTTACCGCCTGGAAGAAAACGCGTGGGTTGCAAATGGGTTTTTACAACGAAGTTTAATTCTGATGGTAGTATTGAGAAGCGAAAAGCAAGGTTAGTGGCGAAGGGCTATATACAACAGTTTGGTATAGATTATATGGATACATATGCACCAGTTGTGCGTCAAGGTTCACTAAGACTAATATATGCATTGTCGGTTGAAAAGGATTTAAAACTTAGGCATCTTGATGTATCATCTGCATTTTTAAATGGAGAAATCGATGAAGATATATACATGGACCAACCTGAGGGCTTTATCGATAATATGAATCCAAATAAAGTTTGCAAGCTGAGAAAAGCTATTTATGGCTTAAAACAAGCAGGCCGACAGTGGTTTAAGAAGATTCATAATGTTTTTATGAAGTGCGGCTTGGTACAATCAAAATACGATCAGTGCATCTACTACAAAAATGAAAATAATAATATTTTACTTATTGGATTATATGTTGATGATATAATAATTGGATATAACGACGATAATTCTTTTAAAATATTATATGAATCTTTGCAGAATAATTTCGAAGTCAAAGATTTGCAGAAACCAAAATATTGTATTGGTTTAGTTATCAAATATGGTGATGATCAACTTTCAATTTCTCAACCGGGCTACATTAAAAATTTAGTGGAGAAATATGGTCTGAGTAACAGCAAACCAAAAAAGTTACCTATACCAGCAAAAATAAGTCTAGAAAAAGTGCCGAAAGTTGATGGTGAAGCTGAGAAAATCGATGGAGTAAAATATCAAGAGTTAATTGGATCATTGTTACACGTTGCATTATATAGTAGACCTGATATTTCTTGATGTTATCACAGTTTTCAAAAGATCCTAGAAGACAGCATTGGAATTGCGCTTTACAAATAGTCAAATATTTGAACACAACTAGGAACACAGTTCTAACTTATAAAAAGACAGGGTTACCAATAACTGGTTATGTTGATGCTAACTGGGCACAAGATGTCAATGATCGAAAGTCACAATCTGGTTTTTGTTATATATTTGCAGGTGGTGCAATTAGTTGGGACTCCAAAAAGCAAAAAGTTATAGCAACTTCAAGTGCAGAGGCTGAGTACGTAGCTCTCAGTGAAGCGGCAAAGGAAGCGGTTTATTTAAATTACTTATTAAATGAATTAGGATTCAAGATGCCAAATCCCATTGATATTTACAGCGATTCGCAAAGTGCACAGCACATGGCAAAGTATGGAACCCACCATTCAAGAGCAAAGCATATTGACTACAAATACCATTACATTAGAGATGTAGTTGAGAAAAAAGTAGTGGACATAAAATACATTTCAACAAATGAGATGCCTGCAGATTACCTGACCAAACCGGTTTCAAAAATTAAACATTACCTTTGTGCTGAATCTATGGGCTTAGAATTTGAAGAAAATACAATTTGAGGAGGTGTGTTGAATTTACAAAATGTACTTTATTAAATTCTACTTTGTTTTTATTATATAATTTATTTTAATCACTGAAGTTTGTTTTTATATGTTTGTAAATACAAAAAATATTTTTCATTATTAAATAGAACACTTTTATAAAACAAGGTCGGGTTCTATAATTTCAATATGGCCAAGCTGAATTAACATATTTTTTTATTTATATTAATACGTTCAGTTTTATTGAATTAATGAAAATTTTAAATTACTAAGAGTTTTTTTATGTTGAAAAGTATTATTATTTATATCCAATCAGTTTTTAGCAGAACGTATCAGTACCGATTTCAAGGCCGCTACACCTCTCATCATCGTTCAATTGTCCATCTTTACAATTTTCGTAAAGTGGATACTTTTGAGAAGAATATCAACTATTTAACCAGTTTTCAAGAGAAATAGAATACGAGAATTAATTTTTGATTCATTTTTTATTCTACATATTGAAACAATTCTGGTTAGTACGAAATTCCCTTATCACTGTTTGGAAATTACTAACAATCAACACAAACTCATAGTCCGTTATCATCGAAGTATTGTACTTTGCAGTTTAACGTTTTGTTGTTTTTACTCTATGTATTAGGGATATTCACATTTTACTGTGACCCTTGTTATTAGGGTATGTAGCTCGTGGTCAAGCTGAATTAAAATATTTTTTTATTTATATTAATACAATCAGTTTTATTGAATTAATGAAAATTGAAAATTACTAAGAGTTTTTTTATGTTGGAAAATATTATTATTTATATCCAATCAGTTTTTAGCAGAACGTATCAGTACCGATTTCAAGGCCGCTACACCTCTCATCAGCGTTCAATTGTCCATCTTTACAATTTTCGTAAAGTGGATACTATTGAGAAGAATATCAACTATTTAACCAGTTTTCAACAATTTTTTATTCTACATATTGAAACAATTCTGGTTGGGTGATTTGGTATGGAGGTCTAGTCAGTCGAGTCAATTCTAATCAGTTCCAGTTCAGTTCTATTCTAATCAGTTCTCTTTAACACGTATTAAAAACCTGATCAAACACCAGCGTTAAAAAGCGGGTCCCTGAGACGGTTATAATTTAATAAATATTGAATAGAAAACAAAAATGAAAATCTAAATAAACTAAAGTTAATAACTAACTTGTGTTCTTAATTTCAAAAATAAGTTACAAAATAAATTGTAACAATATATCTGTAGGAAAATTACTGGTAATAACGTCAGTAATGCATGCAGCGGTATTTTGCTGCCGTTGGTATTTTTGTTGGTTGAGGGAAAATAACTCAACGTCAGTATGTGTGTGCAGCGTATGTTCTGCTGTCGCTGATACTTCTGTTGGTTAGGGGAAAATGACTCATAACATGCGCTTCAAACAACCTGAGAGAATCGTCTATGTCTGAAGGTGTTCTCAGCGGCATTTTTTCCGAGCAATGCGCACTCAGATATTTTCTGTATTTCAGTCAGTTAATACGTGCAGATGTCGTCGCTAAATCACATGTTGTGTGTGAGTAAATAGTGACAATTGTAGGCGAGTGGTCTGAAGATAAGTCGAAAGATGCTTCAACTTCAACCATCTCGCTGGGCACGCCTTTCGTAATTCCAAAGTCGATAACATCAGAAATTTTTTGTCGATCTGTTGGCCAATATGTTGGCTGTCCACTTGAAACTACATTCAAACCCATTTTAGATATTGTATCGAATAAAATTCGTCCCTTAGGTGTGATTAAACGTGAACCCCAAAATGTGTGTTTAGCATTGTAGTCGCCAGCTGCTAGAAAACGGAGGCCCAGTGATTTATAAAAAGCCGTATATTGACTCTCGGTAATTGAGAATCTGGGGGGCGAATAGACAGATGATATTACAAGTTTTTGATAGTAAGTTTCGATGCAGATGTTCGTTGCTTGAAGATAATCTTCACAAAAATCATTCAACAGGTGGTGTTTTATTCGCGTTTTTATTAGAATTCCCGAACCACCACAAGCTCTGCCACGGGGATCCTTGGTGTCGTAAAAATTATATCCACTAATTCTGAAACAGCTTCGAGGTGTCAAATGAGTTTCTGAGATAAGCATAACATCGATTTGTTTATCCTGAAGAAAATATTCTATTGCGTTTTTATGTTGGCAGATGCCGATTGCGTTCCAAAAACAGATTTTTAAGTTCATGGTTTGCTTAGTTCAGCCTGCAACAAGGTAGACTGCATTTTCAACATTTCCTGCATCATACAGGACATGTTGAGAGTAAATGTATTTACAGTTTGTATTAAGCTCTCAATTGTGGCTTCAATACGACTAAAATTATACCCCGAATCTTCATTTACATTTACGGTTTTTTGCGCCGTACTCTGATTGCTTTTTAAAATACTAGCGTATGAAAATTTGTTGTTAGATTGTTGTTGAGCACTAGTCGCGTTAGACTTGAAAATGTTTCAAAATTGATTTTGGCTGGTGGACGGTTGAGGTAACTGTGGATAGTTAATAGGGGTTTTAGGCTGAGCGGGAGTAGCATTGGTTTTTTTTGGTTGATGAATTCTTAAAAAACGAGTAAAGGGGGCAGCCTCTATAGTTGGCAGTGTGGTTTCAGCCGCAATTGCCACATTTTTTCGCCTTGGGATCACCTTTTATTTTATCACAGTTAGCAGTACTATGTAACTCACCACATACAACGCAGACTGTAGGCAACTTGCAGTAAGTCTTCGTGTGCCCAAATTCTTGGCAGTTCAGGCATTGAACAGGTCCAGCTCTTTTATGTGGAAGCTCAACAGTAACTCTTCTATGCAACAAGTACTTTAAGTCATATATTGGATGTGCTTCATTCTTTTTTATTTTTATGCCATCTGGCTGTAACTCGACTCTAAATATTGGTTGGGGGATTTTTTCTCTATTTTTAATGTTTGAGACATTTTTCACCTTGTAGCCACTATTTTCAAGGCCAGACTTGACCTCTTCTGGATCCACGCTAGAGTCTATACCTTTTATTACGACTGTTAGACCTTTAGCACTTTTTAATTGGTACGTGTAGAAGTTTTTATTTTTAGATTCTAAATCTGAAACAATTTTTCGGTAATTATTTTCATGAGCTACCTGAATATTTGTTTCATTGATGTTTCCGCGCTTAATTGGAGTTACATAAAATTCATTTTCTCCAATTAATGAGATAAGACCTTTAAACAGCAAACTGGAATTCTGCTCTCTTAAATATATGGGTGGGGGCTTACTCGAACTTATTGTAGTTGTGTCTTCATCGCCTTGTTCAGATAAAATCGCGAAACGATTTCCGGAATTTATTATATTGTTTTTTCCATCTCTGGGAACTTTCGATGTTGAAGCAATTTGAGCTGATTTTGGACTTCTTCCCCTTTTTAACACGGTTATGTATCTTTCCATTCCTGTTTGAATTTTATTATCATTTATTGTACTCACCGCATCTACCATTCTGTGCACGTTGGTCACCTTGTTACTTATTGTTTGTTTGTTTGTTTGTACAGCTAAGCTGACAAGTTTGCTGATGGGTGCAATTGTTGTTGCTTCTTGATCACTATTTAACATGTTCAGAGATAATGATCGCGCACGAGTATTTGTGTTTTCTGTTAAATTCAGGTTTTTGTTTAATTCATTTTTTTTCTTGTCGTCATCAGCGACTAAAGTTATATATTGTATATTCCTACTGCTTGTAGGATTATTGTTGTTTTTGTCAGAAGATGAACTCATCAGAGTTCTCTTTTTTTATTTTCACTTATATTAGTTTGTGTATGCAAATATTTATGTATATTGCACACAAGCAAAAAATAAAATAAAACCAGTAAAATAAGTGTTCAATAAATGTTTTGTTTTTTTATATTTTTTGTGACTTGAAAATATTTTTTTTATTTTTTTTTTATATTCAGTTGCGACGATTATAAAAACGCGTCTGTTCACTACGAGAGTTGAAACTGATTGGATGTTGAAAAATATTATTATTTATATCCAATCAGTTTTTAGCAGAAAGTATCAGTACCGATTTCATGGCCGCTACACCTCTCATCAGCGTTCAATTGTCCATCTTTACAATTTTCGTAAAGTGCATACTAATTGAGAAGAATATTAACCATTTAACCAGTTTTCAACAGAAACAGATTACGAGAATTAATTTTTAATTCATTTTTTGTTCTACATATTGAAACAATTCTGGTTAGTAAGAAATTCCCTTATCACTGTTTGGAAATTACTAACAATCAACACAAAGTCATAGTCCGTTATCATCGAAGTATTCTACTTTGTAGTTTAACGTTTTGTTGTGTTTACTCTATATATATATTAGGGAAATTCACATTTTACTGTGACCATTGTAATTAGGGTACGTAGCTCGTGCCCAAGCTGTATTAACATATTTTTTATTTATATTATTACAAATAAATGTAATTATTATTCGAACTTAAATTGATATACCTATGAGAAGTAAAATTATTTAGGCTTAAGTTCAGTTTTATTGAATTAATGAAAATTCAAAATTACTAAGAGTTTTTTATCGTGTAAAATATTATTATTTATATCCAATCAGTTTTTAGCAGATTTAGTTGAGGGAATTTCGTACTAACCAGAATTGTTTCAATATGTAGAATGAAAAATGAATTAAAAATTAATTCTCGTATTCTATTTCTGTTGAAAACTGGTTAAATAGTGTATATTCTTCTCAATAGTATCCACTTTACGAAAATTGTAAAGATGGACAATTGAACGCTGATGAGAGGTGTAGCGGCCTTGAAATCGGTACTGATACGTTCTGCTAAAAACTGATTGGATATAAATAATAATATTTTTCAACATAAAAAAACTCTTAGTAATTTTCAATTTTAACGTTAAATTACAAAGTAGAATACTTTATGATAACGGACTATGAGTTTGTGTTGATTGTAAGTAATCTCCAAACAGTGATGAGGGAATTTCGTACTAACCAGAATTGTTTCAATATGTAGAATAAAAAATGAATTAAAAATTAATTATCGTAATCTGTTTCTGTTGAAAACTGGTTAAATAGTTGATATTCTTCTCAATAGTATCCACTTTACGAAAATTGTAAAGATGGACAATTGAACGCAGATGAGAGGTGTAGCGGCCTTGAAATCGGTACTGAAACGTTCTGCTAAAAACTGACTGGATATAAATAATAATATTTTTCAACATAAAAAAACTCTTAGTAATTTTAAATTTTCATTAATTCAATAAAACTGAACTTGAGCCTAAATAATTTCATTTCTCATAGATATATCAATATAATTTCGAATAATAAATAAATACATATATGTTATAGTGGGCACGAGCTACATACCCTAATAACAAGGGCCACAGTAAAATGTGAATTTCTCTAATATATAGAGTATATAGCGAAATCGCTGGTCATTCGCTAGCTACGCCGACTGATGGGTATATATGTACATCAGTGAAGGGCACACACATACTCTCTCATATGTGTTGGTGTGGGAAGCAGCAAAAACCGAACGACGGTCAATAATAATACACTCGAAAAATTTGTCTGTTGACAAAAGTAAAATACATATCTTGCCTTTTTGTATTTTTATTTGATTTGAAGTTTTTTTCAATAATACTTTTTATGTTAATATTATAATAACGAAAACAATACTCATTTAATAATAAACTAGTTACACAACGAATGAAAGAAAATATAATATTTAATAAGTAAAGAAATATCGAGAAAACATAAAACTTATTAAAAACGAAGCCCTCAAGATTGATAATTTATTAAATTCGATAATTAAAATAAAAAGTTCGAATAAAACCAAAATTATAAAAAAAAAAATCATCTTCCCATTCTTCATTGAACATTTTGCTTTGAGTGTATATAAAAAAAACTGTAAAGCGAGGTCTTACTCAAACAAGTGCTGATCAGCGACTGGTTTGATTTACTTTGACGAAGTGATAACAAAGCAACAACCGAACGTTTATTCTCATAAGCTACACGAAGATGCTTATAGTATACAGTCGTGTGTCGACGTCGCGCAAACAGAATTTTCTTGCTATACACGTGTGTATAGCATTTCAAAAAAAGCCCTTCACTGATGCACATACATATGTATGTATATAATCAAAAGAAAAATTGCATCATCCGCTTAACAATTCATGTTTTCATCTTGACGTACATATAAGGTTATTGTGATTTGTTCGTCGTTTGTGGAGAGATGGTACGCAAACAAATAATGCTCGGAACACAATTGGGACGAACGACGAATTTTTCGTTGCGAATATTCGTCGTCAAAAATAGAACACATGTATGCATATGAAAGTGAACACAACACCGACGACGACGAAATTCGTTGTGCGTGACGAATTCTCTGAAAGATTTATTTCTATTTCATACGCCGACGATCGACGAACAAATCAGTACAGAGTTACCTTGTTTTTTTTAGTTTTCAAATATATTAGTAAATAATCTTAATTTTTACTTTAATAAGTGCTTCTTTTTATGATATAGATCTTTTCAGTTAAATAAACATAATTATTAATGATAAAATTTCTTTTTAATGGTTTTTTGTTAATGTTTTATTTTTCAAGAAATTATTTTCTATATGCGGTAACACTATCATCTGTTATGTATGTATGCATATGCAACCAAAATTTGAATACAAGATAAATAAATACATAAATATTTAATAACAAATGAATAAAGATGGACAAAAGTGAAATTTTAATAGAAGAAGTCAAAAAATATGAATGCCTTTATAATCTGGGATCCAGAGATTATAAAAATGTTAAAAAAAAGACGGAAATATGGAACCAAATTGGGAGTGCCATCAACTTAAACGGTTAGTATAAATTAAGAAATTTTGTATGCAAGAATATACATATGTACATATGGATGTACATGCACAATCATCTTTACGCGTAAACTCTAAAATATATGTACATTTGAAGGTGATGCATGCAGAAAACGCTGGAGAGGGCTCCGGGATACGTATAAGAGGTATAAACGTGCTGCTCAACTGGCTTCAAGTAGTGGTGCACCAACTCCATCCAAAAAATGGAAGCATATGGGTTCGCTGCTATTTTTAGACAGCTATAAAGATGCACGACCGTAAGTATCTAAATACATACATATGTACATTCTATCAATACCATGTCTATTAATATATCTTTTATGTATTTATGAACAAAGAACAATCGGAAGCGTTGAACATATTGAAATCGATGTGGACAGTATCTTCGATTGCACTTTTTCAATCACATCTGATCCCACTACATATACGGACGAAAGTGCGACTGAAGCAATCGAAGTTCCGCGTCGTAAATATAGTAAAAAGCAAGCGGATAAAGAAGTTACCTCCGTTTTTAAAGAGCTAATGAAAGAGTGTGATGATACGGTGAAGGAGTTAGCTTCAACAAACATAGAAGAAAAAGACCAAGACTCTACCGCAATACTTTTTAAAAGTTTGGCCAAAAAAATTTCTGAAGCAAATTTGAGTCAAGCGGTTGTAGCTGAATTAGAAATTAAAGTCATGAACTTGGTATATGAAGAAATACGCAAAAACTCCCCAACCTGATATTTAAATTTATTTGTTTGTTTTTTATATTTTTATCTGTATTTTTTTTAGATTTTGTTCTACCTTATTTGTTTTTCTTTTATTATTAGTACTGAATTACTTAGTTTTTTTATTTAACTTTATTAACTTTATTTTCTATTTACATACTTATGAACATACTTATGTATGTATATACATAATTATTTACATTAGTATGTATGCATGTATTTCTTTGTGTTAGAAGAATACATAATACGTATTATGTATAAGTACATAAATGAAATGTATTGATTTTTATTTGTAATTAATATAACATTTTATTGTAGCAAATAGTCAAGAATTTGTTTTCAAAAATTAATAAATTTGTTATGGGTTAGCTAATCTATCTATGTATGTACATATACTTTTGCACTTCATTGGTAGCTAAATATCAACTCATCAGTAGATCTTTACCATTCATTTAAGTTTCAAAACTTATCTACTTATACATGAACTCCAAAATATTATCGGGTAATTACTATAGCACAAGCAAAATATTTTTAAAAAATCTTAAAAATATCATAACAAATAATTTTTTATGATTCGAATCTGTTCACTGTTTATGTATGAGTAGATGAGTTTTGAAACTTTTCAAACATGAATGGTAAAGATCTACTGATGAGTTGATATTTAGCTACCAACGAAGTGCATAAGTATACATATGTACATTAGTGTGTACCAAAAAAAAATTTTTCTTGTTCCCCCACCTTTTTTTGAAAGCTTATAGGGTAAAGTATTTTTGTGATTTTTTTCAGATTTTTCGGAAGAGGTTTAGAGGTCGCTAAAATCGAATTTAACCAAAAAATCGGGTTTTCTCGACTTTTTTTGAATTTCGCACATTACTCGGCCCATTAGCACGATTTTCTTTGTTACTAAGTCAATTTTTTTAAAGAAAACTGTTCAAACTTTACTTCTCTGTGCAGATATTATAAGTTTTGGTAATATTTTTGCTCATTTGGGTACCATTTATGACATTTTTTTGTAAATTTAGCATAAATTTTAAAAATAATGCTTTGTAACTTTTAAAATTTTTATTGAAGCTAAAAAAACTAAAGATTCAGTTTAAAATGTGGATAAATTCTGAGTCATTTAAAAAAATAAATATTGAATTTGCTCTTACCGTTCCAAAGTTATACCCTTTTTAAGTTTTGTACTCATTTTGTGTATATACAAAAATCTATTAAAAAATAATAAATACTCATTTTGTGAAATTAAAAATATAATAGATTTTAATAGATTTTTGTATATACACAAAATGAGTACAAAACTTAAAAAGGGTATAACTTTGGAACGGTAAGAGCAAATTCAATATTTATTTTTTTAAATGACTCAGAATTTATCCACATTTTAAACTGAATCATTAGTTTTTTTAACTTCAATAGAAATTTTAAAAGTTACAAAGCATTATTTTTAAAATTTATGCTAAATTACAAAAAAATGTCATAAAGGGTACCCAAATGAGCAAAAATATTACCAAAACTTATAATATCTGCACAGAGAAGTAAAGTTTGAACAGTTTTCTTTAAAAAAATTTACTTAGTAACAAAGAAAATCGTGCTAATGGGCCGAGTAATGCGCAAAATTCAAAAAAAGTCGAGAAAACCCGATTTTTTGGTTAAATTCGATTTTAGCGACCTCTAAACCTCTTCCGAAAAATCTGAAAAAAAATCACAAAAATACTTTACCCTATAAGCTTTCAAAAAAAGGTGGGGGACCTATAAAAATCGAAAAATTTTTTTTTTTGGGACACACTAATGTACATACATAGATAGATTAGCTAACCCATAACAAATTTATTAATTTTTGAAAACATATTTTTAATTTAAATAACAAATATGTATGTATTGAATTAAAAAAAATGTAATTGAATTAAAAAAAATCATTGTTTAATTTTCAAATAAATGGTTGGCTAACTCATCTCTTAAAGAAAATGCATTTGTTGATGAGCGGTTGGCATGAGAAATGCGAAAAGAAGCTACGTGTTCAGTTGACTGCCTCCACGTTCCGGGAACGGAAATTCCATTCTCATGATGATCCACCATATTTTCATCAAAATATCCGCTGCTTCTATCTAACATTAGATAGTTGTGGAGAACTATTGTTGCCAATATTATTTTATCCACATTTTTGGGAGATGCTTGAATTTTTGTATGTAAAATTCTCCACCTATTTGTTCAAATTCCGAAAGTGTTTTCAATGTAAACACGAGCAGAAGATAACTTTTTGTTGAAATTTTGCTTCATGCCAGGTAAACTTCGTCCAGGGTATGGTCGCATTATATTACTTTTTAGAGGGAAAGCATTATCACCCACAAAAAAATACGGAAAAGACTTGTCTGAGCCTGAGTATAATATAAGAAATGTAATTATAGACACATATGAACATATTTTAAATTTATTTGTATATTAATAACGTCACCTAAAATGCAAAAGAGTCTAACAAAAAAAAAAAAACAAAATCGAAAACATTTTGTTTTCTAATTCCAAAAATACCCCAATTTTAAGAAATGGAAATAATATTCACAAACTTTATTAGTTTTTGGTTTCTGCTGTAAAATTTTGAAACGAGATGATATGTTCTTTTGCCTTTAGATGACGTTATATTTCTTACCAGGTAGATTATCATCGGGGGGAAGATCAATATTTTTTCTCAATATCATTTTTCCAAATACACTTTTAGCAAGTACTCCACCGTCACTTTGACTGCCATATGCTCCAACATCAACAAAAACAAAATTGTAGTCTGCATCACATGCCGCCATTAATACAATGCTAAAAGTATTTTTATAATTGTAAAAAAGTGAACCGCTGTTTTTTGGACAAAATATTTGGATATGTTTCCCATCAATGGCAGCAAGACAATGCGGCATTCCTGTTTTCACATAAAATCTATTAAAATGCAAAAATTGTAATTTGGGCAGCTGCTAGCAAGTACTTTCACAAACCTGTCGGCAATAGCTTTCCACTCGCACCGATTAGGCTGGGCAAGATACACTTCATGTAACTCAGCCCAGATTGCATCGCAACTCTCATAAATGATTTTTCTAACCGTCGATACACCCATTTTGTACGTCCATGCCAAGAATTGTGTACTGCAACCATGTGCTAGATACCTAACAATAATTTAAATTGTTCTTTTGAAAATATGTAGAGATCATTTTATTAACAAGCACTTACAATATAGTTAAACCCAATCGTGTCTCCTCATTAATAGGCTTTCTTTTTGAAAACCTTTGCAACCGTTCTTTTAGCAATATTAGAAGGGTGTTGAACTTTTCTATTGTCATCCTTGTTGCTTTAAAAAAATTTTCTTCATCCTTGAACTTTAGTTCCGCAAAACCAATGGTTTGAAATCCCAAGTTGTCCCGCGTAATGTTCATTGGCCGTACCCACCACCTTCTTCGCAAACGTTTCCGTACAAGCAAAAAAGCTTTAACCGTCATACACATTATATTTATCAATTTAATAATTTTCACAAAACGCACTATTCTTTGATTCATATTTTTAGAATTTTATATATTTACTAGCTTATCCCGATCTGCTTCGCTACCCCCCTCGTTATAAAATAAAATTAAAAGTATTTATATATTCTATTGTGAAAATTTAATGACGATCGGTCCAGTAGTTAAGACTATATTACGATTTTTAATTTTCCTAAAATGGGGCGTGGTCCCACCCACTTTTCTTCTGGTACGTATTCCAAATTATGCCAATACTATATGTACCAAATATCATCGACGTAGGTCAAAAAATGCCCAAAATATGGCGATTTAAATTTTTGGGCTATATGGGCGGTGCCACGCCTCTTTGTCCAATCAAAACTTCATATAGGCTATTATTCCTTCCAGAGTCACAGTAACATGCTGTGAAAGTTTCAGGAAGATCGGTCCAAGGGTTTGGTTTTCCTAAAAAAGGGGCGTGGTCTCACCCACTTTTCTCCTGGTACGTATTCCAAATTATGCCAATACCATATGTACCAAATATCATCGACGTAGGTAAAAAAATGCCCAAAATATGGTGATTTAAATTTTTGGGTTATGTAAGTGGTGCTACGCCTCTTTGTCCAATCCCGCCCATATTTGCAGCAGCACTAAAAAAATGCACACCAAACCGACGTACCAAATTTTGTCCAAATACCGTTATCAGGAGCAGAAATAATAGATTTTTAATTTGTAGTTTGTATGAGATGTACCACGCCCCTTTGTCCAATCCCGCCCATATTTGCAGCAGCACTTAAGAAATGCATACCAAACCGACGTACCAAATTTTGTTCAAATACCGTTATCAGGAGCAGAAATAATAGATTTTTAATTTGTGGTTTGTATGAGAGGTACCACGCCCCTTTGTCTAATCCCGCCCATATTTGCAGCAGCACTTAAGAAATGCACACCAAACCGACACACCAAATTTTGTTCAAATACCGTTATCAGGAGCAGAAATAATAGATTTTTAATTTGTGGTTTGTATGAGAGGTACCACGCCCCTTTGTCCAATCCCGCCCATATTTGCAGCAGCACTTAAGAAATGCACACCAAACCGACGTACCAAATTTTGTTCAAATACCGTTATTAGGAGCAAAACTAATAGATTTTTAATATTTGGCTTGTATGGGAGGTACCACGCCCCTTTGTCCAATTGGACCGAATTGTAAATCTAAACCATCCGGAGCGCAACCCACACGCATACAAAAAAATCTATGCAAATCGGTCCAGCCGTTTAGGAGGAGTTCAGTCACAACGATCGTACAGTAGAATTATATATATAAAGATGTATTTATTTTTGTCACAGACAGCACACAACTTTTTTGATTATAATGACAGTATTTTCAAAACACGCGAAAAATTATATAAAAAAACTTGAGTTGCACCCAAATCCACTTGCGCGCAATATTCTTCATTATAGAGGCCACACCCGGCTGAAAAGAAGGGATACTCTTTTTCTCAGCCGTTCACGAGAGATGTAAAACAACAAAAATTAACCGTTGAAATTAAAAATTTTGTTTAGCATTGGCTAAACTTCTATTTAATATTTTTTAGATTTAAGATTTGAAAAACTTATTGATAATTCAATTTAAATAATTAAAGATTCAATAAATAATAAAATTATCAAAAAAAAAAAAAATGACAGCTGGTATTTGTTCGTCCCAATTGTGCGCCACACTGCGAATTTACGCAACGAACTTTTACCAACGAATTCGTCGTGCTTGACGAAATTCGTCGTTCGTCCCAATTGTGTTCCCAGTGTTATAAATGTAAAATCACTGTTCATTTAAATGTAGTAATAAAAGAAATGATTTATTTTAAAATGCTTGGATGTTTATTATTTATAATTTATGTTCTGGACAGCCGCTTGTGCGACTGTCCAGTTTGCGACACAATTATTAACTTAATTATAATTTCTTAATTAATCTAAATAATGCTACAATATTCTATGTCTTAAAACTAACACATACACAAAGTATGTGTGGGAATATGCATGATCAGCATAATACATTCTGATCATACAATTGGAATGTGGACAATAACAAAAGTGTTATGTTTCACTTGCTGCATGCAGACGGCATGCAGTAGTGGTTAGTCAAACACACTACACCTCCCTTTTTCAGAAAGAATAATCAATACTGAGTTGATTATTCTTACTAGTAATAAAAAAATTATAAAATTAAAAAATGCAGGGATTTTTAGGGAATATACCTTCCCTCCCTTTTTAGAAAATGTTAATTCATATATTATTAAAAATTTTATTATATAAAAAAAAATTATAGGATTATTACTAATAATTGTGAGAATAAAGTATAGCTGGTAAAATGTGTACAGTTAATAAAGCATACTCAAAATTATATAAAAAATTAAAGTAAGGGTTATATATTTTAATTAATATGTAATATTTATAAAGATAAAGAACTTTGCATATAACAAAATTATGAAAATAGAGTAAAAATTATATATTTAAAAAAATTAAAGTAAATGTAATATATGTATTATTTTATTTGTTGGATATATTTTAATGTTTAATTGGGGATATATTAATGATTATTTGGGTATATTTTAATGTTTATTTGACGTCAATTTTTTCTTTTACATGCATGCATGAAAAAATTATTTTATTATAAGATTGTATTTTTCTCTTAAAAAAAAAATTCTTAACTATTCATTACAAAAAAAAATTCTTAACTATTCATTCACTTTGTTTATATTAATTATTTATTATGCAATTAAAAAAATTTTCAAAAAAATTTGTTGCACTAATGCAAAAACAAAATTCATTTTAAACAATATACTTTGATTTCAAATGTATCATACCTCGATTTTACCTTTATTTATTTCTTTTCTAAATTCAAAATTATTCGAAAACAGGACAAAAAAATTTAATTCATACTTCTATTCATTTACTTTCTTCTTTTTTTTTTTTTTTGTTCGGTGGTGATTTTATTTATTATTTTTTTTTGTGTGAGCACAATAGTTATATCTGCATCTTGCAAGATTTCAATACCTTTCTCTTTGAAGGTTTTCAATACTCATTCCTAGGTTATTAAGCGTACTATCATCTAGTGAAAGTCGCAATGTTGTCAGAGCAATATTATCAGCTACTTTTTCAAGCTTTAGAAAGTGGTGACCTAAGTCTACATTTCTATTTATAATTTTGTCGTTCAACTCAAATTTGGAAAGTACTCGCTTTCCTTTTTTATATTTTCATTTATTTTCATTTTTAATTTAGTGAAGTAGTCTAGGTACTTCACAGTGCTCATGGGCATTTATCGCCTCATATATTTATTTCTAAACCAACCGATAATAATTATGTTTGAAAAATCTTTCAAAGTTCGAAGTACATTGAAGTATTACTTTATATTAAAAAATCATGGCATTACCAAAAATGTAAAGAAAAATCTGTTATTAGGTTTTCAAAAAAAAAATTCTATATTTTTATGGAATATTTCACCATATTATTTTTCAAAATTCGAAGTATGATCATTAAAATTATTTCATTAATATTAATGGCTAGTGAATCAATTTATAAATATAGTAATTATAGAAATTTATTTTTATTAAATATTATTATGTTAATAATTTTATTAATTCTTACATTTTGTAGAATAAATTTATTTATATTTTATTTATTTCCTGAAAGAAGCTTAATTCCTACATTATTTTTTAAAGTAAAAAATGTTTCTGATACAAAATATATATATCAACTGGAGGGACTCGTGAGTTTCTCAGTGACATACATATTAGTTATAATTTTATTTAATTTATTTTTGATGTTATCGACTGGAGGGACTCATAAGTATCTCAGCGATAAATCTTATATGTATATTTTCTTTAAAGCGAAAAAAAAATAAAAGACAAAACATAGCCTTATATTTTCTTTTGAGAAAAAATATTACATTAGTTAAAAATATATGTTTGTATATTTAAATTAAACATAGAGCACAAAATCATATTTAGAAAAGTGTCGTTTGAATCCTTAATTCTTTGTGCTTTTAGTTATATGGATTTTTCAACATACGACATTTCTTTCATTTTTACAGTAAACACATTATATTAAAATGGTGACTTTTTATCTGTTTTATTATTCGTATGTGTTTTTCTTTTTCATTATTTACTTTATCAAAAAAATTTCAATTTCCAATTACTTCATTTTATTCTTACACTCCCTCCCTCCATTCAAAAAAAAATTCCATTTTCAATTATTTCATTTCACTAAAGAAATTTCAATTTTCAATTATTTCATTTTACTAAAAAAATTTCAATTATTTCATTTCACTAAAAAAATTTCAATTTTCAATTATTTCATTTTACAAAAAAAATTTCAATTATTTCATTTCACTAAAAAGAACTTCAATTTACAACTATTTTATTTCAAAAAAATTTAATCTTCAATTATTTCATTTCATAAAAAAATTTCAATTATTTCATTTCACTAAAAAGAATTTCAATTTACAACCTTTTATTTCATTAAAAAAATTCAATTTCTTCAAAACTTTTCAAATTTAATCCATGCTTACATTTCATTTGTGTATGCTACTTTAAAATACATTCGTCACTTACAAACATTGGGATAAAATGCACCTTCAGTCCTTTGGACAATCTTCTCAAACACTACACGAACACAAATCCAACGATGTAACACCAAATCATGTAGTCATATAGATTTTAGTTGATTTCTTTTCTGTGAAGCTGCAAACCAAAACGTGACATTTATTGAGGCTTCTGTCTAAAAGAACAATCCTCTGTGAGCTTAGTATGACCACCAGTTGGCTGGCACAAGATGGTAGCACATCCCGCATATACAACAACGCCTCGAGCGTGGCTAAATACAGTGGTGAGTCCATAGCAACCAGGGCACCTAACGTCCATGAAGTAGGACGAATATTGTTTCAAGGGTGTTGGACCAAATGTCTCAGTTTATGCTTACGCTTTTCTTGAACGGGCAAGGGATTTTTTTTTTTTAACAAAATTATGTTAAATCTCTTTTTTTTTTTATTTTTTATTAATCCTTTTTTTTTTTTTTTTAAATTTTGGCAGGATCGCCATGTTATAAATGTAAAATCACTGTTCATTTAAATGTAGTAATAAAAGAAATGATTTATTTTAAAATGCTTGGATGTTTATTATTTATAATTTATGTTCTGGACAGCCGCTTGTGCGACTGTCCAGTTAGCGACACAATTATTAACTTAATTATAATTTCTTAATTAATCTAAATAATGCTACAATATTCTATGTCTTAAAACTAACACATACACAAAGTATGTGTGGGAATATGCATGATCAGCATAATACATTCTGATCATACAATTGGAATGTGGACAATAACAAAAGTGTTATGTTTCACTTGCTGCATGCAGACGGCATGCAGTAGTGGTTAGTCAAACACACTACACCAGCTTTAGTAATTTCCAAACAGTGATGAGGGAATTTCGTACTAACCAGAATTGTTACAATATGTAGAATAAAAAATGAATCAAATTTTATTCTCGTATTCTATTTCTCTTGAAATTGGTTAAATAGTTGATATTCTTCTCAATAGCATCCACTTTACGAAAATTGTAAAGATAGACAATTGAACGCTGATGCAAGGTGTAGCGGTCTTGAAATCGGTACTGATACGTTCTGCTGAAAACTGATTGGATATAAATAATAATATTTTTCAACATAAAAAAACTCTTAGTAATTTTCAATTTTCATTAATTCAATAAAACTGAACGTATTAATATAAATAAAAAATATGTTAATTCAGCTTGGCCACGAGCTACATAACCTAATAACAAGGGTCACAGTAAAATGTGAATATCCCTAATACATAGAGTAAAAACAACAAAAACGTTAAATTGCAAAGTAGAATACTTTGACGATAACGGACTATGAGTTAGTGTTGATTTTTAGAAATTTCCAAACAGTGATGAGGGAATTTCGTACTAACCAGAATTGTTTCAATATGTAGAATTAAAAATAAATTCTCGTATTCTATTTTTGTTGAAAACTGGTTAAATAGTTGATATTCTTCTCAATTAGTATCCACTTTATGAAAATTGTAAAGATGGACAATTGAACGCTGATGAGAGGTATAGCGGCCTCTAAATCGGTACTGATACGTTCTGCTAAAAACTGATTGGATATACACAAATAATAATATTTTTCAACATAGAAAAACTCTTAGGAATTTTGAATTTTCACTAATTCAATAAAACTGAACGTACAAATATAAATAAAAAAATATGTTAATTCAGCATGGCCACGTGCTACAAACCCTTATAACAAGGGTCACAGTAAAATGTGAATCTCCCTAATACATAGAGTAAAAACAACAAAAACGTTATATTACAAAGTAGAATATTTTGACGATAACGGACTATGAGTTAGTGTTGATTGTTAGAAATTTCCAAACAGTGATGAGGGAATTTCGTACTAACCAGAATTGTTTCAATATGTAGAATGAAAAATGAAATAAAATTAATTCTCGTATTCTATTTCTGTTGAAAACTGGATAAATAGTTGATATTCTTCTCAATTAGTATCCACTTTACGAAAATTGTAAAGATGGACAATTGAACGCTGATTAGAGGTGTAGCGGCCTTGAAATCGGTACTGATACGTTCTGCTAAAAACTGATTGGATATAAATAATAATATTTTTCCACATAAAGAATTTGGAATTTTCATTAATTCAATAAAACTGAACTTGAGCCTACATAATTTTTCTTC
Organism: Lypha dubia; assembly: GCA_947311025.1. Lineage (NCBI taxonomy): Eukaryota > Metazoa > Arthropoda > Insecta > Diptera > Tachinidae > Lypha > Lypha dubia. The sequence goes on along the minus strand of OX371261.1, from coordinate 57,893,492 downwards.
TTATAGATATATCAATATAAGTTGGAATAATAAATAAATACAAATATGTTATAATGGGCACGAGCTACATACCCTACTAACAAGGGCCACAGTAAAATGTGAATTTCTCTAATATATAGAGTATATAGCGAAATCGCTAGTCATTCGCTAGCTACGCCGACTGCTGGGTATATATGTACATCAGTGAAGGGCACACACATACTCTCTCTTATGTGTTGGTGTGGGAAGCAGCAAAAAACGAAGGACGGTCAATAATAATACACTAGAAAAATTTGTCTGTTGACAAAAGTAAAATACATATTTTGCCTTTTAGTATTTTCATTTGATTTGAAATTTTTTTCAATAATTCTTTTTATGTTAATATAATAATAACGAAAACTATATTCATTTAATAATAAACTAGTTACACAACGAATGAAATGTAGTGTGTTTGACTAACCACTACTGCATGCCGTCTGCATGCAGCAAGTGAAACATAACACTCTTGTTATTGTTTAAATATTTGTCCATGCTATGACTGCATGATAAGAGTATACAGAATGTATTATGCTGATCATGCATATTCCCACACATACTTTGTGTATGTGTTAGTTTAAGAAGTAGAATGTTTAAGTTAGACTTAAGATACAGAATAATGAATAGTACAGTTAATAAAGAATCATTAAAGCGAACAGTCGCACAAGCGGCTGTTAGCTAATAACAAAAACTAATAAAAGCATTATTTCATTTATAACATGGCGATCCTGCCAACGAACGAATAAAAATAAATTAATAATAAAATATGGCATTTAAATCCTGCCAGACAAACAAACAAAAAAGGACATTTAACAAAATCAAATATTAAAGTATAATAAAATTAATATTAAAAATAAGATCCTGCTGAACAAATAAATAAGTAAAAAAAAAAAAAATTTAAATTAGACATTGTGAAGCGATTGTTGTAAACGAAAACTAAACTGCATAATTTTAAAATAAATCCCAATTTAATGATGTTATTGTGTATTCAACTTCTGTAACATGTACCACAGCACTGGACGTCGCTTTGTAGCTAAAACCAAGCAAATAACAGCTTCCAAAAACACCAACATCTGTCTTACAAGGTATATCGGAATTTAGGAATTCTCCATTAAAATGCCACTGACGGCAGCATCGTTCTCCATTATACGATTGGCATCAAAACCATTCTTCCTTATTGAAACAACCATCATCGTTGCATAATTGCAATTTCAGAAGATAAATAACAGCGGCCGATAGTATTGGAATAATCAACAATGTGGCAAGTTTGAAAAATTTTATGTTTCTTAATTTAATTTTATTTTTTTTGCAAAGCTATTGTTGGAATTCTTCTCCATTAATTTACTATTTTAATTAAATTAACGATATTGTTATTTATATTTTTTTATCCTCCTAAAAATTGTTGTTAAATATTTTCAATCTACATCCTTAACTAAGTATAATTTTGTGCTCTATGTTTAATCTTTTAATTTAAATATACATACATATATTTTTGAATAGTGTAATATTTTTTTTTTCCTCTCAATTTAAATTTGATTTAAATAAACATGCATATATTTTTGAATAATGTAATATTTTTTCTCAAAATAAATATAAAGTTGTGTTTTGTCTTTTATTTTCGCTTTAGAGAAAATATATATATAAGATTTATCGCTGAGATACTTACGAGTCCCTCCAGTCGATAATATCAAAAATAAATTAAATTAAATTATAACTAATATGTATGTCACTGAGAAACTCACGAGTCCCTCCAGTTGATATATATTCTACTATATAAGGGTAACCGTTTCGATCAGTAATTGGTTCTGATCGATATAAGTCTGATGACCGGTCCTCGGTATACAGAGTATACAGAGTGCTGAAACTTAGACATATGTACCAATTTTTTTTTTAATACGACCTATGACATAAAAAGGGACATACTAATACTCATACAGTTGTGTAAACTTAACTATAAGTAAAACTATTGTAAACTTGATTTTGTGTATGTAAACAACTGTGTGAAGGACAAACTCGACCGGTTAAAGAGATTTGAAATATTAATTTATTTATTTTGAGTTAAATTAAGTTTTGATATATGATTATTCTAGAATAACTTCGTGAAATATAAAGCTTCCTTGATTAGAAGTTTTAAAACCAGATTTTTTTTTTCTTTTGATTTGAGTCAATTCAAACCTCATAATCCTTTTTTAAACGGTGAAATAATTCCGAGCTGAAACACATAGGTGTAAAAGCAAAGAATTTCACATTTTGTATCAGAATTTCAGGAGAAATTTTCTTCATTTACTTCATTTATATTTATTTGTTGAATTCAGTTGAGAAATTTCCTTCATTTACTGAGCAAACTTAATAGTTGCTTTTAAATTGATCCATAATATATCGTTCTAATATCTTTCCTTCATAATGGGAGGCAAAGAATCAAAAATAGAAAATCCCAACGCAAATGTTTTTAATGAAGTAATGGTCATAGTTGAATATCCAGTAGTGTACTTAGCAATAATTATTGCAATACTTTTACTGCAATTCCTAACAACTTTATACCAACTTCACAAAAGATCTTTAAAAAATAAATACGTGAAGAACTTCAGTACCATTTCCGGACTCGACAAAGTCTAGTGAGACGAATGGTGAAACAAATTGGGAATAAATCCTTACAAATTTTAGAGTTTTCATAACACGATCGAATAATACATTGTATAAATATATACAGTTATTGTCAAAAATTGTTATCCTTTGATAAGCGATCAAAGAAAACAGTTTCTTTTCTCCTCATTGTTCATTCGAATGAAACATTGTATAGATGTATACAATTTCCATTGAAAAACAATATTATTATTCTTGTTATGCGTTCAAGGAGAACGTCATACAATCCTTGTAATCCTTGATTAATGATACCATATTATTTTAGTACTCAGTACTATCCTGAAATACAAATTCTGCTTTGAATGTTAATCATTGTAGTACTCATCTGGTCAAATTTATTGTTTCCTGCATTTGTGAAGAAAAATGTTTTGATTTTTGCAATATTTTGCTTTTGTTTTCTTGTTGGATAGACTTCAACAAATTCATTAGAGTGCACGTTGTGCCCTCTTATTTCCAGAAATAAATCCTTGCAATAGAATATATTTGCCTACTATCAAACTATCATATCCTTGGTAAGACTAAGTTTGATTTCATTGCTATCGAGTGATCCTTAAAATTGTCTTTGTTTGGCCTCTCTTCTGCTCATTCTGATTATAGCAAGCAATTTTGAGATTGATTGTAAATGGAATGGGAGAATATTGTGAGAAAGGCGAGAATACTTAAAGAAGAATTCTTGAAATCTTACAAATGTCTTAATAAAGACAGAGAGACAAAGCCAAAAACGATAAACAAACACATAAGGAATTTACTGAAACAATTGGAAAACATACTGAACATTGGATACTTCTTAATGTAAACTATTTTCGTCTAACTACAGGTCATAAAGCGGCAGCGGACGCTTTCTATGCAGACGTTAGAGGAAAACTTCTCTCAGTAGCAACTAAAAAGGGAATAGATATTGTAATCCCCAATTCCTTACATGAACAAATTTTGATACCTGAATTGAAAAGTAATTTAATAATGCCTCAAACTATAGTAGAGTTTTTAGGGACCGCATCCAGGCTATTTCCTGATTACGATGGCACCCCTGAAAACTTACAAAGTTTTATTTTTATCATGAATCAGTCGCCGTAAATCTAGTAAAGACCAAGCTGAAGGGTACAGCCAGAAATTTATTGTCGGCTGAGACAACTTTACAAGATATAATATTGAAACTGAGATCTTCAGTTAAAGGAGAATCAGTAGACGTTATTACTGCTAAAATTATGAACATTAGACAGTCTGGTAAGAATGCTAATGCTTATGCCAAAGAGGTGGAAGACCTCACAAAGAAATTAGAAACAGCATATATATCAGATGGTCTATCTAATGAAACCGCAAATAAATATGCAACTCGCTCAGCAGTTACAGCTATAGTAAAGAATGCCTCAAATGATAGAGTAAAACTGATCATGGAATCAGGCACCTTTAATAATATGAATGATGTAATATCAAAATTTATCACTAGTTGTACCGATGTATATGGTCAACCAAATTCTATCCTAGCTTACGGCTCACAAAACAGTCGTAATAACAATCCTTCTAATAGTCAAAATTCTAGAAATTTTAATAATTCCAATTCTAGAAATTTTAACAATTCAAATCCTAGAAATTTTAATAAGTCTGATCGTAGAGATTTTAATGATTCAAATCCTAGAAACTTTAATAGTTTAAGAAACTATGGTCCTAGAAATAATAATTCCAACTCAAGAAACTATAATAATCCCAACTACGAGAATTTTAATAGAAATCCTAACAGAGGAAGAAATAACTATACAAATAATAACAGTAACCATTACAATAATAATGGATACAATTCAAGAAATAACAATAATGTACGATGTATTACCGATGAAAATAATTCGGGAAACGTACAGCCACCCCAACATACTTCTTAGATGAAAAAATTCATAGCATACAATTAAACTTATAGAGCTATTTGATATCCCGAACTACTTTAAATGACAATAGGTCAACCTTTTTAATAGACACTGGCGCAGACATATCAGTTATCAAACATAATCAAGTTCTGAACGAACCAATAAATGTAACAAAAAGAACTAATATAAACGGTATTGGACAAGGTCTCATAAATACATTGGGAAAAGTGAGAACTGATTTAAAAATAGATAGATTTCTTATAGCACATGAATTTCATGTTGTCGGAAATGAATTCCCTATTCAAGTTGATGGAATAATAGGAATGGACTTCATTATAAAATACAGATGTGTATTAGATTTTCAAGACAATGAAGTTGCTATCACTTTGAGAACATATGATGTTCCGTATGATATATCTATACCACTTATGAGTGCTCCTAACATTAATTCCATATCAGTTCCAGCTAGATCAGAAGTGATCAGACCAATTAGATTTGATTCTACTGAAACAGAGGTATTGGTACCGCAACAAATGCTTCAAGATGGTGTATACATTGCTAACACAATTACATCAAAATCAAAGCCTTTGGTAAGAATTATCAATACAACTGAAAATGATTTGATCATTAATAATGTCCAAATATTAACAGAAAGTCTGAATGACTATAAAATCGTAAAGCAAAACCATGACCCACAGAAAAATAAAGAAAAACTTGAAAGGTTATCAAAAAACTTTCCAGAATTCGTTGATAAAGAATTAAAAACACTGTGTCATGAATTTATAGATGTATTTGCTTTAGAAACTGAAAAAATAACGGTTAATAATTTTTATAAGCAAAAGCTTAAACTCCACAATAAACAACCGGTTTATATAAAAAATTACAGCATACCTCACTCACATAAAGAGGAAGTAAACAAACATGTTGATATATTGATAAAAGACGATATAATAGAGCCATCAGTGTCTGAATATAATAGTCCTATTCTTTTAGTACCTAAAAAACCTCTCCCAGGTACAAATCAGAAAAGATGGAGACTAGTAGTAGATTATAGGGGAGTGAATAAAAACTTAGTAGCTGATAAGTTTCCGTTACCACGTATAGATGATATACTCGACCAATTGGGCCGAGCTAAATTTTTCTCTTGCCTTGACTTAATGTCAGGTTTTCATCAAATAGAACTAGACAAAGACTCTAGAGATATTACATCATTTTCTACAGAAAAAGGATCCTTCCATTTTAACAGATTGCCATATGGTATAAAAATAGCTCCAAACTCATTTCTACGAATGATGTCCTTGGCCTTTGCCGGATTATCACCAACACAAGCTTTCGTATATATGGACGATTTAGTTGTGATTGGTTGTTCTACAGAACACATGTTACGTAATCTCAAAGACGTATTCAGTTTATGTAGAAAATATAATCTTAAATTGCATCCTGATAAATGTTTATTCTTTTGTCGTGAAGTGACGTTCCTTGGTCACAAATGTACTGACAAAGGTATTTTACCTGACGACAGTAAATTTTCAATAATTGATAAATATCCTACACCAAAAAATGGTGATGAAGCTAAACGCTTTGAAGCTTTTTGTAACTATTATCGACGGTTCATACCTGGTTTTGCTGAATTATCACGACACATAACTAGGTTGTCGAGAAAAAATATACAATTTGAATGGACTCAAGAATGTGAACATTCTTTCCAAACCCTCAAATCACATTTACTGAGTCCTACAATACTTCAATATCCAGATTTTTCTAAGGAATTTTGTATCACTACAGACGCAAGCAAGCACGCTTGCGGAGCTGTTCTCAGTCAAGAAAAACAAGGTGTTCAACTACCTGTTTCTAATGCATCCAGATCTTTCACTAAGGGTGAAAGTAATAAATCAACAATAGAGCAGGAACTAACTGCAATACATTGGGCTGTAAAATACTATAGGCCATATATCTATGGAAGAAATTTTGTGATCAAAAGTGACCACAAACCACTAACTTATCTATTTTCATTAAAAAATCCTTCATCAAAGCTAATGCGGATGAGATTGGATTTAGAAGAGTATGATTTTGTAATCGAGTATGTTAGGGGTGAAGACAATACAGTGGCAGATTCGCTGTGACGAATAGATTTTAAAGATATAAAAAATACAGAGATCAATAAAATACTGAAGGTAACAACAAGACTTCAGTCTAAAAATAGTTGTAACAATGAGGTTAAAACAAACCCTAATTGTAAAACATCGGTTGCTTTGAAAGTATATGAGGCGATAAATGCCCAAGAGCACCGTAAAATACCAAGATTGTATTTTACTAAAGATAAAATAATAATAAAAAAAGGAAAGCGAGTACTTTCCGAATTTAAGTTGAACGACACAGTTATAAATAGAAATGTAGACTTAGGTCACCTCTTTCTAAAGCTTGAAAAAGTATCTGATAATATGGGTCTAACAACACTGCGACTTTCACTAGATGATAGTACGCTTTATAACCTAGGAACAAATATAGAAACCTTCAAAGAGAAAGGTAATGAAATCTTGCAAGATTATAATTTAACTATTGTGCTCACACCAAAATTAATTAAAGTCACCACCGATTCAAAGAAATTAAACATCATGCGAAAATTTCATAATAATCCAATAACTGGAGGACATCCAGGAGTAACACGCATGATAAAGAAAATACAACTACAATACAATTGGAAAGGTATGACCAGAGACATCGCAAAGTATGTCAAGCAATGCAAAGAATGTCAAATAAATAAGACAACGTTTAAAGGCAAAGAATCCTTTGTTTTAACACCAACTCCTCAAAAAGCGTTTGAAACAGTCATAATAGACACCATTGGACCACTTCCAAGGTCAGATTCACAGAATGAATACGCTGTGACAATGATGTGTGACTTGACTAAATACTTAAGGCCGTGCTTCACTATCCTACACAATCGTACGATTCATTCACAGGAAAATCTTGCAAAAATCTGACCGACTTTAAAAAATCGTTTCAAAATGGTGTTGTAGGTGCCACACTATCATACAAATCTGATGCCAAAACATCTGGTTGACAATAAATACTCCTCTGATCGCATGAAAACTATCATTTTATGAAAATTTTCATAAAATTTTACAAATCGCACGTCTTGCCAAAAAATCTGTCACACAGTTGCATTTTTAGTCCACACTACTATACATTTTTAGCACACATGTCATATTTTGCAAATCGCGCGACTGTGTAGGATAGTGCGGCACGGCCTTTAGTAGCAATTCCCATACCAAATAAATCATCCAGAGAAGTTGCAAAAGCAATTATGGAAGGTTTTATTTTAATATACGGTCCTATGAATAAAATAATTACCGATATGGGTACTGAATATATGAATCAAGTTCTGAAAGAATTATGTGAATTGATAAAGATAGAGAAATTAAACTCTACTCCCTATCACCATGAGACACTCGGTACTGTTGAGAGATCTCACAGAACATTCAACGAGTATTTAAGATCTTATGTATCATCAGATAAATCTGATTGGGATAATTGGCTAAAATTTTGCATCTATTGTTATAATACAACTCCATCCACAGCTCACGGATATTGCCCGTTTGAGCTAGTTTTCGGAAAAATGCCACCCACTTTAGAATTCACAAACACTATAGATCCAGTATATAATATTGACGCTTATGAAAAAGAAATTAAATTTAGATTGCAGGTAGCTCAACACCGAGCAGCATCTATGATTGAAAATGCAAAGCTTGAAGGACAAAAAACCTCCAGTGAAAAGGCCAAATCAATTAACACGGCCATAAATGATCTTGTTTTAGTCCGCAATGAAGCTGGACACAAATTAGAAAATGTATATAAAGGTCCATACAAGGTAATAGGCCTTGATGAAAATAACAATGTTGAACTAATGGACGAAAACAAAAAAAGATTTAGAGTCCACAAAAAAAGAATCAAAAGATTCAATTAAAATTTTTTGAATACATTGGTTAAAATGTGATTTTGTGGTAAAGCATTTTAATACAATTCAATTTATCATTTATCTTTAATATAATCATAAAATCAAGATTATGTAATAATTTTATAATAACGTAATTTTTTTTAAAAAAGGGAAGGGAAGAATGTCCCTATAATTTTAATATTAAATCCCTATAATTTTGATCTTAAATCTCTTTAATTTTAATCTTACAATTTTAAACCCCCATATTTTTAATTTTTACAATTTCAATTACCAGTAAGAATAATCAACTCAGTATTGATTATTCTTTCTGAAAAAGGGAGGTGTAGTGTGTTTGACTAACCACTACTGTATGCCGTCTGTATGCAGCAAGTGAAACATAACACTCTTGTTATTGTTTAAATATTTGTTCATGCTATGACTGCATGATCAGAGTATACAGAATGTATTATGCTGATCATGCATATTCCCACACATACTTTGTGTATGTGTTAGTTCAAGAAGTAGAATGTTTAAGTTAGACTTAAGGTACAGAATAATGAATAGTACAGTTAATAAAGAATCATTAAAGCGAACAGTCGCACAAGCGGCTGTAAGCTAATAACAAAAACTAATAAAAGCATTATTTCATTTATAATGATGCTTATAGTATACATTCGTGTGTCGACGTCGCGCAAACAGAATTTTCTTGCTATACACATGTGTATAGCATTTCAAAAAAAGCCCTTCACTGATTTACATACATATGTATGTATATAATCAAAAGAAAATTGCATCATCCGCTTAACAATTCATGTTTTCATCTTGACGTACATATAAGGTTATTGTGGTTTGTTCGTCGTTTGTGGAGAGATGGTACGCGATCAAATCACACGCACAAATCACTCGTGTGTGGGCAGCTTTAGTAATTTGCAAACAGTGATGAGGGAATTTCGTACTAACCAGAATTGTTTCAATGTGTAGAATAAAAAATGAATTAAAAATTAATATTCGTATTCTATTTCTCTTGAAAACTGGTTAAATAGTTGATATTCTTCTCAATTAGTATCCACTTTACGAAAATTGTAAAGATGGAATTGAACGCTGATGAGAGATGTAGCGGCCTTGAAATCGGTACTGATACGTTCTGCTAAAAACTGATTGGATATAAATAATAATATTTTTCAACATAAAAAAACTCTTAGTAATTTTGAATTTTCATTAATTCAATAAAACTGAACTTGAGCCTAAATAATTTTACTTCTCATAGGTATATCAATATAAGGTCGAATAATAATTATGTTTATTCGTAATAAAATAAATAAAAAATATTTTTACTTTTCTTTAAATGTGAATATTAAATTTTTAATTCTATATTTTCGCAGTTTTGCTCTTCTAAAAAGTTTGGAAAATTTAATTAAGTTGTGTTGTTATGTGTGTAAATCAGTGTTAACCAAGCCCCAAACGCACGCGTACAAACATATTATATGGCTGTGTGCGATTGCAAACAGAAGCTGCGGTCGCTGCCGTATTGTACACTGTGTAGCAATATTAAATATTTCTTTTTAAACTTTCGAAAAAAACACAATTCTGTGTTGTTTTGTCAAAGGTCCACAGAATTGTTATAATATAAAATGATATAATGCCGAAATATATTGAGTAGGGTAAATTGTATGAACATTGCAATTATTATTATTATTTATTATTATTATTATTATTATTTATTATTATTATTATTTATTATTAATATTTAGACCTAGCATAACAAGACAATATGTCTTATAAGTGATAATGCTAGTGATTACACATAAGGGTAAGCCATCTGTGTATAATAATATCAATATATGTATATGTAAGTAGTTTAATTAAAGATAAAATATATAAAACATGGTAATACAAGTAATAAGTAAACAAAATTTAAAAATAATTCAGTAATAACAAAAATATATGCATATAAACCATAAATTGTGAGAAATAAATTAAGAAATAGCAATTAAATAACTCCCTTTTAAGGACGCTGGCGTTGCCTAATTTTTAAATATTTTTTGGCAAGGAATTCCAAAGACTGATAGTGTAGATAAAAAATTGTCTCTTCGATATAAGGCTGTTGTATTTTAGCTGAATAATATTTCTACCACGGCATGATCTAGCGAACAAAATTCTAAGATGTGAACTTGAAATTTTAAGAAGTTTTTAAAATTTCATCTATATTTATTACCTTTTTATGAAGTTTAATTCTCAGCAAATATTCTTATTTTGTGTCTGTTAATCTATTCCTATGTTTTGCTTTTAACGATTTTTAATATAGAAAAATCGTTTTCGCAATTGTATATGGATGCAAACATCCAATAAAGCTTACATATATACTTCAGTTGTGCTATTCGGGTATTGTTTTATGCAAATTTGCTTCCAAAATTCGTCTTGAAAAACATGTTTTATAAAAGAGCCGTCTTCATATGGGCGACATTGCTTTGCCAGCGCAAGTGCAACAATGTAAGAGGCTTTTAATATTTCGATATCATCATCTTTTTCAATGTGATCTGGCTGTTTTGAAAATTTATTTGGAATTTTGACTATCATTTCATCAAGCAATTTTGGCCTTCATTATTTTTAAATTTTTCATAACTACATCAAATTTATAACTTCATCAAATTTTTCATAATTAATATAACAGGGCAAGTAATGCCGCCTTATATTAAATTTTTCGCATTTTGCTAATTGCTTCAAACAAATATAACATTGCGGCTTCCTTTCACGATTTTCAGAAAAAAGAAAAAAAAAATACATCAGATCCCAAGAATTATTGAACGTTGTTGCTCTGTGTACTTTTGTGTTGATTACGAAAAAACGAAAACAATGCCAAACAAGCGTGCGTGGTGTTGCTTTCACAAAGCTTGAACAGCTACTGATGATAGACTGATGTTTTGAAACGAACAAAGTTGTTGTATACATGTCAATTGCCGACCGTGGCTGTGTGAAAAATACAATTACTGACAGCCTCGCGAGGCTATGGAGTGGCAATCACTGGTGTAAATATACAAAACACAAGCAATTTTGATAAAAATGATTAAATTCGTTTTGAATTGTACCTAAAACATACATAATACTTCAACGTTCTTTAGTGTTTTAAAAAGCATTTTTAATGCAAAAATAATGTTTTAAAATTTTTATTCGGTAACACGGATAATTTGATAATCCGGTTAGGGTCTATAATCAATTATCCGGATTATCAAGCTTTTACTGTAAAGATCTGATTTTATTTTGTTTATAAAATACTATTGATTTGCAACTATACTTACCAGAAATTAATAAAATAAAGAAAACAAATTTTTTTTAACCACAGTACACGCGTAAGCATGTACATGCATACCACAGAAACAAATAAACTCACAAAACAAAAATAGAATACCACTAATTAATATTAAATGTAAACTACTTCCTTGACTTTTTAAATTGTCACTGGCCAAAGACAACCAACCTGTTTATAATAATTCTTCTTTTAAAATAGTCGCAGTCAACTTTACTTTAACTTTATATATGTATGTAAACGCAAACCATTTTAAATATTTCCAAAACTTTATGATCGACTTGAAATACAATCAAAATAATTATGAATTTTATTTTTATAAAAGGAAAGTCACAGTTAGATGATCAGTGAAATAGTGCGTTCACAAATTAAATTCAAAGTTGTCAAGTACCTATTGGAAAACTCTCTATAACTATGCATGTACATTGTACATATGTACATACATATATAAAAAATAATATAGCAAAATTAAAAGAAAAACACACACAACTTTCCAACTTTTTTAACTTTGGAATTTAATAAAAGTTGCAATCAAAAAAAAGCTATTCGAACGTGTCGTCGGGTGTACAACTTGTTTGTGTATAAGTTAGGTTAAGAAAAGAAAATTAAATTTTCGAGTTTTCCCAAAAGTTTGCTCCCAACTTTTTTTTATGCAAACCATCTCCTGAAAATTCCAAGCCAAATAAAAAAAAAAAAGACGTGTGGCGCTTGGGGACTGCCACGGTAAAGCTATTTCATAGCATTTTTTATCAACTTATGCAATTTCAATTTCAGTTTTCTAGCTATACTGGAAGTGCCCCATACAAAGAAGGGTACCCTAGTCCCCCCAGGTAAAAAGTGCCTTACCTTAGTACCCTATATCCTTCTCCTGGTTCTAAGCTACCTGTCCACCAATTTTCAGCCAAATCTGTTCAGCCGTTCTTGAGTTATAAATAGTGTAACTAACGCGACTTTTATATACATATATAAAAATCCCCTCAAAAACCCAGAAATCCCGGAAAATTTCCCGGGAAAGGTGGCAACACTAGACGGAAATTCGCAAAAACTTGGACAAAAATCCCCTCAAAATCCCGGAAACGTGGCAACACTGGAAATGAAAAAAATCTAAAGCGGCAACACTGTATAGTCATCATACATAGACTATACAAAAAAGAAGTTTTCACTTCAAAAACCAAAAGACTTAAGAAACAAACTTAGTTCCAGGTTTTGTACGTGTACCGTTTGTCTTTTATATATATATGTACTCGTAGATACATATATATTACGAATAAACGTAATTATTATTCGAACTTATATTGATGTACATATAAAAATATTATCAGGCTCAAGTTCACTTTTATTGAATTAATGAAATTTCAAATACTAAGAGTTATTTTATGTTGAAAAATATTATTATTATATCCAATCAGTTTAGCAGAACGTATAAGTACACCGATTTCAAGGCCGCTGCACCTCTCATCAACGTTCGATTGTCCATCTTTACAATTTTCGTAAAGTGGGTACTAATTGGGAAGAATATCAACTATTTAACCAATTTTTCAACAGAAATATAATACGAGAAATAATTTAATTCATTTTATTCTATTTTTACATATTGAAAAAATTTTGCTTAGTACGAAATTCCCCATTACTGGTTGGAAATTACTAATAATCAACACAAACTCATAGTCCGTTATCTTCAAAGTATTCTACTTTGTAATTTAACTTTTTGTTGTTTTTACTCTATATTAGGGAAATTCAAATATTACTGTGACCCTTGTTATTAGGGTATGTAGCTCGTGCCCAAGCTGAATTAATATTTTTTTTATATTATTACGACTATAGAGGCTGCCCTCTTTACTCGTTTTTTAAAATTATATCCCCGTTCAGCCTATCACACTTTTAAGCTACCCTCAGTTACCTCAACCGTCTACCAGTCAGCAACAATATTCAAACGTATTGAAATCAATCGTGACTATGGCTGAGCATCAACCTAATAGTCAATTTTCATAAGTTAACATTTAAAAAGTAACCAGCGTAAAAACCGGTACCAGTAAACGAAGCTCCAGGGTCTAATTTTAGCCGTATTGAAGCCTCAATTGAGAGCTTAATACAAACAGTAAATACTTTTACTCTCAACATGTTCTATATGATGCAGAATATGTTGAAAATGAAGTCTACTTTGTTGCAGGCTGTATTAAGCAAACCATGAACTTGAAAATATGTTTTTGGAACGCAAACGGCATCTGCCAACACAAGAATGAAATAGAATATTTTCTTCTCGATAAACAAATCGATGTTATGCTTATCTCAGAAACTCATTTGTCGTCTCGAAGCTATTTTAGAATTAGTGGATATAATTTCTACGACACCAAGGACCCTCGAGGTAGAGCTTGTGGTGGCTCGGGAATCCTAATAAAAACGCGAATAAAACACTACCTTTTAAATGAATTTTGTGAAGATTATCTTAAAGCAACAAACATCTGCATTGAAAATTTTTATCAAAAACTTGTGATATCATATGTTTATTCTCCTCCCATGTTTTCAATTTCAGAGAGCCAATATATGGATTTTTATAACTTACTGGGGTCCCGTTTTCTAGCAGCTGGCGACTACAATGCTAAACACACATTTTGGGGTTCACGTTTAATCAGTCCCAAGGTTCGTGTTTTGTTTGACACAATTTCAAAAATGGGTTTGAATGTAGTTTCAAGTGGTCAGCCAACATATTGGCCAACGGATCGCAAAAAATTCCTGATATTATCGACTTTGGAGTTATGAAAGGTGTGCCCAGCGAAATGATTGAAGTTGAAGCATCATTGGATTTATCATCAGATCACTCGCCTACTATTATCACTATTTACTCGCACACAACTGCAACATAAACATGCGATTTACCGCTGACATCTGCACGTATTAACTGGCTGAAATACAAAAAATATTTGAGTGCTCATTGCACGGAAAATATGCTGTTGAGAACACCTACTGACATAGAAAATTCTATTAGGTTGTTTGAAGCACATGTTAAACAAGCTGCTCTTAATGCTTCTTCAAATCAATGAGTAAGATTCAACAACATTTCTTCTGTAGATATCGAAAGGCTATTGACTAAAAAACGGAGATTGCGACGAGAATGGCAACGTTACAGATCCCCCAGTTATAGTTAAGGCTGAAGGAATGCACCAAACAGCTCAGAAAAGTTTTACAAACACAAAAAACAGCTTCGATGCAAACATTTCTTCAAGAACGCGATGCAACACCACAAACAGATTACTCGTTTTGGCGTGCAGCCAAAGGACTTAAAAGGCTAGTGATATGCAAACCTCCGCTACGAGCTTCGAATCGTGACTGGGCAAGAACTGATGCTGAAAAAGGTGCACTTTTTGTTAAGCACTAAGAAAAAGTATTTACAGCGAATATTTCTACTGATATTGTTGAACTGCCACCAGTCTTCTCTTTACCAGAAATACCGTTAAGATTTAACATTGTGGAGATTGAAAAGGCCATTACTAGTCTTAACACCAAAAAAGCCCCAGCTGTCGATAAAATAAGCAATAAAATGCTTCAACAATTGCCTTATATTGCAAAAAGAATAATACTATTCATTTTTAATGTTATTTTACGGCTGCAATACTATCCGGCAGAATGGAAGGTTTCGATGATTATTATGATACCAAAGCCCGGCATGAATCCTATCGGCCTATTAGTTTATTGCCCAACATTTCAAAACTATTTGAAAAGCTGTACATGAGCAAGCTGATGCCTATAGTGAGTAGAAGTGGATGCATTCCAGATCATCAATTTGGTTTCCGCAGACAACATAGCACTATTGAACAAACTCACAGACTTGTGAATGTTATTAGAGACACTTTCGAAAAGAAGAAATATTGCTCTGCGCTTTTTATAGATGTTTCTCAAGCTTTCGATAAAGTATGACACGAAGGTCTTATACATAAATTAACGCAAAATCCACCCGCAAACATTGTCAGGCTTTTAATAAGCTACCTAATGGAACGAAAATTTGTAGTTAGGGAAGGCAATTTTTTAAGCCCACCGCAGTCGATCGAACCCAGAGTTCCCCAAGGCAGTATCTTCGGTCCATTACTTTATTTAATATATGCCTCTGTTTACCGTTAATCAGTAACATTCATACATAAACATTTGCCGATGATGCAGCTGTTCTAAGCGTTCACGAAAATCCTGTAGAAGCTTCCCGCAATTTACAAGGGTATATATCCAAATAGGAAAAATGGCTCAATCAATGGCGTATTAAAGTTAACGAGCAGAAATGTGTACACGTAACTTTTACGTTGCGCAAGGAAACATGCCCGCCTATACAAATGAACACCCAGACCATACCGCCACACTGTTGTCAAATATCTAGGCGTTCATCTTGAGCGTCGTTTAACATGGAAATCGCATATAGACGCAAAGTTAACACAAATGAAATTAAAAGCAGACCAAAAGAGTTGGCTTATTGGAAGAATTTCTATACTAAGCCTACACTGTAAACTACTATTATGCAACGCGATCCTGAAACCAATATGGTTCTCTGGAATCCAGTTATGGGGCACTGCCTCAGCATCAAATGTCGAAAGAATTCAAAGGCGACAGAATAAAATTCTACATACAATTACAGCAGCCCCCTGGTATGTCAAAAATCATCGAATTCATAAAGATCTAGATGTTCCGTTGGTGAAGACTGTATTTCCAAAAAACGCTAAAAATATATAAAGAAAACACTTGAGATGCACCCAAATGTACTTGCACGCAATATTTAAATTATAGAGGCCACACCCGGCTGAAAAGGAGGGATACTCTTTTTCTCAGCCGTACACGAGAGATGTAAAACAACATAAATTTACCGTTGAAATTAAAAATTTTGTTTAGCATTGGCTTAACTTACATTTAACATTTTTTAGATTTAAGGTTTGAAAAACTTATTGATAATTTAATCTATAATAGAAGATTCAATAAATAAAAAAATTTTCAATGTGTAAAAATAGAATAAAAAATAGTTTAAATTAATTCTCGTATTCTATTTCTGTTGAAAGCTTGGTTACCCTAATAACAAGGGTCGCAGTAATATGTAAATGTCCCTTATATAGAGTAAAAACAACAAAAAAGTTAAATTACAAAGTAGAATACTTTGAAGATAACGGACTTTGAGTTTGTGTTGTTTATTAGTAATTTCCAACCAGTGATGGGTAATTTCGTACTAACCAAAGATGTTTTCAATGTGTAAAAATAGAATAAAAAATGAATTAAACTAATTCTCGTATTCTATTTCTGTTGAAAACTTGGCTAAATAGTTAATATTCTTCTCAATTAGTATCCACTTTACGAAAATTGTAAAGATGGACAATTGAACGCTGATGAGAGGTGTAGCGGCCTTGAAATCGGTACTGATACGTTCTGCTAAACTGATTGGATATAATAATAATTTTTTTCAACATAAAAAAATAACTCTTAGTAAATTTGAATTTTCATTAATTCAATAAAACTGCACTTCAGCCTGATAAAATTACTTTTCATATGTACATCAATATCAGTTCGAATAATAAATACGTTTATTCGTAATAATATAAAAAAAATATTAATTCAGCTTGGGCACGAGCTCAATACCCTAATAACAAGGGTCACAGTAACATGTGAATATCCCCAATATAGAGTAAAAAGAACCAAAAAGTTAAATCAAAAGAATAACATTATTGTCATTACACTACCCTTCCTAACCTAACCTAACCTAAAGTACCGAAGATGCTGCCTTGAGGGGCTCCGGCTTCATTCCGACTGCGAATGGCTTAGAAAATTGCCTTCTCGAACTACAAATTTTTGTTCACTTAAATAGCTTTTTAAAAGCTTGACAAAGTTTGTGGGTAGATTTTGTGTTAATTTGTGTATTAGACCTTCGTGCCACACTTCATCAAAAGCCTAATCGACATCAATAAAGAGCGCTGACCAATATTCCTTTTTTTCAAAGGTGTCTCTAACAACATAAGGTAGTTCTTGAAGCATTTTGTTGCTTATTTTATTAATACCAAGGGCTTTTTTGTGTTAAGACAATTAATAGCTTTTTCAATCTCCATAATATTAAATCTTAGGGGTATTTCTGGTAAAGAGATAACTGGCGGCAGTTCAACAATATCAGGAGAAATATTGGGAGTAAATACTTTTTCTAAAAAATTAACGAAAAGAGCACATTTTTAGCATCAGCTCTTGCCCAGTCACCATTCGACGCTCGTAATGGAGGTTTGCATATCACCGGCCTTTTAAGAAGGAAGCTGTTTTTTGTGTTTGTAAAAGCCTGAAGCCTTAATTTTAGCTGTGGTGATCTGTACCGTTGCCATTCACGTGTTGCGTTTAGTTTTTCAGTCAACAGACTCTCTATATCTTTAGAAAAAATATTGTTGAATCTCACTTGATGATTTGTTTGATTTGAAGAAGCATTAAGAGCAGCTTGTTTAACATTTGCTTCAAACAACTTAATAGAATCAGCTATGTCAGAAGGTGTTGTCAACGGCATATTTTCCGAGCAATGGGCGCTCAAATATTGTTTGCATTTCAACCAGTTAATACGTGCAGATATCATCGGTAAATCTCTTGTAGGTGTTAAAGTTTTGTTTGCGAATATAGTGACAATAGTAGGCGAGTGATCTGAAGATAAATCCAGAGATGCTTCATCTTTAATCATTTCGCTGGCCACACCTTTTACTATTCCAAAGTCAATAGCATCACGAATTTTTTAGATAGATGTAGATCAGTTTGCCAGTGTGTTGGCTGACCACTTGAAACTACATTACAACCCATTTTAGAAATTGTGTTAAACAACACACGACCCTTAGGAGTGATTAAACGTGAACCACAGAATGTGTGTTAGCACTGTAGTCACCAGCTGCTAGAAAACGGGGGCCCAGTGATTTGTAAAAATCCATATATTGGCTCACGGTAATTGAAAATCTGGGGGGGAATATACAGAAGTATTGCAAGTTCTTGATAATAATTTTCAATACAAATAATTGTTGCTTAAAGATATTCTTCATAAAATCATTTAAAAAGTAGTAAATAGTAATCAATGATACAACGCTACAATATTCAAAACAGTATATCCGCATCATTAATTGATTTCCACCACGAATCGACAATAAATGTATAAATTTCCCCATTATTTTAGCAAATCGACAAGTATATGGCAAAATAATTGGATATTGTTTACGATAGGAAAGCGAGGGTGCCCTGACGATTCGCCCGTTCAATCTCATGACTTTATCTTCATCCAGAAAAGGATTTAAAGATAGTAATGAATTTTTGGGTGATAGAGGCGTCTTACTTAAGAGGAATTTATTTTCTTCAGCATAAAATGCTTTTTGCGTGACAATTGTCAAACGTAGTTTGATCTATGAAAATGCTCTTTATGACCTCAGTGCGTAGCGTGAAAAAATCTACATACATATGCAAGTACACGCAACGTTTTATTTTTTTTTTTTAATTTTATTATTTATTGAATCTTCAATATAATTTTTTTTTTTTTTTTTTTTTTTTTTTTTTTTTTTTTTTTTTTTTAGGACCAGCACTCAGGGGATGACCCCTACGTATGCAGTGCATTGTGCCGGAACTCAGAGAGAGGGATAGAGTAGAGAAGATAGATGTTGAAAATGTAGAAGGCTTAACTCTTTTACAACTCTGCTTTGCGCGTTATGTTAATTTTTAAGGCAGTGTTGAGGCGCCTCCGGTGTTAGGTAGACGCATTAACTTTGTTAAGCTGTATTGGCAGGCATTTTATTAATTGTTTTACTTCGCCGATGTTTCTGCTAACCGACGAAGGAGGGCGATGTTGTGTACATTAGCTTGGAACATCATCAATCGCTGTCGGAACAGTGTTTAGTGACCAGTGCTATGCCTTCATCACTTAAATAGTCCGACAACAAATTAATACAATGTCTCACTAATGTACATTACAGAAATTAATGATGTTGATTGACTTGCTCTGGCCAGGGTTTGAACCCAGGCCCCACGTCATTGTTTGCTTAGTAGTCAACGCGCTAACCACTTCAGCCAACACCACCCTCAAACATCAATAAGTTGTTCAAATCTTAAATCTAAAAAAGATAAATATATGTTTAGCCAATGCTAAACAAAATTTTTAGTTTCAACGGTTGATTTTTGTTGTTTTAACATCTCTCGTGTACGGCTGATAGAAAGAGTATCCCTCCTCCTAAGCCGGGTGTGGCCTTTATACTCTAGAATATTGCGCGCAAGTGGATTTGGGTGCAACTCAATTTTTTTAATGTATTTTTTCGCGTGTTTAGAAAATACTGTCTTAAACAACGGAACATCGAGATCTTTGTGAATTCAATGATTTCGGATAGGGTGGTGTTGGCTGAAGTGGTTAGCGCGTTGACTACTAAGCAAACAATGACGTGGGGCCTGGGTTCAAACCCTGGCCAGAGCAAGTCAATCAACATCATTAATTTCTGTAATGTACATTAGTGAGACATTGTATTAATTGTTGTCGGACTATTTAAGTGATGAAGGCATAGCACTGGTCACTAAAAAACTGTTCCGACAGCGATTGATGATGTTCTAAGCTAATGTACACAACATTGCCCTCCTTCATCGGTTAGCAGAAACATCGGCGAAGTAAAACAATTAATAAAAATGCCTGCCAATATAGCTTAACAAAGTTAATGCGTCTACCTAACACCGGAGACGCCACAACACTGCTATACAAATTAACATAACGCGCAAAGCAGAGTTGTAAAAGAGTTAAGCCTTCTACATTTTCAACATCTATCTTATCTACTCTATCCCTCTCTCTGAGTTCCGGCACAATGCACTGCATACGTAGGGGTCATCCCCTGAGTGCTAGTCCTAAAAAAAAAAAAAAAAAAAAAAAAATATACCATGGGGCTGCTGTTATAGTACGTAGAATTTTGTTTTGTCGCCTTTGAATTTTTTCTACATTTGGTGCGGAGGCAGTGCCCCATAACTGGATTCCGTAGGCCCATATTGGTTTTAGGATCGCATTGTATAATAGAAGTTTACAGTCCAGGCTTAGTATAGAGTTTATTCCAATAAGCCAATTCATTTGGGCTGCTTTTAGTTTCATTTGGATCAACTTTGCGTCTATGTGCGATTTCTATGTTTAACGACGATCAAGATGAACGCCTAGATATTTTACTACAGTGTGTTGCGGTATAGTCTCGGTGTTGATTTGTATACGCGGGCATGTTTCCCTGCGTAAAGTAAAAGTAACGTGTACACATTTCTGCTCATTCACTTTTATCCGCCATTGTTTTAGCCATGTTTCCAATTTTGAGATGTACCCTTGTAGATTCCGGGAAGCTACTACAGGATTTTCATGAACGCTTAGAAAAGCCGTATCATCAGCAAATGTTGACATGTGAATGTTACTGCTTAACGGTAAGTCAGAGGCATATATTAAATAAAGTAAAGGGCCGATGATACTGACTTGAGGGACTCCGGCTTCAATCGACTGCGGGGGGCTTAAAAAATTGCCTTCCCTAACTACAAATTTTCGTTCCTCTAGATAGCTTTTTAAGAGCCTGACGATGTTTGCGGGTAGATTTTGTGTTAATTTGTGGACAAGACCTTCGTGCCATACTTTATCAAAAGCCTGTGCGACATCAATAAAAAGCGCTGAACAATATTTCTTTTTTTCAAAGGTGTCTCTACCTATGTTCAGAAGTCTGTGAGTTTGTTCAATAGTGCTATGTTGACTGCGAAAACCGAATTGATGATCTGGAATGCATCCACTTCTACGCATCAGCTTGCTCATGTACAGCTTTTCAAATAGTTTTGAAATGTTGGGCAATAAACCGATAGGATTTAACCTTCGTATGATCCTTACCGGGCTTTGGTATCATAATAATCATCGAAACCTTCCATTCTGCCGGATAGTATTGCAGCCGTAAAATACCATCAAAAATGAATAGTATTATTCTTTTTGCAATATAAGACAATTGTTGAAGCATTTTGTTGCTTATTTTATCGACAGCTGGGGCTTTTTTGGTGTTAAGACTAGTAATGGCCTTTTCAATCTCCACAATGTTAAATCTTAACGGTATTTCTGGTAAAGAAAAGACTGGTGGCAGTTCAACAATATCAGTAGAAATATTCGCTGTAAATACTTTTGCTTAGTGCTTAACAAAAAGTGCACCTTTTTCAGCATCAGTTCTTGCCCAGTCACGATTCGAAGCTCGTAGCGGAGGTTTGCATATCACTGGCCTTTTAAGTCCTTTGGCTGCACCCCAAAACGAATAATCTGTTTGTGGTGTTGCGTCGAGTTCTTGAAGAAATGTTTGCATCGAAGCTGTTTTTTGTGTTTGTAAAACTTTTCTGAGCTGTTTGGTGCATTCCTTCAGCCTTAACTATAACTGGGGGATCTGTAACGTTGACATTCTCGTCGCAATCTCCGTTTTTCAGTCAATAGCCTTTCTATATCTACAGAAGAAATGTAGTTGAATCTTACTCGTTGATTTGAAGAAGCATTAAGAGCAGCTTGTTTAACATGTGCTTCAAACAACCTAATAGAATTTTCTATGTCAGTAGGTGTTCTCAACAGCATATTTTCCGTGCAATGAGCACTCAAATATATTTTGTATTTCAGCCAGTTAATACGTGCAGATGTCAGCGGTAAATCGCATGTTTATGTTGCAGTTGTGTGCGAGTAAATAGTGATAATAGTAGGCGAGTGATCTGATGATAAATCCAATGATGCTTCAACTTCAATCATTTCGCTGGGCACACCTTTCATAACTCCAAAGTCGATAATATCAGGAATTTTTTGCGATCCGTTGGCCAATATGTTGGCTGACCACTTGAAACTACATTGAAACCCATTTTTGAAATTGTGTTAAACAAAACACGACCCTTAGGACTGATTAAACGTGAACCCAAAAATGTGTGTTTAGCACTGTAGTCGCCAGCTGCTAGAAAACGGGACCCCAGTGTTGTATAAATGGAGGTATATTGACTCTCTGAAATTAAAAACCTGGGAGGAGAATAATCAGATGATATCACAAGTTTTTGATAAAAATTTTTTATGCAGATGTTTGTTGCTTCAAGATAATCTTCACAAAATTCATTCAACAGGTAGTGTTTTATTCGCATTTTTATTAGGATTCCCGAGCCACCACAAGCTCTACCTCGAGGATCCTTGGGGTCGTAGAAATTATATCCACTAATTCTAAAATAGCTTCGAGACGTCAAATGAATTTCTGAGATAAGCATAACATCGATTTGTTTATCCAGAAGAAAATATTCTATTTCATTTTTATGTTGGCAGATGCCGTTTGCGTTCCAAAAACAGATTCTTAATTTCATGGTATTTTCAATACAGACTGCAACAAGATATACTGCAGTTTCAACATTTCCTGCATCATACAGGACATGTTGAGAGTAAATGTATTTACTGTTTGTATTAGGATCTCTATCGAGGCTTCAATACGACTAAAGCTGGTACAGGTTTTTGCGCCGGAGTCTGGTTACTCTTTAAAATATTACCGTATGAAAATTGACTATTAGGTTTTTGTTGATTAAGAGTCGTGTTAGACTTTAAAACATTTGAGTATTGATTATGGCTAGACGACGGTTGACGTAACTGAGGGTAGTTAAAGGGGTGTTGGGCTGAGTAGCATTTGTTTTTCTGTTCGACGAATTTTTAAAAAAAGAGTAAAGAGGGCAGCCTCTATAGTTAGCAGTGTGGTTTCCACTGCAATTACCGCATTTTTTTGCCTTGGTATCACCTTTTATTTTGTCACAGTTAGCGGTACTGTGCAACTCACCACATACAACGCAAACGGTAGGCAACATGCAATAAATTTTGGTAAGGCCAAATTCTTGACAGTTCATGCATTGGATAGGTCCATTTTTTTTATGTGGCATCTCAACCTTAACTCTTCTGTGTAACAAGTACTTTAGATTATAGATTGAGTGCGATTCATTTTTTTTTAATTTTCAAGTCACCTGGCTGTAGCTCGACTCTAAAAATAGGTTGGGGGATTTTTTGATGTTAGAAACATTTTTAACCTTGAAGCCATTATTTTCAAGGCCAGCCTTAACCTCTTCTGGATCCACACTAGAGTCTATACCTTTTATTACGACGATTAGACCTTTAGCACTCTTTAATTGGTACGTATAAAAATTTTTGTTTTTTTAATTCAAGGTCAGAAACTATTTTTCGGTAATTACTTTCTTGCACTACCTGGATTTTTGTTTCGTTAATATTTCCGCGCTTAATCTGATGAAGAAAATCTATCCAAAACATCTTCAAATTTTGAAAAAAATGACGCATGGACTTTAACCTTTTTTCTTTCTATATCCGTGTCAAGAATTTCTAACGTGTGTGTATTCCAATCGTTCTTGTTTTGACTCAGCCATGATGGACCATAGTGTACTTTTTGAGAACATGCGTAGGTCCACCCCGCGGCTGCCTAAATCAGCATGATTATCTTCAGACCGTACGTGACCCCAGTTGTGACTTCCAGAGTTTTCTTGAATACGAAAAACTCTATTGGCTACAAAGGTAGTCCACGCACTTGGAGTCTTTCTGAGCCATGCTAATACGATTGTCGAATCTGTCCAGCAATATATTTTAGAAATTGGAATTTAAAATTCAGATAGCAATTTTAAAGCTAACACTGCTCCACATAATTCAAGACGAGGTACGGAAACACATTTAATTGGAGCTACTTTCGTTTTTGCAGCTAATAAATTAGTATGTATCACTCTATTGGACTTTTCAACTCCGATGTAAATTACTCCTGAATATGCCTTTTCCGAGGCATCTGAAAAGACATGTAATTCAACTCTTGATGATTTATAATATTTTACGCATCTTGGGATTTTAATCAGATTGACTTCATTAAAAACTTCGAAAAAGTTATCCCATTCCTTTTCCGTTGATTCCGTAAGAAATTCATTCTCCCAGTCAGTATTATTGATAAGTGATAATTACTGGGCTGACCCATCCTACAGGATCGAAAAATTTGGCAATAGAAGAAAGTACTTCTCGTTTCGTGTATTTCGATTTTCGTTCTAAAGAAAAACGAATCTAACTGCGCGTTCCAAAAAATTCCTAACGTTTTTGATCAGCTCGATTCTTCAAAAGTCAAAACTTTTGAGTCCACCAGATATTCTTTACGCAATCCTTGTAAAGGAGAAAGATCGTTTGCTGTCCATTTCCGCAATTCGAATCCAGCTGATAATGTGGCAGCTGTCAGTTTGTTCCGCGCTATTAAAGCACTGGCCACATCATGAGCTCCCGAAAGGACATCATCGGAAATTCCTTCTCACAATCTTCACACATTTGTAATAAAGTACGTATTGCTAAGTACGGAGCACAATTTAAACCGAAGGTCACTGTTTGCAATTCGTAATCTTTCACTTGGTCATACAAAGAAGTGCAATTGAAGATTCGATGAAACGGAGTGTGAGATGCATGAACTCTAATCTATCTATACATTTTTGAAATGTCACAATTGAAAACATTGATATGCCTAAATTAATATCGGGAGGAAACTCTGATTTAAAAGGTAATGACACGACATATCTACCCGTTGAATCACTCACAGTGGTTCTCCTATAAATTTCCGCACAAATCTTATCAGAAGGTGATACAATTTTCTTCTTTGTGCTTGCCTCTAACTCCCAGAATTTTAAAAGATTTTTATTTAAATTACCTTCTTCGGAAAAATATTTTGCGATATAGACGGCAAGACAAGAACGATTGTTTCCAAATCGATTGTCTTGTCTAGTAAAGATCCAACTCGAATGGAACACATCTTCGTCGAAGTTGTAGAAGATTTATTATCTACGCCGGATATCTTTACATTCGTAGAATGTGACGTAAGTCCCAATTGATTTCGCAAACGTTCCGAAATAAAAGACGCTTCTGAAGCTGGATCAATTAATGCTCTACCTGGGTATGTATTTTTTCAAAAATGATAAAGACTATTGCAGTCCCCAACAACACAGAAGAATTCTGTGAAATATGTTAAACTTGTCGATTAAAGTTTGTGGTACTGGCTGCTAAGGTTGATGGTCTATTTGTTGCCATTTCATTTGACCGTAAATTAGAATTAAAAGTAGAACCGTTTGAATTAGATGTGTTTATTTAAACATTTTCTGAGTTGTTAGTAGGCTCTTCACGATGGAGCATAGTGTGGTGTTTTTTATTGCATTTGAAACAATAATGATCGCTCGTACAATCTTTTGCTAAATGGGATTTTGCTAAACAGCTCATGCAGCACTGAAATATTTTTATTGTCGAAAATCGTTCACTTATAGACATGTTTTTATATCGACGACAGAATCTCAACATGCTTGGTAGCGCAAGTAAGTTCAGAGCTTTTATTTGTGACATGGGCTTTAACCTTACGTTCGCCAACTTTTCTGTCACTTTCAATGCTAGTGAGATCACGTATACAATCTAAGGTTTGAAAACTTTCCGTTAAGACCTTGTCCAAATCCTTCCATAAAGAGATAGCTGTTTTATTCTTTATACTTTGTTCCCACATTGTCATAGCATTCAAAACCCCATTTATACGCCTTTGTAAATTTTTTAACGCCGAACTTGTCTCTTTTGTGATGTTTTGTAATGAAAAAAGACACTTCAATTGATTATTAATCAACATGCGAGGGTTTTCACATATCTTTTAAATTGTTCCACGCAACCTCAAACCTTTGATTTGACAACGGGCATTTTGAAACAATTTCTTTGGCTTCACCACAAGTTTTTCGTAACAAATGGCACAATCGTTTAATATGTCTAATTCTAGAATTATTTATGTATAAGGCTGTAAACAACTCCCTAAAGGTTGGCCACGACAAATAATTTCCTTCAAACACATCTACATCACATAGAGGCAAATGTAAATTATGATTGGAAGCATCCTCATTGGTCGAATTTGTTGTTAAAGGATCATTATGTTTTGGCTCTACTTTATATTCATGTTTCTTTTTTCTAATAATACGAAAACAATTTATATATGACGCAAACGCAGCCCGATATTTAGTAGTAATAACTTTGGCATCTGTGGCCTCAGTATCATCAGCGGTTTCAGTACCTTTAGGGGTTTTTAAACTATAGAGACATTTTTCTAATGTCTGTTTTACTATCTCCCATAAAGGTTTGAGTTCTTCATCATGAAGCTCGAGGGTAAACGTGTGTCTCCTCATTGAAACAAGCTTCAAACATAATAACTGCATCCGCGGCCCTAATAAATTTCTCTAATGAGGTAGTCATTATTAATTTTCCATTGAACTTTATTATCTGAAATATTTATTTTAAATATATTAAAGTATAAATTTTGCACGAAGAAATCTCGTGAACTTTAAATTTAAAATAACTTACGATATTTTCCTTGCACAGAATACTTTTGAAGTCAACTTGACCGACCGTAGAATGACCACCGAGAATAACGGAAAGAAGAAGAATTCTCAAAGTATATAAACTGTTTATGTAAATATATAACTTTCATGTATATTACTTGTAATGTCAATAACCCCGGAATGTTTTCACGAACTTTTCTATTCAACCAGCGATAGATAATATATTATTATAGATTGAATAAATAAATAAATAACCCCGGAATGGTTTAAAGCACGATAGATAATATACTCTTATATATTAAATAAAATAAATAAATAATTATTTTCACATACACTTTCGAACAATATTATGTAAAAACTATTTGTTTATATTTATTGCTCGAGTGTGATTGTAATCTTGACCGTATTTTCCTGTACCAAACACCGTTTTATCCTTTAGGTTATATCGACTTATATTTGTTGATTTTTGTACATGTATGTATTTGTACATTTTATATATCTGAGTATATATATTTTTCCAAATCACTCCGCACTTCAACTTACTAACCTAAATTTCTAGATTTTCCCGTTTGATTATTGAATTTTCCTCGTAAAGGATTTTTGATAGAATACTTCCTTAAATTTCCTTTATGTAAATCCGGTTCGTAAGGACCAATGTTTCGGCGTATATCCGTTGATGTTTGGGAATTCCAGAAAATAAAACACACAAGAGATTTTTAATAAATAATTAAATTCTAGAAATGAAATTCAACTTTATTGGTATAAACTTCAAAAAGGTTTTATCTTGTATGCTGTTATCGATATATATGTATATATATATATATATATATATGTATGTGCACGTAGTGCTTTTAATATAAATGGCATTTATACTGTTATAGAAATATATCTGTATATATGTATATATGTGCACGTAGTGCTTTTAATAAAAAATGGTATTTGAATGAAGTACTTTGATGGATTTCAACGATATTTACGATTTACTTTCACTAATTTAACTAATATTTAAAAAAATTTCTACTTGAATCAACAACTAGCACCCCAAAAAATTACACAAAATATGCGTTGATAATAGCAGATTTCAAGAATTTTTAACAAGTCACCATTTGCTTTATGAATGTTTACTTGTTGTAAGCAGTTGTGAGTCTCATTTTGATGTGTATAATGAAAATCTTGTACGAGATTTCATGTGTGTACGGATGTGTGTATGGCTGCTTGTATGAATGTATGTATGTTAGGGTGGGTCAATTTTTTTGCCTACTAAGCGTATAGCAAAATCGAAATCTACGGGAAATTCTAAGCACTTTTCCCAAAGAAACCATGGTTCTAAAATAAAAATCGAGCTTCCGGTTTTTTAAGAGAAAATTTGGTGCTCAGGACTATTGTTATTTTAACATAAACCTCCAAAACCATTATTTGGGTAAATAATTTTCTATAAATGAGGACAGATATAGAAAGCTGAGAAAATTTCCTTTAAAATAAAAAAAAAAAAAAATAAAAAAATAAAAAAAAAAAAAAAATTCACAACTTAATTATAAAAAAACTAAAGGCACGTAGCTAAGAATGTGTTTGTACATCACAGTTGTTTATACAATATAAAAAAACAGTTGTATATACATATGTATAACGTATCACATTCCATAACCTCTAGAGTATTGGTAGCCGAAGGCTGCAACCTAGAAATCAAATAAGAAACACTAGAATAAAGCTCAACTTGAACAAGATAGACTTTAAAAAAGTATAGTAAAGTTCCAACCCATTAAAAAATGATAAAAGCTGTAGTGTAAAAACTTACATGTAATTCAGCAGATTCAATTAATGATAGAGGATCTTTAACTAATGTGATTGCAGCTGCCGTGGTGGCAGTGAGGTCTAAGCGGTAGACAACTCTGATGATGAGACTGTGGTTAGTCTCGAAACATCGATGTCAGTTCAACCCTCCGCGCAGTCTAATTTTTCTTTGTCTGTTCAAATATTAAGAGCCACTAGATTTTTCTTTCTAATTTAAATAATAATTTAATTTATAATAAAATTATATTTAGAGAAAACGAACTTAAGCCTGAAAAATTAAAAAATTTCTTTGATTAAATATAACTCAGTTCGTATAAAAAAAAAATTCACAACTTAATTATTTATTAAAATCTTTTTAATAAGTGATAACTAGCACAAGAAATGTAATTATTTTTGGTGATTGGTACATATTTAACCTTTAAATCACCCTTGTGTGAAAAATCACACAAAATGGATCATATTTTTATGATAAACCAAAAAGATTTTAAGGTTTATGAAAGAAACTTCTTGACTTTGTTAAAAACATCAATTAAGCACAGAAAATATATATATTTTTGAAATAACGAGATATTTAAAAACTTACGTAAGTTACCCTCGTGTGTGGTTTTCCACACATATGTAGTCTCTATGTAATTTGTACTAGAGACAAAATTTTCTGTCGCCAAGTGTGAACATAGTTGATATTGTAGACGTCAAGCTAGCTCTACTGACAAATTTTCTCCAATTCGTGAGATATTCGATAAATGGGCTGAGTTATTGACTTATTATTTCAGTCCTTCTGAGTGTGTTACAATTGACGAACAATTGCTCGGCTTTCGTGGAAGATGCAAATTTAGGCAGTATATGCCTTCCAAGCCTGAGAGATATGGCATAAAATTTTGGCTTTTGATTTGCTTGGAAACTTGCTACGTTTCGAAAATACAGCCATATTTGGGTAAACCTGTTGGTAGTTTACCTGAAAAAAATCAAGGGGAACGTGTTGTCCTAGAAAAAAAAAAAAAAGTTGTTGTCCCGAGGACTAACAATGGTTGGTACTATGCGTAAGAAAAAAAGAAGCATACCGCCGAAACTATTAGAATGCAAAAGGGTTCCGTTGTACCAGTCAACTTTTGCATTCACTGAAAATACAACTCTTGTATCATATGTAGGGAGAAAGGATAACTGCGTATTATTGCGTAGTATTGCAAAGTACAATGCATGATTCGATTGACGTAGAATCTGATTTGAAGAAATTGCCAAAAATCATTAAATTCTATAACAAGACCAAAGGTTCGTCTTGATTCTTTTTATATTTGCTTTATTGATTCCAGCCCTAAAACGTTATTCTATAGGTGGCGTGGATACAGTGGACAAGATGTTATCTTGCTACAGTTCTAAAAGAAAAACAAATCGATGGCCAGTTGCTGTTTTTTAAATATGATTGACATTTCAGCTTTAAATGCGTTCATTATATAAAGATATAAATCCAAATTGGATGAAAAGCAAGCCAATTGTGCGTCGCGTTTTTCTGCGCGAGCATGGAATATCTCTCGCCAAGCCTTACATGGCAATACGAAAGAGCTTTCCAAGAACTCAAGCATCAGTATCTTTGCTTTGTGCTATCAGGCAACTTGATTTATTTGAAGAACCTAGCTCCTCAACAATCCAGTCCCAGGTTTCACAGATCCGTGATCCTTCTGAAGCTCTGCAAAGCTTATCTCAGTCTTTCACAACACCAAAAAGGGCAGAAAACTATTCCTCCTATATTCGAAGGAACATCTTGATGTCACATTTGTTATAGCGAGAAGTCAAAATATAAGAACTATATTCATCAAACTATGTGCGGTTTTTGCTAAAAGGGCGTTTGTAAGCGTGCTCATAATCGGAATATCTGTGAAAAATGTGTTGAAGACAAGTTAATGTAAAGTAAAATAATATATAAAAAATATACCATTAATGCTAATTAAATCATGATTTTAATTGCAAAAGAATTTTGTATGTTGCTACAGCAAAATACATAGATATTGCATATGTGTGAAAAACCACACCGAGGGTAACTAACGTAAGTTTTTTTTAAGGTGATCTAAAGGTTAATAATTTTCTGGATTGAGCATATGTTTTATTGTTTCAAAATTTTAAGTTTTTCTGCGCTCGTTAATTTGTATTTGTATGTTTTCCACGAGGAATGCTTTCGTAAAAGTGTAAGAATTAATAAATTTAGCATCTCCATTCTGTGCTTATAGCATACGTTGTTTTCTTGAAACCAAAAGGAATATATTGTATTATTGGTGCAATTTACACATTGCTCAACTATAGTTTTTTTACGTTTTTTATTTCTTTGAATTCATAAAAAATTTTTTCGAAAACTTTTATATGAATCTTACATACTGCAAACAATAAGTCTGATGGAGCACACAAACTTCCAAAATCTGAATTTTTATCATAAGTTTTTGCATGTACAAACATTTCTGATGGATATGACAAAATTTGCGCGGGTTTTATTATATCCATACGGCAGCGAGCACAAGATATCCGTTGAGCTAGCAGAGTTATTAACAGATTTCCAAAAATAAATTTATGAGACCCAACTGCAGGCAACACCTTTCAAGCAAAACAATAATTTTGAAAATCTGTTTATAAATGACCAGGTTATTCAAAAAGCAATTTTTTCTATTTCAAATTCAAAATAATACATATACATATAGCCTATATTTCAAGTTATACACTGTTAACATATCTGCGCGAAATTTCATTTAAATCGGTCCAGTAGTTTCGGAGATTAGCGAGAACAAACGTCGTGACACTTTATTTTTATATATGTATGTATGTAGATATACATACATAGTTATATAAATTTCCAATTTTAAATAATATTAAATTCGGTGCGAATCGATGTTCTTGCAATAGTACAACAATAAAATACATATATTTGCCATTCAAATAAGAATCAGCGACATTAGCTTTACGTATCTCATGTCCATATACATATGTATATTGTGCGAACACAAAACGAGCCTTTGCATCAAAAGCGTCATAATTCAAAATATGTCATTTTTGAGCTAATATGTATATATGTTCCTAATCGCGATATCAATTTTTATATTGTGCAAAATTTTCATACAAATATGAAAGATATTTGTATTTTATTATTCTCTTGGGAGAAGAATATTTTACCATTGATTTATAGGTAAATTCTAGACTTTAAATTCGTTGCCTGCCAAACAAGATTTTTTGAATTATGACTCTATTGCAGCAAAGGCTCGAAAAGTTTTTTTGTTTGTTTATATGGAATCTTTCGTTTGTTTATTAAATGTACACACATGCACACATACTTGTGAATGCAAAGACACAAACGTATGAACACATGTATACATATCTAAATGAATAGTAGAGACATGAGAATAATAAATTCTCTGAGAAAATAAATGACTCTCTTGAAAAAAGTGGTTTTACTACTAAAACCACCAGCAAATTAAGCATTTCCCGTACAATGTTCTACGTGCAATATCTTTATATATTTATAGTCTTTGCTTTAAGTTTCATTAATCAATTTTTTGCATAAAAAATGTTCAACTGTAAAGCCTACATACATAAATACATATTAACATACAAGCATACATATATGCGTGCAAAATGCATTCCACAGAACAGGTTTTTTTGTTTCTCTTTGCCTTTTGCATTTTTTGTATGCATTTTATTAAAGTTAATATGTATATACATGTGTAAAACTGCTAAACTGCTCTTATTTCTCATAATATGAAGATGTATGCAATTTTTATAATTTGTGCTTTACACTATTTTTTTGAATTCCTAATTTCATTCGACTTATTATCTTTGAAAAAAAAAGACAATACTTAATTTGTAAACGAAAGTTTTTAATTTTCAATTGCCTGCAAAAAATATTGCAGACACAAAACATTGGTGACCCCGACGTGATCGATTTTTATATTAATATCAATTCGGATATTTATCAATAGTTTCGCATCTCGCAAAAATACAACTTGCGCTTATAATCATCGTATTTCAGAGCTATAAAATTGCAACTAATTCCAGTCTCGTTCATACAAAATGGCAACCAATAACACTGATCGCAATGATAAGGAGCAACTTTCCGTTGACACGCTACCTTATTTTTCTAAGGTCTCGGCTATAATAAAGCAGTTGGAGGAGCTAAATAATAATTTAAACCCAATACAATTAAAACAACACGATGAGGCTAAACTGTCTGTTCGCTTGGACTACGTAGAGGAGCTCAAGGATGCCTTCGAAAAGGCCCAGTCCATAAGAGAGGAAATAGACATCAGTGAATCTATAAGTAGTGATCGCATGAGGTATCTTTCGCTATACTTTGAGGTAAAATCCAAATTAAAGCGTCAAATAAACACCATTCGTACAATCGATACTGACCAACGTTCATCAACATTACGTCGCTTTTCTGTCAATGAACCGCCCTCTCCAACAACGTTACGCAAAACCAAAGTCCCTGAAATCCAATTACCCTAATTTTTTGGTGCCTATTCCGAATGGCCAAATTTCTTTTCATTATTCTCGACTGTTATAAATGACAACGGTGATTTAAACAGGCTTGAAAAGTTTCATTATTTGCGTGCCAGTATGGGAGATGTTGCACTCAATACAATTGCTTCATTGGAACTCAATGAAGCAAACTATGAAGAAGCATTGTCATTGTTGAAAAATCGTTTTGACAACAAGCTCTTAAATTTTCAAACACATATAAAAGAAATTTTTTATTTGAGTTCTGTTGACAATGGTTCCGCTGTTGGTTTACGTCGTTTAAGCGATAGTATAAATGCACATTTGCGTGCTTTGCAAACAATTGGAAATCAGCAGCAGCTTATTGATGGGCTACTAATTCATTTAGTGTCAACAAAGTTGGACGCTAAATCGCTAACTAAATGGGAAGAAAATTTACCAATAAACGAGTTACCTACTTGGCCCTCAATGGCGGCATTCTTAGAACGACGATGTCGTATGGTCGAAAATTTCGAAAACTCCGTGGTAAATAAAAGCACAAAGCAACCTATTTTGAAAAAATCAAATCATAGCAACCGACATGTTCATGTTTCGGTAGCAACATCTACAAAATTATGCACCTTTTGTGATTCTAAGGATCATTTTATTACCAGTTGCTCACGTTTCTCAAATTTATCGCCGACTCTACGTTTTAAAGAAGCAAAGAAAATGAAGTTATGTCTTAATTTTTTAGGGCCACATGCTAAAAAATTGTACATCAGGTTGTTGCCGACAGTGCTCTTCGAAACACCACACGATGCTTCACATCGATACGCTGTCTACGGATCAGCCCGTAATAGAGGCTGCATCATCACAAGCAGTACTTATCTCGTCGAATGATGCTGATGCAACAACAACATCGGCGCCAGCTGCAAGTGTTTTGCTGGCAACAGCCGTCGTTATGGTCAAAAATAAATGCGGAATTTTTGTACCATGCCGCGCAATATTAGATTCTGCATCGCAACTTAATCTTATTACAAATCGTTTCGTGAACCAACTAAATTTAAAATGCAATCAGACTTATGCAACTATTTCGGGAATAGGTGATGGCTGTGTTTCAGTAAATAAATCTACTCAAGTCGTGGTTAAGTCCAATACTGGAGACTACTCAACAACCTTTAAAGCTGTTGTTGTTCCCACAATAACAAGTTATCAACCTAGCATTAACACCAATACAGCGGAATGGAAAATACCAAAAAATATACAGCTCGCAGATCCCTCTTTTGATAAATGTGACCGAATTGATATTTTATTTGGAGCTGAATTGTTTTTTGATTTGATGTCGATTGGACAAATAAAAGTAGCCAATACCTTTCCAGTACTACAAAAAACATTACTTGGTTGGGTTGTTGCTGGCGGTAGCTCTCATTCTCATCATTCGTGGTCTTTAGCTGTTAGTACAAATCAAAATGATCAATTGTGCTCCGTAGTAAAGAATTTTTGGGAAATAGAAAATAATTTTGCCAACTGTGATTCGTTATCTAATGATGAAATTGTTTGTGAAAATCACTACTTAAAAAATACTACTCGCCTAGCCAATGGCTCGTTTTCTGTTCGTCTACCTGAAATAGAAGTTGGTGCCACGCATCGGCTTGGTGATTCGTATAATAGTGCCTTAAAACGATTTAAACTTTTAGAAAATAAATTAGAAAGACAGCCACAAATCAAAGCTCAATACATAGATTTTATGTGTGAGTATCTTTCATTAAATCATATGTCATTGGTTTCACCACAGGTTGATCATAAGAAATATTATCTGCCGCATCACTGTGTGCACAAGCTTGATAGCACAACGACCAAACTAAGGGTTGTATTCGATGGGTCAGCAAAAACAACAACTGGTTTGTCGCTCAATGATATATTGCATGCTGGCCCGACCATACAGCCTAAGCTTTTCAATACGCTTTTGCGATATCGCTGTTTTAAGTTTGTTCTTAGTGGTGACATTTGTTAGATGTACAGATGTGTCCGAGTTTCTTGTCCAGACAACTACATGCAATGTATATTATGGAGGGACAGAAAAAAGGACGAGATTAGAACATATAAGTTAGATACTGTTACGTACGGTACAAAACCTGCAGCATTCCTAGCAATTCGATCAATGCATAAATTGGCAACAGACGAAGAAAATAGTTTCCCAATTTGTGCAAAAATTGTGAAACGGGATTTCTATGCAGACGACATGTTATCCGGTGGCGATTCTATTGAAGAGGTTATAGAGATAAGGCATCAGGTTACTGCTTTGCTACAGCGTGGTAATTTTCTGATCAGAAAGTGGTGCTCTAATAATCCCGCAATTTTGGATGGGGTACCGCCAGAAGAGTGTTAGAAATTTTTAAAATTTGACGATGGGACTGACATCACAAAAACGCTTGGTCTCATTTGGGATCCTAATGACAACAACTTTATTTTCTCATTCGATGCCGTTGATAATTGTAAGCCGGTCTCAAAACGTTCTATTCTTTCGTCAATTGCTCGTCTGTATGACCCCCATGGCTTAATTGGCCCGGTTATCACAAAGGCAAAAATTTTTATGCAGCATTTATGGAAACTGGAGCTAAAGTGGGACGAAAGTCTTCCCCAACCATTACACTCTTCGTAGCTAGATTATATTTCTCAATTTGATAACATTGATCACTTTAAGTTTCCTCGCTGTGTTTTGATCTCAAACTCAAAGGTGCAAATTCACGCATTTTGTGATGCTAGTTTATCTGCCTATGGGGCATGTGTATCCGTACGATTCATAACCAGCAAAACTCCTTTAATTTCATAACCAGGTACCCGGGTACCCGAAATAGGTTGTTTTGCGTTTATTGAAATAAAATAATATTTTCCTGTAAATATTTTTGTTGTTGATTATATTTTGCGTTCTCAACTGTACAAATTTGATATTTGGAAAAAAAACTGGTTTCTGTTCGTATATAAGTACCTAAAGCGACACAAGTAGGAAGAAACTGGTTTTATGTAAGGGTTGTTTATTTGCTTATTTTGCTTATTTTCGGTACCTACTTGCTTAATTGCTTTTGAATTAGATAGCAGATGTCCATTTGTGTCGTAAAATTGAAATATTTCATTTGCTTCGCCAGTCTGTGTTGAATATTTGAACAGTGAAGTTGGTGAAAAATGAGCCGCAACGACCGATATTTGACTACAAGGGAATACTGGAATTTGAGTGATGAAGCAAGAAGCACATATATTCAACGTTTATTTGAGGAAGCGACTCAAGATGAGGACCTTGAAGTGGACCCTGTGGAAGACCAAAATGAAGGAAATGTGTCCTATACTGGCGAAGTTTCGGAATCAGAGAATGAAGATTTGAATGTTGACAACGCAAACGAAATTGCAGCTGCTATTTACGCACCAGAGGAAATTTTCTTTGATGATGAAAGTGAAGATGATGATATGCAAGAAGATGCACCAACAACAAACCCAGCAGACTACATGACTGCACGTGACGGCACACAATGGCAGCGAACACCACGTAGTTGCTAACAAGTGAGAAGCCACAAGTGGTCCAGCGCGGATTACTGAAAATATGACGCCTTTGCAGTGTTTCAAATCATACCTCACAGTGGAAATGGTGGATATAATAGTGCGCCACACAAATAGAAAAGCGCATGCCACATATAATGCGTACAATGAAGCGAATCCCAATAGACGTCAGTTGAAGTGGAAAGACACGACAATCAACGAAATTTATGCGTTCATTGGAATGATTTTGATGGCTGGCACAAATCATTCTAATGACGAAAACGCAAGAGATTTGTGGACGTCACAGTCTCACCCAATATTCCGCGTCACCATGGGAATAAACAGGTTTTTCGATTTGCTGCGTTTTATGCGGTTTGACGACCCCAGAACACGGGTAGAGCGGCAGCGTCAAGACAAAGCGGCGCCAATTCGCGATATTTGGATAATGCTCAATGCAAATCTTGCCAGATATTATGTGCCATCAGAATATTTGACCATTGATGAACAATTATATCCATACCGTGGTAGAACCAAATTCACCCAATATATACCCTCGAAGCCAGCAAAATATGGCATAAAAGTATGGTGGATTTGCGATGCCAAAAACTCATATCCACTTCATGGCCAAATATATACTGGCAAACAGGAAACTGGTCGTGAAGTTGGTGTTGGCGAAAGAGTGGTGAGAGATTTAGTTGGGCCATACTACGGTAGCGGACGAAATATAACAATGGATAATTTTTTTACGACGCTGCCGTTGGCTAGGCAACTAAAAGTAGAAAAGCTCAGCATTGTGGGTACACTCCGCCGCAACAAAGCTTACATCCCTGCGGAGATGAAAGAAGACAAAAAAAAAAGACGTTGGTTCAAGTTTATTTGGCTTCTACGACAACGTAACACTGCTCTCATATAAGCAGCGGAAGTCCAACTCGGTCATCCTTCTTTCTAGTATGCATGATGATGCACAAATTGACGAGAATGGGAAACCAGAAATTATAAATTTTTATAACCAAACAACAGGTGGGGTGGACGTAATGGACCAAACGCTCCAAGAATACACGACCCAGCGACAAACAAGAAGATGGCCGATGGCATTTTTCTATAGCATCATTGATGTGAGCGCATTTGCATCACACATCATATATTATGGAAATAATCCAACTGCACGATACACCACGACGCGCAGGAAGAATTTCCTGCGTCAACTGGCAGAAAACCTGTGCATTCCTGTTATAGAAAATAGAATTTCAAATGTGCAAAGCGTGCGCCAATTTTCAACAAAAAATGCAATTGAAAGCATCATAGGAAGGCCGTTGGAGAGTGTGCTTTGTGCTGCAGGTCCGTCAACATCTCCGTCAGCACGACAAAGGGGCAGAAAAGTACATACGGGCGTGTGCTACATGTGCAACCTTCTTCCAAATAAGCGCAGAAGAAAAACTAGAAAAAATTGCAGCATATGTAACACGTCGATATGCGATGAGCACGCCATAACAATTACTAAATGCTACAATTGCCACAATAACAACGATAGTGATTCGGATGAATTATAATATAATATATATAAAATATGATAAAATAAATAAAAAAGACATTTATTTCCAATAAAAACAACACAAAAAAAAAACGTTTTTTCATTTACATGTCAGGCATTTACATAGGAATTGCATTAGGGTATTAGGGTATTTTGAATTTTTTCGTATTTAAATCTTAGTTTAGCCAAAATCTCTCATGATTCGGAGTTTTATGTCCATATCTCAAAAATTATAGGCACAGCAGCACTTTAAAGTCAAAAAAGGTACACGGGTACCCGGTTATGAATCGTAGGGGTATACATAAGATCTGAATTAGAAAATGTTGTCAAATCATCATTGCTGTGCTCTAAATCGAGAGTCGCTCCCTTAAAGGCCTTAACAGTCCCAAAGCTGGAGCTTGCCGCAGCCTACCTGAACTTGTAGAATTAGTTGTTAAAACTCTGCCTTTTAGTTGTGACGTACATTGCTGGTCTGATTCTATGGTCGTACTTTCATGGCTCAAGCAGCAAGCTTCAAATTTCAACGTTTTTGTATCGAATAGAGTTTCTCACATACAAACAATCACAGAAAAAATGACATGGCATTATGTTCCTACTAAACTAAACCCAGCCGACATACTTTCAAGGGGTTTTTCGCCTAAGGAATTACTTAATTCAACTTTGTGGAAGAACGGGCCTAGTTTTTTGCGCCTTAATTTTTCATTGTGGCCTAATAATGAAAATTTTTTAAATGACCTGCCTGAGCGACGCCGTAATATTTTGGTAATGGTCTCGCTGTCGGACATGTCAATGAATTGTAAGTACTATAATTCGTTCGCAAAAATGCAACGAGTATTTGCATATGTATTCAAATTCTTATATCCGAAATTGACAACCAAAAATGAAGAACTGACTCCAAATGACATAAAAAATGGAACATATCTCTTAATAAAAAATATACAGATAATTCATTTTGCAGCTGAGTATAAGGCCTTAAAAGAAAATCAAAATATTTCCTTATCCAGCAAACTTCGTTCATTGTTGCCTATAATTGACTCTGTTGGTTTGGTTCGTGTTGGTGGTCGTCTTCAGCATTCGGCTTTAGATTTTGATGCACGACATCCTATTATTTTGCCTAAGCATGACCTATTAACTTCGTCTCTGATAATGCATTTTCATAAAAAGCTGTTGCATGCTGGACCACAGGCTTTATTGGCTTTAATTCGGCAGCAGTATTGGCCAATTGACGGTCGTAAATTAATTAGCAGCGTAATCTCAAAATGCCTACGTTGTTTTAGAATGAAACCAATATTAAGTCAACACGTTATGGGTAGCTTGCCTGCTGAACGGGTGACATCAAGCAAAGCCTTTAATACTACTGGAGTGGATTTTCGTGGTCCATTTTATTATAAGTCTGAGGTGAGAAATCGCTCTCCTGTTAAATGTTATCTATCTATCTTCGTATGTTTTTCAACAAAGGCCGCTCACATAGAGTTGGTTCAAGATTTATCTACATCAGCATTTTTGTCAGCTCTTCGTCGTTTTATCGCAATTAGAGGAAAACATAAATCGATTTGGTGCGATAACACAACAAATTTTGTTGGCGCTAAAAACGAGCTGGCTGACTTAAAACGATTATTTTTAAACGCATCACACCAGCAATCAATTCAACGCCAGTGTCTTGAAGATGAAATAAAATGGAAATTCATTCCGCCAAGGTCACCCCACTTTGGAGGCTTGTGGGAGGCTGCGGTAAAATCGGCTAAACTGCACCTTTATCGTACAGTAGGACTCAATAAGTTAACATTTGATGAGCTACGCACTTTGGTTTGCCAAATTTCTGCAATTTTAAAATCTCGACTCCCGGCCATTTTTTGGTAGGTGGTCCTCTTGTTTCAATAGTTGAACCTGACATCACTCAATTAGACATAAGCCGCCTCAGCAGATGGCAAAAGGTTACCCAAATGCAACAAATTTTTTGGAAAAGGTGGAGTAGTTCATATCTGTCGCACAAGAGCGCACAAAGTGGCGTGAGCAAGGTAAAACCATAACCTGTGGAGCAATGGTGATTTTGAAGGACGAAAACCAGCCCCCATTGAAGTGGCAAATAGGCCGTATATCAGAGGTGGTACTTGGAGATGATGGCGTAGCTCGAGTAGCAATTATTCGAACAAACAATGGTTTAGTTAAACGTGCTGTCACCAAACTTGCAGTTCTTCCTATAGAATCATCTGTTGAAGGCCCTTGCCTTCCAACGGGGGGAGGATGTTAACTGCAGATGCGCTCCTGCATTATTTAAATTGATTTCTTATGCATTCATATGTACATACGCTCCTACATATGTATATTTTAATTTACTTTAAGTTTCATTAATCTATCTTTTGCCTAAAAAATGTTCAACTGTAAAGCCTACATACATAAATACATATTAACATACAAGCATACATATATGCGTGCAAAATGCATTCCCAGAACATGTTTTTTTGTTTCTCTTTGCCTTTTGCATTTTTTGTATGCATTTTATTAAAGTTAATATGTATATACATGTGTATGTTCGCTAAACTGCTCTTATTTCTCATAATATGAAGATGTATGCAATATTTATAATTTGTGCTTTACACTATTTTTTTGAATTCCTACTTTCATTCGACTTATTACCTTTGAAATAAAAAGACAATACTTAATTCGTAAACGAAAGTTTTTAATTTTCAATTGCCTGCAAAAAAGATTGCAGACACAAAACAGAGTATATTAAAATAAT
Organism: Lypha dubia; assembly: GCA_947311025.1. Classification (NCBI taxonomy): domain Eukaryota; kingdom Metazoa; phylum Arthropoda; class Insecta; order Diptera; family Tachinidae; genus Lypha; species Lypha dubia. The sequence continues at coordinate 57,852,356 of OX371261.1, read as the reverse complement.
ATATTATAAACACATACAACACGAATTTTTTAATCACATGCTGAAATATATATAACAATATTATATTTAATATAAAAATAAAAAACCACAAAACATTTTCACAAAACACAAACTTTTACCGTGCTAATTAAATAAACTACAATAATGAAATAGAATTTCACAAAAAAAGGAAATGTCCAAAAATTTAAGAGTTGCCACATTGAAGTGAACAAATGCCACACTATATATAAGTTAAAAAATATGAAAAGTAAGAAAAAATATAAGAGTTGACATAGTGGATCAAACTAAAATCGAATTTAAAAATAGTATTTATATGCGACTAAAACCTTTTCTGTATTAAATGGAAACTACAGAAAAATTTATAAATGAATTAGAGAAAATTGAAGTAAATATTAACAAAAGTATAAATAGAGTATAAATTCGAAAAATTAAAACGTTTGCAATTAATAAAAACAGAATTCGAAAAATATTCTCAATCATTAATTAAAGAAAATTGCAAAAAATTAATTCAGAAATTTGAAGAAATATATGGTAGAGTGTTACAACTTATAAAAAATCTTCTAACAAAAGAAAGCAAAGACACCAATTTAGAATCGGTCGAAGAAATAAGTAATATATCAAATATGGCTCATTTTGACATAAACGTCATAGGTAAAAATCTACATGTGTTTAAGGGTCCGTATGAGGCGTTGGAAGACTTTTTGTTGCAAACAGAACTATTGCACGATATGATTTGAAGAAGAGAGAGAACTTTTTATAAAAATTGTTTACAATTTCAAATTAACTGCAAAAGTTCGTAGCACCATTGGATGTGCTAACAGACCAACAAACTTTACTGATCTAAAAAACTTATTGGTGATATCGTATCCTAATCCAAGAACCCTACAACAAGTTTTAAATGAGCTTGGAACACAAAAACAAAATAATTCAGACATAGCTTCGTTCAGAGAAAAAATTGTCCTACTAGGTGAACAATTAAACGATTTTCAAATAAAGGCATTAGAAAATCCGACACAAGAGGCTAAAAATGCTATATATAAAATGACTGAGAGCATGGCACTTAATATATTTATGAAAGGCGTAAATGAACAGTATAGAACCCTATTGATAGCGTGTAGTCCAAAAACATTAAATGATGCATCAGAAAAATGCATAACATTATGGTTAATAAATGTGTGGATATTTAATTATAGTTTTAGTTAATTTTCATAAAAATTTAAAATTCGTTTAAACACACTTTCATTTTTTCAGTCAAAATTAAAATTCTTATTTAATTACGATGAAAATATGGTAGCACTATGTAATATAAAAAATTTCCCAAAAAAAAAAAAAAAACAGCTGACTAGAACAAATAAAGAAAAATCTAAAAAAAATATGTTATTATTTTAGCTATAAATAAGAATAATTAAGAACTGTTGAAATGTTTTAAAAGAATAAGAGCAACTTTCAGAACGATTAAAAGGGTAATAGCGAAAAAAGATGCCAAAATTTTATGCAACTTGTCAGCAGCCACAAATATTTTATTTGCTTTTTTTCAAACAAGAAGAACAAGCAGTCGAAAACATATGTTCAATTTGCATAACTTAACCAAGTTTAAATACACAACGTTTCCTATATAATGGTGATTTATTATTGCAATGAAAAACAAAATTTTTCATTTAAACGGGTTTTAAAAATAAATGAAACATTATCATCCACTCATTTATTGGCCATTAGAAAAAGATAATCAACAAAACAACAATAACATTTTTAGAGTTGGCGGCAGAATACCCAACAATTTCCAAACCCCAAAAAGATTTTGCCAACGCAACAACATCGAATACCAATATAGTAGTAGAAATCATAATTTTCACCACAGTAACATGAATAGCCGAGACAACAACCAACGTGCAAATTATAGTACACACCACAATTTTAATAACAATCTCCGGCATGAAAATCCCAACTTTCACCACAACAATAATAGTATTAGAGACAATAACCAACATAACAGATCGCAAAATAATAATAACAGATATAGTTATAACAATAGGGAGACACATTCAAATAATAATTTTTCACATAATAGAAACATAAATAATATTCCTCAAAATAGAAACAGAAACAACAATAACACAATATTTCAATTTTTCAATAAATACGCTAAATTCCATAATAAATTGCAAAATTACAAATAAAAATCATTACTTCATTTTAGACACAGGTGCAGATATTTCCATATGCACACAAGGAAATTTAAAAGAAATAAACCACAGGGATATTTAAATTTTAAGCGGCATAAAGCATTGGTTCAGCCCATTTAAATTTACATTTTCAAAATCAGCATATTAACCATAAATTTCACATAGTATCCAACGATTTCCCTATTCCTACTGATGGAATAATTGGAAGAGATATTTTGGAAAAATACAAATGTAGAATAGATTTCGAAACATACACAACAACATTTAATATAGAAAATGAAGAAATTACCATACCCATGAATACCAAATGTACCTATAAAACTGATATATGCATACCCGCACGTTCGGAATTAATCGCACTAGTAAATATATTTTCAAATAAAGAAAGTATCATTTTAAGCAAGGAGATAGCTCCAGGCGTTTTTGTAGCCAATAGTATAATACCAGCTGTAGGCACAAAACATATTAGATTTTTAAACACAAATAATCATGATGTAACGATAAACAAATTAGAACTTGATAGAAAAGACTTAACAAATTACGCATTATCTAGAATACGTATAAATACCGACACTTTGAAATCAATGATTCCATCAGACCACGTACCCATGGAAAACATCTTTGCAATAACGCGAAACATAAAAAAAAATCTTAACCAAGAATATAACAACGAGGCTCAAATAAAAAGCCTAATAAACTTTTTATATGGGAATGTACGTCAATCTCAGATATCAAAAATATGAAAAAATTAAAATTTGAATTAGATTCAAAAATCAAAAAACCCGATATTGCAATTAGTGATGTAGAGATAGTAATTAGGTGCAGCGACAATCCATCGAACATACAAATGTCATTGGAGCAACTTTTACCAAAAATGCTATCCCCAGGTATACAAAAATTAGCTCTAAAAAATAATGATGTTATTTTCAAGAATATAAACATTGAACAATTTAAGAATATTTTTAACAAATTAAAAAGAAATGAGTGTGAGAATTTAAATATTTTATTATATAGAGAACCCATAAGAATCACAGACAAAAATCGTCAAACCAATTTAATTAATGAATATCACAATTCAATTTTAGGAGGTCATTTAGGAGAAAGAAAAACTACCCTAAAACTTAAACAAAAATATATATGGAAGAGCATGGGAAAAATGGTCAAAAAACATATACAAAACTGCAACGAGTGCAGAATAAATAAACAGACCAGACACACAAAAGAAAAACTAATTATTAATGATACACCACAAACAAGTTTCGAAACAATATCAATAGATACTGTAGGCCCATTGAGGTATTCAAACCAGTGCAGATATATCTTAACAATGAAAGATGATCTGACAAAATATAATGTAGCATGTCCTATAGAAGCAAAGGATGCAAAAACAGTTGCTAAGAATATAGTAGAAAATTTAATTTTAGTATATGGACACTTTAAAGTTCTCAAATCTGACAGAGGTACTGAATTTCTAAACGAATTATTGTTTGAAGTATGCAACATTTTACAAATTAAACAAGTTTTTAGCACACCACAGTGATGGAAAAATGAAAAATTGAAATGGTACTGTCCGTCAACAAAAAGACTACTTTTTTCAACATTATGGTACTTTTTATGAAACATATATTTTTATTCAAAAATAAAATTAAAAATCCATTTATATAATAAAAAAAAATAAATGAAGAAAATTAAAATTGTTTTTGTTATAAATAAATAAATATTTAAAATACTTTACTCAAATAAAATTAATTTACTTATACAAAAACTTTCATTAATTGCGTGCATTGTACTTTCATATATACATATTTATATCTCGAATGCATATATTTAAAGTAAACAATTAATTCATATTACACATAAACGACTTATGTAACTAAAAATTAATTAAGTTTAATATAAAAAATACGAAAGTATTTTAACAACAAACTAAAAACTAATTGTTTTGTATCATCAGCAGACGTGTGAATGATACTGCTAAACGGTAAGTCAGAGGCATATATTAAATAAAGTAAAGGACCGAAGATACTGCCTTGAGGGACTCCGGCTTTAATCGACTGCGGGGTGCTTAAAAAATTGCCTTCCTAAACTACAAATTTTCGTTCCTCTAGATAGCATTTTAAGAGCCTGACGATGTTTGCGGGTAGATTTTGTATTAATATGTGGACAAGACCTTCGTGCCATACTTTATCAAAGGCCTGTGCGACATCAATAAAAAGCGCTGAACAATATTTCTTTTTTTCAAAAGTTTCTTTAATGACATTCACAAGTCTGTGAGTTTGTTCAATAGTGTTATGCTGACTGCGAAAACCGAATTGATGATCTGGAATACATGCACTGCTAGTTACTATAGGAGTCAGCTTGCTCATGTACAGTTTTTCAAAAAGTTTCGACATATTGGACAATAGACTGATAGGCCGATAGGATTCAACCTTTGTATGATCCTTACCGGGCTTTGGTATCATAGTAATCATCGAAACCTTCCATTCTGCCGGATAGTATTGCAGTCGTAAAATACTTTTAAAGATGAATAGTATTATTCGTTTTGCAATGAAAGGCAATTCTTGCAGCATTTTGTTGCTTATTCTATCAATACCTGGGGCTTTTTTTGAGTTTAGACTTGTAATAGCCTTTTGAATATCCACAATATTAAATCTTAGCGGAATTTCAGGTAAAGCGACGACTGGCGGCAGTTCAGTAATATCAGCAGAAATATTTGGAGTAAATACCTTTTCAAAGTGTTTAACAAAATGAGCACCTTTTTCAGCATCAGTTCTTGCCCAGTCACCATTTGAAGCTCGTAATGGAGGTTTACATATCACCGGCCTTTTAAGTCCTCTGGCTGCACGCCACAGCGAATAATCTGTTGATGGTGTTGCATCGAGTTCTTGCAGAAATTTTTGCAGCGAAACTGTTTTTTGTGTTTGCAAAACTTTTCTAAGCTGCTTGGTACACTCCTTAAGCCTTAATTTTAGCTGAGGCGATCTGTATCGTTGCCATTCTCGTCGAGCTCTCCGTTTTTCTATATCTGCACAAAAAATATTGTTAAATCTCGCTTGTTGATTTGGTTGAATTGAAGAAGCATTAAGAGCAGCTTGTTTGGCATGGGCTTCAAACAACCTAATAGAATTTTCTATGTCAGTAGGTGTTCTCAATGGCATATTTTCCGTGCAATGAGCACTCAAATATTTTTTGTATTTCAGCCAGTTAATACGTGCAGATGTCAGCGGTAAATCACATGTTGGTCTTGCGGTTGTGTGTGAGTAAATAGTGATAATAGTAGGCGAGTGATCTGAAGACAAATCCAAAGATGCTTCTACTTCCGTCATTTCGCTGGGCACACCTTTCGAGATTCCAAAGTCGATAACATCAGGAATTTTTTGTCGATCCGTTGGCCAATATGTTGGCTGACCACTTGAAACTACATTCAAACCCATTTTTGAAATTGTGTCAAACAAAACACGACCCTTAGGACTGATTAAACGTGAACCCCAAAAACTGTGTTTAGAATTGTAGTCGCCAGCTGCTAGAAAACGGGACCCCAGTGTAGTATAAAATGCGGTATATTGGCTCTCTGAAATTCAAAACCTGGGAGGAGAGTAAACAGATGATATCACAAGCTTTTGATAAAAATTTTCAATGCAGATGTTCGTTGCTTGAAGATATTCTTCACGAAGGTCATTTAGCAGAAAGTGTTTTATTCGAGTTTTTATTAGGATTCCAGAGCCACCACAAGCTCTACCTTGAGGATCCATGGTGTCGTAGAAATTATATCCACAAATTCGAAAATAGCTTCGGGACGTCAAGTGAGTTTCTGAGATAAGCATAACATCGATTTGTTTATACAGAAGAAAATATTCAATTTCATTTTTATGTTAGCAGATGCCGTTTGCGTTCCAAAAACAGATTCTTAAGTTCATGGTTTGTTCAATACAGCCTGCAACAAGGAAGACTGCATTTTCAACATTTCCTGCATCATACAGGACATGTTGAGAGTAAATGTATTTACTGCTTGTATTAGGATCTCTATCGAGGCTTCAGTACGACTAAAATTATGCCATGATTCTTCATTAGCTGGTACAGTTATTTGCGCCGGAGTCTGGTTACTCTTTAAAATATTAGCGTATGAAAATTGACTATTAGGTTTTTGCGTAGTAAGAGTCGTGTTAGACCTTAGAACATTTGAGTATTGATTATGGCTAGACGACGGTTGAGGTAACTGAGGGTAGTTTAAAGGTTTGTTGGGCTGATCGGGAGTAGCATTTGATTTTCTGTTCGACGAATTTTTAAAAAAAGAGTAAAGAGGGCAGCCTCTATAGTTAGCAGTGTGGTTTCCACTGCAATTGCCGCATTTTTTTGCCTTGGTATCACCTTTTATTTTGTCACAGTTAGCGGTATTGTGCAACTCACCACATACAACGCAAACGGTAGGAAACTTCAATAAGTTTTGGTATGGCCAAATTCTTGACAGTTCATGCATTGGATAGGTCCATTTTTTTTATGTGGCATCTCAAATGTAACTCTTCTGTGTAACAAGTACTTTAGATTATAGATTGGGTGCGATTCATTTTTTTTAATTTTCAAGTCACCTGGCTGTAGCTCGACTCTAAAAATAGGTTGGGGGATTTTTTTATGTTAGAAACATTTTTAACCTTGAAGCCATTATTTTCAAGGCCAGCCTTAACCTCTTCCGGATCCACACTAGAGTCTATACATTTTATTACGACGGTTAGACCTTTAGCACTCTTTAATTGGTACGTATTAAAATATTTGTTTTTTGACTAAAGGTCAGAAACTATTTTTCGGTAATTACTTTCTTGCACTACCTGGATTTTTGTTTCGTTAATATTTCCGCGCTTAATTGGAGTTACATAGAACTCATTTTCTCCAATTAAGGAGATAAGGCTTTTTACCAACAAACTAGAGTTCTGCTCTCTTAAATATATCGGTGGAGGCTTACTCGACCTTGTTGTAGTTGGGTCTTCATTGTCTTGTTCAGATAAAATCGCGAAACGATTTTCGGAATTTTTTGTTTTGTTTTTTCCATCTCTGGGAACTTTCGCTGTTGAAGCTATTTGAGCTGATTTTGGACTTCTTCCCCTTTTTAACACGGTTATGTATCTGTCCATTCCTGTTTGAATTTTATTATCATTTATTGTACTCACCGCATCTACCATTTTGTGCACGTTGGTCACCTTGTTACTTATTGTTTGTTTGTTTGTTTGTTTGTACAGCTAAGCTGACAAGTTTGCTGATGGGTGCAATTGTTGTTGCTTCTTGATCACTATTTAACATGTTCAGAGATAATGATCGCACATGAGTATTTGTGTTTTCTGTTAAATTCAGGTTTTTGTTTAATTCATTTTTTTTATTGTCGTCATCAGAAACTAAAGTTATATATTGTACATTCCTACTGCTTGTAGGATTATTGTTGTTTTTATCAGAAGATGAACTCATCAGTTTCAACTTTCGTAGTGAACAGACGCGTTTTTATAATCGTCGCAACTGAATATAAAAAAATATAAAAAAAATAATTTTTCAAGTTATTTTACTGGTTTTATTTTATTTTTTGCTTGTGTGCAATATACATAAATATTTGCATACACAAACTAATATAAGTGAAAATATAAAAAAGAGAACTCTGATGAGTTCATCTTCTGATATGTATGTATGAATGGATGTAATTTTAGCAAAGATAAAAAATTTCAAAAGAAGAAAAAGCTTAACATAGAGAACTATTTTGAGTGCGTGAAAATTGTATTAAAAAATCACGCACGATCACGCACGGTATTATATGTTTGAATCACGATCACGCACGCACGCGTGATTTTATCAAATTCTAATCACGAATCACGCGATTCACGCGTGAGTCACGCATGACACGAAAAATTCACGACATTTTCTCCAATTTTAACAATCATTAACTTAAGCCTAACAACATTTTTCATATATATGTACATTAGGGGAGGTCGATTTGTATGGTGCCGAAAAAAATTAAAAATCGTAGGGAAGAAATTATTCTACGCAGAATTCTGAGCAACTTTGAAGAAGAAACCATAGGCGTAAAATGGATTTCGAGCCTCCGAAAATTCAAAAATACATTGTACATTGTACATATCTGTTGCTGAAAGAAACATATGCAAACAATTCAAAAGACTTAAGAGACAGACGTGTTTATTATCCTCATTCATATATAAAGATACCGAAATTTATAAAGTTATACTAGAAATATATTCGAAATCCTTTTTAGATCCATGGTTTCTTTGGTAAAGTTTCTCATAATTCTTCGTAGAATAATTTCCCCCCTTAATGTACATATATAAAGGCCACACTATTATTATTTTAATATTTTCTTCTCACTTCCAATGTACCGATTCAACTTATTATTATGTACTTTGTATGTAATTAAACAGCAACAAAGTATACTGCATTCTTGTTGACAAGAAAGCCGCATACTAAAAGTAATATTATCAGGCTCAAGTTCAGTTTTATTGAATTAATGAAAATTCAAAATTTCTAAGAGTTTTTTTATGTTGAAAAATATTATTATTTATATCCAATCAGTTATAAGTAGAACGTATCAGTACTGATTTCAAGGCCGCTACACCTCTCATCAGCGTTCAATTGGTCATCTTTACAATTTTCGTAAAGTGGATACTAATTGAGAAGAATATCAACTATTTAACCAGTTTTCAACAGAAATAGAATATGAGAATTAATATTTAGTTCAATTTTTATTCTACAATGAAACAGTGCTGGTTAGTACGAAATTCCCTCATCACTGTTTTGGAAATTACTAATAATCAACACAAACTCATAGTCCGTTATCATCAAAGTATTCTACTTTGTATTTTAACGTTTTTGTTGTTTTTACTCTATATTAGGGAAATTCACATATTATTGTGGCCCTTGTGATTAGGGTATTTATAGCTCGTGCCCAAGCGGAATTAATATTTTTATATTATTATTATTACGAATAAACGTAATTATTATTTGAACTTATATTGATGTACATATGAAAAGTAATATTATCAGGCTCAAGTTCAGTTTTATTGAATTAATGAAAATTCAAAATTTCTAAGAGTTTTTTTATGTTGGAAAATTTTATTATTATTTATATCCAATCAGTACAAGCTATAAATACCCTAATAACAAGGGTCACAGTAATATGTGAATTTCCCTAATATAGAGTCAAAACAACAAAAAAGTTAAAATACAAAGTAGAATACTTTGATGATAACGGACTATGAGTTTGTGTTGATTATTAGTAATTTCCAAAACAGTGATGAGGGAATTTCGTACTAACCAGCACTGTGTAAGGTTTGGTGAAATGAATAGATTTTATGTATTGAAAATTGCCGGCGCTAATAAACGCCACTGGCAAATATAAATATATGGCAGATGTATGCCAGTAATCCACTTGCCGATTTAAGGCAAAGATAAAAAATTTAAATGTTTTTGAATTAGTAATGCCGATTGAAGGTAAAGTAATAATTAATTTTATTTTCAAAAATTTACTAATAATATTCTAAACTAACTGTATTCTAAAACTAAAAAATTTTTTATTCACTAAATATAATTGTAGTTTGAGAAAAAAATATAAAAAACATTAAACATAATTGTTGTATAGCAATAACAAACATTTCAGTATTGAACAATACAATTGTTGTAATATAAAAAATAACAATTGTATTAAAGGTATAAATGGTTGTTGTAAAAATGGTAGTAATATTAATAGAGTGCCGTGTGCAAAAGTAATAATAAGAACAGTATGTGTAATAAGTTTACTTACATATAAAATAATGATAAATATAATAATAGATTATTTAGGATGCACTACACCCTTCCCCTTAAGGAAAATTTTACAATTTTTAGAATTAAAATTTAAAATTTGTTTGTTTTTGTTTTGTTTGTTTTTGTTTTTTTTTTTTGTGATTTTAATATTTTTTAAAATTATTATTATGGTATTCTTTAAATTCATTACCTATTTCTAAAATAGAATTTACTCCTTTTCTTTTGACTATTTTATATGGACCATGATATGGTGCTTGATTTTTTTTTTTGTTAAATTTTCGAACGAGTACTAAATCTCCTTCTTTTAAATTTAGAGGATTAGTTTTTAAACATTTGTCTATTCGTTTTTGTTTCGACTTTCCTAAATATTCTCTTGCTTTAGTTATAGAATATTGTAATCTGAACCTCAATTCTTGGGCATAATTTTCAGGGTTGCAAATTGGTTTATTACTTGAAATTTCTTCATTAGGAAAGTTCGGTAATTTGCCAAATACTAGCTCATATGGCGTGTAATTTGTGTCTATATGAGGTGTTGTGTTGTATGCGAAACAGAAGTAAGGAATCCATTTGTCCCACTCATCATTCTTACAATAATTTAAAAGAAACTCATTGAGTTCTCTATGATTTCTCTCATCTGATCCTAGAATCTTATGGTGATATGGTGTGCCAGTAATGGAAAATTCAGTACTTTTGTACTATTTTTAGTACTTTTTCACAGAAAAAATACCACAGTACCCCCACGTCATATTTAGTACTACTTTTAAGCTATTGCATAGCTTCTATCGCGGGCTTTGAGAAGACCGAATCAAGAAATTTTGAAACGTTTGTTTCTCAAGTCTTTTGTTTTTTGAAACGAAAAAACGTGTCACTAAGTTTGTTTCTTACGTCTTTTGTTTTTTTAAGTATTTAAATCGCCCAATGTATGTTAACCCCTAAAGTATGTTATTGATTTTGATTTCATTAAAATACAGTATTGCCAGAATAACAACGGAGTTATTAAACAAAACGTAATAATATAATTGCATAAGTTATAAAAAAATGCTATGCAATAGCTTTACCGCGGCAGTCCCGAGTTCCACATGTCTTTTTTTTTTGTTTTGCTTTGTTCCCCATTTAGAAATCTGAGTTATTTTTATAATCATTGACAACATTGCCTTCAAATCAAGCACATAACTCGCAGTCTACATTATTTTATTATTTGTTATAACATTTATCAGGAGAAAAATTTTGCTAGTATAGACCGCAGATATTACTGTTTTGTTACTCTTATAACATCGTTATCAGAACAATTATCAGAACAACGATGTCAGACATCAAATGTCATTTTCCAATATGAAAAAACGAGACAACAAACAAAGGCTATTTGCTATCTCTGCCACTTTACCTTAAAATTGTGGTAAAACAGCACAAGAACATTTACTAATATTCCCCACATAGAAAAAAATTAGCAAATTTAGTACTGTTATTCTGCTGGCGCCTCTTAATGTTATAACAAATAATAAGCTAATGTAGATTGCGAGTGAGGAATGCACAAATTCATTATTCAAGTTGTTGTTAGTGTGTGTTTTTTGCAAAAGTTGTTAATGTTATTGGTCCAATTTACACGAGATTAATTTTTAATTCGGACAACTTTTGTTCTTTCGAAAACACACGACACTAATCTGGAATAAAATTGTATATATATACAGAGCTTTTTATATCAAAAACAATTAGTTTTTAGTCGTTTATGTGTAATATGAATTAATTGTTTACTTTAAATATATGCATTCGAGATATAAAAATGTATATGTATGAAAGTACAATGCACGCAATTAATGAAAGTTTTTGTATAAGTAAATTAATTTTATTTGAGTAAAGTATTTTAAATATTTATTTATTTATAACAAAAACAATTTTAATTTTCTTCATATATTTTTTTTATTATATAAATGGATTTTTAATTTTATTTTTGAATAAAAATATATGTTTCATAAAAAGTACCATAATGTTGAAAAAAGTAGTATTTTTGTTGACGGACAGTACCATTTCAATTTTTCATTTTTCCATCACTGTGGTGTGCTAAAAACTTGTTTAATTTGTAAAATGTTGCATACTTCAAACAATAATTCGTTTAGAAATTCAGTACCTCTGTCAGATTTGAGAACTTTAAAGTGTCCATATACTAAAATTAAATTTTCTACTATATTCTTAGCAACTGTTTTTGCATCCTTTGCTTCTATAGGACATGCTACATTATATTTTGTCAGATCATCTTTCATTGTTAAGATATATCTGTACTGGTTTGAATACCTCAATGGGCCTACAGTATCTATTGATATTGTTTCGAAACTTGTTTGTGGTGTATCAGTAATAATTAGTTTTTCTTTTGTGTGTCTGGTCTGTTTATTTATTCTGCACTCATTGCAGTTTTGTATATGTTTTTTTACCATTTTTCCCATGCTCTTCCATATATATTTTTGTTTAAGTTTTAGGGTAGTTTTTCTTTCTCCTAAATGACCTCCTAAAATTGAATTGTGATATTCATTAATTAAATTGGTTTGACGATTTTTTTTTGTTAAATTTTCGAACGAGTACTAAAACTCCTTCTTTTAAATTTAGGGGATTAGTTTTTAAACATTTGTCTATTCGTTTTTGTTTCGACTTTTCTAAATATTCTCTTGCTTTAGTTATAGAATATTGTAATCTGAACCTCAATTCTTGGGCATAATTTTCAGGGTTGTAAATTGGTTTATTACTTGAAATTTCTTCATTAGGAAAGTTCGGTAATTTGCCAAATACTAGCTCATATGGCGTGTAATTTGTGTCTATATGAGGTGTTGTGTTGTATGCGAAACAGAAGTAAGGAATCCATTTGTCCCACTCATCATTCTTACAATAATTTAAAAGAGACTCATTGAGTACTCTATGATTTCTCTCATCTGATCCTAGAATCTTATGGTGATATGGTGTGCCAGTAATGGAAAATTCAGTACTTTTGTACTATTTTTAGTACTTTTTCACAGCAAAAATACCACAGTACCCCCACGTCATATTTAGTACTACTTTTAAGCTATTGCATAGCTTCTATCGCGGGCTTTGAGAAGACCGAATCAAGAAATTTTGAAACGTTTGTTTCTCAAGTCTTTTGTTTTTTGAAACGAAAAAACGTGTCACTAAGTTTGTTTCTTACGTCTTTTGTTTTTTTAAGTATTTAAATCGCCCAATGTATGTTAACCCCTAAAGTATGTTATTGATTTTGATTTCATTAAAATACAGTATTGCCAGAATAACAACGGAGTTATTAAACAAAACGTAATAATATAATTGCATAAGTTATAAAAAAATGCTATGCAATAGGTTTACCGCGGCAGTCCCGAGTTCCACATGTCTTTTTTTTGTTTTGCTTTGTTCCCCATTTAGAAATCTGTGTTATTTTTATAATCATTGACAACATTGCCTTCAAATCAAGCACATAACTCGCAGTCTACATTAGCTTATTAGTTGTTATTAGTGCTGGCAAAGTATTGAGTAGTGGGTACCGAGTATCGAGTATTTGCCCTTTTTTTGGATACTCAATACTCAAAAGTAGTTACTCGATACTTTCAGAGTTGTATTTTTAAGCAAGTTGAGATGCTAAAATAGTGTGTAAAAATACATAATAATACAGAAAGACAACAATGTGTAAGCTGTCATATAATAATAATATAATAATAAAGCAGTCAATAAAATAGAACAACCACATGTGATAAATTACATTTTAAAAGTACTTAAAAATGTATATTAGTTAAATAATAATACATGTAAATATTATATTTTATTTTTATATACATACAAAATGTATTACACGTGCAGGCACATATGTATGTATGTATGTTCACGCATATGTAAATATTTTCAAATCTTATATCTTAAGCTGTTAAATTAAAAGTTAGCTTTACATATATTTTTGATTTAATAATAAAAGACATACAAAACCAATAATAGTTAAAGATCTATTTTTAATTTTTGAAGAAACTAGTCCAATTTGCAGATAAAAGCTCTGCGTTACAAATTCAAAAAATCCGTTGAAAGTATCGAGTAGTATTGAGTACTCAAATGAAAAGTATTGAATATTATTGAGTAATGAAAAGTAGTAGAATTTGCCAGCACTATTTGTTATAACATTTATCAGGAGAAAAATTTTGCTAGTATAGACCGCAGATATTACTGTTTTGTTACTCTTATAACATCGTTATCAGAACAATTATCAGAACAACGATGTCAGACATCAAATGTCATTTTCCAATATGAAAAAACGAGACAACAAACAAAGGCTATTTGCTATCTCTGCCACTTTGCCTTAAAATTGTGGTAAAACAGCACAAGAACATTTACTAATATTCCCCACATAGAAAAAAATTAGCAAATTTAGTACTGTTATTCTGCTGGCGCCTCTTAATGTTATAACAAATAATAAGCTAATGTAGATTGCGAGTGAGGAATGCACAAATTCATTATTCAAGTTGTTGTTAGTGTGTGTTTTTTGCAAAAGTTGTTAATGTCCAATTTACACGAGATTAATTTTTAATTCGGACAACTTTTGTTCTTTCGAAAACACACGACACTAATCTGGAATAAAATTGTATATATATACAGAGCTTTTTATTTTAACAACAAACTAAAAACTAATTGTTTTTGATATAAAAAGCTCTGTATATATATACAATTTTATTCCAGATTAGTGTCGTGTGTTTTCGAAAGAACAAAAGTTGTCCGAATTAAAAATTAATCTCGTGTAAATTGGACATATTTCTGAATCTTTGATTAAATAAAAACCCGATACACTTTGTTAGTTTATTAAGAATTTATTTAATCCTATTATTTGATATTTTACACTTGTTGTGTGTTATGTTAAGTGGACTGTATCTTCTTGTGTTAAAAAACGACTGACTTGCAAGAATAGTACAATGAAAGATTTGATAATAAAAAAGTGTGTGTTGTAAGTGTGTGTGTGTATGCGATAGTGTAATAAAAGGTTGACAATAAATAAGTAGGAATGTATTTTAGGGAATGTTCCTCAACATCCCGGCCGACCCTGAAATAATGTTTCAGCAGACGGGTAATTTTACAATTTTGGTGATGTTCCTGGTCATCATTCCTCCAGCAGTTTTGAGATTCACAGCTCGTACCATTCCGTCCTGACCTGGAAATGTTTCGAAAACGCGGGCAATGATCCACCTAGAAGGAGGTATTCGATCTTCCTTTACTAAGACTATATCGTCAGTTTTGATGTTAGGTTGCGTAGTGCACCACTTTGGACGATGTTGAAGTGACGTGAGATATTCTTGGCTCCATTGCTTCCAAAACCCTTGGTACATACACTGTACGTGCTGCCAATAATTAAGACGATTTTGGGGTATTCCAGTCAGATTTCCTTCAGGATCCAATGTTGTTGGTCTACCAATTAAAAAGTGTGAGGGTGAAAGGTAGTTTGTATCAGTGTCTGAAGCATAACATAAAGGCCTGGAATTGACGACTGCTTCCACTTGAGCTAGTAATGTGTGCATTTGTTCTAATGTTAATATGTTGTTTCCAATAACACGGCGTAAGTGTAATTTAACCGAGCGGACGCCCGATTCCCATATACCACCCCAGTGTGGCGAGTATGGTGGAGTAAAAATCCATTTGATTCCCTCCTGAGCTAATGTTGATGTCACAATTTCATTGTGGTTGTCTGCTTGCAAGTGTTGATACATTTCATTTAGTACACGTTTAGCACCAACGAAGTTTTTACCGTTGTCACTAAATATTGTTGAGCATTTTCCACGGCGAGCCATAAAACGGCGTAGCGCTGTGCCAGTAATGGAAAATTCAGTACTTTTGTACTATTTTTAGTACTTTTTCACAGAAAAAATACCACAGTACCCCCACGTCATATTTAGTACTACTTTTAAGCTATTGCATAGCTTCTATCGCGGGCTTTGAGAAGACCGAATCAAGAAATTTTGAAACGTTTGTTTCTCAAGTCTTTTGTTTTTTGAAACGAAAAAACGTGTCACTAAGTTTGTTTCTTACGTCTTTTGTTTTTTTAAGTATTTAAATCGCCCAATGTATGTTAACCCCTAAAGTATGTTATTGATTTTGATTTCATTAAAATACAGTATTGCCAGAATAACAACGGAGTTATTAAACAAAACGTAATAATATAATTGCATAAGTTATAAAAAAATGCTATGCAATAGCTTTACCGCGGCAGTCCCGAGTTCCACATGTCTTTTTTTTTTGTTTTGCTTTGTTCCCCATTTAGAAATCTGAGTTATTTTTATAATCATTGACAACATTGCCTTCAAATCAAGCACATAACTCGCAGTCTACATTATTTTATTATTTGTTATAACATTTATCAGGAGAAAAATTTTGCTAGTATAGACCGCAGATATTACTGTTTTGTTACTCTTATAACATCGTTATCAGAACAATTATCAGAACAACGATGTCAGACATCAAATGTCATTTTCCAATATGAAAAAACGAGACAACAAACAAAGGCTATTTGCTATCTCTGCCACTTTACCTTAAAATTGTGGTAAAACAGCACAAGAACATTTACTAATATTCCCCACATAGAAAAAAATTAGCAAATTTAGTACTGTTATTCTGCTGGCGCCTCTTAATGTTATAACAAATAATAAGCTAATGTAGATTGCGAGTGAGGAATGCACAAATTCATTATTCAAGTTGTTGTTAGTGTGTGTTTTTTGCAAAAGTTGTTAATGTTATTGGTCCAATTTACACGAGATTAATTTTTAATTCGGACAACTTTTGTTCTTTCGAAAACACACGACACTAATCTGGAATAAAATTGTATATATATACAGAGCTTTTTATATCAAAAACAATTAGTTTTTAGTCGTTTATGTGTAATATGAATTAATTGTTTACTTTAAATATATGCATTCGAGATATAAAAATGTATATGTATGAAAGTACAATGCACGCAATTAATGAAAGTTTTTGTATAAGTAAATTAATTTTATTTGAGTAAAGTATTTTAAATATTTATTTATTTATAACAAAAACAATTTTAATTTTCTTCATATATTTTTTTTATTATATAAATGGATTTTTAATTTTATTTTTGAATAAAAATATATGTTTCATAAAAAGTACCATAATGTTGAAAAAAGTAGTATTTTTGTTGACGGACAGTACCATTTCAATTTTTCATTTTTCCATCACTGTGGTGTGCTAAAAACTTGTTTAATTTGTAAAATGTTGCATACTTCAAACAATAATTCGTTTAGAAATTCAGTACCTCTGTCAGATTTGAGAACTTTAAAGTGTCCATATACTAAAATTAAATTTTCTACTATATTCTTAGCAACTGTTTTTGCATCCTTTGCTTCTATAGGACATGCTACATTATATTTTGTCAGATCATCTTTCATTGTTAAGATATATCTGTACTGGTTTGAATACCTCAATGGGCCTACAGTATCTATTGATATTGTTTCGAAACTTGTTTGTGGTGTATCAGTAATAATTAGTTTTTCTTTTGTGTGTCTGGTCTGTTTATTTATTCTGCACTCATTGCAGTTTTGTATATGTTTTTTTACCATTTTTCCCATGCTCTTCCATATATATTTTTGTTTAAGTTTTAGGGTAGTTTTTCTTTCTCCTAAATGACCTCCTAAAATTGAATTGTGATATTCATTAATTAAATTGGTTTGACGATTTTTTTTTGTTAAATTTTCGAACGAGTACTAAAACTCCTTCTTTTAAATTTAGGGGATTAGTTTTTAAACATTTGTCTATTCGTTTTTGTTTCGACTTTTCTAAATATTCTCTTGCTTTAGTTATAGAATATTGTAATCTGAACCTCAATTCTTGGGCATAATTTTCAGGGTTGTAAATTGGTTTATTACTTGAAATTTCTTCATTAGGAAAGTTCGGTAATTTGCCAAATACTAGCTCATATGGCGTGTAATTTGTGTCTATATGAGGTGTTGTGTTGTATGCGAAACAGAAGTAAGGAATCCATTTGTCCCACTCATCATTCTTACAATAATTTAAAAGAGACTCATTGAGTACTCTATGATTTCTCTCATCTGATCCTAGAATCTTATGGTGATATGGTGTGCCAGTAATGGAAAATTCAGTACTTTTGTACTATTTTTAGTACTTTTTCACAGCAAAAATACCACAGTACCCCCACGTCATATTTAGTACTACTTTTAAGCTATTGCATAGCTTCTATCGCGGGCTTTGAGAAGACCGAATCAAGAAATTTTGAAACGTTTGTTTCTCAAGTCTTTTGTTTTTTGAAACGAAAAAACGTGTCACTAAGTTTGTTTCTTACGTCTTTTGTTTTTTTAAGTATTTAAATCGCCCAATGTATGTTAACCCCTAAAGTATGTTATTGATTTTGATTTCATTAAAATACAGTATTGCCAGAATAACAACGGAGTTATTAAACAAAACGTAATAATATAATTGCATAAGTTATAAAAAAATGCTATGCAATAGGTTTACCGCGGCAGTCCCGAGTTCCACATGTCTTTTTTTTGTTTTGCTTTGTTCCCCATTTAGAAATCTGTGTTATTTTTATAATCATTGACAACATTGCCTTCAAATCAAGCACATAACTCGCAGTCTACATTAGCTTATTAGTTGTTATTAGTGCTGGCAAAGTATTGAGTAGTGGGTACCGAGTATCGAGTATTTGCCCTTTTTTTGGATACTCAATACTCAAAAGTAGTTACTCGATACTTTCAGAGTTGTATTTTTAAGCAAGTTGAGATGCTAAAATAGTGTGTAAAAATACATAATAATACAGAAAGACAACAATGTGTAAGCTGTCATATAATAATAATATAATAATAAAGCAGTCAATAAAATAGAACAACCACATGTGATAAATTACATTTTAAAAGTACTTAAAAATGTATATTAGTTAAATAATAATACATGTAAATATTATATTTTATTTTTATATACATACAAAATGTATTACACGTGCAGGCACATATGTATGTATGTATGTTCACGCATATGTAAATATTTTCAAATCTTATATCTTAAGCTGTTAAATTAAAAGTTAGCTTTACATATATTTTTGATTTAATAATAAAAGACATACAAAACCAATAATAGTTAAAGATCTATTTTTAATTTTTGAAGAAACTAGTCCAATTTGCAGATAAAAGCTCTGCGTTACAAATTCAAAAAATCCGTTGAAAGTATCGAGTAGTATTGAGTACTCAAATGAAAAGTATTGAATATTATTGAGTAATGAAAAGTAGTAGAATTTGCCAGCACTATTTGTTATAACATTTATCAGGAGAAAAATTTTGCTAGTATAGACCGCAGATATTACTGTTTTGTTACTCTTATAACATCGTTATCAGAACAATTATCAGAACAACGATGTCAGACATCAAATGTCATTTTCCAATATGAAAAAACGAGACAACAAACAAAGGCTATTTGCTATCTCTGCCACTTTGCCTTAAAATTGTGGTAAAACAGCACAAGAACATTTACTAATATTCCCCACATAGAAAAAAATTAGCAAATTTAGTACTGTTATTCTGCTGGCGCCTCTTAATGTTATAACAAATAATAAGCTAATGTAGATTGCGAGTGAGGAATGCACAAATTCATTATTCAAGTTGTTGTTAGTGTGTGTTTTTTGCAAAAGTTGTTAATGTCCAATTTACACGAGATTAATTTTTAATTCGGACAACTTTTGTTCTTTCGAAAACACACGACACTAATCTGGAATAAAATTGTATATATATACAGAGCTTTTTATTTTAACAACAAACTAAAAACTAATTGTTTTTGATATAAAAAGCTCTGTATATATATACAATTTTATTCCAGATTAGTGTCGTGTGTTTTCGAAAGAACAAAAGTTGTCCGAATTAAAAATTAATCTCGTGTAAATTGGACATATTTCTGAATCTTTGATTAAATAAAAACCCGATACACTTTGTTAGTTTATTAAGAATTTATTTAATCCTATTATTTGATATTTTACACTTGTTGTGTGTTATGTTAAGTGGACTGTATCTTCTTGTGTTAAAAAACGACTGACTTGCAAGAATAGTACAATGAAAGATTTGATAATAAAAAAGTGTGTGTTGTAAGTGTGTGTGTGTATGCGATAGTGTAATAAAAGGTTGACAATAAATAAGTAGGAATGTATTTTAGGGAATGTTCCTCAACATCCCGGCCGACCCTGAAATAATGTTTCAGCAGACGGGTAATTTTACAATTTTGGTGATGTTCCTGGTCATCATTCCTCCAGCAGTTTTGAGATTCACAGCTCGTACCATTCCGTCCTGACCTGGAAATGTTTCGAAAACGCGGGCAATGATCCACCTAGAAGGAGGTATTCGATCTTCCTTTACTAAGACTATATCGTCAGTTTTGATGTTAGGTTGCGTAGTGCACCACTTTGGACGATGTTGAAGTGACGTGAGATATTCTTGGCTCCATTGCTTCCAAAACCCTTGGTACATACACTGTACGTGCTGCCAATAATTAAGACGATTTTGGGGTATTCCAGTCAGATTTCCTTCAGGATCCAATGTTGTTGGTCTACCAATTAAAAAGTGTGAGGGTGAAAGGTAGTTTGTATCAGTGTCTGAAGCATAACATAAAGGCCTGGAATTGACGACTGCTTCCACTTGAGCTAGTAATGTGTGCATTTGTTCTAATGTTAATATGTTGTTTCCAATAACACGGCGTAAGTGTAATTTAACCGAGCGGACGCCCGATTCCCATATACCACCCCAGTGTGGCGAGTATGGTGGAGTAAAAATCCATTTGATTCCCTCCTGAGCTAATGTTGATGTCACAATTTCATTGTGGTTGTCTGCTTGCAAGTGTTGATACATTTCATTTAGTACACGTTTAGCACCAACGAAGTTTTTACCGTTGTCACTAAATATTGTTGAGCATTTTCCACGGCGAGCCATAAAACGGCGTAGCGCTGCCAGGAAGCATTCAGTGCTGAGATCAGTTGATAGTTCCAAATGTATAGCGGAAGTGACCATACATACAAATAAACATATGTAGCCTTTGCAGGTTTTAGCGTTTCTGCCATGATGTAGTTTAAGCGTTAATGGACCGGCGTAATCGCATCCGGTGTTTTGAAAAGGAAAAGCTTGTCTAACTCGAACTGCAGGAAGATCTGCCATTTTTTGTTTTGTTGTATGTTGAGCCTGTCTAAAGCATTTCAGGCATTTGTGTGTTGTTTGCCGAATAAGATTTCTGGCACCAATGATCCAATACTGTTGACGTAAAATGACAAACAATGATGACACACCAGGGTGTAAATTTCTTAAATGTTGATCTTCGATAATGAGCCTTGTAATTTTATGATTCTTTGGAAGAATTATCGGATGCTGAATCGAATCTGCTAGTTCTGAATGTCTTATTCGACCTCCAACTTTGAGAAGTCCGTTTTTGTCAATGTAGGGAGAAAGTTTGATCAATTGAGAGGTTTTGCTTAAGTTTAAGCAACATTGCAATTTACTTCGATCTGTTTTAAAATAATTCTGAGCCATTTTTAAGCAAACAATTTTAGCTTGTGTGATTTCATTTACTGTCAAAAATGTATTTGTAGCCTTGATCTTGAGTACACGAATGTTTATAAAACGTAATACGTATGCTGTAATACGTAGTAGTTTCCACCATGTGGACGTATTTTCCAGCAACGTGTCCAATGGATGTTCTGTGACAGTTTGATGAGTAGTTAAGTTTGATAGTGTAGCAGTTTTCATCTCTGCTTCTATAAGCAGCTTGTTAGAATTTGTTGTAATAAATTCGTAATTTTCAAGTTGCTCTTGATTCTTTAAAAATGCAGGACCCGACCACCAGAGATCATGATTTAGCAGTTGGTCTACCATCAGACCTCGGGAAGCGCAGTCTGCTGGATTTTCTTTTGTACCCACATGTTTCCAAACGCTTCGAGGAAGTGTGTTTAATATTTCAGCAGTGCGATTGCCTACGAATGTTTTAAGTTTAATTGGCTGTACCGACAACCATGATAGTACTACAGTTGAGTCGCACCAGGCGTGTAGGTTTATTCTCTTGCCTTGCAATGATACCATAATTGAATTTATCAGACGAGTAAGTAACAGCGCTCCACATAACTCTAGTCTGGGTAATGTGATCTGCTTAAGCGGTGCTACACGAGTCTTCGACGCAATTAATGAAATATGTGTGATATTATTTTCATCCTTCATAAGGCAATATACTACAGCGGAGTAAGCTTTCGTAGATGCATCGCTAAAACCATGTAAGGTAATATCTTCATTTCCGTTAGGTATAAATCGAGGTAATTTTAACATGTCAAGCTTTGATAAATCGTTTCTATAATTAAACCATGTTTCTGCTACTTGTGGTGGTAGATGATCATCCCATCCCAGATTCATTAGCCACAAGTCCTGGAACATAATCTTAAACTTTATAACCACCGGTGATATTAATCCCAATGGGTCAAATACGCGCGCTACATCAGATAAAATTGTTCTCTTTGTTGCGTGTTGTGTAACTCCCAAGCATATTTTGTAGGTAATTATATCTTCTTTGGCGTCCCAATGTATTCCAAGAACCTTTGTTGCATTATCATCTTGTCTCAAAAAACTTGGCGAGTTTTGATTTGTTGGTATAATTTTATCACTATTGGATACCCACTTGCTAAGTTGAAGTCCAGCTTGCGCGAGTAAATGAATAAGTTCATTGCGATAATTTAGTAGTTGTTTTTCAGTTGATGCACCTGCTAGTACATCATCCACGTAAAAATCTTCCAATAAAATTCTTGATGCGTTCGGATGAGATTCTTTGTAATCTTCCGCCAATTGTTTTAATACTCTTACTGAAAGAAATGGTGCAGAAGCAGTTCCATATGTTACGGTGCATAGTTGAAAATGTTTGATAGGTTCATCAG
Organism: Lypha dubia; assembly: GCA_947311025.1. NCBI lineage: Eukaryota > Metazoa > Arthropoda > Insecta > Diptera > Tachinidae > Lypha > Lypha dubia. Next base: position 57,829,463 of record OX371261.1, on the reverse strand, counting down.
CGTTTTCTCTCCAGAGAATTCTTTGAAAGTTGCGGTGTTTTTCAGCTATCCAGATCTGACGAAACATCTTGATGATGTCCGCAGATAAAACAAACTTGTGTAGACGAAATCTAAGACAGACGGCAAATAAATTGCGCTGAATTGCAGGTCCAATATGTAATTTGTCGTTAAGTGATATACCTGCAGCATCTGTAAATGATCCATCAAAAACTACCCTGAGTTTGGTTCCAATAACTGGATGATGTGGTAAATAATATACGCGATTATCTGCAACATTAATTTCATTTGGTGAAATCTCTCGCATATGGCCTAAACCTTCGTATTCTTTCATAAACTTGATATATTGTGTTCTTAGTGTAGGGTTTCTGTATAACCTACGTTCAATTGCATAAAAACGTAAAAGTGCACCCTTGTGCGTGTCAGCGAATTCGATAGATTCTTCCTTGAATGGAAGTTCAACGATGTATTTTCCATCGGCATGTCGCCTAAATGTTTCTTCGAAATGTTGTTCAACGATAAGTGATTCTTTGTCTGCCTTGGTGGCAGAATTTGGACAATCTTCTAATTCCCAAAAGGCTCGAATAGATTGATCAATATCTACTAGAGTATGTAAAGTTGCGGGTATATGATTTTCGCACGATAAAAACCCTGTCGTAATTACCCATCCAAATATTGATGAAACAGCAAAAACTTTTCCCTGATCATCCTTCATTTTGCCCATTGATAGGACATTCCACACCTCATCAACCCCTAACAAAATATCAATAGGTGATGACCGATACCACTGTGGGTCAGCGAGTTCAATATTACTGAGTAAAGTAGAATCAAAACTGTTTATTGAAGACCTTGGCAATGACGCAGTAATTTTCCCCAAAACGTGTACGCAAGTATTAATTGAATCTTGTGATAGCCTTGATTTTAAATGAATGTAAGTGTGACCGCGCGTTGGATCAGCTTTAATTGATTGAATACCAGAAAGAGGCATACGTGAAGCATAACGTTGTAAGCCTAACCTTTTGATACAATCCTCTGAAATGTATGAATATTCCGATGCCGTATCTAGTAGAACGCGGCATGTGACAAAGTTTCCGGCATGATTGCGGACATTTACTATTGCAGTTGGTAAAATTCGTTTAAAACTATGTTTTCCTATAACATCAATACTAGTTTTTGAACCCAGTGTATTCAAAGATAATTGTTGATTGACTTCAGATGTTGAAGCAGAAATGCAGTGACTGCGCGATGAAATCTCTTGTTTAGAATTATCAGGAGTAGGAACGGTGTGTAGAAGACTGTTGTGATTACGTTGGCATATACGACACATGTTTTTAGACTTACAGTTGTAAACAGTGTGTCCACTGCGAAGGCAATTAAAACATAGACGTTTATCTTTAACTAACTTGCGACGATGTTCTACACTCAATGATAAGAAATGTTGACACTTATGCACATAATGTTCGCTTGATTTACAATCTACGCATCCCTTATAATCATTGGTTGTCACCATTGCAGGAGACCAATTTTGTTTCAAATTACCAGATTTATAATTGTTTTTCTTGTCGGCGTTCTTTCCGAGCTCAATTTCTTCACAACGTCTATCCAAAAATGTTAAAAATTCATTAATTGTAGGCTTTGCTACATCTCGTGTTTGCTCGATCCATTTTCTACGTGAATCGGAATCTATTTTTGTTTGTAGAAAATAAATTAACCAATGAACACGTTCATCGTAGCCAATTGCTTCTAAACCCCTAATAACTTCATTTCATTTATCAGATATCTTACGTAATGCGGTAGAATTTTCATCTTTTATTGATGAAATTGACATAAATGTTTCGATGTAAGAATTAACAATGTGACGCGGCCGATCACTACTCAATACTTTGCCAGCACTAATAACAAATAATAAGCTAATGTAGACTGCGAGTTATGTGCTTGATTTGAAGGCAATGTTGTCAATGATTATAAAAATAACACAGATTTCTAAATGGGGAACAAAGCAAAACAAAAAAAAAGACATGTGGAACTCGGGACTGCCGCGGTAAACCTATTGCATAGCATTTTTTTATAACTTATGCAATTATATTATTACGTTTTGTTTAATAACTCCGTTGTTATTCTGGCAATACTGTATTTTAATGAAATCAAAATCAATAACATACTTTAGGGGTTAACATACATTGGGCGATTTAAATACTTAAAAAAACAAAAGACGTAAGAAACAAACTTAGTGACACGTTTTTTCGTTTCAAAAAACAAAAGACTTGAGAAACAAACGTTTCAAAATTTCTTGATTCGGTCTTCTCAAAGCCCGCGATAGAAGCTATGCAATAGCTTAAAAGTAGTACTAAATATGACGTGGGGGTACTGTGGTATTTTTGCTGTGAAAAAGTACTAAAAATAGTACAAAAGTACTGAATTTTCCATTACTGGCACACCATATCACCATAAGATTCTAGGATCAGATGAGAGAAATCATATAGTACTCAATGAGTTTCTTTTAAATTATTGTAAGAATGATGAGTGGGACAAATGGATTCCTTACTTCTGTTTCGCCTACAACACAACACCTCATATAGACACAAATTACACGCCATATGAGCTAGTATTTGGCAAATTACCGAACTTTCCTAATGAAGAAATTTCAAGTAATAAACCAATTTGCAACCCTGAAAATTATGCCCAAGAATTGAGGTTCAGATTACAATATTCTATAACTAAAGCAAGAGAATATTTAGGAAAGTCGAAACAAAAACGAATAGACAAATGTTTAAAAACTAATCCCCTAAATTTAAAAGAAGGAGATTTAGTACTCGTTCGAAAATTTAACAAAAAAAAAATCGTCAAACCAATTTAATTAATGAATATCACAATTCAATTTTAGGAGGTCATTTAGGAGAAAGAAAAACTACCCTAAAACTTAAACAAAAATATATATGGAAGAGCATGGGAAAAATGGTCAAAAAACATATACAAAACTGCAACGAGTGCAGAATAAATAAACAGACCAGACACACAAAAGAAAAACTAATTATTACTGATACACCACAAACAAGTTTCGAAACAATATCAATAGATACTGTAGGCCCATTGAGGTATTCAAACCAGTACAGATATATCTTAACAATGAAAGATGATCTGACAAAATATAATGTAGCATGTCCTATAGAAGCAAAGGATGCAAAAACAGTTGCTAAGAATATAGTAGAAAATTTAATTTTAGTATATGGACACTTTAAAGTTCTCAAATCTGACAGAGGTACTGAATTTCTAAACGAATTATTGTTTGAAGTATGCAACATTTTACAAATTAAACAAGTTTTTAGCACACCACAGTGATGGAAAAATGAAAAATTGAAATGGTACTGTCCGTCAACAAAAAGACTACTTTTTTCAACATTATGGTACTTTTTATGAAACATATACATATTTTTATTCAAAAATAAAATTAAAAATCCATTTATATAATAAAAAAAAATATATGAAGAAAATTAAAATTGTTTTTGTTATAAATAAATAAATATTTAAAATACTTTACTCAAATAAAATTAATTTACTTATACAAAAACTTTCATTAATTGCGTGCATTGTACTTTCATACATATACATTTTTATATCTCGAATGCATATATTTAAAGTAAACAATTAATTCATATTACACATAAACGACTAAAAACTAATTGTTTTTGATATAAAAAGCTCTGTATATATATACAATTTTATTCCAGATTAGTGTCGTGTGTTTTCGAAAGAACAAAAGTTGTCCGAATTAAAAATTAATCTCGTGTAAATTGGACCAATAACATTAACAACTTTTGCAAAAAACACACACTAACAACAACTTGCATAATGAATTTGTGCATTCCTCACTCGCAATCTACATTAGCTTATTATTTGTTATAACATTAAGAGGCTCCAGCAGAATAACAGTACTAAATTTGCTAATTTTTTTCTATGTGGGGAATATTAGTAAATGTTCTTGTGCTGTTTTACCACAATTTTAAGGTAAAGTGGCAGAGATAGCAAATAGCCTTTGTTTGTTGTCTCGTTTTTTCATATTGGAAAATGACATTTGATGTCTGACATCGTTGTTCTGATAATTGTTCTGATAACGATGTTATAAGAGTAACAAAACAGTAATATCTGCGGTCTATACTAGCAAAATTTTTCTCCTGATAAATGTTATAACAAATAATAAAATAATGTAGACTGCGAGTTATGTGCTTGATTTGAAGGCAATGTTGTCAATGATTATAAAAATAACTCAGATTTCTAAATGGGGAACAAAGCAAAACAAAAAAAAAGACATGTGGAACTCGGGACTGCCGCGGTAAAGCTATTGCATAGCATTTTTTTATAACTTATGCAATTATATTATTACGTTTTGTTTAATAACTCCGTTGTTATTCTGGCAATACTGTATTTTAATGAAATCAAAATCAATAACATACTTTAGGGGTTAACATACATTGGGCGATTTAAATACTTAAAAAAACAAAAGACGTAAGAAACAAACTTAGTGACACGTTTTTTCGTTTCAAAAAATAAAAGACTTGAGAAACAAACGTTTCAAAATTTCTTGATTCGGTCTTCTCAAAGCCCGCGATAGAAGCTATGCAATAGCTTAAAAGTAGTACTAAATATGACGTGGGGGTACTGTGGTATTTTTCTGTGAAAAAGTACTAAAAATAGTACAAAAGTACTGAATTTTCCATTACTGGCACACCATATCACCATAAGATTCTAGGATCAGATGAGAGAAATCATAGAGAACTCAATGAGTTTCTTTTAAATTATTGTAAGAATGATGAGTGGGACAAATGGATTCCTTACTTCTGTTTCGCATATAACACAACACCTCATATAGACACAAATTACACGCCATATGAGCTAGTATTTGGCAAATTACCGAACTTTCCTAATGAAGAAATTTCAAGTAATAAACCAATTTGCAACCCTGAAAATTATGCCCAAGAATTGAGGTTCAGATTACAATATTCTATAACTAAAGCAAGAGAATATTTAGGAAAGTCGAAACAAAAACGAATAGACAAATGTTTAAAAACTAATCCCCTAAATTTAAAAGAAGGAGATTTAGTACTCGTTCGAAAATTTAACAAAAAAAAAATCAAGCACCATATCATGGTCCATATAAAATAGTCAAAAGAAAAGGAGTAAATTCTATTTTAGAAATAGGTAATGAATTTAAAGAATACCATAATAATAATTTTAAAAAATATTAAAATCACAAAAAAAAAAACAAAAACAAACAAAACAAAAACAAACAAATTTTAAATTTTAATTCTAAAAATTGTAAAATTTTCCTTAAGGGGAAGGGTGTAGTGCATCCTAAATAATCTATTATTATATTTATCATTATTTTATATGTAAGTAAACTTATTACACATACTGTTCTTATTATTACTTTTGCACACGGCACTCTATAAATATTACTACCATTTTTACAACAACCATTTATACCTTTAATACAATTGTTATTTTTTATATTACAACAATTGTATTGTTCAATACTGAAATGTTTGTTATTGCTATACAACAATTATGTTTAATGTATTTTATATTTTTTTCTCAAACTACAATTATATTTAGTGAATAAAAAATTTTTTAGTTTTAGAATACAGTTAGTTTAGAATATAAGATACAAATTTTTGAAAATAAAATTAATTATTACTTTACCTTCAATCGGCATTACTAATTCAAAAACATTTAAATTTTTTATCTTTGCCTTAAATCGGCAAGTGGATTACTGGCATACATCTGCCATATATTTATATTTGCCAGTGGCGTTTGTTAGCGCCGGCAATTTTCAATACATAAAATCTATTCATTTCACCAAACCTTACACAGTGCTGGTTAGTACGAAATTCCCTCATCACTGTTTTGGAAATTACTAATAATCAACACAAACTCATAGTCCGTTATCATCAAAGTATTCTACTTTGTATTTTAACTTTTTTGTTGTTTTTACTCTATATTAGGGAAATTCACATATTACTGTGACCCTTGTTATTAGGGTATTTATAGCTTGTGCTGATTGGATATAAATAATAATAAAATTTTACAACATAAAAAAACTCTTAGAAATTTTGAATTTTCATTAATTCAATAAAACTGAACTTGAGCCTGATAATATTACTTTTCATATGTACATCAATATAAGTTCAAATAATAATTACGTTTATTCGTAATAATAATAATATAAAAATATTAATTCCGCTTGGGCACGAGCTATAAATACCCTAATCACAAGGGCCACAATAATATGTGAATTTCCCTAATATAGAGTAAAAACAACAAAAACGTTAAAATACAAAGTAGAATACTTTGATGATAACGGACTATGAGTTTGTGTTGATTATTAGTAATTTCCAAAACAGTGATGAGGGAATTTCGTACTAACCAGCACTGTTTCATTGTAGAATAAAAATTGAACTAAATATTAATTCTCATATTCTATTTCTGTTGAAAACTGGTTAAATAGTTGATATTCTTCTCAATTAGTATCCACTTTACGAAAATTGTAAAGATGACCAATTGAACGCTGATGAGAGGTGTAGCGGCCTTGAAATCAGTACTAATACGTTCTACTTATAACTGATTGGATATAAATAATAATATTTTTCAACATAAAAAAACTCTTAGAAATTTTGAATTTTCATTAATTCAATAAAACTGAACTTGAGCCTGATAATATTACTTTTAGTATGCGGCTTTGTTGTCAACAAGAATGCAGTATACTTTGTTGCTGTTTAATTACATACATAGTACATAATAATAAGTTGAATCGGTACATTGGAAGTGAGAAGAAAATATTAAAATAATAATAGTGTGGCCTTTATATATGTACATTAAGGGGGGAAATTATTCTACGAAGAATTATGAGAAACTTTACCAAAGAAACCATGGATCTAAAAAGGATTTCGAATATATTTCTAGTATAACTTTATAAATTTCGGTATCTTTATATATGAATGAGGATAATAAACACGTCTGTCTCTTAAGTCTTTTGAATTGTTTGCATATGTTACTTTCAGCAACAGATATGTACAATGTACAATGTATTTTTGAATTTTCGGAGGCTCGAAATCCATTTTACGCCTATGGTTTCTTCTTCAAAGTTGCTCAGAATTCTGCGTAGAATAATTTCTTCCCTACGATTTTTAATTTTTTTCGGCACCATACAAATCGATCTCCCCTAATGTACATATATATGAAAAATGTTGTTAGGCTTAAGTTAATGATTGTTAAAATTGGAGAAAATGTCGTGAATTTTTCGTGTCATGCGTGACTCACGCGTGAATCGCGTGATTCGTGATTAGAATTTGATAAAATCACGCGTGCGTGCGTGATCGTGATTCAAACATATAATACCGTGCGTGATCGTGCGTGATTTTTTAATACAATTTTCACGCACTCAAAATAGTTCTCTATGTTAAGCTTTTTCTTCTTTTGAAATTTTTTATCTTTGCTAAAATTACATCCATTCATACATACATATCAGAACATGAACTCATCAGAGTTCTCTTTTTTATATTTTCACTTATATTAGTTTGTGTATGCAAATATTTATGTATATTGCACACAAGCAAAAAATAAAATAAAACCAGTAAAATAACTGTTCAATAAATGTTTTGTTTTTTTTTTATATATTTTGTGACTTGAAAAATTATTTTTTTTATATTTTTTTTATATTCAGTTGCGACGATTACAAAAACGCGTCTGTTCACTACGAAAGTTGAAACTGATGAGTTCATCATCTGATAAAAACAACAATAATCCTACAAGCAGTAGGAATGTACAATATATAACTTTAGTTGCTGATGACGACAATAAAAAAAATGAATTAAACAAAAACCTGAATTTAACAGAAAACACAAATACTCATGTGCGATCATTATCTCTGAACATGTTAAATAGTGATCAAGAAGCAACAACAATTGCACCCATCAGCAAACTTGTCAGCTTAGCTGTACAAACAAACAAACAAACAAACAATAAGTAACAAGGTGACCAACGTGCACAAAATGGTAGATGCGGTGAGTACAATAAATGATAATAAAATTTAAACAGGAATGGACAGATGCATAACCGTGTTAAAAAGGGGAAGAAGTCCAAAATCAGCTCAAATAGCTTCAACAGCGAAAGTTCCCAGAGATGGAAAAAACAAAACAAAAAATTCCGAAAATCGTTTCGCGATTTTATCTGAACAAGATAATGAAGACCCAACTACAACAAGGTCGAGTAAGCCTCCACCGATATATTTAAGAGAGCAGAACTCTAGTTTGTTGGTAAAAAGCCTTATCTCCTTAATTGGAGAAAATGAGTTCTATGTAACTCCAATTAAGCGCGGAAATATTAACGAAACAAAAATCCAGGTAGTGCAGGAAAGTAATTACCGAAAAATAGTTTCTGACCTTGAGTCAAAAAACAAATATTTTAATACGTACCAATTAAAGAGTGCTAAAGGTCTAACCGTGGTAATAAAATGTATAGACTCTAGTGTGGATCCAGAAGAGGTTAAGGCTGGCCTTGAAAATAATGGCTTCAAGGTTAAAAATGTTTCTAACATCAAAAAATCCCCCAACCTATTTTTAGAGTCGAGCTACAGCCAGGTGACTTGAAAATTAAAAAAAAATGAATCGCACCCAATCTATAATCTAAAGTACTTGTTACACAGAAGAGTTACAGTTGAGATGCCACATAAAAAAAATGGACCTATCCAATGCATGAACTGTCAAGAATTTGGCCATACCAAAACTTATTGCAAGTTGCCTACCGTTTGCGTTGTATGTGGTGAGTTGCACAGTACCGCTAACTGTGACAAAATAAAAGGTGATACCAAGGCAAAAAAATGCGGCAATTGCAGTGGAAACCACACTGCTAACTATAGAGGCTGCCCTCTTTACTCTTTTTTTAAAAATTCGTCGAACAGAAAAACAAATGCTACTCCCGATCAGCCCAACAAACCTTTAAACTACCCTCAGTTACCTCAACCGTCGTCTAGCCATAATCAATACTCAAATGTTCTAAGGTCTAACACGACTCTTACTACGCAAAAACCTAATAGTCAATTTTCATACGCTAATATTTTAAAGAGTAACCAGACTCCGGCGCAAATAACTGTACCAGCTAATGAAGAATCAGGGCATAATTTTAGTCGTATTGAAGCCTCGATAGAGATCCTAATACAAGCAGTAAATACATTTACTCTCAACATGTCCTGTATGATGCAGGAAATGTTGAAAATGCAGTCTACCTTGTTGCAGGCTGTATTGAAAAAACCATGAACTTAAGAATCTGTTATTGGAACGCAAACGGCATCTGCCACATAAAAATGAAATAGAATATTTTCTTCTGGATAAACAAATCGACGTTATGCTTATCTCAGAAACTCATTTGCCGTCTCGAAGCTATTTTAAAATTAGTGGATATAATTTTTACGATACTAAGGATCCTCGAGGTAGAGCTTGTGGTGGCTCTGGAATCCTAATAAAAACTCGAATAAAACACTACCTGCTAAATGACCTTCGTGAAGAATATCTTCAAGCAACAAATATCTGTATTGAAAATTTTTATCAAAAGCTTGCGATATCATCTGTTTATTCTCCTCCCAGGTTTTCAATTTCAGAGAGTCAATATACCGTATTTTATACAACACTGGGGTCCCGTTTTCTAGCAGCTGGCGACTACAATGCTAAACACACTTTTTGGGGTTCACGTTTAATCAGTCCTAAGGGTCGTGTTTTGTTTGACACAATTTCAAAAATGGGTTTGAATGTAGTTTCAAGTGGTCAGCCAACATATTGGCCAACGGATCGCCAAAAAATTCCTGATGTTATCGACTTTGGAATCTCGAAAGGTGTGCCCAGCGAAATGACGGAAGTAGAAGCATCTTTGGATTTGTCTTCAGATCACTCGCCTACTATTATCACTATTTACTCACACACAACCGCAAGACCAACATGTGATTTACCGCTGACATCTGCACGTATTAACTGGCTGAAATACAAAAAATATTTGAGTGCTCATTGCACGGAAAATATGCCATTGAGAACACCTACTGACATAGAAAACTCTATTAGGTTGCTTGAAGCCCATGCCAAACAAGCTGCTCTTAATGCTTCTTCAATTCAACCAAATCAACAAGCGAGAATTAACAATATTTTTTGTGCAGATATAGAAAAACGGAGAGCTCGACGAGAATGGCAACGATACAGATCGCCTCAGCTAAAATTAAGGCTTAAGGAGTGTACCAAGCAGCTTAGAAAAGTTTTGCAAACACAAAAAACAGCTTCGCTGCAAAAATTTCTGCAAGAACTCGATGCAACACCATCAACAGATTATTCGCTGTGGCGTGCAGCCAGAGGACTTAAAAGGCCGGTGATATGTAAACCTCCATTACGAGCTTCAAATGGTGACTGGGCAAGAACTGATGCTGAAAAAGGTGCTCATTTTGTTAAACACTTAGAAAAGGTATTTACTCCAAATATTTCTGCTGATATTACTGAACTGCCGCCAGTCGTCGCTTTACCTGAAATTCCGCTAAGATTTAATATTGTGGATATTCAAAAGGCTATTACAAGTCTAAACTCAAAAAAAGCCCCAGGTATTGATAGAATAAGCAACAAAATGCTGCAAGAATTGCCTTTCATTGCAAAACGAATAATACTATTCATCTTTAAAAGTATTTTACGACTGCAATACTATCCGGCAGAATGGAAGGTTTCGATGATTACTATGATACCAAAGCCCGGTAAGGATCATACAAAGGTTGAATCCTATCGGCCTATCAGTCTATTGTCCAATATGTCGAAACTTTTTGAAAAACTGTACATGAGCAAGCTGACTCCTATAGTAACTAGCAGTGCATGTATTCCAGATCATCAATTCGGTTTTCGCAGTCAGCATAACACTATTGAACAAACTCACAGACTTGTGAATGTCATTAGAGAAACTTTTGAAAAAAAGAAATATTGTTCAGCGCTTTTTATTGATGTCGCACAGGCCTTTGATAAAGTATGGCACGAAGGTCTTGTCCACAAATTAATACAAAATCTACCCGCAAACATCGTCAGGCTCTTAAAATGCTATCTAGAGGAACGAAAATTTGTAGTTTAGGAAGGCAATTTTTTAAGCACCCCGCAGTCGATTGAAGCCGGAGTCCCTCAAGGCAGTATCTTCGGTCCTTTACTTTATTTAATATATGCCTCTGACTTACCGTTAAGCAGTATCATTCACACGTCTGCTGATGATACGGCTTTTCTAAGCGTTCATGAAAATCCTGTAGTAGCTTCCCGGAATCTACAAGGGTACATCTCAAAATTGGAAACATGGCTAAAACAATGGCGGATAAAAGTGAATGAGCAGAAATGTGTACACGTTACTTTTACTTTACGCAGGGAAACATGCCCGCCTATACAAATCAACACCGAGACTATACCGCAACACACTGTAGTAAAATATCTAGGCGTTCATCTTGATCGTCGTTTAACATGGAAATCGCATATAGACGCAAAGTTGACACAAATGAAATTAAAAGCAGCCCAAATGAATTGGCTTATTGGAAGAAATTCTTTATTAAGTCTTGACTGTAAACTTTTGTTATACAACGCGATCCTGAAACCAATATGGGCCTATGGAATCCAATTATGGGGCACTGCCTCAGCAACAAGTGTAGAAAAAATTCAAAGGCGACAAAACAAAATTCTACGTACAATTACTGCAGTCCCCTGGTATATCCGAAATCAGCGAATTCACAAAGATCTTGATGTTCCGTTGGTGAAGACAGTATTTTCAAAACACGCTAAAAAATATATTGAAAAACTAGTATTGCACCCAAATCCACTTGCGCGCAACATTCTAAATTATAGAGGCCACACCCGGTTGAGAAGGAGGGATACTCTTTCTCTCAGCCGTACACGAGAGATGTAAAACATCAAAAATCAACAGTTTGAATTAAAAATTTTGTTTAGCACTGGCTAAACATATATTTATGTATTTTTAGATTTAAGATTTGAAAAACTTATTGATGTTTCAATTTATAATTGAAGATTCAATAAATAATAAAACTACCACAAAAAAAAAAAAAAGAAATTCATACATACATATGTAATTACGTACATATGTACAAATGTATGTATGATTGTGGCTTCATACATTAAAATCCCCGTTACAAATGCAGACATTCATCAACATACATACATACACCTCTGAAAATCTTGTGTTAACCTAAACCTAACAACACTAGTATTCCTTTTCAATTCCTTTACATGTAAGTAATGAATTTAAATAACCTGCCTTGGCAGACAGTACTAGATTTTTTATATTAAGTTTATCCCCTGCATTGCTAATTTTTCGGACATTTCCTGCATTTTTTTTTAATTAATTAATGATCGTGAAGTAAATAAAGAAATTAATTACAAAATAAAATTTTTAGCATATGCTAAATCTTTTATTGCAAAATTTGTATTTCATCGAGAGCGTGCGTGCAAAATTATTCCCGTCGTGCGTGAAAGTACGTGATTAAACATATTGCGTTCGTGAGCGTGAGTGATCTTGAAAGTTTTAAATCATGCCGTGCGTGAGCGTGCGTGAAAAATACTTATGGTTCGTGATCGTGCGTGATCGTGAGCGTAAATTTACTCACGCGCACATCTCTAGTTAAAATAAAGAATATTATTATCACAGTTGAATTCAATTCATCGTCATCTTTTAACTTACTTGTTGGTTCACGGCCGCAATTTCAATGTATCTTTAAATTTTACTGCCCTAGGGACAGTTCAACGGCATATAGACAACAATTCCAAATTACTGAATTGCTTTATATCGCTGCCGGTGTGGAAAAATCTCTTCATCGTACATTTTGACGCCCAACGTGGGGCAATTGATCTAATCTTTCGTTGTGCATGCCGTGAAGAAATTCAAAGACTTTTTGGTTGATGTATAACTTAGTTACAATAAGTGTACGGTCGTATAGTGGAGTGGACAGTTTTTAATTAGACAGTGGTTCAAAAATTTAAAACCAAAATTTTATGTTTTAAGATGACGTTGGAAGAAGTTAAGCAACAACCGACTAATACGAAGAAAAGCATAACCCGTATTAAGAACCAAATAGAGGCCAATGGAAAGGTTGAAGGTAAGACACTCTCGACTGCAGAATTGAAGTGCCACTTGGAGATCTTGGAGTCATATTTCAAGCAGATACTAACGGTTCAAACTTAGATTGAAAGATATAAACCAGATGATTATGGTCGCCCTGAAATTGAGGATTTATAATGGGTGTTTTTTTTAGAGGTATAGAACTTCGAATTGAAATAAAACACAAGAAAATCGTTTTATTGTCCATCAATTTGGCTTTATTGGAAGGATAATTTTATGCCATTAATGTTTAAATATGATTTCGGGCATGTGGCCGCCGCGGCTGGCTCGAATAAAGCCAATTCTACAGGTCCAATTTTTAACCACTTTTTCGAGCATTTGGGGCCGTATGTTGGCAATAACGCCACGAATGTTGGCTTCCAAGTCCCCTAACGTTTCTGGTTTGTTGGCGTAGACGAGCGACTTCACATATCCCCAAAGAAAATAATCCAATGGTGTTAAATCACACGATCTTGGTGGCCAATTGACAGGTCCATTCCGCGAAATTATGCGCTCATCGAATGTTTCCTTCAATAAATCGATTGTGACGTGCGCTGTGTGGCATGTAGCGCCGTCTTGTTGGAACCACAACTCATCCACATTCATGCCATCCAATTCGGGAACAAAATAGTCGGTTATCATGGCTCTATACCGGTCTTCATTAACGGTAACTGACTCTCCAGCATTATTTCGGAAGAAGTATGACCCAATGACTCCACCAGCCCATAGAGCACACCAAACAGTCAGTTTTTGTGGATGTAATGGCGTCTCAAGGGTCTCATGTGGATTCTCTTCACTCCAAATGCGGCAATTTTGCTTGTTGACGTAGCCATTCAACCAAAAATGAGCCTCATCACTGAACAAAATTTTGCGGGTAAACTTCGCGAACTGAACCATTATTTTCGAAATAAATTTGCACGATTTGCAAGCGTTGTTCTTTTGTCAACCTGTTCATGATGAAATGGCAAACCAAACTAAATATTAATCACTTGACAGCTGACAAAATGGGCGCCAGTTAAAAAAGTGATGCCAACTTAAAGTTCTATACCTCAATAAAAAACACCCATTACATTGAATATACAAACACAGCTTGCACGCAAAGAAAAAACATGGTTGATGAAATCATAATCGCAAACTATCATTTCATATTCAGATTAATGATTGCAGCTACAATGTATTGTATTTCTCATCTTAGGAACATAATAATATTTTCTTCATAAATCTCTCTCTGAAATTCCATCGTATGAACATAATATGCTCTGCAAATGCTGAGAAATTTGATCACATTATAGTAACTATGAAAATGTTTTTTTCCTGTTTTATGTAAACAATTTTACATTTTGCTTAGATAAAAGAAAAATGCACACACAAATACATCTTAAATTAAATCAAATTATATTTTTGACAAATATTTTTATTTGAAAATTTTAATCGAATAAACTTTTCTGGACAAATTAAATTTAATAAAATTAAAAAAATTTAACTTATTAATCCGCAAATTTATGTAAAATCCAATTGCCATCTTTTGCAAGATCGTAGAATTTTTTTCGTCACGCTGCAAAGAAACATACATTTGTATATTTAATTCACTCCATATATTAGTATGTACTCATATATGTACCTTAAACCACAGATGTTGAAGATTTCAGGTGCACTTTTATTTTGTTGCAAAATTAAATAACTTTCATCATATAATTATAATTTTAACATTAATTTTTTCACTTTTTGGAAATATTTTGAATGCTATTGCATAACAAGTTTAGTTTACACACAAACATAAACCGCGTAATTCTCTTTTTTTGGCATATACATATATTTAATCGGATACGCAATCCATCTTATAAAATTCTACATCAAAATGTTTTTGTTTTTAAGATTTCGAAGTCCTAAGTACATAGATATATGTAAATTGTGTGTATTGAGTAAACCTTAATTAATAGGAATTTTCTAATGACTAAAATGTATTATTTTAGTTAATATTCTTCATATATTTGAAATTGTTTTCAAAAAACAAATTTGGGGATTTTAAGAAAAATGGAATGAAAGTGTAGAATAAAAATATAAAAGGTAACCCAGAAACAAATAAAATTAAATAAAAATTTTAATTTCCCAAAAATATCAAATTTGTTTCTAAACAAAGAATTTAATAGAAAAGGAAATATTACAATATTTGATAATCGTTTGAAAATGGCGAATTTTTGCTCCCACATCATAATAAATTCGCCTTGGAAATTGGGAAATAAAGAAATCAAATTATATATTAGTGTTCCCATCTACAAGGCCATATCCAAAAACTGGGATTAAAAAATGTACTTTATACATACAACTTTTGCAATGTTCATAAAAAGTAAAATTTATATGAAATATGTACATGTTTTAAAACGCAATGTCCATTAAATTTTTTAGTAAAACAAATCAAATTTATATTGATTTTTAATGAATGCTTCAGCTAGCCTCTAAATGTTACATACCTGGGTCGATATCGCGAAATGACTACATTCTGTGGCCCGACCCATTTAGTATTAAAAATATTGAAAAATTGAAATTCTGAGAACAGGAATAAATAAAACAAAATGTCCTTTAACGAGGCGCGGAAATCAAAATAAAATATTCTACATATTTTTATGAAAAAATTTGGTCGCACGGTGCAAGTCGTCATTACCATGGCGTGTGTCCGATCGTTTTGTGTTCAAAAAACACAGATTTTCATTAATATTTCAAAATATATATTATAAATGAAGTACGTCAAGTTATTCAAGAAGAATGAACGAAGTCAATTTTAATTTCATAAATATAATTTTATTTTAAAATTTATGATTTTGAGACATTTTAGTCCGTGGCCAATTTTTGTCGTCATTCCCCGTGGGACAATTTGTTTATTAAGAAAAAATACTTTAAACCGGGTTTTCGGTTAGGTGTAAACTGTCAATGTAACGACAATTCCCGTTAGTTTTAAAGTTAATTAT
This sequence comes from Lypha dubia, assembly GCA_947311025.1. Lineage (NCBI taxonomy): Eukaryota > Metazoa > Arthropoda > Insecta > Diptera > Tachinidae > Lypha > Lypha dubia. Next base: position 57,813,342 of record OX371261.1, on the reverse strand, counting down.
TTAAACCCATTTTCACACTTGGCCGTTTTCAACCCTCGATTGTAGTCAATTCGCGACATCGACCCACCTAAATATATCCTCTGAAAAATTTGTGGCGAGTAAATTTGGAAATATTTTGAATGCTATTGCATAACAAATATATATGTAGTTTACAAGCAAACATTAACCGCGTAATTCTCTTTTTTTTGGCATATACTTACATATTTCTTATATAAAATATACATATATTTAATCGGATACGCAATCCATCTTTTAAAATTCTATTTCAAAATGTTTTTGTTTTGAAGATTTCAAAGTCCTAAGTATTTAGATATACTTATGTAAATTGGTTATTGAGTTAACCCTAATTGATAGGAATTTTTTAATGACTAAAATATTTTATAAAAAGTAATATTATCAGGCTCAAGTTCAGTTTTATTGAATTAATGAAAATTCAAAATTACTAAGAGTTTTTTTATGTTGGAAAATATTTATATCCAATCAGTTTTTAGCAGAACGTAGCAGTACTGATTTCAAGGCCGCTACACCTCTCATCAGCGTTCAATTGTCCATCTTTACAATTTTCGTAAAGTGGATACTAATTGAGAAGAATATCAACTATTTAACCAGTTTTCAACAGAAATAGAATATGAGAATTAATTTTTAATTCAATTTTTATTCTACAATTAAACAGTGCTGGTTAGTACGAAATTCCCTCATCACTGTTGGAAATTACTAATAATCAACACAAACTCATAGTCCGTTATCATCAAAGTATTCTACTTCGTATTCTAACGTTTTTGTTGTTTTTACTCTATATTAGGGAAATTCACATATTACTGTGACCCTTGTTATTAGGGTATTTATAGCTCGTGCCCATTGTAGAATAAAAATTTAATCAAAAATTAATTCTCATATTCTATTTCTGTTGAAAACTGGTTAAATAGTTGATATTCTTCTCAATTAGTATCCACTTTACGAAAATTGTAAAGATTGACAATTGAACGCTGATGAGAGGTGTAGCGGCCTTGAAATCAGTACTGATACGTTCTGCTAAAAACTGATTGGATATAAATAATAATATTTTCCAACATAAAAAAACTCTGAGTAATTTTGAAGTTTCATTAATTCAATAAAACTGAAATTGAGCCTGATAATATTACTTTTCATATATACATCAATATAAGTTCAAATAATAATTACGTTTATTCGTAATAATAATAATAATAATATAAAAAATAAAAAATATTATTTAAGTAAACAATATAAATTTCTAACAAAGTCAATATTCTTCGTAAATTTGAATTTGTTTTCAAAAAACAAATTTGGGGATTTTAGAAGATAATGGAATGAAAGTGTAGAATAAAAATTACAAAAGGTAACCCAGAAACAAACAAAATTTTCTATTTACATACAATTTGTTTTTATTAATTAATTTAAATCAATTACATACAATTAAATGCATGAGGCCATATGCAAGGCTCATGAGCGATAAATCTGTGAAAATATATTCTCGCTCGTTCAGTAGTGGTCTTCAAATTCGCCAACTCTATGTTATAATAATGATATATGTACATATATGTACATGAAGTAGTGTGACAGTTTTTTTCAATTTATTGTTAGTGACGCAAAGGGATCGATTTTTTGGAATTAAATATAATAAAGCCGTTGACGACACAACTACATCAAGGTCGAGTAAACCTCTACCGATATATTTAAGAGAGCAAAACTCTAGTTTTTTTGTAAAAAGCCTTATCTCGTTAATTGGAGAAAATTAGTTTTATGTAAATCCAATTAAGCGGGGGAATATCAACGAAACAAAAATCCAGGTAGTGCAAGAAAGTAATTACCGAAAAATAGTTTCTGACCTTGAGTCAAAAAACAAAAATTTTTATACGTACCAGTTAAAGAGTGCTAAAGGTCTAACCGTCTTAATAAAAGGTATAGACTCTAGCGTGGATCCAGAAGAGGTAAAGTGTGGCCATGAAAATAGTGGATTTAAAGTTAAAAATGTTTCAAACATTGAAAATAGGGAAAAAACCCCCAACCTATATTCAGAGTCGAGCTACAGCCAGGTGACTTGGAAATAAAAAAGAATGAATCGCATACAATTTATAATTTAAAGTACTTGTCACACCGTAGAGTTACCGTTGAGCTTCCACATAAAAAAAAAACTGAACCTATCCAATTCCTGAACTGCCAAGAATTCGGGCACACCAAAACTTATTGCAAGTTGCCTACAGTCTGTGTTGTATGTGGTGAGTTACACAGTACCACTAAATGTAACAAAATAAAAGGCGATCCTATGGCGAAAATGTGGCAATTGCGGCGGAAATCACACTGCTAATTATAGAGGCTGTCCTCTTTACTCTTTTTTAAACGTTCTTCGAACAAAAAAGAAAATAATATCCCCGCTCAGCCTATCACACTCTTAAGCTACCCACAGTTACCTCAACAGTCTACCAGCCAGCAACAATATTCAAACGTATTGAAATCAAGTGCGACTATTGCTCAGCAACAACCTAATAGACAATTTTCATACGCTAACATTTAAATAAAATACAGCGTAAAAACCGGTACCAGTAAACGAAGCTCCCGATTCAAATTTTAGTCGTATTGAAGCCTCAATTGAGAGCTTAATACAAACAGTAAATACTTTTACTCTCAACATATCCTGTATGATGCAGTCTAGTGAAAATGCAGTCTACCTTGTTGCAGGCTGTACTAAACAAACCATGAACTTGAAAATATGTTTTTGGAACGCAAACGGCATCTGCTAACATAAAAACGAAATAGAATTTTTTCTTCAGGATAAACAAATCGATGTTATGCTTATCTCAGAAACTCATTTGATCTCTCGAAGCTATTTTAGAATTAGTGGATATAATTTCTACGACACCAAGGATCCTCGAGGTAGAGCTTGTGGTGGCTCTTATTATCTTCATTATATTATCTTCAAGCAACGAACATCTACATTGAAAATTACTATCAAATACTTGTAATATTATCTGTCTATTCCCCCTCTAGATTTTCAATTACCGAGAGTCAATATACGGCTTTTTAAAAATCACTGGGCTACCGTTTTCTAGCGGCTGGCGACTACAATGCTAAACACACTTTCTGGGGATCACGTCTAATCACTCCTAAGAGTCGAGTTTTGTTTAATACAGTTTCTAAAATGGGTTTGAATGTAGTTTTAAGTGGTCAGCCATATTGGCCAACAGATCGACAAAAAATTCCTGATGTTATTGACTTTGGAATAGCAAAAGGTGTACCCAGCGAGTTGGTTGAAGTTGAAGCATCTTTGGATTTATCTTCAGATCACTCACCTACAATTGTCACTATTTACTCGCATACAACTTCATCACCTACATGTGACTTACCAACAATATCTGCACGTACTAATTGGTTGAAATACAAAAAATACCTGAGTGCTCATTGCTCGGACAATATCCCATTGAGAACAACTTCTGACATAGATGACTCTATTAGGTTGTTTCAAGCACACGTTAAAGAAGCTGCTCTCAATGCTTCTTCAAATCAACCAAGTCAACAAATGCGATTCAACAATATTTTTTCTGTTGGTATAGAAAGGCTTTTATCTGAAAAAAGAAAAATTCGACCATGCCATTCTCCAACGTTACAGATCGCCTCAGCTAAAATTAAGGCTTAAGGAGTGTACCAAACAGCTTAGAAAAGTTTTACAAACACAAAAAACAATTTCCCATCAAAAATTTCTTCAAGAGCTAGATGCAACACCACAAACAGATTATTCGCTGTGGCGTGCAGCCAGAGGACTTAAAAGGCCGGTGATATGCAAACCTCCCTTACGAGTTACGAATGGTGACTGCGCAGGAACTGATGCTGAAAAAGGTTCTCTTTTTTTTAAACACTTAGAAAAAGTAAACTTTTCTTGGCTGTTTGGTACACTCCTTAAGCCTTAATTTTAGCTGAGGCGATCTGTAACGTTGCCATTCTCGTCGAGCTCTCCGTTTTTCAGTCAATAGCCTTTCTATATCTGCACAAAAAATATTGTTAAATCTCGCTTGTTGATTTGGTTGAATTAAAGAAGCATTAAGAGCAGCTTGTTTAGCATGTGCTTCAAACAACCTTATAGAATTTTCTATGTCAGCAGGTGTTCTCAATGGCATATCTTCCGTGCAATGAGCACTCAAATATTTTTTGTATTTTAGCCAGTTAATACGTGCAGGTGTCAGCGGTAAATCACATGTTGGTGTTGTAGTTGTGTGTGAGTAAATAGTGATAATAGTAGGCGAGTGATCTGAAGACAAATCCAAAGATGCTTCTACTTCAATCATTTCGCTGGGCACGCCTTTCATAATCCCAAAGTCGATAACATCAGGAATTTTTTGACGATCCGTTGGCCAATATGTTGGCTGACCACTTGAAACTACATTCAAACCCATTTTTGAAATTGTGTCAAACAAAACACGACCCTTGGGACTGATTAAACGTGATCCCCAAAAAGTGTGTTTAGAATTGTAGTCGCCAGCTGCTAGAAAACGGGACCCCAGTGTTGTATAAAATGCGGTATATTGGCTCTCTGAAATTCAAAACCTGGGAGGAGAGTAAACAGATGATATCACAAGCTTTTGATAAAAATTTTCAATGCAGATGTTCGTTGCTTGAAGATATTCTTCACGAAGGTCATTTAGCAGAAAGTGTTTTATTCGAGTTTTTATTAGGATTCCAGAGCCACCACAAGCTCTACCTTGAGGATCCATGGTGTCGTAGAAATTATATCCACTAATTCGAAAATAGCTTCGGGACGTCAAGTGAGTTTCTGAGATAAGCATAACATCGATTTGTTTATACAGAAGAAAATATTCAATTTCATTTTTATGTTAGCAGATGCCGTTTGCGTTCCAAAAACAGATTCTTAAGTTCATGGTTTGTTCAATACAGCCTGCAACAAGGTAGACTGCATTTTCAACATTTCCTGCATCATACAGGACATGTTGAGAGTGAATGTATTTACTGTTTGTATAAGGATCTCTATTGAGGCTTCAATAAGACTAAAATTATGCCCTGATTCTTCATTAGCTGGTACAGTTATTTGCGCCGGAGTCTGGTTACTCTTTAAAATATTAGCGTATGAAAATTGACTATTAGGTTTTTGCGTAGTAAGAGTCGTGTTAGACCTTAAAACATTTGAGTATTGATTATGGCTAGACGACGGTTGAGGTAACTGAGGGTAGTTTAAAGGTTTGTTGGGCTGATCGGGAGTAGCATTTGTTTTTCTGTTCGACGAATTTTTAAAAAAAGAGTAAAGAGGGCAGCCTCTATAGTTAGCAGTGTGGTTTCCACTGCAATTGCCGCATTTTTTTGCCTTGGTATCACCTTTTATTTTGTCACAGTTAGCGGTACTGTGCAACTCACCACATACAACGCAAACGGTAGGCAACCTGCAATAAGTTTTGGTATGGCCAAATTCTTGACAGTTCATGCATTGGATAGGTCCATTTTTTTTATGTGGCATCTCAACTGTAACTCTTCTGTGTAACAAGTACTTTAGATTATAGATTGGGTGCGATTCATTTTTTTTTAATTTTCAAGTCACCTGGCTGTAGCTCGACTCTAAAAATAGGTTGGGGGATTTTTTGATGTTAGAAACATTTTTAACCTTGAAGCCATTATTTTCAAGGCCAGCCTTAACCTCTTCTGGATCCACACTAGAGTCTATACATTTTATTACCACGGTTAGACCTTTAGCACTCTTTAATTGGTACGTATTAAAATATTTGTTTTTTGACTCAAGGTCAGAAACTATTTTTCGGTAATTACTTTCCTGCACTACCTGGATTTTTGTTTCGTTAATATTTCCGCGCTTAATCTGATGAAGAAAATCTATCCAAAACATTTTCAAATTTTGAAAAAAATGACGCATGGACTTTAACCTTTTTTCTTTCTATATCCGTGTCAAGAATTTCTAACGTGTGTGTATTCCAATCGTTCTTGTTTTGACTCAGCCATGATGGACCATAGTGTACTTTTTGAGAACATGCGTAGGTCCACCCCGCGGCTGCCTAAATCAGCATGATTATCTTCAGACCGTACGTGACCCCAGTTGTGACTTCCAGAGTTTTCTTGAATACGACAAACTCTATTGGCCACAAAGGTAGTCCACGCACTTGGAGTCTTTCTGAGCCATGCTAATACGATTGTCGAATCTGTCCAGCAATATATTTTAGAAATTGGAATTTAAAATTCAGATAGCAATTTTAAAGCTAACACTGCTCCACATAATTCAAGACGAGGTACGGAAACACATTTAATTGGAGCTACTTTCGTTTTTGCAGCTAATAAATTAGTATGTATCACTCTATTGGACTTTTCAACTCCGATGTAAATTACTCCTGAATATGCCTTTTCCGAGGCATCTGAAAAGACATGTAATTCAACTCTTGATGATTTATAATATTTTACGCATCTTGGGATTTTAATCAGATTGACTTCATTAAAAACTTCGACAAATTTATCCCATTCCTTTTCCGTTGATTCCGTAAGAAATTCATTCTCCCAGTCAGTATTATTGATAAGTGATAATTACTGAGCTGATCCATCCTACAGGATCGAAAAATTTGGCAATAGAAGAAAGTACTTCTCGTTTCGTGTATTTCGATTTTCGTTCTAAAGAAAAACGAATCTAACTGCGCGTTCCAAAAAATTCCTAACGTTTTTGATCAGCTCGATTCTTCAAAAGTCAAAACTTTTGAGTCCACCAGATATTCTTTACGCAATCCTTGTAAAAGAGAAAGATCGTTTGCTGTCCATTTCCGCAATTCGAATCCAGCTGATAATGTGGCAGCTATTAAAGCACTGGCCACATCATGAGCTCCCGAAAGGACATCATCGGAAATTCCTTCTCACAATCTTCACACATTTGTAATAAAGTACGTATTGCTAAGTACGGAGCACAATTTAAACCGAAGGTCACTGTTTGCAATTCGTAATCTTTCACTTGGTCATACAAAGAAGTGCAATTGAAGATTCGATGAAACGGAGTGTGAGATGCATGAACTCTAATCTATCTATACATTTTTGAAATGTCACAATTGAAAACATTGATATGCCTAAATTAATATCGGGAGGAAACTCTGATTTAAAAGGTAATGACACGACATATCTACCCGTTGAATCACTCACAGTGGTTCTCCTATAAATTTCCGCACAAATCTTATCAGAAGGTGATACAATTTTCTTCTTTGTGCTTGCCTCTAACTCCCAGAATTTTAAAAGATTTTTATTTAAATTACCTTCTTCGGAAAAATATTTTGCGATATAGACGGCAAGACAAGAACGATTGTTTCCAAATCGATTGTCTTGTCTAGTAAAGATCCAACTCGAATGGAACACATCTTCGTCGAAGTTGTAGAAGATTTATTATCTACGCCGGATATCTTTACATTCGTAGAATGTGACGTAAGTCCCAATTGATTTCGCAAACGTTCCGAAATAAAAGACGCTTCTGAAGCTGGATCAATTAATGCTCTACCTGGGTATGTATTTCTTCAAAAATGATAAAGACTATTGCAGTCCCCAACAACACAGAAGAATTCTGTGAAATATGTTAAACTTGTCGATTAAAGTTTGTGGTACTGGCTGCTAAGGTTGATGGTCTATTTGTTGCCATTTCATTTGACCGTAAATTAGAATTAAAAGTAGAACCGTTTGAATTAGATGTGTTTATTTAAACATTTTCTGAGTTGTTAGTAGGCTCTTCACGATGGAGCATAGTGTGGTGTTTTTTATTGCATTTGAAACAATAATGATCGCTCGTACAATCTTTTGCTAAATGGGATTTTGCTAAACAGCTCATGCAGCACTGAAATATTTTTATTGTCGAAAATCGTTCACTTATAGACATGTTTTTATATCGACGACAGAATCTCAACATGCTTGGTAGCGCAAGTAAGTTCAGAGCTTTTATTTGTGACATGGGCTTTAACCTTACGTTCGCCAACTTTTTTGTCACTTTCAATGCTAGTGACATCACGTATACAATCTAAGGTTTGAAAACTTTCCGTTAAGACCTTGTCCAAATCCTTCCATAAAGAGATAGCTGTTTTATTCTTTATACTTTGTTCCCACATTGTCATAGCATTCAAAACCCCATTTATACGCCTTTGTAAATTTTTTAACGCCGAACTTGTCTCTTTTGTGATGTTTTGTAATGAAAAAAGACACTTCAATTGATTATTAATCAACATGCGAGGGTTTTCACATATCTTTTAAATTGTTCCACGCAACCTCAAACCTTTGATTTGACAACGGGCATTTTGAAACAATTTCTTTGGCTTCACCACAAGTTTTTCGTAACAAATGGCACAATCGTTTAATATGTCTAATTCTAGAATTATTTATGTATAAGGCTGTAAACAACTCCCTAAAGGTTGGCCACGACAAATAATTTCCTTCAAACACATCTACATCACATAGAGGCAAATGTAAATTATGATTGGAAGCATCCTCATTGGTCGAATTTGTTGTTAAAGGATCATTATGTTTTGGCTCTACTTTATATTCATGTTTCTTTTTTCTAATAATACGAAAACAATTTATATATGACGCAAACGCAGCCCGATATTTAGTAGTAATAACTTTGGCATCTGTGGCCTCAGTATCATCAGCGGTTTCAGTACCTTTAGGGGTTTTTAAACTATAGAGACATTTTTCTAATGTCTGTTTTACTATCTCCCATAAAGGTTTGAGTTCTTCATCATGAAGCTCGAGGGTAAACGTGTGTCTCCTCATTGAAACAAGCTTCAAACATAATAACTGCATCCGCGGCCCTAATAAATTTCTCTAATGAGGTAGTCATTATTAATTTTCCATTGAACTTTATTATCTGAAATATTTATTTTAAATATATTAAAGTATAAATTTTGCACGAAGAAATCTCGTGAACTTTAAATTTAAAATAACTTACGATATTTTCCTTGCACAGAATACTTTTGAAGTCAACTTGACCGACCGTAGAATGACCACCGAGAATAACGGAAAGAAGAAGAATTCTCAAAGTATATAAACTGTTTATGTAAATATATAACTTTCATGTATATTACTTGTAATGTCAATAACCCCGGAATGTTTTCACGAACTTTTCTATTCAACCAGCGATAGATAATATATTATTATAGATTGAATAAATAAATAAATAACCCCGGAATGGTTTAAAGCACGATAGATAATATACTCTTATATATTAAATAAAATAAATAAATAATTATTTTCACATACACTTTCGAACAATATTATGTAAAAACTATTTGTTTATATTTATTGCTCGAGTGTGATTGTAATCTTGACCGTATTTTCCTGTACCAAACACCGTTTTATCCTTTAGGTTATATCGACTTATATTTGTTGATTTTTGTACATGTATGTATTTGTACATTTTATATATCTGAGTATATATATTTTTCCAAATCACTCCGCACTTCAACTTACTAACCTAAATTTCTAGATTTTCCCGTTTGATTATTGAATTTTCCTCGTAAAGGATTTTTGATAGAATACTTCCTTAAATTTCCTTTATGTAAATCCGGTTCGTAAGGACCAATGTTTCGGCGTATATCCGTTGATGTTTGGGAATTCCAGAAAATAAAACACACAAGAGATTTTTAATAAATAATTAAATTCTAGAAATGAAATTCAACTTTATTGGTATAAACTTCAAAAAGGTTTTATCTTGTATGCTGTTATCGATATATATGTATATATATATATATATGTATGTGCACGTAGTGCTTTTAATATAAATGGCATTTATACTGTTATAGAAATATATCTGTATATATGTATATATGTGCACGTAGTGCTTTTAATAAAAAATGGTATTTGAATGAAGTACTTTGATGGATTTCAACGATATTTACGATTTACTTTCACTAATTTAACTAATATTTAAAAAATTTCTACTTGAATCAACAACTAGCACCCCAAAAAATTACACAAAATATGCGTTGATAATAGCAGATTTCAAGAATTTTTAACAAGTCACCATTTGCTTTATGAATGTTTACTTGTTGTAAGCAGTTGTGAGTCTCATTTTGATGTGTATAATGAAAATCTTGTACGAGATTTCATGTGTGTACGGATGTGTGTATGGCTGCTTGTATGAATGTATGTATGTTAGGGTGGGTCAATTTTTTTGCCTACTAAGCGTATAGCAAAATCGAAATCTACGGGAAATTCTAAGCACTTTTCCCAAAGAAACCATGGTTCTAAAATAAAAATCGAGCTTCCGGTTTTTTAAGAGAAAATTTGGTGCTCAGGACTATTGTTATTTTAACATAAACCTCCAAAACCATTATTTGGGTAAATAATTTTCTATAAATGAGGACAGATATAGAAAGCTGAGAAAATTTCCTTTAAAATAAGCACTCTTCCAGCGTTACAGGTCAACTATTCACCAATTGCAATGAATATTTCCAAAAAAAACCGGAAATAATGCTATGTACAATGTACAGATGTGTGTACATATCTACATACATATCTGAAGTCGTTGAAAATTCTTTGAAGCTGAAAATTATCAACGAATATTTTATGTAATTTTTTGGGTTGCTAGTTGTTGATTCAAGGAGAAAAATTTTTAGATATTAGTCATTATAAGATCGGCATGTTTGTCAACTAGTCGAAGTTGTGTTTGGTTGGATTGGCATACATATATTTTACTGTTTGGTATTTTTTATAGCGGCATATTGTATGAAAAAAAAAATATTATGTATATGTGTGTTTTTGCATTTTTGTGTGGATGGCTAGTTTTCATTGACAACAAATTGTTGCTGAACAATATATTACAGGGAATTTATTTTCATTTTGTGTGCTAGTAAAAAATTTTAATAACCAATCATAGGATCGGGGTTTTAAAAATTTTTCGATCTCATAGTTGACTTCACGTCAAACTTATCATATTCATAAGAATTAAGTAATTAAATATAGAAATAATCATATATAAAATGACCGTAGAGAAAAGAGAAATATGTAATGTACAGCACAAACAAGCGCGAAAAAACCTTAAAAGTAGACTAGTTATCATGATAGGAATTAATGATTTATGGCAGGCTAATTTTTTTGAAATGGGGAACTATGCTTTAGATAATTGTTAGGTCACCGTATAACATTTGTATATTTTGTACTTGTAAATTTATAATATCATTTTGCATAAATTTTACAGTTTATTTTCATTGAAATTTACTGCCGATTTCACGATGTCGAAAGAATTTTGAATTTTATTTTCATTCGTAAAAATACATTTGATACAAAAACAGAATTTAAGAATTTGTTTTTGCTTTTTATTCTACAATGGGCACGAGCTATAAATACCCTAATAACAAGGGTCACAGTAATATGTGAATTTCCCTAATATAGAGTAAAAACAACAAAAACGTTAGAATACGAAGTAGAATACTTTGATGATAACGGACTATGAGTTTGTGTTTATTATTAGTAATTTCCAACAGTGATGAGGGAATTTCGTACTAACCAGCACTGTTTAATTGTAGAATAAAAATTGAATTAAAAATTAATTCTCATATTCTATTTCTGTTGAAAACTGGTTAAATAGTTAATATTCTTCTCAATTAGTATCCATTTTACGAAAATTGTAAAGATGGACAATTGAACGCTGATGAGAGGTGTAGCGGCCATGAAATCGGTACTGATACTTTCTGCTAAAAACTGATTGGATATAAATAATAATATTTTTCAACATAAAAAAACTCTTAGTAATTTTAAATTTTCATTAATTCAATAAAACTGAACGTATTAATATAAATAAAAAAATATGTTAATTCAGCTTGGGCACGAGCTAAATACCCTAATAACAAGGGTCACAGTAAAATGTGAACGTCCCTAATATATAGAGTAAAAACAACAAAAACGTTAAGTAACGGACTATGAGTTTGTGTTGATTGTAAGTAATCTCCAAACAGTGATGAGGGAATTTCGTACTAACCAGAATTGTTTCAATATGTAGAATAAAAATTGAATTAAAAATTAATTCTCATATTCTATTTCTGTTGAAAACTGGTTAAATAGTTGATATTCTTCTCAATTAGTATCCACTTTACGAAAATTGTAAAGATGACCAATTGAACGCTGATGAGAGGTGTAGCGGCCTTGAAATCAGTACTGCTACGTTCTGCTAAAAACTGATTGGATATAAATATTTTCCAACATAAAAAAACTCTTAGTAATTTTGAATTTTCATTAATTCAATAAAACTGAACTTGAGCCTGATAATATTACTTTTCATAAAATATTTTAGTCATTAAAAAATTCCTATCAATTAGGGTTAACTCAATAACCAATTTACATAAGTATATCTAAATACTTAGGACTTTGAAATCTTCAAAACAAAAACATTTTGAAATAGAATTTTAAAAGATGGATTGCGTATCCGATTAAATATATGTATATTTTATATTAGAAATATGTAAGTATATGCCAAAAAAAAAGAGAATTACGCGGTTAATGTTTGCTTGTAAACTACATATATATTTGTTATGCAATAGCATTTAAAATATTTCCAAATTTACTCGCCACAAATTTTTCAGAGGATATATGTAGGTGGGTCGATGTCGCGAATTGACTACAATCGAGGGTTGAAAACGGCCAAGTGTGAAAATGGGTTTAAATAATTAACTTTAAAACTAACGGGAATTGTCGTTACATTGACAGTTTACACCTAACCGAAAACCCGGTTTAAAGTATTTTTTCTTAATAAACAAATTGTCCCACGGGGAATGACGACAAAAATTGGCCACGGACTAAAATGTCTCAAAATCATAAATTTTAAAATAAAATTATATTTATGAAATTAAAATTGACTTCGTTCATTCTTCTTGAATAACTTGACGTACTTCATTTATAATATATATTTTGAAATATTAATGAAAATCTGTGTTTTTTGAACACAAAACGATCGGACACACGCCATGGTAATGACGACTTGCACCGTGTGACCAAATTTTTTCATAAAAATATGTAGAATATTTTATTTTGATTTCCGCGCCTCGTTAAAGGACATTTTGTTTTATTTATTCCTGTTCTCAGAATTTCAATTTTTCAATATTTTTAATACTAAATGGGTCGGGCCACAGAATGTAGTCATTTCGCGATATCGACCCAGGTATGTAACATTTAGAGGCTAGCTGAAGCATTCATTAAAAATCAATATAAATTTGATTTGTTTTACTAAAAAATTTAATGGACATTGCGTTTTAAAACATGTACATATTTCATATAAATTTTACTTTTTATGAACATTGCAAAAGTTGTATGTATAGAGTACATTTTTTAATCCCAGTTTTTGGATATGGCCTTGTAGATGGGAACACTAATATATAATTTGATTTCTTTATTTCCCAATTTCCAAGGCGAATTTATTATGATGTGGGAGCAAAAATTCGCCATTTTCAAACGATTATCAAATATTGTAATATTTCCTTTTCTATTAAATTCTTTGTTTAGAAACAAATTTGATATTTTTGGGAAATTAAAATTTTTATTTAATTTTATTTGTTTCTGGGTTACCTTTTATATTTTTATTCTACACTTTCATTCCATTTTTCTTAAAATCCCCAAATTTGTTTTTTGAAAACAATTTCAAATATATGAAGAATATTAACTAAAATAATACATTTTAGTCATTAGAAAATTCCTATTAATTAAGGTTTACTCAATACACACAATTTACATATATCTATGTACTTAGGACTTCGAAATCTTAAAAACAAAAACATTTTGATGTAGAATTTTATAAGATGGATTGCGTATCCGATTAAATATATGTATATGCCAAAAAAAGAGAATTACGCGGTTTATGTTTGTGTGTAAACTAAACTTGTTATGCAATAGCATTCAAAATATTTCCAAAAAGTGAAAAAATTAATGTTAAAATTATAATTATATGATGAAAGTTATTTAATTTTGCAACAAAATAAAAGTGCACCTGAAATCTTCAACATCTGTGGTTTAAGGTACATATATGAGTACATACTAATATATGGAGTGAATTAAATATACAAATGTATGTTTCTTTGCAGCGTGACGAAAAAAATTCTACGATCTTGCAAAAGATGGCAATCGGATTTTACATAAATTTGCGGATTAATAAGTTAAATTTTTTTAATTTTATTAAATTTAATTTGTCCAGAAAAGTTTATTCGATTAAAATTTTCAAATAAAAATATTTGTCAAAAATATAATTTGATTTAATTTAAGATGTATTTGTGTGTGCATTTTTCTTTTATCTAAGCAAAATGTAAAATTGTTTACATAAAACAGGAAAAAAAACATTTTCATAGTTACTATAATGTGATCAAATTTCTCAGCATTTGCAGAGCATATTATGTTCATACAATGGAATTTCAGAGAGAGATTTATGAAGAAAATATTATTATGTTCCTAAGATGAGAAATACAATACATTGTAGCTGCAATCATTAATCTGAATATGAAATGATAGTTTGCGATTATGATTTCATCAACCATGTTTTTTCTTTGCGTGCAAGCTGTGTTTGTATATTCAATGTATAAATCCTCAATTTCAGGGCGACCATAATCATCTGGTTTATATCTTTCAATCTAAGTTTGAACCGTTAGTATCTGCTTGAAATATGACTCCAAGATCTCCAAGTGGCACTTCAATTCTGCTGTCGAGAGTGTCTTACCTTCAACCTTTCCATTGGCCTCTATTTGGTTCTTAATACGGGTTATGCTTTTCTTCGTATTAGTCGGTTGTTGCTTAACTTCTTCCAACGTCATCTTAAAACATAAAATTTTGGTTTTAAATTTTTGAACCACTGTCTAATTAAAAACTGTACACTCCACTATACGACCGTACACTTATTGTAACTAAGTTATACATCAACCAAAAAGTCTTTGAATTTCTTCACGGCATGCACAACGAAAGATTAGATCAATTGCCCCACGTTGGGCGTCAAAATGTACGATGAAGAGATTTTTCCACACCGGCAGCGATATAAAGCAATTCAGCAATTTGGAATTGTTGTCTATATGCCGTTGAACTGTCCCTAGGGCAGTAAAATTTAAAGATACATTGAAAATGCGGCCGTGAACCAACAAGTAAGTTAAAAGATGACGATGAATTGAATTCAACTGTGATAATAATATTCTTTATTTTAACTAGAGATGTGCGCGTGAGTAAATTTACGCTCACGATCACGCACGATCACGAACCATAAGTATTTTTCACGCACGCTCACGCACGGCATGATTTAAAACTTTCAAGATCACTCACGCTCACGAACGCAATATGTTTAATCACGTACTTTCACGCACGACGGGAATAATTTTGCACGCACGCTCTCGATGAAATACAAATTTTGCAATAAAAGATTTAGCATATGCTAAAAAATTTTATTTTGTAATTAATTTCTTTATTTACTTCACGATCATTAATTAAATTAAAAAAAAATGCAGGAAATGTCCGAAAAATTAGCAATGCAGGGGATAAACTTAATATAAAAAATCTAGTACTGTCTGCCAAGGCAGGTTATTTAAATTCATTACTTACATGTAAAGGAATTGAAAAGGAATACTAGTGTTGTTAGGTTTAGGTTAACACAAGATTTTCAGAGGTGTATGTATGTATGTTGATGAATGTCTGCATTTGTAACGGGGATTTTAATGTATGAAGCCACAATCATACATACATTTGTACATATGTACGTAATTACATATGTATGTATGAATTTCTTTTTTTTTTTTTGTGGTAGTTTTATTATTTATTGAATCTTCAATTATAAATTGAAACATCAATAAGTTTTTCAAATCTTAAATCTAAAAATACATAAATATATGTTTAGCCAGTGCTAAACAAAATTTTTAATTCAAACTGTTGATTTTTGATGTTTTACATCTCTCGTGTACGGCTGAGAGAAAGAGTATCCCTCCTTCTCAACCGGGTGTGGCCTCTATAATTTAGAATGTTGCGCGCAAGTGGATTTGGGTGCAATACTAGTTTTTCAATATATTTTTTAGCGTGTTTTGAAAATACTGTCTTCACCAACGGAACATCAAGATCTTTGTGAATTCGCTGATTTCGGATATACCAGGGGACTGCAGTAATTGTACGTAGAATTTTGTTTTGTCGCCTTTGAATTTTTTCTACACTTGTTGCTGAGGCAGTGCCCCATAACTGGATTCCATAGGCCCATATTGGTTTCAGGATCGCGTTGTATAACAAAAGTTTACAGTCAAGACTTAATAAAGAATTTCTTCCAATAAGCCAATTCATTTGGGCTGCTTTTAATTTCATTTGTGTCAACTTTGCGTCTATATGCGATTTCCATGTTAAACGACGATCAAGATGAACGCCTAGATATTTTACTACAGTGTGTTGCGGTATAGTCTCGGTGTTGATTTGTATAGGCGGGCATGTTTCCCTGCGTAAAGTAAAAGTAACGTGTACACATTTCTGCTCATTCACTTTTATCCGCCATTGTTTTAGCCATGTTTCCAATTTTGAGATGTACCCTTGTAGATTCCGGAAGCTACTACAGGATTTTCTTGAACGCTTAGAAAAGCCGTATCATCAGCAGACGTGTGAATGATACTGCTTAACGGTAAGTCAGAGGCATATATTAAATAAAGTAAAGGACCGAAGATACTGCCTTGAGGGACTCCGGCTTCAATCGACTGCGGGGTGCTTAAAAAATTGCCTTCCTAAACTACAAATTTTCGTTCCTCTAGATAGCATTTTAAGAGCCTGACGATGTTTGCGGGTAGATTTTGTATTAATTTGTGGACAAGACCTTCGTGCCATACTTTATCAAAGGCCTGTGCGACATCAATAAAAAGCGCTGAACAATATTTCTTTTTTTCAAAAGTTTCTCTAATGACATTCACAAGTCTGTGAGTTTGTTCAATAGTGTTATGCTGACTGCGAAAACCGAATTGATGATCTGGAATACATGCACTGCTAGTTACTATAGGAGTCAGCTTGCTCATGTACAGTTTTTCAAAAAGTTTCGACATATTGGACAATAGACTGATAGGCCGATAGGATTCAGCCTTTGTATGATCCTTACCGGGCTTTGGCATCATAGTAATCATCGAAACCTTCCATTCTGCCGGATAGTATTGCAGTCGTAAAATACTTTTAAAGATGAATAGTATTATTCGTTTTGCAATGAAAGGCAATTCTTGCAGCATTTTGTTGCTTATTCTATCAATACCTGGGGCTTTTTTTGAGTTTAGACTTGTAATAGCCTTTTGAATATCCACAATATTAAATCTTAGCGGAATTTCAGGTAAAGCGACGACTGGCGGCAGTTCAGTAATATCAGCAGAAATATTTGGAGTAAATACCTTTTCTAAGTGTTTAACAAAATGAGCACCTTTTTCAGCATCAGTTCTTGCCCAGTCACCATTTGAAGCTCGTAATGGAGGTTTACATATCACCGGCCTTTTAAGTCCTCTGGCTGCACGCCACAGCGAATAATCTGTTGATGGTGTTGCATCGAGTTCTTGCAGAAATTTTTGCAGCGAAGCTGTTTTTTGTGTTTGCAAAACTTTTCTAAGCTGCTTGGTACACTCCTTAAGCCTTAATTTTAGCTGAGGCGATCTGTATCGTTGCCATTCTCGTCGAGCTCGAAGCATTAAGAGCAGCTTGTTTGGCATGGGCTTCAAACAACCTAATAGAATTTTCTATGTCAGTAGGTGTTCTCAATGGCATATTTTCCGTGCAATGAGCACTCAAATATTTTTTGT
The DNA here is from genome assembly GCA_947311025.1 of Lypha dubia. NCBI lineage: Eukaryota > Metazoa > Arthropoda > Insecta > Diptera > Tachinidae > Lypha > Lypha dubia. Next base: position 57,795,601 of record OX371261.1, on the reverse strand, counting down.
ATTTCAGCCAGTTAATACGTGCAGATGTCAGCGGTAAATCACATGTTGGTCTTGCGGTTGTGTGTGAGTAAATAGTGATAATAGTAGGCGAGTGATCTGAAGACAAATCCAAAGATGCTTCTACTTCCGTCATTTCGCTGGGCACACCTTTCGAGATTCCAAAGTCGATAACATCAGGAATTTTTTGGCGATCCGTTGGCCAATATGTTGGCTGACCACTTGAAACTACATTCAAACCCATTTTTGAAATTGTGTCAAACAAAACACGACCCTTAGGACTGATTAAACGTGAACCCCAAAAAGTGTGTTTAGCATTGTAGTCGCCAGCTGCTAGAAAACGGGACCCCAGTGTTGTATAAAATACGGTATATTGACTCTCTGAAATTGAAAACCTGGGAGGAGAATAAACAGATGATATCACAAGCTTTTGATAAAAATTTTCAATACAGATATTTGTTGCTTGAAGATATTCTTCACGAAGGTCATTTAGCAGGTAGTGTTTTATTCGAGTTTTTATTAGGATTCCAGAGCCACCACAAGCTCTACCTCGAGGATCCTTAGTATCGTAAAAATTATATCCACTAATTTTAAAATAGCTTCGAGACGGCAAATGAGTTTCTGAGATAAGCATAACGTCGATTTGTTTATCCAGAAGAAAATATTCTATTTCATTTTTATGTGGCAGATGCCGTTTGCGTTCCAATAACAGATTCTTAAGTTCATGGTTTTTTCAATACAGCCTGCAACAAGGTAGACTGCATTTTCAACATTTCCTGCATCATACAGGACATGTTGAGAGTAAATGTATTTACTGCTTGTATTAGGATCTCTATCGAGGCTTCAATACGACTAAAATTATGCCCTGATTCTTCATTTACTGGTACAGTTTTTTGCGCCGGAATCTGGTTACTCTTTAAAATATTAGCGTATGAAAATTGACTATTAGGTTTTTGTTGAGTAAGAGTCGTGTTAGACTTTAAAACATTTGAGTATTGATTATGGCTAGACGAAGGTTGAGGTAACTGTGGGTAGTTTAAAGGAGTGTTGGGCTGAGCGGGAGTAGCATTTGTTTTTCTGTTCGACGAATTTTTAAAAAGAGAATAAAGAGGGCAGCCCCTATAGTTGGCAGTGTGGTTTCCGCCGCAATTACTACATTTTTTTGCTTTGGTATCACCTTTTATTTTGTCACAGTTAGCGGTACTGTGTAACTCGCCACATACAACGCAAACGGTAGGCAACTTGCAATATGTTTTGGTATGGCCAAATTCTTGACAGTTCATGCATTGGATAGGTCCAGTTTTTTTATGTGGCATCTCAACGATAACTCTTCGATGCAACAAGTATTTTAAGCTATAGATTGGGTGCGATTCATTTTTTTTAATTTTCAAGTCGCCTGGCTGTAGCTCGACTCTAAAAATAGGTTCGGGGATTTTTTTCCCTGTTTTTAATGTTTGAAACATTTTTCACTTTGAAGCCACTATCTTCAAGGCCAGACTTTACCTCTTCCGGAACCACGCTTGAATCTATTCCTTTTATGACTACTGTTAGGCCTTTAGTACTCTTCAGTTGATATGTATAAAAGTGTTTGTTTTTAGTCTCAAAATCTGAGACAATTTTCCTGTAATTATTTCCTCGTGTTACCTGAATTTTAGTTTCGTTGATTTTGCCACGCTTAATTGGAGTTACATAGAACTCATTTTCTCCAATTAATGAGATAAGAATTTTTACCAAAAAGTTGGAGTTCTGTTCTCTTAAATATATCGGCGGTGGTTTAGTGGACCTTGTTTTAATTGAATACTGAAATTCTATTTACATTCTTTATATTCGGTGGCAAATTGTTAAACTCACGACTACCCATGTATTCGATACGCTGTTTCGTTGTTTCCAACCTACACCAGGCTACCGTTAAGCTCCCATTAGTCATTGTGCTAATTGCATATTGATTGGTTCGAAAAAGTATTGTATGATGTCCAATATTGTGAACGCACTTAAAAACATATAGCAACAATTGCATTTTATAAGTTCCATAAATTGGTAATACGGTTTGGAATATATCTCTATATAATGATATGGTTGGATGTCTGACAGGAAGAGTTGATACTAATTTTAAAGCCTTGTTTGAAGTGATTTGAATGCAGTGCTCTTTTTGTAGCCATACAAAATGGCAAAATAATTAAAATGGCTTTGAATTAAGGCATTATATAACAAAAACTTGGTATTTCTATCAAATTTATTTTTAAACTTGTTTTTATCATGACCCGAACTCTTACACGGTGATAAATTAGAAATAATACTTTTTACTTCTTCATATGTCATACCTTCAAAAGTAAGTCGATCATTATGTAAGGTCATAGTTCTAAAAAAATTAAAAGAATCTGTTGAAGTGTGCTGAATCTGAACTCTAAGATGTGCTATCGATTGCAAAAAATGTCTATTTAGAAATTCCGCTTTTTGTAGATCATGCAAGATCGTTTCACCATTACTATCCTTTAAATTTAAAGATCTTTTTGTGGTCCTACCAAGCGTTTCATTTAGAAATTTCCAGCACTTTTTAGGATCATGTTGGATATTACTCAAATTATTCATATAATAGTTATTCATAGACTCCTTGCACGCGTTTTTTTATTACATTGCTGATCATTTTCAATCTCATATCAATATCTATGTTAGACTTTTTCTTTCTTCGCAGCTTTAAAAGTTTTTTCTTGTAAATAATTAATTTTTGTAGATTAACGTTTATCCACGGAGTAATTTCCTGTTTAATTATTCTCTTGGTTTGTTTCGTAACAGGCAATTTTGCTTTAACATGAAGAGTAGGTCATTTTATTTCCGCATTATAATTATGCCATTTACCAAATTACATCAACTTTGCTATTATTAACTTAAAACCAATAATTAATGTGAATAATTAAATTACTCGTTGCATTTTATTCTTGTTATTATTAAGTTAAGTTAAGCATTTTATTCTTTGTTATTATTAAGTTAAGCTATGCATTTTATTCTTTGTTGTTATTATTTTAATTTTGTATAAAAGCAAGAATAAAAATAAAGAATTTATCAATCTTCTTAAGGCATTTAAAGTGTTTTATTGATTGATCTTCTCAACGGTTTTTCAAGTTCAAGTGCGGGACATCCCGGCAAACAAAATAGTATCAATCCAAGTTCATGTGCTTGGAGTGAAATTACTATAGCCACAAACAAACATTGGTGACCCCTAATTTTTTTAAATTCACTGATATTCCCCCCACCAGTAGTAAGGAATTCTTTAGAATTTTGAGAAAATAAACAAACACGCAACCACGTGTTGAACATCAGTTCGCACAGCAAAAATACAACAGAACCAACAAACAGTAGCACAGGACTACAATCTCAACTTCCAAAGAGTACACACAGTAGCACAGGGCTACAATATCCAATTCTTGTAACTGTTTTACATTGAAAACTCAACACTCTTCATCAAACGCAACACGAAAAACTACTCAAGATGTCATCAGTAGAAGAACTTATGCAACAACAGAAGGTGAGTGCAAGCGAGATTGATAGAATCATTTCAACCATAAGAAAAGCTCCGCTAGAAAGAAGAACAGAGGTATTTTACAAGGCAAAGCAAAATGAATTAACTAGCAGTTGGCAATCCTTCGAAAAAATCGAAAATAAAATTCGGAATGATGCCACCTTGTCAGAGGAGGATCTATATATTACGTGGGACCTTTACAAATCTATTAGCGAACAATACAGTTCAACAATTGAATATACTGAGTGCCAACTAAAAAAATGCACGACACCATCTACCAAACCTGTACCAACCGTAAGAACACCAGTAAATAATTCAGTCAACCAGTACAATCCCGAAGAAACACGAACACCAGGACTTGCCAGTTTAATAACTGCGCGTATGACAGCATTAAGACGTTTTTTGCAAGGTTTAGAAACACTAACAGAAGAGCAACCAAAACAATTTTATAAACTAAAATCAGAGACTATAAAAAAGTTATGGTCTCAAGTTCAAAATTTATATGACGACGTATGGCAACAAATCGAAGATCCATCAAGCCAAGGTTTACATCAAGATGATTACAACAACCTCGAAGACTCAGTCCATGAACAGTTAGTTAAACTCGCTGTTCTCGCAGATCAACACAAACAGCCTATAAATGATGAATCAAAATTGGGAAGCAATTCAGCTATACTTAACCCATTGCCTCTCCCAAAGGTAACGATACCGAAATTCAATGGGGATTATCTGAGTTGGCAACCATTTTACGATATGTTTAATGAAATGATTCACAAGAAAACTATGCCGGCCATACAAAAGATGTGGTTTTTGAAAACAAACATAACAGGTGAGGCCGCAAGGCTAATACAAAATTTATCCTTAACCGAAACCAACTATAAAACGGCCTGGAAAACTCTTCAAGACCGCTTCAGTAATCCACGAATATTGACAAATAGCATCATAAATAGACTATTGGCCCAACCAAAAATAGTTGATAATCCCTCTGCTGTAGCCATAAAAGGGTTACATGACACAACACGCGAGTGCATTTCAGAACCAAACAATTTGAATATCAACACATCAATTTGGGACCCCATGTTGGTCAATATATTGATCAAAAAACTAGATCAAGGCACACACATGTTATACGAGCAATCAATACAACAACCAAGATCTTTGCCAACATTAGAAGAGTTGATGGTCTTCCTGGAAAGCAGATTTCAATCATTAGAAGCAGTAGGACGATTACAAACAATGCCAAAAAGAACCATAGCTGCAGCAACCACACCCCAGGAAAACAACAATTGCAAACTATACAGCAATGGAAGTCATCATTTGTATTATTGCAACAAGTTTTTATCGATGTCAGTACCTAACCGACTAAGGTGGATACAGCAACAAAAACTTTGTGTTAAATGCTTCAAGGGCGACCACATGTCAAAACATTGAACAGCAAGCTCAGGTGAAAATTACAGGCAATAACGGACGATCTGGAGTCTTCAAGGCAATTTTAGACTCAGGATCACAAATCAACATTGTGACTAACTGGCTACTAAATCGCTTATCACTCAAGTCATCGCAGACATCCTTATGCATCGAAGGAATCGGCAGTCAGTCAAGAAATACAAATCAACGCATCAACGTTAATCTTCAGTCTACAACAAGTAACTACAACACAAGACTAGAAGCCTTTGTTATTCCCAACATAATTTCGGCCCAACCTTCAACAGAATTCAACTGTATCTCCTGGCCAATTCCAATCCTGAATTCAACAACACCGCTAATATTGACGTTTTGCTAGGCGCCGAATATTACTTCGAGTTGCTGACCACCGGTAAAATTCACCTCTCACCAGAATTACCAATTTTAAAAAACACAAGGCTGGGTTGGATTGTAAGTGAAAAGATAAGAGAAAACTATAGCAACTCAGTGGTATGTGCAGTATACGGTGAAAACGAAGCAGCCACAAACTAACTCATCCAAAGATTCTGGAAACTGGACGAATTCGAGTCAATCAACCCGTTCACTGCTGAAGAGAAAATGTGTGAACAACATTTCATCCAAACAACTACAAGAAACGCTGAGGGCCGATTTGTAGTGCGACTTCCCTTTTCACAAAACCCAAGCTGTCTAGGAGAGACAAAAAGGTTAGCATTCTCAAGATTGATGGCCTTAGAAAGGCGTTTATCGATGAACAAAGATCTTAGGCAACAATATGTTGATTTTATGAAGCAATATGAAGAATTGGGTCACATGACCCGCATAAATAACTCAGAAGTAGTAAGCCCTCATTTTTACATTCCACATCACTGCGTAATCAAACCCGAAAGTAAAACCACTAAACTTCGCGTAGTGTTTGATGCATCAGCAAAATCCTCAACAGGAATACCTCTCAATGACATATTGTGCGTAGGTCCTCCGACACAAGGAGATCTCTTTGGAATGCTACTACGGTTTCGAATGCCACGATTTGTCTTCTGTACAGACAATGAAAAAATGTATCGTCAAATTCAAATAATCCAAATGAAGCAGTGGAAACCTACAAACTAAACACTGTGACATATGGAACTTCTGCAGCGCCCCTTACTTGGCAACAAAATGTTTGCAGCAGTTAGCAGACAACAACATAATAAAGTATCCATTAGGTGCAGCAACATTAAGAGACGATTTTTATGTGGACGACGGTATGAGTGGATCTGACAGCCTCACAATAGCAATTGAAATGCAACAACAGTTGTGTTAAGTGGAAACTCTATAATATATATATGAAACACCCTGTTATTAATAACTACTATTGAAATAACATGTATACTTATAATGTCATCAATAAATGACTTTGTTATCAGATACAGAACATACAACATGGTGTCAGGTGAAAAGAGAAACTGAAAATTGGATGAAGAAAAGATAAAAAACCAAAAGCTACAAACATTTAATGTTAAAAATACAGAAATACAAAAAATAAAATTAAATTAAAAAACAAAAAGATTAAATGACTGAAAGTAAAGAGAATAGTGAGAAATATCCAAAGGAACTCGAAATGTCTACACAGCAAGTATTGTCGGTAGCAACAACAATTCCGCAACTTAACCTCAAAGAAGGAAACATGTGCGTTGCGTGGAAATCGTGGAAAAATCAATTTAAAATTTTCATGCGAGCATCAAATTTGGAACAACAACAGGACCAGCGTAAGGTCGCGTTACTTCTACACCACCTTGGGCCAGATTGCCAACTTATATTTAATTCATTTGATCTGGATATGGATACTGTGAAATATGAGACATTGTTTCAAAAGTTAGATGCCTATTTTATACCAAAAGCAAATAAGCCAATGGATCGTCATAATTTTTTTTCACGCAAACAAGCTCACAATGAATCCCTTGAGGAATATATCACAGTTTTAAAAAACCTCAGCTTAGCATGTGACTTTGGTGATCTACGTGAAGGTTTGGTAAAAGACATTTTCATTTGCGGCCTGTTACCAAAGTTTTCGCATATAAAAGAACGTCTGTTGACTGAAGGAGAAATTACCTTAGATAGAGCTATAAGTTTAGCTACAAGTATTAACTCTGCAAAAGAAAATGCGAGTAAACTACAAGAAGAAAATAACTTTATTGCAGTTGTAAATAAAACAAAAAACAATGTTAACAATTATAGAGGAAAATCCTCGTATCAGTTAACGTCACCATCGCATTGTGGCCGATGTGGGCAAATGCATAAGAAGAAGTGCCCAGCGGAGACACTTAAGTACCACATATGTAATAGAAAAGGTCATTTCGCAACTATGTGCTTTTTTAAATCATCGGAGCAACATCAGTCAAGGAAGTTTGTAAGGCAATTACGAGAAGAAGAAGAAGACGTTGATGATGGTGAAGAAAATCCTCAGGACCTTTTTATTGGTACATTAAAATACCCTAATGATCATTTGTCAAAACATATATGGAGCGTAAAGGTATTTATAAACAACGCAATAATAACTCTTCAGATTGATACTGGTGCGCAAGCAAATATATTGTCAAAGGAGACGTCTAAATTATTAAATTTAAATAAGATTTTGCAATTTACCAATACAAATATTTTAACTTTTAGTGGCGAAAGGCTTCCATTATTAGGTAAAGTAGATTTAACTTTTTCTTTTAATGAAAATAATTATACAAGCAAATTTTTTGTATTAGATATGAATTGTAATAACATAATCGGGCTAGATTTAGCAGTAAAAATGAATTTAATTAAAAATGTTAATGTATTGACTTCAAATAAATTAACTGAAAAGTACTCTAACGTATTCATTGGACTGGGACTTATAAAAACAGAATGTAGTTTTAAAATAAGGCATGATATTTCTCCTGTTGTAGATGCGGCAAGAAGAATTCCATTCAGCCTTCATAAATGTTTAAAGGATGAGTTGGACAGGATGATTAAATTGAATGTAATCACTCCGGTTATAGAACCAACTGAATGGGTGAGCTCCATAGTAGTAGTTACAAAACCCAATGGCCAGTTGAGAATTTGTTTAGATCCTAGAAATTTAAATAAAGCAATTTTGCGTCCACATTACCCCTTTCCAAGTATAGATGATTGCAAAGCTAAGTTGGCAGGTTCCAAATATTACAGTACCCTCGATGCAAACAGTGGATTTTGGATGATTCCACTAGACGATAATTCATCTAAATTGTGCACTTTTAATACTCCTTTTGGTAGGTACAGATTTCTACGCCTTCCCTTTGGCATAAATGCTGCACCGGATATATTTCATTCGAAAATAGTAGAACTTTTCGGTGATATTGAAGGGCTAATTATTTATATTGATGATTTCTTAATACATGCAAAGACAATTGCCGAACATAATAATATCCTCGAAAGGGTACTTCAAAGAGCGGAAGAAGTTGGTTTTAAGCTTAATAGAAATAAGTGTAAGTTTCTGCAAAGTGAAATTAAATTTCTTGGTCACATTTTTAGTCAAGACGGGGTCAAACCGGACGGTGGTAGAATAAAGGCAATCTTAGATATGCCAAGCCCTAGGAATGTAACAGAGTTACAAAGATTTCTAGGAGTCATAAATTATTTGGGAAGCTTTATTCAGAATCTGTCATCTAAGAACAAACATCTTAGAGAGTTATTACAAAAAGATATTATTTGGAACTGGGATAAGGTACATGATGATGAGTGCAGGAACTTAAAACATGAAATTACCTGTTCTAACATATTATAATCCTAATAAACAATTAGTTTTGACCGTAGATGCTTCAAAATTTGCAGTTGGGGCCGCCATTTTACATGATAGGCAACCCATAGCATATGCATCGGCATCACTTACAGCTGCTCAAGAAAATTATGCTCAAATTGAGAAAGAGCTTTTTGCAATCCTTTTTGGATGCACAAAATTCCACCAATATATATATGGCGCAAAAGTATTAGTAGAAACAGACCATAAACCTTTGGTTTCTTTATTTAGTAAACCATTACATAAAATTCCTGCAAGACTTCAACGTTTCATGTTACGTCTCCAAAGTTATGATCTCACAGTAATATATAAACCTGGGAAATATTTATATATAGCGGATACATTATCAAGATGCCCGGTAGAAACCAACACACTTATTAATACTCATAATGATACAATACTTCATTGTAATCTTTTAAAATCTCATTTAGAAATACCATTTTTTAATATTAATGATATTAAAGAGCATATGAATCAGGATCATGTTTTCCAGAAAATTAAATTTTATATACAAAACGGATGGCCAAATTATAAAAGTAAAATACTAAAAGAAGTAATGCCCTACTATAAAATAAAGGATGAAATGCATATTATTGATGACATCATCCTAAAAAATAATCAAATTTTGATTCCACACAGTCTGCGTAATTTAATATTAAAAAGTATTCATGAGGGGCATATGGGAATACAAAGATGCCAAAGCCTGGCGCGGCAATCAGTGTATTGGCCAAACATTTACACTGACATATTCAATTTAATATCTAACTGTGAAACTTGTATGAAATATAGAAATTCAAAATCTAAACAGGATATTCAAACTCACGAAATTTATAATATACCTTGGTTAAAAGTGGGTTGTGATTTATTTGAATTCAATAAACAACAATACATACTAGTTGTTGATTATTTTTCCAAATATATTGAAATTGATTTATTGAACTCAGGATACTCAAGTGCTCAAGTCATTCTAAAATTAAAGTCTATGTTTGCTAGACATGGTATTCCAAATATATTAATATCTGACAATGGCCCACCATATAGTTCTAACGAATTTAAAAAATTTTGTAAAGATTGGGGTATTAATCACAAGACTTCAAGTCCTTATATGGCTAGATCTAATGGTCTTGCAGAGCGTTCGGTGCAAACTATTAAAAAACTTTTGTATAAATGTCTTGATAGTGGTGAGGACCCATACGTTGCATTGTTACACTATCGCACTACGCCTAAAGGAAATCTACCAAGTCCGTCCGAATTATTAATGTGCCGGAAACTGAATACTAAACTTCCAAATCTTACTTTAAACTTGAAATCAAAATTAAATGATATTAATGAATATGAAAAACAAATAAACGATAACACCAAGAAATCATCAGAGTACTACAATCGTCACACAAAAAATCAAAAATCCACTGAGCAGGGTGATAAAGTAATGTTTAAAAGGAGCCCTACATCTTATTGGTTTCCAGGAGTAATAGTGGAACGTTGTCAAGAGCCAAGATCATTTATAATCAAGGATAGTGATGGTTCAATGTATAGGAGAAATGAAGAACACATAATAAAAAGAACTGAAAACTTAAGAAATACTGAAAATAAATCTGACATACAAAGTACTGAACCTTATGAAAACGTGACAGGGAGGAATGAAGAACACATAACAAAAAGAACTGAAAACTTAAGAAATACTGAAAATAATACTGATATACAAATGACTGAACCTGATGAAAACGTGGCAGGGAATACTTAGAATACTTCTAATAGTTCTTATGTCACACGCCATGGTAGGAAAGTGATTCCTCCTTCTAGATTTAAGGAATATAATACTTAAATAATTTATTATAATTATTATATTATGTTATTATTAATAATTTATTTCAAAAGAACATGTTTAATCATTTATATGTATGTATCTTATAAGAATAACATTATAAGCAAAGGGAGATGTTGTGTTAAGTGGAAACTCTATAATATATATATGAAACACCCTGTTATTAATAACTACTATTGAAATAACATGTATACTTATAATGTCATCAATAAATGACTTTGTTATCAGATACAGAACATACAACAGTTACAAGGCGCTGGTTTCAAACTAAGAAAGTGGTGCGCTAATCATTCAAAGCTACTATCTGGTATTCCTCCTGAAGATGTAGAACTCAATCTAGATTTTGATAATCAATCAATAAAAATTTTGGGATTAACATGGAATCCCAAGGCGGATAATTTTTGTCTCAGAGCAGACAAGCAAGACAACAACAAAATCACCAAGCTGTCTATAATATCGGATATAGCGCGAATATTCGATCCATTATGGATCGCCGGACCTGTTGTCGTCGCTGCTAAAATATTCATACAATAACTATGGCAATTACAAATCTCATGGGACGAACCACTACCAGCAGATCTTAACAACCAATGTTTCGTCAAAATTAAAAACAACTTAACAATTTAAGCATCTAAAGGAACATTTTTGATAGTCAAATTACAAGGGACACACAGATACACACTTTTGTAGATGCGTCTGAAAAAGCGTATGGCGCCACAGTATACATACGATCCAAGCTACAAGATGGACGACTCGTGGTGAGACTTTCATGTGCCAAATCACGCATTGCCCCCCTCTCTTGACGAAAATAATATACTACGCGTCGGCGGAAGGTTAAAGGATTCAAATATCTCATACAATGCTAAACACCCAATGGTTCTGCCCTAAAATGATCTCATTTCAAAATTAATAATGAGAATCTTACATAACGACAATCATCATTGCGGCCCACAAACACTATTATCCATCTCAAGGCAACAATATTGGATAATAAAGGGGAAGTCAATTGCCAGACACATAGTTCAAACTTGCATCCGATGTACCAGGGCAAAGCCAAGGCTAATGCAACAAATTATGGGAGATCTTCCTGCCTCCAGAGTGACTCCGACTCGGCCATTTTTAATATCAGGCGTTGACTACTGTGGTCCACTGTCTGTACACTACAAAATAAGAGGTAAAAGACCGCACAAGGTGTACATTGCAGTTTTCGTATGCTTCTCAACAAGAGCAGTACACTTAGAAGTGGTAACTGACCTTACTACAAATGCATTCATTGGAGCCCTCAAGAGGTTCATCGCTCGACGAGGACGTTGTCAAACTATCTATTCAGATAACGCTACAAACTTCGTTGGGGCACGGAACCAGCTCGATGAACTAAAGAACGCCATACTTTCCAAACACTCACAAGATGCGATAACTCCAAGTTGCAGTAATGACGGAATAGAATTCAAGTTTATACCTCCAAGGACACTTCATTTCGGTGGATTATGGGAGGCAGCTGTTAAGTCAGCCAAACAATTACTTTTACGCAGTATATCAACGGCTTCGCTAACGCATGGGGAATTAAAACAGTCATCATTGAAATCGAAGCCATTCTGAACTCGCGACCCATTACTCCGTTATCAAGTGACCCAAACTATTAAACGGCTTTAACTCCAGGTCACTTCTTAATCGGAGAACCACTGACGGCACAAGTGGTGAGTCAAGCCACTAACCCAACTTGCTCAATGGTAAGTATTTTTGAAAAAGATGGTCAGTAGAATATTTGCACCATCTACAAGAAAAACAGAAATGGAAGACGTCATCTCAAAATGCGAAAGAAGGAAATCTAGTCATAGTAAAAGAGGACAATTTGCCCATAATGGAATGGCCACTGGGTAGAATCCTGAAAACTTATGAGGGAATCGACGGCAAGGTTAGGGTGGCAGATATAAAAACAGCCTCCGGAATAAAGCGAAGACCTATTCATAGATTGGCGCCACTACTGCAGCAGGAAAAACCACTCGCAAATGAAGTAACCAATCTCACCCGCCCAACAGAAGTTGATGAAACAGACAGTCCACCATCAAAAAAATCTAGGCCTATGTCCACTTCAATGCTACTTACTATAATAACAACACTATTTTTAATTCCAGAAGTAATGAGCAGCAATGTCAAAATAAAAAACTTTCATGGTAACCCGGGATTATACTTTGAGGGAATTGGGAATGTAAAACTAATAACGGCTGAATGGAGACTAATGATATACTATGACTTAGCACCATTTACTTCCGAGTTGAAGGCCTTCCAGTCAGGAATAACCCTACAGCAGCTATGTTCGCCCATTAAACATCAACTAACTTGCAACATTTTGACAACCAACTTCAATCAAATAAGCAACGAATTGATTCAAGAGAAGGAGCTATTCTCCAGCAATAGAGTAAAAGGAGGAGCTTTCAACATTATTGCAAACGTAGCACGATCTTTGTTTGGCGTTCTTGACTCCGATTATGCAAATGAAATGTCAACTATGCTAAAGAAGAAACAAACTACATTTTTCAACTGCTTAAAAATCAAACATCTATTATTGATTCGACCATCAACATCATCAAACAAGATGAATTAAGTACTCAGAAACAAATAATGGATATAATTAACAAGGTTAATGAGCAAGAGAATGCCTTAACCAAACAGGAGGACCAAATCAACCAAATGCAATTAATGTCACTCCTAGCTAATCAGTTGACGTTGACAGCAATAAACTTACAAGGAGTTGACGTACCAACTGATACCCACCATGGAAAAATTAGTCCACTTTTATTTTCCCCAACACAATTAAGGAACGAATTAAAGGTAATAAAGGCCCATCTTCCAACACGACGAACACTTCCAATTGAAGACGATAATTTAATACAACTATACAAGTTAATGAAGGCCAAAGGAGCAGTAACAAAGAGCGAAGTTTTATTCAAAGTAATGTTGCCTCTAGTCAACCATCTCAACTCTTCAACATAATACCGGTTCCAACCATAAAAGAAAATAGTTTAATATCAATCAACCCAGAAGAGTCACTCCTAGCTATAAACCCCCATAGAGACGAATACATTCCATTCACAACCCATGAGATATCGAACTGTATTACGCCTAAGGATGATGTATTCATATGCAATAACAAACAGTTCAATCTTAGAAAAAATGAGTTGAGTGATTCCTGTGAAATCAATATTTTCAACAGCCGGCAAACAACTAAATGCAAACTCATTCGGTTGGCAGGCAACTCCACCTGGGCACAACTAAGGGATTCAAATAAATGGATCTTCGCTACGACCGCAAATTTAGAAACATCGGCAGTTTGCGGCTCCGAACATACTCAATATACACTAAACGGCACCGGAATAATAGAAATCGAACCAAGCTGCACACTTAAGGCCACATCTATCACAATCCAAGGTCATTTTCTAATTTTAAAATTTATTATTAATATTTTGACAATTAATATGACAGAATTTAAATTTTTTGTACGATAGAGTTTAAATTTGTGTATGACAGAGTTTATTTTTGTGTATGACAGAGTTTATTCCTTCTTAGACTATGTCTGTAAAATTGAATACTTTGAATTTTAGTTTACGCGTTTTTTTTTTTTTTTTTTTTTTTTTTGAACAATGATTTATTATTATTGTTAAATTAATTGTGTTGAAAATCTTTTTTCTTTTAGAAAAAAATAGACGAATCCCTTGAAGAAATGAACATAAAATTCACGAAACGTCGCACAGAGGGGTATTTGGCCAATCTAGGCGGCCAAAATTATTTTGATTGAATTTTGTATGCAAAATATTTAGAAAAGACATGTTGTGGCATTTAAAATTGTAAATTTATATAAACAAGCAAAAAGACGTAGGGTATTAAGAGGCTGTTTCCTTAAACCAATTAAAAGAGGATACTTTTTAAAGAAATTCTAAGTCATGCAGTATAAAAAATTAACAAACAATTCTGTTTTTATTGAAAAGAAGTTTGAAATTTAAGGCATTTCTTAAATATAAGTATAAAATCAATCGGCCATTTCTTCATTGCCTGAGCTGAAAATATCTTCTTTATTTAATTCATACATACATGTTGTCTTCGTTGTCTTCGGTTGGGACAAGCATTTCTAAGCATTCCTTTGAGAAAGGATTTTGTGTTTTTTTCGGCTTTGGTCTCAGTCCCGTTAACAGAGGATCTGAAGTTAGCAATAATCTAATAATTATATCTCTATTGCAGGACTCTCTTGAAAATTTTCGGGCGTAGTTTTCACGATATTGCCGAAAGTGCTTATTTCTTGCTTCTGCTGCTTCTTTTGATAGCTGTCCTATAGGCAACAAAGCGCTTTCGATAACAATTCGGCCATGAACAAGTATCTTGAGCATTGTTGGAGACATTGGGTACCAGGAGTACATCTTCGCTGTATCTGTTGCATAGGTGTGAAACTTTTCAGTGTCTATTTTATGGCAACTGGATATTACTTCCAATATAACTTTCAAGCGAAAAATTAAGTCTCGATCAACTCCTGTAATTTCTGCTGCCATATTAGGATCGGAAAAAAAGCGTCTGCTTGTGTCACCGTCATTACTGTTTCCGAAACCAGGTTTAGGAACATCCACAATCAGGCCCATTTTGCTTTTGATTTCTTGCTGGATTTTTATTTTTCGGGTACAGTAAAGCATCAGAATTTTTGGTACATTTTTCAGCAGTAGCATACTTCAAAGGGCCATAAAATAGTCATCCGCACATATCCGCAGCCAATTTTTTTTGTTTCCAATCCATGAAATATCAATTAACACACCCGAGCGAGAATCTCAGTTGCGTTAAGTGGTGTTATACAACTTTATGACTTTAGTTAATTTTTTTAATCAATTGAAATTAACAAAAATACCATCATTTTCAATGTAGCTCTGCCGGTCCCAGAATATATTATATTCCTATTAAGCTATGTGAATTATATCATATTTACCTGCATTACAATTATCCATTTTAATAAAAATCATAAACTGAAAACACGCTTTTACTCAAGTTTTTTTCACGTTGACTTGTCTCAAACACAGCAAAAAAGCATATGCCCAATTAGCAACACGAAATTTTGACTGCGTGGCGAGAGCAAACGAAAGCAAAAAGGAATTAAAAAATAACGGGATCTAGTCAAGCATTCTATTCTCTTCACCCTACGGTGGGTAGTTAAAGAAAAAGTGAGTTTTGAAAATTCGAATTTTGGCCGCTTAAATTGGACAAATACCCCTCTGTGCGTCGGGAAAATATGCAATAAAAACTACGCATTTTTATTAACATAAAGAATTTTAGGCCTCATTAGCTTACATCAAATTAACAAACTCTACGAAAGCTTTGTTATTTGTTTTACCTCGTTATTTTAAATTTCCATATCTTTGCTCTTCCTCTTTTAATTATCTTTTTTCTTCTTCTTTTAATTTTTTTTTTACTCTTCTTCTTCTTCTAATTATCTTTACTCTTCTTCTTCTAATTATCTTTACTCTTCTTCTTTTTTATCTTTACTCTTCTTTTAATTATCTTTACTCTTCTTCTTTTAATTATCTTTACTTTTCTTCTTTTAATTATCTTTATCATTTTTAGATGTTGAAGTGTATTCCTAAACAAGTTTATCAGGTTTTTTATTAGGAATACAAGTCTCACTGTTTTTATTTATTATTTTTTTTTCTTGTAAAATGATTTTAAATCATATCATTACATTTTAAAGTGCATTTTTGTATCTTTTTAGATTGCCTTTTTGGTAAGGTTTCTCCAATGACAACTCTCGTAGTGAACAGACGCGCTTTTATAATCGTCGCAACTGAATATAAAAAATATATAAAAAAAATCGAATCTGTTTTTGGAACGCAAACGGCATCTGCCAACATAAAAATTAAATAGAATATTTTCTTCTGGATAAACAAAACGATGTTATGCTTATCTCAGAAACTCATTTGACGTCTCGAAGCTATTTTAAAATTAGTGGATATAATTTCTACGACACTAAGGATCCTCGAGGTAGAGAATAAAACACTACATGCTAAATGACCTTCGTGAAGAATATCTTTAAGCAACAAATATCTGTATTGAAAATTTTTATCAAAAGCTTGTGATATCATCTGTTTATTCTCCTCCCAGGTTTTCAATTTCAGAGAGTTTTCTAGCAGCTGGCGACTACAATGCTAAACACACTTTTTGGGGTTCACGTTTAATCAGTCCTAAGGGTCGTGTTTTGTTTGACACAATTTCAAAAATGGGTTTGAATGTAGTTTCAAGTGGTCAGCCAACATATTGGCCAACGGATCGGCAAAAAGTTCCTGATGTTATCGACTTTGGAATCTCGAAAGGTGTGCCCAGCGAAATGATTGAAGTAGAAGCAACTTTGGATTTGTCTTCAGATCACTCGCCAACTATTATCACTATTTACTCACACACAACTGCAACACCAACATGTGATTTACCACTGACGTCTGCACGTGTTAACTGGCTGAAATACAAAAAATATTTGAGTGCTCATTGCACGGAAAATATGCCATTGAGAACACCTACTGACATAGAAAATTATATTAGGTTGTTTGAAGCACATGCTAAACAAGCTGCTCTTAATGCTTCTTCAAACCAACCAAATTAACAAGCGAGATTTAACAATATTTTTTGTGCGGACTGAAAAACGGAGAGCTCGAGGAGAATGGCAACGTTACAGATCGCCTCAGTTAAAATTAAGGCTTAAGGAGTGTACCAAACAGCTAAGAAAAGTTTTGCAAACACAAAAAACAGCTTCGCTGCAAAAATTTCTGCAAGAACTCGATGCAACACCATCAACAGATTATTCGCTGTGGAGTGCAGCCAGAGAACTTAAAAGGCCAGTGGTATACAAACCTCCATTACGGGCCTCTAATGGTGACTGGGCAAGAACTGATGCTGAAAAAGGTGCTCTTTTCGTTAAAAACTTAGAAAAAGTGTTTACTCCAAATATTTCTGTTAATATTGCTGAACTGCCACCAGTCGTCTCTTTACCAGAAAGACCGCTAAAATTTAATATTGTGGAGATTGAAAATGCTATTGCTAGTCTTAACACCAAAAAAACCTCCACGTATCGACCAAATCAGCAACAATATGCTTCAAGAATTGCGATATATTGCAAAAAGAATAATACTATTCATTTTCAAAGGTATTTTACGGCTGCAATACTATCCGGCAGAATGGAAGGTTTCGATGATTATTATGATACCAAAGCCCGGCAAAGATCATACGAAGGTTGAATCCTATCGGCCTACTAGTTTATTGCCCAACATTCAAAACTATTTTAAAAGCTGTACATGAGCAAGCTGATGCCTATAGTGAGTAGAAGTGGATGCATTCCAGCTCATCAATTCGGTTTTCGCAGTCTAGATAGCACTATTGAACAAACTCACAGACTTGTGAACGTAGTTAGAGACACCTTTGAAAAAAGAAATATTGTTAAGCGCTTTTTATTAATGTCGCACAGGCTTTTGATAAAGTATGGCACGAAGGTCTTGTCCACAAATTAACACAAAATCTACCCGCAAACATCGTCAGGCTCTTAAAAAGCTATCTAGAGGAACGAAAATTTGTAGTTAGGGTAGGCAATTTTTTAAGCAGTGGATTGAAGCCGGAGTCCCTCAAGGCGGTATCTTCGGTCCTTTACTTTATTTAATATATGCCTCTGACTTACCGTTAAGCAGCAACATTCACACGTCAACATTTGCTGATGATACGGCTTTTCTAAGCGTTCATGAAAATCCTGTAGAAGCTTCCCGGAATCTACAAGGGTACATCTCAAAATTGGAAACATGGCTAAAACAATGGCGGATAAAAGTGAATGAGCAGAAATGTGTACACGTTACTTTTACTTTACGCAGGGAAACATGCCCGCCAATACAAATCAACACCGAGACTATACCACATTACACTGTAGTCATATATATAGGCGTTCATCTTGATCGTCCTTTAACATGGAAATCGCACATAGACGCAAAGTTGATCCAAATTAAACTAAAAGCAGCCCAAATGAATTGGCTTATTGAAAGAAAATTTATACTAAGCCTAGACTGTAAACTTCTATTATACAATGCGATCCTAAAACCAATATGGGCCTATGGAATTCAGTTATGGGGCACTGCCTCCGCATCTGTAAATTAACTCGTTTGTTAATTTGTTCTAGATTTTAATCACAGCACATAAACTGGATTAAACTTAAAATTGCTAAAACAACAAGCGGCACTTGAAACCGAGTTGTTTTCCAAAAAAAATGATTGAGGCACACTCTTCAATGTTCAAACACAAAAAAGGCGATCTTTATTTAAATTTTACTTCTTTTATACAATATTCATTCTTATTAATTTTACATACTTGGCATTTTTAAATTTAAGTTCATTGGCTGTGTGGCCATGAACATGAGACAACCAAAAAATACCTAGAATGCAATTTTGTGGATATATGTAGGTGAACGCACTTCATAAACAGTACAAAAAAATAAAAACTGCATAATAAACAATCTTCAATTACAAACAAATATATAATAAACGAAACTAATAAAATTTCATTCTAAGTATTGTATTACAATTTTATGAACAAGACAAATAAAAAATAAAAAAAATTCATGATCTACAAAAAGAATTGCTCAACTTTATGGAAAAGAATGAAAACTAAAAATTAATAAATTTACAAAATTGTACAACAAACAAAAATAATACAATTATGAACATCCTCCCCCCGTTGAGCGCAGCTCAAAAGCCTGTGTTTAAGATGCTGGTGGTGGCAGTTTATGATATTCTGAGTTGAAGTGCCGGGTAAAAAAAAATCTTCTTGTTTAAATATGTACTGTGAAATCCGATATTGTTTGCAGGTTGCGAGGAGCTGGAGTTGGTGTTGGTTTGAAGTTACATTTCCCTTTGATGATTAAATAGACCACGATGCATCCGGTAATGATTAATGTGGAATAGCCGATCGTTATGTGGTGGTAGTTGTGTGCATCAATTTGGTTTGGAAGCTGGAATATATTTTGTTCTGCTAATGAAGTTTGTAATGCTGTTAAGTTCTGTATTTGTGAGATGTACTCGCTTTTATGCATTTCATGTAAAAGCGGTTTGACAAGTTTCGTATGTGTTTCTTCCGTGATTTTCCAGAACTTGATGTATGATGTCTTCATCAAACTGGATATTCTCTGCCGTGCCTGTATGGCTGTGGAATTATGCTGCAGCACGCATTCTGGTTCCAAACTAAGTAAGCCTGATCCTTTTAGAGTTAAATGCGTGATCTCCTTTTTGCATACGGCAGTTGCATGAGATGAAGATTGTGTTGCATATATCCACTTGTTATGATGCCGTAGTGAGACCCACGCAAAATTTGCTGTTAACTGCTGTAATGTACAGTCTGACTTTGTTTTATTTCTAAACAGATTAACTTCACAAGCGCATGCTGCTGCACCTTGCCCGTATTGAATTTGACCCTTGGAGCATATATACATTTCTTCTTTGAGAGTGATGCACCCATCGAGTTCCGAGTTAATCATGGTAAAATGTTTGGTTTGAATACTATTGATTGCTAACAGCGGAGAACATGATATCAGATTGAACAGATCGAATTTTTCACTCTCAATTAGTGGTAAGGTAACACTAAAAATTGCTGTGGTATTTGTTAGTCCTCATGTGACCTTCATGAGTTTGTATTGTTGTAGGAAATCTTCTCTTTTTGCAGGTAAAAAAAGTGATTCGGGCAGATGAAGTGATATTTTGTCTATTTCATGTTGTAGTTGAATCGGAGTAAGTAATGACGGGCTTATAATACCATGATGTGTATTTGTTAGAATATCTAGAATTAAGGATTGCGTTTGGTCTAAACTTGCTGCCATAATTGTAAGTTGAATGCTTAATGACGAGAAAATACGATAGGTTCTGTCTTCTTCATTGTTGTCACGTATCCGGTTGTATATTTGTGTTATTTGGAAATCCATGTTGTCAAACTTTTTCTTCATGGCTTCTTGGTCAAAATTAATAATGTTAATTGTAGAATCAATAATTGACGTTTGATTCTTTAATAGGTTGAGTAAATGGGCTTCATTTTGTTTAACTTGCGCTATTGTGTGTGCCATTGTTTTTGCATATTCGGAGTCTAGTACTGCAAATAATGTATGCGCAATATTTCCAACAAGATCAATTGCAGCTCTTTTATGCCTTTTCCCTGAAAGTAATGTGCTGTCCATTAGTAGCCTAGCCTCAGTATGTTCAAAATAATTGACTAGATCTGTGCATGGTGTCTTTTGCTGCATTTCTTTGCATAAATGACTAAGTGCCTTGGTTCCACTTGAGAAAAGAGCTAATTCAGACCAGAACCCTTCCAACTCATAATAAATTAAAAATTCCCATTCTTTAGGTGAGATAAGTGTGGTCCTAATTCCCTCATAGTAAATGCCAGGCTGTGTTCCAAATTCTTTATTGTAGATATTTGTTCCTAGTACCAGTGGTAACAGCATAAGAGTCATTATCATCGTAGCAAGGTGGAATTGATGATTGGACATGCGTCTCCTTTTCGTGGGACTTTCAGATTCGTTATTTTTTTGGTGGATATTTGACTCAATTACTTGATCTTGTGCAGATATGTCGTTAACGTCTTCACTATATATTGGTAACGGGGCTAAACGTGTAATAGGCCTTCTGTAGCAGCCGGTTGAGGTTTTAACGTCGGCTACACGGACGAGATCGTCATCTCCTTGATGTACCTTTATGACTCTGCCCAAGGGCCACTGTAGCGGAGCTGTGTTGTCTTCTTTGATTATTACCATATCCCCGGGTTTAATATTGATTGCTTGAGTTTTCCATTTGTGTCGATATTGTAGTTCATTTAAATATTCCCGTGACCATCGCCTCCAAAACTCGTTTCTTAGATGAGTTACTAATTTCCACCTGGTCAGTAAGTTACCTCGTTCTTGTGTGTAATTTGCGTCAACTTGAGCATTTAGGGGTTCCCCACTCTGGAAATGTCCCGGAGTTAACGCTGCTAAATCATTCGGGTTTTCTGACATCGGGCTGATTGGCCTTGAATTGAGAATTCCTTCAACTTCAATTACTACTGTGTCCAGCTCTTCATAAGTGAGCGATGCTGTTGTGGCACTTCGGACAAGAAGATGTTTTGCTGACTTTACAGCGGCTTCCCATAAGCCACCGAAATGTGGTGCTCTTGGGGGTATAAAATGAAATGTTATTCCTCTCGATGTACATTCTCTGTTAATTATGTCTTGACCTGAGCCAGAATGGATAGTTTCTGATAGTTCTGTTAACTGATTTTTTGCCCCTACAAAATTGGTAGCATTGTCACAATAGAGATTCCAGCACTGACCTCGCCTACTTATAAATCTTTTTAATGATCCTATAAAGGCTTCGGTGGTAAGATCACTAATTTGCTCCAAGTGTACTGCCTTAGTAGCAAAGCAGCAAAACACTGCGATGTACACCTTGTAATGAACCCAAAATGGGTCCACAAAAGTCAACCCCAGAGTTGATGAATGGTCGAGCTGGTGTGACACGCGTAGCTGGTAAATTGCCCATGATCTGATTGAGTAATCTTGGCTTGGCCTTGGCGCATCGAACACAATTTTGTGCAATAGATCTGGCTGCTGCCTTTCCCTTGATTGGCCAATATCTCTGTCATGAGACTCCTATGAAGGAGTGCTTGGGGACCGCAGTGTCTATTTTGATCATGCACCATTTCCATGAGTAATTTTGAAGTTGGGTCATTGTAGGGAAGCAGCATTGGATGTTTGGCATCATATGAAAGCAAAGATGTGCTTAATCGTCCTCCTACTCTAATTATACCGTTCGAATCCAAGAATGGGCTAAGGTTGTTGAATGGACATGACTTATTTACTTCATTATTTCATTTTAGATGTTTTATGTCGTCTTCAAAATCTGACTGCATTGCTCGTGCGATAACTACCAGAGCTTGTTCTAGTTCCATTACTGTTAAAGAGATTTCCGCACGTTTATCATTTATTTTTCTTGTGTTGTGGATAAATCGAAGCATATATGCTACAATTCTTTGTAATGTTCGAAAATATCCTTTGTGGTTGATGTTGTAGATAATTGTTGTTGCATTCTCAATTGCAAGAACGGCAGCTGTTTTCTTTCGCTCCATGTTGTTTTCAAGTACTTCTGTGGCCTTTGAGTATTTTTGTGGCCAAGCTGCTTCATGCCCATGTAGGAAGATAGGCCCATAAAACCACAGATTGCATGCCGGTAATGCTTTCGGAGATAGTCCTCGGGATATGATGTCCGCAGGATTTTCCTTTGAACTTACATGTCGCCATTGTTCGGGCATTGTCGACTCCTGAATTGCGGATATTCGATTGGCTGCAAACGTTTGATATGATGATGATTGTGAATTGATCCAGGCCAAAACAATCATTGAGTCTGTCCAAAGGAAAGTAGGGGTATACTCAAGTTTTAAATCTCTTTTTACCCTGGCAGTTAGTTGAGCACCCAAGTGTGCTGCGCAGAGCTCCAGACGGGGAAGACTTTGTTTTTTTAAAGGTGCTACTCGTGATTTTGCGCATAGTAGTCTTACTATTTTTTGACCATTTTTTATAACTGACCTTATGTATATTACTGCCCCATATGCCCTCTCCGAGGCATCAACAAATGCATGAATTTGTATTCGTGATGCAACCTGGCCTTGAAAAATATGTCTCGAAAACTTTAGGTTGTCTATGTCTTTTAAGTCGTCCCGAAAATTCATCCATCTAGTATGTAGCTCTGCTGGCAAGGCTTCATCCCATACAAGTTTCAACTGCCACAATTCGCGAATCAACATCTTTGCTGTCACTACGATTGGAGACACAATTCCCAGCGGGTCGAATAGTCGAGCCAAATCTGAGACTACTGTTCGTTTAGTAACACGACTTGTATCCCCCAAACGTACCTTTACACAGAACTCATCAACCTTTGGTATCCATGTCAATCCCAGAGTTTTGACTGTTTGATGGTTTTCGTTGTTAAAATCAATGTTTACTTCTTCTCTTGTTGAGACGTTTTGAAGTAGTTGGTGATGATTTGCACTCCACTTTTGTAAATTTAGGCCATAATGGTTCAAGAGGGTACCGTCCTATATTCTTATTTGCAATTTTCTGCAGACATTTAGTTGCGAGGTACGGTGCAGCTCGTGTACCGTAGGTTATTGTGTTCAATTGATAATACTTGATTGCTGCAGTTGGATTCTCTCTCCAAATAACAGTTTCCTGTCTTCCGGGTGTATAAGCATTTGTCGATACATTTTTTTCGACGTCCGTGGTGAAAACAAAGCGTGGTAGTCGAAAACGGAGTATGATGGAAAACAGTTCACTTTGAATTGTTGGACCAGTATACATTAAGTCGTTCAATGATATCCCAGTAGAGGTCTTAGCCGAGGCATCAAATACTACTCTTAATTTTGTTGTCGAACTTTCAGGCTTGAGTATGCAGTGGTGAGGAATGAAGTAGTTAGGTTTAACTAAGGAATTGACATCTATTTTGGTCATATGACCTAGTGACTCATACTCTTCCATGAATCGTATGTATTGCTTTTAAGTTTCTGGTGCTTTTGCAAGGCTATACCCTGAGACTCCCCTAGTTCCTCAGGATTACTGCAAAATGGTAGTCTAACAACAAATCTTCCATTTTGATCAATTGTATAATTATTTGCGAAATGATTTTCACAAAGCTTTTCTGAAGGAGAAAGCGTCTTGTCTGCTGCTTCCACCTTTTCTAGTTCCCATAGTTGATTAATGGTTTCTTCTAGATTAATTTCTTCTTCAGTACAGATCCCACAGGTTGCCGATGATAGCTGACTTTCACCAACCCTTCCTGAAATGACCCATCCTAATACCGTATTTTGCAAATTCGGCAACTCATTACCCAATTTTATTTGTCCGATTGCCAATAGTTGGTGATAGAATTCTGCACCTAGAAGCACATCTATTTTATCAGGGCGATTGAACTCCGGGTCTGCAAGTTCGATATTTTTGGGAATTGGCCAATTATGAATGTCAATTATTTGTGAATGCTGTGAGGAGATTATTTGAGGAAGAACAACTGCTTCAATTTGCGTAGAGTAGTTGTTGAGCCTCGAATGTAATGCGATATTGACTCTGTGCCGAACCTTAGTGTAGCTTGCTCCAATGCCGCTTATACAGATCAAAGCTGGCTTTGTTGAAAGGCCTAAGCGCTTAACTAATCGTTCGCTGACAAAATTTAGTTGAGATCCTGAGTCGAGAATTGCTCGGCATTGTATTTCTTTTCCGCTTGCTTTAACGATGATCAATGCTGTGCTGAGAAGAATGTAATTGCTTGAACTGGAACTTTTTGCTGTGGTTAATGATGCAGCTTCTTGTGCTGCAAGAGTTAGGCTTTTTTCAAATGGCCGAATTGTTTTTGAAGCCAAGTTGCTTCTGTTTTGTTCTGAGGTTTCTAGGTGAAGAGTGTGTTGCGCCTTTTGTTGCACTTCATGCAGCTTCTAGAAATGCAATTCTTTACGTTATGGCCCGTTTTTAAGCAATTAAAGCAATATTTTTTCTTTTGAACCAATTGAATCCGAGCTGACGGTGATAATTGAAGGAACATCTTGTAAGAAAATAATGGGTGTTTATCGTTTTTGCACATGACACAAGCTTGGTCTTGAGTTACCACGGAAGTGAAAGCTTTCGGTTGTGAAATTTGGCGTTTCTTTTTGGCTCCCATTGCTTCCATCGACTGAAAGTGTCTTTCCAAAAACTTCAAATATTCCTTAATTGTTGGAACTTCTTGAGGTTGTGATAGCGATTGTTCAATGCGCAATCATGTGACTTGGTCTAATCTTTTCAGTAATAAGTGCAGCAGAAGCGGATCCCAAGATGTTGTATCACTTTGAAGGTTGTGTAGTGCTAAAAGGCACTCTTGAGTCTTGTCATGAAGCTCTTTAAAGTTGTCATTCAGGTTTATCATCTGAATCATCGAGCAATTCATGAACTAGTCTGCTGACTAGTAGCCGCTTGTTGTTGTAGCGGTCTACGACCATCTTCCATGCGGCTTCAAAATTTTCTTCCGTTGCTGCAAAATGTTTTATTAAGTTTGCTGCCTCTCCTACCAAGTGCGTTTTTAAGTACCAAATTTTTTGTACTCCTGTGATCGGCTGGTTGACGACCAGTGATGAAAACAAATCATGAAATTCCTGCCATTTTAAATGATTTCCATCAAATTTGGGTATAGTGATTTTTGGCATTGGAATAGTTTCTGCCTGATGATGAACGAACTCTGATGGTTGTGTTGTGGACCTGCTGGTTACCTTTCTCACCGCTTTCCTTAGATTGGTTTCCAGTTCTATGAATCGTTCCATATTATATGCATGGTCTGTTGGATCATCGCACAATTCGACAATCTGTAAATGTACGTCTTCAATATTTTGCCACAATGTAGTGGCAGTGGAGACATCTTTTTCTGTAAACTCATCCGTCAATAAGCGCTCGAGAGCTCCCATCATCGCACCCTGTCTACGAATTAGTTTTGTTATTCCACTAGAAACCTTTGCTTGGATCCCACTAGATTCTGTTGATGCTGCTTCTGCACCTGCTGCATGAGCCTCTTGTCCTAGCGATTTGCCTGCTGTTTGTGTAATCTTCAACATTGCTTGTTGTAGTACTTCCTTGTACTGCTGAACGATACTTCGTATAGCTTCGTAGTATTCATTGACGGAATACTCATGATCTAACGGTGGAGCTTTTAAAAAACGGATTTCGTTGTCGTTAACCTCAAATGCCAACCACTCGTCCTCCAACCTTCTCACTCGCTCTTGAAAATAACTTCTATTTGTTTTCCTTGATGACGGGTCCTTCTTGTAATTTCGGATGACCGTCTCAATTCTTTCACCGATGGCCTTTTGTTTAATGATTAGTTCTTCAAATGTTGCCATAGTTGCTGATCTCGATTAGTTGGCTTCTGGGAATTCGCACCAAATGTGGTCTGTTGTACCCTTCGGACTGATGTCCTGATGCCGGGCTGAAGAATTTGCAAAAAGTTGATTTGGCTCTAGGACTGTTGATGTCCTGTTGTAAGGAATGATGATGTCCTTGTATGCGAATTTGAAAGAGGAGCGTGTGCCTTTTTTTTTTTTTTTTTTTTTTTTTAATTAGGACCAGCACTCAGGGGATGACCCCTACGTATGCAGAGCATTGTGCCGGAACGCGGAGAGAGGGATAGAGTAAAGAAGATAGATGTTGAAAATGTAGAAGGCTTAACTCTTTTACAACTCTGCTTTGCGCGTTATGTTAATTTTTATAGCAGTGTTGAGGCGCCTCCGGTGTTAGGTAGACGCATTAACTTTGTCAAGCTGTATTGGCAGGCATTTTATTAATTGTTTTACTTCGCCGATGTTTCTGCTAACCGTCACAGAATCACGTCGGGGTCACCAAAATGTAAATTAACTCGTTTGTTAATTTGTTCTAGATTTTAATCACAGCACATAAACTGGATTAAACTTAAAATTGCTAAAACAACAAGCGGCACTTGAAACCGAGTTGTTTTCCAAAAGAAATGATTGAGGCACAATCTTCAATGCTCAAACACAAGAAAGGCGATCTTCATTTAAATTTTACTTCTTTTATAAAATATTCATTCTTATTAATTTTACATACTTGGCATTTTTAAATTTAAGTTCATTGGCTGTGTGGCCATGAACATGAGACAACCAAAAAATACCTGGAATGCAATTTTGTGGATATAGCTGAACGCACTACATAAACAGTACAAAAAAATAAAAACTGCATAATAAACAATCGTCAATTACAAACAAATATATAATAAACGAAACTAATAAAATTGCATTCTAAGTATTGTATTACAATTTTATGAACAAGACAAATAAAAAATAAAAAAAATGCATGATCTACAAAAAGAATTGCTCAAATTTATGGAAAAGAATGAAAACTAAAAATTAATAAATTTACAAAATTGTACAACAAACAAAAATAATACAATTATGAACAGCATCAAATGTAGAAAAAATTCAAAGGCGACAAAACAAAATTCTACGTACTATAACAGCAGCCCCATGGTATATCCGAAATCAGCGAATTTACAAAGATCTCGATGTTCCGTTGGTTAAGACAGTATTTTCTAAACACGCAAAAAAATCAATAAAAAAAAAATTTGCAGCCAAATCCACTTGCGCGCAATATTCGAGAGTATAGGAGCCATACACGGCTTAGGAGGAGGGATACTCTTTCTATCAGCCGTACACGAGAGATGTAAAAACAAGAAAAATCAACCGTTGACACTAAAAATTTTGTTTAGCATTGGCAAAACATATATTTATCTTTTTTAGATTTCAGATTTGAACAACTTATTGATGTTTCAATTAAATTGAAGATTCAATAAATAATAAAATTAAAAAAAAAAACCTTTTTCAATCTCAAACACGAAATCCCTTATGTTTTCATATTGTATAAATCTCTTTTTTTTTACTGAAGAGTACTAAAATTTTTTTTTTTTTGATTTTTATAACTTCTTGGTTTTCTTAATTTTCTTTCATTGCTTTTCGCGCTATTTTTTCGATTTAAAAAATTTTTTCTTTTAAAAAGGAATAGATTCTGTCTTTATGATTTATTAATTGTTTAAATTATTATTTTTTTGTTTGAAACATAATTACAATTTATTACTTGTAAAAAATTTTCAGGGCAACGTTGAATTTAAAATTTTCTAGCGCCCTCTATTTGTGATAAAATATCTACGTATTATACGTGGTTATTATTATAGTGGTAGCATTGTTTTTTTTTTTTTTTTTTCTGTATTGTTTGCATCTATTGGCAACTTTAAATTTCATATGTTTTCTTCTTCGCGTTTTTTCATTTCTTTAGTTTTCTTTCATTTTATTTGCAATAAATTAAGTTTTCTTTTAAACTCTAGTGAATATAAATATATTCATACAAAAGGTTTTTACATTTTGTGTTCAATGTTTATTAGTGTTTTTATATATTGATTTTTTTTTTTTTGTTCAAAAATTTATTAAATTATTTTTTTTTTAAATTTGGCCTGAAGCGCCTCCAGCGCTGCTATCTGCAGCCACATCTCAGATGCTATTTCCCACGATGGTGGTGGGTCAGCGTTGACCGATGCCCTCTACGCAGCCAGCTTCCTGCGGATTCGCACTTGCGTACCACCCCTTCGGTGTTTCGGCTTCCTGGTTGCCGGAATTTCGGTGAGTTTTTCCTCCTTTTTTTTTTTTTGCTGTCTGCTTCTGTACTCCTCGATGGTTAAAGGCCTGGGCCCAGCCTTTATAGGCGTAGCACTATATCGCGGGGCCTCATTGTTTTGGCCAGCGGGTTTAAACTCCTCAACGGGAATCGACTCTAGGTCCGTGGGCAGGATCGCCATCTGGTAAACTGATGAGTTATGGTTAAAAAAAAAAATGAAAATATAGCCGGCGCTTATGAACGCCACTGGCAATTGATTTATAAAGACAGATACAATGCCTATGTTTTAATTAAAAAGAAGCCGATTTGAAGCAGAGGTAATGAGTGATTTATTTTCTTAAAAACAAGGACTTAAATACTAACTTAACGGTAATCTTAAAGCTACAAAATTAACATAATAGTTTATACATTAGGGAGGCTTAAAACAATGCAATATAAATAATAATGAAAAAGAATAATAATATAAATAATGTTGTGATATAGAATACACTACAAAGTGCTTCGCAAACGGTTAGATGATACCAATTTGTTAGCGTTTTCATTCGATGGCAGAAAAAATGATGTAGGATATATCAATGTATTGGTGATTTTACACTTGTAGAAATTGATTGTTACATTTATTTTTTACTGCAGCCAAACATCATATTAAAAGTTTGTATGCATACACACTCGATTGGTTTAGCGTGTTTATGGACGAACGAATGAATGAATTTACATAATTAAAAAAATATTTACATTAAAATATTGGCAGTATACTGTGAATAACAAATAAAGAGACTAAAAAAAAAATATTTTCTTGTCCTCTTTTGCATGTGTTTTGTTGTTGCAAATTCTAAAATAAAGCGACAAAGAACCTCATTCATTGCCTGCTATCATACAAATGAGTATATTTCGTATTTTAGTTTGTCTTTTCTCTTTGGTTCGTGTTGTGTATGTGAAAATGACGATTGCTGCTCGGCCCCTAGGGGCTAGTTTGACGATCAATACTTTAACGAGACATAAAATTGATGAGAAGTATCATACTAAAATGGTAAAAGAACCTCATATTGTTATTTTGAGAGAACCGAATTATAATTTGATTGATTACGTAAGACTGGAACATGAAACCTCTGAATACAAAGAACCAAATTAAATAATTTTTTCAACGATAAAAATTCATCATGCATTAATTGGCATGTGCACTAACGGTGAGTCAACAAACTTTGGACCACACGTTGGAATTATACAACGATTCGAATTGCTGTTAAAAAGACTATTGCGTTGGTTCGTTTGCCTTCTACACTTCAACGAACTTCCGTTTCGGCATTTGTATGAAGCTTTGGATAAATCAACCAGTACTGGACCAAGATCGGCAAGCAGAAAACTGAGCCGTCATATCGAAACTTTTGAAACTCTTCCGGTAAGCTATCACTCATTTACTATAATTGTCAACCGTTTTTAATTATTTTATTATTATATATTTCAGGTGGTAGACGGCTTTCAGAAAATTGAGTTGAAAAATATGCCCCCTGCTCCAGAAAAAATTGAATTTTCCACCGATTCGAAGTACTTGTACGACATGTCTCATGCAATTTCTAGCGGCGTGGTTTCTGTGGATCTGGCTAACATCAAACCAAGGAAAATTGTACATTCTCGCTGGCTTACCATGACCGGTAGATTATTACGATTGTATGCGACAACGGAAAATCCATCCGAAAATTTACGGATTCTGGTTAAATTTATAATTAAACTAGCTGATCCCTGATCTGATGGTTTTCCAGAAATTAAACTAGATGAAACTAAAATAATAATAAACTACAACAAAGTTATTCATATAATTGATATTCAAGAAATAATGAAGGTAATTAATAATTTAGGAAAGGAGATAGAGCAATTTCAACCCGTTAGGAACAGAATACTTCTTGAACATGAACTAAACAAAATCAGGGTAAAAGCACAAACTTTACATAACAACAGGCATAAAAGAGGTATATTTAACGCAATAGGCTCAGGACTAAAAGGAGTGACGACGACCGAGTAGACATCGAAGAACACCTAAAAATGGTAGATGAAAATAATCATGAGATAATAGACAACAAAAATATATACATAAATGACTATTTCAATCAAACATTAAACAAACTTAAATCAACTATAAACGCAGATAGACTAATCATGTGTAACGACTCACTGGACATCTTTGTTATCACGCTTCTGCACACCTAGCAATGCTTCGGCTCTAGCTCAGGGAAATGGGCGTAGGTGGTGATAACTTTTAAGATAGGCTGTATTACAGTAATCTAAATATTTTTATGTGTGCAGTGTGAGAAAAAGAAAAAAAAACTGAAAGCAAGCAAAACCAAGTAATTTGGAGCTATTGCAGTAGAAAACTGAACTAATTTCGCAAGTAAGGGGTTGCAGATGTTCATGATCCCCTATGGTCAATTTTCCCGCCCTACCTTGCTGATGACCGCAAAAGTTTTATCAGCCCATTAATACCTTAGTACCTTATTCTTTACATTTCATCATCCGTAGGAGAAAATTTACCAAATCATCTTGATTTATCTACATTTATTTGAATACTTTAAAGGTATAGGCACAGTTGCCCCTTAATTCTATGTTAATTACATTCAATGTTAACATATGAGTAACATATAGGAGAGATTTAGGAGAGATTTTTCTCCTATTTATTAAATAGGAGTATTATGTCACGAGACATAATTTAATGTATGCAATGTATTTCTTATATTTATCTATAGGTATGTACTTATATATATTTATATGTATAGCAACACATATTTATATATATAATACTAGCTGATCCCGGTTTACTTCGCTACCCCGCTCGTTATAAAATTAAAAGTATTTATATATCCTATTGTGACGATCGGTCCAGTAGTTAAGACTATATTACGATTTTTAATTTTCCTAAAAAGGAGCGTGGTCCCATCCACTTTTCTCCCGGTACGTATTCCAAATTATGCCAATACCATATGTACCAAATATTATCGACGTAGGTCGAAAAATGCCCAAAATATGGCGATTTAAATTTTTGGGTTATATGGGTGGTGCCAAGCCTCTTTGTCCAATCCCGCCCATATTTGCAGCAGCACTAAAAAAATGCACACCAAACCGACGTACCAAATTTTGTTCAAATACCGTTATCAGGAGCAGAAATAATAGATTTTTAATTTGTGGTTTGTATGAGAGGTACCACGCCCCTTTGTCCAATCCCGCCCATATTTGCAGCAGCACTTAAAAAATGCACACCAAACCGACGTACAAAATTTTGTTCAAATACCGTTATCAGGAGCAGAAATAATAGATTTTTAATTTGTGGTTTGTATGAGAGGTACCACGCCCCTTTGTCCAACCCCTCCCATATTTGCAGCAGCACTTAAGAAATGCACACCAAACCGACATACCAAGTTTTGTTCAAATACCGTTATCAGGAGCAGAAATAATAGATTTTTAATATGTGGTTTGTATGGGAGGTACCACGCCCCTTTGTCCAATTGGACCGAATTGTAAATCTAAACCACCCGGGGCGCCACCCAAACGCATACAAAAAAATTTATGCAAATCGGTCCAGCCGTTTAGGAGGAGTTCAGTTACAACGCACGTACAGTAGAATTATATATACTACCAGCTGATCCCGGTGTACTTTGCTACCCCCCTCGTTATAAAATAAAATGAAAAGTATTTATATATATGCTATTGCGACGATCGGTCCAGTAGTTAAGCCTATATTACGATTTTTAATTTTCCTAAAAAGGAGCGTGGTCCCATCCACTTTTCTCCCGGTACGTATTCCAATTTATGCCAATACCATATGTACCAAATATCATCGACATAGGTCAAAAAATGCCCAAAATATGGCGATTTAAATTTTTGGGTTATATGGGTGGCGCCACTCCTCTTTGTCCAATCCCGCCCATATTTGCAGCAGCACTAAAAAAATGCACACCAAACCGACGTACCAAATTTTGTTCAAATACCGTTTTCAGGAGCAAAAATAATAGATTTTTAATTTGTGGTTTGTATGAGAGGTACCACGCCCCTTTGTCCAATCCCGCCCATATTTGCAGCAGAACATAAGAAATGCACACCAAACCGACATACCAAATTTTGTTCAAATACCATTATCAGGAGCAGAAATAATAGATTTTTAATTTGTGGTTTGTATGAGAGGTACCACGCCCCTTTGTCCCATCCCGCCTATATTTGCAGCAGCACTTAAGAAATGCACACCAAACCGACATACCAAATTTTGTTCAAATACCATTATCAGGAGCAGAAATAATAGATTTTTAATTTGTGGTTTGTATGAGAGGTACCACGCCCCTTTGTCCAATCCCGCCCATATTTTCAGCAGCACATAAGAAATGCACACCAAACCGACATACCAAATTTTGTTCAAATACCGTTATCAGGAGCAGAAATAATAGATTTTTAATTTGTGGTTTGTATGAGAGATACCACGCCCCTTTGTCCAATCCCGCCCATATTTTCAGCAGCACTTAAAAAATGCACACCAATCCGACGTACCTAATTTTGTTCAAATACCGTTATCAGGAGCAGAAATAATAGATTTTTAATATGTAGTTTGTATGGGAGGTACCACGCCCCTTTGACCAATTGGACCGAATTGTAAATCTAAACCATCCAGGGACCAACTCAAATACACACAAAAAATTTCATCGAAATCGGCCCAGCCGTTAAGGAGGAGTTCAGTTACTAACACACTTTCAGAAGAATTATATATATAAAGATTGGAAAAAGTGGGCTTACTGAAGCGACTATAACTCATAAACCAATCCACACACAAAAACCGTATATACATAAAAACCTTGGTATTGACGTGATGCGCCAATGTACTTCAATATCAAGTATTACAGCTCTGTCGTGTCCGGTAGTGCATTATTTGTCAAATTCATATTAGTGCTTACTGAGACATGGCTTAATGATTCATACTTAAATTTGCGTGCAACTCAAGTTTTTTTAAATATTTTTTCGCGTGTTTTGAAAATACTGCCTTCACCAACGGAACGCCTAGATCTTTATGAATTCGATGGTTTCTGACATACCAGGGGGCTGCTGTTATTGTACGTAGAATTTTCTTCTGTCGCCTTTGAATTTTTTCGACATTCGATGCTGAGGCAGTGCCCCATAACTGAATTCCGTAGGACCATATTGGTTTCAGGATCGCGTTGTATAATAGAAGTTTGCAGTCTAGGCTTAGTATAAATTTTCTTCCAATAAGCCAATTCATTTGGGCTGCTTTTAATTTTATTTGTGTTAGCTTTACGTCTATATGTGATTTTCATGTTAAACGACGATCTAGATGAACGCCTAGATATTTGACTACAGTGTGTTGTTGTATAGTCTTGGTGTTAATTTTTATAGGCGGGCATGTTTACCTGCGCAACGTGAAAGTGACGTGTACACATTGTAAGTTGCAGGAAGCTTTTACAGGGCTTTTATGAACGCTTAGAAAAGCTGTATCATTAGCAAATTTTGACGTGTGAATGTTACTGGTTAACGGTAAGTCAGTAAAGTAATGGACCGAAGATACTGTTTTGAGGCACTCCGGCTCCAATCGACTGCGGAGGGCTTAAAAAATTGCCTTCCCTTACTACAAATTTACGTTGCATTAGATAGCTTTTTAATAGCTTAACGATATTTGCTGGTAGATTTTTTATTAGTTTGTTGATAAGACCTTCGTGCCATACTTTATCGAAGGCTTGAGAAACATCTATAAAGAGCGCAGAGCAATATTTCTTTTTTCCAAAAGTGTCTCTAACAACATTCACAAGTCTGTGAGTTTGTTTTATAGTGTTATGCTGTCTGCGAAAACCGAATTGATTATCTGGAATGCATCCATTACTAGTCACTATAGGCATCAGCTTCCTCATATACAGCTTTTCGAATAGTTTAGAAATATTGGGGAATAAACTAATAGGCCGATAGGATTCAACCTTCGTATGATAATTGCCGGGCTTTGGTATCATAGTAATCATCGAAACCTTCCATTCTGCCAGATAGTATTGCAGCCGTAAAATACCATTAAAAATTAATATTATTATACTTTTTGCAATGAAAAGCAATTCTTGTAGCATTTTAATGCTTATTTGGGGACACTTAGGGCTTTTCTGGTGTTAAGACTAGTAATAGTATTTTCAATCTCCCTCATGTTAAAACTCCGCGGTATTTCTGGTATAGAGATGACTGGTGGCAGTTCAACAATATCAGCAGAAATATTCGGGGTAAATACTTTTTCTAAGTGTTTAACAAATAGGTCACCTTTTTCAGCATCAGTTCTTCCCCAGTCACCATTCGAATCTCGTAGCGAGGTTTGCAAATCACTGGCCTTTTAAGTCCTCTGGCTGCACGCCACAGCGAATAGTCTTGTAGCATGTGGCCAACAGTGTGTGGTATGCATTGCGATTCAATAGTACCACAACATGCAAGCATTGACAAACTGCAAGCAAGATATTTTATGTGTGTCGGTAATTTGACACTTGTACAGTTAATCAAGTGCAGCAGCACAATGCACTTAAATGAATCACATTTATTAACTGTATTTGTTTGATTGTAGATATAAGCTACACAAAGTATCCGTTGCTTTTAAGTATGCACTCGTTGAACTTTAAAACTGTTGAACACATGCCATACATAAATAGTTGGAAGCTAAATATGCTTACCCAACAATAATATATATTTATATTCTTTTACTCTTATCTTAAGGTACCCCTAAGAATTATTCTCATAATTAGAATATAAGCCAACGTCATTTAGTTTATAATTCAATTAATAAATCAACAGTCTTAGGAGCTCCAAATATACAAGCTCTAAGACAAAAATAAAATAAATAAAAACTATTTTATTACAGTCTGTTTGTGGTGATGCATCGAGTTCTTGAAGAAATTTTTCCTCTCGATGTACATTCTCTGTTAATTATGTCTTGAGCTGAGCCAGAATGGATAGTTTCTGATAGTTCTGTTAACTGATTTTTTGCCCCTTCAAAATTGGTAGCGTTGTCACAATAGAGATTCCGGCACTGACCTCGCCTACTTATAAATCTTTTTAATGATCCTATAAAGGCTTCGGTGGTAAGATCACTAACTAGCTCCAAGTGTACTGCCTTAGTAGCAAAGCAGCAAAACACTGCGATGTACACCTTTTGAGGCTTCTTCCCTCTCACCTTGTAATGAACCCAAAACTTGGGACTTGGCATATTTACTTCATTATTTCTTTTTAGATGTTTTATGTCGTCTTCAAAATCTGACTGCATTGCTCGTACGATAACTCTGGTAGTTCTAGTTCCATTACTGTTAAAGAGATTTCCGCACGTTTCTCACTTATTTTTCTTGTGTTGTTGATAAATCGTAGCATGTATGCTACAATTCTTTGTAATGTGCGAAAAGATCCTTTATGGTTGATGTTGTAGATAATTGTTGTTGCATTTTCAATTGCAAGAACGGCAGCAGTTTTCTTTCGCTCCATGTTGTTTTCAGGTACTTCTGTGGCCCTTGAGTATTTTTGTGGCCAAGCTGCTTCATGCCCATGTAGGAAGATAGGCCCATAAAACCATAGATTGCATGCTGGTAATGCTTTCGGAGATAGTCCTCGGGATATGATGTCCGCAGGATTTTCCTTTGAACTTACATGTCGCCATTGTTCGGGCATTGTCAACTCCTGAATTGCGGATATTCGATTGGCTACAAACGTTTGATATGATGATGACTGTGAATTGATCCAGGCCAAAACAATCATTGAGTCTGTCCAAAAGAAAGTAGGAGTATCCTCAAGTTTTAAATCTCTTTTAACCCTGGCAGTTAGTTGAGCACCCAAGTGTGCTGCGCAGAGCTCCAGACGGGGAAGACTTTGTTTTTTTAAAGGTGCTACTCGTGATTTTGCGCATAGTAGTCTTACTGTTTTTTGACCATTTTTTATAACTGACCTTATAAATATTGCTGCCCCATATGCCCTCTCCGAGGCATCAACAAATGCATGAATTTGTATTCCTGATGCAACCTGGCCTTGAAAAATATGTATCGAAAACTTCAGGTTGTCTACGTGTGTTAAGTCGTTCCGAAAATTCATCCATCTAGTATGTAGCTCTGCTGGCAAGGCTTCATCCCATACAAGTTTCAATTTCCACAATTCCTGAATGAACATCTTTCCTGTCCCAGCGGGTCGAATATTCGAGCCAAATATGAGACTACTGTTCGTTTAGTAACACGACTTGTATCCCCCAAACGTACCTTTACACAGAACTCATCAACCTTTGGTATCCATGTCAATCCCAGAGTTTTGACTGTTTGATGGTTTTCGTTGTTAAAATCAATGTTTACTTCTTCTCTTGTTGAGACGTTTTGAAGTAGTTGGTGATGATTTGCACTCCACTTTTGTAAATTTAGACCATGCTGGTTCAATATGTGCTTTAATTCTTGCTGAATTGCGATTGTTGTGCTCAAACTATCATCTCCTCCCATTCCGTCATCGACGTAAAAATTATTGAGTAGAAACTTGGCTCCAAGAGTGTACCGTCCTATATTCTTATTTGCAATTTTCTATAGACATTTAGTTGCGAGGTACGGTGCAGCTCGTGTACCGTAGGTTATTGTGTTCAATTGATAATACTTGAATGCTGCAGTTGGATTCTCTCTCCAAATAACAGTTTGAAATTTCCTGTCTTCCGGGTGTATAAACATTTGTCGATACATTTTTTCGACGTCCGTGGTGAAAACAGAGCGGGGTAGTCGAAAACGGAGTATGATGGAAAACAGTTCACTTTGAATTGTTGGACCAGTATACATTAAGTCGTTCAATGATATCCCAGTAGAGGTCTTAGCCGAGGCATCAAATACTACTCTTAATTTTGTTGTCGAACTTTCAGGCTTGAGTATGCAGTGGTGAGGAATGAAGTAGTTAGGTTTAACTAAGGAATTGACATCTATTTTGGTCATATGGCCTAGTGACTCATACTCTTCCATGAATCGTATGTATTGCTTTTTAGTTTCTGGTGCTTTTGCAAGTCGGCGCTCTAATGCAAGAAATCTGTTGAAGGCTATACCCTGAGACTCCCCTATTTCCTCAGGATTACTGCAAAATGGTAGTCTAACAACAAATCTTCCATTTTGATCAATTGTATAATTATTTGCGAAATGATTTTCACAAAGCTTTTCTGAAGGAGAAAGCGTCTTGTCTGCTGCTTCCACCTTTTCTAGTTCCCATAGTTGATTAATGGTTTCTTCTAGATTAATTTCTTCTTCAGTACAGATCCCACAGGTTGCCGATGATAGCTGACTTTCACCAACCCTTCCTGAAATGACCCATCCTAATACCGTATTTTGCAAATTCAGCAACTCATTACCCAATTTTATTTGTCCGATTGCCAATAATTGGTGATAGAATTCTGCACCTAGAAGCACATCTATTTTATCAGGGCGATTGAACTCCGGGTCTGCAAGTTCGATATTTTTGGGAATTGGACAATTATGAATGTCAATTATTTGTGAATGCTGTGAGGAGATTATTTGAGGAAGAACAACTGCTTCAATTTGCGTAGAGTAGTTGTTGAGCCTCGAATGTTATGCGATATTGACTCTGTGCCGAACCTTAGTGTAGCTTGCTCCAATGCCGCTTATACAGATCAAAGCTGGCTATGTTGAAAGGCCTAAGCGCTTAACTAATCGTTCGCTGACAAAATTTAGTTGAGATCCTGAGTCGAGAATTGCTCGGCATTGTATTTCTTTTCCGCTTGCTTTAACGATGATCAATGCTGTGCTGAGAAGAATGTAATTGCTTGAACTGGAACTTTTTGCTGTGGTTAATGATGCAGCTTCTTGTGCTGCAAGAGTTAGGCTTTTTTCAAATGGCCGAATTGTTTTTGAAGCCAAGTTGCTTCTGTTTTGTTCTGAGGTTTCTAGGTGAAGAGTGTGTTGCGCCTTTTGTTGCACTTCATGCAGCTTCTAGAAATGCAATTCTTTACGTTATGGCCCGTTTTTAAGCAATTAAAGCAATATTTTTTCTTTTGAACCAATTGAATCCGAGCTGACGGTGATAATTGAAGGAACATCTTGTAAGAAAATAATGGGTGTTTATCGTTTTTGCACATGACACAAGCTTGGTCTTGAGTTACCACGGAAGTGAAAGCTTTCGGTTGTGAAATTTGGCGTTTCTTTTTGGCTCCCATTGCTTCCATCGACTGAAAGTGTCTTTCCAAAAACTTCAAATATTCCTTAATTGTTGGAACTTCTTGAGGTTGTGATAGCGATTGTTCAATGCGCAATCGTGTGACTTGGTCTAATCTTTTCAGTAATAAGTGCAGCAGAAGCGGATCCCAAGATGTTGTATCAATTTGAAGGTTGTGTAGTGCTAAAAGGCACTCTTGAGTCTTGTCATGAAGCTCTTTAAAGTTGTCATTCAGGTTTATCATCTGAATCATCGAGCAATTCATGAACTAGTCTGCTGACTAGTAGCCGCTTGTTGTTGTAGCGGTCTACAACCATCTTCCATGCGGCTTCAAAATTTTCTTCCGTTGCTGCAAAATGTTTTATTAAGTTTGCTGCCTCTCCTACCAAGTGCGTTTTTAAGTACCAAATTTTTTGTCGGCTGGTTGACGACCAGTGATGAAAACAAATCATGAAATTCCTGCCATTTTAAATGATTTCCATCAAATTTGGGTATAGTGATTTTTGGCATTGGAATAGTTTCTGCCTGATGATGAACGAACTCTGATGGTTGTGTTGTGGACCTGCTGGTTACCTTTCTCACCGCTTTCCTTAGATTGGTTTCCAGTTCTATGAATCGTTCCATATTATATGCATGGTCTGTTGGATCATCGCACAATTCGACAATCTGTAAATGTACGTCTTCAATATTTTGCCACAATGTAGTGGCAGTGGAGACATCTTTTTCTGTAAACTCATCCGTCAATAAGCGCTCGAGAGCTCCCATCATCGCACCCTGTCTACGAATTAGTTTTGTTATTCCACTAGAAACCTTTGCTTGGATCCCACTAGATTCTGTTGATGCTGCTTCTGCACCTGCTGCATGAGCCTCTTGTCCTAGCGATTTGCCTGCTGTTTGTGTAATCTTCAACATTGCTTGTTGTAGTACTTCCTTGTACTGCTGAACGATACTTCGTATCGCTTCGTAGTATTCATTGACGAAATACTCATGATCTAACGGTGGAGCTTTTAAAAAACAGATTTCGTTGTCGTTAACCTCAAATGCCGACCACTCGTCCTCGTACTTTTTACTCGCTCTTGAAAATAACTTCTAGTTGTTTTCCTTGATGACGGGTCCTTCTTGTAATTTCGGATGACCGTCTCAATTCTTTCACCGATGGCCTTTTGTTTAATGATTAGTTCTTCAAATGTTGCCATAGTTGCTGATCTCGATTAGTTGGCTTCTGGGAATTCGCACCAAATGTGGTCTGTTGTACCCTTCGGACTGATGTCCTGATGCCGGGCTGAAGAATTCGCAAAAAGTTGATTTGGCTCTAGGACTGTTGATGTCCTGTTGTAAGGACTGATGATGTCCTTGTATGCGAATTTGAAAGAGGATCATGTGCCTTGTCACAGAATCACGTCGGGGTCACCAAAAGGTAAATTAACTCGTTTGTTAATTTGTTCTAGATTTTAATCACAGCACATAAACTGGATTAAACTTAAAATTGCTAAAACAACAAGCGGCACTTGAAACCGAGTTGTTTTCCAAAAGAAATGATTGAGGCACACTCTTTAATGTTCAAACACAAAAAAGGCAATCTTCATTTAAATTTTACTTCTTTTATAAAATATTCATTCTTATTAATTTTACATACTTGGCATTTTTAAATTTAAGTTCATTGGCTGTGTGGCCATGAACATGAGACAACCAAAAAATACCTAGAATGCAATTTTGTGGATGTAGCTGAACGCACTACATAAACAGTACAAAAAAATAAAAACTGCATAATAAAGAATCGTCAATTACAAACAAATATATAATAAACGAAACTAATAAAATTGCGTTCTAAGTATTGTATTACAATTTTATGAACAAGACAAATAAAAAATAAAAAAAAATGCATGATCTACAAAAAGAATTGCTCAAATTTATGGAAAAGAATGAAAACTAAAAATTAATAAATTTACAAAATTGTACAACAAACAAAAATAATACAATTATGAACAGCATCAAATGTAGAAAAAATTCAAAGGCGACAAAACAAAATTCTACGTACTATAACAGCAGCCCCATGGTATATCCGAAATCAGCGAATTTACAAAGATCTCGATGTTCCGTTGGTTAAGACAGTATTTTCTAAACACGCAAAAAAATCAATAAAAAAAAATTTGCACCCAAATCCACTTGCGCGCAATATTCTAGAGTATAGAGGCCACACCCGGCTTAGGAGGAGGGATACTCTTTCTATCAGCCGTACACGAGAGATGTAAAAACAAGAAAAATCAACCGTTGACACTAAAAATTTTGTTTAGCATTGGCAAAACATATATTTATCTTTTTTAGATTTCAGATTTGAACAACTTATTGATGTTTCAATTAAATTGAAGATTCAATAAATAATAAAATTAAAAAAAAAACCTTTTTCAATCTCAAACACGAAATCCCTTATGTTTTCATATTTTTGTATAAATCTCTTTTTTTGTACTGAAGAGTACTAAATTTTTTTTTTTTTTTTTTTTTTTTTTTATTTTTATAACTTCTTGGTTTTCTTAATTTTCTTTCATTGCTTTTCGCGCTATTTTTTCGATTTAAAAATTTTTTTCTTTTAAAAAGGAATAGATTCTGTCTTTATGATTTATTAATTGTTTAAATTATTAATTTTTTGTTTGAAACATAATTACAATTTATTACTTGTAAAAAATTTTCAAGGCAACGTTAAATTTAAAATTTTCTAGCGCCCTCTATTTGTGAAAAAATATCTACGTATAATATAGTGGTAGCATTGTTTTTTTTTGTATTGTTTGCTTCTATTGGCAACTTTAAATTTCATATGTTTTCTTCTTCGCGTTTTTTCATTTCTCTAGTTTTCTTTTATTTTATTTGCAATAAATTAAATTTTCTTTTAAATTCTAGTGAATATAAATATATTCATAAAAAAGGTTTTTACATTTTGTGTTCAATGTTTATTAGTGTTTTTATATATTGATTTTTTTTTTTTTTTTTGTTCAAAAATTTATTAAATTAATTTTTTTTTAAATTTTGCCTGAAGCGCCTCCAGCGCTGCTATCTGCAGCCACATCTCAGATGCTATTTCCCACGATGGTGGTGGGTCAGCGTTGACCGATGCCCTCTACGCAGCCAGCTTCCTGCGGATTCGCACTTGCGTACCACCCTTTCGGTGTTTCGGCTTCGTGGTTGCCGGAATTTCGGTGAGTTTTTCCTCCTTTTTTTTTGCTGTCTGCTTCTGTACTCCTCGATGGTTAAAGGCCTGGAGCCAGCCTTTATAGGCGTAGCTCTATATCGCGGGGCCTCATTGTTTTGGCCAGCGGGTTTAAACTCCTCAACGGGAATCGACTCTAGGTCCGTGGGCAGGATCGCCATGTGGTAAAATGATGAGTTATGGTTTAAAAAAAAGATGAAAATATAGCCGGCGCTTATGAACGCCACTGGCAAGTGATTTATAAAGACAGATACAATGCCTATGTTTTAATTAAAAAGAAGCCGATTTGAAGCAGAGGTAATGAGTGATTTATTTTCTTAAAAACAAGGACTTAAATACTAACTTAACGGTAATTTTAAAGCTACAAAATTAACATAATACTTTATACATTAGGGAGGCTTAAAACAATGCAATATAAATAATAATGAAAAAGAATAATAATATAAATAATGTTGTGATATAGAATACACTACAAAGTGCTTCGCAAACGGTTAGATGATACCAATTTGTTAGCGTTTTCATTCGATGGCAGAAAAAATGATGTAGGATATATCAATGTATTGGTGATTTTACACTTGTAGAAATTGATTGTTACATTTATTTTTTACTGCAGCCAAACATCATATTAAAAGTTTGTATGCATACACACTCGATTGGTTTAGCGTGTTTATGGACGAACGAATGAATGAATTTACAT
This sequence comes from Lypha dubia, assembly GCA_947311025.1. Classification (NCBI taxonomy): domain Eukaryota; kingdom Metazoa; phylum Arthropoda; class Insecta; order Diptera; family Tachinidae; genus Lypha; species Lypha dubia. The sequence continues at coordinate 57,752,770 of OX371261.1, read as the reverse complement.
AATTAAAAAAATATTTACATTAAAATATTCGCAGTATACTGTGAATAACAAATAAAGAGACTAAAAAAAAATATTTTCTTGTCCTCTTTTGCATGTGTTTTGTTGTTGCAAATTCTAAAATAAAGCGACAAAGAACCTCATTCATTGCCTGCTATCATACAAATGAGTATATTTCGTATTTTAGTTTGTCTTTTCTGTTTGGTTCGTGTTGTGTATGTGAAAATGACGATTGCTGCTCGGCCCCTAGGGGCTAGTTTGACGATCAATACTTTAACGAGACATAAAATTGATGAGAAGTATCATACTAAAATGGTAAAAGAACCTCATATTGTTATTTTGAGAGAACCGAATTATAATTTGATTGATTACGTAAGACTGGAACATGAAACCTCTGAATACAAAGAACCAAATTAAATAATTTTTTCAACGATAAAAATTCATCATGCATTAATTGGCATGTGCACTAACGGTGAGTCAACAAACTTTGGACCACACGTTGGAATTATACAACGATTCGAATTGCTGTTAAAAAGACTATTGCGTTGGTTCGTTTGCCTTCTACACTTCAACGAACTTCCGTTTCGGCATTTGTATGAAGCTTTGGATAAATCAACCAGCACTGGACCAAGATTGGCAAGCAGAAAACTGAGCCGTCATATCGAAACTTTTGAAACTCTTCCGGTAAGTTATTGCTATCACTCATTTACTATAATTGTCAACCGTTTTTAATTATTTTATTATTATATATTTCAGGTGGTAGACGGCTTTCAGAAAATTGAGTTGAAAAATATGCCCCCTGCTCCAGAAAAAATTGAATTTTACACCGATTCGAAGTACTTATACGACATGGCTCATGCAATTTCAAGCGGTGTGGTTTCGGTGGATCTGGCTAACATCAAACCAGGGAAAATTGTACATTCTCGCTGGCTTACCATGACCGGTAGATTATTACGATTGTATGCGACAACGGAAAATCCATCCGAAAATTTACGGATTCTGGTTAAATTTTTAATTAAATGTGATGTGCCAATGTACTTCAATATCAAGTATTACAGCTCTGTCGTGTACGGTAGTGCATTATTTGTCAAGTTCATATTAGTGCTTACTGAGACATGGCTTAATGATTCATACTTAAATACTGCAATTTTCTGCAATAGATACAACATTTTTCGTCGTGATCGTTTGTCTTATGGGGGTGGTGTTCTCATTGCTGTCTCCAAAAGCTGGACATCGAAAGTGTTGGACTTTAGCTCAATCTCCATCGAATTTATAGCTGTAATTATTAAACTGAAATATAAACGAATATTCGTAACCTGTACTTATATTCCTCGAGCATCGCCGCAGCCTGTATACTTACTTTTTTTTTTTTTTTGATAATTTTATTATTTATTGATAATTTTATTATTATTGATAATTTTATTATTATTTATCTTCAATTTAGATTGTAATATCAATAAGTTTTTCAAAATAAATATAAGTTTAGCCAATGCTAAACAAAATTTTTAATTTCATCGGTTAATTTTTGTTGTTTTACCTGTCTCGTGAACGGCTGAGAAATAGAGTATCCCTTCTTTTCAGCCGGATGTGGCCTCTATAATGAAGAATATTGCGCGCAAGAGGATTTGGGTGCAACTCAAGTTTTTTTTATATATTTTTTCGCGTGTTTTGAAAATACTGTCTTCACCAACGGAACGCCTAGATCTTTATGAATTCGATGGTTTCTGACATACCAGGGGGCTGCTGTTATTGTACGTAGAATTTTCTTCTGTCGCCTTTGAATTTTTTCGACATTCGATGCTGAGACAGTGCCCCATAACTGAATTCCGTAGGACCATATTGGTTTCAGGATCGCGTTGTATAATAGAAGTTTGCAGTCTAGGCTTAGTATAAATTTGCTTCCAATAAGCCAATTCATTTGGGCTGCTTTTAATTTAATTTGTGTTAACTTTACGTCTATATGTGATTTCCATGTTAAACGACGATCTAGATGAACGCCTAGATATTTGACTACAGTGTGTTGTTGTATAGTCTCGGTGTTAATTTTTATAGGCGGGCATGTTTACCTGCGCAACGTGAAAGTGACGTGTACACATTTCTGCTCGTTAACTTTTATACGGCATTGTTTGAGCAAATTTTCCAGTTTGGATATATATCCTTGTAAGTTGCGGGAAGCTTTTACAGGGCTTTTATGAACGCTTAGAAAAGCGGTATCATTAGCAAATGTTGACGTGTGAATGTTACTGGTTAACGGTAAGTCAGTAAAGTAATAGACCGAAGATACTGCCTTGAGGGACTCCGGCTCCAATCGACTGCGGAGGGCTTAAAAAATTGCCTTCCCTTACTACAAATTTACGTTGCATTAGATAGCTTTTTAATAGCTTAACGATATTTGCTGTTAGATTTTTTATTAGTTTGTTGATAAGACCTTCGTGCCATACTTTATCGAAGGCTTGAGAAACATCTATAAAGAGCGCAGAGCAATATTTCTTTTTTCCAAAAGTGTCTCTAACAACATTCACAAGTCTGTGAGTTTGTTCAATAGTGTTATGCTGTCTGCGAAAACCGAATTGATGATCTGGAATGCATCCACTTCTAGTCACTATAGGCATCAGCTTGCTCATATACAGCTTTTCAAATAGTTTTGAAATGTTGGGCAATAAGCTAATAGGCCGATAGGATTCAACCTTCGTATGATAATTGCCGGGCTTTGGTATCATAGTAATCATCGAAACCTTCCATTCTGCTAGATAGTATTGCAGCCGTAAAATACCATTAAAAATTATTATTATTATACTTTTTGCAATGAAAAGCAATTCTTGAAGCATTTTAATGCTTATTTTGTCGACACTTGGGGCTTTTCTGGTGTTAAGACTAGTAATAGTATTTTCAATCTCCCTCATGTTAAAACTCCGCGGTATTTCTGGTATAGAGACGACTGGTGGCAGTTCAACAATATCAGCAGAAATATTCGGGGTAAATACTTTTTCTAAGTGCTTAACAAATAGGTCACCTTTTTCAGCATCAGTTCTTCCCCAGTCACCATTCGATTCTCGTAGCGGAGGTTTGCAAATCACTGGCCTTTTAAGTCCTCTGGCTGCACGCCACAGCGAATAGTCTGTTTGTGGTGATGCATCGAGTTCTTGAAGAAATTTTTGCAGCGAAGCTGTTTTTTGTGTTTGTAAAACTTTTCTGAGCTGTTTGATACACTCCTTAAGCCTTAACTTAAACTGAGGGGATCTGTAACGTTGCCATTCACGTCGAGCTCTCTGTTTTTCAGTCAATAGCCATTCTATATCTTCAGAAAAAATATAAATAAATCTCACTTGATGATTTGTTTTATTTGAAGTAGCATTAAAAGCAGCTTGTTTAACATGCGCTTCAAACAACCTGTGGGAATCGTCTATGTCAGAAGGTGTTCTTAGCGGCATTTTTTCCGAGCAATGAGCACAAAGATATTTTCAGTATTTTAACCAGAGATGCCATCGGTAAATCACATGTTGGTGTTACAGTTGTGAGTGAGTAAATAGTGACAATTGTAGGTGAGTGATCTGAGGATAAATCCAAAGATGCTTCAACTTCAACCAACTCGCTGGGCACACCTTTTGCTATTCCAAAGTCAATAAAATCAGGATTTTTTGTCGATCTGTTGGCCAATATGTTGGCTGACCACTTGACACTACGTTCAAACCCATTTTAGAAACGACGTCAAACAAAACTCGCCCCTTAGGAGTGATTAAACGTGAACCCCAGAATCTGTGTTTAGCATTGTAGTCGCCAGCTGCTAGAAAACGGGAGCCCAGTGATTTATAAAAAGCCGTATATTGACTCTCGGTAATTGAAAATCTGGGGAGTAGAGAGATGTTATTACAAGTTTTTGATAAAAATTTTCAATGCAGATGTTTGTTGCTTCAAGATAATCTTCACAAAATTCATTTAACAGGTAGTGTTTTATTCGCGTTTTTATTAGAATTCCCGAACCACCACAAGCTCTACCTCGAGGATCCTTTGTGCCGTAAAAATTATATCCACTAATTTTAAAATAGCTTCGAGACGTTAAGTGAGTCTCAGAAATGAGCATTACTTCGATTTGTTGATTCAGATGGAAATACTCTATTTCGTTTTTATGTTGGCAGATGCCGTTCGCATTCCAAAAACGGATTTTTAAGTTCATGGTTTGTTTAGTACAGCCTGCAACAATGTAGACTGCATTTTCACAATTCCCTCCATCATACAGGACATGTTGAGAGTAAATGTATTTACTGTTTGTATTAAGCTTTCAATTGAGGCTTCAATACGACTAAAGTTAGACCCCGAATCTTCAATTACATTTACGGTTTTTTGCGCCGTATTTTGGTTGCTTTTTAAAATACTAGCGTATGAAAATTTGTTGTTAGCTTGCTGTTGAGCACTAGTCGCGTTAGACTTAAAAATGTTTGAATATTTGTTTTGGCTGGTGGACGGTTGAGGTTACTGGGGGTATTAAAAAGGGTTTTAGGCTGAGCGGGAGTAGCATTAGATTTTTTGTTTAATGAATTCTGATTTCCGCCTCAATTGCCGCATTTTTTCGCAGTTAGCGGAACTGTGTAACTCACCACATACAACGCAGACTGTAGGCAACTTGCAATAAGTTTTCGTGTGCCCAAATTCTTGGCAGGTCAGGCATTGAACAGGTCCAGTTTTTTTATGAGGAAGCTCAACGGTAACTCTTCGGTGTAACAATTACTTTTGATTATAAATTGGGTGGGATTCATTCTTTTTTATTTTCAAGTCACCAGGCTGTAGCTCGACTCTAAATATAGGTTGGGGAATTTTTTCCCTATTTTTAATGTTTGAAACATTTTTAACTTTGAAGCCACAATATTCAAGGCCAGACTTTACCTCTTCTGGATCCACGCAAGAGTCTATACCTTTTATTACGATGGTTAGACCTTTGACACTCTTTAATTGGTACGTATAAAAATTTTTGTTTTTTTGACTCAAAGTCCGAAACTATTTTTCGGTAATTGCTTTCTTGCACTACCTGGATTTTTGTTTCGTTGACATATCCGCGCTTGATTGGAATTACATAGAACTCATTTTTTCCAATTAAGGAGATAAGGCTTTTTACCAAAAGACTAGAGTTCTGCTCTCTTAAATATATCGGTGGGGGTTTACTTGTAGAATAAATAAAGCACTTAATGGTTTCACTTGTGTTTATTGAATACTTCTCTTTATTAAATTTATCTTAATACTACTTATATCTATACATATATCGAGTTATCGAGAATCGAGACTCAACGAGACTCGATTTATATTTAATATATACGAGGGTGGCACTACACCTCCCTTCTTTTAAAGAAAAAATTTGTTTATTATTATATTTTAGTTTGTTTAAAAGGTTGAGGCACATAGGCATTGATCACATGCCTATGCACCTCCCTTTTTATAAAAAAATGTTGAAACAAACAAGGTGATCAATCTTGCTTGCTTCAATATTTTCTATAGTATGTTTTTATAGATTACAGAATATTACATTTTTCAAAAATATGTAAACGAAATTTATATAAGTATATATTTTTTTTTTTTTTTTTTAAATTTTAGAAGTAGAAAAAAATTTTAAAGCAATTTGATTTAAAGTTATTTGGTTAAATTAATTTGGTTAAGAGTAATATGCTTAGAGTAATTTGATTGTAATATAAAACAACTTCACTTGTTGAATGGTATGTTAAGAGTAATTTGATTGAAAGTAATGTAATTAAAAGTAATATGATTTCATTAAATTAATTTGATTAAAAGTAAGTATCTATATATATTTATCAAGTTTTATTTTAAATAAGCAAATTTAAAGATTTTGTATAAAGGTTTTTTTTAATTAATTTAAGTAACTGCAAAAAAAAAAGTAATTTATTTTCTATACACTTGAAAATTACTTTTTTGTATGTAGAGAAATTTTTGTTTTGTTTTTAATTGTATATCCAATTAGGATTCCTTCTTAAATTTTGTTTAAGTAAATAGATTTTTGAATTTACTTAAAATTTTTTTTTTTTTTTTTTTATCATAAGTTATTATAATAAATTTATTATAATAAAAAAATTTGTATTTTTCATATTATTTGTTTATAATTTTCAGTATTTTTTTTTAATTTCATAACTTTTATCTTCCATGAAAAACAAAAAAAAAATTTGTAAATTCATACAAATTTTGTTTTATTATTGGTTTATTTTTTTTGTTCAATAGGTCATGTTTTATTAGACATGTGCTATATATATGAGACACCTTGTAACAATGATGTAAAATGTTAAAATGATTTCAAATCTTAATAATGTGGAGGATTGATGAAGAAATGAAGAGTTTAATAAATAATAGTGCCGGCGCTTAAAAACGCCACTGGCAGGTGTTTATCCAAGGCAGATTAAATGCCTGTATTTTAAATAAAATATGAGCCGATTTGAGGCTGAGTTAAGAGTGATGCCGATTCAAGGCAAAGTATAGATTGATTTATTTTATAAAAATTTGTTCCTTATATACTAAAATAACAGTACCTTAAAACTACAAAAATTCCTTATTCAATAACATAATTTGTGGTATACACTAACAATGTAATGTATAATAAAAGTAGCAAAAGTTGTTGTGTAAAATAACAATTAAAATAAGGTATACTAGTTGTTGTATTTTTACATTACAGGAATTTGCTTAATTTTAGCATAGCATTGTTGTTTTGTATTGTTATTAAAGGAATTTACTTAAAACTAAGGTTACGAGAGCAGATCTAAAATTACTAATGTAATAATCAAAGTAAGATTCACTACAGATTCACTTAAGAAAAATTTTACAATTTTGAGAATTAAATTTTAAAATAATTTTATTATTGATATTTTGACTACTAATGAAATTTTTTTTTTTTTTTTTTTTTTTTTTTTTTTTTTTTTGTATGACAGAGTTTAAATGTATGACAGAGTTTAAATGTATGACAGAGTTTAAATGTATGACAGAGTTTTGGAATGACAGAGTTTATTCCTTTTTTATTTAAAGTTTTTCTTTTTTTTTGAATTTTAAATTTTATTTGACGCGTTTAAATTTTTCTAATGACGAAAATTATTAATTAATTTAATACCTCTTTAAATGTTTCTTTAAGAACTCGTTTGTAGCATAAAATTTATCAATAGCATTTTTGAGAGTAGTTTCTCCAAATGCATCTGTGTGCTAGATAGATTATCACTACATCTCACTATCTCCAAATTGCGCGATACTACATGTGTAATAGAAGTTCATTCCCAAATGAAAGTTGATCAGGCTTCCTCTTAGGAATGAAATTTTCTTTTTCTTAATTTCTTGCTTAATTTCCTTTCTTTAATTTTCTTTCTTTTTTAATTTTCTTTCGTTAATTTTCTCTCCTTCTCTTTCATAATCTTCCTTCTTTAATTTTCTTTCATTCGTTAATTTTCTTTCTTTAATTTTCTCTCTTTCTTAATCTTCTTTCTTTAATTTTCTCTCTTTCTTAATCTTCTTTCTTTAATTTTCTCTCTTTAATTTTCGCTCTTTCCTAATCTTCTTTCTTTAATTTTCTTTCTTTAATTTTCGCGATTATTTTTTTGGATTTTTAATAGTAAAGGAATAAATTCTGTCTTTATGATTTATTAATTGTTTAAATTTTTATATTATTATTATTACGAATAAACGTAATTATTATTTGAACTTATATTGATTTACATACATATGAAAAGTAATATTATCAGGCTCAAGTTCAGTTTTATTGAATTGATGAAAATTCAAAATTACTAAGAGTTTTTTTGTGTTGGAAAATATTATTATTTATATCCAATCAGTTTTTAGCAGAACGTATCAGTACTGATTTCAAGGCCGCTACACCTCTCATCAGCGTTCAAATGTCCATCTTTACAATTTTCGTAAAGTGGATACTAAGTGAGAAGAATATCAACTATTTAATCAGTTTTCAACAGAAATAGAATATGAGAATTAATTTTTAATTCCATTTTTATTCTACAATGAAACAGTGCTGGTTAGTACGAAATTCCCTCATTACTGTTTGGAACTAATAATCAACACAAACTCATAGTCCGTTATCATCAAAGTATTCTACTTTGTATTTTAACGTTTTTGTTGTTTTTACTCTATATTAGGGAAATTCACATATTACTGTGACCCCTGTTATTAGGGTATTTATAGCTCGTGCCCAAGCGGAATTAATATTTTTATATTATTATTATTACGAATAAACGTAATTATTATTTGAACTTATATTGATTTACATACATATGAAAAGTAATATTATCAGGCTCAAGTTCAGTTTTATTGAATTGATGAAAATTCAAGAAAAATTTTACAATTTTGAGAATTAAATTTTAAAATAATTTTATTATTGATATTTTGACTACTAATGAAATTTTTTTTTTTTTTTTTTTTTTTTTTTTTTTTTTTGTATGACAGAGTTTAAATGTATGACAGAGTTTAAATGTATGACAGAGTTTTGGAATGACAGAGTTTATTCCTTTTTTATTTAAAGTTTTTCTTTTTTTTTGAATTTTAAATTTTATTTGACGCGTTTAAATTTTTCTAATGACGAAAATTATTAATTAATTTAATACCTCTTTAAATGTTTCTTTAAGAACTCGTTTGTAGCATAAAATTTATCAATAGCATTTTTGAGAGTAGTTTCTCCAAATGCATCTGTGTGCTAGATAGATTATCACTACATCTCACTATCTCCAAATTGCGCGATACTACATGTGTAATAGAAGTTCATTCCCAAATGAAAGTTGATCAGGCTTCCTCTTAGGAATGAAATTTTCTTTTTCTTAATTTCTTGCTTAATTTCCTTTCTTTAATTTTCTTTCTTTTTTAATTTTCTTTCGTTAATTTTCTCTCCTTCTCTTTCATAATCTTCCTTTTTTAATTTTCTTTCATTCGTTAATTTTCTTTCTTTAATTTTCTCACTTTCTTAATCTTCTTTCTTTAATTTTCTCTCTTTCTTAATCTTCTTTCTTTAATTTTCTCTCTTTAATTTTCTCTCTTTCCTAATCTTCTTTCTTTAATTTTCTTTCTTTAATTTTCGCGATTATTTTTTTGGATTTTTAATAGTAAAGGAATAAATTCTGTCTTTATGATATATTAATTGTTTAAATTTTTATATTATTATTATTACGAATAAACGTAATTATTATTTGAACTTATATTGATTTACATACATATGAAAAGTAATATTATCAGGCTCAAGTTCAGTTTTATTGAATTGATGAAAATTCAAAATTACTAAGAGTTTTTTTGTGTTGGAAAATATTATTATTTATATCCAATCAGTTTTTAGCAGAACGTATCAGTACTGATTTCAAGGCCGCTACACCTCTCATCAGCGTTCAAATGTCCATCTTTACAATTTTCGTAAAGTGGATACTAAGTGAGAAGAATATCAACTATTTAATCAGTTTTCAACAGAAATAGAATATGAGAATTAATTTTTAATTCCATTTTTATTCTACAATGAAACAGTGCTGGTTAGTACGAAATTCCCTCATTACTGTTTGGAACTAATAATCAACACAAACTCATAGTCCGTTATCATCAAAGTATTCTACTTTGTATTTTAACGTTTTTGTTGTTTTTACTCTATATTAGGGAAATTCACATATTACTGTGACCCCTGTTATTAGGGTATTTATAGCTCGTGCCCAAGCGGAATTAATATTTTTATATTATTATTATTACGAATAAACTTAATTATTATTTGAACTTATATTGATTTACATACATATGAAAAGTAATATTATCAGGCTCAAGTTCAGTTCAAATCAGTACTGATACGTTCTGCTAAAAACTGATTGGATATAAATAATAATATTTTCCAACACAAAAAAACTCTTAGTAATTTTGAATTTTCATCAATTCAATAAAACTGAACTTGAGCCTGATAATATTACTTTTCATATGTATGTAAATCAATATAAGTTCAAATAATAATTACGTTTATTCGTAATAATAATAATATAAAAATATTAATTCCGCTTGGGCACGAGCTATAAATACCCTAATAACAGGGGTCACAGTAATATGTGAATTTCCCTAATATAGAGTAAAAACAACAAAAACGTTAAAATACAAAGTAGAATACTTTGATGATAACGGACTATGAGTTTGTGTTGATTATTAGTTCCAAACAGTAATGAGGGAATTTCGTACTAACCAGCACTGTTTCATTGTAGAATAAAAATGGAATTAAAAATTAATTCTCATATTCTATTTCTGTTGAAAACTGGTTAAATAGTTGATATTCTTCTCACTTAGTATCCACTTTACGAAAATTGTAAAGATGGACATTTGAACGCTGATGAGAGGTGTAGCGGCCTTGAAATCAGTACTGATACGTTCTGCTAAAAACTGATTGGATATAAATAATAATATTTTCCAACACAAAAAAACTCTTAGTAATTTTGAATTTTCATCAATTCAATAAAACTGAACTTGAGCCTGATAATATTACTTTTCATATGTATGTAAATCAATATAAGTTCAAATAATAATTACGTTTATTCGTAATAATAATAATATAAAAATATTAATTCCGCTTGGGCACGAGCTATAAATACCCTAATAACAGGGGTCACAGTAATATGTGAATCTCCCTAATATAGAGTAAAAACAACAAAAACTTTAAAATACAAAGTAGAATACTTTGATGATAACGGACTATGAGTTTGTGTTCCAAACAGTAATGAGGGAATTTCGTACTAACCAGCACTGTTTCATTGTAGAATAAAAATGGAATTAAAAATTAATTCTCATATTCTATTTCTGTTGAAAACTGGTTAAATAGTTGATATTCTTCTCACTTAGTATCCACTTTACGAAAATTGTAAAGATGGACATTTGAACGCTGATGAGAGGTGTAGCGGCCTTGAAATCAGTACTGATACGTTCTGCTAAAAACTGATTGGATATAAATAATAATATTTTCCAACACAAAAAAACTCTTAGTAATTTTGAATTTTCATCAATTCAATAAAACTGAACTTGAGCCTGATAATATTACTTTTCATATGTATGTAAATTGTTTAAATTATTATATATTTTTTGTTTGACATATTTAAAAAAAACATGTTTATTTTTTTTCCTTTGCTAATACTTGTTTTCTTTTTTTTCAATTTATCGACTAATTATCTTCAATTTTGGGTTTTTTTTTTTTATTTTGTTGTTGAGAAAATAATTTTTTTTTTGTATCATTAAAGTGCATAAAATATTTGAGTTTTGTTTTTATTAATAAATAAGGAGGTCTACCCCGTTTTTTTCTTTTTTCTTTTAATTAATTAAAATGAATTTTTGTTTTTTCTTATTTGCTTTTTCTATTTTGTATATTTTTTTATTTTTCTTTTATTTTTCTTGTCTAAAAAAAAGCTTATGCTGTGTAGGTTTTTATTAATGTTTTTTTTTTTCAGTAGTACTATTACAATTATTTAACATTTAAGCAATATTTTCATTAATTATTTTTTTTTTTACGTAATCTAAATTTCAAATATATTCAAGTTTTGTTTAAAGATATTTTTTTATGTTTTTCAATCCGTTTTTTTTTTAATTTCTACAAATTCATTTAAGTATATAGTGTGGTTTTGCATAGTGTGTGTATAATAATAATGAAATAGTAATGTTTTGTTTTAAGATAAATATTAATAGATTTTTTTTTTATATTTTGAATTTACGCAAGGTTTTTTTTTTTTATTTTTATTTATTTATTTATTTTTTTTTTTAATTGGCTTTGGATTGATAGGGCCAGCTTCTAGCGGTGTTGCCTTGTATTCCGGTGGCTCTTTGTTTTCGCCAGCGGGCTTGTATTCTTCTACGGGCATCGCTTCTAGGTTCGCGGGCAGGATCGCCATGTGGAGGATTGATGAAGAAATGAAGAGTTTAATAAATAATAGTGCCGGCGCTTAAAAACGCCACTGGCAGGTGTTTATCCAAGGCAGATTAAATGCCTGTATTTTAAATAAAATATGAGCCGATTTGAGGCTGAGTTAAGAGTGATGCCGATTCAAGGCAAAGTATAGATTGATTTATTTTATAAAAATTTGTTCCTTATATACTAAAATAACAGTACCTTAAAACTACAAAAATTCCTTATTCAATAACATAATTTGTGGTATACACTAACAATGTAATGTATAATAAAAGTAGCAAAAGTTGTTGTGTAAAATAACAATTAAAATAAGGTATACTAGTTGTTGTATTTTTACATTACAGGAATTTGCTTAATTTTAGCATAGCATTGTTGTTGTGTATTGTTATTAAAGGAATTTACTTAAAACTAAGGTTACGAGGGCAGATCTAAAATTACAAATGTAATAATCAAAGTAAGATTCACTACAATAATTTGTTAATAAATTGTTTATATATTGTAGGAAATAAATTATATTTTGGCCATTCTGCACCGTAAATTAGACTAATCTATTTGTTTCGTTAATAAACTCAAATTTAACAGGTAGCAGTTGTTTAAAAAAATTTTTTTTTTATATATTAGTTTTATGCGCTTTTTCTTTCATCAATGTTAATAATTTTGTTCTAATTTTGGCAGATTTTTGCTGAAATCAAGTGAGAATCTATAATAAATTTTCAGTGTACATTGTTTTGCTCTTCACTGTTTTTCATTTCATCTTTGTGTATAGTATATAAAAAAAATTTTTTTTTTTTTCCATATCTTTTTGTTTATGTATATCTAGGCGCACGGTAGTGCGCCAGGCCAAGTTCGGCCACACAGTGTGTATATTTACACGAAACAGTTCGAGCTGTTTTTACCCCCCTCATAACTTTGCTCCTCTTGATCATAATATAATGAAACTTGAAACATAAGTTCTCCCCACAGAGGTGACCTCACAGGTTAAATTTGAAAGTTCTACCGTAGAAGCTTCCCGAGATATTAAGGTGTGAAAAGTCCATATTTTAGTACATACTCACTGACTGACTCACTGACTCACTGACTCTCTGACTCATCAATATTATTGGGCACTTCCAGTATAGCTAGAAAGCTGAAATTTGGTACACAGGTAGGTCTTGGTGAGAAAATAACCAGAAAAATCTGAAAACGGGCACTTTCCTCCCACGGGGGACCTGAGTGCCCCTTCTTTGTATGGGGCATTTCCAGTATAGCTAGAAAGCTGAAATTTGGTACACAGGTAGGTCTTGGCTAGAAAATAACCAGAAAAATCTGAAAACGGGCACTTTCCTTCCGGGGGGGACCTGAGTGCCCCTTCTTTATATTGGGCACTTCTAGTATAGCTAGAAAGCTGAAATTCGGTACACAGGTAGGTCTTGGTGAGAAAATAAGCAGAAAAATCTGAAAACGGGCACTTTTCTCCCAGGGGGGACCTGAGTGCCCCTTCTTTGTATGGGGCACTTCTAGTATAGCTAGAAAGCTGAAATTTGGTACACAGGTAGGTCTTGGTGAGAAAATAACCAGAAAAATCTGAAAATGGGCACTTTCATCCCAGGGGGGACCTGACTGCCCCTTCTTTGTATGGGGCACTTCCAGTATAGCTAGAAAGCTGAAATTTGGTACACAGGCAGATAGTGATGAGAAATTACCGAAAATGATTTTTTAACGGGCATTTTTCATCTGGGGGACAATCATGCCCCTTCTTTGTATGGGGCACTTCTAGTATAGGTAGAAAGCTGCAATTTCGTACACAGGTAGGTAGTGATGAGCAATTACCGAAAATGATCTTTTAACGGGCACTTTTTAACGGGGGGAGGGGGGACAATCATGCCCCTTCTTTGTATGGGACACTTCTAGTATAGCTAGAAAGCTGAAATTTGGTACGCAGGTAGGTCCTGATAAGAAATTAATGAAAATGATTTTTAAACGGGCACTTTTTATCTGGGGGGACAATCATGCCCCTTCTTTGTATGGGGCACTTCCAGTATAGCTAGAAAGCTGAAATTTTCTACACAGGTAGGCCCAGATAAGCAATACATATAAATATTTATACAAAACAACTTAGAAAAAAGAAGTGAGATCCACACAAAAACATAAATGTGAAAATAAGGCCAAGTTCGTATCCAAAAAGTTTCGGCCGTAAAAAGTACTGAGATCAAAAAAAAAGGACCAAGTTTTTGATAGGTACATTTCCATCTGATTTCTAGGCAACCTGTAAGCTTGGCAAAAATTTTTTGCCTTTCTAATATGGAAAGAATTCTTTGAAAAATTTTGCCAAGCTTATGGTTGCCTAGAAATGAGATGGAAATGTACCTATCAAAAACTTGGTCCTTTTTTTTTGATCTCAGTACTTTTTACGGCCGAAACTTTTTGGATACGAACTTGGCCTTATTTTCACATTTATGTTTTTGTGTGGATATATTTATCTTCATACATACACGCATATGTAGTTTATTTGATCGTATGTATGTATGTTTTTATTGTAATGTTTTTGTTTATTTTGTGTTTCTTGTTTGTTTTTTTTTTGACAAATTATTTTTATACATACGTACTATGTTTAATGTTGTGGTAAAAACAACCCTTAAATTTTGCTTTTTATTTTTCACAGCACACACTTGTGTACATCTAATTTGTATACATATACACAGTTTCCAATATAAAACAATGCAAGACGTTTTTTCATTTCAAATTTTTTTTTTATTTATTTATTCACTTATATAGTAGTAAATACATATAGTAAATAAATAAAATTTTAGGGTTTTACTTTACTTTTTTATATAGAAATTTTCTTTGTGTTGGTTATGTGTGTATATTTTTGTGTGTTTTGTGTTTGGAGTATGCATGTATGTATTTATGTGTGAGTGTAAAACAAATTTTAAGAAATAAATATATGTATGTAAGTAGTATGAATGATTAAATTTGTATTTTTATGTTTAAATGATACCCAAGTTTTTTTTGTTGTTGGTTAGACCTCTTGCTGTCATCTCTCTTGTTGTTTTTCTGTTGTTACTGTGATGTACTTTTGTTGTCGTTGAATTTCGTCTTCTTGTGTTTATAATTTTCTTCTTGTGTGGCTATTGTTGTTTTGGTTGTTGTTGTTGTTGAATTTTTTTTTCACATTTTGGCTCATACTCTTTTGATCGTTTTCTTTGTAATTTATGTTGTGTATAACACAAAATTAATTGTCTGTATCACTTGTGTAGTTGTATGTATGAGCTGTTGCTATGTGTGCTTGTTGGTTGTTTCAATTTGGTTTTTTTTTCTCTATGTTTTAAATTTCATTCAAAGTTTCATTTTTCATTTCGTGTTGTTTCAATTTTTTCAGTATACTTTTTTTTTGTTGTATTTTAAGTTTCAGTTGTTTGCTTTATTTTCTTTTCTGTTTTTAAATCTTATATTTTTCTTATGTTTATTTTATTCTTACTGTTCAGTGGTATTAAATTTTTTTTTTTAATTTCTTTCGCTTTTTCTGCTTTTAGCCCTTATTTTTCTGCTGTTTGTTTTATTCTTTCTTAAGTGGTACTAAAATTTTTAATTTCTTTTGCTTTTATTATTGTTGTTGACATTTCAGTTTTTAAATATTATTTGTTCAAATGTTTTCCACATTTTGCAATGTATGTCGTTTGTTTTGGGTTTTCAATTTTTGGTTTTTAAATTAAAGTTGTTTTGTATTTTTTTTCCACTTTATAGCTTATGCTTTGTTGTTTTGTTTTTGTTTAGTTTCTATCCATTTTTCTTTCGTTTCGTTTTTCATTTAGTTTCTCTCTCTTTTTTTTAGATTTTATTCTTATTAATCTTTCAGTTTAATTTTCATTTCGTTTTCTTCACATGTTTCTTTACAGTTTCTTTTTTTGTTACTGAGTGTGATATTTTTGTAACTGTTCTTTTTTTTTCATTTGCTTTTGGTTTGTTTTGTTTGTCACTTTTCCAAATTTATTTAAATTTGTCTTTTGGCGTCACTGTACTTTTTTTTTTTTTGGTTTTTAGTTGATAGTATTTTTTGTTGTTCCACTTTTATTTTATCTTTGATAAAATAATGAAATTAATTTTTTTTTTGGAAGATTTTTGAACCAAATAATTAATAAATAAATAAATTAAAATAGAAGTAATGAAGCACTTTCACTTTGAATTTAATACAAGATTTTTGTAACTTTTTTTTCTGTAATTTTAAAAATTAGTGGACTTTTTTCTTCGTCTAACTTTTCATTAAATATTTTACGATTAAACAGCAAACGTTTTTTTTTTTTAATTGTGTAGTTGATAACTTAAAATTGTTTTTTGCTTGGTTTTTCGTGACGACAATTACGCCGCTAGTATTTACATGTTAGTGCCGCTGCCACTACTGCTGCTGCTACTTTTGCTGTGTAATTTCCTTAATTAATCGATCTTTTGTTTTGATGAGAAGACACAAAAACTTTTCACTTTTCACTTTTTTTAAAAATTTAATTATTTAAAGATTACTTTTAATTTTTTTCTGTAGTCTCTCATTATTGTTAATTTAAAATTGTTCCAGCTTTTTTTTCGTTTAAATTTAGTTTTTTTTTTTTTTTTTATTGTTTCTAAATTTTGTTTTTCCATGTTGTGTTATTGTTATCTTAAATTTCTTTTTTTTTTTCTTCTTTTCCATTTTTCTTTTTTGGAATTCATTTTTTTAATTTTAATTCATTTTTTTTTTATTTTAATTTTTTTTTAACTTGGTCGCAAAATCGCTGTCACGGTCGCCATGTAGAATAAATAAAGCACTTAATGGTTTGACTTGTATTTATTGAATACTTCTCTTTATTAAATTTATCTTAATACTACTTATATCTATACATATATCGAGTTATCGAGAATCGATAACATTGAGACTCAACGAGACTCGATTTATATTTAATATATACGAGGGTGGCACTACATACTCTACCTTGTTGTAGTTGTGTCGTCATCACCTTGTTCATTTAGAATCACGAAACGATTTTCGGAATTCTTTATATTATTTTTCCCATCTCTGGGAACTTTCGCCGTTGATGCTATTTGCGCTGATTTGGGACTTCTTCCCCTTTTTAGTACGGTTATGTATCTGTCCATACCTGTTTGAATTTTATTATCACTTGTTGTACTCACCGCATTTACAACGTTGGTTTTTTTTTTTGTTCACTCATAAGTTTGTATATGCAAATATACAAGCAAAAAAAAATAAAATTAAACTAGTATAATAACTGTTTAATAAATGTTTTGTTTTGGTTTTTTTTGTGATTTTATTATTCAGTTACGACGTTTATAAAAACGCGTCTGTACACTACGAGAGTTGAAACTGAATGATGAAGCCATCAAAACAGTGTCCAATTTTCTTAATGAAAATGATTCTTTAATGTTATTGGGAGACTTTAATATGCCATCAATATCTTGTAACTATTTTGCAGATGATATATACTTTTTCCAGACTACAAGTAATGAAACTGGAAAAGATTTTTTTTAATATTTTATATGATATAAGCCTTTTCCAAATTAATGGAATTCAAAATTATTACTCTAAAATCCTGGACCTAATTTTTGTGAATGATAAAAATGAGTACTTTGTCAAACGATCGGACCCTATCACCGTTCCTGAAGATCGATATCATCCTCCAATTTAGCTAATTATTTCTACTCCAAGCGATAATATTTTGCCATCATCTGTCAATACTGAAAAGTCCTTTTCCTTCAAATAAACTAACTATTATCTGTTAAACGAGCTCATTAAAAACACAAACTGGAGCAATAATTTGTCATCTTCTCCGAATTCAGCTGTCTCTATGCATAATATTTCTGATATTTTTTATGATACAATGTTTACTTTTATGGATTTATGTGTCCCAAAACATATTCTTAAGCCTCCTTGGAACAATAAACAACTTTCTCAAGCTAAAAATAAAAAGAACAAATATTATGAGAAATATAAGCGTTCTGGATCTTTTGTGGATTACATGCGATATTCGCTCAGCCGTGCAGAGTATACTAAAATAAATAAACAATGTTATGCTAATTTTTTAATTAAAACTAAAAATAATATAAAATGTGATCCTAAATCATTTTATAATTTTATTAATTCGAAGAAAAAATCAATTGGTTTTCCTGCAACGATGTCATTTCAACAGAGGGAGTCTGTAATAAAATGCAAAATGTTTGCTGACTTTTTTAAAACTACCTACTCCAATGCCACCTATGATGATACAACAGATTATCCTTATCTTCTAACTGAGGGTGAAAATATATCATTACCACTTTTAAAAATTTTCATATTGTTTTGGACCGGACAAAATCCCCAGTAATATATTAATTAACTGTGCTGAAGCATTAGCCAACCCTTTAACAATTATGTTTAACACACACCGCAAATTTAGAAAGAATCATTTATAGTTCCACTGTTTAAATCTGGTAAAAAAGCTGATGTTGAAAATTTTAGAGGTATAGCAAAGTTAAGCACTATACCTATACTTTTAGAAAAACTAATTACGGAGCATTTATATTACCAAACCTTAAATTTAAATTCTTAAATTCTCAACACGAATTTCAAAAGCCATGCTCTACTTCTACAAACTTGCTCCCCTTAACAACCATAATTAATCGTGGATTTTTTTCATAGAAATCAAACGGATGTCGTATATACAGAGTTCAGCAAGGCCTTTGATAATGTAAATTATTTAGTACTTTTGAAGAAACTATGTTTGTTGGAGTTTACAGAACCTGCTATCAAGTGGATTCAATCATATTTATTAGGACACAAACTGTTTGTTTCAATAACATATTATCAAAAAGTATACAGGTTACTGCAGGTGTACCTTGGCCCACCGCTATTCTCTTTGTACCTTAATGACCTGCCGCAAATGTTAAAATTTTACAGATTTATTGACTATTCTTCAAATATTATTGTTATAAAAAATTTAATTCTCATTTTTCTAAACAAATAGCATGTTAATGTATATATATAATTGTGTCTCAACTCTTTGTTAAATTTAATATTGTTGTATTAGCATCATTATATTTTATTTTCTTTTAATATGTCTGTAAGGAAATTCTCCATAGACAAATAAACAAATAAGTAAATATATGCAAAACATACGAGTAGTAGCAACAATTCCTTCAAGTCAAAATATAGATAAAATTAAAAAATACTTGTTATCCATCCCTGCTCTAAGTTAAAGAGAAGCCAAAACCTAAAGAGAGCGAGAGTAACAACAGTTTTTTTTTGGTATACGTATTTGTTTGCTGCGTAAGCAGAATTTGTTTTTTTTTTTTTGCTTTCCTATAACGCGTTATAGGACAAGAGATACTTGAACATATGTGTTATAGAAGGTTCTCCCACTTATCAGCTGCGTTCCAATCTCAATCCTAAATAAGAGCAAGGGAATTTACATATACAAACCCTGCAAATGTATTAAAATACAGTTGAAAAGAATATATCTACAGAATACCTGTTGATACGGGGAAAATATATTCATTATTTATTTGCGATTCTATCCAGTCCATTAAAAGCTCAATATATTTTGGTGCTGGCAATGCGGTTGGTCTTTTGTAACTGAAAGAAAATAGAAAGCATACAAAGTAAATTTTTTTGAACACTAAAAACTAACTAAAAATTTATTTGATGATACAGAATTGAGCAATTTGATCGAAGATTTGTCAAAAACTTATGGCGAAAAAGTAGATACTTTGAAAGGATGCAACTAGGTGGAAAAAAATAATGTATTATATTTAATTATAAAAAATGTGAATGTAACACAGTATAAATAAAGATATGTAGGCAAGTAACGTATTAGGTATTCGCCCTAAACGGAGAAATCAAACTTCACTTGTTTGCTGTTAGTTTAACTCTAATTTTTATTAAAACCAAAAACTTATGAGCTAGATACAATTTATAAAATAATCGTACAAACAATTTTGCATTCGCAATCAAAACAATAATAAAGAAGAAATCAAATTACAACTTAATAATAATTTTAAAGTAAATCATAAAATTCGTTATGAAGGAAACAAGGCGTTTTGTTACGTCTGGGAATTTAATTTAAAATAGAACAAATAATTATTTAGCAGGTTTGTAATAATCGCGAATGCCTTGATTGTTCACATCATAATTCCTTTTATAATATTGGAAAACGATCACCCCGCCTAGTACAATTGTAATAATTATCAAAATTATACATGTAACATTATTTCCAGCTTTGATTTTATGTAAGCTTAATTGTAATTCGCTTAAAGTGGTGTTAGGAAATTGTATTAATGTTTTATTAGAAATGTCGTTAACGTATGGTACATATAAAAAATTTGTATCAATATTGAAGGATTCAAAAACAATTTCATTAATAGTAATTTTACAATTTGAAAAGAAAATTAAATTATTATATTTTATTTTGAGTTCTAAATCGTTACAAGTTTGTTTAACAATTGTTTCATTAATATTTTTTGTCACAATGAAGCTGGGTTCAATAAAACTTATTTCCTTTTCATTATTCACCACACATTCACATTCAGTTTCATTCTTATTAAGTAAATTTCTAACGCACTTATTTTCTAACAATTTTAATTTTGAACCTTTCATAAAGCAAATTATCAATATTTGTAAGTTTTTTATTCATATCAAAATTTAACTCAGCGTGATTGATAAGTGTAGGAAAAGGGACCACCTTCAAAATTGGATAAGATTTCATTGTATTAGGAATTTGAGCTATGAAGTACAGCACATCTTCTTGTTGCCATAAAGATGTTTTAATATATTCAAATTGATTTGTATCTAGTTTAGAAATTCTGTCTGGATCTATTAATTTTGGATTCAGAATACCCTGTTTACTCAGAACCAGTCCCAACTGAATGTCTTTCAAATGTTCGTAATAACTCCTTACGTTGTCCAAAAATCCGTCCGAAATCACCTTTCTAACAATTTGGTTCTGTAATACATTTGTAGCATTTTTCAAATGTCTAATAAATTGAGTTTCGTTTTTTATGTGAGACAAAATGTTGTTAATGTCGTCCTGCGTCAATGTGCTATCTTCAACTGTTTTCAATCTGTTCTGAATTTCGAGTTTGTCTTCGTCGGCAAGAGTTCCAAACAAAAATTTAAGCCCGCTGCCCATGAAATTGAAAAGTCCGCGTTTGTGCCTAACGTTAAACAACCTCCTTTCAGCGTCAGACATTCTGAGATATCTTCTAATCATAGTTGTCTGCAAAAATTCATTTTCATTCAATTCTTTCTTCAAAAGTTCATACGCTAATTGAATTTCTGTTTTATTAATTTTTAATATAAGCTCGTTGTACTTATCAGGCATATGTATTGTTCCCCTCTGTATTACCACATAACCCCGGTCACTGTTTATTCCTGAACCTGTATCATTTGGGGCGCTACTGTCACCATCAGCAAAAGGCGTATCATTATCGATAGTATTATCTTCGGTACTTTGATTCCCGGATGAAGTATTTTTATGAGAGTATTTTTTTCTTTTTAAAACACGTTTTATATATTTTTATATTTCTACTGTTTAGTTTAACAATGTAATGCTCATCATCTTCCTTACGTAAGACCTGCGCATTCTTAAATGGATTTGCTTTTTTATCTAACCGCTTTCTTGAATTTTCAGCATTCAAGAAACGTGTATCCACTTCATAATCTTTCCTAGTCTTATTGGCGTTATCTATTCTACTTTCCTTTACAGCTTGAGCATCTTTTTTAGGATGTTGTTTATTAAAGAAAATATTGTAAGGAGTTTCCCCAGTAGTTGAGTGCACTATAATGTGATTATAAGTGAAAACTGTTTGTTCAATCGCTATTTGCTTTAATTCCTGATCACTGCCTGTGTTAATAATTCTTAACTTCTCATTTAGGGTTTTATGAAGTTTCTCAACATCACCTATTCCTGTTTTTCCAGTTGTGACTTCGAGCCCTATTTTCAGAGTTTTATACCAGTCCTGCAAACTTACATTAACTAATCCTGCATCTGGATCAGTTTTAATCATTTTTGGGGGACCCATGGTATTAAATACCTTTAGCAACGCTCTTTTTGCTTCAACCCAATTGGCATGGTGTAGACTTTCCACCATTGCATATTTAGAGAAAACATCAACACATGTGAGATATGAAGATTTATCCCACTTCCAAATGTCAATAACATACCTATCCCGAACACAGTATGTCGGAGGTGTGACCTTAAAAGGCATTTTTGCAATTTTGTGATCGAACTTACACTGATTGCATAATGCGCAATCATTTATTATATTCGATATTTCAGCGACATAATTGGGATAGTAGTATCTTGTTCTAAATTCCGCTTGTATTTTTTCTATTCCTTGATGCAACCCTTTTAAATGTATTGCTAAAATTATTTATTTAAATCTGTCATAAGATGTTACATCCTCTAAAAATGTTGTAGCTCTTAAAATGCGATTTTTTTTTGTTTGTCTCACAAGATTTGCATAAACAGATTGAAACAGCACAAAATCGTCATCACTCTCGAAAAATTGTAGTGAATCCTAATTAATCTATTATTATATTTATTATTATTTTATATGTAAGTAAACTTATTACACTTACTGTTCTTATTATTACTTTTGCACACGGCACTCTATTAATATATTATTATATTTATTACACATACTGTTCTTATTATTACTTTTGCACACGGCACCCTATTAATATTACTACCATTTTTACAACAAACATTTATACCTTTAATACAATTGTTCTCTTTTATATTACAACAATTGTATTGTTCAATACTGAAATGTTTGTTATTGCTATACAACAATTATGTTTAATGTATTTTATAGTTTTTTCTCAAACTAAAATTATATTTAGTGAATAAGAAATTTTGTAGTTTTAGAATACAGTTAGTTTAGAATATAAGGAACAAATTTTTGAAAATAAAATTAATTAATACTTTGCCTTCCATCGGCATTGCTTATTTCAAAAACATCAATTTTTATCTTTGCCTTAAATCGGCATGTTAATATTGGCATTCATCTGCCATATATTTATATTTGCCAGTGGCGTTTATTAGCGCCGGCAAACTTCCAACACGATAAAATACTATCCAGACAGCCAACCTTTACATGGCGATCCTGCTAAACATTGGCGACCACAAATTATCCGAAGAAGGAGCACCTGAAGCTGAACCACTATCCTGGGACATTGCGTCCGAAATATGGACACAAATTGGCCGACTTGAAGCCGAAATGGATCAACACAAACACAAATAGATTTTTTAACAATATATTTTTTTTACAAATTAAATTTTTTTTATATAAATAAATAATGAAATCTTTTTTTACACATGTATGCATACATACACTTATAATTTTCGCATGAAGTATGTATATGAAAATAATACATTACAAACATATACAACATGAATTTTTAAAACACATGCTGAAATACACATAACAATATTATATTCAATATAAAAATAAAAAGATCACAAAACTTTTTCACTAAAAAAAAAATACACTAACTTTTACCGTGCTAATCAGAGTTACAAGCCGAGGGGTTTCGATCGGCGGCGGCGGCTTGGGTAAAAATGATCGGCGGCGGCGGCGTGGACAGTAGTGTCTCGGCGGCGGCTCAAATTTCGGCTCAAACCAATAATTTATTAACATTTTTATAGCTTTGCTATTTATGGCGCGGTAGGGGTTGAATTTTATTTTTCGTAAGATAAATAATCGACACTATTCCCGTTATGTTTTTCTTTTTTTGTTTTGATTAGCTCATCCTTTAAAAGCGACTTTGTTGTTGTTTTTTAAAATCAAGACGAGAAAATATGTATGTACATATATAGTGTGTTACTCACATTCAACCGCAATAACAAAAACAAAACAATAAATATACTCATATGAATACATATGTATGTATGTATGTGAAATATTTATTTTATTATTTAATTAATTAAAGTTTGTTTTCAGTGATCGTTTGTATTTTATCACTATAATATCTGCAATATATCAGAATTTATCAAGTATGTATATATATGTATGTATTTGTACATATGTGTGTATGCAAGTAAAAAACCACCACAATTTGGCAAATTTACATCATATTCGCCTTACAAGAAACGAAATTGCTTTTTTTTATTTTGATTTCAACTTTAACAAAAAACCGAAAATATTATGTGTACATACATACATATGTACATACTTACTTCTTCTTATTCGCCTTCGTTCCTTATAAAAAAAAAATAAGCAAAGCTATAACCGGGTGTCCTAAGACACCTCTCTTCTTTTTTTTTTCTTTTTCGTTTTTAATACATACCAGTGATGGAATTTGAGTTTTTTTGTTTTGGGCCAAATTGACAATTTGAAAGGGCCAAAATAGCTTCGAGAGGGCCAATATATTTGATAACACGCTTTTTATTTAAATAAAAACAATAGTACAGTTTGTGTTTTATTTTATTTAGAACAAAAATTAACGACGAAAATTCACATTGTTTAAAAGTCTTTTTTTTAATGTTATATTTAAAGCAAATACATATTTTAATATGTAGTTAAAAAAAATATTGTAGTTAAAAAACATATTTTCTATGTAATTCTAATTTTATTGTATATAATCCCCAAGATTTTAGTTCAAAGTTCCTCAATGGTGATATTACTGTTTGTAACATTTTTCTTTGTTATAAGTTTTAAAATATCTTTATCATAACAATTACCAGAATTATATTTAATTAAATCTTTCGATTGCATTAAAAATGACACGGTATTTACATGAAGACGATTCCTTATATTGGTTTTAATCATATTTTGGGTAGAAAAAATTCTTTTTACACATGCTGAGGAGTGTAGAATGTCAAGAAACAAATAGTGTATTTTAACATCCGACAATGATGAAAAAGCTAAAAACAAGTTAACAGCTGTGCTTACAAGTTCACCTGAAAGGATTCGCCTTGGGTACTAGCACAAGACAGGTTTGCAAATAAAAGTAAGGAGTTTTTTTTCTTGACAAACTAAACAATGTTGTATATAAAAGTATGGTTCGAAACAGGGAGAAAATTACATTGAAAATGTACTGAACGCTTTCAGTACGTTTCAAACCGTTCGAACGATTTAAATCAGTTAGTTGAATTTTGAGCTGAAAGGGCCAAAATAGATTAGAAAGTACCACAGGGCCATCAAACACTCAAAAGTGCCACAAATGG
The DNA here is from genome assembly GCA_947311025.1 of Lypha dubia. Lineage (NCBI taxonomy): Eukaryota > Metazoa > Arthropoda > Insecta > Diptera > Tachinidae > Lypha > Lypha dubia. The sequence continues at coordinate 57,727,723 of OX371261.1, read as the reverse complement.
CACAATTGTGCCACATTTTCCATCACTGATACATACATGCATACAAGTTATATATTACTAACATTTTCTTTATTTTAATTACAATCAGATTAGTCTCAATTATGAACTCCCAATTTTAATATTTTCTCTATTCTCTTTAATCACATATTGCTTTATTACTAAATTATTTATTCTTTACGTCCTTGATGTTCATAAAGTAAATATTGCAATTGCATATCATTATTTAATTCTTATATTTTGTTGTTAGTATTTTAGTTCTTAAAATTAACGGTATTTAATTCTTATATTTTGTTGTTAGTATTTTAGTTCTTAAAATTAACGGTATTTAATTCTTATATTTTGTTGTTAGTATTTTAGTTCTTAAAATTAACGGTTAGTTTTTAAGAGTACTCTGTGTCGTTTAGTTTAAGCAATTAAAGAAAGAAGAATAAAATTTAGTCTTTGAATTGTGATCAAAGCGTTAAGTTGAAATCTTAAAAGTAAAGGTCTCATTTTATTTAATGTTTGTGCAAGGGTAAATTCTTCTATGTTTATGTGTGCAAAGGGAATAATATAACTTACATATGCATAAGTGCAAATGGATATGCAAATGTAAACACATATACATACATTTGCAACCATGATGAAATGAATATAAGGTACATATGTATGTATGTACATAAGTATATGCAGAAATACAAGTAATCCAACTCTATCAATTTTATTAAGTTTTGGTAATATGTTATAGCTTTCGCAACAGGTGTTTCAACACATTTAGGATCAGACTCACTTGATGAGTTTACTTCAGAAGTTTGAGTTTTTAAAAAATATTCTTGCAGTGATTTCTGCATTTTTTTTTTTGTAAAAGTAGACTGCTGTAATAAAAGTAGAAGCCACAGGTAACAGGTATGTATATTTTGTGGTAGAAGCTGCTTTAAATAAAAATCAACTGACTTACCAGTGGTGGGATTCAGTAACTTTCATTACGATAATCGTATTGTTAAAATTAATATAACGAAAATTTATCGAATTTGGTATTCAGTAACACTTTTAACGATATTCGCTATCGGTATGTAAACGACAATAATTTTTCGGTTGTTATGAAATAAATAAAAGTCAGCAGTTCAATCATAGCACGTGCGTTATGCAAAGAACAAAATTTATCTTTTATAACAATATACACAAACACAGAATCTTTTATGCATAAAAAATAATATTACCATTATTTAAACATGCAATTTAACATTCATATCTCTAAATTTCATAAAACTTAACATTCATTTTTTTAAATTCTAAAAAATTTTTGGGAAAAATTTCAATAAATAAATTAATTTATTTGTTTTTTGTTTATTTTTCTTTGTGCTTTTCGTATATATTGATAGAGATGCCAAAGTAAAAGGAAATTATAACGATGTTGTTAAGAAGCAATTAGTGAATAACAAAATCGTTACTGGAAATCGCAATAATTGTCGGTAAATTTAACAATTATCGAATTGTTAAAAGTTACTGAATCGCACTACAGGTGGTGTTACTAATACAGCGGACTACTATTTTCTTGCATAATATGTCTCATTTTGTATATGCAAGTCAAACGTTGTACTTGTTGTAGAAGTAACACCACCTGTAGTGCGATTCAGTAACTTTTAACAATTCGATAATTGTTAAATTTACCGACAATTATTGCGATTTCCAGTAACGATTTTGTTATTCACTAATTGCTTCTTAACAACATCGTTAAAATTTCCTTTTACTTTGGCATCTCTATCAATATATACGAAAAGCACAAAGAAAAATAAACAAAAAACAAATAAATTAATTTATTTATTGAAATTTTTCCCAAAAATTTTTTAGAATTTAAAAAAATGAATGTTAAATTTTATGAAATTTAGAGATATGAATGTTAAATTGCATGTTTAAATAATGGTAATATTATTTTTTATGCATAAAAGATTCTGTGTTTGTGTTATAAAAGATAAATTTTGTTCTTAGCATAACGCACGTGCTACGATTGAACTGCTGACTTTTATTTATTTCATAACAACCGAAAAATTATTGTCGTTTACATACCGATAGCGAATATCGTTAAAAGTGTTAAGCTATGTACAGATGATTGGCAGATCTTACAATATTGTCAGAAAAATGTTCAGAAAATGTCTCATAACCGTCTAAACTTACAATTTTTGTCTTGCAACGTTGCAAGAAAAAGCATTATCAGTTCATTGCAAGACAATAATATTGTCAGACATCTGACAATCGTGAGAACACTCTACTTTGCCATTATCAGATAATTGTCAGACATTGTAAGCTCTTGTTTTATTGGCAGATGTGTTTAAATTAATACATCTGACAATGGCACCATTGTCAGATAATTTTTCTATTGGCAATGCTGACCATAAATACTATTGGATTTGACAGTTCTGACAAAGTTTAACAACACATCTGGCAATTTTTTCACACAACAATCTGACAACCGTGTAAACTGACAATTTTTGTTGGCAGATAAATTTATTGTCTGACAATTGTCTTACAATGAAATTGTAAGGTTTTCTTACAATCGTCTGACCTGACAATTTACTTTTTGGTAACAATTTTTCATTGTCAGTACGTTGTCAGCACATTGACATATCTTACAATATTGTAAGATCTGCCAATCGTCTGTACGTAGCTTTACTGAATACCAAATTCGATAAATTTTCGTTATATTAATTTTAACAATACGAAAATCGTAATAAAAGTTACTGAATCCCACCACTGGTAAGTGTATTCGTCTTGATAAAAAGGAAATGATAACGATATTTCACATAGATAAAAAAAAGTACTAAATTTTAATGAAAACCGTAGTACTTTATAATGCATTTGTGTGAAAACATTGCCATTTATTTAAAAAATTTAATGGCGTAGCTGACGAAGTCGGCGGCTTTGGCTGAGCCGGCTCAGCTTTCAAGCCGATTCAAAGTCGGCGGCGGCGCGGCTTACAGAAAATAGGCGGCGGCGGCTAGCCGCCGATTTTGAGCCGGTCGGCTTGTAACTCTGGTGCTAATTAAATAAATTACAATTATGAAATAGAATTTCACAATAAAAAGAAATGTCAAAAAATTTAAGAGTTGCCACATTGAAGTGAACAAATGAAACACTATATATATAAGTTAAAAAATATGAAAAGTAAGAAAATAAATAAGAGTTGCCATAGTGGATCAAACTAAAATAGAATTTAAAAATATTATTCATATGCGACTAAAAACTTTTCTGTACTAAATGGAATCTATAGAAAAATTTATAAACGAATTAGAGAAAATTGAAGTAAATATTAACAAAAGTAAAAATAGAGTTTACACCGAAGAATATAAATTAGAAAAATTAAAACGTTTGCAATTAATAAAAACAGAATTCGAAAAATATTCTCAATCATTAATTAAAGAAAATTGCGAAAAATTAATTCAGAAATTTGAAGAAATATATAGTAGAGTGTTACCACTTATAAAAAATCTTCTAACAAAAGAAAGTAAAGATACCAATTTAAAATCAGACGAAGAAGTAGGTAATATATCAAATATGGCACATTTTGACATAAACGTCGTAGGTAAAAATCTACATGTGTTGAAGGGTCCGTATGAGGCGTTGGAAGACTTTTTGTTGCAAACAGAACTATTGCACGATATGATTCTTGCAGAAGAGAGAGAGCTTCTTATAAAATATGTCTACAATTTCAAATTAACTGCAAATGTTCGTAGCACCATTGGACGTGCTAACAGACCAACAACCTTTACTGATCTAAAGAACTTATTGGTGATATCGTATCCTAATCCAAGAACCCTACAACAAGTTTTAAATAGCTTGGAACACAAAAACAAAATAATTCAAACATAGCTTCGTTCAGAGAATAAATTGTCCTGCTAGGTGAACAATTAAACGATTTTCAAATAAAGGCATTAGAAAATCCGACACAAGAGGCTAAAAATGCAATATATAAAATGACTGAAAGCATGTCACTTAATATATTTATGAAAGGCGTAAATAAGCAGTATAGAACCCTATTGATAGCGTGTAGTCCAAAAACATTAAATGATGCATCAGAAAAATGCATAACATTAGAAAAAGATAATCAACAAAACAACAATAACATTTTTAGAGTTGGCGGCAGAATACCCAACAACTTCCAAAACCCCCAAAGATTTCGCCAACGCGACAACATCGAATACCAATATAGTGGTAGAAATCATAATTTTCACCACAGTAACATGAATAGCCGAGACAATAACCAACGTGCAAATTATAGTACACACCACAATTTTAATAACAATCGCAGACAAGAAAATCCCAACTTTCACCACAACAATAATATAATATTAGAGACAATAACCAATATAACAGATCGCAATATAATAATAACAGATATAGTCAGTGTTGCCAGGTGTGGGATTTCTCCCCAAATTGGGGATTTTAGCTGACTTTTGGGGACAGATTTTCATGGGGAGGGATTTGGGGATTTTTTATTTTCATTATACCTATGTATAAATTTTGCATTATATTACCCTTTGCTTTCATATATTTACATATAAGTATGTAAGTTTAAAATTTCATTTCTTTTAACATCACATTTATCACTAGACAAATTGATCGTGCATGTAGACACTGGGTAAGGGTTTAAACAATTTTGTTCTGCAACCATTTTGCTGGGTTTAAATATTTTGACATTAAACGCTGTGGCCATGTCTTGTATGTATATGTGAACAATAAATGTATGTATGTAAAAATATGATACAAAAAAGTATACAAAAGTGATAAGCAGAAAGTAAAAACAGTTTGTAGTTTGGTAAAAAATCTTAAAAAAGGAAACGTGCACTTTAAAATGGAAAAAAATTATAAAAGAAATTTTAATCAATCTTGGTCAAAGGAAGAGTGGGAAAGAGGTAATTTAAAATTATTACTGAATTATATGCAATAATATAAGTTTTAATAATAGGCTGGCTTGTTTCTGCCGAAGAGGCTCCCGCATGGAGTATCAATGAATCAAACAATGGTGCTTGGTGCAAAGTCTGTAAGATCCGCCTGCAATGTTACAAAAAGGATTGAAAAAGACATGCAATGACAGAAAAGCATAAAGTGAATACAAGTTCCCTTAAACCAAAAAATTCAATTGAGAACTATGGTAACTTTAATATACATATGTACTTTAAAATAAGAATGATTTTCAAATAAAGCTAGAAACATACATAGTATGTACATATATACATACATATATATGTTAATTCATATAACTTTTGTTGCAGGTATATTAAAATCTACAAAAGAAAGCAAAATATTTGAAATCAAAATGGCCATGTACATAGCAACACATTCCAGTATAAAAGCAATTGATCATCTTTGCGGCTTATTTCCAAAAACAATGCAATTGGATAACAATACCATTGTGCTCAAAATACACAGGACAAAATGTTCGGCAATAATAAAATTTGTCATAGCACCAACTCTACTGGAACAGTTGATATTAAATGTGGGTGAGGGTAAATACTCTTTGTTGGTAGATGAGTCAACTGATATAAATATCAAGAGTCAAGTGGCTAGCAGTTTGCATTCGATATTTTAATACGAAAGAGGTAAAAATTATGACAGAATTTTTAGGTATTTTGGTAGTGGCGGAGGCAACATCTGATGCGTTATTTAAAAGCCTTTCAGATTACTTAAAAAAGTTGGGATTATCTCTGAAAAACTTAACTGCTAAAAAAAGAAAATAGTTCAGTTAAATTGGTGAAGTGCATATGCCACTCAATTAACTTATGCGGTTCGGAAGCGGCAAAATCCATTCCGAACTCTGTTGAATTTCCATTGCGAAGTTTAAAGTACAAACAATTATTCGACTTAATTAATTTAGGCGTCGATGGAAATAAATTTTACAGACTTGTACAAATATCAAACACCAGATGGTGTTATGTTTAAAATTAATACACTATTATTTTCTTTTTATCTTTCAACTTTATTATTATAAAACTCAAATTCTATATATATTAACTTTAAAACTCTTTGTTTTTACAACTGTATTCAACTGTCTTCTTTTACAACTGATTGCTTTTTCAACTGATTGATTTACAACTGATTGCTTTTACAACTGTTTGATTTACAACTGATATTCTATTTCTTAAACCTAGCTTATTTATACTTAATTACTATTCAATAATTATTCTTTAATATTTTAATGTTGCACAATTATTCTTAATCAGCTATTTATTAGTATTTAATAATTATTATTCTTTAACATTGTAATGTTGCACAATTATTCTTACTCAGCTATTTATTACTATTCTTCTGACCCAGTTTGTATTTAATAAAAATAGCTTAGTAAGCTTTAGGGCATTTCGCAATTTATCAACGCAAACAGTTGCACAATTGGTCAAGTCAATGCACTGATCAAGTCAATGAACTGGTGACTGTTTGTGTTAACAAGTTGCGAAATGTTCATGTAGGAGGGTTGATCAAGTCTGACTCATAACATTCCTCCCCCTTTGCGGAAGAAAACATCCAATTATAGATGTTTTCTCAATGTATGGTTTTCCTTGGGTCAGAAGATTTTTATTCTAAATCTTAAATGTAGTTGGTGTGGTCTGAGTTTAAATCTATTGGAGCTTGTTGCTGTTGTTGTAGTTGTTGGTCTTGATGCTGGTACGTGTATTTGGATACTTCAAACGTGGGGGCATTCTGGTCCTGTAAATGGTTTCCCACAATTCTATTCAACTCTGGGCCACGTTCCGGGAATTCATTGTTTATTTTGACCCTTATTTGATTATGTCGTTTGCAGAACACCCATATGATTATTATTTCTGCTGTCGTAATAACGATTATTGTTGTATACGTAATGTTATTCAAAACATTCTGCTGGAATTTCAGTTCCCGGATCGTGTTGATGTTGCTGATCTGCTTTATGTGTAGATTCTCCAAGGTAGGTATAATTTCCGTTCTGGGTTACATCTATGACATGGCTAACGAAGGTTTGGTCACCTATTGTTATGCTGCAATTGTAAAACGAAAACAGGTAGGTTCCAGTGAGGTTTAAACGTCGGTCGTCGCAGTTTGTTGACATTGGTGTTTTGTCTGCATTGCTGACTACGATCGTACCTTCTTCTATTAGCTCTACGGTTTCTGCTTCGTGTAGGATCAGGTTGCACTTTCCTCTGAAAACGCATATTTTCGGTTGACTTAAGCTTTTGAAATCTCTTTCACCTTTGTACCCGAAAACGCCCTTGTCGTTCCTCACTACGTATTCTCTTTCGGCATCTATTGGGTGGTGGCTGTCGTTTGGAATGGGTATTATTAGGGATTTTTTTAAACTCATGGTTTCGATGGGCAATCTGATTATGAACATCAGGCTGCTATGCCTATGTAATGCTACTCCCATCTGCATGTCTTGTATAGTTTCCACATTTATTTTGTACTCCTGGATTTCTTCAATGGTCAATAGTGCTGGATTGAAAATTTTCATTTTCGCTAGTGCGATGGACTCTTGTACGGTCTTCACTTGGCTTTTCATCTCCATGAGTTTGAAAAGCTGGAAAATCGCAACGTCGCGGTAGTGCTGGAGCTCTGATTCCTGCTTGATCTGAGTCAAGCTGTTCAGAGTCTTCCTTTTCTCATTTATTGCTTCCACCATCTGGTTAATTGACGTATTGAATCTATTGTTTATGTGGACCTGTTGATTTGACTGTTCGATGATTTGGTGCCCGTTAGCGTCAATCACCTCGAAATGTTGGTTTATTAGTTGCCGGTCCTCCTCATCTAGTGTGGCGTAGAGCCACTTCATCACTTTTCCTCCAACTTACTCGTCAAATATCTAGCTTTTATCTCGGTCTCTGTATTAAATTGTTATGGTAAACCTTCCCCCTGTTTTTTATTCTCAATTTTACGTTTACTCTTGTTGGCACGTCTATAACTTCAAATGGCCCTAGCCATAAAGGAGCAAATTTATTTTTCCGAGTCTGGTTTTTTAACCAAACCCTTTGACCTATTTGATATTCTCGATGCTTTGAACCCCTGTCATAATACTGCTTCGATCTTAATTTTGCCTTCTCCTGATTTTTTCTGACGATTTCATGTGAACGTTGAATTTGATACTTTAGAATTATGCTGTAATCATCCATGTTGTATAGGGGTGCCGGAGGTCTTTTCAATACTATGGGCATTTCGAACTCGAACCCGAATAAAACTCTTGTGGGTGTGTGTTTTGTTGATGTATGTTTGCTGTTATTATACACATGCGTAGCGTGACTGAGCCATTCGTCCCAGTTGGTACCATCCAAATTGACGAAATTTCTAAGAAATTCAGCCAACGGTCGATGGGCCCTTTCTAGAGCACCATTAGCTTGTGGATGATAAGGCGTGATCAGTAGTTTTCTTATTCTTAGTATTCTGCACGTTTCCTTAAATAATTTTGAAGTGAAATTTGTTCCATTATCTGTTACCAAAACCTTGGGAATAAAATATCTTGAAATTATTTCCTTAACAAACACTTTTGCTACTGTTGATGCTTCTGCGTCTGGCACGGCGGCACAGGCGAAAAATTTTGAAAAGTCGTCCTGGAATGTTACGATATATTTATTTCCCCTGGACGATTCAGGTAGAGGTCCCACCAGATCCATGAAAATCTTCTCGAACGGTCTGCTGGAAGTGGTTGTTATTACCAAAGGCATTTTTTCGACTTTTGAGCATTTATTTTTCTGGCACAATGAACACGTTGCTACATATTTTTTAATCTGTCGGTACATACCGGCCCACTTGTATTGATTTCTGATGCGGGAGTAAGTTTTTAATGTGCCCTGGTGTCCTCCTAAAGGTGTATCGTGGAATGTTTTTATAACCCTTTTGATATCTTCCGGATTTGTCAAATAAACGGCCATATCTTCGTGCCCAGGATCTTCGTCTGCCTCAATTTCATCCGTACTTTTTTCGTCTTTCTTATACTGGGTTGCGTGTGTCTCTCTTGCTTTCGCTCTGGTTACTGCCCCTACGTTTATTTCCTCTACTGGAAGGCGACTAAGGGCGTCCGCGTTTTGGTTTGTTTTCCCGGGCTTATATCGTACTTCGAAATCGTATTCTAAAAGTTCCAGTCTTAAGCGGCCCAATCTGCCCTCCTGGTTTTTTAAATTGGCTATGCCTTTCAGGGGCTTATGGTCTGTGAAAATTGTAAAATGTCTGCCCAGTAGATATGGCCTAAACGTTTTTGTCGCCCATACGATGGCAAGCAACTCCTTCTCTATAGTGGAATATCGCTTTTCTGTTGCGCTTAGTACTCTGCTTGCGAAACTGATTGGTAAATCGCTACTTAGCTCTCCTTGAGAAAGAATAGCTCCTAGTGCTGTATTGCTGGCGTCCGTAGTCAGAATAAACGGTTTAGAAAAGTCAGGGTACTGTAGTAGAGGGGGATTTGCTACTGCCGCTTTCAGTTTGTCCATGGCGCTCTGGCACTCCTGTGTCCATTCCCATTTTACGTTTTTTCTTAATAGTTTGCTTAGTGGCAATGCAGTTTCCGATGAGTTCGGAATGAACTTTCTGTAGTAGTTGATCAACCCTAGGAATGCTTGACGCTCTTTAATAGTCTTGGGAGGGGGTATGTCCCTTACAGCTTTAGTTTTATTGGGGTCAGGTAGTACGCCTTTTTCTGAGCACTTGTGGCGCAGATAAACTACCTCCCTTTGCAGAAAGTGACATTTCTCGGGGTGCAACTTGAGGTTGTATCTTCTTAGGACGTCTAGTACACTTTTCAGACGTAGCTGATGATCCGCAAGGTTTCTCCCGTAGATGACTATATCGTCCAGGTAGACGAAGCAGCTAACTCCCTGTAGTCCTGTTAATATTGAGTTCATTATTCTTTGAAAAGTGGCTGGGGCCCCTGTTAATCCGAAAGGCATGCGATTGAATTCAAAATGACCCAAATTGGTACTAAAAGCGGTTTTCTGTCGGTCCTGTTTATCCATCAAAACTTGGTGGTATCCACTCGCTAGATCCAGAGTAGAAAAATACCGGCTGTAACCTAGTTGATCTAGGATTTCATCAATCCTCGGTATGGGGAATACTTGTTTTATTGTAGCATCGTTCACTTTTCTGAAATCTACCACTAAACGCCATTTTTTCTCCCCGTCCTTTCCTGCCTTCTTGGGTACTAACAGAATTGGGGAATTCCAAGGTGAAATGCTGGGTATGATGATTCCATCTTTGATCATCTGTCCTACTTGTCTATTAATTTCATTTCGGTGAACCTCAGGCAGCCTATATTGCTTAGTATTAATTGGAGGTTGCCTGGGGTCGGTTGGTATCTTATGGCTGAGTACATTTGTGTACGTTAGGTTATCCCCGGATAGATGAAACACGTCGTCGTATGATTTCAAGATGTTCTCGATCGAGCCCCGCTCTTCCGGATTCAAATCTGGGCTAAGCTGTAATGTTTTCAATAGTAATTCTGTTCTCGCCGTATTGTCCGTGGTACCTGTGGTATTTATGTTTGCCGTTGATTCTATTCTGAAGTTTTCGGGGTTCTCATAATTCAGTTTTATTTTGTGGTCTGTGTTTATCGTAAAATCGTTGGTGTTCAGGATAGGAATGAATGCTGTTCCCTCTTTGATGTTAGGATTTCCCCCACAAAGACCCCTGGCATGATTTCTGCTTTTTTTACTATTATTTCTCCCTTGGCTGTTGTTATTGCTGATACAACTCCCTGGCAGCGACCCTTGATAGCAGTTTTTTCTGCTATATATAACTGTGGTGGTTCCGGAATAAGTGGTAAGGAAGCTATCTCCTGCTGGCTCTCAAAAAATTTCACGTTTTTTGTAATTGTGTCCATTATTGATTTATTCCACATCATATCTCTGCCCAGTAGCCCATCTGCCGGCAAATTGCTACCCTTTGGTACTACGTGCATTTTTAAAGAAAGTGTGTCTATGCTTTTATGGTTTACCGTTATGGTTCCCTCTGTACTTATGTTCCCTCCAAATGCTCCTAACAACGTCTTCCGCTCATTTGTGTTGATTTTTATGTGTGGTGCTAAAGCCTCATTCTTTACAAGTGTAGTATCTGCTCCCGAGTCCACCAACAATAGTAGTGTTTCTTTTCTTGCTTCTATACAAGGAAAAGTTATGTATGCATCATCTCTCCTGTGTTCTCCGTTACTAGTATTACAGCTCTTCCGTCTATGTTCTATTTTTGATTCTGTGTGGTGTGCATGATATCGTAGGAAGTTCCTTTTTCCCTTTACCTTGTCTTTTATATCATATTTTATGATTTTTATGTTACTCCATGCCACATTTACGTGGTGTAACATTATTGCCATATAATTCAGGAATTTATTTAAAATTTCCCTACTAGCGCTGCAGATCGATTTTCCCTTTAACTTGTCATTTATATTATATTTTAATATTTTCATATTGTTCCATGTCACCATTAGGTAATGTAACATCGTTGCCATACAATTCAGGACTTTCTCTAAAACGTCTCTACTTTCGTGACATGTCGATCCTGTGGGTCTCGTGTCAGACAACAAGGTGATGCGAGTATTTTTCCTCCGACGTGGCTTTCTTGGTGAACTGCAGCGTTTCTCTTTCGTTTCTTTGTTGGTTTGTGTTGTTTCCGTATACGGGTTCCTGTTCTCTGGTTCTTCTGATATATCTATTCTATTGATATCCAAATTTGTAATGTTGAATGTCTGATCTTGAGCGGCTACCAAGTGTGGCTTTCTATTTTCTTTCTGATTAGTACTGGTTTGATTTGAGTTATCTCTGTATTTATTGGCGTTCCAGTCAGTTAATTTTGACTGGGCCGTTCCCCGTTTCCCGAATCATTCGTATAGTTTCTATGCGTGTAATTGTTTCTATGCGTGTAGTTGTTTCTATTGCCGTTATTATTGCTTCTATTATTATTGTTGTCATTTCTGCTGCCGTTGTTACTATTTCCAGGGCAATTGGACGAAATATGTCCCTGTTGATTGCAGCTATAGCACCGTCGTTCTCTATCGTTGTTGCCTTGAATACGAGCTCTGTTTTGATTTAACGGAAAATTCTGCGGGGTGGATCTAGAGTTATAATCAGCATACTCCTGCCATCTGCCTTGATTATAGTGGGTGCTGTTTCTTTTGTTAAAACATTCGCTCAACGAATGACCTTGTCTATTGCAAAAACTGCAGTATTTTGTGGGGTTCCTCTGTATATTATTGTTCGGTATGGAGTGGCTAAATGTTATGTTATTCAGGGATAGTTGTCGCACTTCTCTTATCAGTTGTTTAACCGTTTCGTGTAAAGGTTCTTCGCCTTGAACTGTTGTGACGTTTGGAAAATACATGCTAGTATCCAATAGATTTTGAGCATTCTTGGTTATTTTTAGCAGGGTAGATAACTCGTTGTTTTCGTGACCAATGAAGTTTGATACCAGCTTGGGATCTCGTAAGCCTCTTATGTAACTTCTTACAGCTGATTGGTTACAATGGTCTATCATCTGGTCTTCGTAAATTTTTCTCGGATAGCCATGCAAAGCGCTTCTACAGTTGCGAATTCCTTATTGTGTAAATATTTGTATGCATTTCCAAACAGCCTCGTTTTTGTACACCTAATTATGTCGACCACATCACCTGTTTCCCCTAGTTTATCCTTTGCCAACATGCATCCTTCAATAAATTTATTCGCTTCGGTACTGAGGTCTGGTCCATCTGTTCCATAGAAAATCGGTACCACATGGGAAATAGTTTTCAAAATTTCACTGAAACTTGTCATGTTGTTGCTGATTGTAACGTTGTTAGTGGAAATCTCTTTTCTCGTTCTGCCTTCCTTCAATTCGTGAATCTGTGCCTTCAGAGTTTCGATTTGTCGGGTTTTATCTCTGAGTTCTTTTTTGTTCCCAATGGCCTGCTGCAGCTGATCCGTAGTCAAATTAGGGTTAATACGCTGCACAAGATCTTTAAATACTTGCGTCTCTTCTTCGCTTTCCAGCTGTCGTTTTGCTGCTTCAAGATCCTGTTCACTTGGGAATATTCTTGTATTTCCGCTGATATAGTTGGATTTTTTTGATGTTCCTGCAGCCCCTGTAATTCTTCTAACAAAATATCTATCTTCTCGAATTCTGTGATGTTCCCTTGGCTTCTTATTTTATGCTTAATTAATTCTGTATACTCTTTTGTGTTGTTAAGATACCTAATAAGACTCCACACTCGTTCTAAAATTTCCCTTGACTCTTCTTGTGTTCTCTTTAGTTTCGCTTGTAAATCCTCCATATGATTTAAATCTCCCTAAAATTTTTATCCTATCTATTTAAATATATCTTCTCACGTAAATGTAAATTCCCTGCCAACGAGCTGTGTTTACTCCTTACTTTTAAATAACACAATTTAAAAATTCTATTAAATTAATTACCAAATATACTGGTCCCATTTGCTTCGAGTAGCTTGTTTGGTCGTTGTTTAGTTTACCAATAGAATCGATACAACTTAAGGCAGCTAAAATAGCTAATTAAAACCTTTAGAAGTTGGTGCTATTAGCTTAAAAAACAACGAGTCCTTTTAATAAGGATTATGTATTATGAAATTAAATTGAGCTAAAATAGCTTTCTAATATCCTGGTCGAAAGGTATCAAACCTGTACTCTGCAAATTGAACTACCGGCTGCGCCAAAAATGTTATGTTTAAAATTAATACACTATTATTTTCTTTTTATCTTTCAACTTTATTATTATAAAACTCAAATTCTATATATATTAACTTTACAACTCTTTGTTTTTACAACTGTATTCAACTGTCTTCTTTTACAACTGATTGCTTTTTCAACTGATTGATTTACAACTGATTGCTTTTACAACTGTTTGATTTACAACTGATATTCTATTTCTTAAAGCTAGCTTATTTATACTTAATTACTATTCAATAATTATTCTTTAATATTTTAATGTTGCACAATTATTCTTAATCAGCTATTTATTAGTATTTAATAATTATTATTCTTTAACATTGTAATGTTGCACAATTATTCTTACTCAGCTATTTATTACTATTCTTCTGACCCAGTTTGTATTTAATAAAAATAGCTTAGTAAGCTTTTAGGCATTTCGGAATTTATCAACGCAAACAGTTGCACAATTGGTCAAGTCAATGCACTGATCAAGTCAATGAACTGGTGACTGTTTGTGTTAACAAGTTGCGAAATGTTCATGTAGGAGGGTTGATCAAGTCTGACTCATAACAATGGCTTTCTTATGGTAAAGCCGTAAAAATAGTTTTGGAACAATGGATTGAGCTACAACATCATTTTAATATAATTGCAACTAATAATAATGAGAAAATGGCTCAAAACTTATCACTTGAACTAAATAGCAATTCTAATAAATTATATTTGATGTTTTTAAGTCCAATTTTAAATGAATTAAACTCTGTCAATTTATTATTGCAAGGGGATAGTATTGACTTATATTCTGGCTATGAGCATTTAATGTTGCTTTTTATAACTGTTTGTTCAAAATTTTTAAAACCAGAATATATTGAATTCGATATAGAAAAAATGAATATACTAATTGACGATAAGGAAAATTATTTGAACGTTGCTGAAATTGATGTTGGCATAGAATGTTCAGAGGAATAAGAACTGCTGTCACTTTCGGACCAAATGGAGTTTAAACAAATTTGTTTAAAATATTTAACTGTACTAGCGAAAGAAATGCTAAAATGATTCCCTGATAGTATGAAAAATTTTGAATTATTTAAAAATTTACAATTCAAAAGCATAAAAAAAAAGAATAGATTTGATTCCGTGTGTGGAATTTTAAAATATTCTATGGACTCAAAAGTTCCATTGAGCACATACGAAAGCCAATGGCATAAAATTATACATATTGATTGGGAGAAATATAAAAAAAATTGCTTGCCCAAAAACATATTCGACTTTTGGAAAATAGTATATCAATACGAAGATAATGCTGGAAATCATTTTTTTCGTGAAATCGCTCTTGCTGTGTTTCATCTTTTAGTTATGCCAATAAGTAATGCTTTTGTGGAAAGAATATTTTCATCCATGAACACTACAAAAACTAAACTCAGGAATAAGCTGCAGTATGAAATGTTGGAGTCATTAATTAGAATCAAATCTCATTTAAATATTAATAAAATCTGCTGCCATAAATTTGAAGTGCCTGAAGCAATGATAACAAAATTTAATACACAAAATATGTACAAGCCAGCCCTAGAAGACCCAGACGAGGCAGACGCATGCGAACTCTTTACTTTTGAAAATGATTTACAAGCATAAAATATACTATGTATGCATATATTACGCTTACGTAAATCAAAATAATGCATTAACATAAATAAATGTATGTAATAAAATACGTAAAACTAATACAAAATTGTTTTTTATTGAATGATAATGCTTAATATACATATATTTATTGGGGAAAAAATCGGGGATTTTCAGTTTTAAAATGGGGATTTTTGGGGACAACACTCTTTAATTTGGGGGCATGAGGCAATATTTACCTGGCTACACTGGATATAGTTATAACAATAGGGACACACATTCAAATAATAATTTTTCACAAAATAGAAACATAAATAATATTCCTCAAAATAGAAACAGAAACAACAATAATAGCTACCCACAGAATAGCAGCAGAAACCAAAATGCTAATAATATTTCATATAGACAAGGAAACTAGAGAGGCAGGATAACGAAAACTGTTATCCGAAGCCACGATATTTCAATTTTTCAATAAATACGCCAAATTCCATAATAATAAATTGCAAAATTACAAATAAAAATCAGTATTTCATTTTAGACACAGGTGCAGATATTTCCATATGCAAACAAGGAAATTACATTGAAAGCATTGGTTCAGCCCATTTAAATTTACATTTTGAAAATCAGCATATTAACCATAAATTCCACATAGTATCCAACGATTTCTCTATTCCCACTGATGGAATAATTGGAAGAGATATTTTGGAAAAATACAAATGTAGAATAGATTTCGAAACATACACAACAACATTTAATATAGAAAATGAAGAAATTACCATACCCATGAATACCAAATGTACCTTTAAAACGGATATATGCATACCCGCACGTTCAGAATTAATCGCACCAGTAAATATATTTACAAATAAAGAAAGTATCATTTTAAGCAAGGCGATAATTCCAGGCGTTTTTGTAGCCAATAGTATAATACCAGCTGTAGGCACAAAACATATTAGATTTTTAAACACAAATAATCATGATGTAACGATAAACAAATTAGAAATTGATAGAAAAGACCTAACAAATTATGAAATATATAAATACACAAGTAATAACACTGCAACGAATACGAACAGGATATCTAGAGTTTTACAAGACTTAAACATTGAATCAATAGACCCCGTAGCAAAACAAGCACTAACTGATATAATTGTCAGGAATAACGAAATTTTTCACGTAGAAGGAGAGAAACGTACAGCAAATAACTTTTATTCACAAAAAATTCACACAACAGATGCAACACCGGTATATGTCAAACCATACAGGTTACCACAAATACAAACAAGCGAGGTAAAGAAAAAAGTAGAAAAACTACTAGAAGATGAAATTATTGAACCATCAATAAGTCCTTATAATTCACCTTTATTGGTAGTACCCAAAAAATCCGCGAAAGACAAATGCGAATGGCGACTAGTTAGAGATTTTCGTAAACTAAACGAAAAAATAGTAAATGACAAATTCCCATTAACAAGAATCGAAGATGTTCTAGATAAATTAGGTAGAGCAAAGTACTTTTCCACATTGGATATGACCAGCTCATTCCATCAGATTAATTTGGATATAAATTCCAGACCCTTGACAGCATTTTCGACAGGAAATGGTCATTTTCAATTTACACGATTACCGTTTGGTCTTAAAATATCATCAAATAGTTTTCAGCGCATGCTAACAATAGCACTTAGTGGCTTAGACGCCGAATCATTTTTGTATGTGGACGATATTATTGTATTTGGATGTAGCATAAAACACCACAATAGCAACTTAGAAAAAGTTTTTGAAAGATTAAAAAAATTTAATTTGAAACTAAATACAAAAAAATTTTGTTTTTTAAAGACAGAAGTACTTTACTTAGGTCATCTAATAACAAAAGAAGGAATCCGAACCGACCCTAACAAGCATCATGTTATAGAAAATTACCCGATACCAACATATGTTGATGAAGTACGAACATTTATCGCTTTCTGTAACTATTACAGACGTTTTGTGAAAGATTTTGCACAAATAGCGCCGGCTATACGATAAAATACTATCCAGACAGCCAACCTTTACAACTGCCGCCGTAACACTAGCCAGCCTTTCTAAAATAATGCACTTTGCAAAATCCTGAGTCATCTCAACGTAATCTATAATAGTTCTAGTATTTCTGAATACGATTTTTAGGGTTTGCTTTTGTACAGTGGCTCTCCTAAACAAAAACTGTCTACGGAAAACGTTTAAAGGTCTCTCTGAAATAAATATAAAATTTGAATTATCCTCATCTGCAGAGTGTATTGTTGCTATATCCGAAGCTATACTGTTCATATTACATTCCTCATTTTTAATTCGTGAAAGAGCATCAGCCACCCGATTTTATTTCCCTGGAATGTATTTCACTACAAAGTCATAATCGTTCAATTTTATCTTCCATCGCTGCAACTTGGAATTAGGCTCTTTTAAATGATGCAGCCAATGCAGAGGTTTGTGGTCACTGTTGACAACAAATCTTCTACCATATAGATAATGCCGGAAATATTTCGTTGCCCAGACGATTGCTAAAAGTTCCTTCTCTGTCGCGGAATAGTTTGTCTCATGTTCATTGAGAGTTCTACTCGCAAAGCATATGGGATGACCACCCTGACTAAGAACCGCTCCTAAAGCCACATTAGATGCATCAGTAGTAAGAGTAAAGACTTTCGTAAAATCTGGACTTTTCAATATAGTATCACTTGTTATAAGGAGCTTTGTTGTTTCAACTGCCTTAACATATTCGCTGTTATGGCAGTCAACTTTTTGACCTTTTTTCAAACAAGTGGTTAGGGGTTTGCATATATTTGCAAAATCTTTTATAAAATTACGGTCAAACCCCGCAAGCCCCAAAAATTGCCTGATTTGTTTCACATTTTCTGGAATTGGGAAATTTTTAAGTGCTTAAATTTTTTTTTGGGTTTGGCTTTATACCATTCGGAGTGACAATATGTCCCAAAAATTCAGCCTCCGACTTCATAAATTCGCACTTATGTACCTGTAGTTTTAAATTCGCTTCCTATAATCTTCTGAATACCCTATCCAACGAAATTACATGCTCTTGCAAAGAGGTTCCAAAGACGATAATGTCATCGAAATATACCAGACAATGAGTACCCACTAAATCACCAAGAACAGAATTCATTAAACGCTGAAAAGTAGCGGGGAAGTTCTTCAAACCCATAGGCATTCTAAGAAACTCGTAATGACCATCTTGTGTAGAAAATGCGGTCTTTCACAACTTGCCTCATCAATCTCCACCTGGTGAAAGCCTTTCGCCAAATCAAGGGTAGAAATATAAAGACAACGACCCAGCTTATCCAGGATTTCATCCATGTTGGGAATCGGAAATGGGTCATCAATTGTTATGTCATTTAGCTTGCGATAATCTATTACAATTTTCCACTTAGTCTCTCCAGAGGCGTCCATTTTATTTGGGACAACCCATAACGGAGCAGAATAATGCGATTGGCTGTGCCTTATTATCTTTTGGTCAAGCATTTCTTTAATTTGCCTGTTAACCTCCGCCTTATGCACCTGCGGATAACGGTACGCCTTAACATAAATTGGATTTTCATGTTTTGTCGCGATTTTGTGTTTAATGGCATTTGTAAAGGTCAATTTATCATTATCCAAATGAAAAAGCGATTTATACTTGCTGAAAAGTTTTTTAATTCTGTTTTCTCTTCCTTATTCAAATGCTCAGTTCTAAGTATGTTATTAGTTTGTTTTTCCTCCAACCTATTTATAATAAAATTCCCTACCAAATCAGTATAATGATCCATGTCTCTATCAATAAATTTATAAATACTTTTGTTTAGCTTTATAGTTTGTTTTCCAAGATCAATTACCGCATTTAATTTTTCTAAGTTATCATATCCCATCATAATTATTTGAAAATGTATGGACATAAAATTCTAATTGCTTTTCATATCTCTCATCAAAAATGGTTTGTTTTTTCTTAATTCTACCTTTCCTGCAACAGTGGTAACAGTTATTGGTACCAACATCCTAATCCGATTATTCAACACTCCAGGTCTGATCAAGCTAACGGAAGACCCAGTGTCTATCAGAAAAATATAAAATTTCTTATCTATTTTTAATTTTATTTTTGGTAACATCCCGAGGCCCTTGCATAAAAATTTTCGGGTTCAACTTTGATAGGCACAGGAGGTCCATAACGTCTAATTCTCGATTGAGTTGAGTCATACTCCCTCTGTCTTTTTGGATTTCGATAGTCAAAGTTATATTGAGGATAATTTTGATTATTTTGCGAGCCATTAAGATTATTTTTTGGGTGATTAACTAACCGAGTATTT
This sequence comes from Lypha dubia, assembly GCA_947311025.1. NCBI lineage: Eukaryota > Metazoa > Arthropoda > Insecta > Diptera > Tachinidae > Lypha > Lypha dubia. Next base: position 57,708,174 of record OX371261.1, on the reverse strand, counting down.
GAATTGATGTGTTAGTAGTCTGTGGTGGAATTAAACTTTCTTGATAATTTCCTGAATTATTTGAGGGATAGTTATTTTCTAAAAATTTGTCCGCAAAAGGATTTGTTTGAAAATGCCTAGCTTGGCGATATCTTGAATCTAACTGTGGAATATAATTTGAGTGATTACCATTGCTTTGACCATATGTCCTTTGTGGTGCAGACTCTAGTTCACCATTCTCCGATAAAACCCTAATTGCTGCCTTCAGATCGGCTGCTAAATTTGCATTTATTAGTGCTGTTAAATGGTTAGGTAGTTCCTTTTTTAATTGAGTCAAACAAGCTTGATTTAATTCTGTATTCAAAAATTTTCTAGTAGAAATATCATCTGAATTTAACTTAATTGCATCTTTAATTCCACAAACTTCACTTTTTAATCTATCACAAAATTCTTTCACATTTTGCTTAAATCTAATGTTATTTATTTCTAATATAAGCCTGGTAACAGGCGTACGCTCACCAAATTCTTCTATCAGCAACCGCCTCAAAGAAATCCAGTCCACTGGCTGCTCACGTCTCAAAATGTCCAAAGCTGGTCCTCTTAGCGTGCTTGTTATGCAACCAAAATAAAATCTTCGTTCTTCAATCGATACAGATGGATCCATTGGCAGGACTGTCGAAACACTATCCACAAAAAGCGCCAAGAAGTTTTTACCTCCATCAAACGGCTGCAGAAGCTTCACGTTTTGCATAAATAAATCTCTTCTGTCTTTTGCTGCTTCCATTTTTCTTTCTTTGTCGCACAAGGTTACTTTTTGTATCTGTAGTGTCAAGTCTTCCAATTCGTCCATAAATATTTTATATTAATGTATATATGAAAAGTAATATTATAAGGCTCAAGTCAGTTTTATTGAATAAATGAAAATTCAAAATTACTAAGAGTTTTTTTTTATGTTGAAAATTTTATTATTTATATCCAATCAGTTTTTAGCAGAACGTATCAGTACTGATTTCAAGGCCGCTACACCTCTCATCAGCGTTCAATTGTCCATCTTTACAATTTTCGTAAAGTGGATACTAATTGAGAAGAATATCAACAATTTAACCAGTTTTCAACAGAAATAAAATATGAGAATTAATTTTTAATTCAATTTTTATTCTACAATGAAACAGTGCTGTAAAAAATGACCGACTGCGCAAGTAACGTATTAGGTATTCGTCCTAAACGGAGAAATCAAACTTCACTTGTTTGCTGTTAGTTTAACTCTAATTTTTATTAAAACCAAAAACTTATGAGCTAGATACAATTTATAAAATAATCCTACAAACAATTTTGCATTCGCCATCAAAACAATAATAAAGGATAAATCAAATTACAGCTTAATAATAATTTTAAAGTAACTCATAAAATTCATTATGAAGGAAACCAGGCGTTTTGTTACGGCTGGGAATTTAATTTAAAATAGAACAAATTTTTATTTGGCAGGTTTGTAATAAGCTCAAACTGCCACAACAGCATTTTTATAAGTTAGAAGAACTTAAAACAATTTCAAGGGAATAAGTCTCTTACGTCACTTGCACATATTCATATACATAAGTTTGGTCTGACCTAAAACCCACACGTAGGTTAAGATACGCAAAACTATATCTCTTCGTGTTCGACGTGTTTTGTTTGAGTTCCGCTGTGTTTAAAATCCTTGCAATATAATATTGTTAAATCATTCATTATTAATTTATAAATACAAAAATTATCAAAAACATACATAAATAAACAAAATATTTAACACAAATGAATAAGAAAATTATTTAAGGCAAAAATAGCCAAAGAAATCATCAAACAACACACATGTAACATACATAAACTTAAAATAAATTAAGAAACAAGTGATACGAAAACCTGTTCTGATCGATTGCATAAATAAAACAAACAAAACAACGACAATAATATAATTTCTACTTTAAACAAAAACTTAAAAAAAAAAAAACTACGGGTAGCACTCCGGGAGTGCCGACAGAAGTGAAAATGTTTTGTGATTACAACAATACACGTGCTATTGCCAAAAAAAATTATGCGTAGATATAAACAATTACATATATAAATACATTCAACAAATTTAACCACTTATCAAGGCGTATGCAACAGGTGAGCTTACTAGCACAGCTGACTGAGCTCGCTTTATAGCAACTTTTCATACAAACTGATATAAGTAGTTTGAAGAGAGTACATAAAAAATGGTTATAGTTTGGTACTCATACGTATTAAAATGCTTTTAATTTGTTTGTGTGTTTTGATACTAAGCGAGTGCTTTATACCAACAAAATACATGTTGTTTTTGGATTGTTGTACTTGTTGTCGAAATGCGCATACCTGCTTGTTTTGCCATGCCAGTTATTGTAAACGCAAATGCAACTGCGCCCGAGAAGTTAACAACCTAAATTTTTTTCGCTCAAAATGAAGAGAGCGCCATCTTTGTGTACTCTTCTTGATCAGTTTCGCTCAAATTGAAGAGTGCGCCCTCTTTGGTGCACCAAAAAATAAGTGTTTTTCTCATATATGGCAACATCACCCACAAGAGAGGGCGCTCTCTTCATTTTGAGCGAAAAAATTTAGGTGGTGGGCCTTACTACGGTTCTCGAATCGACTACGACTGTTGTACTAGATTAAAGAAACACACAACATTTTTCTTTAATCTATTACAGCAGTCGAAGTCGAATCGAGAACCGTAATAAACCCAAATATCTGTAGGTTGTTAACTTCTCTCCGACTAGGCATTCGCACAAACAGAGATGCTACAAGCGTGACGGTGTCGCGAGTTCTGAGGTTTTGTCTCATCCAAAACCTTCGTACCGTGCCAATAGAAGTTTTCACTTCAAAAAAAAAGAATAAAAATCTTAATTTCAAACTCAACCAACCAAAAAAAACCAAAAATAGTTATAAAAAAACAATATAAATAAAAACATCAGAGTTTCACACCCCGTCAAGTGAACAGTGCATATGTATGGGCAATTCCACCAGAAGGTCCACCGAGACGAAAATAATAAAAATGCTTGAAAAAATTTTATTTTTACATATATTTATTAGAAAGTAATCAAATTTAACAAATATGAAAAAAATTTGCATGTATTGATAACCCATTTCGAGATATTTAAATGCAAAGTTTCTCAAGCGCAACTTTTTTCAGTTAGATATACATATTTACTGCACATTTTTTTGTTAGTAAATTTCTTGAAGAGATATATTTTATATTGACTTTTGTTCTTTTAATTATTTCTAAAAGTACAAAGAGTCAAAAGAGAATGAATAAAAAATTGTATGACTGCTAGTAACGGTAAATTTTTGCTTTGGATTATTGTATATTCTGATGTTTCGTGCGACCTTGAAAAACATCATTTGTTATCACTGCGTTGGAAGTACATGGAGAAAGCTGATTGAAATATTATGTACAAACACAGATTTTGGTACACTTAAAATAAAAGAGAGATTTTTTGAAAAACAATAAGATTTGTGTTTTTGTTACTCATATAAAGTTTGTCCCGTATGACACTGTAAATTAAAAAAAAATGCATTTATTTGTTTGTTTTATTATTATTGGCCAGATGTAATTCCTTTTGTTATTTTTTATTTATAAATTTAGCTATTGGCCTACCGTATTTTATGTAAATAAAAGTAAAATTTTTTATTCCATATTTTTCCCGACCTTTCGTGAATTGAATGTAACTTTTTCAAGGGATTTTTTTAATTAACTATGACGTCACATGAATATAATTTTTTTTTAATGACAAAATTAATTAAAGAATTTAACAATCTGTTTTATATTGACGATGAAAACTTATCTTCGGTTGGTAAATACAAACAGAGTATACCCACAATAAATGATATTCCAGTGTACTGCAAAACGAACCGTTTTCCGGAAATTCATAAAGCTGAGGTCGAAAAACAAGTAAATGATATGCTAAATGCAGGCATTATAAGTAAATCGTGTAGTCCATATAATGATCCTATTTGGGTTGTGCCTAAGAAAATAGATAATTCTGGGAAACAGAAATGGAGAGTTTATTTATTTATTTATTTAAATCAATTTAGTCTATGAATATACAATTCTTACAGACTGCTTATGTACAGATAGATATATCAAATGATTAATTATTTAACGAATACAAAATATTACGTTTAATGGTATAATTATTGACAGAAAAATCCACAAAAGAGTAATGTTTATTAAAATCTCTGCAACTTCTAATAAACGGATCAAAGTAAGCATAGTTAGTTCTTAAGACTTTAATGGAAAGGGGATAGTAATATCGAGTTGGACGATGTGGAACATTAACCGATATCTGCGCAATTAAAAAATCTGAGGAAATATTACCATTTAACAAATTTAATACAAACATTACATTTAACATTGTTCTACGACTTTTAAACGATGGAAGCTTAATAAGAGTAAGTCTAGCTTGATATGCCGGAAGATTTAGTGGATCCCAATGTAAACGACGGAGGCAGAAAAGAAGAAACTGCTTTTGTACAGATTCAATGCTGTCAGTATGAACTTTATATGCTGGATCCCATATCACTGAGCCATATTCAAGAACAGGACGGACTAAAGATATATATAGATCTTTAGTAACGTATGGATCATCAAATTCTTTTCCCCAACGTTTAATAAATCCAAGAAGACAACGTGCTTTATTTACAGTTAGATTAATATGTTGTATGAAATTAAGTTTAGCATCAAATAGAATTCCAAGATCGAAAACAACCTCAACTTTATCCAGCTCATTACCACCCAACACATAATTAACGTTAATATGTCTTTTACGAAAGAAGCACATATGCTTGCATTTTTTAAAATTCAGCTTCATGAAGTTCAGCTCACACCAGGAATGAAAAGAATCCAAATCTTTTTGTAGGAAGGTATGATCTACGTAATTATCGTAGCTAAAAAATATTTTAACATCATCAGCATACAAAAGTATATACGAATATTTTATAATTTTAGGCAAGTCATTAATAAATAGCGAAAAAAGCAGAGGTCCAAGATGGCTTCCTTGTGGAACACCAGAAGTAACAGCAATTGTTTTTGAAGTAACATTTTTAAAAACAACAATATGGCTTCTATTAGTCAGATATGATATTATCCAATTTAAGCAGTTTTGAGTAAATCCCATAACATGCAACTTTTTCACCAGGAGTTTAGGGTTCACCTTATCAAAGGCTTTACTAAAATCAGTATAAACTACGTCTGTTTGTTTTTGTTGAACAAATCCGCGATTAATTAAAGTTGTTAATTGTAAGAGATTCGTAACAGTAGAGCAGCCTTTACGAAAACCATGTTGAGAAGGAGATAGTAAAGATGTAGCGTGATGATTTAGGTGGTCAGCAATAAGTTTTTCAAAAAGTTTAGGTATTGTGCTTAATTTTGCAATACCCCTATAATTGGTAATATCGGATTTAATGCCAGATTTAAATAATGGGATAATAAAAGAGTCTTTCCAATTTTTAGGAAAGTACCCATACTTAATTGATAGGTTAAACATCATTGTAATAGGAGCCGCTAGCTCCTCTGCGCATTTGATAAGGAGACAACTCGGTACCTTATCAGGTCCATACTTATAAGAAAATTTTAGTCCTTTCAAACAATTTGGAACAGCATCTTCATCAAGGAATGGAATGGATATTAGCTGGTTTGGCAATTCATAAAAATAGTTGGACGCAGAATCAATATCATCATCCTTAACATAGGTGCCGGAAAAGAAATCCGCAAACAAATTGCAGATTATAAGATCATTGTCAGACGCTGAATTATTAAACTTCATAACAGGAGGAAAAGTTGTTGATCTTCGTTTCGAGTTGACAAAGTTGTAAAAAGTCCTTGGATTAGATTTGAAGTTATTTTTAATTCTAGTTAAATATGAATAGTAACATTTTTGATTAAGTTTATTGTATTCAGCGCGAATTGTAGAGTATTTAGCATAGTCAATGGAGATCCACTACGTTTGTAAAGCTTGTAAAGTTTGTTCTTTTTATTTTTAACTTTTGATAAAAGTTTGGAGTTCCACGGTGGGCCAGAAAAATTAAAATAATTTTGTTTTGGAATACATTCATCCATAATTAAATAAATTTTGTTATAAAATTTTTGAATTACACAATCAATGGCTTCAGGTTTACTAACAAAATTGGAAATAGAAAGAAGGTCATGCCAGTTTGTGTTATGTAATGCATCAATGACGATATTATAGTTTGCTCTTTTAAAGCAAAAATTTTTCTGTTTTGAATTGGTACCAGAAGCAGCTACATGATAGAACGGAAACGACATGTTTATTTCAATAGTGGGATGATGAAATATCAGTACATTCATTTACAAATACCAAATCCAATAGTTTAAGATTGTCATTATAAATGCCGTTTAACTGGTAAAGGTTTAAATCCAACAAACTGTTGACAAATTCAGTATATTTTAAATTATAACCAGATTGTAGTGGAGTAAAGTAACCATTATTTGATGAAAAGTTCCATGATATTGTAGGCATATTAAAGTCGCCAACGACAATGATAGAATCATTTTGATGTGAGTTATGAACAATATAAGTAATAGCTTCCGCATGTTGCTGGTAAGTTGACTCAGATGAGTTTGGTGGGATATAGGAGCAAGTAATAATAAATTTTTTATGCTTTAATTTAACTGATACACTTATAAATTCAATATCCCCGAAAGTGTCATTTGATAAAATTTCAGAAGTTAGTGAGTTAGATACTGCAATTAAGACGCCACCTCCTTTTATGTTGCGACCGCGATCACGTCTATAAATTAAGTAGTTATCACATAAAATTTCAGTATTTAAGATGTTATCGATAAGCCAGGTTTCAGTAAATACAATTATATTATAGTTAAAAGAGTAACTTTGATTATATAACGTTGTTAATTTTGTGTTAATGCCACGAACGTTTTGATAAATAAGACAAATATTTTCAGTGTGATTATTTAGTTTTTTGCAAATGCTGACGAACGTGTGGGAAGATGACCAACAGCTCTTTGTTTCCCAGTATGTACATACTCACGTACAAATGTACTCATAGGCCAAAAACCAGGATCAACAACTTGGCTAAAATCATCATCAGATACGGTTATTTTAAAAGATGTAATTTATCTCGGTTGGGAGTAAACAAATTTGTGTACAGAAATAAATGCATTGGTACCACATTTTGCTTTAAAATAATATTCAAAATCCTCAACAGTTGTGTCTGATGCCAATCGAGATATAAAAACTGCTTTATTTTGAGGAATAGCTCTAAGTGGCTTCGGAGAATAATGGTTATTATCTAAAACTGGAACAGTAGATGTAAGATTTTCAGCCTAACTAGGATGAATTCCGTTTGATATTATTCGATTTGCAGTTGACACACTTAGAGTGTAGTGGATTATAGGAAATTAAATGATATAACAATTAAAGATAAATTTCCTATTCCTAATATAGAAGATTTGTTTACGAAATAAGGAAGCTCTCAATATTTTAGCACAATAGATTTGGCAAAAGGATTCCACCAAATACCAATTCTACCAGAAGACAGGTATAAAACGGCATTTTCCACTTCAACAGGACATTACGAGTTTACACGTATGCCTTTTGGGTTAAAGAATGCGCCTGCATCCTTCCAAAGAATGATGAACGAAATACTTCATGATTTTATAAATAATATTTGTGTTGTATATTTGGATGATATTTTGGTATTTTCGACGTTACTTCAAGAACATATTATTTCCTTAAAAAGATATTCAAAAGATTATTAGAATATAATCTTAAAGTGCAAGTTGACAAATGCAATTTTTTCAAACGCGAATCAGAGTATTTAGGGCATATAATAACACCAGATGGTATAAAACCAAACTCTGAGAAGATAGAAGTAATTCAGAAGATATTATTACCGAAAACTATAAAAGAAATCAGATCTTTCTTAGGAATAACTGGATTCTACCGGAAGTTTATCAAGGATTATAGCCGAGTAGCTCTGCCAATTATTTCCAATTTAAAAAAAGTTTCGGTTCTTGAGCCTAAAAATCAAAGCTACATTGATTCATTTAATATATAAAAGAAAATTTTGTGCACTAGTCCAGTTCTAGCGTATCCAAAGTTTGATAATTATTTGTCTTAACAACAGATGCTAGCAATGGAGCCTTAGGAGCAGTGCTTTCACGAAACGGTCATCCTATATCGTACACATCTCGAATATTAAACAAACATGAGCTGAATTACAGTGCAATCGAAAAAGTGCTACTAGCTATTGTTTGGTCAGTTAAATATTTCAGACCTTATCTTTTTGGAAGAAAATTTAAAATCCAAACGGACCATCGACCACTAGTATGGTGGAGTACTGTTAAAGAACTTAACATAAAGTTACAGAGATGGAAAATACAACTTAATGAATATGACTTTGAGATAGAGTATATCAAGGGTAAAACTAATAAAGTAGCAGATTTTCTTAGTCGCCTTGAAGTTAATGCTCTACAAGAACAAGAAGAGGAAAAACTGAGCCCCAGTTCAAATTGGCAACAATTCATAGTGGGAAAGAAAATTTAAATGATCGCATTTTTATTTCCGAATCACCTATCAAGATATAAGAACCAAATTATAATTATTTTAGGAAATAGTTTTAAACACAAAATTGAAACTTTACATAACAAAAATAATAGGCACACAATTACGTTAAAGAATTATTTTGTAGAAAATAATAGAATATTTGAGAAAGATTTTGCCTATAAAAGGAACAGTGGGAATTTTCTGTAGTAATTTTAATATATATACAAATTTCCAGCAAACTTTAATTCATTATTTTTCCAACGTACCAGGAATGAAATTTGTACACTGTACTAAATTTATAAAAGATGTATCTGACAGAGAAAAGCTCTTAACTATACTAGAGAAATATCATACCGACAAAAATCACAGAGGTATTGAGGAAACATTCTTAGAATTGAAAAATTACATAATATTGTACATAAAAAAAAGTAAAAAGGATTCAGAAAATTAATGAAGGTAGAGAAGATTGTCACGAATATAGAGAAAGGGAACTGGTAAAAAATCTAGGATTTAACAATTTAAAACAGAAACCTAAATATATAATCAAAGAAGTAAAAGAATGAAATAATACGTATTTTTTGGATGAAAAAGGTTGTAAGCGTGACAGGCAGATTGTAAAGAGAGTTTTTAAATATCAGGATGAAATACCAGATATTAAATGCGATAGAAAAATAACTGGTAGAAATTATTCAAAGAACGCAAAAAAATAAGTCTATAACAGCACCCATTGTTCATCATGGTTATCAAAAATATTAAAAAAAAAATCATAAATATAAAAAAATGCTATGTTTGACACATTCCTGGAGTAATGTATGTTTAAAGGGTGGGGGAGTTATGATATTATGTAGATGTTGATTATATGCAATGTAATTGGTTATAGTTATATGTTTATGTTAATTTATTTTATTATACTTTAATACTTTAATATAAATGTACTCTGTAATATATAAATAACTTATTAAAAATATGTCTTATACATAGATTTAAATATCAGATTGTTGATGTATATATTTTTTAGACATTATTAAGTTTTATTAAAATTAACAATCAATATTATTATATACATTTATTTTTCATTATTAAAAAAACATATAGAAAATAAAAATCAATTTTAAAGAATTAAATATATATATTATATTTTTTGAAAGAAACATATTAGGAATTGTGTTTAACTAATTTATTCAAGGCGAATTCATTATCAGGTGGATTCAGTGGTGAATTTATCAATTACCCACACTGTCAAATTTAGTACATATTTTCCGGCGCCATTTTTATGAAATTTAGGAAAATTTTGATAGAGTAGGTTATGAATTCGCCGTTTACACAAACAAAAGGCCTGTTATTTGTTTTGTTGTTGAATTCTTGTAGTCGTGCATATACCTGGTAATGAATTTGCCTTGATATTAACCAAGGCGAATTCATTACCAGGTGGATGCAGTGGCGAATTCGATCGAATTTATACACTTCCCACACTCTCAAATTTGGTACATAATTTTCCGGCGTCATTTTTATGTAATATTTTATGCATGGAGAATTTTGACAGCGTAGGATATGAATTCGCCGTTTACACAAACAAAATGCCTGTTGTTTGTTTTGTTGTTGAATTGTTGTAGTCGTGCATATACCTGGTAAAGTATTTGCCTTGATAATCAGACAGCCACATACAAGTGACAGCTGTAAAAAAATATTTGGTCTTTTTGGAATATGTTTAATTATTCAGACATTTTTAGTGAACAAAAAATTCCAGATAATTAAAAATTGAAAAATAAAGAAAAACAAGTAAGAGTGCTATATTCGGCTGTGCCGAATCTTATATACCCTTCACCAATGCATATACATATATGTATGTGATTCGCAGAATATAATAAGCCTGTATATCCTTTGTTATATAAATATAATATTTCAAACAATAGGTATAAAAAGTAAGTTAAAACTGCATACTTGGACACACTTTCATATTTTCTTCAGAGCTATATACTTATGTGACAGAGTTCTCCAATGGGCAGAATAGAATAGATAATTCCTCCCAATAAACAATAAAAAAATACTAATTGAAAAGATAAATACTTTTTTATGATTTTTTTTTTGGAAAATGTACCTACTCTGTGCAAATTATTCGAGAAATATTTGTAAATGACATATGTAGAAATATGTAGCTATTATACATATTAGGTACAAATGTACATACTTATGTATGTACTTACATTATCCAATCAGCCTAACAGAACGTATCAGTTTATCGATTTCGAGAAGGCTAAAACAATATTCATTGTTCTAACGTAGGGCTATTTCAAATAGTAATTATGTAAGTTGTTTATTCTTCGTTATTGACCTATTACATAGGTACTTATGTATGTACATATGTACATATCAAAAAACACCTCATAAAAGGAAAAGTTATTTTACTGGTGACAAAATACTTTTTAGCGACGGCTCATTTCAATTATGTATATATATATATATATATATATATATATATATATATTTATGTATATACATATATATGTATAAAATAACCTGTTTATTATTTTCAAATATAGTTTCAAGCCTACATATGTACATATATTTCAATTTTTAAAATGAAAAACAAATTGACATATATATGTACAACATTTTAAAAGATAAATACAAAAGCATTTTTAACATACATACATATAAATACATTAGAGTATATTTGTAATCATCAGTGTGCGACAGTTTTTCCACAGAGTTTACTTGTCTGGTACGTATAGTGTTCTAAAAACGATGTGTGTGCATACATACATATTTATGTTTATAACGTGCTTTGGTGAAAAGAAATTGAAATTTTTTATGTGTGTAGAACAGTGCTTGGTATCAGAGCTGCCGTTTTTTGTTATTTCTAACCAAAATTGGTAATTTTATTTTTCAATGTGAGATTGGAATATTTTTTCATTTTGCTTACTGTTTTTCGTTTGAATATTTTTTAACTATATATATAACTTGTTAAACTTTGAAACAATTTTTAAAATTTTTAATTACCTGTTCATAGTACGATTGGGTCCCAACACTGTCAACACCTCTCCGTACTACTAAATGATCTGCTCTGTGTTATCAAAAAATATTCAATGATTCACATCTATCTAGACCTGACAACTTTCAAAGCAAAAATGGGATGAACGAAAAAACTTTCGAACAACTTTTTTATTTCGTACAAAATTTATTATCATTGCCACATAGTTCTGCTGCAGCCGAAAGAATGTTTTCACAGCTTAATTTAAACAAAGCCAATTTTCGTAATAGTCTTGATTTTAAAACTATTAACAATATTATCCAATCGAAACAGTTGTGCAAAAATCAAAATGTTGCCCATTATTTATGGTCTGCCAAAGATATGAATTGAAAATTCGTATATAATTTCTAATCTCAATACTGTGAATTGTAAATCTATTGATTTTTTGATTTAAAAGAAAAATTTTGTAAAACAATTACATATTTTTCTGAAGTACAAATATTGCTTATTTTAAATAAATAAACACTTTAAAAAGTTTGTTTAAATTTAAGTTTCTTGTTATGTTTTTCACTTATTAATAAGAATTTTATTAATATGTAAAAAAAATTTTCTTTTTTTCCTTTCTTATTTTTTATAAATGTGCAGTACAAATTTTGTTTATTGTAATGATCCTATTCAAAAAAAATTTTAATATATAAACTTTCAATCAAATGAATTTTGTATAAACATTTGGGAGGTTTAACTCCTATAAAAAAACTATTTTTACGAATAAGGGCTCAAATAAACAAAAACTGATTTCAATTTAAGTTTCTCCTTTTCATTTACTGCTAGTATGAATTTTTTTTTGTTTTCTTGTTTTGCAATTATTATTTAACTATGTATTAGGTGCAAATAAACTGTATGTAATGCAACTTTAAATAAATTTTAATTTTTTTTTAATAAAAAATGCATTTTAAAGTTGGTTATTTTTTCACATTTGGTAACTTTTTCAAAAAATTTGGTTGTAATATTTTTTTGGTCGTGGCAGCACTGCTTGGTATGTTAAAAGCAAATAACGATTTGAATGTGTTGATCTTTCAAAAGCAAATGCCTTGTATTTTTATACACACATGCTTAGATGTGTGACAAAAAGGGGTTTGTACAAAAAAATACGTAAAGTTATAATTAAGTTAATATACATTCAAAAATAACAAGCCTCTGTAGCACAATGGTTAGTGGGTAGAATTAAAGTGAGCGACTCCTCAGTTCAATACTGGAGCACATGAGTATTTATTTTAAATTTATTTTTGAAAGGTTTATAAAATTGTATATATGTAATCAAAACTCAGAACCGAAATTTTATTTTTGCTAAAGTAAATTAAAACGCTATGGTATGGTGTAGGTACTACACGGTAAATATATGTGTATAAAGTCGAATTCGGATAAGAACGCACTGTTTATATGTAAAAATCGCTTAATTGAAAATAAAAATTGTTATTTATTATTTTTGATCAATCTCAAAGCACTTGCTTGCATTTGCTTAAAAGAAAACCTGCTGATTGAAACATATGTATTTTGTTTAGAAATAATCTAATTTATATGAAACAAACATCCCATAAAAGGAAAAATGTTTAATTTCTGGTATGTAACAAAATACTTACTTGTCGAATACGAATAAAAGTATATTAAAATAAGCAAATAGTCGAAAAATCGAATACAAGTATTCGTAACATTACTAGTACGTAGGTACATACTAAAGACGTGCATGAGTATACCTAAAAGTATTTGCAAAACAAATATACCATATACATAACTGTTAAAATTGATACGAAAGAGCGAAAAAGAGTACACAACATTGTATTTGTTTGGTTTTTGTAACACATGTTACTGGTACAAACAAAAACAGTTGAATTTTGACTTTGCACCAGTATATATTTGTATTTGTTTTTTATTCTCCAGTAACTGTTGTACCACAAATATTTTCAAAATAATTGTTGTAACAGAGATATTTCCAAGCAATAGTAACATAATATAAGAAATATTAATTGTGTATGGATGCTGCTTTTCTTTGAAAACATTTAAAAACATAATGTAAAAAACTGGGTTCGTTTTTCATATTTATAGTATGTAATATAAGTACATGTGCGTAAGTCGTGTTTTGAGCTAATTTTTGTGTAGTTAAAATTTTTTTTTAAAAAAATGAATAATCTATTTATAAAACAAAAAATTGAATCTAAAGCTACGTTCACATTTATTAAATATTTGTCCAAAAAAACGTAACCACTAGTTTTGCTTATAAATAGTGTCATTTTACTTTGTTTTTATATTGCAAAATAAAATTAATTATTCTTCAAAAAAATTAATTTTGTATAGTTTTTAAAACATGCGAACCGATAATTAAAAAAATATTGAAATTAAAAGAAATAAGTTATAAGGTTTTTTTTTTGGTTACGTTTTTTCGACAAATATTTGATATATGTGAACGTAGCTTAAGGATTACAAAATTAGTGAAAAAAGAGGGCGAAGCAATATATGGAATTGTTTTGCTTCTATCAAAGATGAGACGGACACAGAAATAACAAATTTTGTTGCATGCAAATTCTGTAATAATGTGTATAAATATGTTTGTATGTACATACTCTGTTCCTCTAATACCTATCATGTTAGATAATTAATTGTATAGAAAAATTGCACTCTTATTTTAGAAAATTATTAAAATTTTTTATAAAAAAAATAGCGACCTAAAGCCTTAATAAATAGATCAATATAAAATTGAAGAAGGTCGAATAAAATAGAAGAACAGTAACAAAAATAAATAATTTAAAATTTTTTTCTTATCATGTTATTACAACTTTCCAGAGTACCACAAATAACTATGTTATAAACATCAGTATTTGTTCATATCTGTTTTATTAAAACAAATAAAAGCAAATATGTTCCTCTCATTCTCTGTTTATCTACTCATACAGTATCTGTTTTGCAGAATAACAATACTTACTAATACCAGATACAAGAAAATATTTACTAATACATACCAGAAGTTGAAAACTAAGAGAAACTGGTACAAACAGATAGAACTGTGCACGTCTTTAGTACATACATAAAATAAAGATAATGGAAATTTTTTCAACATCCATCGACAGCTTTTATTATTTATTCATGGATAGCTCAAATATATGTATGTATCAGATCAACATCAAGCTTAGTTAGAACTTTAAAATTCAACAAACATTAACATTTTCAACACAAATACTTACATACATATATATGTAATTCTGCTTCTGTGTGTATAAATATTATTGTTTGCAAGTATTTTAAATACCCTGCAGTCGGCGTAGCTAGCGAATGTCTAGCTATTTCGCGAGCTACCAGCCATTTCCACTAACTACCAGCCTAACAACTAGCAATGCACTCGACTGACGATTTTAACATACGGATGACATTGACTGTAATCACTTGACACGATCAGACCGATGAGATCACTGGTGAGCAACTCCCAACTATTTCTCTAGTCAAAATGTACCAGTTAGATCAACAATGATATTTCATAAATGAAAATACTACAGAAATTTAAATTTTTTTTTGATATTTGTTTATTTATCAAATTTCTTTTTCAATAGTTATAAAATATTCAATTAATTGTTCTTTTTCTTTGTTTATGCAACGTTTTAGTTGACTTCTGCTCATTTTACCTTTAAAAACACTTTTTTTTACATGTATGTGTGTGAGAGTGTCAAAGGCGAACTCTTGCATTACTTGTGGCCACTGTAGTATTTAGTCGGATTTTCGTTAGGGAAATACTTAACGATTTCGATTAAAATTCTACTTTTAAAACTGTAGGGTATGCCCTTTTTATGAAAACATTCAGGCTTACATACATATATATATGCATACAAATAATTATATAATATATATTTGTACGTATGGTTGGGCGCATGGGCAATAATACAAAATATTTATTTTTTCTACCGTAAGACATTTCTGTATTATGTCTGAAGTTATACCTATTTGATGTTTACAAGTTTTAAATTGAGTTTGTGAAGAGAAACATTTTTTTAAAAAATTTAATTATTAAGTAAGTATTGCAAAATCAGGTAAAATTCGTTAATACAGTCTTTTTCGGTTAATTGCACATCAAAATTTGCACAACTTTTTGTTCAATTAACCGGGGAACCAATTAGCCGATACCCGCTTAATTGAACAATTCGTTCAATTACAAGAATCCCGTGTAATTGAACAATTTGTTCAATTACAGAAATCACGCATAATTGGAACTACATTCTAATGAATTAAAAGAAATCGCATATGTGCACTTTAAGTTTTTCAAAATAATTTTTTTTTACCTTAAACAAAAAAAAGGCAAGTAACAGAAAAAAATGTACATATATGTGTATCGCAGGTATTTATTATTGTAGGTACATATGTACTATTAAATGCACTATTTGTGTGCACATGAGTTTTACAAAAAAATAAAATTTATAAACTAAATAAAAAACAATTCATAGGTATATTGGTTTTACAAAAAAAACATAAACTTAAACACAAATTTTTTCACAAATGATGTCAAATATGTATGTGCAAAAATGCCAGATTATTTTTCAATAATAATGCAATTAACCGGGTAAAAGTAAGAGGAAATTTATTTTTGATTACATGAATTTTGAACCAATTAAGCGGGAAAATCAATTAACCGAGTTCAATTATCCGAGGAAATTTACATGTGTTTTCGTATGCAATATTTTTTTGTCCGATCATGTGGTTCAATTAAGCGTGGAAACCAATTAACCGTAGGGTCAATTAACCGAAAAATACTGTATTATTTTTAGTTCAATAGATAAATATATATATATATATATGTATATATATATATGTCCTTTATTTAATTAAATATAATATAAATACAAATTGTAGCATAAAATATTTAAATAGAATGTTCACGAAGAACATAGGGCGTCAAAGATAAATATAATTAACAAGAAAAATTTAATAAAATTTGCAAGATAAATAGTGTTTTATCACGTGCAGATGTTTAGTCAATTAAAAATGATTACGAAAACATTAAGAATAGTCTAAACGACATTGTTAAGAAATTTTTTTACAAATCGAAACTTTCTAATTCGTTACAAAATCGAAGTTTTTGGTTTGATGGGTAACTTTGTTTTATATTTATACGCACATTTTTATATACATACATATGTACATATGTTGGCTTGTTACTTTCATTTCAGCACGGATTTAAAGTTGATATTGTTATACATATTGATATATGTAATTGCTATGTAGGTACCTACATACATAAGTATGTATGAATATTGTTATTTGTTACACACATAATTACCTATTATTTTAACTGTAGGTAATAATTTGATATTTGAAAAGTCAACACTATTTTGAGTTAGCTTAAAGCTTAGTACATATGTACATATGTACCTACTTGCTTAGATGAAAATTCAAATTACTAGGGGGTTTTTCAAAACACACACATACATATGTACATACATATGTATGTAGCTATTATACATATTAGGTACATACATACATATGTACTTACTTAGATTATCCAATCAGCCTAACAGAACATATCAGTTTATCGATTATGTAAGTTATTTATTCTTCGTTATTGACCTATTACATAAGTACTTATGTCTGTACATACATACATATGTATCAAAAAACACCTCATAAAAGGAAAAGTTATTTTACTGGTGACAAAATACTTTTTAGCGACGGCTCATTTCAATTATGTATATACATATGTATATATATATGTATATGTATATATATATGTATAAAATAACCTGTTTATTATTTTCAAATATAGTTTCAAGCCTACATACTTATGTACATATATTTCAATTTTTAAAATGAAAAACAAATTGACAAATATACAACATTTTAAAAGATAAATACAAAAGCATTTTTAACATACATACATAAGTATAAATACATCAGAGTATATTTGTAATCATCAGTGTGCGACATTTTTTTCCACAGTGTTTACTTGTCTGGTACGTATGTATAGTGTTTGTGTGCATACATACATATTTATGTTTATAATGTGCTTTGGTGAAAAAAAAATTGAAATTTTTTATGTGTGTAGAATATTGCTTGGTATGTAAAAGCAAATAACGATTTGAGTCTGCTGATCTTTCCAAAGCAAATGCCTTGTATTTTTATACACACATGCTTAGATGTGTGACAAAAAGGGGTTTGTACGAAAAAATACTTTGAGTTATTATTAAGTTAATATACACAAAGAACTACCAAGCCTCAGTAGCACGATGGGTCGTGTGTTGAATTATTGTCTCTGACACATATTCAATGCGCTTAACCCCGTATTCAATACTACTGAGGCACCTAGTGTATTTATAAATTTATTTCTGCAATGAATATATATCTTCATTTATTTGTATATATGTATATATCCATTTCAGAATCGATATTTTTATTTTTGCTGATTTTCAATTCGAAGCATCCTTAGCAAAATCCCTACATTTTACTTTAAGAAACAATTCTCTAGCTCTTCTAGTGTCTTCAGAAAATGGATTTCACGTACAGACAGACGGACAGTAGGACCGGCCGACAGACGGACAGACAGTTAACTTTTTTATCTATAAGGATCCAGAATATATATACTATACGGACCTCATATAAATATTGTGGAAATTACACACGTAATGACAAACCTATAAATACCCTTACCATTTTTGGTGAAGGGTATAATAAAGTGCAAGTGTATTTATCCTAATATAAAAGGCAACCTTCTTAATAAAATGTTCAAGTATCGTATAACATTGGCAATGAAATATAAAAACTACACCCACTCTTCTCTATTTATCGATGTTTTGATGAAGAGCGAAGAGAAAAATAAACAAAACGCAAATGCTGCAAATATAACATTTGTGTTTAATTAATAGTTAAATACAGTTCAATAGCTTAAAATAAAAAAATAAAAAAGCATAGCAAACTTATTAGAAGATCAACAACAAAAACAAACGTTAATCTATTTTTTAACAATAAAAAGTGATTACTTAAGTGGCGGGGTGTAGAAGACAAAAATTCACATAGTAAATGCTTATTGTTATTATTAGTTTCATGTTAATTAAATAAGCAAACGTAGTACATATTTGTTAAATTATAGCACTAGCAAAACCATGACGTCTTTAAATGGAACTACTAGTCCCACTATATCTGCTACTGTTTCGACATCCAGCTTATCAACAAAATTATCTAGGAATAATTCCAATGATACTTTAAATACATAAAATAAATTTCATGAGTTAAAAAAAAAAAAAAAACAACAAATTATTTTCAATTAATTTTGTTGACCTAATATGTACTACATTCATCAAAGCATAATAGTTCAAACGCTTGACGTTTTTTTCGTGGGTAGCCCAACACAAAGCAAAACAAAAAATTTTTTGATTTGGTGAACTTAAAGAGCCGCTAGAAGTAAAAGATGAGGGTTTAATAGTTATAGCAGATGAGGATTCCAGTGATGACTATAAATTAAACAGTCAAAAAGAGGAGCTAACGGAGCTAAATGAAAAGCTAAAAAATTTAGAAGAACCTACAGAAATGCCTGAAAATAATATTGGTTTATTCAAACGTTTAGCCAATTACATGCATGAAAATAATATAGGTATGTACGTACATATGTACATAATTTATAAACAAGATGAAGATATCGAAGATAGCGATAAAAAAGTTTACAAAGAAAAACAAAAAAAGAACACCAAATTAATTCAAGAATATCAAACAGAGTATAAAGTCAAAAAATATACGGAAATAAATAATAACAAGAACTTGAAAACTTCCATTTTGCCTTACAACTATCCAGTGCCCATAAAAATGCAAACATCAACTACCACAACAACTTTGTCGCCTCTATCTAATATGGCTGCAGTTCATTTAAATACTACCAAGATTTTTATACCTCATGTACAACAACTTTCACGAACAACTAAAATAGCACCAAAAGCAATTGAAGATATCTTGGCTTGCAAACCAAAACTTTTGGATTTTTTTTTTTGATAATTTTATTATTTATTGAATCTTTAATTATTTATATTAAATAATCAATAAGTTTTTCAAATCTTAAATCTAAAAAATATTAAATGTAAGTTTAGCCAATGCTATACAAAATTTTTAATTTCAACGGTTAATTTTTGTTGTTTTACATCTCTCGTGAACGGCTGAGAAAAAGAGTATCCCTTCTTTTCAGCCGGGTGTGGCCTCTATAATGAAGAATATTGCGCGCAAGTGGATTTGGGTGCAACTCAAGTTTTTTTATATATTTTTTCGCGTGTTTTGAAAATACTGTCTTCACCAACGGAACGTCTAGGTCTTTATGAATTCGATGGTTTCTGACATACCAGGGGGCTGCTGTTATTGTACGTAGGATTTTATTCTGTCGCCTTTGAATTCTTTCGACATTCGATGCTGAGGCAGTGCCCCATAACTGGATTCCATAGGACCATATTGGTTTCAGGATCGCGTTGTATAGTAGAAGTTTACAGTCTAGGCTCAGTATAGAATTTCTTCCCATAAGCCAATTAATTTGGGCAGTTTTAAATTTCATTTGCATCAACTTTGCGTCTATATGCGATTTCCATGTTAAACGGCGATCAAGGTGAACGCCTAGATATTTGACTACAGTATGTTGCGGAATAGTCTCGGTGTTGATTTGTATAGGCGGGCATGTTTCCCTTCGCAACGTAAAAGTGACGTGTACACAATTCTGCTCGTTAACTTTTATACGCCATTGTTTAAGCCATTTTTCCAATTTGGATATGTACCCTTGTAAGTTGATGGAAGCTTCTACTGGATTTTCATGGACGCTTAAAAAAGCTGTATCATTAGCAAATGTTGATGTATGAATGTTATTGCTTAACGGTAAGTCAGAGGCATAAATTAAATAAAGTAAGGGACCGAAGATGCTGCCTTGGGGAACTCCGGCTTCGATCGACTGCGGAGGGCTTAAAAAATTGCCTTCCCTAACTACAAATTTTCGTTCCTCTAGATAGCTTTTTAAAAGCTTCACGATGTTTGCGGGGAGATTGCGTGTTAATTTGTGGATAAGACCTTCGTGCGATACTTTATCGAAAGCTTGAGAAACATCTATAAAGAGCGCAGAGCAAAATTTCTTTTTTTCAAAGGTGTCTCTAACTACGTTCACAAGTCTGTGAGTTTGTTCAATAGTGCTATGTTGTCTGCGAAAACCGAATTGATGATCTGGAATGCATCCACTTCTAGTCACTATAGGCATCAGCTTGCTCATATACAGCTTTTCAAATAGTTTTGAAATGTTGGGCAATAAGCTAATAGGCCGATAGGATTCAACCTTCGTATGATCCTTGCCGGCCTTTGGTATCATAATAATCATCGAAACCTTCCATTCTGCAGGATAGTATTGCAGCCGTAGAATACTATTAAAAATGAAGAGTATAACTCTTTTTGCAATATAAGGCAGTTGTTGAAGCATTTTGTTGTTTATTTTGTCGACACCTGGGGCTTTTCTGGTGTTAAGACTAGTAATAGTATTTTCAATCTCCGTCATGTTAAATCTCATCGGCATTTCTGGTAAAGGGACGACTGGTGGCAGTTCAACAATATCAGCAAAAATATTCGGGGTAAATACTTTTTGTAGGTGCGTAACAAATAGATCACCTTTTTCAGCATCAGTTCTTGCCCAGTCACCATTAGAGGCTCGTAATGGTGGCTTGCAAATCACTGGCCTTTTAAGTCCTCTGGCTGCACGCCACAGCGAATAGTCTGTTGATGGTGTTGCATCGAGTTCTTGCAGAAATTTTTGCAGCGAAGCTGTTTTTTGTGATTGTAAAACTTTTCTTAGCTGTTTGGTACACTCCTTAAGCCTTAATTTTAGCTGAGGCGATCTGTAACGTTGCCATTCTCGTCGAGCTCTCCGTTTTTCAGTCAATAGCCTTTCTATATCTGCACAAAAAATATTGTTAAATCTCGCTTGTTGATTTGGTTGAATTGAAGAAGCATTAAGAGCAGCTTGTTTAGCATGTGCTTCAAACAACCTAATAGAATTTTCTATGTCAGCAGGTGTTCTCAATGGCATATTTTCCGTGCAATGAGCACTCAAATATATTTTGTATTTCAGCCAGTTAATACGTGCAGGTGTCAGCGGTAAATCACATGTTGGTGTTGTAGTTGTGTGTGAGTAAATAGTGATAATAGTAGGCGAGTGATCTGAAGACAAATCCAGAGATGCTTCTACTTCAATCATTTCGCTGGGCACGCCTTTCATAATCCCAAAGTCGATAACATCAGGAATTTTTTGACGATCCGTTGCCCAATATGTTGGCTGACCACTTGAAACTACATTCAAACCCATTTTTGAAATTGTGTCAAACAAAACACGACCCTTGGGACTGATTAAACGTGAGCCCCAAAAAGTGTGTTTAGCATTGTAGTCGCCAGCTGCTAGAAAACGGGACCCCAGTGTTGTATAAAATGCGGTATATTGACTCTCTGAAATTGAAAACCTGGGAGGAGAGTAAACAGATGATATCATAAGCTTTTGATAAAAATTTGCAATGCAGATATTCGTTGCTTGAAGATATTCTTCACGAAGGTCGTTTAGTAGGTAGTGTTTTATTCGAGTTTTTATTAGGATTCCAGAGCCACCACAAGCTCTACCTTGAGGATCCTTGGTGTCGTAGAAATTATATCCACTAATTCGAAAATAGCTTCGGGACGTCAAGTGAGTTTCTGAGATAAGCATAACATCGATTTGTTTATCCAGAAGAAAATATTCAATTTCATTTTTATGTTGGCA
Organism: Lypha dubia; assembly: GCA_947311025.1. Taxonomy (NCBI): domain Eukaryota; kingdom Metazoa; phylum Arthropoda; class Insecta; order Diptera; family Tachinidae; genus Lypha; species Lypha dubia. Next base: position 57,685,865 of record OX371261.1, on the reverse strand, counting down.
GATGCCGTTTGCGTTCCAAAAACAGATTCTTAAGTTCATGGTTTGTTCAATACAGCCTGCAACAAGGTAGACTGCATTTTCAACATTTCCTGCATCATACAGGACATGTTGAAAGTGAATGTATTTACTGTTTCTATAAGGATCTCTATTGAGGCTTCAATACGACTAAAATTATGCCCTGATTCTTCATTTACTGGTACAGTTTTTTGCGCAGGAATCTGGTTACTCTTTAAAATATTAGGGTGTGAAAATTGACTGTTAGGTTTTTGTTGAGTAAGCGTCGTGTTATACTTTAAAACATTTGAGTATTGATTATGGCTAGACGACGGTTGAGGTAACTGTGGGTAGTTTAATGGAGTGTTGGGCTGAGCGGGAGTAGCATTTGTTTTTCTGTTCGACGAATTTTTAAAAAGAGAATAAAGAGGGCAGCCCCTATAGTTGGCAGTCATAGCTGCCAGCTTTGACGATTTATCGTCATTTTGACGATTTTGGGTCCTAAAAATGACATAGTGACGATGGGACGATTTATACCCTAATTTTGACGATTTTAAATAATTCAAGTTTGTAACATTTATTTGCAACTGAACTGCTGAAAATTTTAATGAGCAACTTTTTAAAAACTAGTTTGCTTCAAACTGTAAACTTTTATTTAATCTATATATATAAAAAATTGTTGCGAGTGTGTTGTGACATTATAACTCACGAACGGTCAAATCGAATACGATTCAATTTTTAGGGTTTGTTCGTATGGTCGTGTAGATGGTTTATCGAAATCGGTCGACGCGTTCGTGAGTTATGACTTTTCGTGAAAGTCGTGATGTGCTTTGAATAGGTAAATCGAAATTTATAAAAGTAAATAGCTTCCGTGCGAAGCCGGAGCGCTCAGCTAGTTGATTATAAAAACAAAAACAATTTTTTAAATTTTGAAGATATTTATTTAGGATTAGTTGCCAGAGATGAATTTGAAGAAGCACAAAAAAGTGCAAAAGAAAAATAATAATTGTGTTAATTTTTATATAGAGCTTTGTGATCAGATATTATCTAGATTTGATTTTGAAAATAAATATATAAAGCTCTTGGCCAAATTAATTCATTTAATATTATTAACTAGCTGATCCCAGTGTACTTCGCTACCCCCCTCGTTATAAAATAAAATTAAAAGTATTTATATATCCTATTGTGACGATCGGTCCAGTAGTTAAGACTATATTACGATTTTTAATTTTAATAAAAAGGAGCGTGGTCCCATCCACTTTTCTCCCGGTACGTATTCCAAATTATGGCAATACCATATGTACCAAATATCATCGACGTAGGTCAAAAAATGCCCAAAATATGGCGATTTCAATTTTTGGGTTATATGGGAGCTGCCACGCCCACTTGTCCGATAACGCCCATTTTTGTCCTGATTAGTCACATTAGTAACATATAAACTATTGCAATGTTTCAAAACTCTTGCTATCACAATAGTCAAGATATATGATGTTATTCAATTTATGTGGGAGGGGCTACGCCCACTTGAAATATTAAAAGCCTAAAACAATCCTCTATAAATTCCCTTTTGAATGACACCAGTTTGGGTCAAATCGGTTGCATAGTTTCCGAGTCTATAGCGAACATGGGTACAAACATTTTTTGTATTTTATATATATAGATGTAGAAAAAAGTTGGTTTTCTCAAATTACAACAGAATTTTCCTATTTGTTGAAGAAAGTGAAAGCCAAGAGCTAGAAACTGAGTTCAGACAATTAAAATTATTGCAGTGATAAAAACATATAACTATTGGATTTTTGGAAAAAAATATCGGAGATGCAAACGAGGGTTTCTAGGCTTTTGTTTCCGGTTTTGACTAAATTTATTACAAAAAACCTAGTTTTACCACTATTCCCAGCAAATGTGGAAATCATATTTAGTCAGGTAAACATAAATAAGACTAAGGTAAGAAATTCATTGAAAAAGTCGTATTTGGAAGCAATATTAATTACAAAAGATTATTTAAAGCTGCTATGATTTAACAGTTGTACCCGAATTAATCAATATGTTTAACTGCAATATATATATATATGTATTTGTAAAACATATTATACATATATGTATGTATGTATATATATGTATACAAGTCTATTTTCTTTAACAATTATATTTTTATTGTATAAATTATATTTTAGTTTTTATACATTTTAAGAAGATATGTTTCCAAAAATTTAAATTTAAAATGCATATTTTACTAAATTGAAATACAAATAACTAAAGGATTTGGATTTTTTTATTTTTTTCCATACAATACTTTTTCCATGCATGTTTTCAAAGTATTGAAAAACATGCAATCTATTTACATGTGATTTCATCGTGAATTCTAATTAAAGTATCTGATCTCTGTATTCAAAAGAATGCTGTTTTATTAATCATATTTGTTCATTTAAGAATTTTGTTATGTTTTGCCTCTAATAAAATATGTTTGGTTGGAAAAAAAGCGGTTTTTTTCATTTGACGTTTTTATGACGATTTCAATAAGATATATTGACGATAATGACGATTTTTGTCCAAAAATATGACGATATTACCTCAAAAAATCTGGCAGCTATGTTGGCAGTGTGGTTTCCGCCGCAATTACCACATTTTTTTTCTTTAGGTTAGGTTAGGTTTCGAGGGCCGCCACATCTGAGACGTGACGCACTTGGGTCCGTTAATTCGGACCCTTTGTGATACCCTACAGCAGACAGGGCTCAGTCAGTTGGTTATTCAATTGCCTGTAGTTGCCCTGTCGCCGAGTCAAAACCATCCTGATTGTTGCAAGAAGGAGGATATGTTGGTTAGCCCCATGTTCGCCAGACTGTCGAGGTCTGGCAGAGTGTTGGAGCCCATGGTAATCGCCCTAATGCTCTTAAGCGCGGGGCATTGACATAGAAGATGAAGAACTGTTTCTTCTTCCTCCTCATCGTTACAACTTCTGCAGTAGTCATTGTAACTTAGGCCCATCCTTTTGGCATGAGTACCGAAACACCAGTGCCCCGTTAGCACTGTTACTAGTCGTCTTGTGTGACATTTACCAAGCCTGAGCAGATCGCGAGTTCTATGCAGGCTGTAGCGGGGCCAAGTGGACCTGGCGACTCGACAGGTGTGCTCTTGTTCCCACCTTTCTTGAGCAAGATAGTATGATTCCTGCTGGATCAATCGCTTGCAGTGAGATAGAGGAATGCCAACGAAGTGACATATCATCGAGATGCTCAATGATGTTCCCTTTTTGGCAGTTTCGTCCGCAATATCGTTTCCAGTGCACTTTGAGTGCCCTGGAATCCAGACTAGTGTTACTCTTGAATGTCTCGCTATCTCGTTTAGAGACTTCCGGCATTCGTTTATCACCGTCGATGTAGTGTATACACCATTGATAGCAGCAATGGCCGCTTTGCTGTCGGTAAAAATATGGATGTCTTCCGATATCCTATAATACCTAAGCCATCTTGCCGCCCTACGGCAGAGAGACTTCGGCTTGCAGGACGCTACAGCCATCCCGAAGTCTGAATGGAACCTTGACGTTGAAGTTTTCCACATAGAAGCCTCCCCCAGTGTTTACGCCTCTTTTGTAGCCATCAGTGAAAACTCTGATGGCCCCTTCGGTGGCAGGGGGTAGGGAGTGATATTCCCTATTGGGAACAATGGATTGAAAAAGCGCGCCAAAATAAGGTTCCGGTGGGCAGTAGTCGGTGAAGTCATGGAGCGCTTGGTGCTGCCTGAGAATCCTGGAGTGACCAAGATCGGTTCTCGTCCATGAACATGTAGCGTTCAGTCTGATCGCCGCAGTCAAAGCTAGCTGTTTGGCCAGAACATCCACCGGAAGCCAGTTCAGCATAGCGAACAATGCCTTCGTTGGAGTAGACCTGAGCGCTCCCGTTATCAGGATCGCCGCTAGCCGAAAAATTTTCTCTATAGTTCGTCGGTGGGAGTCTTTTTCTACCGCTTCCCACCAGACTATAACCCCATAGAAAATTATGGGCTTAATTACCGTCTCAAAGATCCAGTTGGTCCCTCGGGGTTCGATTCCCCAGCTGCGACCAATTGCTCTTTTGCATGTGTAAATAGCCACGAGGGCCTTGTTTGCTCTATACTGGGTGTTTAGGTTCCAAGATAGTTTGCTATGTAGGATTACGCCCAGGTACTTAGCGTTGTCCGAGACTTTCAGTGTGGTCCCGTTTAGTTTGGGGGGCGCAAAATCTCCGATTTTGTACCTCCTGGTGAATAGCACCAATTCGGTTTTCGCCGGATTGACGCCAAGCCCACAGCTGACACTCTATTTGCTGAGGTGTGTCAGAGCAGATTCCATACACTGAGATATTGTGCTCAGGTATTTGCCAGAGATAGCTATTGCCACGTCGTCAGCGTAAGCTACGGTTTTAACCAGCTTCCGCTCTAGGCTTAGCAGTAGAGAGTTGATGGTCAAATTCCACAAGAGCGGTGACAAGACACCACCTTGTGGGGTGCCCCGATTCACTGCTCTGTATTCAGTGGCAGATCCAAAAGATGCACTTATGACCCTTCTAGTTAGCAGATTTTGTACGAACCTGCAGATATTGATGTCAATCCCCAACTCTATCATACTGTTGATGATCGAGTCCGGTTTGACAAAATTGAAGGCGCCCTCTATGTCCAGGAAAGCCACCATAGTGAATTCCTTCTGTACGAGAGATTTCTCTATGTGACTGACCAGGGAGTGGAGAGCAGTTTCGACAGACTTGCCCTTTGTGTAGGCATGCTGTGAGGGGGATAGAAGTTCCTTTGGTATGGACATTCTAAGATGTATATCTATAGCTCTTTCCATTGTTTTGAGCAGAAAGGACGTCAGGCTGATAGGCCTAAAGTCTTTAGGTTTAGTGTGAGACGTCTTGCTCCCCTTGGGGATGAAGACGACCTTACACAGGTTCCAGCAAGCCGGAATGTATGCCCTTTTCAGACATTCTGTGAAGATTCCAGAGAGCCAGGGCACGACTAGTTCCATATTTCTCTGTAGGTCCGCCGGAATAATTCCGTCTGGTCCAGGAGATTTGAATGGATCGAAAGTACTGATCGCACATCTGATTCTGTCATTGTCCAGCGGTACAATAACTGGCTCAGGCGAAGTAGTTGTATCACCGGTAGCGGTGACTGTAGTAAAAACCGGGGCATTACCGGGAAAGTGAGTGTCAAGAAGTACGCTGAGCGTTTCATGACTGCTTGGAGTCCAGCTACCACATGGTTTTTGTATGTAGCTGGGTACCACCGGTGAGGTAGCTAATATCTTGCGCAATCCGTTGGTTTCGGAGGAGCTCTCTACGCCACTGTAGAAGTTCCTCCAAGACTTTTTTTTGCTTTGGTATCACCTTTTATTTTGTCACAGTTAGCGGTACTGTGTAACTCGCCACATACAACGCAAACGGTAGGCAACTTGTAATAAGTTTTGGTATGGCCAAATTCTTGACAGTTCATGCATTGGATAGGTCCAGTTTTTTTATGTGGCATCTCAACGGTAACTCTTCGATGCAAAAAGTATTTTAGGCTATAGATTGGGTGCGATTAATTTTTTTTAATTTTCAAGTCGCCTGGCTGTAGCTCGACTCTAAAAATAGGTTGGGAGATTTTTTCCCTGTTTTTAATGTTTGAAACATTTTTTTTTGGAATTGGCCACCAAAGTTAGCTATGATCGTAATTCACCAATAGAAGCTCAAGTTTTTGCCGCTGTACAAAAAGCATTCGAACAAGATGAGGATCTAAAAACACTTTTGAGTTCTACGGCCACTTTAAACTGATTAAAGTTTTAGTTCAATGTACATTAGTATAACAATATTGGGTTTAAGAATTTGTTATGGCAAAGAAAAATAAAATATATATGTAATTAATAATTTTCTAAAACTAAGCTTTAAATGGCTGTTTATTTTATAATCTTACTCGCTTTCCAAAGAATAATAAAAAAATTTGTATTCGCCAAGCCGAGACGATAAATAGTTGCAATTTATTTAAATAATATGTATATCCAAAACATCCACTTTCCTTAAATTCTAAACGTACCTTCGAATTGAATAAATATACATACATACATACATATGTTAAAAACATAATAATTTGCAACTAGCAAGACTAGTGTTATTTCATTGGAAATGAGCCGAATTGACATTAATTTCGATCCAAAATATTTTGCATATTATTCAATTCTTTTTGTGTTCATTTTACTATGAATATTCAAGTGGCTTTAAAAAGTACTATTTATAAAAACATTTTAGTAAAAATAAGTATGTTTCGAACATCATATTTTCTGTATGCTAGTTATAAACAGAAAATAAAATTAATTTGAAAATTCGACAATGTTCAATTAATATTAACCAGACGATATAAGAGTGCTTGTATATATGTACATATGTAAGTTTATACTTTGGCTGTATCCCTACTTTAATCGTTTAATAAGTTGACATTTCTATTTATAAAAATAAATTAACAAATAGTTTTAAAAATAAAAATAATTTGATTGCATTGTTATTTAACTCATGAAATTTATTTTATGTAGGTATGAATATACATTCCTAATGTGCATATGTAGCTCTAACTGGGTGTGCTAAGACACCTCTCTTCTTTTTTTATGTTTCACTTTTCATTCAATGTTTCATTTTTCATTTCGTCTTTTTTCTCAATTTTTTTCACTTTATTTTTTTTTTGTGCTTTTATTCTATTTTTTTTTTCTGTTCAACTGGGTTTTTTTTTCATTTCGTTTTTTTTTTCATTTTTCTTTGCACTTTCTTTTTTTTTTTTTGTTTTTGTTCTAATTTTTTCTGTTCAACTGGTTTTTTTTCCAATTTACATTTTTCGTTCATTTTTCTTTTAATTTTTTAAAATGTTTTTTGACGCGACTGTACTACTTTTTACAGTTTTTTGTACAGTTTTAATTGGGCTTTAATATTTTTTCTTTCCATCGACAAATATGAACTATTTTTCAAAGTGGTACGCAACACATAAAAAATTAAAAAAAAATTATATTCATGTGACGTCATAGTAAATTAAAAAAATCCCTTGAAAAAGTGAACATACAATTCACGAAACGTCTTGAAAAATATGGAATAAAAAATTTTACTTTTATTTACATAAAATTCGGTAGGCCAATAGCTAAATTTATAAATAAAAAATAACAAAATTACATTTATTTGTTTTTATATTCATAAGTTAATTTAATCAAGGTGAGCAAAATTGGAGGCGAAAAAAATTCATTCTACAATTAGGCTATTCCTCAATAGAATGGAATTTTTTCGCAAGCTCGCATGGGATGGGATGGGATGGGAGCCGTCGACGGAGCAGTTATCAAAGGAAAAGTGTGGCAGATAACAAAATCCAATCCACAAAAGAATATAAATGGAGTTCAAATTTATTGTATGCCATCTGATGAGATTGAAAAGCATTCATTGTTGTATAACAAAAGTGTAAGAATGTAAAAAGCATTTCTGGTATAGCCCAGTTACACTTTTTCTGTTGCGATGGTCTCATAAGTGCAAGCAGCTATAACTGCATATTCTACAAAAAGAAAAAACATGTTTTATATTTCTGATACCATTCTCATATAAATATATTTCTTAAAATTACTAGTACATGCCTTCTACTTTATTCATGCTATAATTTTTCGTTAAATATATTATTCTATCTATGCGAAAATAAATACTTTGAATAGTTCTTTTTATTTAAAAACATTTTTATTATGCTTTTTATTAATAATATCGTAAAAATAAACATAAATATTATGATGGCGAAAAATTTCCCGTGTAACACGTTCCGTGCGAACGTGATAAAATTAAATTTACAAAAAAAGTAATAAATATTTTCTGATAAAATCAAAACTATTTTAAAAAGAAAATAGTCATAACAATCTAAAATTAATTGCATTAAAATATTGCCTCAGGTTTCGCTCAAATCGGTGTTTGAGTTGGCAGCCGCTTAAACCACTTCCATTTTTGTCCCGTGCGAACGCCTAATATTTTTTAAATATCTTTAAAACGGAAAATCACCCAAAATCAAGAATTTCACTAAGTATAGTGCTACTTAGGAACTATATGTCTAAGCCATTATCAATTTAAAAGTTAGTTTTATTTTGACTTTTTTTCACTTTAAATGGAACGGTCCCGTGCGACACCATGGAAATGCCCAAAGAGAATTGTCCATTATTTCTTTATAAATGCTGAAAAGTGCATGCAGCATCTAAAGAAATGTAAGTATGTATAACAAAATTCAACAATATTAGTTGAAAGGTGTTGTTGTATAGTTACATACAAAAAGTTCATATTTGTCGATGGAAAAAAAATATATTAAAGCCCAATTAAAACTGTACAAAAAACTGTAAAAAATAGTACAGTCGCGTCAAAAAACATTATAAAAAATTAAAAAAAAAATAGAAAAATTAACGAAAATGTAAAGTGGAAAAAAACCAGTTGAACAGAAAAATTAGAACAAAAACGAAAAAAAAGAAGGTGCAAAGAAAAATTTAAAAAAAAAAAACGAAATGAAAAATGAAAAGAAAAAAAACCCAGTTGAACAGAAAAAAATAGAATAAAAACAAACAAAAAAAGAAACTGAAAAAAATTGAGAAGAAAGACGAAATGAAAACTGAAACATTGAATGAAAAGTGAAACGTAAAAAATAGAAGAGAGGTGTCTTAGGACACCCAGTTAGAGCTATGCTCATTAGGTATGTATATACTTACATATGTACATACATATATAGAAGCACTCTTATATCGTCTGGTTAATATTAATTGAACATTGTCGAATTTTCAAATTAATTTTATTTTCTGTTTATAACTAGCATACAGAAAATATGATGTTCGAAACATACTTATTTTTACTAAAATGTTTTTATAAATAGTACTTTTTAAAGCCACTTGAATATTCATAGTAAAATGAACACAAAAAGAATTAAATAATATGCAAAATATTTTGGATCGAAATTAATGTCAATTCGGCCTATTTCCAATGAAATAACCCTAGTCTTGCTAGTTGCAAATTATTATGTTTTTAACATATGTATGTATGTATGTATTTTTATTCAATTCGAAGGTACGTTTAGAATTTATTTATCGTCTCGGCTTGGCGAATACAAATTTTTTTATTATTCTTTTGGAAAGCGAGTAAGATTATAAAATAAACAGCCATTTAAAGCTTAGTTTTAGAAAATTATTAATTACATATATATTTTATTTTTCTTTGCCATAACAAATTCTTAAACCCAATATTGTTATTCTAATGTACATTGAACTAAAACTTTAAACACTTTAAAGTGGCCGTAGAACTCAAAAGTGTTTTTAGATCCTCATCTTGTTCGAATGCCTTTTGTATAGCGGCAAAAACTTGAGCTTCTATTGGTGAATTACGATCATAGCTAACTTTGGTGGCCAATTCCAAAAGTTTTGGTTTGCAAGCCAAGATATCTTCAATTGCTTTTGGTGCTATTTTAGTTGTTCGTGAAAGTGGTTGTACATGAGGTATAAAAATCTTGGTAGTATTTAAATGAACTGCAGCCATATTAGATAGAGGCGACAAAGTTGTTGTGGTAGTTGATGTTTGCATTTTTATGGGCACTGGATAGTTGTAAGGCAAAATGGAAGTTTTCAAGTTCTTGTTATTATTTATTTCCGTATCTTTTTTGACTTTATACTCTGTTTGATATTCTTGAATTAATTTGGTGTTCTTTTCTTGTTTTTCTTTGTAAACTTTTTTATCGCTATCTTCGATATCTTCATCTTGTTTATAAATTATGTACATATGTACGTACATACCTATATTATTTTCATGCATGTAATTGGCTAAACGTTTGAATAAACCAATATTATTTTCAGGCATTTCTGTAGGTTCTTCTAAATTTTTTAGCTTTTCATTTAGCTCCGTTAGCTCCTCTTTTTGACTGTTTAATATATAGTCATCACTGGAATCCTCATCTGCTATAACTATTAAACCCTCATCTTTTACTTCTAGCGGCTCTTTAAGTTCACCAATTCAACAAATTTTTTGTTTTGCTTTGTGTTGCTGAGTTGGGCTACCCACGAAACAAAACGTCAAGCGTTTGAACTATTATGCTTTGATGAATGTAGTACATATTAGGTCAACAAAATTAATTGAAAATAATTTTTGGTTTTTTTTTAACGAATAAAATTTATTTTATGTATGTAGGTATATGTATGTATACCTAATGAGCATAGCTCTAACCGGGTGTCCTAAGACACCTCTCTTCTTTTTTGATGTATAATTTGTTTTGTTTTCAAACATTGCTGTTCCCTATCATTGTAATTTAAAGTATCATTGGAATTATTCCTAGATGATTTTGTTGATAAGCTGGATGTCGAAACAGCAGCAGATATAGTGGGAATAGTAGTTCCATTTAAAGACATCATGGTTCTGCTTGTGCTATAATTTAACAAATATGTACTACGTTTTCTTATTTAATTAACATGAAACTAATAATAACAATAAGCATTAACTATGTGAATTTTTGTCTTCTACACCCCACCACTTAAGTAAGCACTTTCTATTGTTAAAAAATAGATTAACGTTTGTTTTCGTTGTTGATCTTCTAATAAGTTTGCTATGCTTCCAGTGTTATTAAATTTTTTCCAATAAATGTATTTGTCTTATCTATTTTAAGCTATTGAACTGTATTTAACTATTAATTAAACACAAATGTTATATTTGCAGCATTTGCTTGTTGTTTATTTTTTCTCTTCGCTCTTCATCAAAACATCGATAAATAGAGAAGAGTGGGTGTAGTTTTTATATTTCATTGCCAATATTATACGATACTTGAACATTTTATTATGAAGGTTGCCTTTTATATTAGGATAAATACACTTGCACTTTATTTTTCTTTATTTTTCAATTTTTAATTATCTTGAATTTTTTGTTCACTAAAAATGTCTGAATAATTAAACATATTAAAATAAGACCAAATATTTTTTTACAGCTGTCACTTGTATGTGGCTGTCTGATTATCAAGGCAAATTCATTACCAGGTATATGCACGACTACAACAATTTAACAAAAAAACAAACAACAGGCATTTTGTTTGTGTAAACGGCGAATTCATATCCTACGCTGTAAAAACTCTCAATGCATAAAATATTACATAAAAATGACGCCGGAAAATTATGTACCAAATTTGAGAGTAATGAAATGTATAAATTCGACCGAATTCGCCACTGCATCCACCTGGTAATGAATTCGCCTTGGTAAATATCAAGGCAAATTCATTACCAGGTATACGCACGACTACAAGAATTCAACAACAAAACAAATAACAGGCCTTTTGTTTGTGTAAACGGCGAATTCATATCCTACTCTATCAAAATTTTTCTAAATTATATAAAAATGGCGCCGGAAAATATGTACTAAATTTGACAGTGTGGTTAATTGATAAATTCACCACTGAATCCACATGGTAATGAATTCGCCTTGAATATATTAGTTAAACACAATTCTTAATATGTTGCTTTCAAAAAATATAATATATATATTTAATTCTTTAAAATTGATTTTTATTTTCTATATTTTTTTTTAATAATGAAAAATAAATGTATATAATAATATTGATTGTTAATTTTATGAAAACTTAATAATGTCTAAAATATATATATATCAACAATCTGATATTTAAATCTATGTATAAGACATATTTTTAATAAGTTATTTATATATTACAGAGTACATTTATATTAAAGTATTAAAGTATAATAAAATAAATTAACATAAACATATAACTATAACCAATTACATTGCATATAATCAACATCTACATAATATCATATTTCCCCCACCCTTTAAACATACATTACTCCAGGAATGTGTCAAACATAGCATTTTTTTATATTTATGATTTTTTTTTTAATATTTTTGATAACCATGATGAACAATGGGTGCTGTTATAGACTTATTTTTTTGCGTTCTTTGAATAATTTCTACCAGTTATTTTTCTATCGCATTTAATATCTGGTATTTCATCCTGATATTTAAAAACTCTCTTTACAATCTGCCTGTCACGCTTACAACCTTTTTCATCCAAAAAATAAGTATTATTTCTTTCTTTTACTTCTTTGATTATATATTTTGGTTTCTGTTTTAAATTGTTAAATCCTAGATTTTTACCAGTTCCCTTTCTCTATATTCGTGACAATCTTCTCTACCTTCATTAATTTTCTGAATCCTTTTTACTTTTTTTATGTACAATATTATGTAATTTTTCCCATGCTGATTTATCAAGTTCATTGTGTAACAATGCGGTAGGTTTTAAACCTGTTGTACTATGAATTGTGTCATTATAAATATGAACAGATTTACATATATGCTCTTGCCCTATCGTCAAGATCGTGGTCGTTTTGTTGCAATTTAAACAATCTTATGTGTTCATTTCGAGTAAGATGAAAGCGTTCAATATCACATTTCCTGTATGTGTATTTGGAGATTTGAAATGATATTCTATACCCTCTGATTTCAAAAACTCTCTAATTAGTGCTGTATTAAATTCATTATCTGCAATCATTTTATTTGGTTTTCCTAAAATTGCAAATCTTTCTCTAATTTTTTCTACAATACTTAAAGAGTTTTTATCACTTAAATAATGTATAGATACATGTTTTGTTAATTTATCTATACATGATAAGAATGTTGTATTTTTATTAAAAAACCATCTATCCGTATGAATTATTTCATTAGATTTCAAAGGAGTTTCAGTGACACAAAATTTTGCTTTAATAGGTCGTCTATCAAACTTACACATATTACACACAACACAATTATTAATAAACTTCTGAATTCGGATAATAAACAATATTTTTCAATTCTAAGAATGTTTCCTCAATACCTCTGTGATTTTTGTCGTTATGATATTTCTCTAGTATAGTTAAGAGCTTTTCACTGTCAGATACATCTTTTATAAATTTAGTACAGTGTACAAATTTCATTCCTGGCACGTTGGAAAAATAATGAATTAAAGTTTGCTGGAAATTTGTATATATATTAAAATTACTACAGAAAATTCCCACTGTTCCTTTTATAGGCAAAATCTTTCTCAAATATTCTATTATTTTCTTCAAAATAATTCTTTAACGTAATTGTGTGCCTATTATTTTTGTTATGTAAAGTTTCAATTTTGTGTTTAAAACTATTTCCTAAAATAATTATAATTTGGTTCTTATATGTTGATAGGTGATTCGGAAATAAAAATGTGATCATTTAAATTTTCTTAACCATCGAATTCATAAAGACCTAGACGTTCCGTTGGTGAAGACAGAATTTTCAAAACACGCGAAAAAATATATAAAAAAACTTGAGTTGCACCCAAATCCACTTGCGCGCAATATTCTTCATTATAGAGGCCACACCCGGCTGAAAAGAAGGGATACTCTTTCTCGCAGCCGTTCACGAGAGATGTAAAACAACAAAAATCAACCGATGAAATTAAAAATTTAGTTTAGCATTGGCTAAACTTATATTTAATATTTTTTAGATTTAAGACTTGAAAAACTTATTGATAATTCAATTTAAATAATTAAAGATTCAATAAATAATAAAATTATCAAAAAAAAAAAAAATTTAAATTTTCTTTCCCACTATGAATTGTTGCCAATTTGAACTGGGGCTCAGTTTTTCCTCTTCTTGTTCTTGTAGAGCATTAACTTCAAGGCGACTAAGAAAATCTGCTACTTTATTAGTTTTACCCTTGATATACTCTATCTCAAAGTCATATTCATTAAGTTGTATTTTCCATCTCTGTAACTTTATGTTAGGTTAAGAGTACTCAACCATACTAGTGGTCGATGGTCCGTTTGGATTTTAAATTTTCTTCCAAAAAGATAAGGTCTGAAACATTTAACTGACCAAACAATAGTAGCACTTTTTCGATTGCACTGTAATTCAGCTCATGTTTGTTTAATATTCGAGATGTGTACGGTATAGGATGACCGTTTTGTGAAAGCACTGCTCCTAAGGCTCCATTGCTAGCGTCTGTTGTTAAGACAAATAATTTATCAAACATTGGATACGCTAGAACTGGGCTAGTGCACAAAATTTTCTTTAATTTATTAAATGAATCAATGTAGCTTTGATTTTTAAGATCAAGAACCGAACCTTTTTTTAAATTGGAAATAATTGGCAGAGCTACTCGGCTATAATCCTTGATAAATTTCCCGTAGAATCCAGTTATTCCTAAGAAAGATCTGATTTCTTTTATAGTTTTCGGTAATAATATCTTCTGAATTACTTCTATCTTCTCAGGATTTGGTTTTATACCATCTGGTGTTATTATATGCCCTAAATTGCATTTGTCAACTTGCACTTTAAGATTATAATCTTTTGAATATCTTTTTAAGGAAATAATATGTTCTTGAAGTGACGTCGAAAATACCAAAATATCATCCAAATATACAACACAAATATTATTTATAAAGTCATGAAGTATTTCGTTCATCATTCTTTGGAAGGATGCAGGTGCATTCTTTAACCCAAAAGGCATACGTGTAAGCTCGTAATGTCCTGTTGAAGTGGAAAATGCCGTTTTATACCTGTCTTATGGTAAAATTGGTATTTGGTGGAATCCTTTTGCCAAATCTATTGTGCTAAAATATTGAGAGCTTCCTAATTTCGTAAACAAATCTTCCATATTAGGAATAGGAAATTTATCTTTAATTGTTATATCATTTAATTTCCTATAATCCACTACAACTCTCCATTTCTGTTTCCCAGAATTATCTATTTTCTTAGGCACAACCCAAATAGGAGCATTATATGGACTACACGATTTACTTATAATGCCTGCATTTAGCATATCATTTACTTGTTTTTCGACCTCAGCTTTATGAATTTCCGGAAAACAGTACGTTTTGCAGTACACTGGAATATCATTTATTATGGGTATACTGTGTTTGTATTTACCAACCGAAGATAAGTTTTCATCGTCAATATAAAACACATTGTTAAATTCTTTAATTAATTTTGTCAGCTCTTTTATTTCCTCGTCGTTTAAATGTTCTTTTTCTAATTTCTCAATAATACAGTCCAATCGAGGTTTATTGAAATTCGTATCGATAATGAGATTATTAAAATATTCTATATCATTTTCAATGTATGGCTCAGCAGTATTGTCAAACACTAAGGAAATCTTCGTACTATCCGTTACTAATACATTTTCCTTCAAATCGATTTTCGCTTTAGAATATTACAGCAATAGTATTTAAATTTATAGGGGATTTTAATTTCGATTGAAATGAAGAGTGAAATAAACCTTCTCTGAAGAGACTAGTACCTGAATCTGTATCGATTAGTAATTTTATGGGAATTGATTTTGTTTTCAACACTATGCAGGGTAAATTTTTTCGGCTTGTAATTGAAAATTTGATTCTTCAACACATTCTACATCCATAGGAGAATTTCTTTTAAAAAGTGTTCGAAAGTGGCCACTACTATTGCTCGACATACTTCTATTTACAATGTTTTCAATATCATTATTATAATATCTGTTATTATTAAAATTTTGTTTTCTAAAATTATTATTACTAAGACTAATATTTTTCTTTTCAAAATTTCTATATTCATTTGGATATGAATAATTGGGATAGTGCTTGTTATGGTTAAAATTAGGAGATATATTTGGTTTGGATGAAGAATTTTGTAAATATTTTGAACTTTGATACTTACTAACATAAAAGTAGTCAGTTTCAAGAAGTATTTTTTTTTTGCTTTTAATAAAGAATTAGGATTTCTTGATTATAAATTTTTTTTTTTTTTTTTTTTAAATTAACTTATAATTAAAATTATAAGATAACAAAATGGAGAGCTTTAGCAACATCGGCCTTTAGCTCAATTAATTAAATAATTCATATGTATGCATAGACTAAAACGATAAATTAAGTTTATATAATATTATGTAAAAAAATGTATGCAATTTAACATTATTATTTATAACACAAAATAATTATATTAGCTTGTAAATATTAATGGCTTTAAGGAACTGTATAATACATCGTATATTGTTAGTTGTCGGGTTAGATAAAAATTGTTTGGGATTTCTATATTGAAAACATTTGCGACGTTGAATTGAAAATTTGGGGCATTGAATAAGGATATGGTCAAGACTATTAGGATGAGGTACAACACAATTGCATACGTTTTGAATAGTGACATTCATTAGGTGGCAATGAGATAAGTTGGAATGTCCTAATCGGAGTCTAACAAATTTTATTATGTCAGCTCTTGTAAATTTATTTGAATTATTCCTTAAATACTCCAATATAGAACTATGTGGTGTATTTAATTCTCTATACCAGTTTGACGTTTTTAACGTGGTTTCGCTGCTTTCTTTATAAAACGCTTTTAAATAGTGAATTGTAGCATGTGGCTAACAGTGTGTAGTATGCATTGCGATTCAATAGTACCGCAACATGCAAGCATTGACAAACTGCAAGCAAGATATTTTGTGTGTGTCGGTAATTTGACACTTGTGTAGTTAATCAAGTGCAGCAGCACAATGCACTTAAATGAATCACATTTATTAACTGCATTTGTTTGATTGTAAATATAAGCTACACAAGGTATCTGTTGCTTTTGAGTATGCACTCGTTGAACTTTAAAACTGTTGAACACGTGCCATACATAAATAGTTGGAAGCTAAATATGCTTACCCAACAATAATATATATTTCTATTCTTTTACTCTTATGTTAATGTACCCCTAAGAATTATTCTCATAATTAGTATATAAGCCAAGGTCATTTAGTTTATAATTTCAATTAATAAATCATCAGTCTTAGGAGCTCCAACTATACAAGCTCTAAGACTAAAATAAAATTAAATAAAACAATTTTATTACAGAATAATATCTTGCTCGCAGTAATTTGGAGTCATTAAAACTGGTCTAGAAAGGGCGTTCTTTACAGTAATATCTGCTAGTTCATTACCATGAATACCTACATGACCAGGTATCCATATCAGGTGAATTCTTGGATATACATTCATTAAAAGTTTTCTAATAGATGTGGCATAATATTCGTTATTGTTTATGTTAATTATTGATTTTAAGCATGATAAAGAATCCGTACAGATTACAAATTTATCGTGACTATTCTTGAAAAATTGTATGGCTTCAAAAACTGCAATTAACTCTGCAGAATAAACTGATGAATAATTTGGCAAGATGGAATATTTAATAATTCTTAGATCGCTAACTATGCTATATCCTATTATTCGATCCTTTTTCGAGCCATCAGTAAAAATAAAATTGTAGCTCTTAAAAAGCTCCCTAAGTTCATAAAAAAGTAATCTAAACTGAGACTGATTGTAAAATTAATTTAGGTTCATTAGGTAGTTTGCTAATGAAAATCCTTAAAACCATTTTTTCATTATTTGCACAACTAAACCATTGTTCATTATTTTTGTCAATACTAGTTTTTAAACTAAGTTTAGTTTTTAAAGTTTCTATATAATCAAAAAATTGGTTTACTGAGGTTTTTAATTCGGCCGTCTTAATTTTATTAATTATACTCTCTAGGCTTTCTGTTATACTGAAATTGATTCTTAAAATTACCTTAACTTCTTCCCATTTTGTTGAATTTTTGTTATTAATCAATGTGATGTTGGCTGCGTCAACAATTTTGTTCCGTATTCTCAGATCAAATAGGTTAAAATATGTGTTGTCCACATATTTCCACACTTCTTCAATATTCATTATGAATATTTCCAACTTTTCCGTCTTTCCACTAAACTTAGGAACATCAGCTAGTAATTGGAACGGAATCATTATTGTTGTCGACATTTTAATTTCTTCGCTTTTTATTTAAGTTATCACAAAAAATATTGTTGAAGCTATGAATACAAATAATAGTGGATGGTATTATGATCTTTTAATTAGATGATAAGTTGATTAATTTTTCCGCTTTAGGATTTTGTTGAAGTAGAGTCTGTTGCTCTGTTAGCTGGTATGTCTGTGCTGTTTGCTCTTGAGATTTCGATGGCTGCTCTTTTCAGTTTTTTTTTTCTATCGAAATTATTTTCGATACTTTTGCAGATTTTTGTACGAAAATATTTTAAAATTGAAAATTTACGTGTTGGTTGGCTGGCAAGAGTGTACTTGGTAAAAACAAATAATACAATATCGACTATATTATATATGAATGTAGATCGCTCGTTGATGTCGAGATTATTGCTGTTTTTTTTGTTGTAGTCGTAGTAGTAGAAATTTAGTATTTCGTCTGCTAGTTTTTTTTTTTTTTTTTTTTTGAAATTTTATTCCGAATATTATTTGATGTTATGGTTATTCTGTGGTCCGCAAACCCGACTGCGCCAATAAATTAGTTAAACACAATTCTTAATATATTTCTTTCAAAAAATATAATATATATATTTAATTCTTTAAAATTTATTTTTTTAATAATGAAAAATAAATGTATATAATAATATTGATTGTTATTTTTATGAAAACTTAGAAAAGTCTAAAAAATATATATCAACAATCTGATATTTAAATCTATGTATAAGACATATTTTTAATAAGTTATTTATATATTACGGAGTACATTTATATTAAAGTATTAAAGTATAAAAAAATAAATTAACATAAACATATAACTATAACCAATTACATTACATATGATCAACATCTGATAACATAACTCTTGGTTAATACCAGGTATATGCACGACTACAACAATTCAACACCAAAACAAAGAACAGCAGCTATATTCTGTAACTCGCTAAAGCTAAATCTCCATCGCTAAAAATGTCTAAAATCGTTTTAGAGAATTTTAGCTACATATTGAATTCTGTAATTCGTATTGCTAAATTAGGCAATCTCATAAAAATTAAATTCGCCGCAACTTTGGCGTTTGCTCTAAGAGCAAACAATGCTCTCTCTCATCGCTAAAATGTTATAAATTTGTATTCTCTAAGCACATTTAAGCAACTTTTCTAGCTAGAAACGCTAAAATTTAAGCAACGATATTTTGAAGACGCTAAAAAGAAATTTAAGCAAAATATTTTTTATATCATTGTTGTTTAGCCTTTTTTTTAGAAAAATAATGTAGAAAACTACAAAAAGGACTAAAAAGGGCAAAAATACATGCTCATTTAGTATTTGGAATAGCATAAAGAGTTTGCCCATGATAGGTTGAAGTGTTTTAGCTGTTATGAGTAGTTTAATTTAAATAAAACTCAAATACTAAATTTTATATAAAAATGTATTTAATAAAAAAAAAGATTTTTACAATATTACAAAACTAATCAAAACTCTGTACACAAATTTTAAATTTATTATGATAAAAAAAATTTTTGTACAAATAAATACATACTTTCAAATAACTACGCCACAGTACCGCCAGCAAATACCACATAGAAAAAAATTTCAATTGTATACTGAAATTATTTCTTAACAGTGATGCCATCTCTTATAAATGTTCCCATAACTTTCGAACGTAATGCTTTCTTGAGAAATTACTACGCAAAAATCATGCGCTTTACAATTTTCAAAAACCATGTGCTGCAAAAAAACAATAAGTTTTGACTAGAAATTTGTGAAATAGCTTTAAAAAATAGACGTTTTAAAACATATTTTAAAAATATTTTTAACAAAAACACAATCATTGTTACGGAGTATAAATTATAATGTAAGGTAACACTAATATAAAATGCCAAATATACACGCATATATATTTGTCTCTTTTCAATATTATATTATCAAATAAGAAAGAAAGGAATGGTCTAATGATAGCAAATTGGCTACGGCGAAGAGTAAATTTTAGCTAAGCGATTAGAGTTACAGAATACCTTTTTAGCGATCGAGATTTAGCTTTAGCTACGAGAATTACAGAATATAGCTGCAGGCATTTTGATTGTGTAAACGGCGAATTCATATCCTACGCTATCGAAATTCTCCATGCATAAACAATTACATAAAAATGGCGCCGGAAAATATTGACAGTGTGGGAAATGGATAAATTCGCCACTGCATCCACCTGGTAATGAATTCGCCTTGGTTAATATGTACCTAAACACAAAATAATTTTAGTACGTTTATAGAAAAACTAGCATTTAACCCGCTACTTCGTTAGCGTATGCCTTTCTTTCGTGGACATATTTTTACGCCAAAGCTTATGTTGCATTCACTCAGGGCTTTGCATGTTTAATTTTATGTTTGTAGTTCCAATACTTACAAAGATTAAAAAGTACGTCTTGAAAAACAAAAACGGTCCTTGTCTTTGATTCGCTTCCGCTCAGGAAATTCTATGTTTCTAGGTTCAATATTAACGAATACAAAAATGTACCAGTTAAAATCGAAAAAGTACCAATAATTTAATACGTTTATGTCAATAAATAAAAAAAAATGTTTTATAAAATAGTATCAAAAATAGTTACGCTTTTTACGCTTTCGAAAAAGTACCAAATATGTATTTGGATTTTTTAGATAAGTTTCAAATGTGATATAACCCTTATTTCTATGTTTATGGGTTTAAAAGATAGATGGGGTGACAAAAAAGTACGAAAGTGAAAGATTTACCCGTTTACTCCGTTAAAAGTCTGAATTTCCAAAAAGTACCAAACACCTGTCCGCTTATTTTTCTAAAAACCACGATAAGCATTAAATTTTTTTTATATCTCATTTAATTTTAGAGATATAAGGTTACGGAATTTTCTCGTTTTTGCCCTTTTTTACCCCCTAAACATTCGAATTTCCAAAAATCCCGTCTTAGTGGATCGATTTGGGGAGAGACCAAGCCCTGGTCCAAATTTCAAGTTTTTGCCTTCAGGCGTTTAGGCTGTGCGATGATGAATCAGTCAATAACGTTACAATTTTATATATATATATAGATTTATATATATAGATAGCATTTAACCCGCTAGTTCGTTAGCGTATCCTTTTCGGTCGTGGACATATTTTTACGCCAAAGCTTATGTTGCGTTCGCTCAGGAACTTTCATGTTTAATTTTATGTTTCTAGGGCCAATACCAACGGAAATTCAAAAAGTACCAGATAAAAAAAAAAGTACCAAAAAGCCCTTTTACAGATTCTCATTTACTCAGGACCATGCATGTTTAGTTTTATGTTCATAGGTCTAATATTAACGAAAATTAAAAACAAGTACCAGTTAAAGAACGAAAAAGTACCAAAAGGATTCTGCTAACGAATTCTCATTAACTCAGGACCTTGCATGTTTAATTTTATGTTAATAGGTCTAATATTAACGAAAATTCTAAAAGTACCAGTTAAAAAACAAAAACGTACCAAAAAGTTCTTTTACAGATTCTCATTTACTCAGAACCATGCATGTTTAGTTTTATGTTCATAGGTCCAATATTAACGAAAATTAAAAAAAAGTACCAGTTAAAGAACGAAAAAGTACAAAAAGGATCCCTTTAACGAATTCTCATTAACTCAGGACCTTGCATGTTTAATTTTATGTTAATAGGTCTAATATTAACGAAAATTCAAAGAGTACCAGTTAAAAAAACAAAAAGTACCAAAAAGCGCTTTTAAAGATTCTCATTTACTCAGGACCATGCATGTTTAGTTTTATGTTCATAGGTCCAATGTTAATCATTAACTCAGGACCTTTCATGTTTAATTTTATGTTTCTAGTATTAGAACTAACGGAAATTCAAAAAGTACCAGTTGAAGAGCAAAAAGTACCCTCATAGGTTATTATCCACTCAGGACATTGCATGTTGAAGTTTATGTTTCTAGGTCCAATATTAACGATAATTAAAATAAATTGCCAGTTGTAGAACCAAAAAGCTAAAGTAAGAAACTAAATTTTCCGTATTTCCCCTTTTTGGTACTTTTTTCTCTCCATTGAAGCACGAAAAATTTAATTATTGTAGTGGGAGCCCATAATTTAATACGTTTATGTCAATAAATAAAAAAAAATATTTTATAAAAAAAGTACCAAAAATAGTTACGCTTTTTACCCCTTTAACGTCCGAATTTCGGAAAAGTACCAAATATGTATTTGGATTTTTTAAATAAGTTTCAAATGTGATATAAACCTTATTTTTATGTTTATGGGTTTAAAAGATAGATGGGGTGACAAATCAATACCAAAATGCAGGTTTTACCCGTTTACTCCGTTAAAGGTCTGAATTTCCAAAAAGTACCAGACACCTGTCCGCTTATTTTTCTAAAGCACAACGATAAGCATTAAATTTTTTTTTGTATCTCTTTTAATTTTAGAGATATAAGGTTACCGTTTTTGCCCTTTTTTACCCACTAAACATTCGAATTTCCAAAAATCCCGTCTTAGTGGAGAGACCAAGTCCTGGTCCAAATTTCAAGTTTTTGCCTTCAGGCGTTTAGGCTGTGCGATGATGAATCAGTCAGTCAGTAACGTTACAATTTTATATATATAGATAAACGCAGTCTAATTAACACATATGCCAATATCAAGGCAAATTCATCACCAGGTATATGCACGACTACAATAATTCAACAACAAAACAAACAACAGGCATTTGGTTTGTGTAAACGGCGAATTAATATCCTACGCTATCAAAATGCTCCATGTATAAAAAATTACATAAAAATGACGCCGGAAAATATGTACCAAATCTGACAGTGTGGGAAATGGATAAATTCTACCGAATTCGCCACTGCATCCACCTGGTAATGAATCCGCATTGGCCAATATAAATGGAATATTATATTCGCTCCAGTTAAGGTCAGCCTCATACACACCATAAGTAAAGTAAGATAATAAGTATATTTTTTACAAATAAAAGAAGAAACTCTTGATAACAAATGTATTTTCATAAATAAAGAAGTGACCTTTGATAATGAATGTATTGTTAGTAAATAAAGGAATATACATAAACCTTTAAAATGTATAGATTATGAACATAAGATAAATACACTTTCACTTCAAGGTCAACTACAAAGAACCTTAAGATAAGACATATTAATTTTAACAAAGAAATAATATTGTAAATAATAAGATAAAAAAGGTTGATCAAACAACCCTGAACATAAGAAACATATTTTTTAGAACAATGGAATAAAGAAACTAGTATAAGATAAAGAATGTTAGTATTTAAGAACAATAGAATAAAGAAAGTAGTATAAGACAAAGAATATTAGTATAAACACATTTTTTATAATAAAGAATTATGATAAGAAAAATAATGTTATATAAGAAAGATATTTTGTAAATGTAAGTTAGTTTTTAAAAAGATAGTGAAATAAAAGAGACGCATAGTCGTCGGAAAAACATATTTTTTTTTACTCACCAAAATCAAGTGATTATTAATGGGCGATCCTGCCAGGAGGTATCATTAAATTCATACCTTTTTGGAGCGGACCACAAGAATCCTTTTGATGCAGCAAAAGGCCAATATAAAAAACACATAGTGTATAAAAATTTCTTATAAAAGGAATATAGTGTATAAAAATTCCTTATAAAAGGAATATAACGTATGAAAATTCCTTATAAAAAAGGAATTATAAATGATTAATTTTAAAAAACAAAAAAGAGAATTGAAATACGACGAAAACCGTGCAATGGCGACTAATGCGACACAATTAGCTAACTTGACAGCAAGACTTAGCGAGATGGAACGCTATTGTCAAACACTAACAGAAAAAATAAGCAACATCAGAATCAATCCACTGCTGGATCAAACCCCTATAGAAAGACTAGAAGATATATCAACAAGATATAATTCCGCGAATTATATTTCCCTAGAAGTTTTTAAAGCATTACCAACATTTGACGGGAAACAATCTGAATATAGAGCTTGGAGAGAGGATGCTTCCAGATTAATGAAAGACATCGATCAATTCAGGTGGGTTACTCTGTATTGCGATGCGATAGCAAATGCGATGCGAAAGCAATCTTATTTACATTGTTTTCGCATCGCATTTGCTTTCGCATCGCAATACAGAGTAACCCCCCAGGACACATAGTCGATATTCAGAAGCTCTATCTATTATAAAATCGAAAAGAAGAGTTCAAGCTTCAGACATACTAATAAATAATAACACACCATTTAATTTTGAAGCCATACGCAACAGATTGGACTATACGTATGCGGACATGCGCCCACTCTACGTATTACAGGACGAACTGAGGAGAATTACGCAGAATAGATCATCTCTGTCAGAATACCACGACAGGATAAACCAAGTTCTCAACCTCATCACATCAAAAATTGCGATGTCTGGTGAACAGCAAATCGCAATAGATGCTATGACCAGGAATGCGAAAGATGAAGCGGTACGTATATTTGTCGCAGGCATCACAAATGCGTTCGTAAGATCGACCCTATATGCTAATACCCTCGGTGACCTAGAACATGCATACGCTATAGCCAGGACTATAGAACATGACAACCAACACCAGAACCTACGGCTGTCATACGATCACGGGTACAACCACAGAAACCATCATGATACAAAAAGGGAACAACAACTCAACCACCATCCGCAACATAATAGACGTCCCAATTTTATTCAACAAAAACCACTGTTTCCAAGAAATCAGAATCAACAAACTAATTATCAACAAACTAATTATCAACAACCAAAACCCGTCCCTATGGAAACGGACTCAAGGCAAATCGTACAGGTGCATAGGAAAACCAATTCACCATACAACTCCCAGAATCAACCCTTTGCAAATAACCAGCCTTGGAAAAGAGAACACAGCGGCAACTATTACACGAACAAACAACAGCGGATCAACCACTTACAACGAGAAGACAACTCTAGCATGTATCCAGAACAGGAACAAATGGTAAATAATTTAAGATTAGACCATTTAAACTAAGAGATGGGTTGCCCTACCTTACATTAACTAGTGATATATCAAAAAAAAATATGAAATTTTAATTGACACAGGCGCAACCCATAATTATATAAGTGCAAAGTGTGATTCCTCACCTAGAATAAAAATAGAACAAATAAAAATTAAAACTATACACGGTTACTCGATGATAAATACTAAAAGAATCATTAAACTAATGAATAGGGAAATAATTTTTTTTGAATTGGAAAACATTGAATCATTTGACATGATTTTAGGATTAGAAGGATTAAGAACACTAAATGCTGAAATAAACGTTAGGGACATGACTTTAACAACCATGAGTAGTGACAGTCAGCCTAAATTGAACTACATTATAGGAAAAGAAAAATATAAGCAAGAAATAGACAGAATGATGAAAGAGAATAATGGCATAGGACCACTACCTTTCACAACTACTATAGAAGCTACTATTAGGACAAGAAATGAAGATCCAATATGGACAAAACAATACCCATACCCAATAGCTGACAACAAATTTGTCAATAAAGAAATAAAAAAACTTTTATACGAAGGAATAATACAAAAGAGTAATAGTCCATACAACTCTCCAATATGGACAGTCCCCAAAAAGGGTACGGACGAACAGGGGAAACCAAAGAAAAGAATGGTCATAGATTACCAGAAATTAAATAGTAACACAATCACAGATAGATACATTATCCCAGATGTTAACATGACGCTACAGAATTTAGGCAAAGCTAAGTATTTTACTACCTTAGATTTAGAATCAGGTTTTCACCAGATAAGAATCTCTGAGAAGGATATTGAAAAAACAGCCTTTTGTGTTAACGGTGGCAAATATGAGTTTATCCGTATGCCTTTTGGTTTGAAAAATGCACCTTCAATCTTTCAAAGATGTGTAGATGATATACTAAGGGATTATGTAGGAAAATTTGTATACGTCTATATTGACGACGTTCTCATATATTCTTCTTCGCTGGAGGAACATATACAACACATCAAAATAATATTTGCGGCACTGAACAAAGCCACATTAAAAATTTCTGATGAAAAGTCTAAGTTTTTTCAAACAGAAGTAGAGTACCTAGGACATATCATCAGACATAACCGAATTGCAACTAACCCCGAAAAAGTTGAGGCAATAAATAAGTATCCAACCCCGAAAACACTGAAAGACCTGAGAGGATTTCTTGGAATGACTGGATATTACAGGAAATTCATCAAGGGCTACGCAAGCATAGCCAAACCTTTGACTGTACACTTAAGAGACAATGGACAAGTAGGAAAAAATCAGAGTAAAAACACAACTGTAAACCTCGACGAACAGGCGTTAAGAGCCATAGACACCTTGAAAACTTGTTTGAGGGAACAGACAGAACTTTTTCAACCGGATTATTCTAAACCTTTCGAACTGACAACTGACGCTTCCAACGTAGCACTGGGGGCAGTTCTCAGTCAAAATAAGAAACCGATACATTTTTTATCACGAACTCTAAGCAAGACAGAGGAAAATTACAGTACGAACGAAAAAGAACTCTTAGCAATAATATGGTCATTACAGAAATTAAGAAACTACATTTATGGTGTAGCCGATTTAACTATCTATACCGATCATCAATCTCTAACGTTCGCAACATCTGAGAAAAACCCAAACACTAAATTAATGAGGTGGAAGAATATAATCGAGGACTTCGGTGCAAAGCTAGTGTACAAACCCGGCCATTTAAATGTTGTAGCCGATGCCCTCTCAAGGCAGCAAATAAATTCTTCAACAATTAGTACTGTCCACTCAGCCGAAAGCTCACCCACTGAAATCTTTGATACAGTTTCACAACCATTTAATTCATATGCAACTCAGATCGAACTAATACCTAATACGAACATCAATGATACGATAACATACACTACATTCACAAACAAAACAAGACATAAGATACATTTTACTGACGAAGAAAACCTAATCGAAGAATTAAAAAAGATACTCATACCGGGAAAAGTAACCGCGATACACACAAATGCTGAATCATTGTATGCATATGGTGAGAAAATAAAGAATACATTTAATGGAATAAGATTTGTTTATACACCTATAAAATTACAAGATATAATAAATTCAGAAAAACAAATAGAAATCATAAAAGAGACTCACGACAGAGCACATCGGGGATATAGGAATAATGTAAAGGAAATTTATGAGAAATATTACTGGCCGAATTTAAAAAGAGAATGCAAGGCGTACAACAAAAAATGTGTGGCATGTCTTTTCGGGAAATACGAGAGACAACCTACAAGGGAACCATTAAAAGACTCCGACAAACCAACAGAACCAGGTGAATATAGACATATACTTCAACGAAAACAAAACATTCTTGGTCGCTATTGACAAATTTTCGAAATACATAACGTTAAGAGAACTTGACTCAAAAGAACGAATGAGTGACAAGATAAAAGAAATACTCACAAACAACTACCCAGATTGTAAAAGACTAATGACTGATAACGAACGCTGTATGTCGACCCCAGCCGTAAAAGCAATGTGTACAAAATACGGCATAAGAAAGATAGAAACACCAGTTTATAGATCGACATCGAACGGACAAGTCGAGAGAGCCCACAGCACTATATCAGAACTAGCCAGGATATTTAAACAACAATAGCAGACGAAATCTATAAAACAGTACGCGAGTTAAATAACACAATCCATACAGTGACAGGATTCAAACCCAGAGATATCATTTTCAACAGGATAAAGTACGACAAGAGTGATATATTCGAAAAAATAAAGAAAGCATCGGAAAAAACATTGGAAAAATTGAACCAAGGCACCAAACACCGAACCTTCTCACCAAATGAACAAATCCTAGTGAAGATAAAAGGAGTAAGAAAAAAGAACGACGCTAGATATATCAAATACATCGTGAAAGAAGACCGTGAGGACACTGTCTTAACTACGAGGGGTGTAACTGTACACAAGGATAATATCAAGAACTACACAATTAACGAAGATGAATTTCTTCCTGATATTACTCGCGGTGGTCGCACAAGCAATCAAAGCAGAAATAAAAATAGACAACCTACAAGGCAAGAAGTATATTCTAACAAAGACAGATGATGTATATATATTTGACGAATACACATACCTCTTCCATGTCACCAGCATAACAAGAATACTTACTCCATATAGACAAATTGTCACGACAAACTACGAACCCACTACTCAAGAAACCATCTGGATAAGAAAAATTGAATTAATAACAGAACAACTCAACGCACATAAACGTCATACAAGAGCTTTGATCTTTCTGGGATCCGCACTCAAATTTATTACAGGAACACCAGACCATGACGACTTCATCAATATGGAAAAAGCTATAAATAAATTAATAGATAACAATGAAAAACAACGACATGTCAACTCAAGATTCGAAAGACTAATTGAAACAATGCAAGGCCAGACAATAGAAAATCACCTCATCATTGAACAGGTACACGATGAATTATTATTACTCGTCAGGGCAATTTATGCCGCTAAAAATGGCGAATAATTAACAGAAGCCTTAAGCTTGAAAGACTTAGAAGAAGTCATACAACATGAACTAATTTCAGCCCCCATAATAAACATTTTAGAATACGCCGACATATACACAGCAGGGACAGGAGAAATACCATAACCATAATTCATAACTATTTACAAATACCCTATACTAAAAAAGGACTGTAAACTTTTTAAAATAACGCCCATAAGTTTTAGGCATGGGAAGATACAGACAGATGACCAAATCGCCTTATGTGACACAGAATACGTTCGGGTAAACTAATGCAAGAATTTTTTAGGTAGAAATATTTGCCAAACAAATAACGAAACAGATACATGTATACTTCCACTACTGAATAATAGGAAAAGCACATGTAACGTCATACAGGAATATAATAATGCACTACTTGTAATCGACGAAGGTTTTATATTACTAGACGGAAACCACACAGTCAACAATGTTACTACTACAGGTATAACTTTAGTCACATTCACAGATATTGTTGAAATAGACAACAAGACATATAGGAACCTTCACGATAGAATAAGACAAACAATACACATGAACCACGACGAAGACTTTGCAATCATGAATATACTCACATCAGACAAAGACAATGCATTTAGCAATATCGACTCAATGAAAAAATTCAGCATTCCATTTGAACAGCATCCCATCAGATCAATTTTTTATACTATACTTTTTCTTACGACGCTATTACTAATTATCTTCCTTTTAATAAAAATTATGTCATGCATAAAAGAATACAGACGTATATCAGTAATCAATAATTTCAATAAGGCATATCAAATATAATTACAACGAATTAGGAAAGATCGGGGCGATCTTGTTTAACATAGGAGGGAGTTAAGGTCAGCCTCATACACACCATAAGTAAAGTAAGATAATAAGTATATTTTTTACAAATAAAAGAAGAAACTCTTGATAACAAATGTATTTTCATAAATAAAGAAGTGACCTTTGATAATGAATGTATTGTTAGTAAGTAAAGGAATATACATAAACCTTTAAAATGTATAGATTATGAACATAAGATAAATACACTTTCACTTCAAGGTCAACTACAAAGAACCTTAAGATAAGACATATTAATTTTAACAAAGAAATAATATTGTAAATAATAAGATAAAAAAGGTTGATCAAACAACCCTGAACATAAGAAACATATTTTTTAGAACAATGGAATAAAGAAACTAATATAAGATAAAGAATGTTAGTATTTAAGAACAATAGAATAAAGAAAGTAGTATAAGACAAAGAATATTAGTATAAACACATTTTTTATAATAAAGAATTATGATAAGAAAAATAATGTTATATAAGAAAGATATTTTGTAAATGTAAGTTAGTTTTTAAAAAGATAGTGAAATAAAAGAGACGCATAGTCGTCGGAAAAACATATTTTTTTTTTACTCACCAAAATCAAGCTATTATTAATTCCCCTCAAGGAGAATTAACAACTAGATGTCACTATTGCCTCTGTTGGTTTTTGGTCGTGTTCAAGGCGAATTTATTTAAGGTGGGAGAAATGGCGAATTCAAAAATTCGCCATACCAAACGATTGTCAAATTTTGTAATATTTCCTTTTCTATTAAATTCGTTGTTTAAAAACTAATTTGATATTTTTTGTAAATTAAAATTTAAATAGAGCTGAGTAGACGTTAATATTTCATGCCAATTGAAAGACTCTCGTGTGTGAACAAAGAACAAATTTTGTGCGACCTAAAATTCATCTCGTGTGTGAATGCTCATTGTGGTTGTGAAAATATTCAAGATAAAGAAGCACCGTGAAAAAGAGAAAACATTAGTGTCTTTGTTATGAAAGTATACAAAACGGAAAGCAAATATATTTTCAGGTTTTAGTGGAAAATGATATATGAAAGAACGCTTAAATTTAATAATATGTAATAATATTTAGTATTTACGGCATATAATTCGAAAATAAAATGATAAAACAATTTTGCGTGTGCTTATATATTCTGTATATTTTTTTTTTTTTTTGATAA
Organism: Lypha dubia; assembly: GCA_947311025.1. Taxonomy (NCBI): domain Eukaryota; kingdom Metazoa; phylum Arthropoda; class Insecta; order Diptera; family Tachinidae; genus Lypha; species Lypha dubia. The sequence continues at coordinate 57,655,516 of OX371261.1, read as the reverse complement.
TTTTATTATTTATTGAATCTTTAATTATTTAAATTAAATTATCAATAAGTTTTTCAAATCTTAAATCTAAAAAATATTAAATGTAAGTTTAGCCAATGCTAAACAAAATTTTTAATTACAACGGTTAATTTTTGTTGTTTTACATCTCTCGTGAACGGCTGAGAAAAAGAGTATCCCTTCTTTTCAGCCGGGTGTGGCCTCTATAATGAAGAATATTGCGCGCAAGTGGATTTGGGTGCAACTCAAGTTTTTTTATATATTTTTTCGCGTGTTTTGAAAATACTGTATTCACCAACGGAACGTCTAGGTCTTTATGAATTCGGTGGTTTCTGACATACCAGGGGGCTGCTGTTATTGTACGTAGGATTTTATTCTGTCGCCTTTGAATTCTTTCCACATTCGATGCTGAGGCAGTGCCCAATAACTGGATTCCATAGGACCATATTGGTTTCAGGATCGCGTTGTATAAGAGAAGTTTACAAGTTTACAGTCATTTGGGCTGCTTTTAGTTTCATTTGTGTTAACTTTGCGTCTATATGCCATTTCCATGTTAAACGACGATCAAGATGAACGCCTAGATACATATTTGACCACAGTGTGTTGTGGTATAGTCTCGGTGTTAATTTTTATAGGCGGGCATGTTTCCCTGCGCAACGTAAAAGTGACGTGTGCACATTTCTGCTCGTTAACTTTTATACGCCATTGTTTGAGCCATTTTTCCAGTTTGGATATATATTCTTGTAAGTTGCGGGAAGCTTCTACAGGATTTTCGTGAACGCTTAGAAAGGCTGTATTATCCGCAAATGTTGATGTATGAATGTTACTGCTTAACGATAAGTCAGAGGCACATATTAAATAAGGTAAGGGTCCGAAGATACTGCCTTGAGGGACTCCGGCTTGAATCGACTGCGGAGGGCTTAAAAAATTGCCTTCCCTAACTACAAATTTACGTTTCATTAAATAGCTTTTTAAAAGCTTTACGATGTTTGCTGGTAGATTTTGTGTTAATTTGTTGAAAAGACCTTCGTGCCATACTTTATCGAAAGCTTGTGAGACATCAATAAAAAGCGCAGAGCAGTATTTCTTTTTTTCAAAAGTGTCTCTAACAACATTCACAAGTCTGTGAGTTTGTTCAATTGTGGTATGTTGTCTGCGAAAACCGAATTAATGATCTGGAATACATCCATTACTAGTCACTATAGGCATCAGCTTGCTCATATACAGCTTTTCAAATAGTTTTGAAATGTTAGACAGTAAACTAATAGGCCGATAGGATTCAACCTTTGTATGATCCTTGCCGGGCTTTGGTATCATAATAATTAGCAAAACCTTCCATTCTTTAGGATAGTGTTCTAGGCGTAGAATACTGTTAAAAATTAATAGTATTATTCTTTTTGCAGTGTAAGGCAATTCTTGAAGCATTTTGTTGCTTATTTTGTCGACACCTGGTGCTTTTCTGGTGTTAAGACTAGTAATAGTATTTTCAATCTCCGTCATGTTAAATCTCATCGGTATTTCTGGTAAAGAGACGACTGGTGGCAGTTCAACAATATCAGCAGAAATATTCGGAGTGAAAACTTTTTCTAAGTGTTTAACAAAAAGTGCACCTTTTTTCGGCATCAGTTTTTGCCCAGTCACCATTTGGGGCTCGTAATGGGGGTTTGCATATCACCGGCCTTTTTAGTCCTCTGGCTGCACGCCACAGTGAATAATCTGTTTGTGGTGTTGCATCTAGCTCTTGAAGGAATTTTTGAAGGGAAGCTGCTTTTTGAGTTTGCAAAACTTTCCTAAGCTGCTTGGTACACTCATTAAGCCTTAATTTTAGCTGGGGCGATCTGTAGCGCTGCCATTCTCGTCGAGCTCTCCGTTTTTCAGTCAATAGCCTTTCTATATCTACAGAAAAAATATTGTTAAATCTCACTGGTTGGTTTATTTCATTTGAAGTAGCATTAAAAGCATCTTGTTTAACATGCGCTTCAAACAACCTGAGAGAATCGTCTATGTCTGAAGGTGTTCTCAGCGGCATTTTTTCCGAGCAATGAGCACTCAGATATTTTCTGTATTTCATCCAGTTAATACGTGCAGATGTCGTCGCTAAATCACATGTTGTGTGTGAGTAAATAGTGACAATAGTAGGCGAGTGATCTGAAGACAAATCCAGAGATGCTTCTACTTCAATCATTTCGCTGGGCACGCCTTTCATAATCTTAAAGTCGATAACATCAGGAATTTTTTGACGATCCGTTGGCCAATATGTTGGCTGACCACTTGAAACTACATTCAAACCCATTTTTGAAATTGTGTCAAACAAAACACGACCCTTAGGACTGATTAAACGTGAGCCCCAAAAAGTGTGTTTAGCATTGTAGTCGCCAGCTGCTAGAAAACGGGGCCCCAGTGTTGTATAAAATGCGGTATATTGACTCTCTGAAATTGAAAACCTGGGAGGAGAGTAAACAGATGTTATCACAAGCTTTTGATAAAAATTTTCAATGCAGATGTTCGTTGCTTGAAGATATTCTTCACGAAGGTCATTTAGTAGGTAGTGTTTTATTCGAGTTTTTATTAGGATTCCAGAGCCACCACAAGCTCTACCTTGAGGATCCTTGGTGTCGTAGAAATTATATCCACTAATTCGAACATAGCTTCGGGACGTCAAGTGAGTTTCTGAGATAAGCATAACATCGATTAATTTATCCAGAAAAAAATATTCAATTTCATTTTTATGTTGGCAGATGTCGTTTGCGTTCCAAAAACAGATTCTTAAGTTCATGGTTTGTTCAATACAGCCTGCAACAAGGTAGACTGCATTTTCAACAATTCCTGCATCATACAGGACATGTTGAGAGTGAATGTATTTACTGTTTGTATAAGGATCTCTATTGAGGCTTCAATACTAGTGCTGGCAAAGTATTGAGTATTGGGTACCGAGTATCGAGTATTTGCCCTTTCTTTTGGATACTCAATACTCAAAAGTAGTTACTCAATACTTTCAGAGTTGTATTTTCAAGCAGTTGAGTGACTAAAATAGTGTGTAAAAATACATCACTGTACAGAAAGACAACAATGTGTAAGCTAAAAAATTAAACCAACCGCCGAAATAAAGCTGTCAATAAAATAGAACAACCATAAAAAAGTATTAATTTTCCAAAGAACCCTTATATGCATAACTACATTTTTTTGAGAACAATTAAATTATTTCTTAAGTTGTTAACGTTGAATTAAAAGTTAGCTTTACATTTATTTTTGATTTAATAATAAAAGACACACAAAACCAATAATAGTGAAAATCTATTTTTAATTTTTAAATAAACTACTTCAATTTGCAGATAAAAACTATGCATTACAAATTCAAAAAATCCGTTAAAAGTATCGTGTAGTATTGAGTACCCAAATGAAAAGTATTGAGTATTATTGAGTAATGAAAAATAGTAGAATTTGCCAGCACTAGTACCCACCACACAATTTTATTCATCTTATATCGGGAGAGCTGTAACAGTTAAGGGTCCTTAAATCAGCTGGAGACCACTTTTAAAATAATGTGCGTAATCGGGCGCCAAATTCATAACATTAAAGCTGGGGGGTTACTTCAAACTATGGTGAGTCTTGAAATTTTAAATAGGTTAATTTTCAGAAGAAAGTTTTATATTTTTAGTGTCTTAAAATGTAACACTTTAAAGCCAATGTATTTATTTTAATTACTACATATATATTTATGTATATATATAGCTTCCGTGAAAATTAATATTCCGTACAAAAATTTTATAGAATTTATTTTAAACACACATGTTAAATTATTTATACATATGTTCATTCAAATGTATATAAAAACTTTTTTTTTTGTTTTTTCTTCAAAACTTATATTTTGAAAACCAATTTTGTTATTTTTCTTAGCATTTCATGATTTTTAAGTTCAAAATATTTTTCGACTTCAATTATACCAAAGTATATCAATATCAAGTATAAGCATCTCGGCAACAACATAAAAAATATAAAATATGATCTCAGTACTTTTTACAGCCGAATTATTTTGGATAGGAACTTGGCCTTATTTTTATATTTATGTTTTTGTGCGGATACATATTTTGTGAAGATTTTTTCATATTTCTTTGTACACAATTTTCTTTAAGTTCTGTAAAAGAATAATTAAAATTTGGTTTTTATTTCAAAATGATTTACAAAAGGTTTAATTGATTAATTTAACACAAAATTTGAATTTAATTAAAACACGAATGCATTTCTCATAAATTAAAAATACTCGCATGCATTCACATCACATAAAAGATTAATTGAATTCAATTTGGAGTGAATTCATTGGTGATTTAAAGAAAAGTAATTTATTAATTCACTGTTTTCACTAGGATTAGGATCATTATTAAAAAAAGTCTTGAATGTTTTAAAACAAATTTAAAAAAGTTTATGATTCGTAGATTCTTTCAAAAAGGAATCATTTTTGCCTTTTTAATATGGAGAAGAAATCTTTGAAAAATATTGGCAAGGTTACAGTTTGCCTAGAAATGAGATGGTATTGTACCTATCAAGAACTTGGTCCTTATTTTGATCTCAGTACTTTTCACGGCCGAATTATTTTGAATAGGAACTCTGCCTTATTTTCACATTTATGTTTTTGTGCGGATATCACTTCTTTTTTCTAAGTTCTTTTTGTATAAATATTTATGTGTACATATTTTCTATCAGCGCCTACCTCTGTACGAAATTTTAGCTTTCTAGCTATACTGAAAGTGCCCCTTACAAAGAAGGGTAGAAAGTTCCCGTTTTCACATTTTTCTGGTTAATTTCCCACCAAGACCTACCTGTGTACCGAGTTTTAGCTCACTAGCTGTACTGGAAGTGCCCAATAATATTGATGAGTCAGTGAGTGAGTGAATATGAACTAAAATATGGACTTTTCACACCTTAATAACTCGGGAACCTTTTCCGGTAGAAGTTTCAAATTTAACCTGTGAGATCAACTCTATAGGAAAACCTTATATGTATTTCAAGTTTCATTATATTATGATCAAGAGGAGCAAAGTTATGAGGGGTGTAAAAACAGCTGGAAAGGTTTTGTGTAAATATGCAACCTGTGTTGCCGGAACTTGGACTGGCGCATTACCTTGCGCCTAGATAAAAAAAAGGCGAACAGCTGTGCTCATGCATGTACTTGCATAACTATATTTTGAATTATACTATCTATGTACGTATCTGTGTAATTAGAAGAAAAAAACAAAACTAAAAAAAAATGTTCCGGTCCTAGCTTCAAATACAATTGTATCATTGTTTTTGGCGTTAAAAAATTCAAAATTTTTTTATTTCGCTTCTAAAATACTGTTAATTTGAAACATTAATTGACATGTTCTAACAATTAATTTGACCGCAGTTGAAGATGTGTGTTTATTTTTTTTTAAAGAAAAACACACACAACTCGTTACTGTTTTAACATCCAAATTAAAGTTATAAACACATTCGCCACAGCAGACTACACGAACACAAGAGTACAAATGCTGGTAGCTACCGTTGAAGCCGTTTAGCCAGCTACTTAATTATTTCTGAAACAACAGATCCACAGTAAACAGCTGATCCTGAATTGTTGCAACGATTCATTTATGTATATTACAGTGGTATATTTAGCGCTTTTACTTTTTTAAACTTCGCTGGGTCGAATTGAATACGGCGAATTGAATTCGCCACTCACATCACTTTGTATGGATTCGCTTTGACATAAACCGAACAAATTCATCTCATGGATCTCTTTTGTCTCCGGAGTTACGGGGTTCAAAACTTATTTTTATTGGCCATAACTCCTTGAATATGGAACGGATATTAGCGATGTGGATATCACTCTAAACTTCTCTAAAATACCTTTAAACTGGTATACAAATTTTTTAAAACAATTTACCTTTGCCTGTTCAGTTTCAACTTTCGTAGTGAACAGACGCGTTTTTATAATCGTCGCAACTGAATATTAAAAAAATATAAAAAAATAATTTTTCAAGTCACAAAAATATAAAAAAAACAAAAGATTTATTGAACAGTTATTTTACTGGCTTTATTTTATTTTTTGCTTGTGTGCAATATATATAAATATTTGCATACACAAACTAATATAAGTGAAAATATAAAAAAGAGAACTCTGATGAGTTCATCTTCTGATAAAAACAACAATAATCCTACAAGCAGTAGGAATGTACAATATACAACTTTAGTTGCTGATGACGACAATAAAAAAAATGAATTAAACAAAAACCTGAATTTAACAGAAAACACAAATACTCGTGTGCGATCATTATCTCTGAACATGTTAAATAGTGATCAAGAAGCAACAACAATTGCACCCATCAGCAAACTTGTCAGCTTAGCTGTACAAACAAACAAACAAACAATAAGTAACAAGGTGACCAACGTGCACAAAATGGTGGATGCGGTGAGTACAATAAATGATAATAAAATTCAAACAGGAATGGACAGATACATAACCGTGTTAAAAATAAACAAATCGATGTTATGCTTATCTCAGAAATTCATTTGACGTCTCGAAGCTATTTTAAAATTAGTGGATATAATTTCTACGATACTAAGGATCCTCGAGGTAGAGCTTGTGGTGGCTCTGGAATCCTAATAAAAACTCTAATACTACCTGCTAAATGACCTTCGTGAAGAATATCTTCAAGCAACAAATATCTGTATTGAAAATTTTTATCAAAATGTTGTGATATCATCTGTTTATTCTCCTCCCAGGTTTTCAATTTCAGAGAGTCAATATACCGCATTTTATACAACACTGGGGTCCCGTTTTCTAGCAGCTGGCAACTACAATGCTAAACACACTTTTTGTTGTTCACGTTTAATCAGTCCTAAGGGTCGTGTTTTGTTTGACACAATTTCAAAAATGGGTTTGAATGTAGTTTCAAGTGGTCAGCCAACATATTGGCCAACGGATCGACAAAAAATTCCTGATGTTATCGACTTTGGAATCTCGAAAGGTGTGCCCAGCGAAATGACGGAAGTAGAAGCATCTTTGGATTTGTCTTCAGATCACTCGCCTACTATTATCACTATTTACTCACACACAACCGCAAGACCAACATGTGATTTACCGCTGACATCTGCACGTATTAACTGGCTGAAATACAAAAAATATTTGAGTGCTCATTGCACGGAAAATATGCCATTGAGCACACCTACTGACATAGAAAATTCTATTCGGTTGTTTGAAGCACATGCCAAACAAGCTGCTCTTAATGCTTCTTCAATTCAACCAAATCAACAAGCGAGATTTAACAAAATTTTTTTTGCAGATATAGAAAGGCTATTGACTGAAAAACGGAGAGCTCGACGAGTATGGCAACGATACAGATCGCCTCAGCTAAAATTGAGGCTTAAGGAGTGTACCAAGCAGCTTAGAAAAGTTTTGCAAACACAAAAAACAGCTTCGCTGCAAAAATTTCTGCAAGAACTCGATGCAACACCATCAACAGATTATTCGCTGTGGCGTGCAGCCAGAGGACTTAAAAGGCCGGTGATATGTAAACCTCCAGGAATTTTTTGACGATCCGTTGGCCAATATGTTGGCTGACCACTTGAAACTACATTCAAACCCATTTTTGAAATTGTGTCAAACAAAACACGACCCTTAGGACTGATTAAACGTGAGCCCCAAAAAGTGTGTTTAGCATTGTAGTCGCCAGCTGCTAGAAAACGGGACCCCAGTGTTGTATAAAATGCGGTATATTGACTCTCTGAAATTGAAAACCTGGGAGGAGAATAAACAGATGATATCACAAGTTTTTGATAAAAGTTTTCAATGCAGATGTTTGTTGCTTGAAGGTAATCTTCACAAAATTCATTTAACAGGTAGTGTTTTATTCGCGTTTTTATTAGAATTCCCGAGCCACCACAAGCTCTACCTCCAGGATCCTTGGTGTCGTAGAAATTATATCCACTAATTCTAAAATAGCTTCGAGACGTCAAATGAGTTTCTGAGATAAGCATAACATCGATTTGTTTATCCTGAAGAAAATATTCTATTTCGTTTTTATGTTGGCAGATGCCGTTTGCGTTCCAAAAACAGATTTTTAAGTTCATGGTTTGCTTAATACAGCCTGCAACAAAGTAGACTGCATTTTCAACATTTCCTGCATCATACAGGACATGTTGAGAGTAAAAGTATTTACTGTTTGTATTAAGCTCTCAATTGAGGCTTCAATACGGCTAAAATTAGACCCTGGAGCTTCGCTTACTGGTACCGGTTTTTGCGCTGTATTGTGGTTACTTTTTAAAATGTTAGCGTATGAAAATTTATTATTAGGTTGTTGCTGAGCAATAGTCGCGTTTGAGTTCAATACGTTTGAATATTGTTGTTGACTGGTAGACGGTTGAGGTAACTGAGGGTAGCTTAAAAGTGTGATAGGCTGAGCGGGGATAATATTTTCTTTTTTGTGCGAGGAGCGTTTAAAAAACGAGTAAAGAGGGCAGCCTCTATAGTTGGCAGTGTGATTTCCGCCGCAATTGCCACATTTTTTCGCCTTGGGATCACCTTTTGTTTTGTCACAGTTAGCGGTACTGTGTAGCTCACCACATACAACGCAGACTGTAGGCAACTTGCAATAAGTTTTCGTGTGCCCAAATTCTTGGCAGTTCAGGCATTGGATAAGTCCAGCTCTTTTATGTGGCTGCTCAACTCTCCGGTGTAACAAATACTTTAGATCATAGATTGGATGGGATTCATTTATTTTTATCTTTATGTCACCTGGCTGTAACTCGACTCTAAATATTGGTTGGGGGATTTTTTCTCTATTTTTGATGTTTGAAACATTTTTCACCTTGAATCCACTATTTTCAAGGCCAGACTTGACCTCTTCTGGATCCACACTAGAATCTATACCTTTTATTACAACGGTTAGACCTTTAGCACTCTTAAGCTGATATGTATAAAAATTTTTATTTTTAGTCTCAAACACTTTCGACACTTAACTCAAAATTGCAAGAAATTGCAATTAGTATGATTTGCAAGTGTTTTAAAAACTCGATGTTAACATTTGTTATAGATGCAAATAATTCCGGATTTGAAAATGCTCTTCGTGCAGTATTGCCTTCGTTGGTTGAGCCAATCCCATTACTTTTTGGCTTATGGACATGAAGACCCATTTTCTGCCAGAATTGTTGTTGAATTTCACTTTTTCTCTGTTGTAGTAGTAATTTGTCCTCAGCACTTCGAATTTGCCATTTTTTAATATGAAGTCTATATGAAAGATTAACAAATTTTAAGCATCGAATCCATGCGTTTAATGGGCTTATGCCATACTTTAATGAATTTGGTTTTGGCTGAAACACCAATGAACTTAAATCATTTATTGACAAAAACTGCTTCGGATTCCCACCACAAATTGGGCACGACTGAGAAGACTTTGTTTCCGTAACCACGTTCAGGACTTTCCCATCAATTGAAGTCATAATAAGTTCATACTTTACTGATATCTTTCTACCATTTACCAAAAAATATTCTAAAGGCTCAAGATTTTTTATTTTCACATCCAAATTGTTTTTTTTTTTTCAATATATGCTCCTTGGTTTCCTTTATAAATTCAATTTTAAGTGGTCGGCAAAAACGAACCGATTGAGGTGTTCGATTAATCCAAACTGTTGCATAATGAGACGTGATTATTTGCAGTGGTATAACTGATGTTACAAATAGCGAGTTATCTAAGCTTTCTGGGGCGTTGATGCTAAATATTTGTTTGAATGAACTTTGCCCAGTGGAACCGTCGAAAACATAACTTAAAACCAAAGTAACTTCATTCAGCTAAGGTATTTGCATTAAAACTTCTTCTTGGCATGACAAAATTCTTTTTGCAGTATGGTTAACTAAGCTCTGCAAGGGAATTTGTGCTGATGATTCCGTTACCGTTAATCCTTCAGGTCGGCATTGCAGTTTGCACTCTGGAATTTTTTGGTAATGTGGATAAATATCACAGTTTCGTGATTTGCTCATTTCATTACTGTTTATGTACTGTTGCTTTGTTAAATTATTCTCTATCAAAAATAATAATGCTTCTTCTGCGGAGAGTGGTAATGGTTTTTTTTCATGTCATGTTATAACTTGTCTTATTTTAGTAGCCCTAGATGGTGATGAAGCTACATCCTTTAAAACAAAATTTAAGTCATTTGCTTTTGCATGAGCTGATATTGAAGCAGCATGAACCAATAATTTGGTATCGTGTCCCTGTACGGACGATATCTCGGAAGCAAGTTTTCGTTTTTGCCGCATACTTCCATCGCTGTATCCAACATGAGGACGACCTCTTTTTTTCCGACATCACTTTCAGAGAATTTAAATTCAGTCTCATTCGATAACCATAAACTTTCGTATTTTCAAATCTCTTTGCACATCTATGATTCTTGTTCCACTTTTGGTTAGCATATGAACCAAAATTGTTAATTTTCTTTTTAATTGTTGCCATACATTCTTCATCCACACTTCTATTAAATTTCGTGAAAATCCAGTCGACAACAATTGTAGCATATCGGTTATTTTGTAACCAAAAATTGAATTTAACGCAATTTGGGGCAATTGGTTATTTAAACACATGAAAGTACACATCATTACCTTTCTCCACATGTATAGTGTTCCAACAATACGACCCAGTAAACAAAGTACTACTCAAAGAAACACACGGTCGACAACCAAAACTACACAGAAAAGACGAAACACTTTGTCACAACAAAATATTAACTACAACAATATTTTTATGAAACTTATTAATAACATTTTTTTAACGTACCTGTATTAATATTTTCCATTTTAGAAAATTTTGTTTTAGATTATATAGTTTGTTAAACAATAGTTTTAATATCAGGCACAATAAAGCGGAATATGACAGAATAAAGCAAACCAAAAAAACGTCAACTTTGACAGCTTGGCTTTAAGTCATGGGTTGCCGCCCGATTCTGATTTTTTATTTTTGGGTATTTGAAAATGTGTAGTACAAAATGCCATTATCAATTTTTTAAAATAGTTCACTGTATAATTGGATTTTTTGCCTCAAAACGCAGTCATTTGACCCGCAGTGCAACCGCCGAAATAAAGCTGTCAATAAAATAGAACAACCATAAAAAAGTATTAATTTTCCAAAGAACCCTTATATGCATAACTACATTTTTTTGAGAACAATTAAATTATTTCTTAAGTTGTTAACGTTGAATTAAAAGTTAGCTTTACATTTATTTTTGATTTAATAATAAAAGACACACAAAACCAATAATAGTGAAGATCTATTTTTAATTTTTGAAGAAACTACTTCAATTTGCAGATAAAAACTATGCGTTACAAATTCAAAAAATCCGTTAAAAGTATCGAGTAGTATTGAGTACCCAAATGAAAAGTATTGAGTATTATTGAGTAATGAAAAATAGTAGATTTTGCCAGCACTATTCAATACGACTAAAATTATGCCCTGATTCTTCATTTACTGGTACAGTTTTTTACGCCGGAATCTGGTTACTCTTTAAAATATTAGCGTATGAAAATTGACTATTAGGTTTTTGTTGAGTAAGAGTCGTGTTAGACTTTAAAACATTTGAGTATTGATTATGGCTAGACGACGGTTGAGGCAACTGTGGGTAGTTTAAAGGAGTGTTGGGCTGAGCGGGAGTAGCATTTGTTTTTCTGTTCGACGAATTTTTAAAAAGAGAATAAAGGGGGCAACCCCTATAGTTGGCAGTGTGGTTTCCGGCGCAATTACTACATTTTTTTGCTTTGGTATCACCTTTTATTTTGTCACAGTTAGCGGTACTGTGTAACTCGCCACATACAACGCAAACGGTAGGCAACTTGCAATAAGTTTTGGTATGGCCAAATTCTTGACAGTTCATGCATTGGATAGGTCCAGTTTTTTTATGTGGCATCTCAACGGTAACTCTTCGATGCAACAACTATTTTAAGCTATAGATTGGGTGCGATTCATTTTTTTTAATTTTCAATTCGCCTGGCTGTAGCTCGACTCTAAAAATAGGTTGGGGGATTTTTTCCCTGTTTTTAATGTTTGAAACATTTTTCACTTTGAAGCCACTATCTTCAAGGCCAGACTTTATCTCTTCCGGATCCACGCTTGAATCTACTCCTTTTATAACTACTGTTAGGCCTTTAGCACTCTTCAGTTGATATGTATAAAAGTTTTTGTTTTTGGTCTCAAAATCTGAGACAATTTTTCTATAATTATTTTCTTGTGTTACCTGAATTTTAGTTTCGTTGATTTTGCCGCGCTTAATTGGAGTTACATAGAACTCATTTTCTCCAATTAATGAGATAAGGCTTTTTAAAAGTTGGAGTTCTGTTCTCTTAAATATATCGGCGGTGGCTTAGTGGACTTTGTTGTACTTGTGTCTTCATCGACTTGTTCATTCAAAATCGCAAAACGATTTTCAGAATGTTTAATATTATTTTTCCCATCTTTGAGCATTTTCGCCGTTGACGCCATTTCAGCTGATTTGGGACTTCTTCCCCTTTCTAGCACGGTTATGTACCTGTCCATACCAGTTTGGATTTCATTATCACTATTTTCACTCACTGCATTTACAATTTTGTGCACGTTGGTCACCTGGGTATTTATTGTTTGTTTGTTTGATTGTACAGCTAAGCTGACAAGTTTGCTGATGGGTGCAATTGTTGTTGCTTCTTGATCACTATTTAACATGTTCAGAGATAATGATCGCGCACGAGTATTTGTGTTTTCTGTTAAATTCAGGTTTTTGTTATTTTTTTTATTGTCGTCATCAGCAACTAAAGTTATATATTGTACATTCCTACTGCTTGTAGGATTATTGTTGTTTTTGTCAGAAGATGAACTCATCAGAGTTCTCTTTTTTTATATTCTGTATATAAAATTTATATCATACGTACATATACATATGCTGTAAATTTGCCAAATGGTGGTGGTTAAGGTATATTAATTATCAGGTAGTTGCATTAGCTAAAATTGACATCAGCTGATTGATTTTTTGTTGTCAAAACTTTATTGTGTTTTTATAAAAATATTGTGACATTTTTTTTATTTAATTAAAATTTAAGAAATTGAAAAAAAACGCGTGAAAAATTTTTAAAATTTAATTAAAATTAAAAATATCGATTACAATGCGTGTACGTAGTGTCTGCAAAAAAAATTGCAAAGGGGAAGTAAAGTTGTTCCAAGTACCCAAAGAAAAGCGCCTGAGAAGTTTATGGAGCAAAATTTGTTTCAGGAATTTCACACCAACTTCTGTTTTATCTAGCTCTCACTTTTTGCCATCAAGCATTTTACATGCTGGAAAAAAGGTAAAGTCTAATCGTGAATTGTGCATTTGCATCTTTAACATTTTCCGTTGCTCCAACAACAGCATTTACAATACGTTCAATATTGTGTTGTTGCAAAATATCTTGGAAAGGAGGATACATAGACTTTCTTTAAATTTTACTAAGAATTTTTCGATACATACATATATTTTTGTTTTCTTACCTTTCCTGTAAAAATATCCTGTAATGAAGCAACATTCTTCTCCAATGCCTCTACTACTGGTCATTTTTACGTATACATATATGGGCAGTATTCTTTTATGATCTAATTCCACTTTTCGATGCAGTTTAATTATCATAACTCCAGCCTTAAACAAATGCATTTGCAAAGGGAGGAAATTGTTTCATAGTACCCAAATAAAAGACACATCCTTTTAGATTTTATACATACATACATCTATCAACACCTTTTTGTTTTCTGTATTGTAAAAAATTTTAAATTACATATAATTTTATTTTAGGCAATTGTTTTTTTAATTTAATTTTTGTTTTGTTTACACATCACATTTTGACAACAGCCAAGTTTTTACACTAAAAAAATGCCTGTTGTTTTTGTGATGTTGTATTTGTTTTAGGGACAAGACTACCTTATTTAATATACCTTGGTGGTGGTTTTTAACTAACATACACACATACATCCATACATAGTTGATAAATTCTGATATTTTGCAGATCAGTGAAAACCAACTTAAATTAATTAATTATTAATATTTTGAATGTGAATTATATAAATATATGGATATTTAATTAGTTTTGTGATTTATAATTTTAATTTGGATAAAAACACAGCACAAAGAAAAAAACCAAAACCCGCTATTGTATGAGTGCATACAAACATGTATGCCAAATCTTCCGTCTCGAGTCACTTCTGTATATTTTGTGAGGGTGAGCGCCAACAAATTTACTCATTTATGAATTCTTAAAATTATTTCAAGTATTTCATTCAGTTTCAACTCTCGCAGTGTACAGACGCGTTTTATAATCGTCGCAACTGAATATTAAAATTATAAAAAATTTAAAGTCACAAAAAATACAAAAACAAAACATTTATTAAACAGTTATTATACTGGTTTTATTTTATTTATTTTTTGCTTGTGTATACATAAATATTTGCATACACAAACTCTTATAAGTGAAAAAAACAAGAAAACTCTAAATGAGTTCATCTTCTGGCAACAACAACAACAATAAACCCACAAGCAGTAGAAATGCTTATTTAACTTTTGTTTCTGATGACGACAATAAAAAAATTGAAATAAGCACAAACCTGAATTCTACACAAAACACAACTATTCGTGCGCGATCATGCTCTCCATACATGTTAAATAGTGATCAAGAAACAACAACAATTGCACCTATTAGCAAAGTTGTCAGCTTAGCTGTACAAGCAAACAAACAAACAATAAATACCCAGGTGACCAACGTGCGCAAAATGAATAATATTATGGATAAAGTAAGTGAAAATAGTGATAATAAAATTCAAACAGGTATGGATAGATACATAACTGTGTTAAAAAGGGGAAGAAGTCCCAAATCTGCTCAAATTGCGTCAACGGCAAAAGTTCCCAAAGATGGGAAAAATATAAAAAATTCCGAAAATCGTTTCGCGATTTTAACTGAACAAGGTGATGAAGACACAACTAATACAAGTTTGAGTAAACCACCACCTATTTATTTAAGAGAACAGAACTCCAGCTTTCTGGTAAAAAGCCTTATCTCGTTAATTGGAGAAAATGAGTTTTACGTAACTCCAATCAAGCGTGGGAAAATTAATGAAACAAAAATTCAGGTATCTAAAGAAAATAATTACAGAAAAATAGTCTCAGACTTTGAGACTAAAAATAAAAATTTTTATACATATCAGCTTAAGAGTGCTAAAGGTCTAACCGTTGTAATAAAAGGTATAGATTCTAGTGTGGATGCAGAAGAGGTCAAGTCTGGCCTTGAAAATAGTGGATTCAAGGTGAAAAATGTTTCAAACATCAAAAATAGAGAAAAAATCCCCCAACCAATATTTAGAGTCGAGTTACAGCCAGGTGACATAAAGATAAAAAAAAATGAATCCCATCCAATCTATGATCTAAAGTATTTGTTACACCGGAGAGTTACCGTTGAGCAGCCACATAAAAGAGCTGGACCTATCCAATGCCTGAACTGCCAAGAATTTGGGCACACGAAAACTTATTGCAAGTTGCCTACAGTCTGCGTTGTATGTGGTGAGCTACACAGTACCGCTAACTGTGACAAAACAAAAGGTGATCCCAAGGCGAAAAAATGTGGCAATTGCGGCGGAAATCACACTGCCAACTATAGAGGCTGCCCTCTTTACTCGTTTTTTAAACGCTCCTCGCACAAAAAAGAAAATATTATTCCCGCTCAGCCTATCACACTTTTAAGATACCCTCAGTTACCTCAACCGTCTACCAGTCAGCAACAATATTCAAACGTATTGAAATCAAACGCGACTATTGCTCAGCAACAACCTAATAATAAATTTTCATACGCTAACATTTTAAAAAGTAACCACAATACAGCGCAAAAACCGGTACCAGTAAGCGAAGCTCCAGGGTCTAATTTTAGCCGTATTGAAGCCTCAATTGAGAGCTTAATACAAACAGTAAATACTTTTACTCTCAACATGTCCTGTATGATGCAGGAAATGTTGAAAATGCAGTCTACTTTGTTGCAGGCTGTATTAAGCAAACCATGAACTTGAAAATATGTTTTTGGAACGCAAACGGCATCTGCCAACATAAAAATGAAATAGAATATTTTCTTCTGGATAAACAAATCGATGTTATGCTTATCTCAGAAACTCATTTGACGTCTCGAAGCTATTTTAGAATTAGTGGATATAATTTCTACGACACCAAGGATCCTCGAGGTAGAGCTTGTGGTGGCTCGGGAATTCTAATAAAATCGCGAATAAAACACTACCTGTTAAATGAATTTTGTGAAGATTACCTTCAAGCAACAAACATCTGCATTGAAAATTTTTATCAAAAACTTGTGATATCATCTGTTTATTCTCCTCCCAGGTTTTCAATTTCAGAGAGTCAATATACCGCATTTTATTCAACACTGGGGTCCCGTTTTCTAGCAGCTGGCGACTACAATGCTAAACACACATTTTGGGGTTCACGTTTAATCAGTCCCAAGGGTCGTGTTTTGTTTGACACAATTTCAAAAATGGGCTTTAATGTAGTTTCAAGTGGTCAGCCAACATATTGGCCAACGGATCGACAAAAAATTCCTGATATTATCGACTTTGGAGTTATGAAAGGTGTGCCCAGCGAAATGATTGAAGTTGAAGCATCATTGGATTTATCTTCAGATCACTCGCCTACTATTATCACTATTTACTCACACACAACTGCAACATCAACATGCGATTTACCGCTGACATCTGCACGTATTAACTGGCTGAAATACAAAAAATATTTGAGTGCTCATTGCACGGAAAATATGCTGTTGAGAACACCTACTGACATAGAAAATTCTATTAGGTTGTTTGAAGCACATGTTAATCAAGCTGCTCTTAATGCTTCTTCAAATCAACCAAATCAACAAGTAAGATTCAACAACATTTCTTCTGTAGATATAGAAAGGCTATTGACTGAAAAACGGAGAGCGCGACGAGAATGGCAACGTTACAGATCCCCCCAGCTAAAGTTAAGGCTAAAGGAATGCACCAAACAGCTCAGAAAAGTTTTACAAACACAAAAAACAGCTTCGCTGCAAAAATTTCTTCAAGAACTCGATGCAACACCACAAACAGATTATTCGCTATGGCGTGCAGCTAGAGGACTTAAAAGGCCAGTGATTTGCAAACCTCCGTTACGAGATTCGAATGGTGACTGGGCAAGAACTGATGCTGAAAAAGGTGCTCTTTTTGTTAAGCACTTAGAAAATGTATTTACACCGAATATTTCTACTGATATTGTTGAACTGCCACCAGTCATCTCTTTACCAGAAATACCGTTAAGATTTAACATTGTGGAGATTGAAAAGGCCATCACTAGTCTTAACACCAAAAAAGCCCCAGGTGTCGACAAAATAAGCAACAAAATGCTTCAACAACTGCCTTATATTGCAAAAAGAATTATACTATTCATTTTTAATAGTATTCTACGGCTGCAATACTATCTATCTGCAATGCAATTCTACTATGCAGAATGGAAGGTTTCGATGATTATTATGATACCAAAGCCCGGCAAGGATCATACGAAGGTTGAATCCTATCGGCCTATTAGTTTATTGCCCAACATTTCAAAACTATTTGAAAAGCTGTATATGAGCAAGCTGATGCCTATAGTGACTAGAAGCGGATGCATTCCAGATCATCAATTCGGTTTTCGCAGACAACATAGCACAATTGAACAAACTCACAGACTTGTGAATGTTATCAGAGACACTTTCGAAAAGAAGAAATATTGCTCTGCGCTCTTTATAGATGTTTCTCAAGCTTTCGATAAAGTATGGCACGAAGGTCTTATACATAAATTAACGCAAAATCTACCCGCAAACATTGTTAGGCTTTTAATAAGCTACCTAAGTGAACGAAAATTTGTAGTTAGGGAAGGCAATTTCTTAAGCCCACCGCAGTCGATCGAAGCCGGAGTTCCCCAAGGCAGTATCTTCGGTCCATTACTTTATTTAATATATGCCTCTGACTTACCGTTAAGCAATAACATTCATACATCAACATTTGCCGATGATACAGCTTTTCTAAGCGTTCACGAAAATCCTGTAGAAGCTTCCCGCAATTTACAAGGGTATATATCCAAATTGCAAAATTGGCTCAAACAATGGCGTATTAAAGTTAACGAGCAGAAATGTGTGCACGTAACTTTTACGTTGCGCAAGGAAACATGCCCGCCTATAAAAATTAACACCGAGACCATACCGCAACACACTGTTGTCAAATATCTAGGCGTTCATCTTGATCGTCGTTTAACATGGAAATCGCATATAGACGCAAAGTTAACACAAATGAAATTAAAAGCAGCCCAAATGAATTGGCTTATTGGAAGAAATTCTATACTAAGCCTAGACTGTAAACTACTATTATACAACGCGATCCTGAAACCAATATGGTTCTATGGAATCCAGTTATGGGGCACTGCCTCAGCATCAAATGTCGAAAAAATTCAAAGGCGACAAAATAAAATTCTACGTACAATTACAGCAGCTCCCTGGTATGTCAGAAATCATCGGATTCATAAAGACCTAGATGTTCCGTTGGTGAAGACAGTATTTTCAATAAACGCTAAAAAATATATAAAAAAACTTGAGGTGCACCCAAATGTACTTGCGCGCAATATTTTAAATTATAGAGGCCACACCCGGCTGAAAAGGAGGGATACTCTTTTTCTCAGCCGTACACGAGAGATGTAAAACAACATAAATTAACCGTTGAAATTAAAAATTTTGTTTAGCATTGGCTAAACCTATATTTAATATTTTTTAGATTTAAGATTTGAAAAACTTATTGATAATTTAATTAATAATTAAAGATTCAATAAATAATAAAATTATCACAAAAAAAAAAAAAAAAAGTATTTCATAACTTCTTGCTGTCAATATTTAAATGGTACCTTAGCTGAGTGGTATGCGCGTAGACTGTTAATCCAATGACCAGTGCTTCAAGTCGCAGCACAGCATCGGTGGAAAAAAAAATTGGAAGAAAAATTTATTGCAATATTACTATTATCCCGTTTATACGCACTTTTTATTTGCAAATAAGAGTGGAAAGCGTTGCCGTATTACTTTTTTATTGTAACTTAAAATGTTTCGAAAACTATTTGCAAACACGGTTGCCAGATTTGACGATCTATCGTCATTTTAACGATTTCAGATGCCAAAAAAGGCAGTTTGACGACGTGACGATTTTGGTCATAAATTTGACGATTTTCAAACAATTATAAGTTGGCACCGTTCTATAGAACATTGACACTACCATGATGTAAATAAACAAGGTGACAGCGCTACAAAAGCTGAATATTTTTTGCTCTACTTATTAGGTCGCTTCAAATGTCAAAGAGCTTTTTTTCTGGTTATATTTTTGAGCATACTATAACTACAAAAACGTTGGCTCTTAGAACAACATATAGCTTACATCTACAATTTCAACGGTCGGCTAAATAGGCCTCTTGATGTTCATAATTTATCAACTGTTATTAACATACATTCATTTTTGTCAATATTTTAAAGCACGCCAAAAACTTGAACTTGAATAAGTGAGATTATTCCTATGTACATACGTATGTATGTATATTAAAATTGTTACACAAAATTTATGAAAATGGAAAGTGTGAGATCATTAAAAATTGTAGAAAGTTTTACGTAGAACTGTGTGACCAAGTTTTATTGAGATTTGACTTTGAAGACAAATTCAAAGCATTAAGCTAAATTAATCACTACAATCTTATAAAAAAATAACAATTCAAATGATATTCTTAAAGTATTTTCACAATTTGTTAAAGAACGTGAAAGACAGGCAATTGAATCTGAATTGAATCCGAATACGGACATAAAACTCTTAGATTTTTGGAAAAATATTTCAGAGATGAAAAAAAAACTCTGGTGTTTTATTTCCCACGTTAACTAATTTTATTAAACAAAATTTGGTTTTACCACATTCTTCGGCAAATGCAGAAATAGTGCATAGCCAAGTTAATTCAATAAGACAAAAGTTAGAAATCGGTTAGAGAAAGCTTCTTTGGAGGCAATTTTATATACTAAAGATCATTTAAAATAAACAAGTGTAATTGTTTTGACATGAAAGTAGTACCTGATTTAATAAAATGGTTCAACTCCAATATATATGTTTAATTTTTTTTTTAATTTTTTAATTGAAACGCAAATATTATCACTAATTTCTCTAAAAATTTAAACTTGCTAATATTTTGTGGATATGGTATGTAGCTATTGTATTAAAAAATGCACAAAACACCTGTTTATACTTTGTTTCAACAGCTGATCTCTTTATTGATAAGAATTTACTTTATTGTATATAAAAATCCTTGAATTTTATTTGTTATATTTGTTTAATTCACAAGCTCGTATTAACGTCATATGTGTTGTCTAATCGTATAATTATACAATATTGTATTTTTGTTGTTGGTAATTTTCATACAAAAGTGTGTTATAATTATACGATTGAAAATTATATGTTTTTCAATTGTTATATTGAGGCCGGTTCTGGGAATATTCTATTTGTTAAATTAATTTGTAAAAATATTTGTGATAAGTAACACCAGAAAATACATTCTTCTTAATGATAAATATTTACATGATTCATTTCAACTTAATTTTCAAACTTATTTAATCAAAATTGCTTGTCGCTAAAAAAGTTACTATATTTAGCGTCAAATTATAATTCCCACACCTGGTTTCACACCTTGATATAAAACTGACATTTAAATTTTTTGATATTAAACTGACATTTAAAATACGACAAAATAACGATACAACAAATTTGCCTGTTCACAAGCACATAAACAAATATCGTCATAACTCGTCAATTATGTTTTGTTAAATAAATTCAATCTTTTATTTGAAAAAATTGTGATTTTATATTCGACGATTTATTGACGACTTCGGAAACTGTTTTGACGATTTTACGCTAAAAATTGGACGAATTCGGACCCATTTCATCTGGCAACTATGTATGCAAATAAGATGTGTGATGCTACCAGATGACTATATATTTACTGCGTGTCATTACAAAAAATATAACAATATTTCTGAATGCTATTTGCGTATAAACAGTGAGTTAAGTTTTTGCAAATAATTTTATTTGCAAATAAGAAATGCGTATAAACGGGGTATATAAAACTACTGAATATAGAATTGAGAAAATGAAATATATTTTCTTATGTATACTATTTAACTACACTTTGACTTATTTAAACTAACTTAAAACAAGTAATGCAAAGAAAAACTGACTACTCCCTAAGACATCGCAATGTTAAAAAAAGTTAGTTATTTCCATACATTAAAGTTAGTTTAAAGTTAACTGAGTTTCCGACGGGGTACCTAGCGAATATATAGTGTTAAGTAGAATTAATTGTAATAAATTATATTTCTATGTAGTATATGTATAATAATAATAATAATAATAATAATAATAAGAAATAATATAATTGTTTATTGTATTTGTGATACACAAAAAGAGAGTATATGTACATACATTATACATACTTATGTATGTACATACTTCTGTTATCCTCGTTGCTATACATTTTTGCTGTCTT
Organism: Lypha dubia; assembly: GCA_947311025.1. NCBI lineage: Eukaryota > Metazoa > Arthropoda > Insecta > Diptera > Tachinidae > Lypha > Lypha dubia. Next base: position 57,633,931 of record OX371261.1, on the reverse strand, counting down.
CTTTGTCTCGTGCTGATGTTGTTGTTGTTGTGTCTGTGTTGTAAATTTATGTTTTTGCGTCCCTGTTGTTTCTTATTGCTTCTATGTCACTCTGCACTGGCTTTGGCTTGTTGAATATGTAGCTCTGTGTAGGTAACTCGTTGGTTATTGTTGTTCGTTGTTTTATTTTAATTTTTACTTATGTTCCTTTTTTTTTTTTTTTGTTGAATTTTTTCACATTTTGGCTCATACTCTTTTGATCGTTTTCTTTGTAATTTGTGTTGTGTCTAAAACTAATAACGTTTTTTTCATATTAAATTAATTGTCTGTATCACTTGTGTATTTGTATGTATGAGCTGTTGCTATGTGTGCTTGTTGGTTGTTTCAATTTGGTTTTTTTTTTCTATGTTTTAAATTTCATTCAAAGTTTCATTTTTCATTTCGTGTTTTTTCAATTTTTTCAGTATCCCTTTTTTTTGTTTTTATTCTATTTTTTTTTCTTTTCAACTGGTTTTTTTCAATTCGTTTTTTTTTTATTTTTCTTTGCAGCTTCTTTTTTTCGTTTTTTTTCTAATATTTTCTGTTCAACTGGTTTTTTTCCGCTTTACATTTTTCGTTCATTTTTCGACGTTTTTTTTTTTAATTTTTTAAAATGTCTTTTGACGGGACTGTACTACTTTTTACAGTTTTTTGTACAGTTTTAATTGGGCTTTAATATTTTTTCTTTCCATCGACAAATATGAACTATTTGTAAGTAACCATACATGGAAGTAATTAAATAAATTGACTAATTAATATGCGATTTCATTGGCATTGACTTATAAACAATGCCAATTAAATTTTTAGCATTATCAATTTTTTGAACAATGCTAATGCTTTTCAACGAAATAATTTCATTATTAGTTAGTTAAAAAGTAAAAGCATTACAAATAATCAATGCTAAAATTCTTCAAAAGCATTATCAGTATTAAACGTCAATATTATTTTACATATTTATTAACATATATGTATGTATGTGTATGTATTAAAAAATGTACATAGCTTGTTTTGTATTTTAATTTATAATTTTATTTTTTCAAAAGCTGATGTGACCATTTTTTTTTTATACAGATAGTATTAATTATTTTTTATCAATTGTAATTAGTATTTCAAAGCTTTCATTGTTTTTTCATTATAAATAGTAGAAAAATTATATGTTAAAAAAAAGCAATGGCATTTATCGGTACTGATTTTTTTTTTCATTGTAAACGTTTAAAATAATGCCAATGAAAAAGTCCCATGTATGTATGTAACTATGTATGTATACAACAACACCTTTCAACTAATATTGTTGAATTTTGTTATACATACATATGTACATTTCTTTAAATGCTGCATGCACTTTTCAGCATTTATAAAGAAATAATGGACAATTCTCTTTTTAAAAGTTTTGTGTAAAAATATTTTTACTTTGGTTTATACATAATTTTTCTTTTGACATTTTTTTTTTTTTTTAGTTTCACTAATTTCTTTTCATGTTAAAAGTCTTAGAAAATTTTGGCATTTATTTTACATATGTACATATGTATATCTGAAAAAAAACTCTTTTTATTTTATTTCTTCATTAGTTTATAATATTTTTTGTCAGAAGAAGCGGAAAATCTAGTTGCAAGCGATTTGAGTGTGTTAGATTGACTTTTTATTTGCAACATGTTCTAATTGTATGTACATACATATTTAAAAATTTACATTGAACTTGTTGGGTTTATTTTACAATCTATTTCCACTTTTATTATTATCATTTGTTTCACATAATTATGCTGGATGTTTTTTTAATAGTAATTAAACTGAAAATTTATTGAATTTATTTATTTATTCACTTTCAATTCGTATATTTTTGTACAGTTTGTCTGTAAAAACTTGTTTTTTTTTTCATCCGTGTATATGTACTAATGTGTTTTTGTTGTAATCATTGCATTAACATACACATTTTTTCGTTGCAGCGTCATCCATATTGATTTGTTCGGCGACTTTTCGTGAATTTTTATACTTTCACTATCGATTTTTACTTTTAAATAAAGTAATTTAATTTATGTTTTTTAGAATTTAATTGTTTATTTTTACACTTTAATTTGGTTTTGTTTATTTCCTTTTGTCCAATATTTTAAACAATAAGGTTTTTATCTACCTCAATCTACACGTTTTTGCAAAAGTCGATTTTCTTTCATATCTTCCTGTCTCGGTCACCATGTAATGTAATTAAAAGCCTTCTGTAAGTTTTAATGTCTCAGTCACGACTGACTTCAATTTATTATTTCTTTGTTTTTAAAGGCTGCTTTAGCCGACCGTAAAGGCTGCTTTAGCCGACCGTAACTCTAGAAATGTAAATGCTGATGTGTCAGCTGATTGCTTCTGTTATATGCAAAAGCTATGAAAATACTTACTTGACTGAAATGAAATGTTGCCGTAACGTACCAACCTGCAGAAAATAGAATTTCATTACGAGGTTACGTGACAATTTTAGACAGTGATGGGATGGTTGTATTTTGAATTGCAATGGGGCAAAGAAGTCCTTTGTTGGGAATTTTTTTGTTTTGACTAGTATTAGTTGAATGAGGGTCGTTCATATTTAATGGTGTAGCTGGTACTCTTAGGAGATCGCATGAGTGGCAAATTTATAGTTGTTTTATAGTTTTATTGCCATTTTGTTACTTACTTGTTATATAAATATGTAATTTCACATTATTTTTTTATTTTGTTTTCAATTGAATTATCTTCTATACATTAACTTCATTTTGCTTAACAGATTTCTAACATTATATATTTACACATAACTTTATAAATGAATTTGAACGATAACCTAGGTCCTGTAGTGTGTAATAGCCTGTATATGGAATCTCAATTGCGTTCGTTTCATAATAAGTTAAATGTCGGTCATATGAACATTCAAAGTTTTAGAGTTGGTAATTGTAATACTAAGTTGGATGAATTAAGGACAGTTCTAGGTAATGATTTGTTTAATGTTATTGGTATTACGGAAACGTGGTTAAAGGATGATACTTCGTCTAGTGCAATCTCTTTTCCGGGATATGTTCTATGTCGTAGTGATCGACCTAGTCGCCGAGGAGGTGGGGTGGCTTTTTATGTAGCTTCGGGAATCAAATTCAAAACAATTCATGTGAATACTAATTATGGTGTTGCTGAATCTTTATTTATTGAAATTGACTGTTTTGGGCGAAAAATTTTGCTAGGTGTTGTCTATATTCCTCATGGCACTGGTGAGAATTTTCAGATCTTTGAGGAGGATACTTCTGACTTGTTTGTAAGGTATTCAGATAAAGTTGTGATGGGCGATTTCAATGGAAATATGTTTAATACCTTGTGTGCTGCTAACATGAGGGCTATGTTCAGCAGGTTGAATGTTTCATGTCATCACAACTCTTTGCCTACTCACCAGTGCGTAAGCTCTGGTAGTACTTCTTTGATAGATTATTTTCTTTTGTCGCCTTCAATGTCAGTTTGTTCGTCTGGACAAGTTCAGATACCGGGAATTTCTCGTCACTCTTTTATTTTTGTGTCGTTAGATATTGATATGGCACCTGTTGTGCAACATGCTGAGTTCTATGACTATAATAGCGCCAATATTGCTTCGTTTATTGATGTTTTCTATTCATGTAACTGTGATCTTATGTTTAGAACTGCAGATGTAAATGAAAAGGCGAATATTTTGTTCAATGCATTGTGTAGAATGCACTCTTTAGTACCTAAAAAGAAGATTAGAATAAGGGTTCTTAGTAATGATTCATGGATGAACTCTGTTGCCGTTCAGTACAGTCTATCAATTCGTGACACTGCTTATCGGTTTTTTTTGAGAGATAGATCGGAGAGAACGTGGAAAGTTTTTTGCAGATTGAGAAACCGTGCGAAGACCGTTATGCTGTAGTGTGTTTGACTAACCACTACTGCATGCCGTCTGCATGCAGCAAGTGAAACATAACACTTTTGTTATTGTCCACATTCCAATTGTATGATCAGAATGTATTATGCTGATCATGCATATTCCCACACATACTTTGTGTATGTGTTAGTTTTAAGACATAGAATATTGTAGCATTATTAAGATTGAATAAGAAATAATAATTAAGTTAATAATTGTATCACAAACTGGACAGTCGCACAAGCGGCTGTCCAGAACTTAAATAAAATGTTAACATTCAATAAAATTACATATATATAACAATGTTAAATAAATAAATTGGCGATCCTGCCAACGAACAATATATATAGCATTTAGATTCTATTCTGCCTTAGTTAAAAATTATTAAATATAGAAATTAAAAAAAAAAAAAAATTAATAATGTTAAAGAAACAATAAAAAAAAAATATATATAATAATATATTATCAACTTTAAACAACACATATATAACAACAATCAAATTTTAAACGACATTAATATGAAAGCAGTAAATTAATCATGGTCCTGTCAGTGTACAATAACATCTTCTAAAGATACCCTCAGAAAATATGGAAGTGTGGTGCAGGTTCAGCAGATTTAATATTTCGGCAAAATAACATGGAAGAATTCTAACAAATAGAGTACACCTCAACCCGATTTATAAACAGCAACTCATGGAGTAGCAAGTAACAGAAAATTTTGGTGACCACAACTGTAAACTACAGCAATTACAACAAGATAATGGGAAACGCACCGGAATATTACCATCAAGTAATGTATTAATATATTTGTGTTTGAAAACGTTTATATAAAATACTAAAAGTTTAATTAATTAATTTAAATAAAAGAAATAAAATATTAACAATATAAAGAAATTGATTGAAATATTTTAACTTTGCAAATGAAAAATTAATTTAAATAAAAGAAATAAAATATTAACAATATAAAGAAATTGATTGAAATATTTTAACTTTGCAATTGAAAAATTTAAATAAAAGAATTATAGTATGACCAATATAAAGAAATTGATGAAAATATTTTAACTTTGCAATTGAAAATTTAATTAAAAGAAATAAAAAGTTAACAAAATAAAGAAATTGATTGAAATATTTTAACTTTGCAATTGAAAAATTAATTTAAATAAAAGAAATAAAATGTTAACAAAATAAAGAAATTGATTGAAATATTTTAACTTTGCAACTGAAAAATGAATTTAAAAAAAAAAAGAAGCACTTGCAGAAAACAACATTGAATCACTCGATTCATATTCATAATTTTGTTTTAAAATTTATAGCTTTAATTATTGATGGCAATAAATATTTTGTAAACTCCTAAATTTCAAATGTGTGGTTTATGTTTTGACTTAATGTTTAATGGAATTCTATTGTATTTGAAGAAGAAAGAAAAAGAAAATATATATAAGATTTATCGCTGAGATACTTACGAGTCCCTCCAGTCGATAATATCAAAAATAAATTAAAATTATAACTAATATATGTGTCACTGAGAAACTCACGAGTCCCTCCAGTTGATATATACATTTTGTATCAGAAACATTTTTTTACTTTAAAAAAATAATGTAGGAATTAAACTTTTTTCAAGAAATAAATAAAATATAAATAAATTTATTCTACAAAATGTAAGAATTAATAAAATTATTAACATAATAATATTTAATAAAAATAAATTTGTATAATTACTATATTTATAAATTGATTCACTAGCCATTAATATTAATGAAATAATTTTTATGATCATGCTTCGAATTTTGAAGAATAATATGGTGAAATATTCCATAAAAATATAGAAATTTTTTTTTTGAAAACCTAATAACAGATTTTTCTTTTGAATACAGTTTTGGTAATACCATGATATTTTTTTTTAATATAAAGTAATACTAATAATAAGAAGTATATTGACTTCGAATTTTGAAAGATTTTTCAAACATAATTATTATCGGTTGGTTTAGAAATAAATATATGAGGCGATAAATGCCCATGAGCACTGTGAAGTACCTAGACTACTTCACTAAATTAATAATGAAAATAAATGAAAATAAAAAAAAGGGAAAGCGAGTACTTTCCAAATTTAAGTTGAACGACAAAATTATAAATAGAAACGTAGACTTAGGTCACCACTTTCTAAAGCTTGAAAAAGTAGCTGATAATATTGCTCTGACAACATTGCGACTTTCACTAGATGATAGTACGCTTAATAACCTAGGAATGAATATTGAAAACCTTCAAAGAGAAAGGTATTGAAATCTTGCAAGATGCAGATATAACTATTGTGCTCACACAAAAAAAAAAAAATAATTAAATAAAATCACCACCGATCAAAAAAAAAGAAAGTAAATGAATAGAAGTATGTGAATTTGAATTAAAATTTTGAATTTAGAAAAGAAATAAATAAAGGTAAAATCGAAGTATGATACATTTAAAATCAAAGTATATTGTTTAAAATGAATTTTGTTTTTGCATTAGTGAAACAAATTTTTTTGAAATACGTCCATTATAGGCCAATTTTTAACGGCTTTGGAAAAAAAATTTTTTTTTAATTGCATAATAAATAATTAATATGAACAATGTGAATGAATAGTTAAGAATTTTTTTTAAGAGAAAAATACAATTTTTTCATGCATGCATGTAAAAAAAAAAAATTGGCGCCAAATAAACATTAAAATATACCCAAATAATCATTAATACAACCAAATAATCATTAAAATATATCCAACAAATAAAATAATACATATATTTACTTTAATTTTTTAAATTTTTTTAAATATATAATTTTTACTCTATTTTCATAATTTTGTTATATGCAAAGTTCTTTATCTTTATATATATTACATATTAATTAAAATATATAACCCTTACTTTAATTTTTTTATATAATTTTTGAGTATGTTTTATTGACTGTACAACATCTTACCAGCTATATTAAGCCCACAATTATTAGTAATAATCCTATATTTTTTTTTTATATATAATAAAATTTTTAATAATATATGAATTAACATTTTCTAAAAAGGGAGGGAAGGTATATTCCCTAAAAATCCCTGTAATTTTTAACTTTATAATTTTTTTATTACTGGTAAGAATAATCAACTCAGTATTGATTATTCTTTCTGAAAAAGGGAGGTGTAGTGTGTTTGACTAACCACTACTGCATGCCGTCTGCATGCAGCAAGTGAAACATAACACTTTTGTTATTGTCCACATTCCAATTGTATGATCAGAATGTATTGTGCTGATCATGCATATTCCCACACATACTTTGTGTATGTGTTAGTTTTAAGACATAGAATATTGTAGCATTATTAAGATTGAATAAGAAATAATAATTAAGTTAATAATTGTATCACAAACTGGACAGTCGCACAAGCGGCTGTCCAGAACTTAAATAAAATGTTAACATTCAATAAAATTACATATATATAACAATGTTAAATAAATCAAAACAAAAAACATCTTTTCATTATTATAACAATGCGTAATGCCAAAAAAAAGGGCTGATTTTGAGATGATTAATGAAATGACCTCTAAGCAGATTTGGAATGTGCTTCATGCAAACGGTCTTAGTGATTCTTGTGATCAATCTGTGGATAGTGTTGATGTTGAAGATCTTAATTGTTTTTTTGCGTCGAATCAGCAGGATGGGTCTTTTGACTTTTGTCTTCCAACGGGAGTAACAGATTTACGTAGATTTTCTTTTCGTGCTGTGGATTTTGCAGAGTTGAATGAAGCTCTACATTCCATTAAATCGAATGCTGTTGGTTGTGATGGTATACCGGTCAAATATCTTAAGTTAGTTTTTCCGATTGTTAGTGATTTTATTCTCCATTTGGTTAATAGTATTATAACTACATCATGCTTTCCGGATGGTTGGAAGTTAGGTAGGATTGTTCCTATCAAAAAGACAGGGTCCTCTGTGGGAATGGAAAATTTAAGACCAATATCAATTCTTCCGACTCTTTCTAAGGTGGTTGAGATTTTACTAAAGAAACAACTTGTTTGGCATATAGATCATAATTTACTTCTTAGTGACTCTCAGTATGGTTTTACGTGTGGCAGGAGCACAACTTCACTTTTGCTAGGTCTAACTGATAAGATTCGTCAATTAGTCAGTGAGGACAAGGTTACTATTCTTTTGTCTCTTGATTTAACTAAAGCGTTTGACAAGGTGGATCATAATATATTGATTAGAAAACTGTATCAGACATTTGGATTATCGGTAATGGCTTGTAGACTTATTACTTCCTTTCTTAGTAATAGAAGGCAATATGTTTCTATTGTCCGGAGATACTCTGGAGTTTTGCCTGTAAGAAGTGGAGTGCCTCAAGGCTCTGTGCTAGGGCCGCTACTTTTTATTATTTATATTAATGATATATTTGATTGCCTTGGTTTTTCTTCCTGTTTCTCTTTTGCCTATGCAGATGACTTGATACTTATGTTTAGTGGTGAGCGACAATTTTCTGATGTATTACAACAAGTTGTAAACTACTGTGTTGATAATGTATCTGTTTGGTTTAATAATAACAAACTTTTTGTTAACCCTAAGAAGACGAAGGCTATGTTATTTGGAGCTCCATTATTGGACTTGGCTATTGTCTTTGATGGAACCGTTATTGAATTTGTTGATAAGATTTATTGCTTAGGGTTATGGCTCGATAGTAAATTAAGTTTTGAAAGACATATTAACCATGTAATCTCTAAGGTTAATTATTCTTTGCGGCGTTTATATAGTATTAGGATTTTTTTGCCTGTGCATATTAAGTCGATGCTTGTTCATACAATTGTAATGCCTATTTTTTTGTATGGGCTTGAAGTATATAGTGGTTCTAATAGTGCTGCTTTCAGGCGACTAAATCTGCTTTTTAATAGGGTTGTCCGGTATCTCTACTGCATTAATATTCGATGTCATATTTCTGAGTATGTTTCTCGCTTTATAGGGTGTTCATTTCTCATTTTTGTAAAATTAAGAGTTCTAGTGTTTTTTTATAAAATGTTTAGGAGTGGGAATGTTTTGTTTTTGAATTCATTTTTTAAATTTGGTAGGTCGAGGCGTAACTGTCAGATTCTTATTCCAAGATTGACGTCTAGTTTGGAGCGTTCTTTTCATGTAAGAGCTGCACGTATGTTTAATGCGCTGCCAAGTGCTTTAAAATCCTTTGAGCTGTCTCATAATGTTTTTATAATAAGAGTGTTAAAATTTATTCAGGAGAATAATGTTGAGTTGTGATTTATTTTTGTTTAACACCTGTGCTCCTTCTTATCATATCTCATTATAATTTCTAGATTCTGCCTTTGAATGTTCTCTTTTATTTTTTCTTTTTGTCTGCAATTGAGATCCATGTTTGTATATATTCTTTTTTCTTTCTTACACTTACAGCTCTATTATTTTAGGATCTAATATTTAATAAACACTTTTTCCCTAATTCCGAAAATTTTAAATGCATTTGGAGTCTGTTTTATGAAATATTTGTACTGGAATCTTCTACTAAACACATTTGTGGTCATTTTTATTTTTTATGAATAATACCAACTATATTTATTTTTGATTTGATTTTACCTTTATTTCTTTTAAATTTATGTAAATATGGATTTCTTTAATGAATATTGTAATTATTTGAGTTGAATTTTTTGACCATATATGGCTCTATGAGCTCGGTTAATTTTTAATATTGATAGTTAAATAAATAAATAAATAAATATGTACACATGCATGCTTTATTAAGTAAAGAAAGTTTTCTAAATAATTTTTTTTTCAATATCTAGCAAGAGACTGTACCGATCGTTTGTGCTTATATATTTTATTGTAATGAATTTGATAATTGTTTAAATTATAGTTTAACATTCATTTCTATGTATGTACATCATAGTTTTGATTACTAGTGTTACTTATGGCCAATAAATGAGTGGATGATAATGTTTCATTTATTTTTAAAACTCGTTTAAATGAAAAATTTTGTTTTTCATTGCAATATTAAATCAACATTAAATAGCCAACGTTGTGTATTTAAACTTGGTTTAAGTTATCCAAATTGAACATATGTTTTCGACTGCTTGTTCTTCTTGTTTGAAAAAAAGCAAATAAAATATTTGTGGCTGCTGACAAGTTGCATAAAATTTTGGCATCTTTTTTCGCCATTACCCTTTTAATCGTTCTGGAAGTTGCTCTTATTCTTTTAAAACATTTCAACACTTCTTAATTATTCTTATTTATAGCTAAAATAATAAACTTTTTTTTTTAGATTTTTCTTTATTTGCTCTAGTCAGCTGTTTTTTTTTGGGAAATTTGTGGGAAATTTTTTATATTACGTAGTGCTACCATATTTTCATCGTAATTAAATAAGAATTTTAAGTTTGACTGAAAAAATGAAAGTGTGTTTAAACTAATTTTCAATTTTTATGAAAATTAGCTAAAACTATAATTAAATATCCACTCATTTATTGGCCATTATTATTTAAAAGATGTTTTTTGCATACTTAAATGTATCTATGTATGCACATATGTATGTATGTATGTAAATAAGTACAATATCAAAACAATGATGTACATACATATATAGATATGAATGTTAAACTATAATTTAACCAATTATCAAATTCATTACAATAAAATGTGTAATAATATGATTCGGGTCCTTTTAAATAATATCGTACTATTTGCGAACAATCGCAAATATTGTAAACATTTGGAACTTCCATCAACGTTTGGAACAGCTGTTTTGTATATTATTTATAATTTTCAAAGTGATAAAAAGTTGCAATAGACGACAAGAAATTAATACTACTGGTGAAGCAAAATGAACAATAAGAATTCTCCGGGGCACAAGATTTCGAAGAAGAACAGAAAAATATGATTTAATATGTTTAATAAGAATTTTTGTTCTTTTTATGTATGTATGTACATATATCTGCATGTCTGCACATTCATGTATCACGTGACACGTTTTTAAGCATTCTATAACTACAAAAATGTTGGTTCTTACATTACATCAACATTTAGCTTACATCTACGATTTCAACCGTCGGCTAAATAGGCCTTTATTGGTTTCTTATATCTAAACATGGTTGCTTATTAGCTTACTAAATACAGTGTAGTATGTGACCAACAGTGCATAAATTGCTGTGCACTCTCAGGTCGGTAGGCGTTAACCGCCGTTGACAAACTTTTTTAAATATGGATTATCAAATAGTTCGTGGCCTCACAACATTAAAATAATTAAAATGTTAAGTAGGACAAAAATTATCACTTAAAGATGTTTAAATTTTTCCAAAAAAATTTTGTAACTTTTATAATGGATAAAAATAAAATTTAACTTAATTTACGATAATAAAATTGTAAAATTATATTAAATTTTAATTAGAATAAAATAATTAAAGTAAATTAATAATTACATTTTACTTTTTAATAATTTTAAGACAAATAATATACATAAAAATATTATTAAAATGGAAAAAGAACAGTCAAAAGTAATATATTTACTGTTAATAACTATCCACACAAAAACATAAATGTGAAAATAAGGCCAAGTTCGTATCCAAAAAGTTTCGGCCGTAAAAAGTACTGAGATCAAAATAAGGACCAAGTTCTTGATAGGTACAATTCCATCTCATTTCTAGGCAACCTGTAAGCTTGGCAAAATTTTTCAAAGAATTCTTTCCATATTAGAAAGGCAAAAAATTTTTGCCTAGCTTACAGGTTGCCTAGAAATGAGATGGAATTGTACCTATCAAGAACTTGGTCCTTATTTTGATCTCAGTACTTTTTACGGCCGAAACTTTTAGGATACGAACTTGGCCTTATTTTCACATTTATGTTTTTGTGTGGATCTCACTTCTTTTTTCTAAGTTGTTTTCGTATAAATATTTCAAATTTCAGCTTTCTAGCTATACTGGAAAGGCCCCATACAAATAAAGGCACCCAAGTCCCCCCAGGTAAAAAGTGCCCGTTTAAAACTTATTTTTGTTAATTTCTCTGTAGGACATACCTGTGTACGAAATTTAAGCTTTCTAGGTCAACAAAAAGTGCCCAATACAAAAAGGGGCATGATTGTCCCCCCAGGTGAAAAGTGCCCGTTAAAAAATCATTTTCGGTAATTTGTCATCACTACCTGCCTGTGTACCAAATTTCAGCTTTCTATCTCTACTAGAAGTGCCCCATACAAAGAAGGGGAATGATTGTCCCCCCAGATGAAAAGTGCCCGTTTTCAGATTTTTCTGCTTATTTTCTCACCAAGACCTACCTGTGTACCGAATTTCAGCTTTCTAGCTATACTAGAAGTGCCCCATATAAAGAAGGGGCACTCAGGTCCCCCCTGGAAAGAAAAAGCCCGTTTTCAGATTTTTCTGGTTATTTTCTCGCCAAGACCTACCTGTGTACCAAATTTCAGCTTTCTAGCTATACTGGAAATGCCCCATACAAAGAAGGGGCACTCAGGTCCTCCCTGGAAGGAAAGTGCCCGTTTTCAGATTTTTCTGGTTATTTTCTCACTAATACCTACCTGTGTACTAAATTTCAGCTTTCTAGGTATACTGGAAGTGCCCAATAATATTGATGAGTCAGTGAGTCAGTCAGTGAGTATGTACTAAAATATGGACTTTTCACACCTTAATATCTCACACCTTATCACCTCTGTAGGGAGAACTTATGTTTCAAGTTTCATTATATTATGATCAAGAGGAGCAAAGTTATGAGGGGGGTAAAAACAGCTCGAACTGTTTCGTGTAAATATACACACTGTGTGGCCGACTTAGGACAATTTTTCCCAAGGCTTGAAAAAGTGGCCGGTGAACAAATAGGCACCAAACGAGAAAATTTTAGATTTTATCTCAATTAAATAGTTTATAAATAAAAGGGCATAAAAGTTGCGCTACTACTTAATGAGGTGACCTATATAAATGATAAGAATGCTAATGCAATTCTTGATCTAATGCTGAAATACCACGATGATCCGATAGATGGAGGACATTGGTTAAAGGTTGACAATATAATATTATTACAACAATTTTTGGGTAATAATCATTTAAAACTGTCTTATTCTTGCCTAAAAGTCTAATGAAGACGGTCAATTTAGTCAAAGGTACAGAGTGAAAAGTTATCAAATTAGCTTAATAACATAAAATGTATGAATATATACATATATTTTTCTAATTAAGGTTTTGTTCTTAAAAAACGTAGGCACTAGTTTTGCTTAGGGATAACGTCGTTTTACTTGGTTTTTATATTACAAAATAAAATTAATTATTCTATTAGAAAGTATTTTTATGCAGTTTTTATGCAAACCCAAAATTAAAAATATATTGGAATTAAAGGAAATAAATTATTAGTTTTTTTCTTGGTTACGTTTTTTTCGACAAATATTTGATAAATGTGAATGTAGCTTTACACAATAAAAATAATTTAATTTGAAAAAAATCTTTTTTGAACTTACATAAGTTTGATATCTTATCTACCTAATTCGGAAATAAAAGCCAATATATTTTTCATAATAACACATGGAGAAGGAGATTTAAAAAAATTCCCACATTAGCCACCAATGGAGCAAAAATATTCGGAAGTATGCCGGACAACAAATATTCTATTTTGTGATTCGGAAATGTTCATTCCAATTGAAAACGTTCGGAACTCATGACAGACACGATTGTATTAAATGTAGCTTTGGTTTGGAATGTAACTTTTTTGTTTTTGCACAGAAATATGTACTGAATGTCCTTTTTTATTTTTCCTTTAAAGTATATACATACGATTTACATCGTACATATGTATGTCTATGGCGTTTTTTTTTATGTAAGTATGTTTGTTTTATTTTTGGTGTATTTATTTATTTGCTTATTAATTTTTAATTTATTAGTTTCACATTAAAAAAAAGAGACGTTTGACGACAATAACGTAAAAATCAATTATATGCGGACAACATGTGCACACAGCAAAAGACAAAACATTTATGTTTTAGTTGTTGATATTATTTTTTAATATGTATGTATATGTAAGTATATGGCTCTGTTCACTTGATGCGCTATGACACTGATGTTTTTATTTATGTTTTTGTTTTATAACTATTTTTCGCCATTTTTTTTTTTTTGGTTGGTTGAGTTTGAAATTAAAATGTTTATATACATAGTTTTTTTTTTAAGTTTTTATTTAAAGTAGAAATGATATTATTGTCGTTGTTTTGTTTTATTTATGCAATCGATCAGAACAAGTTTTCGTACCACTTGTTTCTTATGGCGTTTTCTTTTCTGAGTAATATGTTGCATTTATTCTACCTTCTACATATCTTTCTGTTCTTTTCTGCAAAATGTGTGCTATTTTAAAAGTGTAACGAGTTCTTTTCTCATGATGTTACCCTTAAAAAGAAAAAAAATGTTACATGTTCAACACTCATTTTAATTAAAGGGGCATAAGTGCAGCATTATATTAACAGCTGGTTTTGTTATTGTTTCTTTACTTTATTGATTATTGCTAAGATTTATGTTCTTTTGTAAACTTAAAATATGCAACACTTCCTAAGAGTCGTGGGAACATTTAAAAATGTTGCTAAATCACATGTAACATATATGTAACATTTTATTTTTAGAAAAGAAAACGCCATTAATTTATTTTAAGTTTATGTTACATGTGTGTTGTTTATTGACTTTTTTGGCTATTTCTGCCTTAAATAATTTTCTTATTCATTTGTGTTTATTATGTTTATTTACATATGTACAGACAATGTTTTCGATAATTTTTGTATTAACTTTTTACTCTTTTTTATTTTATTTCTTCGTATATACATATGTTTGTATGTAACCATTCAAAATTCAATGTAAATAGTTTTAACATGTATTTATTTTAAATTTTTTAATATAAGTATTTACATATGTATGTATGTGCAAAAATGGTTTTATTATATGGTTAAGCTCTGTACAGACGGTTGTCATATCTAACAATATTGTCAGATCTAACAATTTGCTGGCAATGTACTGACAATAAATAATTGCCAGCACAAGCTTTATTGTCAGTTCACACGGTTGTAAGAAAATTGTCAGAAAAGCTTTTAATTTATTGTCAGACAATAAATTTATCTAGCAACGTTGTAAGTCAATAAATTGTCTGTTTACACAGTTGTTAGATATAACAATAATTGCCAGATTCTCTCAGAGAGCATAAACACCATGAAATGTATAGAATACTTTTAAGAGAAAGAGAATACAGTCGGATTCGGCTAAGCGAAAATTTATGTTTTTCATTTCAGATTCATTTTAAAAACTTAAATATGTATAAGCTTGTAACTATATTTGAAAATAGTAAATAGTTAATTATATTAAATTGAAGTGAGCAGTCGCTAAAAAGTATTTCGTTGCCAGTAAATTAATAATGTTTTCTTTTAAGTGGTGTTTGTTTTATATAAATTATCTTATTTCTAACCGAAATATGTTTCAATTAAACAGGGTTACTTTTAAGCGGATTTTTTTAAGCCATAGTAAATGCTTTGAAATTGATAGAAAAAACTAAATACAAATTTTTATTTTCAGTTAAGCAATCTTATCCGAATTCGACTGTAATAAAAGCTTTTGCTTGTTTATTTACTGACAATGAGAAAATTGTCAGATTTACAAAACTCAAACATCTAACAATGAAAAATTGTCTGACAATTACCTGGCAATGAAAGCGAATTGTATTCTCACGATTGTCAGATGTCTGACAATTTTTTGATATATTGTAGTATAACAATTTAATGACAATGGTTTTTCTGGCAATGTTGTCAGACAAAAATTGTTAGTTCAGACGGTTGTAAGAAATTTTGAACACATTTTACTGACAATATTGTTAGATCTGACAACCGTCTGTACAGAGCTTTACTTTAGTGCAGCGACAGGCAAAAACAGGGCGCCGCGCCTTTTGGATTCTCTTTCCTTATGTACGTGTGTACACGCATTGTAGAGAAATAAACAACTTTATGCTGGGAACATAATTCGGACGAACGACGAATTTTTCGTTGCGAATATTCGTCGTCAAAAATAGAACACATGCATTCATATGAAAGTGAACACAGCACCGACGTCGACGAAATTCGTCGTACGTGACGAATTCTCTGATAGATTTATTTCTATTTCATACGCCGACGAACGACGAAGAAATCAGTACAGCGTTACCATGTTTTTTTTTTAGTTTTAAAATATATTAGTAAATAATGTTAATTTTTACTTTAATAAGTTCTTCTTTTTATGATATAGAGCATTTTAGTTAAATATACATAATTATTAATGATGAAATTTGTTTTTAATAGTTTTTTTTAATGTTTAATTTTATAAAGGAATTATTTTCTTTATACGGTAACACTATCGTTGTTATGTTTTTATGTATATAAAAACAAATTTGTAATAAAAAATACACACAATTTTTTGGATTATTATGACAGCAGTTGTTTGTTCGTCCTAGTTGTGCGCCACACGACGAATTTACGCAACGAACTTTTTCCAACGAATTCGTCGTGCTAGACGAAATTCGGCGTTCGTGCCAGTTGTGTACCCAGCATTAATCAGTCTAGCTTGAGCATTCAAACAGACAGGTTGTGTGTATCGCATTCTTTAACAATCTCAACGTTGCCAGAAAAAAAAATTTTCCCAAATTTTTTTGTAGGTAAAATAAGAAAAGATGTGTGATGAACAATATGCAATGCCTACTCGTATTTTATTAACAATTTGAACAAGAATTTTCATTGTATTCATTACATTTAAATTTTTTGTAAACAATGCCTGTTGATGTATAATACAATGAAAAACATTAATATTCAAATTAGTTTTAAGTAAATGCCCTACAAAACCATATTTTCTACCCATCATTACATTGGCACAATCGGTGCATACATAACTAAACTTATTCTTATCAGCTAAAGAAAGAACATTTTCATTAACGATATCAAAAATATGTTTTCCTTTTAGACTGCCGTGTAAGCCATGCAGAGAAAACATTTCTTATGAACTTCAAAACTTTCATCTACAGTTCTAATACAAATAATAAGCTGGGATATATCGTTTATATCGGTGGTTTCATCCAAACATATTGAGAAAAATTTGCAATTTAGCAATCTTTTCTTAATATTTGCAAAGATAAATGCACTGATTTGCTCAGTGCGACGAGCAAAAAATTTAAATGTAATGAATACAATGAAAATTCTTGTTCAAATTGTTAATAAAATACGAGTAGGCATTGCATATTGTTCATCACACATCTTTTCTTATTTTACCTACAAAAAAAGTTGGGAAAATTTTTTTTTCTGGCAACGTTGAGATTGTTAAAGAATGCGATACACACAACCTGTCTGTTTGAATGCTCAGGCTAGACTGATTAAAGTTGTTTATTTCTCTACAATGCGTGTACACACGTACATAAGAAAAGAGAATCCAAAAGGCGCGGCGCCCTGTTTTTGCTTGTCGCTGGTATAAACACATTCGCCACAGCAGACTACACGAACACACGAACACAAATGCTGCTAGCTACCGTTGTAGCCGTTTAGCCAGCTACTTAATTATTTTGGAAACGACAGATACACAGTAAACAGCTGATCCTGAATTGTTGCAACGATTCATTTATGTATATTGCAGTGGTGATATTTAGCGCTTTTACTTTTTTAAAGTTTGCTAGGGCGAATTGAATACGGCGAATTGAATTCGCCACTCACATCACTTTGTATGGATTCGCTTTGACCGAAAAAAATCACATCATAGATTTTTTTTGGCTCCGGAGTTACGGGTTGAAAACTTATTTTTTATTGGCCATAACTCCTAGAATATGGAACGGATATAAGCGATGTGGATATCAATCTTCTCCAAAATATCTTTATACTGGTATACAAATTTTTTAAAACAATTTACCCATTGCGAGTGAAATTCAATTTTAAAATTTTTTTATCTGACTTTTCACTTTTACAGAGAACTTACCATGCTTTTAGTTGGTGTATATTTGAAAGCTGTCACCGATGAAATACGTAAGATATGCTTCTTGAATGATGATTTTAAGAATTAAATGAGTTATATAGAGCATTTTGAAATGATACCAACATATGTCGTTAATATTGGTTCTATATTGTAGGGCTAATGATCAATAATATATTAGAGTTTTGAACCCCGAAACTGCGGAATCAAGAGAGCGCCGAAAAAATTACACAAAAATTTTTAGGTAAAAAAGAGCTATTACCCTGTGAGTTTTTTTTAATCTTTAACAATGTTGGTATTTTTGACTCAATTCAATATTCTATATAACAATAACCCTAATAAAAATTATTTATGCATATATATTATAACATTTAAATTTTGTTATTTTCTTTTTTATTTTACAATAAAAAATATTCCTAATCACTAATTTGCCTTACAAATTTTGTTATATTGTCAACACTGTTTTGATTTTGTGGCCATCAGAAATAGAAATTAGTTTAATTTGAATACACAACAAAAGTAGCATGGACAAAAACCTTGTGCCGTGTTGCCTTGCTGTCTTCAATATAATCATTCTCATATGCACACATGTATTCTAATTTTGACAGGTGGTAGTCGGTAGTCTGCTGTGGCGAATGTGTTTAATGCTTTAGTGTTTTTGTATATAAAAATAGAATATTTTATATGTATTTGTAATTGAGTTTATTAGTGGAATTAGTACCTAGCGAATATTTAGTTTTAAGTAGAATTAATTTTAATAAATTATATTACTAGGTAGAATATGTATAATAATAAGAAATATAATTTATTTTTAATAAAACGGGCTTTTAAGGTCATATATTTAAAATAAAATTATATCTTTTATTTCTTTTTAACTTCCGACGTTTCGTTGAAAAATCCCAACATCATCAGGGAAAATATTTTTATTTTGATCTGGTAATACAGAAATTTTTTGTTAAAAATTTTTTTCAAATATTTTACAATTTTTGTTGTGATTAAATTTAAACCAAAAACAATCATGTACTTACTTACATATGTCAAGTGATAATTTTAAATTTAAAAATTAAAATCAAAATTAACACATAACGTACAAAATATCAGCATATTTGCTTCTTAGGTTAAATATCACAGATTATTTTAAAATAAAGCTATATAATAATTTGCATTTGTATTGTCCTTGTCTTCTTTTTTATACCCTTCACCAAAAATGGTAAGGGTATTTATAGGTTTGTCATTACGTGTGTAATTTCCACAATATTTATATGAGGTCCATATAGTATATATATACCGGATCCTTATAATTAAAAAATTTAACTGAGCCCTGTCCGTCTGTCCGTCTATCCGTCTGTCTGTACGTGAAATCCATTTTCTGAAGACACAAGAAGAGCTAGAGAATTGTTTCTTAAAGTAAAATGTAGGGATTTTTCTAAGGATGATTCGTATTGAAAATCAGCAAAAATAAAAGTATCGATTCTGAAATGGATATATATACAAATAAATGAAGATATATATATATTCATTGCAGAAATAAATTTATAAATACACTAGGTGCCTCAGTAGTATTGAATACGGGGTCACGCGCATTGAATATGTGTCAGAGACAATAATTCAACACACGACCCATCGTGCTACTGATGCTTGTTAGTACTTTGTGTATATTAACTTAATAATAACTCAAAGTATTTTTTCGTACAAACCCCTTTTTTTCACACATCTAAGCATGTGTGTATAAAAACACAAGGCATTTGCTTTTGAAAGATCAGCAGACTCAAATCGTTATTTGCTTTTACATACCAAGCAATATTCTACACACATAAAAATTTCAATTTTTTTTTCACCAAAGCACATTATAAACATAAATATGTATGTATGTATGCACACACATCGTTTTTAGAACACTATACGTACCACAAAGTAAACTCTGTGGAAAAAAATGTCGCACACTGATGATTACAAATATACTCTGATGTATTTATATGTATGTATGTTAAAAATGCTTCTGTATTTATCTTTTAAAATGTTGTATATTTGTCAATTTGTTTTTCATTTTAAAAATTGAAATATATGTACATAGGCTTGTAACTATATTTGAAAATAATAAACAGGTTATTTTATACATATATATATACATATATATATATACATAATTGAAATGAGCCGTCGCTAAAAAGTATTTTGTCACCAGTAAAATAACTTTTCATTTATGAGGTGTTTTTTGATATGTATGTAAATAAAATTCTTAATTATTTTTATTTTTTAAAAATTTTATATTTATTTATTTATTATTTAGAGGAGAAGACTATGTCTTCTTTATCCCTTTAGTATTTATAATTATTTAATTTGCCGGAAGACTATGTCTTCTTATTCGGACTTCTTATTATAGATTACTTACTAAGTACCTATGTAATATGTCAATAACGAAGAATAAATACATAACTTACATAATTACTATTTGAAATAGCCCTACGTTAGAACAATGAATATTGTTTTAGCCTTCTCGAAATCGATAAACTGATACGTTCTGTTAGGCTGATTGGATAATCTAAGTAAGTACATATGTATGTAACTAATATGTATAATAGCTACATACATATGTATGTACATATGTATGTGTTTTTAAAAACCCCCTAGTAATTTGAATTTTCATCTAAGCAAGTAGGTATGTACATATTTACTAAGCTTTAAGCTAACTCAAAATAGTGTTGACTTTTCAAATATCAAATTATTAGGTACCTACAGTTAAAATAATAGGTAATTATGTGTGTAACAAATAACAATATACATATGTATGTAGGTACCTACATAGCAATTATATCAATATGTATGTATAACAATATCAACTTTAAATCCGTGCTGAAATGAAAGTAACAAGCCAAAATAAGGCAAACATATGTATGTATGTACATATGTATTTAAAAATGTGCGTATAAATATAAAACAAAGTTACCCATCAAACCAAAAACTTCGATTTTGTAACGAATTCGAAAGTTTCGATTTGTAAAAAAATGTCTTAAAAATGTCGTTTAGACTATTCTTAATGTTTTCGTAATCATTTTTAATTGACTAAAGATCTGCACGTGATAAAACACTATTTATCTTGTAAATTTTATTAAATTTTTCTTGTTAATTATATTTATCTATTGAACTAAAAATAATACAGTATTTTTCGGTTAATTGACCCTACGGTTAATTGGTTTCCACGCTTGATTGAACCACATGATCGGGCAAAAAAATATTGCATACGAAAACACATGTAAATTTCCTCGGATAATTGAACTCGGTTAATTGATTTTCCCGCTTAATTGGTGCAAAATTCATGTCATCAAAAATAAATTTCCTCTTACTTTTACCCGGTTAATTGCATTATTATTGAAAAATAATCTGGCATTTTTGCACATACATATTTGACATCATTTGTGAAAAAATTTGTGTTTAAGTTTATGTTTTTTTTTGTAAAACCAATATATGAATTGTTTTTTATTTAGTTTATAAATTTTATTTTTTTGTAAAACTCATGTGCACACAAATAGTGCATTTAATAGTACATATGTACCTACAATAATAAATACCTGCGATACACATACATATATGTACATTTCTTTCTGTTAATTGCCTCTTTTTTGTTTAAGGTAAAAAAAATTATTTTGAAAAACTTAAAGTGCACATATGCGATTTCTTTTAATTCATTAGTATGTAGTTCCAATTATGCGTGATTTCTGTAATTGAACAAATTGTTCAATTAAACGGGATTCTTGTAATTGAACGAATTGTTCAATTAAGCGGGTATCGGCTAATTGGTTCCCCGGTTAATTGAACAAAAAGTTGTGCAAATTTTGATGTGCAATTAACCGAAAAAGACTGTATTAACGAATTTTACCTGATTTTGCAATACTTACTTAATAATTAAATTTTTTAAAAAAATGTTTCTGTTCACAAACTCAATTTAAAACTTGTAAACATCAAATAGGTATAACTTCAGACATAATACAGAAATGTCTTACGGTAGAAAAACAAAATAAATATTTTGTATTATTGCCCATGCGCCCAACCATACGTACAAATATATATTATATATTTATATGTATGTATATGTATATATGTATGTATGCCTGAATGTTTTCATAAAAAGGGCATACCCTACAGTTTTAAAAGTAGAATTTTAATCGAAATCGTTAAGTATTTCCCTAACGAAAATCCGACTAAATACTACAGTGGCCACAAGTAATGCAAGAGTTCGCCTTTGACACTCTCACACACATACATGTAAAAAAAAGTGTTTTTAAAGGTAAAATGAGCAGAAGTCAACTAAAACGTTGCATAAACAAAGAAAAAGAACAATTAATTGAATATTTTATAACTATTGAAAAAGAAATTTGATAAATAAACAAATATGTATAAAAAAAAATTTAAATTTCTGTAGTATTTTCATTTAGGAAATATCATTGTTGATCTAACTGGTACATTTTGACTAGAGAAATAGTTGGGAGTTGCTCACCAGTGATTTCATCGGTCTGATCGTGTCAAGTGATTACCGTCAATGTCATCCGTATGTTATAATCGTCAGTCGACTGCATTGCTAGTTTTTAGGCTGGTAGTTAGTGGAAATGGCTGGTAGCTGGCGAAATAGCTAGACATTCGCTAGCTACGCCGACTGCAGGGTTTTTAAAATACTTGCAAACAATAATATTTATACACACAGAAGCAGAATTACATATATATGTATGTAAGTATGGCTGACTTCCAAAACGTTCGTATACAATGTTTGTATACAGTATTGCTACTGTATTTAAATCACATACATATGCAAAGTTCGGAAACAATGCAACAACTATAAAACCGATGCCTTGTTTGCTCTCTTACTGCGTTAAAAATACTTTGCGGCGGCGTTTTGAAATGGTATACATTGTATAACTATTGTACTGCGGCGTTATGAAATGTGATGCTTTGTTCAAACACAAAGCAATTGACGTTTTGGAAGTCAGCCTATTTGTGTTGAAAATGTTAATGTTTGTTGAATTTTAAAGTTCTAACTAAGCTTGATGTTGATCTGATACATATATTTGAGCTATCCATGAATAAATAATAGAAGCTGTCGATGGATGTTGAAAAAATTTCCATTATCTTTATTTTATGTATGTATGTACCTACTACGTACTAGTAATGTTACGAATATTCGTATTCGATTTTTCGACTATTTGCTTATTTTAATATATTTTTATTCGTATTCGACAAGTAAGTATTTTGTTACCAGTAATTAAACATTTTTCCTTTTATGGGATGTTTGTTTCATATAAATTAGATTATTTCTAAACAAAATATGTTTCAATCAGCAGGTTTTCTTTTAAGCAAATACAATTTTTATTTTATTTTTATTTTCAATTAAGCGATTTTTACATATAAACAGTGCGTTCTTATCCGAATTCGACTTTATAAACATATATTTACCGTGTATTACCTACACCATACCATACGTTTTAATTTACTTTAGCAAAAATAAAATTTCGGTTCTGAGTTTTGATTACATATGTATATACAATTTTATAAACCTTTCAAAAATAAATTTAAAATTAATACTTATGTGCTCCAGTATTGAATTGAGGAGTCGCTCACAATAATTCTACCCACTAACCATTGTGCTACACAGGCTTGTTAGTGTTGATTGTATATTAACTTATTTATAACTTTACGTATTTTTTCGTACAAACCCCTTTTTGTCACACATCTAAGCATGTGTGTATAAAAATACAAGGCATTTGCTTTTGAAAGATCAACACATTCAAATCGTTATTTGCTTTTAACATACCAAGAAGCAGTGCTGCCACGACCAAAAAAATATTACAACCAAATTTTTTGAAAAAGTTACCAAATGTGAAAAAATAACCAAATTTAAAATGCATTTTTTATTAAAAAAAAATAAAATTTATTTAAAGTTGCATTACATACAGTTTATTTGCATTTAATACATAGTTAAATAATAATTGCAAAACAAGAAAACAAAAAAAAAAAAAAAAAAATTCATACTAATAGTAAATGAAAAGGAGAAACTTAAATTGAAATCAGTTTTTGTTTATTTGAGCCCTTATTCGTAAAAATAGATTTTTTATAGGAGTTAAACCCGCCAAATGTTTATACAAAATTCATTTGATTGAAAGTTTATAAATTAAAATTTTTTTTGAATAGGATCATTACAATAAACAAAATTTGTACTGCACATTTATAAATAATAAGAAAGGAAAAAAAGAAATTGTTTTTACATATTAATAAAATTCTTATTAATAAGTGAAAAACATAACAAGAAACTTAAATTTAAACAAACTTTTTAAAGTGTTTATTTATTTAAAATAAGCAATATTTGTACTTCAGAAAAAAATGTAATTGTTTTACAAAATTTTTCTTTTAAATCAAAAAATCAATAGATTTACAATTCACAGTATTGAGATTAGAAATTATGTACGAATTTTCAATTCATATCTTTTTCAGACCATAAATAATGGGCAACATTTTGATTTTTGCACAAATATTTCGATTGGATAATATTGTTAATAGTTTTAAAATCAAGACTATTACGAAATTTGGTTTTGTTTAAATTAAGCTGTGAAAACATTCTTTCGGCTGCAGCAGAACTATGTGGCAATGATAATAAATTTTGTAGGAAATAAAAAAATTGTTCGAAAGTTTTTTCGTTCATCCCATTTTTGTTTTGAAAGTTGTCAGGTCTAGTTAGATGTGAATCATTGAATATTTTTTGATAATTGAGTAGTACATTTAGGAGAGGTGTTGACAGTGTTGGGACCCAATCATACTATGAACAGGTAATTAAAAATTTTAAAAATTGTTTTCAAAGTTTAACAAGTTATATATATAGTTAAAAAATATTCAAACGAAAAAAGTCACCAAAATGAAAAAATATTCGCATCTCACATTGAAAAATAAAATTACCAATTTTTGTTAGAAATAACAAAAAACGGCAGCTCTGATACCAAGCACTATTCTACACACATAAAAAATTTCAATTTTTTTTTTCACCAAAGCACATTATAAACATAAATATGTATGTATGTATGCACACACATCGTTTTTAGAACACTATACGTACCACAAAGTAAACTCTGTGGAAAAAAATGTCGCACACTGATGATTACAAATATACTCTGATGTATTTATATGTATGTATGTTAAAAATGCTTTTGTATTTATCTTTTAAAATGTTGTAT
Organism: Lypha dubia; assembly: GCA_947311025.1. Lineage (NCBI taxonomy): Eukaryota > Metazoa > Arthropoda > Insecta > Diptera > Tachinidae > Lypha > Lypha dubia. The sequence continues at coordinate 57,608,878 of OX371261.1, read as the reverse complement.
ATTTGTCAATTTGTTTTTCATTTTAAAAATTGAAATATATGTACATAGGCTTGTAACTATTTTTGAAAATAATAAACAAGTTATTTTATACATATATATATATATATTTTTTTTTTTAAATTAATATACACAAAGAACTATCTAGCCTCAGTAGCACGATGGGTCGTGTGTTGGATTATTGTGAGCGATTCCTCAGTTCAATACTGGAGTATTTATTTATTTTAAATTTATTTCTGAAAGGGTTATAAAATTGTATATATGTATGTAATCAAAAATCAGAACCGAAATTTTATTTTTGCTAAAGTAAATTAAAACGCTATGGTATGATACAGGTGTAGGTACTACACGGTAAATATACATTTGTGTATATATATACATAGGTATATATGTATTTTTCGGTTAATTGCACATCAAAATTTGCACAACTTTTTGTTCAATTAACCGGGGAACCAATTAGCCGATACCCGCTTAATTGAACAAATCGTTCAATTACAAGAATCCGCATAATTGGAACTACTAATGAATTAAAAGAAATCGCATATGTGCACTTTAAGTTTTTCAAAATAATTTTTTTTTTTACCTTAAACGAAAAAAATGCAAGTAACAGAAAAAAATGTACATATGTATATGTGTATACGCAGGTATTTATTATTGTAAGTAGGTACATATTTACTATTAAATGCACTATTTATGTGCACATTAGTTTTACAAAAAAATAAAATTTATAAACTAAAAAACAATTCATATATTGGTTTTACAAAAAAAAAAACATAAACTTAAAGAATAAAAACAATTCATTTGCAATTAACCGGGTAAAAGTAAGAGGAAATTTATTTTTGATGACATGAATTTTGAACCAATTAAGCGGGAAAATCAATTAACCGGGTTCAATTATCCGAGGAAATTTACATGTGTTTTCGTATGCAATATTTTTTTGCCCGATCATGTGGTTCAATTAAGCGTGGAAACCAATTAACCGTAGGGTCAATTAACCGAAAAATACTGTATACATAATTGAAATGAGCCGTCGCTAAAAAGTATTTTGTCACCAGTAAAATAACTTTCCCTTTTATGAGGTGTTTTTTGATATGTACATACATACATAAGTACCTATGTAATAGGTCAATAACCAGCGTTGTCAACTTCGTGCGTTTCGCACCTTTTTTGGTGCTTTTCTAAATGTTTTGTGCGAAAAATATCTGAGTTGGTGCGTGGTGCGCTTTTTCTTTAATTTTGGTGCGTTTTTTTAATTTTGGGTGGCTCCAAATCATAACACAATTTTTTGTTTCAGTATGAGAAAAAAGAATTTTTTACAAAAAATACAACTGTTTCAATACCATTTCATTAAATTTGTGTATAATTTTTATATTCAATTTTACAGATGTTTAAGAGGTACCAAAACACATTCACAAAAACCGTTAAACCGTCTTGTTGTTATAGATAATTTGTAACATTTCGGGCCTGTTCGTAAATTCATCACTGCGCTGCATAATATGATTATTTTGCACTGCCACTGCTAATCAGCTGTTGCTTATGTTTCTTTTTGCGCATTTTAATGTTTGTATTTATGAACCAAAAAATTTAACAAAAATGGAAAAGTTAATGATAAATTTAATTTTTGAGCTGGACGATAAAACTAATGATGTAACATTGTCTAATCTACAAGAAAGAAAAAGGTTAAGAAATAAAAAACAAATAATAAAATAAAAATTTCCGTTGCATCAGCCATTTTTATGATTAGTGTTTTGTGTTTATTTGCGCATAATATACTGCAGCGATGCATTTTTGAACGCATACCTTTTGCAGAGTTGCCACTATTTGCATATATGAACGTTCTGCGCACAATATGCAGCGCAGTTTTGAATTTACGAACAGGCCCTTCATTATAAGAAATTTGTTGTCCCTTTTAGATTTTCAGAGTACATAATTGTTTTTTGTCGTAAAAGTTGTTGTCAAGTCTGTTAAAGAGCTTGCAAAAACAAAGTATCCTTGAGCCTTGCGATCATTGTTCGTTTTTTATAAAATGCGTAAAAGTTTACATAAAGGTTTGTAACACTAAAATTAATAAAATTTATATTTACTAAAAGTTAGTGTCAAGAACGGAGTCTAAAAAAGGAGATCATAAGCGATATACAAAAGGATTTGGAAATCACAATGTGAGTTTAAGCAATGGATTCGGCCTTGACCAAATAATAACACAAAAGCAATAAATTTTGTAAATTAAAGTTAATTGTTGTAATTAATTCAATAAAAATTTTCAATAAAAAAAAATCTGAACATGGTGCGTTTTTTGTTAAATGGTGCGTTTTTTTCTCCATTTTGGTGCCTTTTGAAATTTCAAAGTTGACAACGCTGTCAATAACGAAGAATAAATAACTTACATAATTACTATTTGAACTAGCCCTACGTTAGAACAATGAATATTGTTTTAGCCTTCTCGAAATCGATAAACTGATACGTTCTGTTAGGCTGATTGGATAATATAAGTACAAACATACATATGTACCTAATATGTATAATAGCTACATATTTCTACATATTTCATTTAAAAATATTTCTCGAATAATTTGCACAGAGTAGGTACATTTTCCAAAAAAAAAAAAAAAAATCATAAAAAAGTAGTACATAAAATGTACAAAAACATATTAATTTATATATATATGTATGTACATATATGTGTGTATGTTTAAAATGCTTTTGTATTTAGAAGTAAAAAATATGTGATTTGTTTTTCATTTTAGATTCCTTTTAAACTCAGTGAGAAAAAAAGTAATGATAAAACATGCACACATACTGCTTACAGTATTATCAAAGGATATTAACAAAGGATATACAGGCATATTATATTCTGCGAATCACATATATATGCATTGGTGAAGGGTATATAAGATTCGGCACAGCCGAATATAGCACTCTTACTTGTTGTTTATTGCACTGTTCCCTTTTTGTTGAATTCTAAGGCTCTCTAGTGTATATCGTTTGTTCTCACGTCTCTCTTTGTTTAATATCATCACATTCCTCAAGTCAGCTGCATGTTTGTTTTCGGTACAATGTTGTGATAATGCTGTTGTGTGTTTTCCTTTTCTTATGTCTGCTTCATGTTCATTAGTTCTTGTATATAAATTTCGTTTGGTTGTTCCTATATACACTTTATCACAGCCTTCTGACGTATTTCCCAAACAATTTATTTGGTATACAACGTTACTATGTTCCGTTTTGTTTATTTTTGATTTTGTTTTTGAAAATAGTGTGTTTATAGTTAGGTTTGGTCGGTACGCAAGTACTATATCTTTTTCGTTTATTATTGTTCTTATTTGCTTATTTTCTGTAAGTCTTGGTATGTACGGTAGGCTATAGAATTTAGTGTTGCCAGATCTGTTTTTGGTTTCATTATTTTTGTTCCCTTGTTTTGCCTTTTCTATTAAGTTTTGAATTATGTATTTTGGGTAACTATTTTGTAGAAGTAATTTTTCTAATTTTTTAATATTTTGTGACAAAAATACTTGGTCGCTAATGTTTATTACTTTCTTGATCATATTTAGGGCTGTATTAGTTTTTTGTTGTAAGGGTTGTGTCGAATTGAAATTCATAAGACGTCCAGATGACATATGTTTTGTATACCAATCAGTAATAATTTTGTTTCCTATTCTACATATTCTCATGTCCAAATACGGTATAGAATTATTAACTTCGTTTTCTATAGTAAATTGAATTTTTTTGTGATAGTTATTGAAAGTTCTTAGAATGGTCTCTTCATCATTTTTATTTATTATGGCAAACAAATCATCGACATATTTTGTGATGAGTTTTATGGTTATGTCTTTACTTTGCAGCTCTTCTATAACTACGTCCAATAATTTATCCAGAATTAAATCTGCTATGGTTGGTGACAGTGGGTTCCCCATTGGCATACCATATGTTTGGTTGTAACATTTATCATTATATATGAAATAATTGTTGTCATTAAGACAAAATTGTAGGATTTTTAAAAACTGTTTTTTGGGAATCTTTGTGTGTATTTGCATTATGTCCCACTTTTTCATTATGTTGTTTATTGCTAGGTGTATGGGTATGTTCGTGAAAAGTGACACCACGTCAAGTGATATTAGAACTTCATCATTGTTCAGCGTTATATTTTTGAGTTTGTCTTTAAGTTCAATTGAGTTTTTAATATTGTATTTTTCTGATATAAGATTTTTGAGAATATTTCCGACATATTTCGCAAGATTGTAGCATGGTACTTCAAATGATGATGAAATTGGACGTAATGGCATATTCGGCTTGTGGATTTTTGGCAATCCGTATAGTCTAGGTGCTGTAGCAGAGTTAGAGGTCAATTTTGCTTTTTCGTATTTTGTTATCAGGTTTTGTTTATACAATTCCATGACAATTTTATTATTGGTTTTTTGTAATTTTTGTGTGGGATCGGTTCTTGCAATTTTGTATGTAGTCTTGTCTTCCAAAATTTTTTCCATTCCTCGTTTATAATCGTCTCTATATATTATGACAGTTTTGTTACCTTTGTCCGCTTTTGTTATGACTATTTTGTCCTTTTCCCTTTTAAGAACTTTCTTCGTTTCTACTATGTTCACACGAGAAGATGAAACACTTGCTTCGCTCTCTGAAGCATGTTTATGAATCTAGCTGTTCACACGACTCATGTACTTGCTTCGATTTGATAGTTCTCTTTTTAATAACAAATAAAATCTAAAATATACAAAAAAAAAATAAGTTAAAATTATTACGCATTCTTAAAAATGCACAAACATATTTTTTGCTTCCATTGTTGTTTTATCTTTATAGTTTTAATTCAATTTTTCACTTTTAATTAAAGTTTTTGTTGTGTTTTTTGCATCTAGTTCAGATAAACTTCCGATAAATTACGATAAAATTTAGAGAAGACAGCAATTTTTCATGCTTCGCAATTAGATTCAATATGAATCTACTTGCTTCGCTCTCACAATTTTGTATGGCGAAGCATGTTGCTTCGCTCATGATTGGGGTGTGAAGCATGAATAGAGAGCGAAGCATGTTCCGTGTGAACGTAGTATTCGTTAATAATATTTAAAATAAACTTTTCTTTGGCATTATTTTTAGAAGTACGTTTATAGTTAAAAATGCGATTAGCAACTTTTGCTCTGGTTAGTTCCTTTTCCTTGTCGTCTAGTGTTTGAACCCATTGTTCATTGTTCAATGTGAGAACAAACGATATACACTAGAGAGCCTTAGAATTCAACAAAAAGGGAACAGTGCAATAAACAAAAAAGAAGACAAGGACAATACAAATGCAAATTATTCTATAGCTTTATTTTAAAATAATCTGTGATATTTAACCTAAGAAGCAAATATGCTGATATTTTGTACGTTATGTGTTAATTTTGATTTTAATTTACTTGTGTAATTTTATATTAAATGCAACAAATTTTTAAATTTAAGATTATCACTTGACATACATATGTAAGTAAGTACATGATTGTTTTTGGTTTAAATTTAATCACAACAAAAATTGTAAAATATTTGCAAAAAATTTTTAACAAAAAATTTCTGTATTACCAGATCAAAATAAAAATATTTTCCCTGCTGATGTTGGGATTTTCCAACGAAACGTCGGAAGTTAAAAAGAAATAAAAGATATAATTTTATTTCAAATATATGACCTTAAAAGCCCGTTTTTATTAAAAATAAATATCAAAAACAAACGAAAAAGGTTGTTTACCTGGTGATGTAGTGGTTGGTGTGTTGATGATAAAAGCTGGTGTGGAAAGTATTGTTGGAATGGTATGGCTGAGCAGACAATATACTTGTTGCGGCAGGTCGTAGCCCTTTTATATTTCTCCTTATTTATCGCCCTTTTAAAAGGATAACACGTAGTTCGTATTTATGTGGTTTTTTGTGGTTTTAATTATTTTATTTAACTTTTCTATTTAGAAATACAATAATATCTTTTTTAAAATATAAATTCTTATCCGACTGGATTGTTGCTCTTTTAGTTAGTTTTTCACGAGTGTTAGTTGACAAAAAGAACATCTTAGTCATCGGATTTGTTGACGGCGGCAGCTAACAGACGGCTAACCTGGGGGCCGTTTAGATGATCAGCATCCACAGCAGCTACACGGGCAACGCAGTTTTACCGTGCAAACATACCGCCAGCCTTGCAGCGATGGTGCAACAACACAATTGTTAATATTAATATGAATCACAAGCAACTATATTTATTTAATTTATTCAGCGAAAATAAACAAAAGAAGGAAATGTTTAAAGCGAAAACATTTGTAAACAAAAAAAAATTCATATTTAATTCAATTGTGTAAATAAAAAAAAGGAGTAAAAAAAAAATGATATATATATATGATGAGGTTTTATAAAAGGTGGCGCAATTTTTTAATTATTACATGGCGGTAGGGCTACTAATTTATGGATTGGACGTGTTATTAAACCATTTTGCGTTTTGATCTCGACTACACGTACTTTGTTGTCTGTCCCGTGAAAAGTTTTCATGATACGCCCTAGACGCCATTCTGAGGGGGAAGTAGGCTCATTTTTTAGAGCTACTAGATCATTTAATTTTAAATCGATTTGTGGTTGTTTCCACTTATTGCGTTTGTGCAATTCTTTCAAATACTCCTCCTTCCATCGACGACACATTTCTTGCTGCAGAGCCTTTACCTTTCGCCACCGATTGGTTATACTGAGCGGGGACGACAACTCTTCAGGTTCGGCTGGAGAAAGTAAAGACGAGCCTATCAGGAAATGGCCTGGAGTGAGAGCCGTTATATCATCGAGATTATCAGATAAAGGGCCAAGGGGACGAGAATTGAGACACGCTTCAATTTTCGCTAGAAGGGTGGAAAACTCTTCAAAAGTGAATTTCATCAGCCCAGCTGATTTTTTAAGATGAGTTTTGAGGCTTTTGATACCTGCCTCCCATAAACCTCCCATATGAGGTGCCGCAGCTGGAATGAAATGCCACTCTAGGCTATGATGGCCATATACATCGACAGCAGAATCACGTAACTCTTTTACAACTTTGTTGAAGTTGGTCTTAATTTCACGTGCGGCGCCTACGAAGTTTCGGCCATTGTCCGAAAAAATACGACTAGGGCACCCACGACGCGCAATAAAACGAGCTAAGGCCGCCAGAAAAGCAGGGGTAGACAAGTCACTAACGGCTTCAATGTGGATTGCTTTAGTAGAGAAACAAACAAAGAGACACACATACCCTTTCGTAATACGGCAATAGCGACCGGTAAAACTCTTTACTTCAAATGGGCCGGCAAAATCTACTCCAGTATTAGTAAAGGCCCGATTTAAAGTTGTTCTTTCTAGCGGTAGTGATCCCATAATTTGTCCTTGAAGTCTTTTGCGGTGCAAGACACATATTTTACAATTATGTATCACAGTTTTGATGAGATTTTTCACCTTAAGTATCCAGCATTCTTGTCGGACCACCGACAACACCAGACGAGGGCCACCATGATGGACGAGCTTATGTATGAACTCCACGTAAAGACGAGCGAGCCTACTGCTGTATGCTAGTATGATGGGGTGTCGTTCATTATAAGATAAACAGCTGGATGAACTGAGACGGCCATTAGATCGAATGATATCATCTTTATCCAGAAAGGGCGTAAGGGTCAACAAAGGGCTTCGAGTATCAATTTTATTCTTCGCTTTTAGCCTATCGAAATCGTGCGCAAAATGTGACTGCTGAGACAGTGAGAACAGACGATTTCTGACGAAACGCAATTCATGCGCCTGAATACGTAGCGTATTGAAATTATGAGCTACACGCCTAGATTTGCAGGATAGTGTAACAAAACGAAATACGTAGGCCAACACATGTAACGCTCGAGGTAAATCGGAAAAACGGTCCAGCAAATCTTCTTTTTCAGCCGATATAGCAACGAATACTTGATTTTTTCTGGATTCTTCTGATGTTTCTGTCTGAGGAGGACCTTCGGGCCATTGAGACTTTTCTCGACGCAACCATTCAGGACCGTGCCACCAGATTATATTTTTACGCAACTCCGCAGGAGTCATCCCCCGGGTTGCTAGATCGGCAGGGTTATCCTGGGATGAGACATGAGACCAGTTTTTGTTGCCTATCTTTTCTAATATTGTTGCCACTCTTTTTGCCACAAAAGTTTTCCAATTACAGGGTGGTTTTCGTAGCCAGGCCAACACTATCGTTGAGTCTGACCATAAATAAATTGATCCACTATTGAGCTGAAAATGAGGAATCACGCTGTCCATCAGATTGGCTAGCAACACTGCTCCACATAACTCTAAACGAGGCAAAGATGGCTTTTTTACTGGAGCCACTTTTGCTTTACATACGAGCAACTGTGTTGATATTTTATTCCCTAAGCTGACTCTTACGTATATTGCAGCTGCGTATGCCAGCTCAGAAGAGTCACAGAAGCCATGAAATTGTACTTCACAACCTGGCGTATATTGAACCCATCGTGGCAGCTTAATTGTCTCAATATCTGCATAATTTTTAATGAAGGTTAACCATTTTTGTAGAGCTACTGGCTTTATCTCTTGATCCCATTCTATTTTATCAAGCCACATTTGTTGTAATAAAATTTTCGCCGTGATTACTACAGGTGCTAACCAGCCTGCAGGGTCAAAGAGTCTAGCAATGATTGATAAAACTTCTCGCTTGGTGTACGATTGTTTTATATGGAATGCCTCTGTTGTGAAGAAAAATACATCTTCAGCTGCATTCCAGTGAATGCCTAATGTCTTCGTGGTACTTTTATCATCGAGCGACAAAAAGGCTGAGTTTAGTAAATAGTCTTGGGGCAAATTTTTTAAAATTTCTTTAGAATTTGAAGTCCATTTTCTTAACTAAAATCCCCCCATCTCTAATATACCAATTAATTGGTCGCGTGCCTCTAATGCGTTTGGAATTGAGTGCGCGCCCACTAGTGCATCGTCGACATACATACACTCGCGTAAGATTCGAGAGCCAAGAGGGAAACACTTTTCTTCATCATCAGCCAATTGAAGTATTGTTCGGAGGGCTAAATATGGGGCACAATTTATACCAAAAGTCACTGTATTGAGTTGGTAATCTTCAATCTCGCCGCTTTCCGAATCACGAAAAACTATTTTCTGAAAGGGCCTTTGAGCTGGTTTTACTAAAATCTGGCGGTACATTTTTGAAATGTCCGCATTAAATACAAACTGAAAAAATCGCCATTTTAATATTAGATGTACTATTTCAGCTTGCAGAATAGGGCCAGTGTACAACAAATCGTTCAAGCTTTTGCCGTTCGAGCTTGGGCTGGACGCATTAAAAACCACGCGTAGTTTTGTTGTTGTCTTTTCTGGCTTAAAAACACCATGATTAGGTAAATAGTAACCTGGGCCACTTGCGTTGCTCTCAACCTTTTCCATGTGCCCTAGTGTTAAATATTCTTTTAAAACCTCCTCATACATTGTTTTTCTTTCTGTGTTTTTTAGCAATGAGTTTTCGTTGCGTAAATATTGGCTTACAGCCATTTTCCTATTTTGACCGAGCGACAGAATATTTGACTTAAAGGGCAGACTCACTATGTATCTCCCTTCAGCATTTCTTGTGGTAGTAGAACGATAGATCTCCTCACAAAGTTTATCCTCTTCTGATAATACTCGTCTTCGAGAAACTTCTTCTAACTCCCAAAATTTAGTCAACTGGTCGTCTATAGAGCTTTTTGTTAAATGTGACCTCGTCACCATACGTGGAGAGACACCGCTGGTTGGGCCTGTTATAATCCAGCCAAATATAGTTTCTTGAGCCACGAGAGACTCAAAAACACCATGCTGAACTCCTCCACGAAGAATTAGGGGATATAAATCACCACCTAATAAGATATCTATTTCCCCACTTTCATAAAAGTTGGGGTCTGCATAATTTAATTTTGGCAAATTAAATCCTTTTAAGGGCTTAAAGGAATGTGTTGGCACATTTCCAGTGACTCGCGGAACTACGATAGCTTGTAATTTGAGCGAAATGCTTTGGCATGATATCGGCTCAATTACCAACGTTGCCATCTTGTTTGATTTGCTAATAACCTCACCACCTAAGCCTGTAACCTCCGCTGAGATTGCTGTAGTGGGCAACTTTAATAATTTTTGTATTTTCTCAGAGATAAAGCTTTCATCTGAACAAGGGTCAATTAACGCACGCGCCTTATAAATGGAACCACAATGAACAATATTTACCCAGGCAGTAGCAAGAATGACTTTTTTCGCGACTGAAGCGTGATGAGATTGGACAACTTCTGGTGGAGTTGTATTGTTAGTGGACTGTATTCTGTTTTCTCTATTCTCATTCCTACTTTTATTTTGGGCCACAAAATCTTTATGTATAAGCGTGTGATGTTTTCTACCACATTTGCCACACGTGTTTTGGCTTTTGCATTCACTATATAAATGACCAGTTGCTAAACAATTAAAGCAGTAGTGAAATTTTTTCAAAACCGAAACACGAGCTCTGTAGTCCATGCTTAGAAATTTACCGCAAACGTAGATCTTGTGATGTTCATTACATAAATTGCATTTTGTAGGGCTAAGTTTTGTATGATGGGCCTTATATTGTTTTGGTTTTGTTGAAACTTGATTATTACTGCTTTGTGAAAATGTTTGGGAACCACTGGCAGCAGTATTTGACGATATTATGTCCGAGACACTTTCTAAAGCATGAAACCGATCAGTGAGAAAAGAGTTCAATTCATCCCATTTGGGAACCTCTGTTTTATTTTTCACTGATTGTTCCCACAGATGTAAAGTGCTTTCTGAAAGTCGTGATGAACATTGAAATACGAAAATAGGGTCCCACGATTCTATATTTACTTTATATAATTTCAAAACCGCAATACAGTTATTAATTTCCCTTTGTAGTTTTTTAATTTCTGGGGCAGAATCATGTAAACAAGGGGCCAAGTTGAAAAGAGTCTTAAGCTGACTATTTATCAATACGCGCTTATTTTCGTATTGATTTTTTAAATTGCTCCACGCTATCTCAAAATTCTCACTGGTTAAAGCCACGTTTCTATTTATATCCCGTGCTTCACCATCTGTCTTTCTAAACAAGTAGAATAATTTTTCAACTGGGCTAATTCTGCTATTGTTTATATAAATGGCCGTAAACATGTCTCTGAATGTAGGCCACGATACATAATCCCCATGAAAAACACCAGTATCACAAGGAGGAACTGAAACTGAACTACAAATATTGAGAGTGTCCGAGCTATCCTTTGTTGTTTCTACTTTTGCTTTGGAAATGGCATTCAAACAACGAACGTAACATTTTCTCACTTGAGCATATTTTGTCTGAACTACCACTGAATCTTTTTTCTTTCCCGCCGTATCTATTAAACTTTCCTCATACAAGCTCTTAAATTCTTCCCATGCCTTGTCTACTTCATCTTTTTCAAATTGCAGTGCCTCACTCATATATGCAGACAAGTTTTCTTCGTTTAAGTTGGCCTCCAACGTGATTAGTCGGTCTGCCGCCTGTATGTAATTTTCAATAATCGACATTTTGAAATGAAAATTTTATTGAAAACCGCAATAGAAAAAGGGACACTTTTTTAAAACCACAAAGTTCAGCTAGTATGTTTGAGAAAAATATGTATCGCACAGCAACAATAAAATTCGTGCACCGTAATGAAGGTCACGATATTAGTTCTCAAGGACAAAGAAAAGATGGCTGCCAAAATTTTGATCAGTCAAAGCAATAAAAGATGGAGCCCAATATAACGGACCGCAACACTTGTGTGAAAAAATAATTTGCGCGTTTTTATTTTTAGGTTTTCTAACCTCACTTTCACCGAGCCACAAATTTTGAGCAACACAGTATCACCAAATAATTTCTTAAAAAATTTTACGCACCTGTTCTGCTTTTTTCCGGAGAAGGACCAAATGTTTACCTGGTGATGTAGTGGTTGGTGTGTTGATGATAAAAGCTGGTGTGGAAAGTATTGTTGGAATGGTATGGCTGAGCAGACAATATACTTGTTGCGGCAGGTCGTAGCCCTTTTATATTTCTCCTTATTTATCGCCCTTTTAAAAGGATAACACGTAGTTCGTATTTATGTGGTTTTTTGTGGTTTTAATTATTTTATTTAACTTTTCTATTTAGAAATACAATAATATCTTTTTTAAAATATAAATTCTTATCCGACTGGATTGTTGCTCTTTTAGTTAGTTTTTCACGAGTGTTAGTTGACAAAAAGAACATCTTAGTCATCGGATTTGTTGACGGCGGCAGCTAACAGACGGCTAACCTGGGGGCCGTTTAGATGATCAGCATCCACAGCAGCTACACGGGCAACGCAGTTTTACCGTGCAAACAAAGGTCAAGTAATAAATATTAAAATAAAAAGAAATATAATTGTTTATTTCACTTGTGGTACACAAAAAGAGAATATATGTACATATGTATTCTTCAGTTACCCTCGTTGCTATACATTTTGCTGTCTTCTTTGTCTGTTGCTGATGTTGTTGTTGTTGTTGTGTCTGTGTTGTAAATTTATGTTTTTGCTTCCCTGTTGTTTCTTAATGTTTCAATGTCTCGCTGCACTGGCTTTAGCTTGTTGAATATGTAGCTCTGTGTAGTAAATCGTTGGTTATTGTTGTTCGTTGTTTTACGTTGATTTTTTACATATTATTAAATTTAAGCGTGCTTTCATGTAGCATTTTCCACTAAAAACTGAACTTTTTTTTGCTTTTCGTTTTGTTTACTTTCATAAAAAACACACTAATGTTGTCTCTCTTTCACGATCCCGGGTTATGACAAATAAAATATGATCCAAGTCCAATTTTTTTTGTTTTCGTCGCATCTGGTTACCTGTGCTCACCATATTCAATTATAAATGATAGTATATATGTATAAGTATATACTCAACCTACTAATTGATTTTGTTTCTGTAGCTTGTTTCTGTATTTCTCGCATTGTAAAATTTCTCACATGAAGTGTGAAACAAAAAATTCCATCGTTTCTCGATTTGTGAGAAAAAAAAGTGTTTCTGTATTTGCATGCGAAAACAGGCTGCGCTGACTTTTTTTAATACTTACTAGAATGTTTCCAATACTCGTAATTAAGTGTCAAATGTAAAAGAAAAGTCAACGAGGGAAATTAATTACATATAACAAAAGCAAAACAATGAAAGGCTGAAAAATTTTAAATTACAAAACAACAATTGTTCTTTATAATTTTTTTTTTTATATAAATAAAAACCCAAATGTATAGTGCAGTGCTAGTTTTCATTCAAACTAAAAAAATTATTATTTTTATATTATTATTATTACGAATAAACGTAATTATTATTTGAACTTATATTGATTTACATATGAAAAGTAATATTATCAGGCTCAAGTTCAGTTTTATTGAATTAATGAAAATTCAAAATTACTAAGAGTTTTTTTGTGTTGGAAAATATTATTATTTATATCTAATCAGTTTTTAGCAGAACGTATCAGTACTGATTTCAAGGCCGCTACACCTCTCATCAGCGTTCAATTGTCCATCTTTACAATTTTCGTAAAGTGGATACTAATTGAGAAGAATATCAACTATTTAACCAGTTTTCAACAGAAATAGAATATGAGAATTAATTTTTAATTCAATTTTTATTCTATAATGAAACAGTGCTGGTTAGTACGAAATTCCCTCATTACTGTTTGGAACTAATAATCAACACAAACTCATAGTCCGTTATCATCAAAGTATTCTACTTTGTATTTTAACGTTTTTGTTGTTTGTACTCTATATTAGGGAAATTCACATATTACTGTGACCCCTGTTATTAGGGTATTTATAGCTCGTGCCCAAGCGGAATTAATATTTTTATATTATTATTACGAATAAACGTAATTATTATTTGAACTTATATTGATGTATATATGAAAAGTAATATTATCAGGCTCAAGTTCAGTTTTATTGAATTAATGAAAATTCAAAATTACTAAGAGTTTTTTTGTGTTGGAAAATATTATTATTTATATCCAATCAGTTTTTAGCAGAACGTATCAGTACTGATTTCAAGGCCGCTACACCTCTCATCAGCGTTCAATTGTCCATCTTTACAATTTTCGTAAAGTGGATACTAATTGAGAAGAATATCAACTATTTAACCAGTTTTCAACAGAAATAGAATATGAGAATTAATTTTTAATTCAATTTTTATTCTACAATGAAACAGTGCTGGTTAGTACGAAATTCCCTCATTACTGTTTGGAACTAATAATCAACACAAACTCATAGTCCGTTATCATCAAAGTATTCTACTTTGTATTTTAACGTTTTTGTTGTTTGTACTCTATATTAGGGAAATTCACATATTACTGTGACCCCTGTTATTAGGGTATTTATAGCTCGTGCCCAAGCGGAATTAATATTTTTATATTATTATTATTACGAATAAACGTAATTATTATTTGAACTTACATTGATTTACATATGAAAAGTAATATTATCAGGCTCAAGTTCAGTTTTATTGAATTAAAAAATTAAAAATTACTAAGAGTTTTTTTGTGTTGGAAAATATTATTATTTATATCCAATCAGTTTTTAGCAGAACGTATCAGTACGTTTTTTGAATTTTCATTAATTCAATAAAACTGAACTTGAGCCTGATAATATTACTTTTCATATGTAAAAAAATTATTTAAAAACATATTCTTGTGTTTATTTAAAATGTTTGCTACATACATAATATGTATATATATGTGTGGCGGACATAACCCATCTGTTGGGTTAATAGTATAGTAAATACAGAAATTGCCCCCTCCGTCCCCTACTCGTGCCACTAGCTATTTAAAATATACCTTAGAACCTATTCGCATACCTACCAAATATGGGCACTACCAAGATTGTAAATGGGACATTCGCACACGTTTATATTGACAAAACTGTAAAAAAGAACCTGATTTTCATTTTTTAAATTAATGATTCTTTTAACTCTCAATTAGCTCTTTAATTTCCGCAAATGAAATTTTTCGCTTACTGTCGTGGTTTCCGAGATAATTGCAAAAAACCAGTGATTGTAAACGGGACAAAAAATGGAAGTGGGTTTTAAGGGGTAACCGTTTAAACAGTGATTTCTGCGAAACCTGACACAATATTTTATTGGGATTAATTTTAAAATGTTGCGTACTAATGTGCCCTAAAAATGGTTTCGATTTCAAAATAAAATATGAATTACATTTTTTTAAATAAATTGTTAAAGAAATTGTAAACGGGACATTGTAAACGGGACAATTTTTCCACCATGATTTAAAATTTTTTTATGTTGCTATTTATAATCCTTTATATAAGAAACTTAATAAAAAATGTTTTTCAGATCATAAATATGCCTTAGATTAGAGTATTGTTGTTCCAAATGCATATTTTCTATTAGACACAAGTATGTGCTAAAAGTTGTAGTACTTCATTTACCATTTTTTTTTCTTCGCTGGATCATTTTGAAGACTTTTCAGGAAACTATTATATTTTTTTTTATTGTCTTCACACCTTTTATTTTCCATCTGTTTAAAAATATTTATTTAAATTAAAAAAAATTCTTAATTCTTAAAACAAGTATACTAACGATTGTAAACGGGACACACTTTGAGCACTAACAAAAAAAAAGTTGTTGTTGTAAATGTTTCAATTTTCGATTTTTTTAACAAATTCACTACTTTAGCTTTAAACTTTAAAATTCGATCAATGATCACCGAGTACTAAAACTAAATGCCTTTTTTTGATTGTAAACGGGACAGAGAAGTAGCATGTAAGACATAAGTAAAATTTTTACCGTTACTTAGACTTTTTAATCTCTTCTATTTTTTTCTTTACTCTTTGGTGTTTGTACAATAACTTAGTAAGAAGAGTGCGAACTATATTATACTAAACACTGAAAAAAAAATTGGAAAAATTAGACAAATAGAGGTCAAATGCAATAATATTAATTTTACACCATTCAGGTCGATTTTTTCGAAATAAACAAAAAATAAAGCAAAAAAATTTTTATATATTAAAAAAATATAAGCAATTCTCTAAATAAATCTTGAAAAGAAATTTTTTTTTTTCCATTTTTTAAATTTGGTCCGTGGTTGACGTTTTTTTTGGAAATAGTCATATGCATAAAAAATTTCATTAAAATCGGTCCAGCCGTTTCGGAGGAGTTCGATAACAAACATCGTGACACGAGAATTTTATATCTTAGAAGATTTACTTTTCATATGTATATTTATATTTATTTAAATTTTGATTTTCTCGCACCAATTTGAAATGTGAGTTATTTTGACACTTCTTGTGAGAAACTTTCCCCAAAATGTTGTAACAGAAACACTTTTTCTCACATACTTTGTTGCGTCGGTTGCCTGGCTTGCAACAAGGGAAAATAGGGGCTGCCCTAATGTGTCTGATTTCGTTGTGGCTGTCTTGTATTGTTGATGTAGGATTTATTGTGGATTCGTATTAATCGTCATTTTGTAGATATATGTGGTATTGTTTTGGGTGTTTGTTTGTTTTTTATTGTGGTGGCTGTTTTAATTGTTTTTTTTTAGAAAATATAATTGTCCAGTAAGTAAGAGTTAGAAGTGTGCAATATGGTATAAATTATAAAGAAAAATGACAGCTATCAGTTGCGCTAAATAGTACTAGAGTATTATTGTGAATGAAAACGAATTGGTAATTACAGTGTTTGTCCGGTTATGTTGTGACAAATGGAATTCCATGATATGTTATGGTCAAGCAATGGAAATAAAAACAATATAGTGGAAGACCATTTGAAACAACATACCGCTCTAAGCTAGATGGAGGAAGATCGAAAAGATCATTATTAATCGACTCGTTCACGTAATAAGAACTCAGTGGTAACATATAAAATTTTAAAAGAAATTCCATTGTGTGATTTATTTTTAAAAGTTGCAAATAAAACAATCCGAATAGCATCGGAAATAAAATCAAGGCAACATACTTAAACTTGCATACATAACAATAAAATAAAATTTGTGGAGATCATATAAAACTAAATAATAATAGAAAAAAATATAATCAAGGTAAAAAGAAATTAGAATAAATGGTGAAATATTACAAATCTAATTAAATTTTGTGTGTAGGAGGACAGTAGTGGAGGAGTCCAAAAAAAATCATACTCACAGGATTCAGGCCAGGAACGGTGAGGAAAATAATTTGGGTAAAAGGAAATAGTAAAAAGGTAACAAAGTATGTATATTGTTTTTTTTCTTGTAACAAAGGGGAAGAAAAAGAGGAAGAAAAATACCTTTAACAGGCCATGAAAGTTTGTTGGTGTAGAAAATAATTTTTGTTTCCGCTGCTACAACAACAAAGTGCTACCAAAATAAATTAACGGTCAGCATTAATTCCGCACATTCCAAAAATATTTGTATGTATAGCCACAGAACGGGGTATAGCGGTCCATATTAAAAATAAAAAAAAATAAATATATATGATTGTTTCAGAATAAGGTAGATTAAGTAGAATTGTTGTTGTTATTTTCTTTTTTTGTTAACCTATTAGTGAATTATATTAAGATTCATTTTAATTAATTGCGTGTTGGTGCCTGAATGGGAAAAAAAAGATATATTTGTCTGATTGTACGCCGGAAGTCCAAGATTGGAAGAGAATAACAGCCACCTAAGAGAGCTGCTTTAGGTAGGGTATACGGCAGGAAAATAAATTTTTAAAGAAAGGAATTTAACGTTTATTTTTTTTTGCTATTTAGGCAACAACAGGTTTAAGTTAGTTTTCTTTTAGGTTAGATTAAGCTAGATTTTATTTATGATGGAAATTTTAATTATGATTTAGATTTTTATTTGAGTTTCTTAATTTTTTCTTTTGTCAGACATTATTTTTTTAATTTTTTTATTATATTGCTTATTTTCATTTAATTGTAATTTTTTTTTGTTTGTTTGTATTTGTGTGTTTTGTTATTCTTGTTTAAATATATAGAATAATTAAGATAACTTTTTATTTATTTATTCATCCATTGATCCATATTTATTTATTTTTATTATTAACCATTTATTAGTTTAAGTTTCATTAGTTTCATTTTATTTAAATAAAGTATGTGAATTTAACATTATATAGAAAAAACAGAATGTCTGCGTGCTAATTTTGATCGTTCGGGTGAGGATATGTGAGACGGTATCGTGAGTGTGTGTAAAAATTGTATTTTTGGAAGATTCGGTCCCAGGAAGGGAGGGCTGGTAGTGGACGTCCAACTTGTCCACTCTTCTAAGTGTTTTCCATTGTTTTTTTAGTGTTTTTGAGTTTAGTTTTTTTTTAGAAATTTAATTGTTCGTGTCTCTGTCGTGTTTGTGGGTTGGAACCTACCTGTGGAAGTCAAGTGTGTATCTTTTTGTGTGAGCTGGCTGGCGAAACAAACATGGCGAAAAGACGGCACGTAACAACTTCCAATAATTGCTGGAAAATTATTAAAATGACAGATCATTATCGCAAAGTACATATGTATACAGAAACACTTGTGTGAGAAAAACCATATTTTGTTTCATTTTACACTGTTTTTGTTGCAATTCACTCGTTTCATGCGGATAACTTTACGATGCGAGAAATACAGAAACGACCTACTGGATTGTATTGTGGTTAGCTTTATAGTTAGTCTAGAAAAATAAATTTAAAAGTTAGCTTTTCTTGTAGTTAGCTACTAATTTGACGACAGGGTACTAATTCCACTAATAAACTCAATTACAAATACATATAAAATATTATATTTTTATATACAAAAACACTAAAGTAACCATTTAATAAAGCCATTTTTGTACATACTTATGTATATTAAACAATTTAAAATAAATACATGTTAATAACTGTTTGCATTGAATTTTGAATTGTTGCATACAAACATATATGTATACGAATAAATAAAATGAAAAAGACTGAAGCGAAAAATAATACATGTATGGCCATAGCTGCCAGATTTTTTGAGGTAATATCGTCATATTTTTGGGCAAAAATCGTCATTATCCTCAATATAGCTTATTGAAATCGTCATAAAAACGTCAAATGAAAAAACCGTTTTTTACCAACAAAACACATTTATCAGAGGCAAAATATAACAAAACTTTTAAATAAACAAATCTTCTTAAAAAACAACATTCTTTAAATACAGAGATCAGATACTTCAATTAGAATTCACACTAAAATCAAATGTAAATAGATTGCATGTTTTCCACTACTTTGAAATATATATATACATTGTATGGAAAAAATTCAATCCTTAAGTTATGTTTTTTTCCAATGTAGTAAAATATGCATTTTAAATATCATTTTTGGAAACATTTTTTTCTAAAAATGTATAAAAACTACAATAAAATTTATACAATAAAAATATAATTTGTAAAGAAAATATGTACATTGTACATATACATATACATATATGTATAATATATTTTACAAATATATAGTGCAATTAAACATGTTGATTAATTCAGGTACAACTGAGGGATCATAGCAGCAACATTTGTCTAGCTTTAAATAATCTTTTGTATATAATATTGCTTCCAAAGGCGACTTTTTCAATGAATTTCTCACTTTAGTCTTATTTATGTTTACCTGGCTAAATATTATTTCTACATTTGCTGAAGAATGTGGTAAAACTAGGACACTTGTAATAAATTTAGTCAAAACCGGAAACAAAAGACTAGAATCCCTAGTTTGCATCTCTGATATTTTTTTCAAAAAATCCAATAGTTATATGTTTTTATCAGGAAAATAATTTTAATTGTCAGTTTCTAGCACTTGGCTTTCACTTTCTTCAACAAAATGAAAAATTCTTTTATAATTTCAGAAAACTAACTTTTTTGTTCATTAATAATATTAAATGGATTAATTTGGCCAAGAGCTTTATATTTATTTTCAAAATCAAATCTTGACAATATCTGATCACAAAGCTCTATATAAAAATTAACACAATTATTACTACTATCATATTTTTCTTTTGCATTTATTTGCGCTTCTTTCAATACGTTTTTGGCAAATATCCCTAAATAAATGTCTTCAAAATTAAATTTTTTTTTATACTCAGTTAAATAAAAGTTTTCAGTATTAAGCAAACTAGTTTTTAAAAAGTTGCTCATTACAATTTTCAGCAGTTCAAGGTTGCTTTACTAGTACATATCGCACACCTATTTCAAAAGTGACGCAACTCAAAATTTTCATTTTTTCACAAATCGAAAAAAATAGTTAAAAACAAAAACTTTGTACCATTTATTCGAAAATCCATACATATTATGATCTAAAGAATTATTTTATTTTTTTTTTAATATTTATGCACTACATAATAATCAATTTTTAGTTGTGTTAATTTTGATGATGTACTATTTGCAAGTTACCGAGTTATTTTAAGTTATGTCACTTTAGCTGAATTCTTTTCAAGTTGTGACACTTTTGCTGAATTAAAAATTTAAAAAATCAACGTAAAATATAAATTATAAAATTCAAGAACTTTTAATATAAAGAAATGTAATTTGTGTATTAAACATGAACATATAAACTTAAATTATATACTTTATATAGGAAATAAAAATGTATACTTCAAGAACTAATATACAAAAAACCCGATTTATTAAATAAAAAATATGTATATATGTATAAGTAAATTCACTTCAAAAACTTTTAACATAAAGCAAAATAATACGAAAATTTTATGAATATATTAATTAGTAACGTGCTTATAGTACGCTTCATAATATTGATGTGGAGTGACATTCTTTTTGATTAAGTCCATAAGGTCTTTTTTTTCTTTCGGCTAAAGTAAAACTTCTAGAATACGCTTTTGTTAAACGGAAAAAAGAACGTTTAATAATTAGTCACAATGTAATCTAATCTAAGGTAAAACTGTGAACAACATACAAAGACAAATAACAAAATACCTGATTAAATCCCAAGATTTTAAAGATTTTGTAGTTATATTTCGCACCTTAACTTCTTTGAAGCTTGAGTCTTGTAAGATGTTTTGTAATAAAAGGACACGGGGCTGTATTTTTTAACTCGAAGAATTTTAATGTCCTTCCATAAGAATTTTTCTTTTTGAACGTTAGTCGTAAAATTATGACCCCATTCCTCCTGCAAGGTTTTTAAATCGTAAAAGTCGTTGTGCGACAGTTGATATAACTTATACGGTCGTCCAGTTTTCTTAGCAGTTGCTATTAAGCTTATATACTGCTCTGGTATGTAAATGGGAATGCAAGTAACATGCCTTTTAATCTGTTTTTCGATTACACTATGCACGTTATCTCCTTCGTTTTGTGAGTGTCCTGTTATTAAAAACTTATGGGTTATGCTTTTCATATGATATTTTTCAATTGCATAGCAATACATGGAAATCAAGTATTTTTTTTTTTTTTTTGCTGACCAGCACAGTTATCTGAATAAAAAATAAACTCCACGTCTTCAGGATTGCTGACCTTTTGCATTTCACTTTCAATATACCGCAGGATACAGCTTCCGATTTCAAATGATCCTCGATTTCCTTCTATCTCGCTCCAAAAAAAACATTCAAGGTTTCTTGCGTAAAGGTCACTTATGGTAAAATTGTAGCAGTTAATTTTGTTTTTAGAATAAAAACTAGATGTCAAGCCTTTTGGCAATGGCAGTACTGCTTGTAGATTGTACACAGCCCCATGAGCATTTTTCTTGTCCTCTTCTTTCTCTTTTCGTGACAGTTCTTTCTCTTCCTGGTGTGATGTGTGAGCTTCATATAATTCTAACTTTTGCTGGTCATTTGCATTTTTGTATGTTTCGCAAAAGTCGCACTTTTTAGGTTTAAAAATGAAATATTAAAATCAGTATTAAATATTCGATTAAACATAGACGAATGTGCAAGAGGTAAATTATCGTTCATTCGAAGCTCCTTGTAGTTGCGATATAAGTCAGCAATACATTTACTGCCTTCAATAAACTCACGTGAAGATTGGTTTCGCAAGTAAACTGACTCAACTCTGGGTATGGCCTTTATAAACTCCCTAATGCTATCTTTAATTTCTGGGTCTACTGTGGGATGATTATTATGTTTGCCTCTCAAGTCGGGATCGACGAAGCTATTCGAGTTCTTTTTCGATAAGGTTGTGAGTATATAGCGACCGCTTATTCCAAGAGTAGACATGAAAAAAAGCTTGCAAACTCTAATTTTAATAACGCTCACCGTAAAATAAAATGCATTGTTATGCTTGCGGAAGTTTCCTGTACATGAGTATCGGTATTTTGGTATTATAGATTCCACAATACCTGCTATATATTCTCTTTGCCTTTGCAAATCACCTAAGCTCCAATAATTATCAAATAATTGTTGTCGGTCAGCTTCACTTATTTGATCAGTACATCGAAATCGACATGTTTCTCCGCAGGGCTGTCCCATTTTTCTTTCTTCAAACGATCTTCTAGATTTGGCTTGTAACACATAGGATCTTCCGAAATTCCTTAACAATTTCGCCTTCTTTATACTCCAATTACGTGGCTTACGACCTCTTTTTTTACCCATATTATTTCTGTTATCATCCAGGTCCTCATCATCTATAGTACTACTTTAATTTAAAGAACTAGGTGAGAAATCTTCACAATTTAAATTATATTCATCACCAGAGCTTGCTTGAAATGGATCCTCAATGCTTCTTCCGATTGATTGGATGGACAGTAACTGCTTCTTGTAAGTCTTTCAATCCGCATCTTAAATTCCGCGGTAACAAGAACGAAAATTCGTCTAAACTGACCTAAGTCAAAAATCTCTTTTTTTATAGCAACAAAATTATTAAATTACTTCAAAATGAAGTTTTATTGCATTTGATAATTGATTTCCAAGCTCTACAATAGCAAAACCGTGAACTTTCCAAAACTAAAATACAGAAATTAAATAATAATGTTTTTTCTTCAAAAGCATCCTAACTCAAAAACTTAATATTTTTTTCATCTAAAGCGTCACAGCAAAAAATAATAGAAATGATTCGTACTTACCTCAATGAGCTAAACTGACAAAAGTCTAATTAATACACACTCCAACAAAGAATTGTTTTATCAAAAGTGTCACAATTCGAATTAAGACTATTTAGCAGTCAGCAGTAGGATCTATTACCCTTAAATTTTCTGATACAACTAAAAATGAGTCACTTTTATGAATTGCAACTTTATATCAATTGAAACATAAAGAGAGACATAACTGTTTTTTAGCAACACTTAACAACAACAAAATACACTGATATACATATGAAAAGTAATATTATCAGGCTCAAGTTCAGTTTTATTGAATTAATGAAAATTCAAAATTACTAAGAGTTTTTTTGTGTTGGAAAATATTATTATTTATATCCAATCAGTTTTTAGCAGAACGTATCAGTACTGATTGCAAGGCCGCTACACCTCTCATCAGCGTTCAATTGTCCATCTTTACAATTTTCGTAAAGTGGATACTAATTGAGAAGAATATCAACTATTTAACCAGTTTTCAACAGAAATAGAATATGAGAATTAATTTTTAATTCAATTTTTATTCTACAATGAAACAGTGCTGGTTAGTACGAAATTCCCTCATTACTGTTTGGAACTAATAATCAACACAAACTCATAGTCCGTTATCATCAAAGTATTCTACTTTGTATTTTAACGTTTTTGTTGTTTTTACTCTATATTAGGGAAATTCACATATTACTGTGACCCCTGATATTAGGGTATTTATAGCTCGTGCCCAAGCGGAATTAATATTTTTATATTATTATTATTATTACGAATAAACGTAAATATTATTTGAACTTATATTGATTTACATATGAAAAGTAATATTATCAGGCTCAAGTTCAGTTTTATTGAATTAATGAAAATTCAAAATTACTAAGAGTTTTTTTGTGTTGGAAAATATTATTATTTATATCCAATCAGTTTTTAGCAGAACGTATCAGTACTGATTTCAAGGCCGCTACACCTCTCATCAGCGTTCAATTGTCCATCTTTACAATTTTCGTAAAGTGGATACTAATTGAGAAGAATATCAACTATTTAACCAGTTTTTAACAAAAATAGAATAAGAGAATTAATTTTTAATTCAATTTTTATTCTACAATAAAACAGTGCTGGTTAGTACTAAATTCCCTCATTACTGTTTGGAACTAATAATCAACACAAACTCATAGTCCGTTATCATCAAAGTATTCTACTTTGTATTTTAACGTTTTTGTTGTTTTTACTCTATATTAGGGAAATTCACATATTACTGTGACCCCTGTTATTAGGGTATTTATAGCTCGTGCCCAAGCGGAATTAATATTTTTATATTATTATTACGAATAAACGTAATTATTATTTGAACTTATATTGATGTATATATGAAAAGTAATATTATCAGGCTCAAGTTCAGTTTTATTGAATTAATGAAAATTCAAAATTACTAAGAGTTTTTTTGTGTTGGAAAATATTATTATTGTTATCCAATCAGTTTTTAGCAGAACGTATCAGTACTGATTTCAAGGCCGCTACACCTCTCATCAGCGTTCAATTGTCCATCTTTACAATTTTCGTAAAGTGGATACTAATTGAGAAGAATATCAACTATTTAACCAGTTTTCAACAGAAATAGAATATGAGAATTAATTTTTAATTCAATTTTTATTCTACAATGAAACAGTGCTGGTTAGTACGAAATTCCCTCATTACTGTTTGGAACTAATAATCAACACAAACTCATAGTCCGTTATCATCAAAGTATTCTACTTTGTATTTTAACGTTTTTGTTGTTTGTACTCTATATTAGGGATATTCACATATTACTGTGACCCCTGTTATTAGGGTATTTATAGCTCGTGCCCAAGCGGAATTAATATTTTTATATTATTATTATTACGAATAAACGTAATTATTATTTGAACTTACATTGATTTACATATGAAAAGTAATATTATCAGGCTCAAGTTCAGTTTTAGTGAATTAAAAAATTAAAAATTACTAAGAGTTTTTTTGTGTTGGAAAATATTATTATTTATATCCAATCAGTTTTTAGCAGAACGTATCAGTACGTTTTTTGAATTTTCATTAATTCAATAAAACTGAACTTGAGCCTGATAATATTACTTTTCATATGTAAAAAAATTATTTAAAAACATATTCTTGTGTTTATTTAAAATGTTTGCTACATACATAATATGTATATATATGTGTGGCGGACATAACCCATCTGTTGCGTTAATAGTATAGTAAATACAGAAATTGCCCCCTCCGTCCCCTACTCGTGCCACTAGCTATTTAAAATATACCTTAGAACCTATTCGCATACCTATCAAATATGGGCACTACCAAGATTGTAAATGGGACATTCGCACACGTTTATATTGACAAAACTGTAAAAAAGAACCTGATTTTCATTTTTTAAATTAATGATTCTTTTAACTCTCAATTAGCTCTTTAATTTCCGCAAATGAAATTTTTCGCTTATTGTCGTGGTTTCCGAGATAATTGCAAAAAACCAGTGATTGTAAACGGGACAAAAAATGGAAGTGGGTTTTAAGGGGTAACCGTTTAAACAGTGATTTCTGCGAAACCTGACACAATATTTTATTGGGATTAATTTTAAAATGTTGCGTACTAATGTGCCCTAAAAATGGTTTCGATTTCAAAATAAAATATGAATTACATTTTTTTAAATAAATTGTTAAAGAAATTGTAAACGGGACATTGTAAACGGGACAATTTTTCCACCATGATTTAAAATTTTTTATGTTGCTATTTATAATCCTTTATATAAGAAACTTAATAAAAAATGTTTTTCAGATCATAAATATGCCTTAGATTAGAGTATTGTTGTTCCAAATGCATATTTTCTATTAGACACAAGTATGTGCTAAAAGTTGTAGTACTTCATTTACCATTTTTTTTTCTTCGCTGGATCATTTTGAAGACTTTTCAGGAACCTATTATATTTTTTTTTATTGTCTTCACACCTTTTATTTTCCATCTGTTTAAAAATATTTATTTAAATTAAAAAAAAATTCTTAATTCTTAAAACAAGTATACTAACGATTGTAAACAGGACACACTTTGAGCACTAACAAAAAAAAAGTTGTTGTTGTAAATGTTTCAATTTTCGATTTTTTTAACAAATTCACTACTTTAGCTTTAAACTTTAAAATTCGATCAATGATCACCGAGTACTAAAACTAAATGCCTTTTTTTGATTGTAAACGGGACAGAGAAGTAGCATGTAAGACATAAGTAAAATTTTTACCGTTACTTAGACTTTTTAATCTCTTCTATTTTTTTCTTTACTCTTTGGTGTTTGTACAATAACTTAGTAAGAAGAGTGCGAACTATATTATACTAAACACTGAAAAAAAAATTGGAAAAATTAGACAAATAGAGGTCAAATGCAATAATATTAATTTTACACCATTCAGGTCGATTTTTTCGAAATAAACAAAAAATAAAGCAAAAAAATTTTTATATATTAAAAAAATATAAGCAATTCTCTAAATAAATCTTGAAAAGAAATTTTTTTTTTTCCATTTTTTAAATTTGGTCCGTGGTTGACGTTTTTTTTGGAAATAGTCATATGCATAAAAAATTTCATTAAAATCGGTCCAGCCGTTTCGGAGGAGTTCGATAACAAACATCGTGACACGAGAATTTTATATCTTAGAAGATTTACTTTTCATATGTATATTTATATTTATTTAAATTTTGATTTTCTCGCACCAATTTGAAATGTGAGTTATTTTGACACTTCTTGTGAGAAACTTTCCCCAAAATGTTGTAACAGAAACACTTTTTCTCACATACTTTGTTGCGTCGGTTGCCTGGCTTGCAACAAGGGAAAATAGGGGCTGCCCTAATGTGTCTGATTTCGTTGTGGCTGTCTTGTATTGTTGATGTAGGATTTATTGTGGATTCGTATTAATCGTCATTTTGTAGATATATGTGGTATTGTTTTGGGTGTTTGTTTGTTTTTTATTGTGGTGGCTGTTTTAATTGTTTTTTTTTAGAAAATATAATTGTCCAGTAAGTAAGAGTTAGAAGTGTGCAATATGGTATAAATTATAAAGAAAAATGACAGCTATCAGTTGCGCTAAATAGTACTAGAGTATTATTGTGAATGAAAACGAATTGGTAATTACAGTGTTTGTCCGGTTATGTTGTGACAAATGGAATTCCATGATATGTTATGGTCAAGCAATGGAAATAAAAACAATATAGTGGAAGACCATTTGAAACAACATACCGCTCTAAGCTAGATGGAGGAAGATCGAAAAGATCATTATTAATCGACTCGTTCACGTAATAAGAACTCAGTGGTAACATATAAAATTTTAAAAGAAATTCCATTGTGTGATTTATTTTTAAAAGTTGCAAATAAAACAATCCGAATAGCATCGGAAATAAAATCAAGGCAACATACTTAAACTTGCATACATAACAATAAAATAAAATTTGTGGAGATCATATAAAACTAAATAATAATAGAAAAAAATATAATCAAGGTAAAAAGAAATTAGAATAAATGGTGAAATATTACAAATCTAATTAAATTTTGTGTGTAGGAGGACAGTAGTGGAGGAGTCCAAAAAAAAATCATACTCACAGGATTCAGGCCAGGAACGGTGAGGAAAATAATTTGGGTAAAAGGAAATAGTAAAAAGGTAACAAAGTATGTATATTGTTTTTTTTTCTTGTAACAAAGGGGAAGAAAAAGAGGAAGAAAAATACCTTTAACAGGCCGTGAAAGTTTGTTGGTGTAGAAAATAATTTTTGTTTCCGCTGCTACAACAACAAAGTGCTACCAAAATAAATTAACGGTCAGCATTAATTCCGCACATATTTGTATGTATAGCCACTGAACGGGGTATAGCGGTCCATATTAAAAATAAAAAAAAATAAATATATATGATTGTTTCAGAATAAGGTAGATTAAGTAGAATTGTTGTTGTTATTTTCTTTTTTTGTTAACCTATTAGTGAATTATATTAAGATTCATTTTAATTAATTGCGTGTTGGTGCCTGAATGGGAAAAAAAAGATATATTTGTCTGATTGTACGCCGGAAGTCCAAGATTGGAAGAGAATAACAGCCACCTAAGAGAGCTGCTTTAGGTAGGGTATACGGCAGGAAAATAAATTTTTAAAGAAAGGAATTTAACGTTTATTTTTTTTTGCTATTTAGGCAACAACAGGTTTTAGTTAGTTTTCTTTTAGGTTAGATTAAGTTAGATTTTATTTATGATGGAAATTTTAATTATGATTTAGATTTTTATTTGAATTTCTTAATTTTTTCTTTTGTCAGACATTATTTTTTTAATTTTTTTATTATATTGCTTATTTTCATTTAATTGTAATTTTTTTTTTGTTTGTTTGTATTTGTGTGTTTTGTTATTCTTGTTTAAATATATAGAATAATTAAGATAACTTTTTATTTATTTATTCATCTATTGATCCATAAAATTTATTTATTTTTATTATTAACCATTTATTAGTTTAAGTTTCATTAGTTTCATTTTATTTAAATAAAGTATGTGAATTTAACATTATATAGAAAAAACAGAATGTCTGCGTGCTAATTTTGATCGTTCGGGTGAGGATATGTGAGACGGTATCGTGAGTGTGTGTAAAAATTGTATTTTTGGAAGATTCGGTCCCAGGAAGGGAGGGCTGGTAGTGGACGTCCAACTTGTCCACTCTTCTAAGTGTTTTCCATTGTTTTTTTAGTGTTTTTGAGTTTAGTTTTTTTTTAGAAATTTAATTGTTCGTGTCTCTGTCGTGTTTGTGGGTTGGAACCTACCTGTGGAAGTCAAGTGTGTATCTTTTTGTGTGAGCTGGCTGGCGAAACAAACATGGCGAAAAGACGGCACGTAACAACTTCCAATAATTGCTGGAAAATTATTAAAATGACAGATCATTATCGCAAAGTACATATGTATACAGAAACACTTGTGTGAGAAAAACCATATTTTGTTTCATTTTACACTGTTTTTGTTGCAATTCACTCGTTTCATGCGGATAACTTTACGATGCGAGAAATACAGAAACGACCTACTGGATTGTATTGTGGTTAGCTTTATAGTTAGTCTAGAAAAATAAATTTAAAAGTTAGCTTTTCTTGTAGTTAGCTACTAATTTGACGACAGGGTACTAATTCCACTAATAAACTCAATTACAAATACATATAAAATATTATATTTTTATATACAAAAACACTAAAGTAACCATTTAATAAAGCCATTTTTGTACATACTTATGTATATTAAACAATTTAAAATAAATACATGTTAATAACTGTTTGCATTGAATTTTGAATTGTTGCATACAAACATATATGTATACGAATAAATAAAATGAAAAAGACTGAAGCGAAAAATAATACATGTATGGCCATAGCTGCCAGATTTTTTGAGGTAATATCGTCATATTTTTGGGCAAAAATCGTCATTATCCTCAATATAGCTTATTGAAATCGTCATAAAAACGTCAAATGAAAAAACCGTTTTTTACCAACAAAACACATTTATCAGAGGCAAAATATAACAAAACTTTTAAATAAACAAATCTTCTTAAAAAACAACATTCTTTAAATACAGAGATCAGATACTTCAATTAGAATTCACACTAAAATCAAATGTAAATAGATTGCATGTTTTCCACTACTTTGAAATATATATATACATTGTATGGAAAAAATTCAATCCTTAAGTTATGTTTTTTTCCAATGTAGTAAAATATGCATTTTAAATATCATTTTTGGAAACATTTTTTTCTAAAAATGTATAAAAACTACAATAAAATTTATACAATAAAAATATAATTTGTAAAGAAAATATGTACATTGTACATATACATATACATATATGTATAATATATTTTACAAATATATAGTGCAATTAAACATGTTGATTAATTCAGGTACAACTGAGGGATCATAGCAGCAACATTTGTCTAGCTTTAAATAATCTTTTGTATATAATATTGCTTCCAAAGGCGACTTTTTCAATGAATTTCTCACTTTAGTCTTATTTATGTTTACCTGGCTAAATATTATTTCTACATTTGCTGAAGAATGTGGTAAAACTAGGACACTTGTAATAAATTTAGTCAAAACCGGAAACAAAAGACTAGAATCCCTAGTTTGCATCTCTGATATTTTTTTCAAAAAATCCAATAGTTATATGTTTTTATCAGGAAAATAATTTTAATTGTCAGTTTCTAGCACTTGGCTTTCACTTTCTTCAACAAAATGAAAAATTCTTTTATAATTTCAGAAAACTAACTTTTTTGTTCATTAATAATATTAAATGGATTAATTTGGCCAAGAGCTTTATATTTATTTTCAAAATCAAATCTTGACAATATCTGATCACAAAGCTCTATATAAAAATTAACACAATTATTACTACTATCATATTTTTCTTTTGCATTTATTTGCGCTTCTTTCAATACGTTTTTGGCAAATATCCCTAAATAAATGTCTTCAAAATTAAATTTTTTTTTTTATACTCAGTTAAATAAAAGTTTTCAGTATTAAGCAAACTAGTTTTTAAAAAGTTGCTCATTACAATTTTCAGCAGTTCAAGGTTGCTTTACTAGTACATATCGCACACCTATTTCAAAAGTGACGCAACTCAAAATTTTCATTTTTTCACAAATCGAAAAAAATAGTTAAAAACAAAAACTTTGTACCATTTATTCGAAAATCCATACATATTATGATCTAAAGAATTATTTTATTTTTTTTTAATATTTATGCACTACATAATAATCAATTTTTAGTTGTGTTAATTTTGATGATGTACTATTTGCAAGTTACCGAGTTATTTTAAGTTATGTCACTTTAGCTGAATTCTTTTCAAGTTGTGACACTTTTGCTGAATTAAAAATTTAAAAAATCAACGTAAAATATAAATTATAAAATTCAAGAACTTTTAATATAAAGAAATGTAATTTGTGTATTAAACATGAACATATAAACTTAAATTATATACTTTATATAGGAAATAAAAATGTATACTTCAAGAACTAATATACAAAAAACCCGATTTATTAAATAAAAAATATGTATATATGTATAAGTAAATTCACTTCAAAAACTTTTAACATAAAGCAAAATAATACGAAAATTTTATGAATATATTAATTAGTAACGTGCTTATAGTACGCTTCATAATATTGATGTGGAGTGACATTCTTTTTGATTAAGTCCATAAGGTCTTTTTTTTTCTTTCGGCTAAAGTAAAACTTCTAGAATACGCTTTTGTTAAACGGAAAAAAGAACGTTTAATAATTAGTCACAATGTAATCTAATCTAAGGTAAAACTGTGAACAACATACAAAGACAAATAACAAAATACCTGATTAAATCCCAAGATTTTAAAGATTTTGTAGTTATATTTCGCACCTTAACTTCTTTGAAGCTTGAGTCTTGTAAGATGTTTTGTAATAAAAGGACACGGGGCTGTATTTTTTAACTCGAAGAATTTTAATGTCCTTCCATAAGAATTTTTCTTTTTGAACGTTAGTCGTAAAATTATGACCCCATTCCTCCTGCAAGGTTTTTAAATCGTAAAAGTCGTTGTGCGACAGTTGATATAACTTATACGGTCGTCCAGTTTTCTTAGCAGTTGCTATTAAGCTTATATACTGCTCTGGTATGTAAATGGGAATGCAAGTAACATGCCTTTTAATCTGTTTTTCGATTACACTATGCACGTTATCTCCTTCGTTTTGTGAGTGTCCTGTTATTAAAAACTTATGGGTTATGCTTTTCATATGATATTTTTCAATTGCATAGCAATACATGGAAATCAAGTATTTTTTTTTTTTTTTTGCTGACCAGCACAGTTATCTGAATAAAAAATAAACTCCACGTCTTCAGGATTGCTGACCTTTTGCATTTCACTTTCAATATACCGCAGGATACAGCTTCCGATTTCAAATGATCCTCGATTTCCTTCTATCTCGCTCCAAAAAAAACATTCAAGGTTTCTTGCGTAAAGGTCACTTATGGTAAAATTGTAGCAGTTAATTTTGTTTTTAGAATAAAAACTAGATGTCAAGCCTTTTGGCAATGGCAGTACTGCTTGTAGATTGTACACAGCCCCATGAGCATTTTTCTTGTCCTCTTCTTTCTCTTTTCGTGACAGTTCTTTCTCTTCCTGGTGTGATGTGTGAGCTTCATATAATTCTAACTTTTGCTGGTCATTTGCATTTTTGTATGTTTCGCAAAAGTCGCACTGGTCCTTTTTAGGTTTAAAAATGAAATATTAAAATCAGTATTAAATATTCGATTAAACATAGACGAATGTGCAAGAGGTAAATTATCGTTCATTCGAAGCTCCTTGTAGTTGCGATATAAGTCAGCAATACATTTACTGCCTTCAATAAACTCACGTGAAGATTGGTTTCGCAAGTAAACTGACTCAACTCTGGGTATGGCCTTTATAAACTCCCTAATGCTATCTTTAATTTCTGGGTCTACTGTGGGATGATTATTATGTTTGCCTCTCAAGTCGGGATCGACGAAGCTATTCGAGTTCTTTTTCGATAAGGTTGTGAGTATATAGCGACCGCTTATTCCAAGAGTAGACATGAAAAAAAGCTTGCAAACTCTAATTTTAATAACGCTCACCGTAAAATAAAATGCATTGTTATGCTTGCGGAAGTTTCCTGTACATGAGTATCGGTATTTTGGTATTATAGATTCCACAATACCTGCTATATATTCTCTTTGCCTTTGCAAATCACCTAAGCTCCAATAATTATCAAATAATTGTTGTCGGTCAGCTTCACTTATTTGATCAGTACATCGAAATCGACATGTTTCTCCGCAGGGCTGTCCCATTTTTCTTTCTTCAAACGATCTTCTAGATTTGGCTTGTAACACATAGGATCTTCCGAAATTCCTTAACAATTTCGCCTTCTTTATACTCCAATTACGTGGCTTACGACCTCTTTTTTTACCCTTATTATTTCTGTTATCATCCAGGTCCTCATCATCTATAGTACTACTTTAATTTAAAGAACTAGGTGAGAAATCTTCACAATTTAAATTATATTCATCACCAGAGCTTGCTTGAAATGGATCCTCAATGCTTCTTCCGATTGATTGGATGGACAGTAACTGCTTCTTGTAAGTCTTTCAATCCGCATCTTAAATTCCGCGGTAACAAGGACGAAAATTCGTCTAAACTGACCTAAGTCAAAAATCTCTTTTTCTATAGCAACAAAATTATTAAATTACTTCAAAATGAAGTTTTATTGCATTTGATAATTGATTTCCAAGCTCTACAATAGCAAAACCGTGAACTTTCCAAAACTAAAATACAGAAATTAAATAATAATGTTTTTTCTTCAAAAGCATCCTAACTCAAAAACTTAATATTTTTTTCATCTAAAGCGTCACAACAAAAAATAATAGAAATGATTCGTACTTACCTCAATGAGCTAAACTGACAAAAGTCTAATTAATACACACTCCAACAAAGAATTGTTTTATCAAAAGTGTCACAATTCGAATTAAGACTATTTAGCAGTCAGCAGTAGGATCTATTACCCTTAAATTTTCTGATACAACTAAAAATGAGTCACTTTTATGAATTGCAACTTTATATCAATTGAAACATAAAGAGAGACATAACTGTTTTTTAGCAACACTTAACAACAACAAAATACACTGATATACATATGAAAAGTAATATTATCAGGCTCAAGTTCAGTTTTATTGAATTAATGAAAATTCAAAATTACTAAGAGTTTTTTTGTGTTGGAAAATATTATTATTTATATCCAATCAGTTTTTAGCAGAACGTATCAGTACTGATTTCAAGGCCGCTACACCTCTCATCAGCGTTCAATTGTCCATCTTTACAATTTTCGTAAAGTGGATACTAATTGAGAAGAATATCAACTATTTAACCAGTTTTCAACAGAAATAGAATATGAGAATTAATTTTTAATTCAATTTTTATTCTACAATGAAACAGTGCTGGTTAGTACGAAATTCCCTCATTACTGTTTGGAACTAATAATCAACACAAACTCATAGTCCGTTATCATCAAAGTATTCTACTTTGTATTTTAACGTTTTTGTTGTTTTTACTCTATATTAGGGAAATTCACATATTACTGTGACCCCTGTTATTAGGGTATTTATAGCTCGTGCCCAAGCGGAATTAATATTTTTATATTATTATTATTATTACGAATAAACGTAAATATTATTTGAACTTATATTGATGTATATATGAAAAGTAATATTATCAGGCTCAAGTTCAGTTTTATTGAATTGATGAAAATTCAAAATTACTAAGAGTTTTTTTGTGTTGGAAAATATTATTATTTATATCCAATCAGTTTTTAGCAGAACGTATCAGTACTGATTTCAAGGCCGCTACACCTCTCATCAGCGTTCAATTGTCCATCTTTACAATTTTCGTAAAGTGGATACTAATTGAGAAGAATATCAACTATTTAACCAGTTTTTAACAAAAATAGAATAAGAGAATTAATTTTTAATTCAATTTTTATTCTACAATAAAACAGTGCTGGTTAGCACGAAATTCCCTCATCACTGTTTGGAAATTACTAATAATCAACACAAACTCATAGTCCGTTATCATCAAAGTATTCTACTTTGTAATTTAACGTTAGTTTGTTTTTTTTTACTCTATATTAAGGATATTCACTTATTACTTTGACCCTATTTATTAGGGTATTTATAGCTCGTGCCCAAGCGGAATTAATATTTTAATATTATTATTATTACGAATAAACATAAAAAACTCTTAGTAATTTTGAATTTTCATTAACTTTTCCGGGAGTGCCGACAGAAGTGAAAACGTTTTGTGATTACAACAATACACCTGCTAATGCCAAAAAAAATTATGCATAGATATAAACAATTATATAAATACATGCAACAAATTTAACTACTTATGGAGGCGTATGCAACAGGTGAGCTTACTAGCACAGCTGACTGAGCTCGCTTTATATCAAAATTTTCATACAAACTGATATAGTTTGAAGAGAGTACATAATGAATGGTTACAGTTTGGTACTCATAAGTATTAAAATGCTTTAAATTTGTTTGTGTGTTTTGATATGAAGCGAGTGCTTTATACCAACAAAATACATGTTGTTTTTGGATTGTTGTACTTGTTGTCGAACTGCGCATGCCTGCTAGTTTTTCCATGCCACTTATTGTAAACGCAAATGCAACTTGAATAAAGATGGCAGCATCTTATCTGTCAAGTGTCAAATGTCCAGGCGTTACTACACCTGTAATTTGATTGCAATGAATTGGAACAAACAGAGTGGCTACAAAAGTTTAAGTTAAATATCAAGGCGAATTTATTACCAGGTGGGTGAAGTGGCGAATTCGGGCGAAGCTGTAGTTTTCCCATACCACAGAATATGAACGGTCATCTAGCGGTGTGCACGTGAATTAAAAAAAGTACAAATGGCATCACTATGATAACCCTAAAAACATTAAAGGACAGAAAATTTTGTTTGCATACGTTTGTCTCTTTCTAAAAAAGATTTTTCAGCAAATTGGCGCAAAATTTTTAGGAAATCCTTGTTTTGGCGGACTATTTGACGGATTTCCTTAATTTTTTTGCGTGAGCTAGCTTACTATTAGTTAATTGTGAATGGTTGCTGGAGTGAAGAAGACCAAAAAGTATATTCTGTAGGAAAGATAACGAAGAAAATGGAAGTATAATTTTAAAGCAATTAAAAAA
The DNA here is from genome assembly GCA_947311025.1 of Lypha dubia. Lineage (NCBI taxonomy): Eukaryota > Metazoa > Arthropoda > Insecta > Diptera > Tachinidae > Lypha > Lypha dubia. Next base: position 57,573,167 of record OX371261.1, on the reverse strand, counting down.
TTTTCTAAACTTGTATTTCTTTTCAGGAGTCGCAAATGTGTTATCGGTTGCCAAGAAGTGAAAAGTCTTCATTGTTTTCCGAAGAATCCGACAAGATAAGTGATAGTGTTTTTTATTTCTAATTGGTAAAAAGAAAACCAATTGGAAAGTTTGTGTAAAGTGCAAGTGCAAGTGTAAAAGGTATATTTAAGACATCAGTATCGTCCCGTCAGTGCTATACGCAGTATTCACTGCTTTGGTACGTTTTTGTTATTGGTTTATGAAAATAACAGGCGTATTAGGACGTGGAACCAATATTTATAATTGGTATAATTGATTGCTCTCGCGTTGGCATGTTACTGATGGATGCAAATAGACCTTTAATCGTTATATCGTGTATACCTAAAGCTTTAAAAGGTGTTACAAAAATATTCCTCTCGGGAATCTGATGTGGATGTAGCAAACAAAAACAATTCAATATAAATATTAGAATGAAGTGAATTTATAAAATTTTTAAATGGCAAAAACATGTTAAGAAGTTTGACAATTTTACATTCTCCTGGCATTTATCTTTAAATTTTGAATTTGGTTTATTTGGACACTCATATCAGAACTTTGAGAGGAATATTTTTGTAAAATCTTTTAACGATTTAATTGCTGTATGTCTGTATGTAATTTAACATAACAGAAAGGGTTTTAACATATATAAAAACAACACTAGAGCTCACGGTATATAAAACTAGGGCTCAACTTTCATATAGCTTATTTTGTCATTTATAAGTCAATTTTAAATGTTTTTGCAGTTCTGAATAGCTTATTGGTTATGCTCTTAGACTGCATTAAAAAGTTTTTAAATTAAAAAATCATGTGCCAATGTACTTGCAAAACTATTTTTTAAATTTAAATTTTTTTAAAAATTTTTTCATAGACTGTCTTTTATTTCATACTTTTTACTCCAAACCATGTTAATATTTTTATTCTGAAATCATGCGTGGTGAAGAACCACATCCTACCAGAGGTGATGCTGTTAATAGCAAAACACGATGGATCTAGACTAGAAAATATCGAAAAAAAATCCGCTTCATATTTATTATATATGTATATGTAGATGAATTTAAAAGTGATGTTTATTCAAAAATATAATATCTATATATATATTCTTTAATTAATAATTAATTTCTTTTTATTATTTTTTTTTTTTTTTTTTGATAATTTTATTATTTATTGAATCTTCAATTATTTATATTAAATTATCAATAAGTTTTTCAAATCTTAAATCTAAAAAATATTAAATGTAAGTTTAGCCAATGCTAAACAAAATTTTTAATTTCAACGGTTAATTTTTGTTGTTTTACATCTGTCGTGAACGGCTGAGAAAAAGAGTATCCCTTCTTTTCAGCCGGGTGTGGCCTCTATAATGAAGAATATTGCGCGCAAGTGGATTTGGGTGCAACTCAAGTTTTTTTATATATTTTTTCGCATGTTTTGAAAATACTGTCTTCACCAACGGAACGTCTAGGTCTTTATGAATTCGATGGTTTCTGACATACCAGGGGGCTGCTGTTATTGTACGTAGGATTTTATTCTGTCGCCTTTGAATTCTTTCGACATTCGATGCTGAGGCAGTGCCCCATAACTGGATTCCATAGGACCATATTGGTTTCAGGATCGCGGGTTATAGTAGAAGTTTACAGTCTAGGCTCAGTATAGAATTTCTTCCCATAAGCCAATTAATTTGGGCAGTTTTTAATTTCATTTGCATCAACTTTGCGTCTATATGCGATTTCCATGTTAAACGGCGATCAAGGTGAACGCCTAGATATTTGACTACAGTATGTTGCGGAATAGTCTCGGTGTTGATTTGTATAGGCGGGCATGTTTCCCTTCGCAACGTAAAAGTGACGTGTACACATTTCTGCTCGTTAACTTTTATACGCCATTGCTTAAGCCATCCCTCCAATTTGGATATATACCCTTGTAAGTTGGTGGAAGCTTCTACTGGATTTTCATGGACGCTTAAAAAAGCTGTATCATCAGCAAATGTTGATGTATGAATGTTATTGCTTAACGGTAAGTCAGAGGCATAAATTAAATAAAGTAAGGGACCGAAGATGCTGCCTTGGGGAACTCCGGCTTCGATTGACTGCGGAGGGCTTAAAAAATTGCCTTCCCTAACTACAAATTTTCAATCCTTTAGATAGCTTTTTAAAAGCTTGACGATGTTTGCGGGGAGATTGCGTGTTAATTTGTGGATAAGACCTTTGTGCCATACTTTATCGAAAGCTTGAGAAACATCTATAAAGAGCGCAGAGCAAAATTTCTTTTTTTCAAAGGTGTCTCTAACTACGTTCACAAGTCTGTGAGTTTGTTCAATAGTGCTATGTTGTCTGCGAAAACCGAATTGATGATCTGGAATGCATCCACTTCTAGTCACTATAGGCATCAGCTTGCTCATATACAGCTTTTCAAATAGTTTTGAAATGTTGGGCAATAAGCTAATAGGCCGATAGGATTCAACCTTCGTATGATCCTTGCCGGGCTTTGGTATCATAATAATCATCGAAACCTTCCATTCTGCAGGATAGTATTGCAGCCGTAGAATACTATTAAAAATTAAGAGTATAACTCTTTTTGCAATATAAGGCAGTTGTTGAAGCATTTTGTTGCTTATTTTGTCGACACCTGGGGCTTTTCTGGTGTTAAGACTACTAATAGTATTTTCAATCTCCGTCATGTTAAATCTCATCGGTATTTCTGGTAAAGAGACGACTGGTGGCAGTTCAACAATATCAGCAGAAATATTCGGGGTAAATACTTTTTCTAGGTGCTTAACAACTAGATCACCTTTTTCAGCATCAGTTCTTGCCCAGTCACCATTAGAGGCTCGTAATGGTGGTTTGCAAATCACTGGTCTTTTAAGTCCTCTGGCTGCACGCCACAGCGAATAGTCTGGTGATGGTGTTGCATCGAGTTCTTGCAGAAATTTTTGCAGCGAAGCTGTTTTTTGTGATTGTAAAACTTTTCTTAGCTGATTGGTACACTCCTTAAGCCTTAATTTTAGCTGAGGCGATCTGTAACGTTGCCATTCTCGTCGAGCTCTCCGTTTTTCAGTCAATAGCCTTTCTATATCTGCACAAAAAATATTGTTATTGCGTGTTGATTTGGTTGAATTGAAGAAGCATTAAGAGCAGCTTGTTTAGCATGTGCTTCAAACAACCTAATGGCATATTTTCCGTGCAATGAGCACTCAAATATTTTTTGTATTTCAGCCAGTTAATACGTGCAGGTCTCAGCGGTAAATATACATGTTGGTGTTGTAGTTGTGTGTGAGTAAATAGTGATAATAGTAGGCGAGTGATCTGAAGACAAATCCAGAGATGCTTCTACTTCAATCATTTCGCTGGGCACGCCTTTCATAATCCCAAAGTCGATAACATCAGGAATTTTTTGACGATCCGTTGGCCAATATGTTGGCTGACCACTTGAAACTACATTCAAACCCATTTTTGAAATTGTGTCAAACAAAACACGACCCTTGGGAATGATTAAACGTGAGCCCCAAAAAGTGTATTTAGCATTGTAGTCGCCAGCTGCTAGAAAACGGGACCCCAGTGTTGTATAAAATGCGGTATATTGACTCTCTGAAATTGAAAACCTGGGAGGAGAGTAAACAGATGATATCACAAGCTTTTGATAAAAATTTTCAATGCAGATGTTCGTTGCTTGAAGATATTCTTCACGAAGGTCGTTTAGTAGGTAGTGTTTTATTCGAGTTTTTATTAGGATTCCAGAGCCACCACAAGCTCTACCTTGAGGATCCTTGGTGTCGTAGAAATTATATCCACTAATTCTGAAACAGCTTCGAGATGTCAAATGAGTTTCTGAGATAAGCATAACATCGATTTTTTTATCCAGAAGAAAATATTTAATTTCATTTTTATGTTGGCAGATGCCGTTTGCGTTCCAAAAACAGATTCTTAAGTTCATGGTTTGTTCAATACAGCCTGCAACAAGGTAGACTGCATTTTCAACATTTCCTGCATCATACAGGACATGTTGAGAGTAAATGTATTTACTGTTTGTATAAGGATCTCTATTGAGGCTTCAATACGACTAAAATTATGCCCTGATTCTTCATTTACTGGTACAGTTTTTTGCGCCGGAATCTGGTTACTCTTAAAAATATTAGCGTATGAAAATTGGCTATTAGGTTTTTGTTGAGTAAGAGTCGTGTTAGACTTTAAAGCATTTGAGTATTGATTATGGCTAGACGACGGTTGAGGTAACTGTGGGTAGTTTAAAGGAGTGTTGGGCTGAGCGGGAGTAGCATTTGTTTTTCTGTTCGACGAATTTTAAAAAAGAGAATAAAGAGGGCAGCCCCTATAGTTGGCAGTGTGGTTTCCGCCGCAATTGCTACATTTTTTTGCTTTGGTATCACCTTTTATTTTGTCACAGTTAGCGGTACTGTGTAACTCGCCACATACAACGCAAACGGTAGGCAACTTGCAATAAGTTTTGGTATGGCCAAATTCTTGACAGTTCATGCATTGGATAGGTCCAGTTTTTTTATGTGGCATCTCAACGGTAACTCTTCGATGCAACAACTATTTTAAGCTATAGATTGGGTGCGATTCATTTTTTTTAATTTTCAATTCGCCTGGCTGTAGCTCGACTCTAAAAATAGGTTGGGGGATTTTTTCCCTGTTTTTAATGTTTGAAACATTTTTCACTTTGAAGCCACTATCTTCAAGGCCAGACTTTACCTCTTCCGGATCCACGCTTGAATCTATTCCTTTTATAACTACTGTTACGCCTTTAGCACTCTTCAGTTGATATGTATAAAAGTTTTTGTTTTTAGTCTCAAAATCTGAGACAATTTTCCTGTAATTAATTTCTCGTGTTACCTGAATTTTAGTTTCGTTGATTTTGCCACGCTTAATTGGAGTTACATAGAACTCATTTTCTCCAATTAATGAGATAAGGCTTTTTACCAAAAAGTTGGAATTCTGTTCTCTTAAATATATCGGCGGTGGTTTAGTGGACCTTGTTGTACTTGTACTTGTATCTTCATCGACTTGTTCATTCAAAATCGCAAAACGATTTTCAGAATGTTTAATATTATTTTTCCCATCTTTGGGCATTTTCGCCGTTGACGCTATTTCAGCTGATTTGGGACTTCTTCCCCTTTTTAGCACGGTTATGTATCTGTCCATACCAGTTTGGATTTTATTATCACTATTTTCACTCACTGCATTTACAATTTTGTGCACGTTGGTCACCTGGGTATTTATTGTTTGTTTGTTTGATTGTACAGCTAAGCTGACAAGTTTGCTAATAGGTGCAATTGTTGTTGCTTCTTGATCGTTATTTAACATGTTGAGAGATAATGATCGCGTACGAGTATTTGTGTTTTCTGTTAAATTCAGGTTTGTGTTTACTTCATTTTTTTTGTCGTCGTTAGCAACCAAAGTTATATATTGTACATTCCTACTGCTTGTAGGTTTATTGTTGTTGTTAGAAGGTGAACTCATTTAGAGTTCTCTTTATTGTGTTCACTTATGAGTTGGTGTATGCAAATATTTATGTATTTACACACAAGCAAAAAATAAAATAAAACCAGTAAGATAACTGTTTAATAAATGTTTTGTTTTTGTATATTTTTTTTTTGTGAATTTTCTTTCAATAAATTTTTAATATTCAGTTTCTTTCTATTATAAAAACATATTTGTTTCGCTTCATTTCCGGTGGCCAATTTGTTTAAAAACATATCTGCAGCATCACAATGGTCCTATTGGTAAGCTATAAATATAAATATAAATAAAAGTAAACTTTTTAATAAAAATAATCAATATTACTCTTTTCAGATAAGATTGTATACTCACAATTTGTTTCGCTTCATTTCCGGTGGCCAATTTGTTTAAAAACAGATCTGCAGCGCTGCAATATACCTTATAGTAACTACGGTCCAGTTGGTAAGCTGAAAATAAAGTATTAATATGAACTTATCAAATATAAGTAGCTTAAGTTTTTATTTACAGATACATACATATGTACTCACCAATGATTTTCGGTTGCGGCCAATTGGTTCTGCAAGCTCGTGGCATCTTTGTTGTCTTCGTAATGGAGTTTACATAAAAGTTTCACTTATTTCTGTTCTCTAAAAGGTCAGTAATTACCACCTTTTGTCTACGTAATATACCTACAATACATAATATATAAGTACAACACAACCGATAACCACAATTGTTTATTATTTTCATGTGATATAAACTTACATGTCATATGCTGATTTCATCCATTCGTCCAGAAAAGTCGACGGGAAGTACAGCCATTCGCCTTGTTATGCCTGTAACTAAATAAATAAATAATTAAATATTAGTATCAACAAATGATTTTTTCATTTCAAATGATTGCTACTTACCAATTGTCTGCTGAAAACTTATCCATTTGTGTAGATTTTCCGTTCTACATATGTATGTATACTATCTATTTTTATTTTCTTCATTAAAATTGTAAATTTTGATCATATTTATATATTTTAAAATTTTGAAATAAATCTAAAAATTTTCAACCCCAATTTTATTTTGTTTGTTTACATTTTTATTTTTTTTCACAGTATTTGGTATTGTATGGTTGTTGTCACTTTCTTATTAGATTTTTATATTGCCACATAAATTTTTACTACTCAAAATTAAGGGTTATCACCACATGATATGGCCACTTGACACCTGCCAACGTTGCCATATCTGTTAACGTCTGTGTCAAATTTAGTACATATTTCCCGACGCCATTTTTATGTAAATTTTGATAGCGTAGGATATGAATTCGCCTTTTACACAAGTAAATGCCTTTTGTTTTTTTTTTTGGCGAATTGTTGTATTTTATTCTAGTTTTATTTGTTTATTGTGATCGAATAGTTTTGTTTTATGATGTCTAGTTTTATTTCTATTTTTTTATTCTGTAGTTTGTTTTTTTTTTTTTTTTTTTTGGTGTGTGATTTTCTTTTGTCTTGGTATTCCCATAATTCATACATATATATGTATGGACGTAGTTTGTTGGTTATGTTTCTTTGTTTTATTTGCGTTTGCAAATTTTCTTTTATTTTATTTAGTCTTTATATTGACCGATGCAATTATGTTCGATTTGTATCTGTCTTTGTTATCATCAAAAAGTTGTTATTGGAAAATTGTCTTAGTAAAATTAAGCTTGTCTATATGAAGGCTAATTCATTACCAGGCATATGCACGACTACAACAATTCACCAACAAAACAAACAACAGGCATTTAGTTTTTTTACAGGCGAATTCATATCCTACGCTGTCAAAATTCAAAATGGCACCGGAAAATATGTACAAGATTTAGCAGTGTGGGCAATTGATACATTCGCCCGAATTCGCCACTGCATCTAACTGGTAATGAATTCGGCTTGGTCTGTAGTCTATGTCATGTGCGTTCGTCTGGTATCAAGGCGTATCCAACAGGTGAGCTTACTATCACAGCTGACTGAGCTCGCTTCATAGCAAATTATCATACAAACTGAAATAGTTTTAAAAATAGACATAAATAATGGTTACAGTTTGTATGCATACGTAAGAAAATGTTTTAAATTTGTTTGTGTATTTTGATATGAAGCGAGTGCTTTATACCAACAAAATACATGTTGTTTTTGGATTGTTGTACTTTTTGTCGAACTGCGCATACCTGTTAGTGTTACTATGTCTGGTATGTAGTTGTCTGTTAAGTGTTTAATGTCCGGGCGTTACTATACCTGTAATTTGTTTTGTAGGCATTTGCACAAACAGAGATGCTACAAGTGTCAAAAAGCGTGACGGTATCGCGAGTTCTGAGGTTTTGTCTCATCCAAAACCTTCGTACCGCGCCACTATAAGTTTTCACTTCAAAAAAATGAATTAAAAATTAATTCAATAAAACTGAACTTGAGCCTGATAATATTACTTTTCATATAAAATCATTTAAGATACATGTGAACATTGTATTATCCTTTAATATACATTTGAATATTGTATTATCTAAGATAATTAAATAAAAAACAAAACCTGAAGTTAAATTGTGAACAGACATACAAAATACTTTTTATTATAACAACACCAAATTAATATATTTTTGCCATATTATTGAAAAGTCCCTACATTTTAATGATTTCTACAAATCTGTCATTTTTTCCCTACGGTCATTTTTCTGGAAGAAAATCCCTACATTTTCCTACATATAACATCACTGCTTGGAACATAAATCCCATTCATTTTTTTGTTTTTATGAGGTTTTGGTAAGATAAAATCCTTTCTACATATACAGGGCGAGCTAAGGACAAAATTCCGTGAGCAACTATCGATATACGTATCTGGAAACATGGTTATAAAGGGCGTTTTTTATAGAGTGACACAAGTTTAAGTCATAATAAAACAAGGAAATATATTTTTAATATCAATGAAACGCTCTTTATCGGAAAGAAAGATTTATTAATTTAATGTTTAAATATGATTTCTGCTAAGTGGACGCCAATGCTGGCGCATAGAAGGCGCAATCAGGAACACCAATTTTAAACAACTTTTAGCAGCATTTGCGGTCGTATTTCGCCGATAACTCTTCGAATGTTGATTTCCTGGTGTTCAATTGTTTGTGGTTTATCAACATAGAAAAAAAATTAAAATATCTAAAACCATTCTTGAATCTTTTATCAATTGATATTATTTTTTTTTTTTTACATAAACTTGATAGCAATTAGAAGAAGCATATATTCTTCTAGCATGAGATGTTTCCATATTTTCTTATATCAACATTACCATCAAACTTGCTTTGTCGTTTTATATTAGAGCAATGCACGTTTTGAAGTTCATTTATTTTAAATTTAGGTTGTTCTTTGTGTCTCAAAGCCATGTAATTTTTTATATAGCCTATTTTCCTATTATCGATGTAACACTCCCTTGTTCGATTCCTTTTCTCAATATAATTTTGTTTATTATTAAGAATCGCATTATGAATTTTCAATTTATCACTAAAACCGTATTCTACATTAAAAGGTTTATCTTTTATGACTGAGTGGTAGCTATTATTGTAAAATTCTATAGATTTACTAATCTTATCTTTTATATTCATCAATTTCTGTTCTATGTTTAATGCTCTTATTTTCTCAGTAAAGGTGTTATGTATCTTTCAATATCTCCATTACCAGTATGGTTATTAGCTTTAACTAAATGTAATTCAATATTCTCATTTTTTAAGTAGTCTTTAATATTTATGCTCTTAAGCTCATTATCTGTAATGAGCTTTTTAAAATTACCCTTTTGTGATTTATACAACCTAATTTTTACAATTATAGTTTGATTAGTCCTATCTTCAAGGTAATAGGCGCTAGCAAATTTGGAAAATCTATCGATAAATGTCAAAAAGTTTGATTTCGAATTGGTATATATATCTATATGAACTATTTGCTTGATATCCGTTATCGTTTCTGAAAGATGAAATTTTAGTTTTACAGGATGGCGATCAAACTTTGATATATTGCAAGTATCGCAATTATTGATATATTTTTGGATTACAAGTTTCAAATTTGAAATTAAATCTTTCTCTTTAGTCCCTCATAATTCTCATTAATTCCAGTATGTCGAGTCTCATTTCTGTGGTAAAGGTGTATTTGTTTAAATGTTTCATCTTCCGATTGCATATCTTTGGCATAATACGAATATCTGACAAATTTTACACTACTATCTCCTTCGAACATTTCAATTATTTTGTTTTGTTACAAATTGTATTTGAAATCATGCAGCTCAGTAAAAATTCAAATTTTGCCTTTAACTATATTTCTCAATAATATTACTTCCCGACCATTTTCTAAATCAAAAGAGTTTATATAAATCCTTTTATTACCATTCGTAATATCGCTCTCTACGATTTTATTCTAAGTTAAAATTATTTGAATCTGAAATCTATTTACAACAGTATCTAAAATATTGATATGATTGTGAGTATCCATCTCTTGAGAGTGTACTGTTAGTTCATCATCAACGTTGTTGCAAAGTGAATCAGTTGAATCGTTTAAATAATTTAGTTCACAAGAATTAGAGTTTATTCTACTCAAAAAATTTGCTATTTGATTGTCTTCACCTTTGATATAATTAACTACACAATTAGAATCACTTAATTTTATAATCCACCTATACAGTCTAGGATTTAATTCCCTACTCTGAGCCTTTACAAATAACCACCTTAAAGGTTGGTGATCCGATATAATTTCAAATTGCACAACATATAAATAAGGGCGGAAATAATTTGTTGCCCATACTATAGCTAAAAGTTCTTTCTCAGTGGCCGAATAATTCATTTCGTGTTCATTTAAAGTTCTACTGACAAAGCATATAGGGTGCCCATCTTGTTGCAAAGCAGCTCCAAGTGAATTTAGGCTAGCATCTGTCATTAATTGAAATGGTTTTTTGAAATCTGGATATCGTAGCACAGGGGCCTCAGTTATAATAGTTTTTAGTTTCTCAAATAAATTTATATAATTGGAATCATTAGTATTTAATCGTACATTTTTCTTTAAGTATTTAATCATTGGATAAGCAACTAAAACTTTTTCTATAAAATTTTTGGCTGTATTGATTAAATACTTTTAGGAAGTTTTGAATAATAATTTAGAATTCTGCCAGATGAAGTTGGTTTTTGATAACAATCTATTAATTATCTGAAAGATTGAAAAATTCAAAAATATATGATAACAAAAAATACACAATAACCCACAAAACATATAATAAATTAGGAAGATTATTTAGTAAAACAAAGGATAGAATTAATAAATCAGATATGTCTAGTTTAGTATATAAAATACCATGTAAGGGTAATGATAATGAAACATGTTCTAAAGTATATGTAGGGACAACAAAGAATAAATTGAAAACTAGAATTGCAGGACATAAATCTGATTATAAGTATAGGAATACTTCATTAAATCAGAAAAGAGCGTTATCATTACATTGCGTTAATTCAAATCACTATCCAGATTTTAATAATACATTGATATTAAATAGAGAAAATAATTATAGACGTAGACTTATGCTAGAAATGTTACAGATCATAAAAGTCCCTTCTAAACAACGGATACAGATACAGCAAATATAGCTCAGAACTATAGATATTTAGTCAATAAAAGTAGGAATTAATATTAATAAAAAAGTATAAAAAAAAAACTACGGGTAGCACTCCGGGAGTGCCGACAGAAGTGAAAACGTTTTGTGATTACAACAATACACGTGCTATTGCCAAAAAAATTATGCGTAGATATAAACAATTATATAAATACATGCAACAAATTTAACCACTTATCAAGGCGTATGCAACAGGTGAGCTTACTAGCACAGCTGACTGAGCTCGCTTTATAGCAAATTTTCATACAAACTGATATAGTTTGAAGAGAGTACATAAAAAATAGTTACAGTTTGGTACTCATAAGTATTAAAATGCTTTAAACTTGTTTGTGTATTTTGATATGAAGCGAGTGCTTTAAACCAACAAAATACATGTTGTTTTTGGATTGTTGTACTTGTTGTCGAATTGCGCATACCTGCTAGTTTTGCCATGCCACTTATTGTAAACGCAAATGCAACTGCGCCCGAGAAGTTAACAACCTAAGTTTTTTTCGCTCATAATGAAGAGAGTGCCATCTTTGTGTACTCTTCTTAATCAGTTACGCTCAAATTGAAGAGTGCGCCCTCTTTGGTGCACCAAAAAATGGGTGTTTTTCTCATATATGGCAACATCACCCACAAGAGAGGGAGCTCTCTTCAATTTGAGCAAAAAAAAATTAGGTGTTATCTGTAGGTTGTTAACTTCACTAACATTTGTAGGTAGTTAACTATACTCCAAGTGTCAAAAATCGTGACGATGTCGCGAGTTCTGTGATTTTAGCCCACCCAAAACATCCGTACCGCCCCAATAGAAGTTTTCACTACAAAAATTTTATCAAAATACAGTTATGTTAAATTTATATGTTATATGATTGTTATTAGAATGCCTAAAAATATGTTGTTCTAAAACTTTATTTTTCTTATACATGTTTGTTATTTTCTACTTTTCATATAATGACAAAAATAATTTATATACAGTGATGGACTAAACTATTCACATATCGTGCACTTCCGTTTAAAATCTCTTATATTTTCGAATTGAAAAGAGTTGGTTCAACACAATATTCAGTAAAATTATTTCTTTAATTACTGTTTTTATAAACATGAAGAAAAAATAATCCTAGGTATTGTACTTTACTAGAAGGATGTAATTAAGTGTTTGACATGATAATTTTGAGGGGACTTAAATATTCACACAGTTGATTTTTTTGGTATTTAAAGAAAAATAAGATAAATTTTTATATAGCAACCCTTGCTGGAATGTCAAAAGTGCCGTTATAAATCATTTGTATTGCAAAATAAATAAAATAAACGGTTCTTATAGTGAAATTGCTGAAAATGGGTCGTAAGCAAAAAGAAACAACGGAAGCTGAAAGAAAAATTGTGTTAGAAATGCATAAACAAAATAAATCGTATGCAGAAATAGGAAACATAATTAAAAGAAGCCGATTCACTGTAGCTAGCATAATAAAGAGATTTAAAGAGTGTTTGAATTATGAAAGTTCCCACCTGACTGGTCGGCCACGTAAGCTGACCAAAAGAGAAGAAGCCCAAATCGTGAGAAAAATTAAAAAGAATCCAAAAACAACATCCAGCAAAATAGCTGCAGAATGTTTAGAGGAGATGGGTAAGGAATCCACCCAAAAACTGTGCGCAGAGCTCTTCACCGTGCCGGATATAGTTCTCGCGTAGCAAGAAAAAAACCGCTAATAAGCAAGGTCAACAAATCAAAACGTTTAAACTTTGGAAAAGCATATTTAAACAAAGATGAAAGCTTCTGGGAACGTGTATTATTTTCCGACGAGAGCAAATTTAACATTTTTCAGTCCGACGGTAGAGCACGTGTTTGGAGAAAGTCAAATACAGAATTGGAGAAAAACAACGTAGTAAGTACGGTGAAGCATGGTGGTGGTGGAATCATGGTGTGGGGATGTATGGCTGCAACAGGAGTTGGTAACTTAGTTTTCATCGACGGCAAAATGGACAAAACTGTGTACCTTAATATTTTGAAAAATAACCTGCTTCAAAGCGTCGAAAAGTTAGGCCTTGGGAGGAATTTTCCAACAAGATAACGACCCCAAACACACGGCTAATGACGTTCGAATGTGGATAATTCATCACGTTCCCCACGTACTTCCTACTCCACCGCAATCCCCGGATATGAATCCGATTGAACATCTTTGGGATGAATTGGGTAGACGCATCGGAAAACACCACATTACTAGTAAGGCTCAACTGAAGGAAGTGCTACTAAGAGAATGGCAAAATATTGGATCAGATGTTACTAAAAATTTAGTTTATTCCATGCCAAGAAGACTAAAAGAAGTCGTGAATAAGAAAGGCTTTTCAACAAAGTACTAGTTATGAGTAATTAAACGTTTTTTAAAGCCTAAATAACTGTGTGAATACTTTTGTACCCCATATTTGTGACCTGAATTACTTTTTATTTATTTTTTTTAATAATGTAATCTATTTAGTATTAGTTTTTCTTTACATATTAATAGTAATGAAGTGAATAAGTAATTGTGTTGAATAATGTGTTGGGCTAACTCTTTTCAATTCGAAAATATAAAAGATTTTAAACGGAAGAGCACGATGTGTGAATAGTTTAGTCCATCATGTATTAGAACCCTTAAGATATGTATTCAAAAATTTTTTATTTTCAAACAATTGTAAAATATTTGTTTTATACGAAGAAGAATATCAACTCTCATATTATATTTCTCTTGAAAACTGGTTAAATAGTTGATATTCTTCTCAATTAGTATCCACTTTACGAAAATTGTAAAGATGGACAATTGAACGCTGATGAGACGTGTAGCGGCCATGAAATCAGTACTGATACGTTCTGCTAAAAAATGATTGGATATAAATAATAATATTTTCCAACATAAAAAAACTCTTAGTAATTTTGAATTTTCATTAATTCAATAAAAATGAACTTGAGCCTGATAATATAACTTTTCATATATACATCAATATAAGTTCAAATAATAATTACGTTTATTCGTAATAATAATAATATAAAAATATTAATTCCGCTTGGGCACGAGCTATAAATACCCTAATAACAAGGGTCACAGTAATATGTGAATTTCCCTAATGTAGAGTAAAAATAACAAAAACGTTAGAATACAAAGTAGAATACTTTGATGATAACGGAGTATGAGTTTGTGTTGATTGTTAGTACTTTCCAAACAGTAATGAGGGAATTTCGTAATAACCAGCACTGTTTCAAGGTAGAATAAAAAATGAATTAAAAATTAATTCTCATATTCTATTTCTCTTGAAAACTGGTTAAAAAGTTGATATTCTTCTCAATTAGTATCCACTTTACGAAAATTGTAAAGATGGTCAATTGAACGCTGATGAGACGTGTAGCGGAATTGAAATCAGTACTGATACGTTCTGCTAAAAACTGATTGGATATAAATAATAATATTTTCCAACATAAAAAAACTCTTAGTAATTTTGAATTTTAATTAATTCAATAAAACTGAACTTGAGCCTGATAATATTACTTTTCATATATACATCAATATAAGTTCAAATAATAATTACTCGTACGTTTATTCGTAATAATAATAATAATTTAAATAATTATTTCTATTTCGATTAAAGCTAGAAGATGCATACTGTGGTGTATTACTGACACACCGTTGACCTCTATTGTCAGTATTTCCATTTCTATTATTGTACATTGAGATCTGACTATTTCTATTATTTTGATTGAATCTCTTTTTTTCTACATCATCTCTAATCAAACCTTCTCTTTCAAGTAGATTATATGCATCTCTCAATTTGCTAACATTTTTATTTATAATTATTGAAGCAAGATTAACATCAATGTTGTTAATAAAAGTTTTAAGAATAATCTGTTCTGCATAGGGACAGCTAAATTCTAATGGCTTTTCGCTATCATATTCAAATTTTTCATTAATTTTACATAAAATTTTTTTAAATAATTATAATAATTTGTTATACCGTTATATTTTTTTCAAATGGTTCCTGATAAAGTTGATGATACGATTGTTCATCCCAACCTGGATTTTGACCCAATGTTCTCATGACATGTAAAGCCTCCCCTTGCAATTTATTAAAAATTATCCGTTGGTAAATGTAATTTTTAACTTTCGGTTGTGCTTGTAGGAACAAAAATATAGTGTCCACTTGTCTTAAAAATGACGTTAGAGCACAGGAATCATTTCCTCTAAATTCATGGATTCGTTGTGCATCTTTTAAAATGTCATCGGTTGTTAAATTTAATGCCATAATTGTGTTTTTTTTTTATATTTATTTGTTCAATTATTGCTAATTTCACAGATTCACTTTTGTTTCAAATATATTGGTTTTTCTTTTGCTTTTTGTAATTAATCTGCGATTTTATTAGTTTGTTAATAAAACTTAGGTTTTAATATACGAGTATTTATTTTTGGTTCGATAATAGACTGCGCCAGTTATGTACAAAGTAAAATAATAATGAATACGAGTAATATATCAATGATCAAAAAACTATGAAGTCAAAAATTATGATTAGTAAAAATATGAAAACTTAAATATGTATTCAAAGTATAAATTAGTATATAATAAAACAGAATATTAAAATAATAAGAACGTTGGAATAATGATAAAGATACATATATAAGATAACATCGTAACTCCCGCTGCACGATGAGTTTGACGAATAGATCAATTATTTTGATTAAAAATTCTAACAATTTGCACGCGTTGCTCTGGTGTAAGTCGACTCATATTGAAATTTCAAAGCAAAATAAACACAAACCAGCTATCAGCTGTTAAACGGTTGCTCAAATAAAGCAGTGATGCCAACTCAAAGTTGTGACACTCCATAAAAAACACTATTTATTTAAATTAACAATAATAATAAAAAGGAGAAATTTTTAAACAAAAACATATGTAATATCGAAATATGTGTGTGAAAGTATAAAATTTGTTGATACGAACACAACTCAGATACAAAATTAGTAACTAAAATATAAGAAAATGTCTTGAGCATTCGTGGGACAACAAGAAGAGAAACTTTTTTATTGAAACATTTCATATAAATAAAAAAATATTTTTATTAGTATTTCAATTATTTATGTATATATATACTATATATACACTCCGGTTCACTTATTTAAAGGCACAAAAAATTAAGCATTATATCATATCATATCATATTCAGCAGCCTGTATCTTTTGCAACCGATTGCAGAATTTTAAAATAGAAATGGAAGCTAGACATCTTGATATATAAAATAAATCATGACAATAGTGGTTTCTTTACTAAAGAATTTTTTTTAGCAATTTATCGAAACTCACAAATATATTTTTGTGAATTACAAAGCATAAAAATAGCTTTCAAAATTTTTTAAACAAACACAACAAATAATTTTCCATTATGAATGTGTTTACTTTTCTACACTATTTTTATGCTTTGTAATTCACAAAAATATATTTGTGAGTTTTTGTATAAATATATGAGCTTTAGAATTTTTTTTACAAAAAGGGTAAAACATCTACTGATGAGTTGGTATGGCTACCAACGAAATATATATTTAGATATAAATACAAAAAAAAATTTAAAACATAAATACTTGAGTACATGCTCAAATAAATGTAAAATTATTTATTTTATCTTTAACATAATTTATGTCAACATATTAAATACGAAAACAAACAGCAAGTAGTTCATAAAAATTGACTTAAGTTATATACTGTTTAATACTATATATATATACATATTTCTACATTAGTTATTCCGGAATACTAATTACATATATATTTCTTTGAAATTTTTTTATGTAATTATATAATAACATTTTGCAAATTATTTTCAAGAGAATGTCTATAAAACTAACGTTATATGAACATTATTGTAAAATTTGAATGTGTAGCGTGGTCTAACTATCACTATAACCAACAGTATGTAGTAATCATTGCGAGTCAACATTTCCGCAACATGCAGCCGAGTCAAATTGCATTGACAAACTGCAACCATATTATTTTCTGTTACGGTCACTTGACACCCATACGTTTGATCAGGGGTCGCTGAGTTTTTCAAATTACTATTGAGAGACAAGACGCATGTCTACCGTGGACAACTAGAAATAAAGTTATATTTGGTAATCATATATTTTTTCATTTCCTTTATGTTAAGGTACCCCGTTCATATACGCAGTTTATAACCATAAAATGAAACTATGTGCAAATATTTAACTCGCTGTTTATACGAAGATAGCATTCAGAAATATTATTAAATTTTCGTGATGTATAATCAACTGGTTCGATTTGCTGGTTAGTTTTACTAGGTGAGCTTAATACCACAGCTAACTCACCTCGTTTTATATTAAATCTTCACACTAAAAGCATATACAGTCGAACTTCCATAGCTCGAACTTCTCTAACTCGAATTTTCTCTAACTCGAACTAATTTGGTTTGCAGTAGCTTCAAAAAAACAAATCACATACAATTTTCCTTCCGTAACTCGAACTTCCATAAGTCAAAGTTCTCCATAACTCAAACAAAAAACATACACATTAACTCTATAACTCGAAGAATTCTGCTTGTTTAAATGGTTTTTTGTTTTAGTTATGGTTTGTTTGTTTTACCGTCTTTTGTTGCATGAGCTGGTTTGTATATTTTACATACTATTTTTGTTTATATTTTTCGGGGAATTACAAATTTGTTTCTTGTTGTTTGCGTAAGTATCAGTTCTATACATAATTCGGGCTAGATGATAAATGTTGAAATCGATTTTTTTTATTATTATGACAAATAAACGTGTTTTAAAATGCTTATCAATTGACGAATATATAAACTTATAAAAGACGTCCAAGAAGGATTAAAGAAAAAGGAAGCAGCTGATAAATATGGTATCCCGGCAACCACGGTCCCAACAATTTTCAAAAATAATTAATCAATTATCAACTCGTTTGAATCTGGATTTCGTTTATGTAGTAAACGAGTAAGGACCCAGTCACTTATTTCAGAATAATTTACGTAACTGTATTTTTTAATTACATATATGAGTACATATGCTTGTTCTTTTACATTCTTAAGTATGTATTTTTCCATTAGAGGCTATTTTAAATAAAAATACATAAAACAAAAACCTTTTATTCTATTTTGACAAAAAATTGTGTAACTCGAAGTCTTCGTAAGTCGAAGTTTTTTTTGGGATAATAGTGATTCGAGTTATTGAACTTCGACTGTATAAATAATTGTTACATTTTTAATACGTAACAGACCAACCTAAATTATGACGCAAAGGGCAACGTAATTTAGGGCTTAGCTTTTAAGCTGAAATGAGTAACCTAAATTAGAGCGTTAACGTTGCGCCTGAAACAGTAATTTAATAATGAAAAACCCTAAAAAAAAATTAGAAATAGAGAGCTAAAAGTAGCTAATGTTAAATTACTTAATAAAACAACAATATAAACAACAGTACTTTTGCGGCCAACTTCACTCCTTGAGCGCTGTCAAAATTGGATTTTCCAATTGCAAAGACTTGACAACGCGTTATTTCGGTTGGTTTCAAAGATTTTGTATGGGCATAGGAAATTTTGAACGCCAGAAAACACTTTGCGTCATAATTTAGGTTTGTAGGTTTTGATATAAAATGAGTACTTTATACCTACAAAATATATGTTGTTTTTGGATTGTTGTACTTGTTGTCGAACTTTGTATTGAGTGTGTATAAACGGGATTATAGTTAATATATTGCAGGTTTGGTTTCCAGCCGGGGAAGGCGTCAGCCTGACCAGGGTTGTGGGAAAAGGTCTGCTTCCTTTCTTAGAACACAAAGCTTAGCTTAGGTTTGCACTACAAGAGTTTTCGATCACTTGATCTTCACTACCCGAAGGTAAAGTTTACCGAACTAGTAATAGTTTCGGCTCGTGTAGTAGTGCGGACGAATCGAATGTGTTCAGCTATCCACGGTTTAAAATACGAACAACGATGAATTCTGGAGATCGAATGAGTTCGGCTAACCACTTTCAAAAATACGAACACACGATAAATTCGGGAGATCGAATGTGTTCGGATAAATACGATAAGTGCTCAATTAACCACAATACCAACACACGATGAATTCGGGAGATCGAATGTGTTCGGCTAACTATGTTTTAAAAATACCAATACGCACAAACTACATGCATCTAAATATATATAAGGAACAAGAGTTGGTAAAGCTCTCGGGTGACAGTTCAAATGGCCTTCTTGTAGTTACAGTCGTACAGTACCAGAACTTGTTCCCCCGATTGATAACAAAACTCAACCTCTTATGTTACTTTTTTTGTCAACTGTTCGAGACTTACAATTATATTGCTGTTTATTTGTACCCTACTTAACAGAGGTATGGTATGTATCTATCAGTCGATCACAATGTCAAAATTAGCTACATTATCTTATTATACTACGTATTGCAATACTATGGATTTTTATTACATAAGCTGGTTTAGTAAAGAGACGTTACATTCCCCTTCTGCTTTCGGGGGAAAAAAGATTGTTTTTCTTAGGGTGGCCCTTTGTCAACTTTTTTTTATATATACGTGTTTTGCTGATGCCGACAATAAAAAAAAGAATTAAACACAAACCTGAATTCTACACTAAACATAACTACTCGTGCGCGATCATGCTCTCTGAACATGTTAAATAGTGATCAAGACACAACAACAATTGCACCCATTAGCAAACTTGTCAGCTTAGCTGTACAAACAAACTAATGATAAGAAGGTGACAAACGTGAACAAAATTGTTTATCCAGTGAGTGAAATAAGTATTAATATAATTCAAGCAGGTATGGATAGATACATAACCGTGTTGGAAAGGGGAATAAGTCCCAAATCTGCTCAAATTGCGTCAACGACAAAAGTTCCTAAAGATGGAAAAAATATTAAAAAATACCGAAAATCGTTTCGACATTTTAACTGAACAAGGTGATGAAGACACAACTACTACAAGTTCGAGTAAACCACCACCGATATACTTACGAGAACAGAACTCCAACTTTCTGGTAAAAAGCCTTATATCATTAATTGGAGAAAATGAGTTCTATGTAACTCCAATTAAGCGCGGCAAAATCAACAAACAAAAATCCAGGTAACTCATGAAAATAATTACCGAAAAATAGTTTCAGATTTTGAATCTAGAATAAAAACTTTTACACATACCAACTAAAGAGTGCTTAAGGACTATCAATAGTTATAAGAGGCATCGATTCAAGCGTGGATCCAGAAGAGGTCAAGTCTGGCCTTGATAATAGTGGCTTCAAGGTGAAAAATGTCTCAAACATTAAGAATAGAGAAAAAATCCCCCAACCAATATTTAGAGTCGAGTTACAGCCAGGTGACATAAAAATAAAAATAAATGAAGCACATCCAATCTATGATTTAAAGTACTTGTTTCATCGAAGAGTTACTGTGGAGATTCCACATAAAAGAGCTGGACCTGTTCAATGCCTGAACTGCCAAGAATTTGGGCACAGGAAGACTTATTGCAAGTTGCCTACAGTCTGAGTTGTATGTGGTGAGTTACACAGTACCACTAACTGTGATTAAAAAAAAGGTGATTCCAAGGCGAAAAAAATGTGGCAATTGCGCCGGAAATCACACTGCCAACTATAGAGGCTTAGAAAAAGTATTTAGCCCGAATATTTCTGATGATATTGTTGAACTGCCACCATTCGTCTCTCTACCAGAAATACCGCTGAGATTTAACATGGTGGATATTGAAAATACTATTACTAGTCTTAACACCAGAAAAACCCCAGGTGTCGACAAAATAATCAATAAAATGCTTCAAGAATTGCCTTTCATTGCAAAAAGAATAATACTATTAATTTTTAATGGTATTTTACGGCTGCAATACTATCCGGCAGAAATGAAGGTTTCGATGATTACTATGATACCAAAGCCCGGCAAGGATCATACGAAGGTTGAATCCCTTCGGCCTATTAGTTTATTGCCCAATATTTCTAAACTATTTGAAAAGCTGTATATGAGCAAGCTAATGCCTCTAGTGACTAGAAGTGGATGCATTCCAGGTCATCAATTCAGTTTTCGCAGACAACATAGCACAATTGAACAAACTCACAGACTTGTGAATGTTGTTAGAGACACCCTTGAAAAAAAGATATATTGCTATGCGCTCTTTATTGATGTCTCACAAGCTTTCGATAAAGTATGGCAAGAAGGTCTTATCAACAAACTAATACAAAATCTACCAGCAAACATCGTCAAGCTTTTAAAAAGCTATCTAAAGGAACGAAAATTTGTAGTTATGGAAGGCAATTTTTTAAGGTATCCGCAGTCGATTGAAGCCGGAGTCCCTCAACGCAGTATCTTCGGTCCCTTGCTTTATTTAATATACGCCTCGGACTTACCGTTAAGCAGTAACATT
Source organism: Lypha dubia (assembly GCA_947311025.1). Classification (NCBI taxonomy): domain Eukaryota; kingdom Metazoa; phylum Arthropoda; class Insecta; order Diptera; family Tachinidae; genus Lypha; species Lypha dubia. Next base: position 57,551,643 of record OX371261.1, on the reverse strand, counting down.
CACACGTCAACATTTGCTGATGATACAGCTATTTTAAGCGTTCATGAAAGTCCTGTAGAACCTTCCCTGAACTTACAAGGGTATATATCAAAATTGGAAAAATTGCTCAAAAAAAGGCGTATAAAAGTTAACGAGCGGAAATGTGTTCACGTCACATTTACGTTGCACAGGGATACATGCCCGCCTATACATATTAACACCGAGACTATACCTCACCACACTGTAGTCAAGTATCTAGGCATTCATCTTGATCGTCGTTTAACATGGAAATCGCATATAGACGCAAAGTTAACACAAATGATATTAAAAGCAGCCCAAATGAAGTGGTTTATCGGAAGAAATTCTATACTAAGCCTAGACTGTAAACTTTTATTATACAACGCTATCCTGAAACCAATATAATCCTACGGAATCCAGTTATGGGGCACTGCCTCAGCATCGAACGTCGAAAAAACTCAAAGGCGACAGAATAAAATTCTACGTACAATAACAGCAGCCTTCTGGTATATCCGAAATCAGCGAATTCACAAAGACCTTGATGTTCCGTTGGTAAAGACATTCTTTTCGAAACACGCTAAAAAATATATAAAAAAACTTTAGTTGCACCCAAATGTACTTGCACACAATATTCTACATTATAGAGGCCACACCCAGCTGATAAAAAGGGATACTCTTTTTCTCAGCCGTACACGAGAGATGTAAAACTACAAAAATAAACCGTTGAAACTAAAAATTTTGTTTAGCATTGGCTAAACATATATTAAACATTGTTAGATTTAAGATTTAAAAAACTTATTGATGTTTCAATCTATATTTGAAGATTCAATAAAGGTATCAAAAAAAAAATATATACGTGTTTTCTTTTATTCTTTTAATCTTCCTTCGCATGAAAAGGTTCTCGTTCGTCCTTGGCAGCGTAATCGAACTTCCCCATTTTTTATTCTAAATTCGACTTTAGGTCGACCTATAGGGAAAATTGTCCATGTTTTGTACTTGATTTTGCTTGCCCCCTTTATAGTGATTCCTCTGAAGAGGTCTTTGTTTCTTCCTCACTCATCTTCGAGATACTGAGAGGTAGGATATCCTCATGTTCCATCTGATCCGCCCAGGCTAAGTGCCTCTGGGAATTTTAGATGTGGCATGGATGGAGATTTATGCTGTGGTGGTGGTTTGGCTATACTATAATCGGGGTGCCGATCGATCGGCACCAAGGGTGGTGTCTCGCTGTGTCGACTGCTTTGCAGGGGATCTGCTATGCATCTTTTCCAAAATTGTCATGCTATTTTATCTACCGACGCATTGCTTGATATGGCCCTGGAGGTTTTTCAACCGATTGTATTTTTAGTTGCGCTTCGGAAGCCTATCCAGGGTTGTGGGAAAAAGGTCTGCTCCCTTTCTTAGAACACGAAGCTTTGCTTAGGTTTGCACTACAAGAGTTTTCGATCACTTGATCTTCACTACCCGAAGGTAAAGTTTATCGAACTAGTAATAGTTTCGGCTCGTGTAGTAGTGTCAACGAATCGAATGTGTTCAGCTATTTACGGTTTAAAATACGAACAAACGATAAATTCGGGAGATCGAATGTGTTCGGCTTAATACGACAACGTGCTCAGTTAACTACAATACGAACACACGATGAATTTGGCAGAACGAATGTGTTCGGCTAACTACGTTCAAAGATACGAACACACAATAAATTTGGGAGATCTAATGTGTTCGGATAAATACGATAAGTACTCAATTAACCACAATACCAACACACGATGAATTCGGGAGATCGAATGTGTTCGGCTAACCACGTTCAAAAATACGAACATACGATAAATTTGGGAGATCGAATGTGTTCGGCTAACTATGTTTTAAAAATACCAATACGCACAAACTACATGCATCTAAATATATATAAGGAACAAGAGTTGGTAAAGCTCTCGGGTGACAGTTCAAATGGCCTACTTGTAGTTACAGTCGTACGGTACCAGAACTTCTTCCCCCGATTGGTAACAAAACGTAACATCTTATGTTAGTTTTATTGTCAACTGTTCGATAGTTACAATTATATTGCTGTTGATTTGTACCCTACTTAACAGAGGTATGGTATGTATCTATCAGTCGACCAGTATGTCAACAGTAGCTATATTATCTTAACATACTACGTATTGCAATACTATTGATTTTTATTATATAGGCTGGTTTAGTAACGGCACGTTACATTATTAGGCGATGTAATTTAAGTTAAGAATTAGTTAATAAACTTAATTCTTAGGAACTCCTCGTAGAGCTCTAAGATATTAATAAAATTCCTAGGAGCTCCCAGCTGAGCTCTAAGAAAAATAATAAAAAGAACTTTTTGGTACCTTAATTCTACAATAGCCTTCTTGAAGTATCAAAGGCAACTTTTTTCATTGCAAAATTATTACGTCCATTTTGTCGCCGTGCATCTTTTTAAATGTTTTTTTGTGTATATAAAATTTTTTTGTTTTTCATGATTCATCTCAGTGTTGCACAATCAGAGGATATTATTTGTATTATCATCGATAACGACTGAAGTTTCAGGAAATTAAATAACACACCTTTTTAATCAAAGAATTTATTGATGAATTAAAAAAAAGTTATTTCGAACAACAAAAATTAACAACAGCGAGTTTATATATATTTTCAAAGTTCTGCAACAATATGTCAGCGTTATCCCACAAAACACAATTTTTCCAGAAGCGAAGATATATTTATTCCTGATATCAAATGATTCTCATAATACTACATTCAAACAAATGTGTTATAAACTAAGTAGGTCGTGGTTTTGGCTGAAGTGGTTAGCGCGTTGACTTCTAAGCAAACAATGACTTGGGGCCTGGGTTCAAACCCTGGCCAGAGCAAGTCAATCAACATCATTAATTTCTCTGATGTACATTAGTGAGACATTGTATTAATTATATTATTAATGTTTACAAAATCGCCCTCCTTCGTCGGCTACCAGAAACATCGTCGAAGTAACACCAATTAATAAAATGCGTTCTAAAATTAACATAACGCGCAAAGCAGAGTTGTAAAAGAGTTAAGCCTTCTAAATTTTCAACATCTATCTTCTCTACCCTATCACTCTCTCTGAGTTCCGACACAATGCATTGCATACGTAGGGGTCATCCCCTGAGTACTGGTCCTAATTAAAAAAATTAAATTTCAAATTTCAAAAAAATTATTCAAAGAACCTCTTGCCACCAAAAAAATTTTGAAGAAAATATCATACTTTTTATAATAGTTGTTAATGGTTAAATAAAGTGCACACTTTAGTTCAGAAAAATTTTATATATATCGAGCCATTGCTGCAATAGAGTCATAACTCAAAAAAAAGTAGTTTTGCAGAAAACGAGTTAAAAGTTGCGCATTCGCTAACAGCTTAATATTAAACGGAAATGTAATATTTGTCTCAAAAGTATAGTATGCAAGATATTTGAATGAAATTTTTACACATTCTGAAGCACCATATGATAATTAATGTTGCATTGTTAACTCAAAAATCATATTTTTTGACTTATGGCTCTATTGCAGCAAATGCTCGATATAGTTTTTTAATTCAAACCTTTCTAAGGGTTTTAACTAACACTTAAAATTTGTTCCAAGAATTTTTTAACGATATGTGCAGCAGTAGCACGAGCACTTAAGATCAACCAAAATTATGTGTTTGTATAATTATTTTAAAACAAATTCTAAACTAATGGTTTATTCTTTGCTGCTCTTTCATCATTTTTAAAATAAAATTTATTTTATTTAAATAACAAGTTTATATATAGGCTCCAACACGACAAAATGAAGAATTTATACTATAACAACATTGAGTAATTTGCTGTGCAAAAAGGCAAGATCTTCGTGTGTCAGATAACTAAAACGTGAAAAAGCTTTCTACGAGCAGCGTCTTCGCACTAAATATCTTTAAGAAACTCGGGTTAGAATGAGCGTAAGAGTCAAGTTTATTGCTAGTTCCTCACTTGAAAATGCTGAAATTTTTCCAAGGAATTCTCACTTGCCGGAAATAAATTAACCACCAGCCTTTCTTGAAAGAGTAGGTGTAACCAAACATATTTTTTTCGAGCGCGTGCAGTTAAAAAGTTTTTAGCGGAGATTAACATAAATAAGGCCGGATGGTATTCCAGCACTGGTCTTGAAACAGTGCTAGCATGTCCATTAGCATGCCTGTTCAGCACTTTGTACCATTATGGTGAATTTCCAAAGTGCTGGAAGGCCGCCAATGTAACGCCAATCCCTAAAAACGGTAAGGCCAACAACCCTGAACACTACCGTCTAACTGCAATTTGTTCTTCAAAGTGATGAAAAGTATGTTGCAATTCCATCTTTTAAAATATTGGAACTTCAACAGTTTACTTAGCGGCCGGAAATTTCGCCAAAACTTTTTGCTTTCGGTTTCAGTGATGGCTTCAGTCGATTTGTTCGCTTTGTATCGAGCTTTCTCAGAGATTGAACTATGCGAGTTGTTACAGATGAGATCTGCCCACATTTTTGATGTCGCAAAAGAACCATTTATTTGCCTTGGTTTTTAAGACGTTTTAACATATAATGCACTACATCTGATCTACTTAATATTTTACCACCTTTATTCCACCGAAAATGGAATACAACTCGTATGTATGGACCGGTGCTTCAAAATCTATTTTGAAGAAGCTCATTGTTGACACAGGGGTAGCCAACTATATTGACCCACTGGAGCATCGTCGCAATGTGGAGTGTTTTTCACTGTTGTATCGTTAATAGAACGGTATGTGCTCTAATGACATCAGGAAAGTTGTTTCTGAAATCTGAAATTTTTTACGTACAACACGAGCACATCCGTTTATGGTCGATATTTGTTCTTTAGCCGAACCGTTCGTATGTGGAACAGACTCCCCCAGAGTTCAGGCACAATGCACTGCATAAATAAGTAGGAGTAATACATGAAAAAATCATAATTCGCGAATAGTTCGCATTAATTTTGTTAAGCTGTATTAGCAGGCAATTTATTAATTGTTTTACTTTGCCGATGTTTTGCTAACCGACGAAGGAGGGAGATGTTGTCTACATTAGCTAAGAACAGCATCAATCGGTGTCGGAACAGTTTTTTGTCTTTACCACTTAAATAGTCCCACAACAATTAATACAATGCCACACCAATGTATTTTAGAGAAATTAATGTTTTTTATTGATTTGCTCTGGCCAGGGTTGGAACCCAGGCCCCAAGTCATTGTTTGCTTAGTAGTCAACGTGCTAACCACTTCAGCCAACACCCTAACCCTAAGATTATCCTTGATATTTTTATTAAAATCGGAAGACATGCGACACACTTATTTGTTGATTTCAGTTTGAATATCTCTATATCATCTCTATATTAAAGGTTTAAAAAAACAAATACTGACGACACTTTTATTAGTGATTTTATCCAATAACTACTTTAAATATGTATCAACACAAATGCTTCAAGGAAAACTTATAAATAAATAATTTGTCATGTAAATTGATTATAAGCGGAATAGGAATATTTAAAAAATTACTTACTTTTCGCCGTCCGCCCATAAATACTCGTAACGAGAACCGCCAGACATAGTTGGACATATTGTTTCATTACAGTATTCAGAAACTGTGCCATAGATAAGATTAATGCGGTTAAAAAAATCCACAACTGAAATTGTATGAAAACAAAATATCTGAATTACCACACACGTACGAATATTTCCATATATTTTACATATTTAGAATAAAGTTCCATAAAGAGGAGTAAAAACAAAAGAAACGTGAAACTTGATATAATATACAAAGAGAAAATAAAATGGAATTATCAAACCAGAGCTTGCAATAAATATACTGTTTATTACTTACGTGCATTGCACACGACAACTTAACGATTTGACTATACAAAGGGTGCTATTGTTTTAAGTTTTTACAGAGTTTTTTTTACATACCAATTACTGATTGAGCTTAGAATAAGTACAAAAATCTCCCTCTAAATTATGTTTTTTGTTTACGTTAATTATTTACTGAATCTTGAATTGATCTAACAATCAGTACAGGGTTTTCTAATAAGTGATATGATTTAAAAAAAAACACACTTATTGTTCAGGAAATTCACAAGTTTTTTATTTAATGTGAAGTACAATCGATACAATTAAGTTCTAAAGAAAACTTCATTCAAATGGCCTCCACGACTTCTTCTGCAGGAACGAATTCGATTAACCAAATTTTCGAGCACTTTTTCCATTAAATCAAGTCGTATTTTATAAATGGCACGTTCAATATATACTTGTAAAGCTTGAAGAGAGTCTGGTTTATTTCGAAAGAGCAATGACTTTAAATAACCCCAAAAGAAATTGTCTAATAGTATTAAATCACAACCTCTTGGAGGCCATTCAGTATCACAATTTCTTGAAATAATCGAATCTCCAAAATTTTCTCGCAATAATTCAATTGTTGCATTTGCTGTGTGGCACGTGCCCCGTCTTGTTGGAACCAAATGTTGTCAAGATCAACTTCTTTTAATTTCGGCCATAAAAAGTTGGTTATCATCGATCTATACCGGTCTCCATTGACAGTAACGGTGTTAGCAGCTTCATTTCGAAAGAAGTACGCACCGATGATTTCACCACACCAAAAACCACACCAAACCGTCAATTTGGGTGAATGTAATAGTTTTTCATGAATAATTTGTGGATTTTCTTCGCACCAGAATCGACGAATAGCGAGCACACTTGGACGATTATTACGACCATAAAATGGCAAAAGCGCACGAAAAGTTGCAATTGCAGAACGATTATTTTGATAATAAAACTGAATAATTTGTAAAGGTGTTCTTGCGTATATCTCTACTTGATAAAATTGTAAACACTACTGAATACAATGAAAAACAAATGACAGATCATGACATATTGTCCCAGCAGCAAAAAGTAATACCTAGGAAAGGAGTTGGTAATAACTAAAGTGAGGGCCTGACCCCTGAAGTACTCACTGAATTTTAACACAGCGATGTCATTGGAAATTCAGAACTGAGCAACTCGCTTACGAATTCCTATGAGCTATTCACCACATACCTATTCCAATACCAATTCCTATGAGCTATTCACCTCTTACCTATTCCAATACCAATTCCTATGAGCTATTCACCTCTTACCTATTTTTTTTTCATTTTCACAAATATTATAATTATTTAAATTCGAGTTTAGTATTTTGTCAAGCTCTCTTTTAATTAGCCGTTTTTCATGCCGTTTACTGATCATTTTTATTTTCACTTACTTAACTGTCGATGTCTTATCACAAAATAACTAACAATTTGAAATAAACAAAAAGTGACAAAAATTCTGTCTTTAGTCTGCTGCAGAGATAACGGTACACATCGTACACTTGTACAAAAACCATAAGGGAGCAACAACAAAGCATATAAACACAATGCATCACAGAACAAAGCAAAATACATTTTTTCTGCAAAAGAAACAAATTCCTCGTTTCTTACCCCGCAGCCTATTACCAACTCGCTTACTTTTTTCAGAAGTGAATTCCATTGCTAGTGGGGTAGTGCATCCTAAATAATCTATTATTATATTTATTATTATTTTATATGTAAGTAAACTTATTACACTTACTGTTCTTATTATAACTTTTGCACACGGCACTCTATTAATCTATTATTATATTTGTTACACATACTGTTCTTATTATTACTTTTGCACACGGCACCCTATTAATATTACTACCATTTTTACAACAAACATTTATACCTTTAATACAATTGTTCTTTTTTATATTACAACAATTGCATTGTTCAATACTGAAATGTTTGTTATTGCTATACAACAATTATGTTTCATGTATTTTATATTTTTTTCTCAAACTACAATTATATTTAGTGAATAAGAAATTTTGTAGTTTTAGAATACAGCTAGTTTAGAATATAAGGAACAAATTTTTGAAAATAAAATTAATTAATACTTTGCCTTCAATCGGCATTACTAATTCAAAAACATTTAAATTTTTATCTTTGCCTTAAATCGGCAAGTGGATACTGGCATTCATCTGCCATTCACTTTTATTTGCCAGTGGCATTTATTAGCGCCGGCAATTTAAATACTTCCAATACAATAAAATACTATTCACACACCAAACCTTTACATGGCGATCCTGCCAGACACCAACCTTTACATGGCGATCCTGCCAGACACCAACCTTTACATGGCGATCCTGCCAAACATTGGCGACCACAAATTATCCGGAGAAGGAGCACCTGAAGCTGAAACACCATCCTGGGACATTGCGTCCGAAATATGGACACAAATTGGCCGACTTGAAGCCGAGATGAAACAACACAAACACAAATAGATTTTTATTTTAACAATATTTTTTCATTAAATTTTTTTCATATAAATAAATAAAGAAATCTTTTTTTACATATGTATGCATACATACACTTATAATTTTCGAATGAAGTATTTATATGAAAATAATATATTATAAACACATACAACATGAATTTTTAAATCACATGCTGAAATTAATATAACAATATTATATTCAATATAAAAAATCACAAAACTTTTTCACTAAAAAATACACTAACTTTTAGCGTGCTAATTAAATAAATTACAATTATGAAATAGAATTTCACAATAAAAAGAAATGTCAAAAAATTTAAGAGTTGCCACATTGAAGTGAACAAATGAAACACTATATATATATAAGTTAAAAAATATGAAAAGTGAGAAAATAAATAAGAGTTGCCATAGTGGATCAAACTAGAATAGAATTTAAAAATAGTATTTATATGCGACTAAAACCTTTTCTGTATTAAATGGAATCTATAGAAAAATGTATAAACGAATTAGAGAAAATTGAAGTAAATATTAACAAAAGTAAAAATAGAGTTTACACCGAAGAATATAAATTAGAAAAATTAAAACGTTTGCAATTAATAAAAACAGAATTCGAAAAATATTCTCAATCATTAATTAAAGAAAATTGCGAAAAATTAATTCAGAAATTTGAAGAAATATATAGTAGAGTGTTACCACTTATAAAAAATCTTCGAACAAAAGAAAGTAAAGATACCAATTTAAAATCAGACGAAGAAGTAGGTAATATATCAAATATGGCTCATTTTGACATAAACGTCGTAGGTAAAAATCTACATGTGTTTAATGGTCCGTATGAGGCGTTGGAAGACTTTTTGTTGCAAACAGAACTATTGCACGATATGATTCCTACAGAAGAGAGAGAGCTTTTTATAAAATATGTTTACAATTTTAAATTAACTGCAAATGTTCGTAGCACAATTGGACGTGCAAACAGAACAACAATAACATTTTTAGAGAAAAAATCTAAACCAAAAATGTAACAACGAGAATGACAATAACGGCTCAAATAAAAAGCCTGATCAACTTTTTATATGGGAATGTACGTCAATCTTAAATGTCAAAAATATAAAAAAAAAAATTAAAATTTTAATTAGATTCAAAAATCAAAATACCCGATATTGCAATTAGTGATGTAGAGATAGTAATTAGGTGCAGCGACAATCCATCGAACATACAAATGTCATTGGAGAAACTTTTACCAAAAATGCTATCTCTAGGCATACACAAAGAATATAAACATTGAACAATTTAAGAATATTTTTAATAAATTAAAAAGAAATGAGTGTGAAAATTTAAATATTTTATTATATAGAGTACCCATAAGAATCACAGATAAAAATCGTCAAACCAATTTACAACCCTGAAAATTATGCCCAAGAATTGAGGTTCAGATTACAATATTCTATAACTAAAGCAAGAGAATATTTAGAAAAGTCGAAACAAAAACGAATAGACAAATGTTTAAAAAAAATCCCCTAAATTTAAAAGAAGGAGACTTAGTACTCGTTCGAAAATTTAACAATAAAATAAATCAGGCACCATATCATGGTCCATATAAAATAGTCAAAAGAAAAGGAGTCAATTCTATTTTAGAAATAGGTAATGAATTTAAAGAATACCATAATAATAATTTAAAAAAATATTAAAAACAAACAAAAAAAAAACACAAAACAAAAACAAAATGAGGGTGGTGTTGGCTGAAGTGGTTAGCGCGTTGACTACTAAGCAAACAATGACGTGGGGCCTGGGTTCAAACCCTGGCCAGAGCAAGTCAATCAACATCATTAATTTATGTAATGTTGTACATTAGTGAGACATTGTATTAATTGTTGTCGGACTATATAAGTGATGAAGGCATAGCATTGGTCACTAAAAAACTGTTCCGGCAGCGATTGATGATGTTCCAAGCTAATGTACACAACATCGCCCTCATTCGTCGGTTAGCAGGAACATCGGCGAAGTAAAACAATTAATAAAATGCCTGCCAACAATACAGCTTAACAAAATTAATGCGTCTACCCAACACCGGAGGCGCCCCAACCCTGCTATAAAAATTAACATAACGCGCAAAGCAGAGTTGTAAAAGAGTTAAGCCTTCTACATATTCAACATCTATCTTCTCTACTCTATCCCTCTCTCTGAGTTCCGGCACAATGCACTGCATACGTAGGGGTCATCCCCTGAGTGCTGGTCCTAATTAAAAAAAAAAAAAAAAAAAAAAAAAAAAAATTTTAAATTTTAATCATAAAAATTGTAAAATTTTTCTTAAGGGGAAGGGTGTAGTGCATCCTAAATAATCTATTATTATATTTATTATTATTTTATATGTAAGTAAACTTACTACACTTACTGTTCTTATTATAACTTTTGCACACGGCACTCTATTAATATTACTACCATTTTTACAACAAACATTTATACCTTTAATGCAATTGTTCTTTTTTATATTACAACAATTGTATTGTTCAATACTGAAATGTTTGTTATTGCTATACAACAATTATGTTTAATGTATATTATATTTTTTTCTCAAACTACAATTATATTTAGTGAATAAGAAATTTTGTAGTTTTAGAATACAGTTAGTTTAGAATATAAGGAACAAATTTTTGAAAATAAAATTAATTTATACTTTGCCTTCAATCGGCATTACTAATTCAAAAACATTTAAATTTTTATCTTTGCCTTAAATCGGCAAGTGGATACTGGCATTCATCTGCCATTCACTTTTATTTGCCAGTGGCGTTTATTAGCGCCGGCAATTTAAATACTTCCAATACAATAAAATACTATTCACACACCAAACCTTTACATGGCAATCCTGCCAGACAACAACCTTTACAATATTACTACTGGCCGAAACTTTTATTAAAATTTAAAATATAAAAGTAAGCATATTATTTTATTTGAACTGTTCATTATAATTATTTGAATGTTTTAACATATGTGTCAGTTTCAATTTCACTTTGGTGATTCTTAAAATAGACAATACGCTCTTTCTGTTATGAGTAAGACCTAATCAACCCTCCTACATGAACATTTCGCAACTTGTTAACGCAAACAGTCACCAGTGCATTGACTTGATCAGTGCATTGACTTGACCAGTTGTGCAACTGTTTGCGTTGATAAATTGCAAAATTCCCAAAAGCTTACTAAGGTATTTTTATTAAATACAAACTGGGTCAGAAGAATACTAATAAACAGCTGAGTAACAATAATTGTGCAACATTAAAATATTAAAGAATAATAATTATTAAATACTAATAAATAAGCTGAATTAAAGTATTAAAGTAGAATAATTATTGAATAGTAATTAGGTATAAATAAGCTAGGTTTAAGAAATAGAATAACAGTTGTAAAAGCAAACAGTTGTAAAAGCAAAGAGTTGTAAAAGCGAAGTCAATATTTATAGTCATAGAATTGGAGTTTTGTAATAATAAAGTTGACAGATAAAAGAAAATAATAGTGTATTAAGTTTAAACCTAACATTTTTGGCGCAGCCGGTAGGACAATTTGCAAAGTACAGGTTTTCTACCTTTCGACCAGGAAAAAAGTATTGTGATATTGAAAAGCTATTTTAGCTCAATTTAATTTCATAATACATAATCCTTGTTAAAAGGACTCGTTGTTTTTTTAAGCTAATAGCATCAACATCTAAAGGTTTTAATTAGCTATTTTAGCTGCCTTAAGTTGTATTGATTCTATTGGTAAACTAAACAAACACCAAACAAGCTACTCGACGCAAATGGGACCAGTATATTTGGTAATTAATTTAATTGAATTTTTAAATTGGGTTATTAAAAACTAAGGAGTAAACACAGGGGGATAATTCTCGCAGTCGTGATCGAAATTGAATTTGAATCGAAATTTATTTCGATACGAAATTATTTTCTGATGATAACACTCGATACGAAACGAATCGAGTTATTGCTTCAGTGTTGTAAAAAACGTGTCGAAATACGTTTGACAACACTGAATGAATTGTAATAAACATACATACTTATGCTTGTGGAAAGAACTTTTTCCTCATACGGTCCACCACCAGTTTTTTTTTTTTATGGGATAATTTATTGAAAGAATATTTACTTTTCACGTTTTGCTTTTGGTCAGCGTATACGGCTAAAGTTTGGCCATGAGGTGTTCCCAAAGGTGATTAGCCTTTACAGTCTCCCTTGCAAAGTATTTGGTAATATGCCCTTTGCCAATTCTGTGTGCTGAGTCATAAAATTTCCAAGAATTTCCTTTTGAGAATGATTAATTTTTGACATATTTGACCTAAAATGCTAAAGTTACAATTTTATTCTAAATTTTACAAAAAAAATTATTTACATTTACTTTTTTATTCTTGTTTGCACATAAAAACGTTACTGATTTTTTGTTTACGAATGGTTTTTTGCTTACGAACAAAAACTCGCACGCTTGCGTTTGAAGGATTACTCGCTATCGAGTGTCATCATTAGAAATTTCGCTACGAGTTACTCGATAGCGTGTCAGAGAATCACAAAAATTTAAAAACACGAACGTTCAAGTAGGATTTCGCTCGTATACGAGTGCGAGAATTAGCCCCCAGCTCGTTGGCAGGGAATTTATATTTACGTGAGAAGATATATTTAAATAGATAGGATAAAAATTTTAGGGAGATTTAAATCATATGGAGGATTTACAAGCGAAACTAAAGAGAACACAAGAAGAGTCAAGGGAAATTTTAGAACGAGTGTGGAGTCTTATTAGGTATCTTAACAACACAAAAGAGTATACATAATTAATTAAGCATAAAATAAGAAGCCAAGGGAACATCACCGAATTCGAGAAGATATATATTTTGTTAGAAGAAATACAGGGGCTGCAGGAACATCAAAAAAAATCCAACTATATCAGCGGAAATACAAGAATATTCCCAAGTGAACAGGATCTTGAACAGCAAAACGACAGCTTAAAGAAAACCGTTGAGGAAGCGGAAAAGCAAATTCTGGAAAGCGAAGAAGAGACGCAAGTATTTAAAGATCTTGTGCAGCGTATTAACTCTGGGAACAAAAAAGAGCTCAGAGATAAAATCCGACAAATCGAAACTCTGAAGGCACAGATTCACGAATTGAAGGAAGGCAAAACGAGAAAAGAGATTTCAGTGAAATTTTTAAAACTATTTCCCATGTGGTACCGATTTTCTATGGAACAAATGGACCAGACCTCAGTACCGAAGCGAATAAATTTATTGAAGGGTGCATGTTGGCGAAGGATTAACTAGGGAAACAGGTGATGTGGTCACCATAATTAGGTGTATAAAAACGAGGCTGTTTGGAAATGCATACAAATATTTACATAATAAGGAATTCGCAACAGTAGAACCGCTTTGCATGGCTATCCGAGAAAAATTTACGAAAACCAGATCATTAACAGAGGTTCAGGAATTAATTTTTAATAGTAAGCAAAGTTCAGCGGAAAGAGCATATGAATTCGGAGAGAGACTAGAGGCACTCCTTAGTAATGCAACAGAACTAATTGCATCACAGTGGCAAGACGTTTCCCATCGAAAATCCATGATATACCATTGTAACTAATCAGCTGTAAGACGTTACATAACAGGCTTACGATATCCCAAGCTGGTATCAAACTTCATTGGTCACGAAAACGACGAGTTATCTACCCTGATAAAAATAACCAAGAATGCATTAAATCTATTGGATACTAGCATGTATTTTCAAAACGTCACAACAGTGCAAGGCGAGGAACCTTTACACGAAACGGTTCAACAACTGGTAAGAGAAGTGCGACAACTATCCCTGAATAACATAACATTTAGCCACTCCATACCGAACAATAATATACAGAGGAACGCCATAGACGTTTTCGGGTATAAAGGTGAAAGAGATTTCAAAAGCTTAAGACAACGGAAAATCTGCGTTTTCAGAGGAAAATCTGCGTTTTCAGAGGAAAATGCAACCTAATCCTTCACGAAGCAGAAACCGTGGAGCTAATAGAAGAAGGTACGATCGTAGTCAGCAATGTCAACAAACTGCGACGACCGACGTTTAAACCTCACTGGAACCTCCGACCAAAGGAAAACCATACATTGAGAAAACATCTATAATTGGATGTTTTCTTCCGCAAAGGGGGAGGAATGTTATGAGTCAGACCTAATCAACCCTCCTACATGAACATTTCGCATAATGCAGCAAACCGCAGTTTTCTAACTGCATTACTTTTGTCATAAGTAAGCTTTAAAATACAGCTTTGATTAGGTATCGTATGCTAAATAAAATATTACTGCCTGTTCGCCGATATCGAAGAAGTTCTTTCTTTCGAACAATTACATTTGAAACAAAACCAAAATTTTTGAATTTGTTTTTGTTTCAAATGTAATTGTTCGAAAAAAAGAACTTCTTCGATATCTGCAAACAGGCAGTTAGTTTCAACGGCTCATCAGTTGTTTTACGTTTCAAGTCTACGGCTAAGTGAAGTGGACTTTTGAAAATCGAGTTGTATAACAAAAGTTTACTGTCTAGCTTAGGTAGAGTTTCTTCCAATAATCCAATTCATTTGAGCTGCTTTTGATTTCATTTGGATTAGCTTTACAATCTATGTGAATTATGAGATAATTAGCCTCACAATGTTGCGGTTATTTCCTCCTTTACTCTTTTTCAAGACATGTGTCCCTGCAAATCGTATATGTTATGTACTCGTACACCGACTTTTGGTCGATCGCCTTCATTCTCCATTGCATAAGCGTTTTGCAAAGTACAATATTTACCCCTATAAAATGCGGAATGTAAGTTGTTGATTTTTGTGAGCGCTTAAAAAGACTGCTTCTTCGTCGAATGATAAAGTGTGAATATAACAACTTAATCAGATATCAGAGGAAGAGCGGGAATAGAGTTTTATAGGATACCCTATGTGCCTTGCAACTCCCTTTCTCCTTAAATAAAATATGCATTTATGACTATAAATTATTCATTATTATATACTACTTTTGATTCCTTTTTATTTTAGACAACTACAGTATCTTAATCTGGATTTGAGCCGAGTAAGTTTTTAACGAAAAAAATTGGCAGCATAATATTTGCTCCCACCTTATAAAGTTCACCCCATAAAACATAGTCCATTTTTTAACACATAATTTACATTAATTGTACATAGATTATTATATTTAAATTTTGTCTGACACTGTTCCTTGCTGTCAACATTGTGTATAGTAAGTAATTTACATTAACAACACATATGTAGGTAGTGATAACTGATCATCATACAAGCACGTAACATACTAACACATATAAATAAATGATAGATAATCAGTCAATTCTTTTGTACAACAGCAATTTTTTTTTTGAGAATTTTATAATTTATTGAATCTTTAATTTCACTGTGAGACAAATTTTGAACAAAGTTGTGAGCAAATGTATCTGACACCTAATCTTTATGTAAAATTGTCCGCTGAGTCGGAATATGAACTCATAATGGTCAAAAGTAGAACAGTTTTCGAGATATTCCAAAATAACCCTTATTTCTATTTTTGAAAAACATGATGTCACTTAAATGCAAATATATTCGTCGATTTATGAATTAATTTTTTTAAGGAAAGAAATTACTAAACCAAGTACGGGTCGTGTGTAAAAATTTGTCAAGAAACTACTGAGTTACAGTAGACCAAATTTCAAATTTCACAAAAATATTAATGTTTATTTGCTAGGTTGTTCTTTTCAATTTATTTTATAAAACCAAACAATTAAAATTTTTAATTTTTTATTAAATCGGACATTAGTTTATTTCAATAAGAACATTTTGCGCCAAACAAGACCCAGATTGGTGCAAAAGTGACTAAGCTAGAGAAGATTTAGTGAAACAACTTACTTTTCGCTTTTTGTCATATCAAAAACCCAAAGGAAGTAAATACGCATAGTTTGAAAAACGAACGCTACAAATATTAGAAATATTGAATTTTGAAAAAAAAAAATATATATTGCTGTTTTTTGTGTAAATGGGACAGCCGAGCGCGTCACGAACACTATTCCCGAAAAGATTGGCCGGATAGAGTAAATTTTACGCTTGGCCAAGATAATGTCAAATACAAAGCTCTTTTAAAAAAGGAAAACATTATTTTGCCACCGTTACATGTTAAACTTGGCTTATTCAAAAAGAGAAAACAGTGCAGCATTTTGAGTACTTTGCAGTACTTTTGACCATTCTTCATATTCCGACTAAGCGGACAATTTTAAATAAAGATTAGCTGTCAAAAACATTTGGTCAAAAAACTGTCACGTAGTGTTATAAATTAAAACATCAATAAATCTAAAAATGTTAAATATGTTTAGCCACTGCTAAGCAAAAATTTTTAATTTCCACGGTTGATTTTTGTTGTTTTACGTCTCTCATGTACTGTTACAATTTATTTTTGTAGGTTACTTTCGGAATTAAAACTCATGAGACTTGGAAGATTTTAGTTTAACAATTTTTATTTTATTTACTTTTCATTCCATTATTTAGTTTACTAATTTATTTATTTTATAACCGTCTCAGGGAGCCGCTTGTTAGGCTGGTCTTTGATCAGGTTTGTGGTTAGTTGTTACACGTTTGATGATGAATCCCGAACTGCATCTGTTGTCAATATCAACCTGCCTTTTATACCAATCGATGATCGTTGATGTTCGCTGCCGCCAGCGTGGTTGTTCCCGCAATATTGCTGAGTGTGCGATTATTAGCAATTATATGCAACCTCAGCATATAAGCGTGGAGCCGATTGCGGTTCTCACGATATTGCATGTCAGCAATATGTATGCAGCGCATGTTTTTGCTGCTGCTGATGTTTTTGTTGGTTGGGGGAAAATGACTCATAACAACGTCAGTATGTTTATGCAGCGTATGTTTCGCTGCTGCTGATATTTTTGTTGGTTATGGGAAAACGACTCATAGCAGTACGGCTGAGAGAAAGACTATCCTTCCTTCTCAGCCGGGTGTGGCCTCTATAATGACATACCAGGGGACAGCTGTAATTGTACGTAGAATTTTGTTTTGTCGCCTTTTCGTCCCTTAAATAGCTTTTGAAGAGCCTGACGTTGTTTGCGGGTAGATTTTGTGGATAAGACTTTTGAAACATACTTTAAGTTATAAATTGAGTGTGGTTAATTCCATTTTTATTTTTAAGTTACGTGGTTGTAGCTCGACTCTAAATATAGGTTGGGACATTGTTTCCCTATTTTTAATGTTTGAAAAATTTTTAATCTTAAATTTTTAATCTTAAGACCAGACTTTACATCTTCTGGATCCACGTTAAAGTCTATCCTTGTAATTCATAATCGATTTAGAAAGATAATGCGCACATTAAAACCGGTTTTCGCATACAAAATTCGGACATTAACGCCACAATAACTTTAATAATCGTTTTTGAATTAGGGGGTATATCTTAAATTGTTTAATTAATTTCTTTTTGATGGTCATCATCAACCAATTTTAAGTAAATATCCCTACTGCTTTTAGGTTTATTTTATTTTTTTTTTTCTCTAATATATGAGTTTATGTATACAAATATTTATGTATGTATACTAGTTTGTACCAACCATCGACCCAATCGACCGTGTTCTAGTCAAAGAAAGAAATATCATAAAAAATTAATGTAGTAAAGGAACTTTAAACGGTTATAGCTTAAAAAATACTAATCCCACAATACCTCGTTCACTTCTTTGAAAAAATCTTTAATTTTGTAAAAGTCTTGTAAAATCGGTTGTATAATAGGTGCATGAACGGCAGCACAAAAAAAAAACAATTTTCTATTAATTATATAGATAGATTACACACAAGCAAAAAATAAAATTAAACAAGTAAAATAACTGTTTAATAAATGTTTTGTTTTTGTATTTTTTTGTGACTTTAACTTGTGATCATTTTTAATATTCAGTTGCGACGATTATAAAAACTCATCTGTTCGCTACTATAGATTAAACTGAATGAACAGAAAATATTTAACGTTCATTTAATATTCATGTAAAGGGTCTCGTTGTTATATTTTACTATGGAATTGCTATATTTAAGTAATTAATGTAAATAGTATAGAACATCAGTTGTTCTTAGTATAGGTAGAAGCAAGATCTATCTCAGCCGGGTGTAGCGCCTTTCATAATCCCAAAGTCGATAACATCAGGAATTTTTTGACGATCCGTTGGCCAATATGTTGGCTGACCACTTGAAACTACATTCAAACCCATTTTTGAAATTGTGTCAAACAAAACACGACCCTTAGGACTGATTAAACGTGAGCCCCAAAATGTGTGTTTAGCATTGTAGTCGCCAGCTGCTAGAAAACGGGACCCCAGTGTTCTATAAAATGCGGTATATTGACTCTCTGAAATTGAAAACCTGGGAGGAGAGTAAACAGATGATATCGCAATCTTTTGACAAAAATTTTCAATGCAGATGTTCGTTGCTTGAAGATATTCTTCACGAAGGTCATTTAGTAGGTAGTGTTTTATTCGAGTTTTTATTAGGATTCCAGAGCCACTACAAGCTCTACCTTGAGGATCCTTGGTCTCGTAGAAATTATATCCACTAATTCGAAAATAGCTTCGGGACGTCAAGTGAGTTTCTGAGATAAGCATAACATCGATTTGTTTATCCAGAAGAAAATATTCAATTTAATTTTTATGTTGGCAGATGCCGTTTGCGTTCCAAAAACAGATTCTTAAGTTCATGGTTTTTTCAATACAGCCTGCAACAAGGTAGACTGCATTTTCAACATTTCCTGCATCATACAGGACATGTTGAGAGTAAATGTATTTACTGTTTGTATTAGGATCTCTATCGAGGCTTCAATACGACTAAAATTATGCCCTGATTCTTCATTTACTGGTACAGTTTTTTGCGCCGGAATCTGGTTACTCTTTAAAATATTAGCGTATGAAGATTGACTATTAGGTTTTTGTTGAGTGAGAGTCGTGTTAGACTTTAAAACATTTGAGTATTGATTATGGCTAGACGACGGTTGAGGTAACTGTGGGTAGTTTAAATGAGTGTTGGGCTGAGCGGGAGTAGCATTAGTTTTTCTGTTCGACGAATTTTTAAAAAGAGAATAAAGAGGGCAGCCCCTATAGTTGGCAGTGTGGTTTCCGCCGCAATTACCACATTTTTTTGCTTTGGTATCACCTTTTATTTTGTCACAGTTAGCGGTACTGTGTAACTCGCCACATACAACGCAAACGGTAGGCAACTTGCAATAAGTTTTGTTATGGCCAAATTCTTGACAGTTCATGCATTGGATAGGTCCAGTTTTTTTATGTGATATCTCAACGGTAACTCTTCGATGTAACAAGTATTTTAAGCTATAGATTGGGTGCGATTCATTTTTTTTAATTTTCAAGTCGCCTGGCTGTAGCTCGACTCTAAAAATAGGTTGGGGGAATTTTTCCCTGTTTTTAATGTTTGAAACATTTTTCACTTTGAAGCCACTATTTTCAAGGCCAGACTTTACCTCTTCCGGATCCACGCTTGAATCTATTCCTTTTATAACTACTGTTAGGCCTTTAGCACTCTTCAGTTGATATGTATAAAAGTTTTTGTTTTTAGTCTCAAAATCTGAGACAATTTTTCTATAATTATTTTCTTGTGTTACCTGAATTTTAGTTTCGTTGATTTTGCCGCGCTTAATTGGAGTTACATAGAACTCATTTTTTCCAATTAATGAGATAAGGCTTTTTACCAAAAGGTTGGAGTTCTGTTCTCTTAAATATATCGGCGGTGGTTTAGTGGACCTTGTTGTACTTGTGTCTTCATCGACTTGTTCATTCAAAATCGCAAAGCGATTTTCAGAATGTTTAATATTATTTTTCTCATCTTTGCGCATTTTCGCCGTTGACGCTATTTTAGCTGATTTGGGACTTCTTCCCCTTTTTAGCACTGTTATGTATCTGTCCATACCAGTTTGGATTTTATTATCACTATTTTCACTCACTGCATTTACAATTTTGTGCACGTTGGTCACCTGGGTATTTATTGTTTGTTTGTTTGATTGTACAGCTAAGCTGACAAGTTTGCTAATAGGTGCAATTGTTGTTGCTTCTTGATCGATATTTAACATGTTCAAAGATAAGGATCGCGCACGAGTATTTGTGTTTTGTGTAGTATTTAGGTTTGTGTTTACTTCATTTTTTTTGTCGTCGTTAGCAACCAAAGTTATATATTGTACATTCCTACTGCTTGTAGGTTTATTGTTGTTGTTAGAAGGTGAACTCATTTAGAGTTCTCTTTTTTGTATTTTCACTTATGTATAGTAGTTTGTGTATGCAAATATTTATGTGTATTGCACACAAGCAAAAATAAAATAAAACCAGTAAAATAACTGTTCAATAAATGTTTTGTTTTTTTTATATTCAGTTGCGACGATTATAAAAACGCGTCTGTTCACTACGAGAGTTGAAACTGAAAACATTACATTCAAACGAATATCAAATTCAGGTTTTTGTGAGAAATGAAGGAAATCAATAAAACTGAACTTGAGCCTGATAATATATGTACATTAATATAACTTCAAATAATAATTACGTTTATATGTAATATAAAAAGGCACCACGAAATAAGCCCCAATGAAATAAGCCCCAAATCGAAAAATGAAATAAGCCCCAAAAAATTTTATGAAATAAACCCCAAAAAAAAATGAAATAAGCCCCAAACAAAATTTACGAAATAAACCCAAATAAAATGAAATAAGCCCCAAAAATTTTAAGAAATAAGCCCCAAATTTTTAAAAATGAAATAAACCCCAAAAAAATTAAATAAGCCCCAAATTTGTTAACTTTATGAAGTAAGCTTAAGAAGAAATCATAAAATGCAAGAATTTTATCCTCTAAATTATATCGAACACCGGCTTCGCGTTCAAAATATTCTCTGCATAACCGGCCTACGGCCGGACGCAAAAAATTTATCCTCTATGGTATATCGAACATCGGCTTCGCGTTACAAGCAGTAGCATGTGGCCAACAGTATATAGTATGCATTGCGATTCAATAGTACCGCAACATGCAAGCATTGACAAACTGCAAGCAAGATATTTTGTGTGTCGGTAATTTGACACTTGTACGGTTAATCAAGTGCAGCAGCACAATGCACTTAAATTAATCACATTTATTAACTGCATTTGTTTGATTGTAAATATAAGCAACACAAAGTATCTGTTTTTTTTTTTTTTTTTTTTTTTTTTTTTTTTTAATTAGGACCAGCACTCAGGGGATGACCCCTACGTATGCAGTGCATTGTGCCGGAACTCAGAGAGAGGGATAGAGTAGAGAAGATAGATGTTGAAAATGTAGAAGGCTTAACTCTTTTACAACTCTGCTTTGCGCGTTATGTTGTTTTTTATAGCAGTGTTGAGGCGTCTCCGGTGTTAGGTAGACGCATTAACTTTGTTAAGCTGTATTATTGGCAGACATTTTATTAATTGTTTTACTTCGCCGATGTTTTTGCTAACCGACGAAGGAGGGCGATATTGTGTACATTA
This sequence comes from Lypha dubia, assembly GCA_947311025.1. Taxonomy (NCBI): domain Eukaryota; kingdom Metazoa; phylum Arthropoda; class Insecta; order Diptera; family Tachinidae; genus Lypha; species Lypha dubia. The sequence goes on along the minus strand of OX371261.1, from coordinate 57,529,788 downwards.
GCTTAGAACATCATCAATCGCTGTCGGAACAGTTTTTTAGTGACCAGTGCTATGCCTTCTGTAATGAACAAACTATCATACAAATGACTACTACTCGATGAGTAGTAATGTCTCCTTGGCGATTGGTACTCTACTAGAGAATGAGGAACGGATGGGAGCCATTGATAAAGCTAGCTAGCAGCCGGTTGGGGGGATTCTTGTTCCTGCTATCTCCCTTGCCAAGAAAAGAGATCATTCCATCACACAAATAATATTATAGACTCCCGAAAACTACAATAAAATGGACTGGGTGTTGATCTTTAGTCAGAAAGATGTTATAATTAACCCCATTTAAGATCAACAACACGGATAGACTACAACAAACTCAACCATGAAATTGATATTAGTATATTCTCTCCTAGATGTAATTGGAGAGCAAAAAAATGCCTCTTAACCCGCCCTACCTTTGATCTAGGCGGCCTATAGTTATTTGCCTAGATCCCACAAAGAAATTACCTCATTTCCTTCACATCAGTAAGAAAACATTAACTTATTAGAGATCCATATTAAAGTAATCAGTACTTTATTCAACTTGAATTCATAGAAATTAGCTTTTGTTTAATAAAAGGTCTTATTTTACGAATAATGTAACTAGTCATAAAAAAAATAATATTGGAAAAATTAATTGGATAAAATAAGGTAAATTATTCAATACACGTTAGTATGAAAAATATGAATGCCCGAACAAAAACTAGGTGTCATATTATCAATGATTTCTTTGTAGAGTATGCAGATGCAAAAAAAAATTAGAATTGAGTATAAATAATATAATGTAACTTTACTTTGTAGCTAGATAATGTGGCTACGCATGTTGCAACCGATCAAGTACTGGCTTGTTATTGTTTAGGTTTTAAATTTAAGAGTAATTAATAAGTTGATAATAAACAAAGCGATACTAACTAAATATGCTTAATGCAATGTAAATACAAGTAAATGTATAACAAGACTCACCACTAAACATGTTGATAACGCAGCTGTTGATGAGGCCTCTTCAATTGCTGGAAACATTGTCGCTTAAAACTTAATTAAATACTCTTTTTCCTTTGATAATATCTAGAATTTGTCGGGATATATGGGTCTTTCCATATATCATTTGGCATAAACTTACAACTAATTAAATAAATAAAAGTAAAGTTAAAGGTTTTTAATTAAATGATTAAAATGAAACTTCATTGTGCAATTATTTTTAGATATATTTAAGTTAAATTATTAATCATTAACATGAAAACGTTTCACTCGTTTTATCTTTGCATATTTGTGGTTAGAGTTTTAATGGAATGGATTTTAATAAAAGTAATTAACTTGTACACTTTGAAATCTCATTCTAATATAGAAAAAATTGCAGTATATTTACGATTGATATTCTTTTTCTTTTTGTTTTCTCATTATACGATTTACACACTGAATTGGTATTGTAGGTAATGATGGTTTCAAGACTGAACTATGTTTATTTTTTTTTGGTTTATAATGATGACATATATGTACATATGTACATCCAGAATTTGTAGAATATTTAGGTTTTTTTGTTTTTTTTTTTTTTCTTTATATATTATTAAATATATATATGCTGGATAATCCTTTTCTGTGAAAATAAGTGCATGTGCGTTTACCGGTATAGTTAGAGAATGCGTACTGCTCACGGCTCACTTATTTTAATTCTTGAATTTATATTTTATAAAGATCTTCGGGAGAATTTGTTAAAGTTTGATTTTGTTGCTGAGTTTTATTACTTAGAAAAAACACAAACAGCTAGAGGGAATTTCAGCCACAGTGCGGGGGAATATGGTAAGCGCACTTTTACAATTTATATCTAGTGATATAATTTGTTAGGCTACCATCCAAAATTCATCTCCAGAGGATTGGAAAAAATAGTACTTAGCTTTGGAGAAGCTAACACTTCTCCAGACTTAAAAGGATGTTGTAGTTCCTCTATTTGCAGTCTAAAAATTATTTTTTAAGACTTTGTTTAACAAATGAAATAATTCGACTCTACATAAAATATTTCATGTATTTACCTTTATATTTTATACAGTTTTAGAATATTTCCATAAATCGACACTGCCCAAAATCTTTTTTCAGCTAGTAACAATTTAAAGAAATTTATGTTTTTATTGCTTACTAAGAAAAATGTTCTTTGGATGACTTTGATGTGGACAGCTCAAAAGTTGAATTAAAAAGAATTTATGTTATACATATTTGTTCTAAGGAAACCTGGTTTTACAGTTTCCTGTGAACAACTGAACGAATGTACCGATTATTTATATGCGTTTATATACGTTAAATGGCCTTTTAAGTATGCGTCAAATGCGGCGCAAAATTGCATTGTATGTGATTCAGTGTGGTTACTTCTACTGAGGCAACAATAAGAAAACCGCTAAGATTTTTGATTATTACTCAAGCTAAGCAACATTTCAGCAGATAACAATAAACAAATTTAACCCTATTAAAAATATATTTGAACGTAAATCTGCGTACAATTTTTAAAAAGATAACAATAAAAAATGTTTCAAACTTACTTTTACTTCGATAAATAACTAAAAAAAATATCTTGCGCTACAAACCGCGTAATATTGACCTATTGGTAACAATATTATGAGGAGGATTAAAAAAATTTTTAAGGCTTAAGGTCTTTAGCGTGGTACGTACCTATTGTTTTACCTTCAGCATCTTCTAAAATGTAATAATTGTTGCCGACTCTTTCTTTAATTTTGGCCTTAATATAGGACGGTGCTAACTTTGCATTAAATTTTTTCTCAAAATTGCTTTGAGCAAAATTCTTTCGAAAAACAAATTGACCTACATTATAGGATATCGGCCGTGCTCTTAAATTATATTGACTCTTGTTAATGTCATAGGCTTTTTCGATATGAATTTGAAGATTTTGGCGAATAATTTGAAGATGGTCATCTCTATTTATGCTTAACGATGGTTCATCCAACATTTTAAATCTTCTAAGTAATTCATATGAACTTGCATGCGTAATCATTTTTTGGCCAAACATCGCGTGATATGGCGAGGTTTGTATAGCCTGATGCACAGCATTTCTTAACGAACAACTAATGTAGCTTAAATTTGCATCCCAGAGCGTTTGATCTTTCTTCAAATATGCGCGTATTCCGGAAAGAATTGATCTATTGACTCTCTCTGAGGCGTTTGATTGCGGTGAGTATAAAGCTGTGTACGTGTGTTTTATGCCTAATAAAGTAAGAAATGAATTAAATTCGTTGGCCTTAAATTGTGAGCCATTATCGCTAACCAAATCTTCCGGCACCCCATAAACGTGAAAAATGTACTTCAATAGAAAATCCTGAATAACAGACGAAGTAAATTTTTTTAATGGACAAAGCCAGTGAAATTTTGTCAAATGGTCAAGAACAATTAGTATTCCAATATGTCCTTGTTTGCTGCGCGGGTAGGGTCCTAATATATCCACGTATAACCTTTGAAATGGTCTCAATATTATAGTGGGTTTTCCCATAATTGGCTTTGTAATAAAATTAGGTGCTTTAGTAGCCTTACAAGTTTCACAGGACTTTATATATTTTCGAACATCCCTTACTAAGCCGGGCCAGTAAAATTTTCGTCGAATTAACTCCAAAGTTTTTACCATACCTCCGTGAGATGCAACTGGAGAGTCATGGAACCTTTTAATAAGAGCATCTCTAAGCTTTTCAGGAATCCATAACTTCCATGCTTCAGAATCTTGCTCTTCATTTCCGGAGTAATGACAAATTCGGATATATACAAAAGTATCAACAATTTTTAAATCTGGTAATTTTGAGGCATTATCTGTTATTCTTTGTTTTAACATTACGTAATCTTCATCATTAAAATGGTCTGAATCTAGATCTATTTCTTTTCCTACCAGTTCTATACTGGCTAGCTCTTCACCCGGAATTCGTGATAATGCATCCGGTACTATATTATCTTTCCCTTTTCGATGACTTACGGAAAATGTAAAACCTTGCAGTTTCCATACCCATCGGGCTAATCGTCCCGTTAGGTCTTGCTGCTTCATTAGCCAGATTATGGAGGAATGGTCAGTAATGACCTCAAATTCATGAAGTTCGAGATAGCACCGAAATTTTTTAATTGCTTCCAGTACGGCTAAACATTCGCGTTCCGTAACGCTATAGTTGCGTTGAGCGGTATTCAATTTCTTTGACATAAAAGCAATAGGTTTCTCCACACCATTGTCATCATGTTGTACAAGCACTGCGCCTATCGCATAGTCACTAGCATCACAATGTAAATAAAACTTTTTACTAAAATCGGGATTTGATAATATAGGAGCAGAAGTTAAGAGAGTTTTGACCTCCTCAAAGGACTTTTCTGCTTCAGCTGTCCAGCAAAATTTTCTTTTTGTTGACAAAACTTCAGTAATTGGAAAAACTACAGACGAGAAGTTGTGGATAAACCTGCGGTACCAACTAGCTAAACCAATAAATCCCCGAACCTGCTTAATATTTTTGGGGGTTGGCCAAGTTTTTATGGCCTCTACCTTTTCGGGATCAGTTTTTATACCACCGTTTCCTATAATATACCCAAGGTAGTTCACTTCAGTTACACAAAATTTTGACTTTGACACATTCAAAGTTAGATTAGCTCTTTTAAATTGTTCAGCAATTCGAACAAGAACAGATAGATGGGTGTTGAATTCGTCAGATACAATAACAAGGTCATCTAAATATCCAAACACGCAGTGACGCAAATCAGGCGGTATTAACTTGTCCATTAGGCGGCACATTGTAGCAGGAGCGTTGCATAGACCGAATGGCATAACAACAAACTGATACAATGGTCTACCTGGCACGGTAAATGCAGTCAATGGTTTTGATTCGTCATCAAGACCGATTTGCCAATAGGCATCTTTCAGGTCCAATTTCGATATAATATTTGCCTTAGGCAAACGTGAAAATATGCCTTCTATATTGGGTAAGGGATACGCGTCTTTGGTGGTTATATCATTGACTTTTCTTGCATCAAGACATAGGCGAACTTTGTTAGGTTTTACGACAAGCCTCATTGGAGAACTCCATGGAGAACAAGAGGGCTCGATTACGCCTAATGCTAACATTCTGTCAATTTCGACCGACATTAGCTTTTCCACAGCTGGTGAAACCGGGTAAACCGTTGTTTCACTGGATGGGATTTTCTAACTTCAATTTTATGCTTTATTAAACTGGTGCGGCCTAGTCCCTGTTTTTCAAAGTTTGGGAATAACTCTATTATTGTAGCAAGTTGTTGACGTTGGATGGCATTCAAGGGGTATTCTAAACATGATTTTGAATCTTTTGCTACATTAAAAAATATGGATTGTTTGTTAAATGTAATGGGATTGTAGTCAACAAGACTAACGACGCCATGTTGCGGAGTTTCTTCGGCTGAAGTATACACAATATTTCCAAAAATTTCAGGAGCTAAATTAAACGATTTCCAGAAATTCAATCCTAGTATTAAGTTCTGTGTGATAGTTGGTACAATTAAAATTTTAATTTTTCGAATGAGTTGTTGAAAGCTAACATCTACATTTAAATACCCTATTACTTTCTGAACACTACCATCTGCAGTTTTAACACAGGCTTTTGCTGGAACAAATTCTTTAAATTTAGCAAAGTCAAACGTCGCTAACGTCGAACCAATGCAGGAGATATTAGCACCTGTATCTAAAAGGCCTAATTCACTAAAGGATAAAAATTTAACAGCGGCATAATAACGTTTATCATTAGACTTTTCAAAGATAGAGGATAAAGTATATGAAGAAAAGATTTTGCGGTTTTTATAGTATTTGCGTAAACGCAACGTAGAACGTTTTGGTTGTCTAAAAGGTTTAAACGACAGAGAATTACATTCAAAAATTGATTTACGTTTTTGAAGATAGTTTTGTAGCTTTATATGATATGGCAAAATTGGATAAACGTTCTTATAAGAATTACTATTTTCAGGGGCAAATTGAGGAATATTTGAGTTTCGAAAAATTATTGTTTTCTTAATATTATCTGTAGCATTAGTTTCAGATTCGTTGCGTTGACGTTCAGCAAGATTTAGGGTCTGTTCCTGCCAAAATTTTGGGGAGTCCCGTTTTTTGATCCACTCAATTTTTTATTGATACATTTTTGACATTGTGGCTTGTAAATGTCTTTTTCACCACAGCCATAGCAAAATACTTTTCGGGTTTCAAGGCAATCATCCCAGTAGTGTCCTGGTTGATCACAGTTCCAGCACTTTAATGAATGATGAACAGCATCAACTACCAAACCTTGCGTAATATTTGAGTCATTAAAATCTAAATTTTCTTGCCCTTCAATTTCGGAAACGTGACGTCTGGTTGGAAAATTAGGGTTAATTTTTGAAGAAATATTTTTACGAATATAATCTTCACCTAATAAATGTTCTCTCATCTGCACAAGTTTACGAAGATGGGCAATCGAATAAATTGGAACATATAAGAGTTCGTGTCTAATTTCGGGGCGAAGGTTTCGACTCAAAATCTCAATTAGATCAGATTCTGGAATAGGGGTATCCAGTTTGTCTAGCATGACGGAAATTGATTCATAAAAGGCCTCGAATGTTTCATTCGTTTTCATTTTACGACTACGAATTTCTTCTTGCAAGTCAAAACTAGATTTGAATTCTTTGTATTCATATTTGAGTGCTACACAAAATTCGTTCCAATCAACTGCATCGACTTTCTTGTGAAAGCGCCAATACCAATCACGCGCTTTTCCCGCCAATAGAATATGTAAATTTCTACATATATGTGTGAAGTCATTGTTAAAATTTTCACGGGTTAAACTACGAACCCGGTATAAAAACTCATCTACGCTTATGCCTTTAGAAGAACCGTCGAATTTAATGTTCCAGTTCTGTATTATAGAAGTAATCTTATCAGATCTAAAAGCAAAATTTTCATCAAATGATGAACCGATACGAGCACTGTTTCCAACATTACGGTTACGTTCTTCTTGTCTTAATGACGGTTGTGCATTAATGTGAAGTCTGTTATGCTGCGGATTCGGTTGAGCTGGAGAAGGGTTTTGGACTTGATTTGAGCTATGTTGGCTGGGCCTTTGTGTGCTTCCAGCTAACTCTAGATTTTGTAATAATCGAGAAACTGTATTTTCTATCATATCATTAATATGTGCATAATCTATGTTTTGAGCAATATTATAGGCATCAGATCTATGATTTTGTCGCGTACCATTACTCTGAGAAGAATTATTAACTGCGGTATTTGGTGGATGTCTAATTGGAGACAATAAAACAATATTAGAACTGGTCGCATTTGATGGCGTTTGAAAAAAATCTGAAACTAAATTTCTAGCATGGCTTCTGGTAACCTGTCTTGACTGTACATTTGAGGCAACACGAGGCCTACCTCTATTATTGGCTTTTGTTTTTGCTTTTCCAATAGGTGGAATGGAATTGTCTATTCTTCGAAGTTCTGACAAAGCACAAGGCCGTTTGCATGTAGGACATTCTGCTGATATGGACAAGTGAGTTTCTATGCAACTACGATGAAATGTGTGATTACATTCAGAAATAATTAAACATTCCTGTCCATCAGACAGTTTTTCCGCACATATGACACAATTCTGCTCATTGCAGTCAGCAGAGCGAGCATTATCAGGCTGTGCAATTTGTGTCTGCTGAGGTGATCTTTCCATTATGACAACAACACTACGGTCTACCAAAATAAATCTAATAAAACACTGGTAAAACAATAACTTGGTATGCCTGTAAGCTTAGTACGAAATGGGTTAACTCTAAACAATATGTGTTTTCTAAATTTATATTATACTTCTTTTTTGATAGCTAATATCTTTGTAGATTTTTATACAAACCAATATCTGTATAAATATCGTTTTAATTAGACATCTAACTCGATAATAATATTGTATTTTTCAACGCAAAATTTACAACTTCGTAAATCTTCCTAAATATATTTAATATATATAACTATATTTTAAGGTTTTCCTACTTTTGTGATGTGAATAGAAATGGGCAATAATTATTCATATCAATTTCAAAAAAAAATTTATGGTTGATTAAAAAAAAACAAAACCGGTCTATAAAGTTTGCTAAACAGTTGTTAAGTATTTTACATTCAATCAAAATGACATGCTTATTTCAATACTTTTAAACAAAACCGATATCGCTGGACAATAAATCGCACTCGCAAAGATATTGTATATCCGAATAAATACCAGGATGTCACTACCTTGGCAAGAATAAAAAAAATATCAACAATTTCTTTAACGAAACTGCCACGAAGAATTTAATCCTTATATGAAATTTCCTATTAACATGAAAGAAACTGTAGATTATCTTTGGTCAATATATTCGAACTGTTAAATCCTCAAATAATCGAAAATCCTAAAGACTCTAAAATTTATTCATGAAACAAATTCCCTTTCACATAAAAACCAAAGCCTCATGAGTTACTGGACTAAAACATTATATATTTAAGCAAAATTGGTTAAAGGTTAGAGCAAAGAAAATTCCTAAGTAACGTTTCAGCCACTTAAAAAAAAGATTTCTTGTGCCCCACGTTGGGCGCCAATTTATGTAATGAACAAACTATCATACAAATGACTACTACTCGATGAGTAGTAATGTCTCCTTGGCGATTGGTACTCTACTAGAGAATGAGGAACGGATGGGAGCCATTGATAAAGCTAGCTAGCAGCCGGTTGGGGGGATTCTTGTTCCTGCTATCTCCCTTGCCAAGAAAAGAGATCATTCCATCACACAAATAATATTATAGACTCCCGAAAACTACAATAAAATGGACTGGGTGTTGATCTTTAGTCAGAAAGATGTTATAATTAACCCCATTTAAGATCAACAACACGGATAGACTACAACAAACTCAACCATGAAATTGATATTAGTATATTCTCTCCTAGATGTAATTGGAGAGCAAAAAAATGCCTCTTAACCCGCCCTACCTTTGATCTAGGCGGCCTATAGTTATTTGCCTAGATCCCACAAAGAAATTACCTCATTTCCTTCACATCAGTAAGAAAACATTAACTTATTAGAGATCCATATTAAAGTAATCAGTACTTTATTCAACTTGAATTCATAGAAATTAGCTTTTGTTTAATAAAAGGTCTTATTTTACGAATAATGTAACTAGTCATAAAAAAAATAATATTGGAAAAATTAATTGGATAAAATAAGGTAAATTATTCAATACACGTTAGTATGAAAAATATGAATGCCCGAACAAAAACTAGGTGTCATATTATCAATGATTTCTTTGTAGAGTATGCAGATGCAAAAAAAAATTAGAATTGAGTATAAATAATATAATGTAACTTTACTTTGTAGCTAGATAATGTGGCTACGCATGTTGCAACCGATCAAGTACTGGCTTGTTATTGTTTAGGTTTTAAATTTAAGAGTAATTAATAAGTTGATAATAAACAAAGCGATACTAACTAAATATGCTTAATGCAATGTAAATACAAGTAAATGTATAACAAGACTCACCACTAAACATGTTGATAACGCAGCTGTTGATGAGGCCTCTTCAATTGCTGGAAACATTGTCGCTTAAAACTTAATTAAATACTCTTTTTCCTTTGATAATATCTAGAATTTGTCGGGATATATGGGTCTTTCCATATATCATTTGGCATAAACTTACAACTAATTAAATAAATAAAAGTAAAGTTAAAGGTTTTTAATTAAATGATTAAAATGAAACTTCATTGTGCAATTATTTTTAGATATATTTAAGTTAAATTATTAATCATTAACATGAAAACGTTTCACTCGTTTTATCTTTGCATATTTGTGGTTAGAGTTTTAATGGAATGGATTTTAATAAAAGTAATTAACTTGTACACTTTGAAATCTCATTCTAATATAGAAAAAATTGCAGTATATTTACGATTGATATTCTTTTTCTTTTTGTTTTCTCATTATACGATTTACACACTGAATTGGTATTGTAGGTAATGATGGTTTCAAGACTGAACTATGTTTATTTTTTTTTGGTTTATAATGATGACATATATGTACATATGTACATCCAGAATTTGTAGAATATTTAGGTTTTTTTGTTTTTTTTTTTTTTCTTTATATATTATTAACTATATATATGCTGGATAATCCTTTTCTGTGAAAATAAGTGCATGTGCGTTTACCGCTAAATTTGTGTATCGATGGTAGGTAGGTATAGTTAGAGAATGCGTACTGCTCACGGCTCACTTATTTTAATTCTTGAATTTATATTTTATAAAGATCTTCGGGAGAATTTGTTAAAGTTTGATTTTGTTGCTGAGTTTTATTACTTAGAAAAAACACAAACAGCTAGAGGGAATTTCAGCCACAGTGCGGGGGAATATGGTAAGCGCACTTTTACAATTTATATCTAGTGATATAATTTGTTAGGCTACCATCCAAAATTCATCTCCAGAGGATTGGAAAAAATAGTACTTAGCTTTGGAGAAGCTAACACTTCTCCAGACTTAAAAGGATGTTGTAGTTCCTCTATTTGCAGTCTAAAAATTATTTTTTAAGACTTTGTTTAACAAATGAAATAATTCGACTCTACATAAAATATTTCATGTATTTACCTTTATATTTTATACAGTTTTAGAATATTTCCATAAATCGACACTGCCCAAAATCTTTTTTCAGCTAGTAACAATTTAAAGAAATTTATGTTTTTATTGCTTACTAAGAAAAATGTTCTTTGGATGACTTTGATGTGGACAGCTCAAAAGTTGAATTAAAAAGAATTTATGTTATACATATTTGTTCTAAGGAAACCTGGTTTTACAGTTTCCTGTGAACAACTGAACGAATGTACCGATTATTTATATGCGTTTATATACGTTAAATGGCCTTTTAAGTATGCGTCAAATGCGGCGCAAAATTGCATTGTATGTGATTCAGTGTGGTTACTTCTACTGAGGCAACAATAAGAAAACCGCTAAGATTTTTGATTATTACTCAAGCTAAGCAACATTTCAGCAGATAACAATAAACAAATTTAACCCTATTAAAAATATATTTGAACGTAAATCTGCGTACAATTTTTAAAAAGATAACAATAAAAAATGTTTCAAACTTACTTTTACTTCGATAAATAACTAAAAAAAATATCTTGCGCTACACTTCATCACTTAAATAGTCCGACAACAATTAATACAATGTCTCACTAATGTACATTACACAAATTAATGATGTTGATTAACTTGCTCTGGCCTGGGTTTGAACCCAGGCCCCACGTCATTGTTTGCTTAGTAGTCAACGCGCTAACCACTTCAGCCAACACTCGTTGGACTTTAAACACATGCCATACATAAATAGTTGGAAGCTAAATATGCTTACCCAACAATAATATATATTTCTATTCTTTTACTCTTATGTTAAGGTACCCCTAAGAATTATTCTCATAATTAGTATATAAGCCAATGTCATTTAGTTTATAATTCAATTAATAAATCATCAGTCTTAGGAGCTCCAATAATAAAAGCTCTAAGACCAAAAATAAAATAAATAAAAACTATTTTATTACAAAGCATTCTCTGCATAACCGGCCTACGGCCGGGCGCAAGGAATTTATCCTCTATAGTATATCGAACACCGGCTTCGCGTTCAAAGTATTCTCTGCTTAACCGGCCTATGGCCGGACGCAAGGAATTTATCCTCTATGGTATATCGAACACCGGCTTCGCGTTACAAGCATTCTCTGCATAACCGGCCTACGGCCGGGCGCAAGGAATTTATCCTCTATGGTATATCGAACACCGGCTTCGCGTTCAAAGCATTCTCTGCATAACCGGCCTACGGCCGGACGCAAGGAATTTATCCTCTATGGTATATCGAACACCGGCTTCGCGTTACAAGCATTCTCTGCATAGCCGGCCTATGGCCGGGCGCAAGGAATTTATCCTCTATGGTATATCGAACGCCGGCTTCGCGTTCAAAGTATTCTCTGCATAACCGGCCTACGGCCGGACGCAAGGAATTTATCCTCTATGGTATATCGAACACCAGCTTCGCGTTCCAAGCATTCTCTGCATAACCGGCCTACGGCCGGGCGCAAGGAATTTATCCTCTATGGTATATCAAACACCGGCTTCGCGTTCAAAGTATTCTCCGCATAACCGGCCTATGGCCGGGCGCAAGGATTTTAGATCTATTTTACGGATATGAAATAAGCCCCAAATAAAATGAAATAAGCCCCAAAAAATTTTATGAGATAAGCCCCAAATTTTTAAAAAAACGAAATAGGCCCCAAAAAAATGAAATAAACCCCAAACAAAAAATTTGAATTTGTTGGGGCTTATTTCATTTTTCGATTTGGGGCTTATTTCGTGCCACCATATAAAAATATTAATTCAGCTTTGGCACGAGCTACATATCCTAATAACAATATTCAATAATATAGAGTAAAAACAACCAAAAAGTTAAATTACAAAGTAGAATACTTTGAAGATAACGGACTATGAGTTTGTGTTGATTGTTAGTAATTTTCAACCAGTGCTAGGGAATTTCGTACTAACCAAATTGTTTGAACATGTAAAAATAGAAAAAAGTTGAGAGGTGTCAAGGGACACCCGGATGGAACAAAGTTCCTCTCGATTAATTAGTGAAGGAATTGTAATAAAATTTTATTTTTTTTAAGTTATAATAATATTTTTTTTATTATTAACAAATATAATGTAATTGTTGTTGATTCTGCTGGATTATTGTTAATTCTTAAATCCAATTCTTCCTCTAGAAATTGTAGCAATGGTTTTAATTTTTCATTACTGAAGTTGATGTTTTAGCGCCTTTTGTTTTATTAATATTTAGCGCATTTTGGCGCTTTTTGTTACACTCCTGTGCGCATTTCGATTATAAATACTTGACATCAATATCTGACTTGCTTTCCATAAGAGAGAGAGAAAGAGAGAGACAGACAGAGAAATATGCGCACGCCGCACAGCAAAAAGTGTCGTTACAACTTTTCGTGAGAATTTTTGTTGCTGAACAATATATTACAGAGAATTTATTTTCATTTTGTGTGCCAGTAAAAAATTTTACTAGTTGTCAAGTACGAAATTTCTTTTAGAAAACTGTTTAATTATTTGTTATCAGGTAAATATTTTTCTATTTTTCACATAAAATTATGGAATGGGAGGGCAATTTTTATTAAATATATTAGTTTTTTTAAACCCTGCATATGCTAATTTCTTTCTTGTTTTGGACCGAGTTTATTCAGATGTGTTGGATATTCAATTTTATGCTTTTCCGAGACTTTTACTGTTTAATAACTTTTTCTTACTTTTCGATTTTCTATCGCCTTATGTATTTTTTAAGCATCCGTCTCCAAAATAAGTTTAAAGGCTGCTTTAGCCGACCGTAACTATAGAAATGTAAATGCTGATGTGTCAGCTGATTGCTTCTGTTATATGCAAAAGCAATGAAAATACTTACTTGACTGTAATGAAATGTTGCCGTAACGTACCAACCTGCAGAAAATAGAATTTCATTACGAGGTTACGTGACAATTGTAGACAGTGATGGTATGGTTGTATTTTGTTGGTACTTTTTTTGTTTTGACTAGTTTTAGTTGTTAAATATGTACAGATGCATGCTTTATTGAGTAAAGAAAGTTTTCTAAATAATTGTTTTCCAATATCTAGCAAGAGACTGTACCGATCGTTTGTGCTTATATATTTTATTGTAATGAATTTGATAATTGTTTAAATTATAGTTTAACATTCATATCTATGTATGTATGTACATCATAGTTTTGATTATTAGTGTTACTTATTTTTTTAAAGATTTTTTTGTTGTATACTTGAATATATGTATGTATGCACATATGTATGCACATAGGTACAATATATATGAAATTACAAAGTGAGCATATCAATTTATGGCTGAAGTGGTTAGCGCGTTGACTACTAAGCAAACAATGACGTGGGGCTTGGGTTCAAACCCTGGCCAAGTCAATCAACATCATTAATTTATCTAATGTACATTAGTGAGACATTGTATTAATTGTTGTCGGACTATTTAAGTAATGAAGGCATTGCAACTGGTCACTAAAAAACTGGTCCAACAGCGATTGATGATATTCCAAGCTAATGTACACAACATCGTCCTCCTTCGTCGGTTAGAAGAAACATGGGCGAAGTAAAACAATTACTAAAATGCCTGCCAATACAGCTTAACAAAGTTAAAGCGTCTACCTCACACCGGAGGCGCCTCAATCCTGCTATAAAAATTAACATAACGCGCAAAGCAGATTTGTAAAAGAGTTAAGCCTTCTACATTTTCAACATCTATCTTCTCTACTTTATCCCTCTCTCTGAGTTCCGGCACAATGCTTTGCATACGTAGGAGTCATCCCCTGAGTGCTGGTCCTAATTAAAAAAAAAAAAAAAAAAAAAAAAAACATACATACATTCAAGTAGACAAAAAAAAATCTTTTATATAATAACTGTCTTGCACATGATGTCGAACGAATTTTTCTTTCGTACAAATTACATTTAAAACAAAAACAAAATTTTTAAAATTGTATGTAAGTATGTACATACATAAATTGATATGCTTACTTTGTAATTTCATGTATAGTGTACTTATGTACATACATATATACATACATACATACATATGTACATACATTCAAGTATACAAAAAGAATCCTTTAAATAATAAGTAACACTAATAATCAAAACAATGATGTACATACATATATAGATATGAATGTTAAACTATAATTTAACCAATTATCAAATTCATTACAATAAAATGTGTAATACATAATATGATTCGGTACCTTTTAAATAATATCGTACTATTTGCGAACAATCACAAATATTGTAAACATTTGGTACTTCCATCAATGTTTGGAACAGCTGTTTTATATTTTATTTATAATTTTCAAAGTGATAAAAAGTTGCAATGGACGATAAGAAATTAATACTACTGGTGAAGGAAAATGAACAATAAGAATTCTCCGGGGCACAAGATTTCGAAGAAGAACAGAAAAATATGATTTAATATGTTTAATAAGAATTTTTGTTCTTTTTATGTATGTATGTACATACATATGCATGTCTGCACATTCATGTGTCACGTGACACTTTTTTAAGCATTCTATAACTACAAAAATTACATTACATCATCATTTAGCTTACATCTACGATTTCAACCGTCGGCTAAATAGGCCTTAATGATGAAACAGAACTGGGGCTTGACGTTTTTCTTCATACAATTTGGCATATAAATGACGCGGCTGAAAGTAGTCGTGAGATAGAATCTATTTTATTTTGCCAGCGACTTTTCTTATGCTCTCACTCTCAGAGTAAAATGCTCTCAACAATGCTACCACACTTTTATTATATTTCATACAATTTGTAAACAAAACCAAAGAAAAATAAGAACAAAAGAAAATCAAAAAAAAAATTTGAAAGAGCAATATATTTATAATTTTCTACATTTGTAAATAAAATGAGTAATATTGTCGAAAAATTGATTGCAGAAGTGCATAAACATGATTTCATATATAATTTGCAGTAATCAATGTACAAAAACAAGACTTGTGGATAAAAATTGGAAATGTGAATGAAGTTGAAGCCGACGCTTCAATTATGGGCCTCTTTTCTCTGAGAGGCGTTTTTGCTTGAAGTTGTGTTCTGTTTCATCATCTAAGCCAACAACAACTCTCTTTCTACTTGGTTCTGTACAATTGTCAAACAACAAAAATAAATTACATTGTACATGCGAATAATATATAATAGAGAGTTGTATGAACGTGGTCATCAATGAACATATTCCTATGTTCATTGACTAAAACTCTATTTCGAATAAAAATCAATACACCAAACAAACTGTTGCTTTGTTCATACAATGACGGAGAACATTTTGTTTCACTTCGTTAACACAAAGAGTTTGTTCATTGCGGTTTCGCACACGAGTCTGCTGGCATAACATGAGAGTTTTTTGGCGAGAGGGGTGAAGAGAGCGGTTTTTCGTTGGAACAATTTTTCAACCAGCCTCAAGCATTAAACACATTCGCCACAGCAGACTACCGACTACCACCCGTTCCAACGACAATCGGATCTTCGCTCCGGAACGACCCGAATCCAATTCGGCCAAGGATTGTCAACTCAGCAACAGCTGTATCAGACGGAAGTTTTTTCCACAGGTGAGCAACTCATGCCAGAGAGCTTGCTCAGTATCCTACTACTCAGAGCTGGCATAGAACAAAATCCAGGCCCACAAGTCTGGTATTGTTCTGTGTGTCATGTTCGCTTAATGCGAAATGTCACCTCTGTGAGGTGTACCATTTGCGATGGCTGGTGTCACCTGAAAAACTGTTCAGGTCTCACAAGCCACCGTGAATGGACACCAAGCTTTGTAGCGAGCTGCTGCAACTCGCACCAAACAAATCCTAGCACTCCCCCTCCCAACACAATCCCACATACTCCCCCCTTGTAAACACACCTCAACATAGGGCCCTGCCATCCCCCAAGATATGTGCAATATGTAGGGACAACATTAGGGGAAACACAACCGCAGTTAGATGCAATGGATGTAACAATTGGTGCCACATGAGGCGGTGCACATCTCTACGCTTTCGCAGAGAATGGAACTCAAGTTTCATGGCTACCTGCTGCCTGAATCCACCAGACGCAGGTAGCCCCCGAGCCTCTGCCTCCCGTACAACATCAACGGCAAGCGTAGAGCAACCACAAGTGCAATCCCCTCAAGCGCAGCAACTCAACCTGCCATCGGGAACCCCAACAGCCAACACCATACCCCGACGGCCACCTGGAAATATCTCACAGCGGCGCGCGCATGACTCTGTTTCACTACCTTCATTCCGAATCATGCAACTAAATTGCAATGGTCTCAGGAATAAGGTAGCGGAGATTACAGACTTCATGCACGCAAACCAAATACCCATAGCCGCAATCCAGGAAACAAAGCTTCACAACCGGAACACCCTCTCGTCGTGCGGGAATTATAACATAATTCGGAGAGACAGAGAAAGAGACCATGGTGGGGGTCTTGCGTTCATAATTGAACGCAATGTCAACTACAGACTCACCGCCCCACCTGCTCCCTCCGAACCCGACCCGTACTTAGAAACCATGAGCATTTCAATAAACACCGGAGATATTGAACTGGAAATCGTCAACGTCTACATCCCGCCCGTTAACAGCATAGGGGCGGGCTATCACCCAAGCATATCCCACCTCCTGCATGGGGATAACAGACTGATACTCGGCGACTTCAATGCTTACCACGAGAGCTGGTTCTCACTGCTCCCAAACGACCCCCGCGGCACTTTCATTGCTGACCAGATAGACGAATCCGACTTCGCTGCCATTAATGAAGACTCCCCAACGATAGTTACAGCTAGATGCTCTAGCTCTCCAGACATCTCTATTGTCTGCTCATCACTACTTGCCCACATCACCTGGCAAACACACACTGCTTTCAACTCAGACCATATTTCCATCCTGGTCGAAATAGACAAGCCTAGTGACTTCGTGGAGTCCGATAAACGCTCATTTGTGAACTACAACAAAGCCAACTGGACAGGCTTCACAAACGCCATTGACGAATCACTCCGTCAGCTACCCTTCCTACTTGTGCCAGGAAGGGGGAGAAAGCCCTTAGACTCACTATCCTCAGGGCGGCCAAGCGCTTTATCCCGGCAGGAAGAATCCCTAACATCAGACCACACTTCCCATCAAGTGCAGCGCGCCTGGCAGAAGAACGCGATCTCCTACGCGCCTGCAACCCAGCTGATGAACGCATAGAACAACTCACGGCACAGATAACTTCCTAAGTTAACGAACATCGCCGAAATAAATGGTTAGCCCACCTCAACCAATGTTCTATAGAATCAAAAAAGCTATGGTCAACAATCAAAAGTCTATCTGGCTCACGCAAGCAGAAAAATCTCGTTGCTATAGGCTTCAACAACACACAATACTCAGATGCCAAAAAATGCGCTACAATGTTCTGCAGACAATTTATCGAACATCCCCCAGCAGAACCCGTCCAAAAGGTCTGTCGTACGGAGGACCAAGAACCTAAAACGGGACTTGGAATGCCCCTCCTTCACATCAGCTGAAGTCGAGAAAATTATCTCCAAAGCTAAACCCTCCAATGCCCTTGGACCTGATGGCATCTCAATGTTGATGTTGAAAAAACATGGAACAGTGGCGCTGGATTTTCTAGCACGGATCCTAAATCTGTCAATACACCAACTGGTGATTCCAGATATATGGAAAGTGGCTAGAATAATCCCGATCCCAAAACCTGACAAACCCGCTACACAAGGAGATTCCTATCGCCCAATATCCCTTCTATCACCAGTAGCAAAGGTTTTGGAAGCTCTGCTGCTACCATCCCTGAAAGAGCACCTCCCGCTCGCCACTCACCAGCATGGCTTCAGGGAAGCCCATAGCACCACGACGGCTTTGAATCTGATAGCTACCCAGATCGCTAATGGCCTAAATCAGCATAGACCGTGTCAACGCACAATTGTCACTGCACTAGACCTATCCAAGGCTTTTGACACGGTCGATCACACGATGCTGACTAACGACATCTTGAACTCCATGCTTCCCAACGAAATTAAACGCTGGATCGCCAACTACCTCAATGGAAGACAAGCTTTCGTAGAGTTCAGAGGCCAAAAATCAAGTTACCGCAAGATAAAAATGGGCGTGCCACAAGGAGGAGTACTATCACCATTGCTCTTCAACATTTATCTTGCCAACATCCCAAACCCCCCACAGGAAGTCTCACTGGTGTCATATGCTGACGACTGCACCATCCTGGCGTCAGGAGTCAGCATACCCGACATAAGTGCCAAAATTACCAACTACTTGGCCGCCATTACAGACTTTCTGAAGGTACGTAACTTGAAGCTATCACCTTCAAAGTCGTCAGTGTCACTTTTCACTTCTTGGACCAAAGAGGTAAGGATGGAATTAGATATCTCTGTCGAGGGAAGACGCATACCTACGGTGCGGAACCCCAAAATACTGGGCGTAGTATTCGACAGCCTCCTTCACTTCGCCTCGCACGCCACATATATCAGCCAAAAAGTGAAAGCCCGGAACAAAGTCCTGAAAGCCCTTTCGGGCACCTCCAGGGGCATGACTAAAGAGGTACTTGTAACGACGTATAAAGCCATCGGTCGTTCCCTCTTAAATTATGCCGCACCAGTATGGACCCCGTTCCTTAGTGACACACAGTGGAGATCTCTGCAAACCACACAGAACAATGCGCTTAGAATCGCTACAGGATGCGTAAAAATGACCAACATTGACCACCTGCATGAGGAGACATTAATGCTGCCCGTCAGGCAGCATAATGTGATGCTTTCAAAGCAATTCCTGATGGCATGTCAGCTGCCAACACACCCCAACCACCAACTGGTGCTGCAGGACCCTCTCCCGAGACGCATCCGTAAGGACTTCCGGCACTACAGTGAGGACATCGGAAACGCCATTCCACCAGACGTTACACAGATGTCCATCACAAGTGCCCTCAAGAAGTTGCATCAACAAGCGGTCATAGAAACAACAAGCGGATATAGATGCAACAAGGTCCTTAACTCAAGACCACCCGCGATCGCAGATAGCGAACGGCGGCTCCCCAGACAATCCCGCTCAATCTTGGCACAACTGAGAGCCGGCTGGAGCAGTATACTTAACTGCTACCAATGTCCCCGGCACTATAAACAGATGCCCAGATTGTCTCCAGAGCCCGCACAAAACTGAGCACTTGTTCAACTGCCCGAATAGATCAACATCCCTTACCCCAATAGACCTATGGCTAAGACCAACCGAGGTGGCAGAGTTCCTCCAACTCCCAACCCCAATTCCACCGAATGACACACCCCAATAAAACCCCAATAAAACCCAATAACCCAATTAAAACTAATTCTCTCAACTATTACTATTCTATTACACTTTTAGGAAAGAACTCCCGTCACAAACAGCATCAGAGCTGTTACAACAACAACCGACTCCCACCTGTCAAAATTAGAATACATGTGTACATATGAGAATGATTATATTGAAGACAGCAAGGCAACACGGCAACAGGTTTTTGTCCATGCTACTTTTGTCGTGTAGTCGAATTAAACTAATTTCTATTTCTGATGGCCACAAAACCAAAACAATGTTGACAATATAACAAAATATGTGAAGCAAATTAGTGATTAGAAATATTTTTTTATTATTTTTATAATATTATTATTACGAATAAACGTAATTATTATTTGAACTTATATTGATTTACATATGAAAAGTAATATTATCAGGCTCAAGTTCAGTTTTATTGAATTAATGAAAATTCAAAATTACTAAGAGTTTTTTTGTGTTGGAAAATATTATTATTTATATCCAATCAGTTTTTAGCAGAACGTATCAGTACTGATTTCAAGGCCGCTACACCTCTCATCAGCGTTCAATTGTCCATCTTTACAATTTTCGTAAAGTGGATACTAATTGAGAAGAATATCAACTATTTAACCAGTTTTCAACAGAAATAGAATATGAGAATTAATTTTTAATTCAATTTTTATTCTACAATGAAACAGTGCTGGTTAGTACGAAATTCCCTCATTACTGTTTGGAACTAATAATCAACACAAACTCATAGTCCGTTATCATCAAAGTATTCTACTTAGTATTTTTTAGTATTTATTTTATTGTAAAATAAAAAAGAAAATTACAAAATTGAAATGTTATATTATATATGCATCAAGAATTTTTATTAGCTTTATTGTTATATAGAATATTGACTTGAGTCAAAAATACCAACATTGTTAAAGATTAAAAAAACTCACAGGGTTATAGCCCTTTTCTACCTAAATATTTTTTTTTTTATTTTTATATTATTATTTTTACGAATAAACGTAATTATTATTCGAACTTATATTGATGTACATATGAATAGTAATATTATCAGGCTCAAGTTCAGTTTTATTGAATTAATGAAAATTCAAAATTCCTAAGAGTTTTTTATGTTGAAAAATATTATTATTTATATCCAATCAGTTTTTAGCAGAACGTATCAGTACTGATTTCAAGGCCGCTACACCTCTCATCAGCGTTCAATTATCCAACTTTACAATTTTCGTAAAGTTGATACTAATTGAGAAGAATATCAACTATTTAACTAAGTTTTCAACAGAATTAGAATACGAGAATTATTTTTAATTAATTTTTTATTCTACATATTAAGACGATTCTGGTTTGTACGAAATTCCCTCATCACTGTTTGGAAATTACTAATAATCAACACACTCATAGTCCGTTATCATCAAAGTATTGTTATTAATATTATTAATATTTTTTAACATAAAAAAAGTCATAGGAATTTTGAATTTTCATTAATTCAATAAAACTGAACTTGAGCCTGATAATATTACTTTTCATATGCACAAAAACTTTTTTGTGATTTTTTTCGGCGCTCTCTCTTGATTCCGCAGTTACGGGTTTCAATACTTCTATATATTATTGATCATAAGTCCTACAATATAGAACGAATATAAACGACATAGGTATCACTTCAAAATGCTCTAAATAACTCATTTAATTCTTAAAATCATCATTAAAGAAGCATAGCTTACGTATTTCATCGGTGACAGCTTTCAAGTATACACCAAATAAAAGCATGGTAAAAAAGCATGGTGTAAAAGTGAAAAGTCAGATAAAAAAAATTTTAAAATTGAATTTCACTCGCAATGGGTAAATTGTTTTAAAAAATTATATACCAGTATAAAGGTATTTTAGAGAAGTTTAGAGTGATATCCACATTGCTTATATCCGTTCCATATGCCAGAAGCTATGGCCAATAAAAAATAAGTTGAACCCCGTAACTCCGGAGCCAAAAGAGATCCATGAGATGAATTTTTTCGGTCAAAGCGAATCCATACAAAGTGATGTGAGTGGCGAATTCAATTCGCCATATTCAATTCGCCCCAGCGAACTTTAAAAAAGTAAAAGCGCTGAATATACACCACTATAATATACATAAATGAATCGTGTCAACAATTGAGGATCAGCTGTTTACTGTGTATCTGTCGTTTCCAAAATAATTAAGTAGCTGGCTAAACCGCTACAACGGTAGCTAGCAGCATTTGTGTTCGTGTGTTCGTGTAGTCTGCTGTGGCGAATGTGTTTATACATTCATACCCGCACAAGCAGCACAAAACTAATACATACACAATCCAAACATCAAATGAATACAAAAAACACTAACACACAAAGCTGAGTACACGTATACATTTTATGCCAGATGAATTAGTCTCGTGTGTAAAAAAAAGAACAAAAATTGTGTGGCTTAAAAATTCATCACGTGTGCGGAACCCCATTGAAAATATTTTAATTTCGAAGTTCTCGCTCTCATCTCACAGTTTCTTATTAATACGCAATAGCAATGTTGCCAATTTGGTGAAATCATGTAATCTTTTGCATGCGCTGCCCATGTGTAATTACTTGCATATGTAATTTCAAGTTTTAGCTTTTACACGCATGTACGTATGTATGTATTTATATACTCTTCATATTACGAGCACTAGTAGTAAATCAAATTAAATATGTATTTTAGTTTGTTATTTGCATGCCTAAATAACATAAACCTTTAATAAACGTTAATAAATGAAATAAATCATTAATGATTATACTGTAAATTTTTTAGAGTTTTTTGCTTTCTTTTTTTGCGATTTAGTTCATTGTGTATGTTTAACGTATTTCTTAAAATGATTTTCCTTTTTCCTACAACTGGCAACACTGATCTTTAAAAGCATATTGTTTTTGCATGAACTTTATTGAAATTTATTCAAGACATGTTTGGTTTCAGATTTGTAAATGTTCGTACGCTCTTGTATAAGTGAACACACAAACTTCATTAATGATGAAACAGAACTGGGGCTTGACGTTTTTCTTCATACAATTTGGCATATAAAAGACGCGGCTGAAAGCAGTCGTGAGATAGAATCTATTTTATTTTGCCAGCGACTTTTCTTATGCTCTCACTCTCAGAGTAAAATGCTCTCAACAATGCTACCACACTTTTATTATATTTCATACAATTTGTAAACAAAACCAAAGAAAAATAAGAACAAAAGAAAATAAAAAAAAAATTTGAAAGAGCAATATATTTATAATTTTCTACATTTGTAAATAAAATGAGTAATATTGTCGAAAAATTGATTGCAGAAGTGCATAAACATGATTTCATATATAATTTTCAGTCATCAATGTACAAAAACAAGACTTGTGGATAAAAATTGGAAATGTGAATGAAGTTGAAGCCGACGCTTCAATTATGGGCCTCTTTTCTCTGAGAGGCGTTTTTGCTTGAAGTTGCGGACGTGTTCTGTTTCATCATTTACACTTGTCTTTTAACTATCTTAACTATATGTTCTCTGTTCATAGCAGTATCGGCCACAAAGAGAGGAAGAGAGAATCTAGGTAGTAGTAGTGTTTATGAGTATGCATTAGTGAAAAATACAGTGAACAAAATGCATGAACATGACACAATACCGAAATTGAATTGGTTTCTGTTTGTTTTGTATGAATAAAAATAAAGTGCGTTGTTGAAAATCTTCCTATGTAACTGATAAAAACAAATTAAAGAGAAATATCAAAAGCCAATGCGCATTAATTCTGCATTGTGCAAAAGCAAATGAATAAAATTTTTGTTTATTTTTTACATTTTGGTTAGTAGTTTTATTTTTATTCGGCTGTGTTCGGTTGTATTCATATATGAAGCCGAATGATGTTCGGAACATAGGTGTACGTTTGAGCAACACTGGTTCAAAGTTATTCATCTGTATTGATTTGTAGTAACAAATCTGTAAATACAAAGATACATATCATGTATGTATGTACATAGGTATGTACATACTTATGCAGAAATCAATTATTCAAATATTTTTTTTTTATTTTTGAACTCTATACATACATATGTATGTACATCTATATATAATGAATGAACATACTTATCGTTTGCAATATGGACATTTTGTTATCAAAAATTAATAAAAATTCTTTTTGATTTTCGCTTGTGCGCATGCCTTTTGCTGCTTTTTCCATTTTCAATGACAAATTTTAAGTGAAAAAAAACGTTTCATATGAAAAGGTTTTGACATTTGCTTGCGCAGTTACATAAAACGAGAATCAGTCTTGCTGTGAAACTGAGAAAAAAATTGTTTCATTCCATTTGCTTCTCTCGTTTGTGAAAAGATTTTAATTTGTTTTAATTTCTTCACAGAACGGGAATCAGAAGCAAAATGTAAACGAGAAAAATGTTTTCATTTCACGTTATCGCAGAACGAGAATTGACCCTCAGGTGACTTAAAAATAAAAAAAAAATTAAGCACATATAATTTGAGGTATTTGTTACCGTTGAGCTGCCACATAAAAGAGCTAGACCTGTCCGATGCCTGAACTGCCAAGAATTTTGACACACTAAAAAATATTGAGTTGCCTACCGTTTGCGTTGTATGTGGTTAGTTACACAGTACCGCTAACTGTAACAAAATCAAAGGTGATCCCAAGGCGAAAAAATGTGGCAATCCTGGCAGTAATCACACTGCTAACTATAGAGGCTGCCCGCTTTACTCTTTTTTTAAACGTTCGTCGAACAAAAAAGAAAATAATATCCCCGCTCAGCGTATCACACTTTTAAGCTAACCCACAGTTACCTCATCAGTACACCAGTCAGAAACAATATTCAAATGTATTGAAATCTAGCACGACTATTGCTCATCAACAACCTAATAGTATATTTTCATACGCTAGTATTCTTAAAAGTAACCAGAATACAGCGCAGCGCACAATTTCAAAAATGGGTTTGAATGTAGTTTCAGTGGTCAGCCAACATATTAGCCTACGGATCGACAAAAAAGAAGAGAAATGTGTTAGGACACCCGATTTGAGTCATTTGGTATATACCTACATAAAATGTGTGAAGATTTAATAATTTTTCTGAGTTTATGATATTGTTTTAAGAAATTTAATCCATATTTTAAAAAACACATTCAGTTTTAACTCTCGCAGTGTACAGACGCGTTTTTATAATCGTCGCAACTGAATATTAAAAATTATTTAAAGTTAAAATCACAAAAAAAAAATAAAACAAAACATTGATTAAACAGTTATTATACTGGTTTTAATTTATTTTTTGCTTGCGTGTAATATACATACAAAATTGCATTGTAGGTATTTTTTGGTTGTCTCATGTTCATGGCCACACAGCCAATCAACTTAAATTTAAAAATGCCAAGTATGTAAAATTAACAAGAATGAATATTGTATAAAAGAAGTAAAATTTAAATAAAGATCTCCTTTTTTATGTTTGAACATTGAAGAGTGTGCCTCAATCATTTCTTTTGGAAAACAACTCGGTTTGAAGTGCCGCTTGTTGTTTTAATAGTTTTAACCTTAATCCAGTTTATGTGCTGTAATTAAAATCTATAACAAATTAACAAAAGAGTTAATCTACATTTTGTAAAACAACTCGGTTTCAAGTGCCGCTTGTTGTTTTAACAATTTTAAGTTTAATCCAGTTTATGTGCTGTGATTAATATCTAGAACAAATTAACAAACGAGTTAATTTACATTTTGGTGACCCCGACGTGATTCTGTGACAAGGCACAGGATCCTCTTTTAAATTCGCATACAAGGACATCATCAGTCCTTACAACAGGACATCAACAGTCCTAGAGCCAAATCAACTTTTTGCAAATTCTTCAGCCCGGCATCAGGACATCAGTCCGAAGGGTACAACAGACCACATTTGGTGCGAATTCCCAGAAGAAAACTAATCGAGATCAGCAACTATGGCAACATTTGAAGAACTAATCATTAAACAAAACGCCATCGGTGAAAGAATTGAGACGGTCATCCGAAATAACAAGAAGGACCCGTCATCAAGAAAAACAACTAGAAGTTATTTTCAAGAGCGAGTGAAAAGGTTGGAGGACGAGTGGTCGGCATTTGAGGTTAACGACAACGAAATCCGTTTTTTAAAAGCGCCACCGTTAGATCATGAGTATTTCGTCAATGAATACTACGAAGCTATACGAAATATCGTTCAGCAGTACAAGGAAGTACTACAACAAGCAATGTTGAAGATTACACAAACAGCAGGCAAACCGCTAGGACAAGAGGCTCATGCAGCAGGTGCAGAAGCAGCATCAACAGAATCTAGTGGGATCCAAGCAAAGGTTTCTAGTGGAATAACAAAACTAATTCGTAGACAGGGTGCGATGATGGGAGCTCTCGAGCGCTTATTGACGGATGAGTTTACAGAAAAAGATGTCTCCACTGCCACTACATTGTGGCAAAATATTGAAGACGTACATTTACAGATTGTCGAATTGTGCGATGATCCAACAGACCATGCATATAATATGGAACGATTCATAGAACTGGAAACCAATCTAAGGAAAGCGGTGAGAAAGGTAACCAGCAGGTCCACAACACAACCATCAGAGTTCGTTCATCATCAGGCAGAAACTATTCCAATGCCAAAAATCACTATACCCAAAATTGATGGAAATCATTTAAAATGGCAGGAGTTTCATGATTTGTTTTCATCGCTGGTCGTCAAGCAGCCGATCACAAGAGTACAAAAAATTTGGTACTTAAAAACGCACTTGGTAGGAGAGGCAGCAAACTTAATAAAACATTTTTAGCAACGGAAGAAAATTTTGAAGCCGCATGGAAGATGGTCGTAGACCGCTACAACAACAAGCGGCTACTAGTCAGCAGACTAGTTCATGAATTGGTCGATGATTCAGATGATAAACTGAATGACAACTTTAAAGAGCTTCATGACAAGACTCAAGAGTGCCTTTTAGCACTACACAACCTTCAAATTGATACAACATCTTAGGATCCGCTTCTGCTGCATTTATTACTGAAAAGATTAGACCAAGTCACACGATTGCGCATTGAACAATCGCTATCACAACCTCGAGAAGTTCCAACAATTAAGGAATATTTGAAGTTTTTGGAAAGACACTTTCAGTCGATGGAAGCAATGGGAGCCAAAAAGAAACGCCAAATTTCACAACCGAAAGCTTTCACATCCGTGGTAACTCAAGACCAAGCTTGTGTCATGTGCAAAAACGATAAACACTTATTATTTTCTTGCAAGATGTTCCTTCAATTATCACCGTCAGCTCGGATTCAATTGGTTCAAAAGAAAAAATATTGCTTTCATTGCTTAAAAACGGGCCATAACGTAAAGAATTGCATTTCTAGAAGCTGCATGAAGTGCAACAAAAGGCACAACACACTCTTCACCTAGAAACCTCAGAACAAAACAGAAGCAACTTGGCTTCAAAAACAATTCGGCCATTTGAAAAAAGCCTAACTCTTGCAGCACAAGAAGCTGCATCATTAACCACAGCAAAAAGTTCCAGTTCAAGCAATTACATTCTTCTCAGCACAGCATTGATTATCGCTAAAGCAAGCGGAAAAGAAATACAATGCCGAGCAATTCTCGACTCAGGATCTCAACTAAATTTTGTCAGCGAACGATTAGTTAAGCGCTTAGGCCTTTCAACAAAGCCAGCTTCGATCTGTATAAGCGGCACTGGAGCAAGCAACACTAAGGTTCGGCACAGAGTCAATATCGCATTACATTCGAGGGTCAACAACTTCACTACGCAAATTGAAGCAGCTGTTCTTCCTCAAATAATCTCCTCACAGCCTTCACAAATAATTGACATTCATAATTGGCCAATTCCCAAAAATACCAAACTTGCAGACCCGGAGTTCAATCGCCCTGATAGAATAGATGTGGTTCTAGGTGCAGAATTCTATCATCAATTATTGTCAATCGGACAAATAAAATTGGGTAATGAGTTGCCAACTTTGCAAAATACGGTATTAGGATGGGTCATTTCAGGAAGGGTTGGTGAAAGTCAGCTATCATCGGCAACCTGTGGGATCTATACTGAAGAAGAAATCAATCTAGAAGAAAGCATTACTCAACTATGGGAACTAGAAAAGGTGGAAGCAGCAGACAAGACGCTTTCTCCTTCAGAAAAGCTTTGTGAAAATCATTTCGCAAATAATTATACAATTGATCAAAATGGAAGATTTGTTGTTAGACTACCATTTTGCAGTAATCCTGCGGAACTAGGGGAGTCTCAGGGTATAAACTTCAACAGATTTCTTGCATTAGAGCGCCGACTTGCAAAAGCACCAGAAAATAAAAAGCAATACATACGATTCATGGAAGAGTATGAGTCACTAGGTCATATGACCAAAATAGATGTCAATTCCTTAGTTAAACCTAACTACTTCATTCCTCACCACTGCATACTCAAGCCTGAAAGTTCGACAACAAAATTAAGAGTAGTATTTGATGCCTCGGCTATGACCTCTACTGGGATATCATTGAACGACTTAATGTATACTGGTCCAACAATTCAAAGTGAACTGTTTTCCATCATACTCCGTTTTCGACTACCACACAACGGAAGTCGAAAAAATGTATCGACAAATGTTTATACACCCGGAAGACCGGAAATTTCAAACTGTTATTTGGAGAGAGAATCCAACTGCAGCAATCAAGTATTATCAATTGAACACAATAACCTACGGTACACGAGCTGCACCGTACCTCGCAACTAAATGTCTACAGAAAATTGCAAATAAGAATATAGGACGGTACCCAAGTTTCTACTCAATAATTTTTACGTCGATGACGGAATGGGTGGAGATGATAGTTTGAGCACAACAATCGCAATTCAGCAAGAATTAAAGCACATATTGAACCAGCATGCATGGTCTAAATTTACACAAGTGGAGTGCAAATCATCACCAACTACTTCAAAACGTCTCAACAAGAGAAGAAGTAAACATTGATTTTACCAACGAAAACCATCAAACAGTCAAAACTCTGGGATTGACATGGATACCAAAGGTTGATGAGTTCTGTGTAAAGGTACGTTTGGGGGATACAAGTCGTGTTACTAAACGAACAGTAGTCTCACATTTGGCTCGACTATTCGACCCGCTGGGACAGCAAAGATGTTCATTCAGGAATTGTGGCAGTTGAAACTTGTATGGGATGAAGCCTTGCCAGCAGAGCTACATACTAGATGGATGAATTTTCGGAACGACTTAAAACACGTAGACAACCTGAAGTTTTCGAGACATATTTTTCAAGGCCAGGTTGCATCAGGAATACAAATTCATGCATTTGTTGATGCCTCGGAGAGGGCATATGGGGCAGCAATATACATAAGGTCAGTTATAAAAAATGGTCAAAAAATAGTAAGACTACTATGCGCAAAATCAAGAGTAGCACCTTTAAAAAAACAAAGTCTTCCCCGTCTGGAGCTCTGCGCAGCACACTTGGGTGCTCAACTAACTGCCAGGGTTAAAAGAGATTTAAAACTTGAGGATACTCCTACTTTCCTTTGGACAGACTCAATGATTGTTTTGGCCTGGATCAATTCACAGTCATCATCATATCAAACGTTTGTAGCCAATCGAATATCCGCAATTCAGGAGTTGACAATGCCCGAACAATGGCGACATGTAAGTTCAAAGGAAAATCCTGCGGACATCATATCCCGAGGACTATCTCCGAAAGCATTACCAGCATGCAATCTATGGTTTTATGGGCCTATTTTCCTACATGGGCATGAAGCATCTTGGCCACAAAAATACTCAAGGGCCACAGAAGTACCTGAAAACAACATGGAGCTAAAGAAAACAGCTGCCGTTCTTGCAATTGAAAATGCAACAACAATTATCTACAACATCAACCACAAAGGATCTTTTCGAACATTACAAAAAATTGTAGCATACATGCTACGATTTATCAACAACACAAGAAAAATAAGTGAGAAACGTGCGGAAATCTCTTTAACAGTAATGGAACTAGAACTAGAACTACCAGAGTTATCGTACGAGCAATGCAGTCAGATTTTGAAGACGACATAAAACATCTAAAAAGAAATAATGAAGTAAATAAGTCAAGTCCATTCAACAACCTTAGCCCATTCTTGGATTCGAACGGTATAATTAGAATAGGAGGACGATTAAGCACATCTTTGCTTTCATATGATGCCAAACATCCAATGCTGCTTCCCTACAATGACCCGATTTCAAAATTACTCATGCAAATGGTGCATGATCAAAATAGACACTGCGGTCCCCAAGCACTCCTTTCACATATGAGACAGAGATATTGGCCAATCAAGGGAACGGCAGCAGCCAGATCTATTGTACAACATTGTGTT
Organism: Lypha dubia; assembly: GCA_947311025.1. Classification (NCBI taxonomy): domain Eukaryota; kingdom Metazoa; phylum Arthropoda; class Insecta; order Diptera; family Tachinidae; genus Lypha; species Lypha dubia. The sequence goes on along the minus strand of OX371261.1, from coordinate 57,499,478 downwards.
CGATGCGCCAAGTACAAGCCAAGATTACTCAATCAGATCATGGGCAATTTACCAGCTGCGCGTGTCACACCAGCTCGACCATTCATCAGCTCTGGGGTTGACTTTTGTGGACCGTTTTGGGTTCATTACAAGGTGAGAGGGAAGAAGCCTCAAAAGATGTACATCGCAGTGTTTTGCTGCTTTGCTACTAAGGCAGTACACTTTTTTTTTTTGTGATAATTTTATTATTTATTGAATCTTTAATTATTTAAATTGAATTATCAATAAGTTTTTCAAATCTTAAATCTAAAAAAAATATTAAATATAAGTTTAGCCAATGCTAAACAAAATTTTTAATTTCAACGGTTAATTTTTGTTGTTTTACATTTCTCGTGAACGGCTGAGAAAAAGAGTATCCCTTCTTTTCAGCCGGGTGTGGCCTCTATAATGAAGAATATTGCGCGCAAGTGGATTTGGGTGCAACTCAAGTTTTTTTATATATTTTTTCGCGTGTTTTGAAAATACTGTCTTCACCAACGGAACGTCTAGGTCTTTATGAATTCGATGGTTTCTGACATACCAGGGGGCTGCTGTAATTGTACGTAGAATTTTATTTTGTCGCCTTTGAATTTTTTCGACATTTGATGCTGAGGCAGTGCCCCATAACTGGATTCCATAGAACCATATTGGTTTCAGGATCGCGTTGTATAATAGTAGTTTACAGTCTAGGCTTAGTATAGAATTTCTTCCAATAAGCCAATTCATTTGAGCTGCTTTTAATTTCATTTGAGTCAGCTTTGCGTCTATATGCGATTTCCATGTTAAACGACGATCAAGATGAACGCCTAGATATTTGACTACAGTGTGTTGTGGTATAGTCTCGGTGTTAATTTTTATAGGCGGGCATGTTTGCCTGCGCAACGTAAAAGTGACGTGTGCACATTTCTGCTCGTTAACTTTTATACGCCATTGTTTGAGCCATTTTTCCAGTTTGGATATATATTCTTGTAAGTTGCGGGAAGCTTCTACAGGATTTTCGTGAACGCTTAGAAAGGCTGTATCATCCGCAAATGTTGATGTATGAATGTTACTGCTTAACGGTAAGTCAGAGGCATATATTAAATATAGTAAGGGTCCGAAGATACTGCCTTGAGGGACTCCGGCTTCAATCGACTGCGGAGGGCTTAAAAAATTGCCTTCCCTAACTACAAATTTACGTTCCATCAAATAGCTTTTTAAAAGCTTTACGATGTTTGCTGGTAGATTTTGTGTTAATTTATTGAAAAGACCTTCGTGCCATACTTTATCGAAAGCTTGTGAGACATCAATAAAGAGCGCAGAGCAGTATTTCTTTTTTTCAAAAGTGTCTCTAACGACATTCACTAGTCTGTGAGTTTGTTCAATTGTGCTATGTTGACTGCGAAAACCGAATTGATGATCTGGAATACATCCATTACTAGTCACTATAGGCATCAGCTTGCTCATACACAGCTTTTCAAATAGTTTTGAAATGTTAGACAGTAAACTAATAGGCCGATAGGATTCAACCTTTGTATGATCCTTGCCGGGCTTTGGTATCATAGTAATTAGCGAAACCTTCCATTCTTTAGGATAGTGTTCTAGGCGTAGAATACTGTTAAAAATGAATAGTATTATTCTTTTTGCAGTGTAAGGCAATTCTTGAAGCATTTTGTTGCTTATTTTGTCGACACCTGGGGCTTTTCTGGTGTTAAGATTATCTCTCCGTCATGTTAAAACTCATCGGTATTTCTGGTAAAGGGACGACTGGTGGCAGTTCAACAATATCAGCAGAAATATTCGGAGTGAAAACTTTTTCTAAGTGTTTAACAAAAAGTGCACCTTTTTCATCATCAGTTTTTGCCCAGTCACCATTTGGGGCTCGTAATGGGGGTTTGCATATCACCGGCCTTTTTAGTCCTCTGGCTGCACGCCACAGTGAATAATCTGTTTGTGGTGTTGCATCTAGCTCTTGAAGGAATTTTTGAAGGGAAGCTGTTTTTTGAGTTTGCAAAACTCTCCTAAGCTGCTTGGTACACTCCTTAAGCCTTAATTTTAGCTGGGGCGATCTGTAGCGCTGCCAATCTCGTCGAGCTCTCCGTTTTTCAGTCAATAGCCTTTCTATATCTACAGAAAAAATATTGTTAAATCTCACTGGTTGGTTTATTTCATTTGAAGTAGCATTAAAAGCAGCTTGTTTAACATGCGCTTCAAACAACCTGAGAGAATCGTCTATGTCTGAAGGTGTTCTCAGCGGCATTTTTTCCGAGCAATGAGCACTCAGATATTTTCTGTATTTCAGCCAGTTAATGCGTGCAGATGTCGTCGCTAAATCACATGTTGTGTGTGAGTAAATAGTGACAATAGTAGGCGAGTGGTCTGAAGATAAGTCCAAAGATGCTTCAACTTCAACCATCTCGCTGGGCACGCCTTTCACAATTCCAAAGTCGATAACATCAGGAATTTTTTGTCGATCTGTTGGCCAATATGTTGGCTGTCCACTTGAAACTACATTCAAACCCATTTTAGATATTGTGTCGAATAAAATTCGTCCCTTAGGTGTAATTAAACGTGAACCCCAAAATGTGTGTTTAGCATTGTAGTCGCCAGCTGCTAGAAAACGGAGGCCCAGTGATTTATAAAAAGCCGTATATTGACTCTCGGTAATTGAGAATCTGGGGGGCGAATAGACAGATGATATTACAAGTTTTTGATAGTAAGTTTCGATGCAGATGTTCGTTGCTTGAAGATAATCTTCACAAAAATCATTCAACAAGTGGTGTTTTATTCGCGTTTTTATTAGGATTCCCGAACCACCACAAGCTCTGCCACGGGGATCCTTGGTGTCGTAAAAATTATATCCACTAATTCTGAAACAGCTTCGAGATGTCAAATGAGTTTCTGAGATAAGCATAACATCGATTTGTTTATCCTGAAGAAAATATTCTATTTCGTTTTTATGTTGGCAGATGCCGTTTGCGTTCCAAAAACAGATTTTTAAGTTCATGGTTTGCTTAGTACAGCCTGCAACAAGGTAGACTGCATTTTCAACATTTCCTGCATCATACAGGACATGTTGAGAGTAAATGTGTTTACAGTTTGTATTAAGCTCTCAATTGAGGCTTCAATACGACTAAAATTATACCCCGAATCTTCATTTACATTTACGGTTTTTTGCGCCGTACTCTGATTGCTTTTTAAAATACTAGCGTATGAAAATTTGTTGTTAGATTGTTGTTGAGCACTAGTCGCGTTAGACTTGAAAATGTTTGAAAATTGATTTTGGCTGGTGGACGGTTGAGGTAACTGTGGATAGTTAATAGGGGTTTTAGGCTGAGCGGGAGTAGCATTGGTTTTTTTGGTTAATGAATTCTTAAAAAACGAGTAAAGGGGGCAGCCTCTATAGTTGGCAGTGTGATTTCCGCCGCAATTGCCACATTTTTTCGCCTTTGTATCACCTTTTATTTTATCACAGTTAGGAGTACTGTGTAACTCACCACATACAACGCAGACTGTAGGCAACTTGCAATAAGTCTTCGTGTGCCCAAATTCTTGGCAGTTCAGGCATTGAACAGGCCCAGCTCTTTTATGTGGAAGCTCAACAGTAACTCTTCGATGCAACAAGTACTTTAAGTCATATATTGGATGCGCTTCATTCTTTTTTATTTTTATGCCATCTGGCTGTAACTCGACTCTAAATATTGGTTGGGGGATTTTTTCTCTATTTTTAATGTTTGAGACATTTTTCACCTTGTAGCCACTATTTTCAAGGCCAGACTTGACCTCTTCCGGATCCACGCTAGAGTCTATACCTTTTATTACGACTGTTAGACCTTTAGCACTCTTTAATTGGTACGTGTAGAAGTTTTTATTTTTAGATTCTAAATCTGAAACAATTTTTCGGTAATTATTTTCATGAGCTACCTGAATTTTTGTCTCATTGATGTTTCCGCGCTTAATTGGAGTTACATAAAACTCATTTTCTCCAATTAATGAGATAAGGCTTTTAACCAGCACATTGGAATTCTGCTCTATTAAATATATGGGTGGTGGCTTACTCAAACTTGTTGTAGTTGAGTCTTCATCGCCTTGTTCAGATAAAATCGCGAAACGATTTTCTGAATTTATTATATTGTTTTTTTCATCTCTGGGAACTTTCGCTGTTGAAGCAATTTGAGCTGATTTTGGACTTCTTCCCCTTTTTAACACGGTTATGTACCTGTCCATTCCTGTTTGAATTTTATTATCATTTATTGTACTCACCGCATCTACCATTTTGTGCACGTTGGTCGTTCGTGTTTCAACTCTCATAGTGAACAGACGCGTTTTTATAATCGTCGCAACTGAATATAAAAAAAAAATATAAAAGAAAAAAAAAATTTTCAAGTCACAAAAAATATAAAAAAAACAAAACATTTATTGAACAGTTATTTTACTGGTTTTATTTTATTTTTTGCTTGTGTGCAATACACATAAATATTTGCATACACAAACTAATATAAGTGAAAATAAAAAAGAGAACTCTGATGAGTTCATCTTCTGAAAAAAACAACAATAATCCTACAAGCAGTAGGAATGTGCAATATATAACTTTAGTTGCTGATGACGACAGTAAAAAAAATGAATTTAACAAAAACCTGAATTTAACAGTAAACACAAATACTCGTGCGCGATCATTATCTCTGAACATGTTAAATAGTGATCAAGAAGCAACAACAATTGCACCCATCAGCAAACTTGTCAGCTTAGCTGTACAAACAAACAAACAAACAATAAGTAACAAGGTGACCAATGGCAGTACACTTGGAGCTAGTTAGTGATCTTACCACCGAAGCCTTTATAGGATCATTAAAAAGATTTATAAGTAGGCGAGGTCAGTGCCGGAATCTCTATTGTGACAATGCTACCAATTTTGTAGGGGCAAAAAATCAGTTAACAGAACTATCAGAAACTATCCATTCTGGCTCAGCTCAAGACATAATTAACAGAGAATATACATCGAGAGGAATAACATTTTATTTTATACCCCCAAGAGCACCACATTTCGGTGGCTTATGGGAAGCCGCTGTAAAGTCAGCAAATCATCTTCTTGTCCAAAGTGCCACAACAGCATCGCTCACTTATGAAGAGCTGGACACAGTAGTAATTGAAATTGAAGGAATTCTCAATTCAAGGCCAATCAGCCCGTTGTCAGAAAACCCGAATGATTTAGCAGCGTTAACTCCGGTACATTTCTGCACAAGATCAAGTAATTGAGTCAAACATCCACCAAAACAATAACGAATCTGAAAGTCCCACGAAAAGGAGACGCATGTCCAATCATCAATTCAACCTTGCTACGATGATAATGACTCTTATGCTGTTACCACTGGTACTAGGAACAAATATCTACAATAAAGAATTTGGAACACAGCCTGGCATTTACTATGAGGGAATTGGGACCACACTTATCTCACCTACAGAATGGCAATTTTTAATTCATTATGAGTTGGAAGGGTTCTGGTCTGAATTAGCTCTATTCTCAAGTGGAACCAAGGCACTTAGTCATTTATGCAAAGAAATGCAGCAAAAGACACCATGCACAGATCTAGTCAATTATTTTGAACATACTGAGGCTAGGCTACTAATGGACAGCACATTACTTTCAGGGAAAAGGCATAAAAGAGCTGCAATTGATCTTGTCGGAAATATTGCGCATACATTATTTGGAGTACTAGACTCCGAATATGCAAAAACAATGGCACACACAATAGCGCAAGTTAAACAAAATGAAGCCCATTTACTCAACCTATTAAAGAATCAAACGTCAATTATTGATTCTACAATTAACATTATTAAATTGGACCAAGAAGCCATGAAGAAAAAGTTTGACAACATGGATTTCCAAATAACACAAATATACAACCGGATACGTGACAACAATGAAGAAGACAGAACCTATCGTATTTTCTCGTCATTAAGCATTCAACTTACAATTATGGCAGCAAGTTTACACCAAACGCAATCCTTAATTCTAGATATTCTAACCAATACACATCATGGTATTAGAAGCCCGTCATTACTTACTCCGATTCAACTACAACATGAAATAGACAAAATATCACTTTATCTGCCCGAATCACTTCACTTACCTGCAAAAAGAAAAGATTTCCTACAACTATACAAACTCATGAAGGTCACAGGAGGACTAACAAATACCACAGCAATTTTTAGTGTTACCTTACCACTAATTGAGAGTGAAAAATTCGATCTGTTCAATCTGATACCAATACCAAGGTGGATTAACAACACGCTGGTATCAATAAAACCATGTTCTCCGCTGTTAGCAATCAATAGTATTCAAAACAAACATTTTACCATGATTAACTCGGAACTCGACGGGTGCATCACTTTCAAAGAAGAAATGTATATATGCTCCAAGGGTCAAATTCAATACGGGCAAGGTGCAGCAGCATGCGCTTGTGAAGTTAATCTGTTTAGAAATAAAACAAAGTCAGACTGTACATTACAGCAGTTAACAGCAAATTTTGCGTGGGTCTCACTACGGCATCAGAACAAGTGGATATATGCAACACAATCTTCATCTCATGCAACTGCCGTATGCAAAAAGGAGATCACGCATTTAACTCTAAAAGGATCAGGCTTACTTAGTTTGGAACCAGAATGCGTGCTGCAGCACAATTCCAAAACCATACAGGCACGGCAGAGAATATCCAGTTCGATAAAGACATCATACATCAAGTTCTGGAAAATCACGGAAGAAACACTTACGAAACTTGTCAAACCGCTTTTACATTAAATGCATAAAAGCAAGTACATCTCACAAATACAGAACTTAACAGCATTACAAACTTCATTAGCAGAACAAAAGATATTCCAGCTTCCAAACCAAATTGATGCACACAACTACCACCACATAACGATCGGCTATTCCACATTAATCATTACTGGAGGCATCGTGGTCTATTTAATCATCAAAGGGAAATGTAACTTCAAACCAACACCAACTCCAGCTCCTCGCAACCTGCAAACAACATCGGATTTCACAGTACATATTTAAACAAGAAGATTTTTTTTTTACCCGGCACTTCAACTCAGGATATCATAAACTGCCACCACCAGCATCTTAAACACAGGCTTTTGAGCTGCGCTCAACGGGGAGAGGATGTTCATAATTGTATTATTTTTGTTTGTTGTACAATTTTGTAAATTTATTAATTTTTAGTTTTTCATTCTTTTCCATAAAGTTGAGCAATTCTTTTGTAGATCATGCATTTTTTTTATTATTTTTATTTGTCTTGTTCATAAAATTGTAATACAATACTTAGAATGCAATTTTATTAGTTTCGTTTATTATATATTTGTTTGTAATTGACGATTGTTTATTATGCAGTTTTTATTTTTTTGTACTGTTTATGTAGTGCGTTCACTTATATCCACAAAATTCCATTCTAGGTATTTTTTGGTTGTCTCATGTTCATGGCCACACAGAAAATAAACTTAAATTTAAAAATGCCAAGTATGTAAAATTAATAAGAATGAATATTGTATAAAAGAAGTAAAATTTAAATAAAGATCGCCTTTTTTATGTTTGAACATTGAAGAGTGTGCCTCAATCATTTCTTTTGGAAAACAACTCGAATTCAAGTGCCGCTTGTTGTTTTAGCAATTTTAAGTTTAATCCAGTTTATGTGCTGTGATTATGTAAAAATATTACAAGAAGAGAAAAATCATGCGAGGAGATTCACTTTAGAAATGTTACACATAATTGACGTTCCTTCAGAGAAGAGACTAAATTATAAACAAGATACTGAGAAATGCGCTCAAATTTATAGGAGTATAATTAATAAACAGAGAAACTAATATCAGTAAATAAATTTTTGCTGTTAATGACGGTTAAAATTTTAAGAATGTTTATATAACAATTATTATTTGTGTTAAATTTACATGTAATGTATTATATCTACAATTATAAAAATGTTTGTTTTAAAAATTTGTTTTTAATAATTGTCTATTATATATTTTTAAGTACTTTCCCCCTGAAGATGAATAGGGAAGCTATTCGAAATATTGGGATAAAAATAAAATTTAACAAAAATTAAAAATGAAGAAAATCGTTAAATTTTTATTAAAAATATGACCTGCAGCCGAACAATCCATACATAGAGTATAAATAATCAAAAAGAGGTCAACTATTCAACGTATATATATATATAACATGAATTATACACAACACACAACTACTCGTGCGAATTAATAATCACTTGATTTTGGTTAGTAAAAAAATATGTTTTTCCGACGACTATGCGTCTCTTTTATTTCACTATATTTTTAAAACTAACTTAATATTGAATTAAAAAATACAACGACGACTATGCGTCTTCACTACTTATTTTTAACTTACTTACATTTACAAAATATCTTTCTTATATAACATTATTTTTCTTATCATAATTCTTTATTATAAAAAATGTGTTTATCTTAAATACTAATATTCTTTGTCTTATACTAGTTTCTTTATTCTATTGTTCTTAAATACTAACATTCTTTATCTTATATTAGTTGTGGATTTACAATATTATTTCTTTGTTAAAATTAATATGTCTTATCTTAAGGTTCTTTGTAGTTGACCTTGAAGTGAAAGTGTATTTATCTTATGTTCATAATCTATACATTTTAAAGGTTTATGTATATTCCTTTATTTACTAACAATACATTCATTATCAAAGGTCACTTCTTTATTTATGAAAATACATTTGTTATCAAGAGTTTCTTCTTTTATTTGTAAAAATATACTTATTATCTTACTTTACTTATGGTGTGTATGAGGCTGACCTTAACTCCCTCCTATGTTAAACAAGATCGCCCCGATCTTTCCTAATTCGTTGTAATTCTATTTGATATGCCTAATTGAAATTATTGATTACTGATATACGTCTGTATTCTTTTATGCATGACATAATTTTTATTAAAAGGAAGATAATTAGTAATAGCGTCGTAAGAAAAAGTATAGTATAAATGATGGGATGCTGTTCAAATGGAATGCTGAATTTTTTCATTGAGTCGATATTGCTAAATGCATTGTCTTTGTCTGATGTGAGTATATTCAAGATTGCAAAGTCTTCGTCGTGGTTCATGTGTATTGTTTGTCTTATTCTATCGTGAAGGTTCCTATATGTCTTGTTGTCTATTTCAACAATATCTGTGAATGTGACTAAAGTTATACCTGTAGTAGTAACATTGTTGACTGTGTGGTTTCCGTCTAGTAATATAAAACCTTCGTCGATTACAAGTAGTGCATTATTATATTCCTGTATGACGTTACATGTGCTTTTCCTATTATTCAGTAGTGGAAGTATACATGTATCTGTTTCGTTATTTGTTTGGCAAATATTTCTACCTAAAAAATTCTTGCATTGGTTTACCCGAACGTATTCTGTGTCACATAAGGCGATTTGGTCATCTGTCTGTATCTTCCCATGCCTAAAACTTATGGGCGTTATTTTGAAAAGCTTACAGTCCTTTTTTAGTATAGGGTATTTGTAAATAGTTATGAATATTTCTCCTGTCCCTGCTGTGTATATGTCGGCGTATTCTAAAATATTTATTATGGGGGCTGAAATTAGTTCATGTTGTATGACTTCTTCTAAGTCTTTCAAGCTTAAGGATTCTGTTAAGTATTCGCCATTTTTAGCGGCATTAATTGTCCTGACGAGTAATAATAATTCATCGTGTACCTGTTCAATGATGGGGTGATTTTCTATTGTCTGGCCTTGCATTGTTTTAATTAGTCTTTCGAATCTTGAGTTGACATGTCGTTGTTTTTCATTGTTATCTATTAATTTATTTATAGCTTTTTCCATATTGATGAAGTCGTCATGGTCTGGTGTTCCTGTAATAAATTTGAGTGCGGATCCCAGAAAGTTCAAAGCTCTTGTATGACGTTTATGTGCGTTGAGTTGTTCCGTTATTAATTAAATTTTTCTTATCCAGATGGTTTCTTGAGTAGTGGGTTCGTAGTTTGTCGTGACAATTTGTCTATATGGAGTAAGTATTCTTGTTATGTTGGTGACATGGCAGAGGTATGTGTATTCGTCAAATATATATACATCATCTGTCTTTGTTAGAATATACTTCTTGTCTTGTAGGTTGTCTATTTTTATTTCTGCTTTGATTGCTTGTGCGACCACCGCGAGTAATATCAGGAAGAAATTCATCTTCGTTAATTGTGTAGTTCTTGATATTATCCTTGTGTACAGTTACACCCCTCGTAGTTAAGACAGTGTCCTCACGGTCTTCTTTCACGATGTATTTGATATATCTAGCGTCGTTCTTTTTTCTTACTCCTTTTATCTTCACTAGGATTTGTTCATTTGGTGAGAAGGTTCGGTGTTTGGTGCCTTGGTTCCATTTTTCCAATGTTTTTTCCGATGCTTTCTTTATTTTTTCGAATATATCACTCTTGTCGTACTTTATCCTGTTGAAAATGATATCTCTGGGTCTGAATCCTGTCACTGTATGGATTGTGTTATTTAACTCGCGTACTGTTTTATAGATTTCGTCTGCTATTGTTGTTTAAATATCCTGGCTAGTTCTGATATAGTGCTGTGGGCTCTCTCGACTTGTCCGTTCGATGTCGATCTATAAACTGGTGTTTCTATCTTTCTTATGCTGTATTTTGTACACATTGCTTTTACGGCTGGGGTCGACATACAGCGTTCGTTATCAGTCATTAGTCTTTTACAATCTGGGTAGTTGTTTGTGAGTATTTCTTTTATCTTGTCACTCATTCGTTCTTTTGAGTCAAGTTCTCTTAACGTTATGTATTTCGAAAATTTTTCAATAGCGACCAAGAATGTTTTGTTTTCGTTGAAGTATATGTCCATATGTATATATTCACCTGGTTCTGTTGGTTTGTCGGAGTCTTTTAATGGTTCCCTTGTAGGTTGTCTCTCGTATTTCCCGAAAAGACATGCCTCACATTTTTTGTTGTACGCCTTGCATTCTCTTTTTAAATTCGGCCAGTAATATTTCTCATAAATTTCCTTTACATTATTCCTATATCCCCGATGTGCTCTGTCGTGAGTCTCTTTTATGATTTCTATTTGTTTTTCTGAATTTATTATATCTTGTAATTTTATAGGTGTATAAACAAATCTTATTCCATTAAATGTATTCTTTATTTTCTCACCATATGCATACAATGATTCAGCATTTGTGTGTATCGCGGTTACTTTTCCCGGTATGAGTATCTTTTTTAATTCTTCGATTAGGTTTTCTTCGTCAGTAAAATGTATCTTATGTCTTGTTTTGTTTGTGAATGTAGTGTATGTTATCGTATCATTGATGTTCGTATTAGGTATTAGTTCGATCTGAGTTGCATATGAATTAAATGGTTGTGACACTGTATCAAAGATTTCAGTGGGTGAGCTTTCGGCTGAGTGGACAGTACTAATTGTTGAAGAATTTATTTGCTGCCTTGAGAGGGCATCGGCTATCGGTATAGATAGTTAAATCGGCTACACCATAAATGTAGTTTCTTAATTTCTGTAATGACCATATTATTGCTAAGAGTTCTTTTTCGTTCGTACTGTAATTTTCCTCTGTCTTGCTTAGAGTTCGTGATAAAAAATGTATCGGTTTCTTATTTTGACTGAGAACTGCCCCCAGTGCTACGTTGGAAGCGTCAGTTGTCAGTTCGAAACGTTTAGAATAATCCGGTTGAAAAAGTTCTGTCTGTTCCCTCAAACAAGTTTTCAAGGTGTCTATGGCTCTTAACGCCTGTTCGTCGAGGTTTACAGTTGTGTTTTTACTCTGATTTTTTCCTACTTGTCCATTGTCTCTTAAGTGTACAGTCAAAGGTTTGGCTATGCTTGCGTAGCCCTTGATGAATTTCCTGTAATATCCAGTCATTCCAAGAAATCCTCTCAGGTCTTTCAGTGTTTTCGGGGTTGGATACTTATTTATTGCCTCAACTTTTTCGGGGTTAGTTGCAATTCGGTTATGTCTGATGATATGTCCTAGGTACTCTACTTCTGTTTGAAAAAACTTAGACTTTTCATCAGAAATTTTTAATGTGGCTTTGTTCAGTGCCGCAAATATTATTTTGATGTGTTGTATATGTTCCTCCAGCGAAGAAGAATATATGAGAACGTCGTCAATATAGACGTATACAAATTTTCCTACATAATCCCTTAGTATATCATCTACACATCTTTGAAAGATTGAAGGTGCATTTTTCAAACCAAAAGGCATACGGATAAACTCATATTTGCCACCGTTAACACAAAAGGCTGTTTTTTCAATATCCTTCTCAGAGATTCTTATCTGGTGAAAACCTGATTCTAAATCTAAGGTAGTAAAATACTTAGCTTTGCCTAAATTCTGTAGCGTCATGTTAACATCTGGGATAATGTATCTATCTGTGATTGTGTTACTATTTAATTTCTGGTAATCTATGACCATTCTTTTCTTTGGTTTCCCCTGTTCGTCCGTACCCTTTTTGGGGACTGTCCATATTGGAGAGTTGTATGGACTATTACTCTTTTGTATTATTCCTTCGTATAAAAGTTTTTTTATTTCTTTATTGACAAATTTGTTGTCAGCTATTGGGTATGGGTATTGTTTTGTCCATATTGGATCTTCATTTCTTGTCCTAATAGTAGCTTCTATAGTAGTTGTGAAAGGTAGTGGTCCTATGCCATTATTCTCTTTCATCATTCTGTCTATTTCTTGCTTATATTTTTCTTTTCCTATAATGTAGTTCAATTTAGGCTGACTGTCACTACTCATGGTTGTTAAAGTCATGTCCCTAACGTTTATTTCAGCATTTAGTGTTCTTAATCCTTCTAATCCTAAAATCATGTCAAATGATTCAATGTTTTCCAATTCAAAAAAAATTATTTCCCTATTCATTAGTTTAATGATTCTTTTAGTATTTATCATCGAGTAACCGTGTATAGTTTTAATTTTTATTTGTTCTATTTTTATTCTAGGTGAGGAATCACACTTTGCACTTATATAATTATGGGTTGCGCCTGTGTCAATTAAAATTTCATATTTTTTTTTGATATATCACTAGTTAATGTAAGGTAGGGCAACCCATCTCTTAGTTTAAATGGTCTAATCTTAAATTATTTACCATTTGTTCCTGTTCTGGATACATGCTAGAGTTGTCTTCTCGTTGTAAGTGGTTGATCCGCTGTTGTTTGTTCGTGTAATAGTTGCCGCTGTGTTCTCTTTTCCAAGGCTGGTTATTTGCAAAGTGTTGATTCTGGGAGTTGTATGGTGAATTGGTTTTCCTATGCCCCTGTACGATTTGCCTTGAGTCCGTTTCCATAGGGACGGGTCTTGGTTGTTGATAATTAGTTTGTTGATAATTAGTTTGTTGATTCTGATTTCTTGGAAACAGTGGTTTTTGTTGAATAAAATTGGGACGTCTATTATGTTGCGGATGGTGGTTGACTTGTTGTTCCCTTTTTGTATCATGATGGTTTCTGTGGTTGTACCCCTGATCGTATGACAGCCGTAGGTTCTGGTGTTGGTTGTCATGTTCTATAGTCCTTGCTATAGCGTATGCATGTTCTAGGTCACCGAGGGTATTAGCATATAGGGTCGATCTTACGAACGCATTTGTGATGCCTGCGACAAATATACGTACCGCTTCATCTTTCGCATTCCTGGTCATAGCATCTATTGCGATTTGCTGTTCACCAGACATCGCAATTTTTGATGTGATGAGGTTGAGGGCTTGGTTTATCCTGTCGTGGTATTCTGACAGAGATGATCTATTCTGCGTAATTCTCCTCATTTCGTCCTGTAATACGTAGAGTGGGCGCATGTCCGCATACGTATAGTCCAATCTGTTGCGAATGGCTTCAAAATTAAATGGTGTGTTATTATTTATTAGTATGTCTGAAGCTTGACCTCTTATTTTCGATTTTATAATAGATAGAGCTTCTGAATATCGACTATGTGTCCTGAATTGATCGATGTCTTTCATTAATCTGGAAGCATCCTCTCTCCAAGCTCTATATTCAGATTGTTTCCCGTCAAATGTTGGTAATGCTTTAAAAACTTCTAGGGAAATATCATTCGCGGAATCATATCTTGTTGATATATTCTCTAGTCTTTCTATAGGGGTTTGATCCAGCAGTGGATTGATTCTGATGTTGCTTATTTTTTCTGTTAGTGTTTGACAATAGCGTTCCATCTCGCTAAGTCTTGCTGTGAAGTTAGCTAATTGTGTCTCATTAGTCTCCATTGCACGGTTTTCGTCGTATTTCAATTCTCTTTTTTGTTTTTTAAAATTATTCATTTATAATTCCTTTTTTATAAGGAATTTTCATACGTTATATTCCTTTTATAAGGAATTTTTATACACTATGTGTTTTTTATATTGGCCTTTTGCTGCGTCAAAAGGATTCTTGTGGTCCAAAAAGGTATGAATTTAATGATACCTCCTGGCAGGATCGCCAATTAATAATCACTTGATTTTGGTTAGTAAAAAAATATGTTTTTCCGACGACTATGCGTCTCTTTTATTTCACTATATTTTTAAAACTAACTTAATATTGAATTAAAAAATACAACGACGACTATGCGTCTTCACTACTTATTTTTAACTAACTTACATTTACAAAATATCTTTCTTATATAACATTATTTTTCTTATCATAATTCTTTATTATAAAAAATGTGTTTATCTTAAATACTAATATTCTTTGTCTTATACTAGTTTCTTTATTCTATTGTTCTTAAATACTAACATTCTTTATCTTATATTAGTTGTGGATTTACAATATTATTTCTTTGTTAAAATTAATATGTCTTATCTTAAGGTTCTTTGTAGTTGACCTTGAAGTGAAAGTGTATTTATCTTATGTTCATAATCTATACATTTTAAAGGTTTATGTATATTCCTTTATTTACTAACAATACATTCATTATCAAAGGTCACTTCTTTATTTATGAAAATACATTTGTTATCAAGAGTTTCTTCTTTTATTTGTAAAAATATACTTATTATCTTACTTTACTTATGGTGTGTATGAGGCTGACCTTAACTTGCGCGATCTTGCTCTGCAAACCTAAATATTGATCGAGAAGCAACAACAATTGCACCTTTTAGCAAACTTGTCAGCTTAGCTGTACAATCAAACAATTAGTAACAAGGTGACCAACGTGCACAAAATTGTAAATGCGGTGAGTACAATGAGTGATAATAATAAAATTCAAACAGGTATGGATAGATACATAACCGTGTTAAAAAGGGGAAGAAGTCCAAAATCAGCTCAAATTGCTTCAACAGCGAAAGTTCCCAGAGATGAAAAAAACAATATAATAAATTCAGAAAATCGTTTCGCGATTTTATCTGAACAAGGCGATGAAGACTCAACTACAACAAGTTTGAGTAAGCCACCACCCATATATTTAATAGAGCAGAATTCCAATGTGCTGGTTAAAAGCCTTATCTCATTAATTGGAGAAAATGAGTTTTATGTAACTCCAATTAAGCGCGGAAACATCAATGAAACAAAAATTCAGGTAGCTCATGAAAATAATTACCGAAAAATTGTTTCAGATTTAGAATCTAAAAATAAAAATTTCTATACGTACCAATTAAAAAGTGCTAAAGATCTAACAGTCGTTATAAAAGGTATAGACTCAAGCGTGGATCCAGAAGAGGTCAAGTCTGGCCTTGAAAATAGTGGCTACAAGGTGAAAAATGTCTCAAACATTAAAAATAGAGAAAAAGTCCCCCAACCAATATTTAGAGTCGAGTTACAGCCAGATGGCATAAAAATAAAAAAGAATGAAGCACATCCAATATATGACTTAAAGTATTTGTTGCATCGAAGAGTTACTGTTGAGCTTCCACATAAAAGAGCTGGACCTGTTCAATGCCTGAACTGCCAAGAATTTGGGCACGCGAAGACTTATTGCAAGTTGCCAACAGTCTGCGTTGTATGTGGTGAGTTACACAGTACTGCTAACTGTGATAAAATAAAAGGTGATCCCAAGGCGAAAAAATTGGCAATCGCGCCGGAAATCACACTTCCAACTATAGAGGCTGCCCCCTTTACTCGTTTTTTAAGAATTCATCAAACAAAAAAACCAATGCTACTCCCGCTCAGAATAAAACCCCTATTAACTATCCACAGTTCCCTCAACCGTCCACCAGCCAAAATCAATATTCAAACATTTTCAAGTCTAACGCGACTAGTGCTCAACAACAAGCTAACAACAAATTTTCATACGCTAGTATTTTAAAAAGCAATCAGAGTACGGCGCAAAAAACCGTAAATGTAAATGAAGATTCGGGGTATAATTTAAGTCGTACTGAAGCCTCAATTGAGAGCTTAATACAAACAGTAAATACATTTACTCTCAACATGTCCCGGGGGTAGAATCTGGTTCTGCGATAACGTGAAATGTAAAGAAATGTTTCATTTTCGTTTTCATTACAACTTTACACAATATCTTTTCGCAATTGCACAAAATGCGATTCCCTTTTATATTATGAGAAAGTGTTTCATTCCATCTGTTGCAGTGTAACTTTATATCCATGTTATTCAACTTGAAATGTCATACACAGAGATCGAAGTTGAACAACTTCGATGCGGTGCAAGGCCGCATGCAAATATATTTTACTTGCTTTTGCGGCTTTTACAACATACTATTCTTCATTGAAATTTTGCAGTTGATTTTTCAACGTACTCGTATCATACGTGCTGCAAAGAGAAACAAATTTTTAAACGGTATTAATTCCAGATGTTTTAAAATTGTTTTATTTAACTTTTCTCTTGTGCCCTCTGGAGACGATAAAAAAACACATCAACGTTCTAAGTGTGTGCGGGCAGTCGTGCTTTTTCGGGTACACGTATACGTTGTCGGCTCTAATTGATGAAAATCAAAAACTGTCAGTTGTTTTGTATCGAAGTGTAATGAGTAGAAAGATGGCAGTTCAGGCATACATCTTAATTTTATGCTCTGATATTTTTATGTATAAACAGTGTCAAACGCATGTACTTTTTGACAAAATTGCATAAGACGCCGCGAAGTCACAACAAAAATGTTGATTGACGATTTTATTTGTACGTCTCCCTTTAAACGACAAAAACACGATACTCACAGGGCACTTTATAAGTAGTAAATCAAAAGTTAATGCCGCGCGGGCGACGCCGCGGTTGCAGGTAGAAATTTAAATAAAGTGATAACAACAATTTGCCTGAATAGTTAAAATTAGTTAGAATTTTCATACTTAAGTACAAACATTCAATCGATAGTAAAGTCGGAAATATCAATAGCAGAAACAAATCAATAGCATCCCAGCACTAAGTCGAATACAATCTTTTTTAATTATTTCTACTTATTGATCATTTTCCACAACATATGCTAATTGCTTTCTAGTGTTGGACCAAGTTTATTCAGATGTGTTAGATATTAAATTTTATGCGTTTCCGAGACTTTTACTGCACAATAAGTTTTTTTTATTTTTCGATTTTCTACCGCCTTATGTATTTTTTAAGCAGCCGGCTCCAAAATAAGTTTAAGCCGACACCAACTTAATCTCTGCCAAGCAAAAGAACTTCAAGGAATGCAATCCAATTGGTTTATTATAACCACCACATCGGCAAAAGTGTCTTAGAAATTGCAGCCATGTTTTCCTTACATAGGCGAATTAAAAATCGATTAAAGGTTAGATTTAAAATCTTCAAATGGCCGTTCTTGTAAGATATCAGAGCGCTAAATATTAAGAAAAATGACAGAAAATGATCAAATATCTAATAGAACCCTTGCAAAAGAACTTCAGGAAGAATGTGATGTTACTGTATCACACGAAACAATACGGAAAACACTAAATAAAAACAAGTATACTTACATCAAGAGCTGCAAGAAAAAAACACTTCTTTCTGTACAAAATGTTGAAAAACGAAAAACGAAAAACTTTCGCCATAATGTATGCAGATAAGCCTGATGATTACAGAAAAGACGTCATATTTTGTGACGAGACTAAAATAATGCTATATTATAATGATGGACTAAACAGAGTATGGCGGCAGCCTTTAAAAGTCCTAGAAAATAGAAACATTATTCCCACCGTAAAATTTGGATATATATCTGTCATGGTGTGGGGCTGTATTTCCAGCAAAGGAGTTGGAGATTTGGTTTTATCGAAAGTACCATGGACGCGCAACAATATTTGAATATATTGAGGGCTGACTTAATACAAAGTGCAAATAAATTCGGGTTAATGCAAGGCAACCAGCCAATGTGCAAGTTTTATTAAGCTAATGAGCTGCAGCACAAGGAGCACACAGTGCGAACGTGGCTGCTGTACAAATCCAAAAAAGTATTGGATACACCAGCTCAGAGTCCAGACTTGAACCCCATAGAAAATGTATGGTCATATCTGAAGAAAAAAGTTGCAAAGAGGCATCCCAAAAACCGTAATGAATTGAAAAGTGCAATATTGGAAGAATGGAATGAAATACCAAGTGAATATGACCTTATGAAATTGATCAGTTTAATGAAAGAGATTACAAGCCGTTACAAATGCCAACGGAGGTCATACGAAATGTTTAACCACAAAATATACATTTTATACAGTTCACTTAAATATGTACAAACAATTTGTTGACAGCGAAATATTGAAGTATTTTTGATTTTTGTTCTGTTATTTGTCTTTATTTGTTTAAATCTTTAAGTACTGTTTTTGTTTTGTTATATGTTAGTAAATACATTATTTAATTCATATACATATACTAAAAAATATTGAATTAAATAAATAACATGAATTTTTTTGAAGTCAATTTATTAAAAGTTCTTGTCAAAGTATATTTATATTATAATACGTTATATGTACTTACGTATTTTGTAAAATTTATGTAAAAATACGGCCCATAATAGTTTTCATTTTATAATGGTTTTTCCTTCTCGTGTAAAATTATTTATATGCACATAAGTTGCTATTATTAGTTAACTAGCTGAGCGCCCCGGCTTCGCACGGAAGCTATTAATGTAAGTTGCTATTACAAGTTAATATTGAAATGTTAAAAATATAAACACAAAAATTTCAGAAAATTTAAAAATATCACTATTTATTATCGATTTATTGATCAATCTTTTTCTGAATTCAGTAGTATATTTTTGAATTACAACTCTTTTAATAATTGATACAATTATTAATTTTTACACGAATTTTCCACATGCATTTTATTTTGACAGCATTCCGTGTAAAGTACTGAACTGGGCTTTAGATTGATTGCTTTTTGATACATGCTTTTTTAAATCGCAAAACATCAAAATTAATTAATTAAATTTTCTCTAAATCATTGTGAATTAAAAATCAGTTTTTAGTCATTCTTTTACAGCTCTGCAGCTATATTCTGTAATTCTCGTAGCTAAAACTAAATCTCGAGCGATTTTGCTAAAAAGGTATTCTGTAATAAAATTTTACATTTATTCGAACACGTACTCAAGTATTTTTGTTTTAAATTTTATTTATTTGCTGCGGGTCAGCAATATCTAGATATATACTTCGTTGGTAGCCATACAACTGACCCGCAACAAATAAATAAAATTTAAAACATAAATACTTGAGTACATGCTCGAATATATGTAAAATTTTGTAAAGGAGAGATTTACTTTTCATTTTTGGCCTTATAAATACTATTAATGGCAACCAGCGGTTGTCTAATTGTATAGGTGTAGAAAAGTAAACACATTCATAATGGAAAATTATTGGTTGTGTGTGTTTAAAAAAAATTTTTGAAGTCTATTTTTAGCTTTGTAATTCACAAAAATATATTTGTGAGTTTTTGTATAAATAGATGAGCTTTACAATTTTTTAAACATAAAGGGTAAAACATCTACTGATGAGTTGGTATGGCTACCAACGAAATATATATCTAGGTATTCTGTAACTCTAATCGCTTAGCTAAATTTTACTATCATTAGATCATTCCTTTCTTTCTTATTTTATAATATAATATTGAAAAGAGACAAATATATATGCGTGTATATTTGGCATTTTATATTAGTGTTACCTTACATTATAATTTATACTCCGTAACAATGATTGTGTTTTTGTTAAAAAAATGTTTAAAATATGTTTTAAAACGTCTATTTTTGAAAGCTATTTTACAAAGTTCTAGTCCAAACTTATTGTTTTTTTGCAGCACATGCATTTTGAAAATTGTGAAGCGCATGATTTTTGCGTAGTAATTTCTGAAGAAAGCATTGCGTCCGAAAGCTATGGGAACATTTGTAAGAGATGGCATCACTGTTAAGATATAATTTCAGTAAACAATTGAAATTTTTTCTATGTTAAAACTGTGGTATTTGCTGGCGGTACTGTGGCGTAGTGATTTGAAAGTATTTATTTGTACAAAATGTTTTTGATCATAATAAATTTAAAATTTGTGTACAGAGTTTTCATTAATTTTGTAATATTGTAAAAATCTTTCTTTTTTTTTATTAAATCCATTTTTATATAAAATTTAGTATTTGAGTTTTATTTAAATTAAACTACTCATAACAGCTAAAACACTTCAACCTTTATGCTATTCCAAATACTAAATGAGCATGTATTTTTGCCCTTTTTTATCCTCTTTGTAGTTTCCTACATTATTTTTCTAAAATTAGGCTAAACAACAATGATTTAAAAAATATTTTGCTTAAATTACTTTTTAGCGCCTTCTAATATCGTTCGTAAAATTTTAGCGTTTCTTGCTACTGCTTAGAAAATACAAATTAATAACATTTTAGCGATGAGAGCAAACGCCAAAATTGCGGCGAATTTAATTCTTATGACATTGCCTAATTTAGCAATACGAATTAAGGCCTATTTAGCCGACCGTTGAAATCGTAGATGTAAGCAATGCCGACATGCATATGTATGTACATACATACATATATAAAAAACAAAAATTCTTATTAAACATATTAAATCATATTTTTCTGTTCTTTTTCAAAATCTTGTGCCCCGGGGAATACTTGTTGTTCATTTTCCTGCACCAGTAGTATTAATTTCTTGTCGTCCATTGCAACTTTTTATCACCTTGAAAAACATAAATAAAATACAAAACAGCTGTTCCAAACTTAGATGGAAATTCCAAATGATTACAATATTTGTGAATGTTCGCAAATAGTACGATATTATTTAAAAGGTACCGAAACATATTATTACACCTTTTATTGTAATGAATTTGATAATTGGTTAAATTGCAGTTTAACATTCATATCTATGTACATCATAGTTTTGATTATTAGTGTTACTTATTATTTAAAAGATCTTTTTTTGTATACATTTTTTAAAATTCTCAGAATAATTCCAAGTAAAAAATTGGATCAAAGCAAGTAAATACAAAACAAACAAAAAACAAACAAAACATTTATTCTCTTTATACGCTCAGAGTATTTGTGTTTACTCATTCTCATTCACTATAAGTAGAGTAAAGTAAACATATTTTTTGCAAATATTCTGTAAGTATTTTGCAAGGTTCTTATTATACCATGTGGGTATTTTAAGAATTTTCTTGGTTTTTATTTTTAGCAGTTAATTTTATGGAATATACATATGTACATACCTATCTAGGTATATACAACTATTGATATGTTAATAATTTGATCTTAATTTCATACAAACCAAATAAAACTTACAAAAATACTAAAGTATTTTAGTAAATAGTTTAAGTAGTGCTTGTCTTTACTTAATGTGCTTGGTTCTTATTATGCTTAGTTCTTACATGCTTTAATTATTGCTGTATTTATTTCGTACAGAAACAGTATTTATTGTGTTTGTTTCTTATAATAGAGAACAGAAGAAGGTATAGTAAAGAGTGGGTATAATAAAACAAATACGCGTAAAAAAGAGAATGTATTTAAGTATTTGTTTTTTGTACTTTTGCAAAAGCCTAATGTCTACAAATGTCACGTAACCTCGCAATGAAATTCTATTTTCTGCAGGTTGGTACGTTAAGGCAACATTTCATTTCATTCAAGGGTGGTGTTGGCTGAAGTGGTTAGCGCTAAGCAAACAATGACTTGAGGCCTGGGTTCAAACCCTGGACAGAGCAATTCAATCAACATTAGGGAGACATTGTATTAATTGTTGTCGGACTACTTAAGTGATGAAGGCATAGCACTGGTCACTAAGAAACTGTTTCGACAGCGATTGATGCAGTTCGAAGCTAATGTACACAACATCGCCCTCCTTCGTCGGTTAGCAGAAACATCGCCGAAGTAAAACAATTAATAAAATGCCTGCTAATACAGCTTAACAAAGTTAATGCGCCTAGTTAACACCGAAGGCGGCTCAACACTGCCTTAAAAATTAACATAACGCGCAAAGCAGAGTTGTGATAGAGTTAAGTCTTCTAAATTTTCAACATCTATCTTCTCTAACCTATCCCTCTCCCTGAGTTCCGGCCCAGTGCACTGCATACGTAGGGGTTATCCCGTGAGTGATGGTCCTAATTAAAAAAAAAAAGTAAGTATTTTCACAGCTTTTCCATATAACAGAAGCAATCAACTGACACATCAGCAATTACCTTTCTAGAGTTACGGTCGGCTAAAGCAGCTTGTATTTTGTATTGAAATGGGCCACAGAAGTCCAAAAAGGTACTTTTTGTTGTAAATATTTATGTAAGTATATGCGCGTATGTATGTACACATATGTACACATAATACAAAGAACAGAGACAACACACAAGTAAGAAAATACCAATAAAGTTCTAGAAATAAGTTTTATAATGTAAATATATTTTTCTGTTTTGTGAATCGTAATAAATGAGTTGAAGTGATCGGTCGCATTTTTATTATTTCAACAGGTTATGGTCCCAGCCGCAGAGACTAAAGAGTTTTGTGTAAAAGAAAAGTTTAAAGAGTTAGAAGAAAAAAATAATATGAATTCTATGTTTAATATTGAAAAACTAAGTGAAACAAATTATGAGACATGGAGCCTCCAAATAAAAGCAGTTTTGCTCCACCAAGATCTTTGGGATGTTGCTTCAAGGAGAAAATATTAGAGGATGCGGTTTGGAAAAAACAGGATAAGAAAGCGTTCTCCACAATTGTTTTGGCAATTACTCCATTGCAGCTGTCATATATTAAAAATTGCAAAACGTCAATTAAAAGATATTCATCGACCTAGAGGACCTGATCGAAAAGTTAGTCTTTTCAAACAGCTCATTGGAATGCGCATGAGTTCACGTCCGTCGTGGAAAAACTGGCAGAAATTGACATAGAATTGCAGGACGATTTTTGGTAATTTTGATAATGGCAAGTTTAGCACAATCATACGAAAATTTTGTAGTGGCGTTGGAAACAAGAGATAAGTTGCCTTCGTTAAACATTTAAAAAATCAAGATGATAGAAGAGGGAGAAAGAAGAAGAGCGGCAGAACCCAACAACAGCATCAACGAGGACAGTGTACAAGTTTTTATTGCACAAACAAACAAACAAAGAAAAACAACAAAAATGCACACAAACAATACAACAAATTCTAATAGTAACCGTTTTACCACCAACAACAATAATAATGCTGTGCAATAAGTGCTACAATTGCTAAAATTGTCAACGCAGAGGACATTATGCGTCACAATGCAAAAATAAACCAATAGAGAAACGTGATGAGCAGCGAAAAACAAGTGATGGTGCTTATCAGAGTGCTGCACGATCAGTGGTTTTCGGGATTTAGGTATACTCGTGTTAAATGCGGTTGCGGTGAGATCGCCACCGCAGTGCTTTTGCTCAAGTATTCGCCATATCCGTACACAGTTGAGTATTGCAACGTTTGAGCTTCTAGCTACACAATCATATGCGATCGCGGTGACTGCTCTGCTTTACTTTTTTCATATATTCTGCACTCGTACTCATACTTAAGGTAGAATTAAGGCCATGTCAGATAAAACTTTTGCTTCGCGTTGCGTTGTAGATTCGCTTTGACATCTAAGATAAAATGTAGGTACTTATATGAAACATGTCACATAAAGCACTTTTAACGCAACGCGAAGCCAAAAGTTAGGCAACTTTTTGTGCGCTTTGACAATTAAATGTAAAAACTACCAACACTTTTTATAGGTAAAGTGAGTGTTGTCAAAGTTTTTATTGTGTCATACAGCTTTTGCTTTACGCTTTTTCATTAAAGTTAGAAACGTCACGCAAAGCGACGAAGTTGTATCTGACACGGCCTTTAGTCTTGACTTTCTGTTCTGTTCCGGATCAGCTGTTCATTTTTTGTGTATGCAAAACATGTATTTTCAATTAAATGTTCTGTTCTATTACGGACCATTCTGTTGAAAACTGAATTTTACTTACAGTTCTAAGTGACAGCTGCTTGTTTCAGTAAACCAAGCCGATCGGAACAAAATTGCCGCGTAATCGCTGATAAATTTTTATTATGACCGCCACCATCGACTTTAAACACATTAAAAACAAAACGATTTTTAATAAAAAAATATTATATTCATGAAAAATTTATAGTGAGTAGAGTGCTTTTTAATTAAATAACGTTTTTAACTTATTTGCTTTAAAATTATTCAACCTGATAATTAAGAGGAAGCGCCGTTTTAAATTTGTGAACACTGCTGCCGCCGCCGATAATATATGTATATTTGGCTATGTATATTCTGCAAGAAACAGGTGATACGTTTTTACAGAACTTCTAAATACAAAAATTCAACAACAGAACGGCACAGAACAGAACAGAAACTAAAAGTCAAGACTAATGAGGCCTTTAACGTACACAACAAAAACAATATTTTTATTGGAACATGCGAGCAGACTCATTGATGTGTGCTTTATATGAAGTAAATACAGCGTCGCCACTGTGTAATTATACAAAAGCTGTACTAACTTGAACAAAATAAACACTTATATTGTTTCAACTCTCGTAGTGAACAGACGCGTTTTTATAATCGTCGCAACTGAATATAAAAACAAAAATAAAAAAAATATATTTTCAAGTCACAAAAAAATGTAAAAAAAACAAAACATTTATTGAACAGTTATTTTACTGGTTTTATTTTATTTTTTGCTTGTGTGCAATATACATAAATATTTGCATACACAAACTAATATAAGTGAAAATAAAAAAAGAGAACGTTGATCCTACAAGCAGTAGGAATGTATAATATGTAACTTTAGTTGCTGATGACGACAATAAAAGAAATGAATTAAACAAAAACCTGAATTTAACAGAAAACACAAATACTCGTGCGCGATCATTATCTCTGAACATGTTAAATAGTGATCAAGAAGCAACAACAATTGCACCCATCAGCAAACTTGTCAGCTTAGCTGTACAAACAAACAATAAGTAACAAGGTGACCAACGTGCACAAAATGGTAAATGCGGTGAGTACAATAAATGATAATAAAATTCAAACACGAATGGACAGATACATAACCGTGTTAAAAAGGGGAAGAAGTCCAAAATCAGCTCAAATTGCTTCAACAGCGAAAGTTCACAGAGATGGAAAAAACAATATAATAAATTCCGAAAATCGTTTCGCGATTTTATCTGAACAAGGCGATGAAAACACAACTACAATAAGTTCGAGTAAGCCCCCACCCATATATTTAAGACAGCAGAATTCCAGTTTGCTGGTTAAAAGTCTTATCTCAGTAATTGGAGAAAATGAGTTTTATGTAACTCCAATTAAGCGCGGAAACATCAATGAAACAAAAATTCAGGTAGCTCATGAAAATAATTACCGAAAAATTGTTTCAGATTTAGAATCTAAAAATAAAAACTTCTACACGTACCAATTAAAGAGTGCTAAAGGTCTAACAGTCGTAATAAAAGGTATAGACTCTAGCGTGGATCCAGAAGAGGTCAAGTCTGGCCTTCAAAATAGTGGCTACAAGGTGAAAAATTTCTCAAACATTTAAAATAGAGAAAAAATCCCCCAACCAATATTTAGAGTCGAGTTACAGCCAGATGGCATAAAAATAAAAAAGAATGAAGCACATCCAATATATGACTTAAACTATTTGTTGCATCGAAGAGTTACTGTTGAGCTTCCACATAAAAGAGCTGGACCTGTTCAATGCCTGAACTGCCAAGAATTTGGGCACACGAAGACTTATTGCAAGTTGCCAACAGTCTGCGTTGTATGTGGTAAGTTACACAGTACTGCTAACTGTGATAAAATAAAAGGTGATCCCAAGGCGAAAAAATGTGGCAATCGCGCCGGAAATCACACTTCCAACTATAGAGGCAGCCCCCTTTACTCGTTTTTTAAGAATTCATCGAACAAAAAAACCAATGCTACTCCCGCTCAGAATAAAACCCCTATTAACTATCCACAGTTACCTCAACCGTCCACCAGCCAAAATCAATATTCAAACATTTTCAAGTCTAACGCGACTAGTGCTCAACAGCAAGCTAACAACAAATTTTCATACGCTAGTATTTTAAAAAGCAATCAGAGTACGGCGCAAAAAACCGTAAATGTAAATGAAGATTCGGGGTATAATTTTAGTCGTACTGAAGCCTCAATTGAGAGCTTAATACAAACAGTAAATACATTTACTCTCAACATGTCCCGGGGGTAGAATCTGGTTCTGCGATAACGTGAAATGTAAAGAAATGTTTCATTTTCGTTTTCATTACAACTTTACACAATATCTTTTCGCAATTGCACAAAATGCGATTCCCTTTTATATTATGAGAAAGTGTTTCATTCCATCTGTTGCAGTGTAACTTTATATCCATGTTATTCAACTTGAAATGTCATACACAGAGATCGAAGTTGAACAACTTCGATGCGGTGCAAGGCCGCATGCAAATATATTTTACTTGCTTTTGCGGCTTTTACAACATACTATTCTTCATTGAAATTTTGCAGTTGATTTTTCAACGTACTCGTATCATACGTGCTGCAAAGAGAAACAAATTTTTAAACGGTATTAATTCCAGATGTTTTAAAATTGTTTTATTTAACTTTTCTCTTGTGCCCTCTGGAGACGATAAAAAAACACATCAACGTTCTAAGTGTGTGCGGGCAGTCGTGCTTTTTCAGGTACACGTATACGTTGTCGGCTCTAATTGATGAAAATCAAAAACTGTCAGTTGTTTTGTATCGAAGTGTAATGAGTAGAAAGATGGCAGTTCAGGCATACATCTTAATTTTATGCTCTGATATTTTTATGTATAAACAGTGTCAAACGCATGTACTTTTTGACAAAATTGCATAAGACGCCGCGAAGTCACAACAAAAATGTTGATTGACGATTTTATTTGTACGTCTCCCTTTAAACGACAAAAACACGATACTCACAGGGCACTTTATAAGTAGTAAATCAAAAGTTAATGCCGCGCGGGCGACGCCGCGGTTGCAGGTAGAAATTTAAATAAAGTGATAACAACAATTTGCCTGAATAGTTAAAATTAGTTAGAATTTTCATACTTAAGTACAAACATTCAATCGATAGTAAAGTCGGAAATATCAATAGCAGAAACAAATCAATAGCATCCCAGCACTAAGTCGAATACAATCTTTTTTAATTATTTCTACTTATTGATAATTTTCCACAACATATGCTAATTGCTTTCTAATGTTGGACCAAGTTTATTCAGATGTGTTAGATATTAAATTTTATGCGTTTCCGAGACTTTTACTGCACAATAAGTTTTTTTTATTTTTCGATTTTCTACCGCCTTATGTATTTTTTAAGCAGCCGGCTCCAAAATAAGTTTAAGCCGACACCAACTTAATCTCTGCCAAGCAAAAGAACTTCAAGGAATGCAATCCAATTGGTTTATTATAACCACCACATCGGCAAAAGTGTCTTAGAAATTGCAGCCATGTTTTCCTTACATAGGCGAATTAAAAATCGATTAAAGGTTAGATTTAAAATCTTCAAATGGCCGTTCTTGTAAGATATCAGAGCGCTAAATATTAAGAAAAATGACAGAAAATGATCAAATATCTAATAGAACCCTTGCAAAAGAACTTCAGGAAGAATGTGATGTTACTGTATCACACGAAACAATACGGAAAACACTAAATAAAAACAAGTATACTTACATCAAGAGCTGCAAGAAAAAAACACTTCTTTCTGTACAAAATGTTGAAAAACGAAAAACGAAAAACTTTCGCCATAATGTATGCAGATAAGCCTGATGATTACAGAAAAGACGTCATATTTTGTGACGAGACTAAAATAATGCTATATTATAATGATGGACTAAACAGAGTATGGCGGCAGCCTTTAAAAGTCCTAGAAAATAGAAACATTATTCCCACCGTAAAATTTGGATATATATCTGTCATGGTGTGGGGCTGTATTTCCAGCAAAGGAGTTGGAGATTTGGTTTTATCGAAAGTACCATGGACGCGCAACAATATTTGAATATATTGAGGGCTGACTTAATACAAAGTGCAAATAAATTCGGGTTAATGCAAGGCAACCAGCCAATGTGCAAGTTTTATTAAGCTAATGAGCTGCAGCACAAGGAGCACACAGTGCGAACGTGGCTGCTGTACAAATCCAAAAAAGTATTGGATACACCAGCTCAGAGTCCAGACTTGAACCCCATAGAAAATGTATGGTCATATCTGAAGAAAAAAGTTGCAAAGAGGCATCCCAAAAACCGTAATGAATTGAAAAGTGCAATATTGGAAGAATGGAATGAAATACCAAGTGAATATGACCTTATGAAATTGATCAGTTTAATGAAAGAGATTACAAGCCGTTACAAATGCCAACGGAGGTCATACGAAATGTTTAACCACAAAATATACATTTTATACAGTTCACTTAAATATGTACAAACAATTTGTTGACAGCGAAATATTGAAGTATTTTTGATTTTTGTTCTGTTATTTGTCTTTATTTGTTTAAATCTTTAAGTACTGTTTTTGTTTTGTTATATGTTAGTAAATACATTATTTAATTCATATACATATACTAAAAAATATTGAATTAAATAAATAACATGAATTTTTTTGAAGTCAATTTATTAAAAGTTCTTGTCAAAGTATATTTATATTATAATACGTTATATGTACTTACGTATTTTGTAAAATTTATGTAAAAATACGGCCCATAATAGTTTTCATTTTATAATGGTTTTTCCTTCTCGTGTAAAATTATTTATATGCACATAAGTTGCTATTATTAGTTAACTAGCTGAGCGCCCCGGCTTCGCACGGAAGCTATTAATGTAAGTTGCTATTACAAGTTAATATTGAAATGTTAAAAATATAAACACAAAAATTTCAGAAAATTTAAAAATATCACTATTTATTATCGATTTATTGATCAATCTTTTTCTGAATTCAGTAGTATATTTTTGAATTACAACTCTTTTAATAATTGATACAATTATTAATTTTTACACGAATTTTCCACATGCATTTTATTTTGACAGCATTCCGTGTAAAGTACTGAACTGGGCTTTAGATTGATTGCTTTTTGATACATGCTTTTTTAAATCGCAAAACATCAAAATTAATTAATTAAATTTTCTCTAAATCATTGTGAATTAAAAATCAGTTTTTAGTCATTCTTTTACAGCTCTGCAGCTATATTCTGTAATTCTCGTAGCTAAAACTAAATCTCGAGCGATTTTGCTAAAAAGGTATTCTGTAATAAAATTTTACATTTATTCGAACATGTACTCAAGTATTTTTGTTTTAAATTTTATTTATTTGCTGCGGGTCAGCAATATCTAGATATATACTTCGTTGGTAGCCATACAACTGACCCGCAACAAATAAATAAAATTTAAAACATAAATACTTGAGTACATGCTCGAATATATGTAAAATTTTGTAAAGGAGAGATTTACTTTTCATTTTTGGCCTTATAAATACTATTAATGGCAACCAGCGGTTGTCTAATTGTATAGGTGTAGAAAAGTAAACACATTCATAATGGAAAATTATTGGTTGTGTGTGTTTAAAAAAAATTTTTGAAGTCTATTTTTAGCTTTGTAATTCACAAAAATATATTTGTGAGTTTTTGTATAAATAGATGAGCTTTACAATTTTTTAAACATAAAGGGTAAAACATCTACTGATGAGTTGGTATGGCTACCAACGAAATATATATCTAGGTATTCTGTAACTCTAATCGCTTAGCTAAATTTTACTATCATTAGATCATTCCTTTCTTTCTTATTTTATAATATAATATTGAAAAGAGACAAATATATATGCGTGTATATTTGGCATTTTATATTAGTGTTACCTTACATTATAATTTATACTCCGTAACAATGATTGTGTTTTTGTTAAAAAAATGTTTAAAATATGTTTTAAAACGTCTATTTTTGAAAGCTATTTTACAAAGTTCTAGTCCAAACTTATTGTTTTTTTGCAGCACATGCATTTTGAAAATTGTGAAGCGCATGATTTTTGCGTAGTAATTTCTGAAGAAAGCATTGCGTCCGAAAGCTATGGGAACATTTGTAAGAGATGGCATCACTGTTAAGATATAATTTCAGTAAACAATTGAAATTTTTTCTATGTTAAAACTGTGGTATTTGCTGGCGGTACTGTGGCGTAGTGATTTGAAAGTATTTATTTGTACAAAATGTTTTTGATCATAATAAATTTAAAATTTGTGTACAGAGTTTTCATTAATTTTGTAAAAATCTTTCTTTTTTTTTATTAAATCCATTTTTATATAAAATTTAGTATTTGAGTTTTATTTAAATTAAACTACTCATAACAGCTAAAACACTTCAACCTTTATGCTATTCCAAATACTAAATGAGCATGTATTTTTGCCCTTTTTTATCCTCTTTGTAGTTTCCTACATTATTTTTCTAAAATTAGGCTAAACAACAATGATTTAAAAAATATTTTGCTTAAATTACTTTTTAGCGCCTTCTAATATCGTTCGTAAAATTTTAGCGTTTCTTGCTACTGCTTAGAAAATACAAATTAATAACATTTTAGCGATGAGAGCAAACGCCAAAATTGCGGCGAATTTAATTCTTATGACATTGCCTAATTTAGCAATACGAATTAAGGCCTATTTAGCCGACCGTTGAAATCGTAGATGTAAGCAATGCCGACATGCATATGTATGTACATACATACATACATAAAAAACAAAAATTCTTATTAAACATATTAAATCATATTTTTCTGTTCTTCTTCAAAATCTTGTGCCCCGGGGAATACTTGTTGTTCATTTTCCTGCACCAGTAGTATTAATTTCTTGTCGTCCATTGCAACTTTTTATCACCTTGAAAAACATAAATAAAATACAAAACAGCTGTTCCAAACTTAGATGGAAATTCCAAATGATTACAATATTTGTGAATGTTCGCAAATAGTACGATATTATTTAAAAGGTACCGAAACATATTATTACACCTTTTATTGTAATGAATTTGATAATTGGTTAAATTGCAGTTTAACATTCATATCTATGTACATCATAGTTTTGATTATTAGTGTTACTTATTATTTAAAAGATCTTTTTTTGTATACATTTTTTAAAATTCTCAGAATAATTCCAAGTAAAAAATTGGATCAAAGCAAGTAAATACAAAACAAACAAAAAACAAACAAAACATTTATTCTCTTTATACGCTCAGAGTATTTGTGTTTACTCATTCTCATTCACTATAAGTAGAGTAAAGTAAACATATTTTTTGCAAATATTCTGTAAGTATTTTGCAAGGTTCTTATTATACCATGTGGGTATTTTAAGAATTTTCTTGGTTTTTATTTTTAGCAGTTAATTTTATGGAATATACATATGTACATACCTATCTAGGTATATACAACTATTGATATGTTAATAATTTGATCTTAATTTCATACAAACCAAATAAAACTTACAAAAATACTAAAGTATTTTAGTAAATAGTTTAAGTAGTGCTTGTCTTTACTTAATGTGCTTGGTTCTTATTATGCTTAGTTCTTACATGCTTTAATTATTGCTGTATTTATTTCGTACAGAAACAGTATTTATTGTGTTTGTTTCTTATAATAGAGAACAGAAGAAGGTATAGTAAAGAGTGGGTATAATAAAACAAATACGCGTAAAAAAGAGAATGTATTTAAGTATTTGTTTTTTGTACTTTTGCAAAAGCCTAATGTCTACAAATGTCACGTAACCTCGCAATGAAATTCTATTTTCTGCAGGTTGGTACGTTAAGGCAACATTTCATTTCATTCAAGGGTGGTGTTGGCTGAAGTGGTTAGCGCTAAGCAAACAATGACTTGAGGCCTGGGTTCAAACCCTGGACAGAGCAATTCAATCAACATTAGGGAGACATTGTATTAATTGTTGTCGGACTACTTAAGTGATGAAGGCATAGCACTGGTCACTAAGAAACTGTTTCGACAGCGATTGATGCAGTTCGAAGCTAATGTACACAACATCGCCCTCCTTCGTCGGTTAGCAGAAACATCGCCGAAGTAAAACAATTAATAAAATGCCTGCTAATACAGCTTAACAAAGTTAATGCGCCTAGTTAACACCGAAGGCGGCTCAACACTGCCTTAAAAATTAACATAACGCGCAAAGCAGAGTTGTGATAGAGTTAAGTCTTCTAAATTTTCAACATCTATCTTCTCTAACCATCCCTCTCCCTGAGTTCCGGCCCAGTGCACTGCATACGTAGGGGTTATCCCGTGAGTGATGGTCCTAATTAAAAAAAAAAGTAAATATTTTCACAGCTTTTCCATATAACAGAAGCAATCAACTGACACATCAGCAATTACCTTTCTAGAGTTACGGTCGGCTAAAGCAGCTTGTATTTTGTATTGAAATGGGCCACAGAAGTCCAAAAAGGTACTTTTTGTTGTAAATATTTATGTAAGTATATGCGCGTATGTATGTACACATATGTACACATAATACAAAGAACAGAGACAACACACAAGTAAGAAAATACCAATAAAGTTCTAGAAATAAGTTTTATAATGTAAATATATTTTTCTGTTTTGTGAATCGTAATAAATGAGTTGAAGTGATCGGTCGCATTTTTATTATTTCAACAGGTTATGGTCCCAGCCGCAGAGACTAAAGAGTTTTGTGTAAAAGAAAAGTTTAAAGAGTTAGAAGAAAAAAATAATATGAATTCTATGTTTAATATTGAAAAACTAAGTGAAACAAATTATGAGACATGGAGCCTCCAAATAAAAGCAGTTTTGCTCCACCAAGATCTTTGGGATGTTGCTTCAAGGAGAAAATATTAGAGGATGCGGTTTGGAAAAAACAGGATAAGAAAGCGTTCTCCACAATTGTTTTGGCAATTACTCCATTGCAGCTGTCATATATTAAAAATTGCAAAACGTCAATTAAAAGATATTCATCGACCTAGAGGACCTGATCGAAAAGTTAGTCTTTTCAAACAGCTCATTGGAATGCGCATGAGTTCACGTCCGTCGTGGAAAAACTGGCAGAAATTGACATAGAATTGCAGGACGATTTTTGGTAATTTTGATAATGGCAAGTTTAGCACAATCATACGAAAATTTTGTAGTGGCGTTGGAAACAAGAGATAAGTTGCCTTCGTTAAACATTTAAAAAATCAAGATGATAGAAGAGGGAGAAAGAAGAAGAGCGGCAGAACCCAACAACAGCATCAACGAGGACAGTGTACAAGTTTTTATTGCACAAACAAACAAACAAAGAAAAACAACAAAAATGCACACAAACAATACAACAAATTCTAATAGTAACCGTTTTACCACCAACAACAAAAATAATGCTGTGCAATAACTGCTACAATTGCTAAAATTGTCAACGCAGAGGACATTATGCGTCACAATGCAAAAATAAACCAATAGAGAAACGTGATGAGCAGCGAAAAACAAGTGATGGTGCTTATCAGAGTGCTGCACGATCAGTGGTTTTCGGGATTTAGGTATACTCGTGTTAAATGCGGTTGCGGTGAGATCGCCACCGCAGTGCTTTTGCTCAAGTATTCGCCATATCCGTACACAGTTGAGTATTGCAACGTTTGAGCTTCTAGCTACACAATCATATGCGATCGCGGTGACTGCTCTGCTTTACTTTTTTCATATATTCTGCACTCGTACTCATACTTAAGGTAGAATTAAGGCCATGTCAGATAAAACTTTTGCTTCGCGTTGCGTTGTAGATTCGCTTTGACATCTAAGATAAAATGTAGGTACTTATATGAAACATGTCACATAAAGCACTTTTAACGCAACGCGAAGCCAAAAGTTAGGCAACTTTTTGTGCGCTTTGACAATTAAATGTAAAAACTACCAACACTTTTTATAGGTAAAGTGAGTGTTGTCAAAGTTTTTATTGTGTCATACAGCTTTTGCTTTACGCTTTTTCATTAAAGTTAGAAACGTCACGCAAAGCGACGAAGTTGTATCTGACACGGCCTTTAGTCTTGACTTTCTGTTCTGTTCCGGATCAGCTGTTCATTTTTTGTGTATGCAAAACATGTATTTTCAATTAAATGTTCTGTTCTATTACGGACCATTCTGTTGAAAACTGAATTTTACTTACAGTTCTAAGTGACAGCTGCTTGTTTCAGTAAACCAAGCCGATCGGAACAAAATTGCCGCGTAATCGCTGATAAATTTTTATTATGACCGCCACCATCGACTTTAAACACATTAAAAACAAAACGATTTTTAATAAAAAAATATTATATTCATGAAAAATTTATAGTGAGTAGAGTGCTTTTTAATTAAATAACGTTTTTAACTTATTTGCTTTAAAATTATTCAACCTGATAATTAAGAGGAAGCGCCGTTTTAAATTTGTGAACACTGCTGCCGCCGCCGATAATATATGTATATTTGGCTATGTATATTCTGCAAGAAACAGGTGATACGTTTTTACAGAACTTCTAAATACAAAAATTCAACAACAGAACGGCACAGAACAGAACAGAAACTAAAAGTCAAGACTAATGAGGCCTTTAACGTACACAACAAAAACAATATTTTTATTGGAACATGCGCGCAGACTCATTGATGTGTGCTTTATATGAAGTAAATACAGCGTCGCCACTGTGTAATTATACAAAAGCTGTACTAACTTGAACAAAATAAACACTTATGTCATATTGTTTCAACTCTCGTAGTGAACAGACGCGTTTTTATAATCGTCGCAACTGAATATAAAAACAAAAATAAAAAAAATATATTTTCAAGTCACAAAAAAATGTAAAAAAAACAAAACATTTATTGAACAGTTATTTTACTGGTTTTATTTTATTTTTTGCTTGTGTGCAATATACATAAATATTTGCATACACAAACTAATATAAGTGAAAATAAAAAAAGAGAACGTTGATCCTACAAGCAGTAGGAATGTATAATATGTAACTTTAGTTGCTGATGACGACAATAAAAGAAATGAATTAAACAAAAACCTGAATTTAACAGAAAACACAAATACTCGTGCGCGATCATTATCTCTGAACATGTTAAATAGTGATCAAGAAGCAACAACAATTGCACCCATCAGCAAACTTGTCAGCTTAGCTGTACAAACAAACAATAAGTAACAAGGTGACCAACGTGCACAAAATGGTAAATGCGGTGAGTACAATAAATGATAATAAAATTCAAACACGAATGGACAGATACATAACCGTGTTAAAAAGGGGAAGAAGTCCAAAATCAGCTCAAATTGCTTCAACAGCGAAAGTTCCCAGAGATGAAAAAAACAATATAATAAATTCAGAAAATCGTTTCGCGATTTTATCTGAACAAGGCGATGAAGACTCAACTACAACAAGTTTGAGTAAGCCACCACCCATATATTTAATAGAGCAGAATTCCAATGTGCTGGTTAAAAGCCTTATCTCATTAATTGGAGAAAATGAGTTTTATGTAACTCCAATTAAGCGCGGAAACATCAATGAAACAAAAATTCAGGTAGCTCATGAAAATAATTACCGAAAAATTGTTTCAGATTTAGAATCTAAAAATAAAAATTTCTATACGTACCAATTAAAAAGTGCTAAAGATCTAACAGTCGTTATAAAAGGTATAGACTCAAGCGTGGATCCAGAAGAGGTCAAGTCTGGCCTTGAAAATAGTGGCTACAAGGTGAAAAATGTCTCAAACATTAAAAATAGAGAAAAAGTCCCCCAACCAATATTTAGAGTCGAGTTACAGCCAGACGGCATAAAAATAAAAAAGAATGAAGCACATCCAATATATGACTTAAAGTATTTGTTGCATCGAAGAGTTACTGTTGAGCTTCCACATAAAAGAGCTGGACCTGTTCAATGCCTGAACTGCCAAGAATTTGGGCACACGAAGACTTATTGCAAGTTGCCAACAGTCTGCGTTGTATGTGGTAAGTTACACAGTACTGCTAACTGTGATAAAATAAAAGGTGATCCCAAGGCGAAAAAATGTGGCAATCGCGCCGGAAATCACACTTCCAACTATAGAGGCAGCCCCCTTTACTCGTTTTTTAAGAATTCATCAAACAAAAAAACCAATGCTACTCCCGCTCAGAATAAAACCCCTATTAACTATCCACAGTTACCTCAACCGTCCACCAGCCAAAATCAATATTCAAACATTTTCAAGTCTAACGCGACTAGTGCTCAACAACAAGCTAACAACAAATTTTCATACGCTAGTATTTTAAAAAGCAATCAGAGTACGGCGCAAAAAACCGTAAATGTAAATGAAGATTCGGGGTATAATTTTAGTCGTAAACACCAGAAAAGCCCCAGGTGTTGACAAAATAAGCAATAAAATGCTTCAAGAATTGCCTTACACTTCAAAAAGAATAATACTATTTATTTTTAACAGTATTCTACGCCTAGAACACTATCCTAAAGAATGGAAGGTTTCGCTAATTACTATGATACCAAAGCCCGGCAAGGATCATACAAAGGTTGAATCCTATCGGCCTATTAGTTTGCTGTCTAACATTTCAAAACTATTTGAAAAGCTGTGTATGAGCAAGCTGATGCCTATACTGACTAGTAATGGATGTATTCCAGATCATCAATTCGGTTTTCGCAGACAACATAACACAATTGAACAAACTCACAGACTTGTGAATGTCGTTAGAGACACTTTTGAAAAAAAGAAATTCTGCTCTGCGCTCTTTATTGATGTCTCACAAGCTTTCGATAAAGTATGGCACGAATGTCTTTTCAACAAATTAACACAAAATCTACCAGCAAACACCGTAAAGCTTTTAAAAAGCTATTTAATGGAACGTAAATTTGTAGTTAGGGAAGGCAATTTTTAAGCCCTCCGCAGTCGATTGAAGCCGGAGTCCCTCAAGGCAGTATCTTCGTTCTCTTACATTATTTAATATATGCCTCTGACTTACCGTTAAGCAGTAACATTCATACATCAACATTTGCGGATGATACAGCCTTTCTAAGCGTTCACGAAAATCCTGTAGAAGCTTCCCGCAACTTACAAGAATATATATCCAAACTGGAAAAATGGCTCAAACAATGGCGTATAAAAGTTAACGAGCAGAAATGTGCAAACGTCACTTTTAGGTTGCGCAGGGAAACATGCCCGCCTATAAAAATTGACACCGAGACTATACCACAACACACTGTAGGCAAATATCTAGGCGTTCATCTTGATCGTCGCTTAACATGGAAATGGCATATAGACGCAAAGTTAACACAAATGAAACTAAAAGCAGCCCAAATGAATTGGCTTATTGGAAGAAACTCTATACAAAGCCTTGACTGTAAACTTCTCTTATACAACGCGATCCTGAAACCAATATGGTCCTATGGAATCCAGTTATGGGGCACTGCCTCAGCATCGAATGTCGAAAGAATTCAAAGGCGACAGAATAAAATCCTACGTACAATAACAGCAGCCCCCTGGTATGTCAGAAACCATCGAATTCATAAAGACCTAGACGTTCCGTTGGTGAAGACAGTATTTTCAAAACACGCGAAAAAATATATAAAAAAACTTGAGTTGCACCCAAATCCACTTGCGCGCAATATTCTTCATTATAGAGGCCACACCCGGCTGAAAAGAAGGGATACTCTTTTTCTCAGCCGTTCACGAGAGATGTAAAACAACAAAAATTAACCGTTGAAATTAAAAATTTTGTTTAGCATTGGCTAAACTTACATTTAATATTTTTTAGATTTAAGATTTGAAAAACTTATTGATAATTTAATACACATAATTAAAGATTCAATAAATAATAAAATTATCAAAAAAAAAAAAAAACTTATGTATTTGTATTTAACTTTGTGTTCTGCAAAAATTGCAATAAATGTAAAATATTAGCGACGCATACATATATTCATATGAATGTACATAATATGTATGTATGTATGTATGTGTAAATGCTGAATACCTCTATCATGTTTTACAAAATTACCTCTATCATGTTTTTCGCTTCTCTTGTAAAATAATAAATTTGATAGTTAGGGCATTTATCGTTTCAGGTAACTAAATGCTAAATAAAACCCGTCTTATTTTTAATGTTTATTTTATTAAACTCTCATTGTTTTTCGGAATCGAAATTTGGTTTTTTGTAAAGCTGCGCACTTGCATTTTTCAATCTCAGTAGGAAAAATAACTACGCTGAAGAACAAATTAAATTTTTTGGAATGAATTCTTGTATACAAATTAAACATCTGCATAAATGCAAAAAAAATCAGCTATGAGATACCCACAAAAAATAGCGGCACATATTCATTTAATTAATTTGCAATGAGAAACAATGAGTGAGTGAAAAAGATACTTGAGTTGTTTAAAGTATGAAAGCATCGAACCCGATCAACTTGTAGCGTTCACACAACCCACGACTCACACTCGGCACAACTCGATAAGCATTGAATATGGTTGCTTCGGTATGAATATATATTGTATGTTGGTACAAATGAGAAGAGTACGTGTACGACTTTGTTATATACAATGAGTTTGTAAGGCGCATTCGAATTATACATATTATTCGCGTTACCCGAGTTAATTGAAGAAAGATCATAAAAGAAAAACACAATTTTTACTTATTCAAAATTTTTTTTTTATTATTTCTTAGTAACGAAAACAAAAAAGTATTTATATAACACAAATAAATATTAAATTCATAAATATGTAAGTCAAATTAAGTTTTTAAAAATCTAAACAATCTACATGTTAGAATGTAAAAACATCATCTTTCCTACCGAAACAGGGTTGGACCCAATAAGGCAACGTATTTCAGAAAGAAGGTGTCTAGCACATGAGAATGTTCTTTCTGATGAGGCACTACTTGCAGGAGTTGCCAATATTTTGCAGCTTAGCTTATAGAGTAGTGGATATTTTAATTTATTATTATTTATTATTTTATTTATTTATGAAAAAAATATTCAATTTTTAAGGTTTTGTTTTTTAATTTGGGGATTTTTTTTTTAATTTTTGGGGGACAAGGAAAAAAGTACCTGGCAGCCCTGATTTTGTATAGAAAATTTTTGAAAGAAAATTTTTTTATTTTTTCAACTAAAACAAATTGTTAATATGACAATTTAATTCAGAAAATTGTTGAAAATTTTCGAATAGTTTAAAAAATATGTATTAATTACATACTAAATCTTGTTATTTTTTTCTGTGTTAGACGCTAATCCAAAAAATTTATATAATTAAATCTTACCTCTATACTGAAACAATGTAATAAAGCAACAAAATAAAAATACAATGTATTCGCTGAAAGCACGTGGTTACAACGTTGTTGGCGTGAAGAGAGAGAATGCACAATACAATGTATACTAATCACTCATTGGACTCATTGCTACTAGCACTTGACTTTTTGTTGTCTCTATTATTGAATGTTGTGAGTTCGAGTTCGATCGGTGTATGGGACGAATTAATAAAATCTACCCCAGACGAAGCACAACGAAGTATAATACAACTTCAACGAAGTACAACACAACATTCATGCAATGGTCTTTTTGCACACTGACTAGCAAGAATCATTCATGAATGCGGTTGTGCATTCGTTGGACGAATGAATTCACGCAGATGTTTAATACAAATATAAGCAGATAGCGCCTTAAGAAATGTTTTGTGAAAGATTTATTCGTAAATATAATTTTTGGGTACTTTTGAATCTGTTATTGTGTAAGGATTAATCTTAAATCTGGCATCAATGATTGTTTGTGGAGAAAACTTCCAAAAGCAAATATAAAAATATTAAAGGAGTATGAAAACAACATTATTAAGTTCTTTAATCTACATTAGGGAGATATTGTATTAATTGTTGTCGGAGTATTTAAGTGATGAAGGCATAGCACTGGTCACTAAGAAACTGTTTCGACAGCGATTGATGCAGTTCGAAGCTAATGTACACAACATCGCCCTCCTTCGTCGGTTAGCAGAAACATCGGCGAAGTAAAACAATTAATAAAATGCCTGCTAATACAGCTTAACAAAGTTAATGCGCCTAATTAACACCGAAGGCGGCTCAACACTGCCTTAAAAATTAACATAACGCGCAAAGCAGAGTTGTGATAGAGTTAAGTCTTCTAAATTTTCAACATCTATCTTCTCTAACCTATCCCTCTCCCTGAGTTCCGGCCCAGTGCACTGCATACGTAGGGGTTATCCCGTGAGTGATGGTCCTAATTAAAAAAAAAGTAAGTATTTTCACAGCTTTTCCATATAACAGAAGCAATCAACTGACACATCAGCAATTACCTTTCTAGAGTTACGGTCGGCTAAAGCAGCTTGTATTTTGTATTGAAATGGGCCACAGAAGTCCTAAATTGGTACTTTTTGGTGTAAATATCTATGTAAGTATATGCGCGTATGTATGTACACATATGTACACATAATACAAAGAACAGAGACAACACACAAGTAAGAAAATACCAATAAAGTTCTAGAAATAAGTTTTATGATGTAAATATATTTTTCTGTTTTGTGAATCGTAATAAATGAGATGAAGTGATCGGTCGCATTTTTATTATTTCAACAGGTTATGGTCCCAGCCACAGAGACTAAAAGAGTTTTGTGTAAAAGAAAAGTTTAAAGAGTTAGAAGAAAAAAAATTATATGAATTCTATGTTTAATATTGAAAAATTAAGTGAAACAAATTATGAGACATGGAGCCTCCAAATAAAAGCAGTTTTGCTCCACCAAGATCTTTGGGATGTTGCTTCAAGGAGAAAATATTAGAGGATGCGGTTTGGAAAAAACAGGATAAGAAAGCGTTCTCCACAATTGTTTTGGCAATTACTCCATTGCAGCTGTCATATATTAAAAATTGCAAAACGTCAATTAAAAGATATTCATCGACCTAGAGGACCTGATCGAAAAGTTAGTCTTTTCAAACAGCTCATTGGAATGCGCATGAGTTCACGTCGGTCGTGGAAAAACTGGCAGAAATTGACATAGAATTGCAGGACGATTTTTGGTAATTTTGATAATGGCAAGTTTAGCACAATCATACGAAAATTTTGTAGTGGCGTTGGAAACAAGAGATAAGTTGCCTTCGTTAAACATTTAAAAAATCAAGATGATAGAAGAGGGAGAAAGAAGAAGAGCGGCAGAACCCAACAACAGCATCAACGAGGACAGTGTACAAGTTTTTATTGCACAAACAAACAAACAAAGAAAAACAACAAAAATGCACACAAACAATACAACAAATTCTAATAGTAACCGTTTTACCACCAACAACAATAATAATGCTGTGCAATAAGTGCTACAATTGCTAAAATTGTCAACGCAGAGGACATTATGCGTCACAATGCAAAAATAAACCAATAGAGAAACGTGATGAGCAGCGAAAAACAAATGATGGTGCTTATCAGAGTGCTGCACGATCAGTGGTTTTCGGGATTTAGGTATACTCGTGTTAAATGCGGTTGCGGTGAGATCGCCACCGCAGTGCTTTTGCTCAAGTATTCGCCATATCCGTACACAGTTGAGTATTGCATCGTTTGAGCTTCTAGCTACACAATCATATGCGATCGCGGTGACTGCTCTGCTTTA
The DNA here is from genome assembly GCA_947311025.1 of Lypha dubia. Taxonomy (NCBI): domain Eukaryota; kingdom Metazoa; phylum Arthropoda; class Insecta; order Diptera; family Tachinidae; genus Lypha; species Lypha dubia. The sequence continues at coordinate 57,457,575 of OX371261.1, read as the reverse complement.
CTTTTTTCATATATTCTGCACTCGTACTCATACTTAAGGTAGAATTAAGGCCATGTCAGATAAAACTTTTGCTTCGCGTTGCGTTGTAGATTCGCTTTGACATCTAAGATAAAATGTAGGTACTTATATGAAACATGTCACATAAAGCACTTTTAACGCAACGCGAAGCCAAAAGTTAGGCAACTTTTTGTGCGCTTTGACAATTAAATGTAAAAACTACCAACACTTTTTATAGGTAAAGTGAGTGTTGTCAAAGTTTTTATTGTGTCATACAGCTTTTGCTTTACGCTTTTTCATTAAAGTTAGAAACGTCACGCAAAGCGACGAAGTTGTATCTGACACGGCCTTTAGTCTTGACTTTCTGTTCTGTTCCGGATCAGCTGTTCATTTTTTGTGTATGCAAAACATGTATTTTCAATTAAATGTTCTGTTCTATTACGGACCATTCTGTTGAAAACTGAATTTTACTTACAGTTCTAAGTGACAGATTGTGAATGAGTATACGTCAGCGCCTACCATTACGGTTTATCTGACGGTGTACTTAAACACTTAGTGTAGATTAAGCGTTCACCATCGCCCCTGAGCCACCCCACTCAAGAAACCCGAAGGCATCCCCGAGGGGATGACAACAGGTAGCAACTTCTCAGACATGACCAAGGCCCGTCATGTCCAAACACCTTGCTAAAGTGAGCGAGCTACCTAAACTCTGGAATCCTGTTGGTTCACAACAGCACATAGAGGCTTCGCATCGGTAGACACGAAGTCCGCTAAGCGAGCATCAGTCTTTAACCGACACCTCTCCCAGCTTTTGGTAACAACCACAACCACTACGTGAACTCTCGAAAGAGACCTCAACCAACAACCGGCCCATGGGATCCTGTAACCGGTATAGTAGAGGAGGACTCTACTTCCCGGTTTAAACATTCCCCCATGTGGGCTGCCGGCCCCGTAGTGCCAGTTCAAACTACTGGTAAAGTTTCGAAAGGAAATCCCAAAAGGGATTAACTTTCTATTGGTTTTGGTCATGGGCTAGACCTTAGGTACCCTTACACCTTCTATGTAGACTTACGTGGCAAGCCACTACGTTCATTATAAAATATATGCACATTCCGTTGCTCTGTTAATTCAGAGATTGGTCCGAGCATATAAGTTTTATGGGTAACTGACAAAACGTTATGTCTACAAAAATCAGTTACCCTATACCCCGGGGAGTATTGCATCTTGTTGTTGAGAATCAACAAGATGAACTATCTACCCCCCGGGGGGAGTTCTAAGTGACAGCAAGAGACAGCTGCTTGTTTCAGTAAACCAAGCCGATCGGAACAAAATTGCCGCGTAATCGCTGATAAATTTTTATTATGACCGCCACCATCGACTTTAAACACATTAAAAACAAAACGATTTTTAATAAAAAAATATTATATTCATGAAAAATTTATAGTGAGTAGAGTGCTTTTTAATTAAATAACGTTTTTAACTTATTTGCTTTAAAATTATTCAACCTGATAATTAAGAGGAAGCGCCGTTTTAAATTTGTGAACACTGCTGCCGCCGCCGATAATATATGTATATTTGGCTATGTATATTCTGCAAGAAACAGGTGATACGTTTTTACAGAACTTCTAAATACAAAAATTCAACAACAGAACGGCACAGAACAGAACAGAAACTAAAAGTCAAGACTAATGAGGCCTTTAACGTACACAACAAAAACAATATTTTTATTGGAACATGCGCGCAGACTCATTGATGTGTGCTTTATATGAAGTAAATACAGCGTCGCCACTGTGTAATTATACAAAAGCTGTACTAACTTGAACAAAATAAACACTTATGTCATATTGTTTCAACTCTCGTAGTGAACAGACGCGTTTTTATAATCGTCGCAACTGAATATAAAAACAAAAATAAAAAAAATATATTTTCAAGTCACAAAAAAATGTAAAAAAAACAAAACATTTATTGAACAGTTATTTTACTGGTTTTATTTTATTTTTTGCTTGTGTGCAATATACATAAATATTTGCATACACAAACTAATATAAGTGAAAATAAAAAAAGAGAACGTTGATCCTACAAGCAGTAGGAATGTATAATATGTAACTTTAGTTGCTGATGACGACAATAAAAGAAATGAATTAAACAAAAACCTGAATTTAACAGAAAACACAAATACTCGTGCGCGATCATTATCTCTGAACATGTTAAATAGTGATCAAGAAGCAACAACAATTGCACCCATCAGCAAACTTGTCAGCTTAGCTGTACAAACAAACAATAAGTAACAAGGTGACCAACGTGCACAAAATGGTAAATGCGGTGAGTACAATAAATGATAATAAAATTCAAACACGAATGGACAGATACATAACCGTGTTAAAAAGGGGAAGAAGTCCAAAATCAGCTCAAATTGCTTCAACAGCGAAAGTTCCCAGAGATGAAAAAAACAATATAATAAATTCAGAAAATCGTTTCGCGATTTTATCTGAACAAGGCGATGAAGACTCAACTACAACAAGTTTGAGTAAGCCACCACCCATATATTTAATAGAGCAGAATTCCAATGTGCTGGTTAAAAGCCTTATCTCATTAATTGGAGAAAATGAGTTTTATGTAACTCCAATTAAGCGCGGAAACATCAATGAAACAAAAATTCAGGTAGCTCATGAAAATAATTACCGAAAAATTGTTTCAGATTTAGAATCTAAAAATAAAAATTTCTATACGTACCAATTAAAAAGTGCTAAAGATCTAACAGTCGTTATAAAAGGTATAGACTCAAGCGTGGATCCAGAAGAGGTCAAGTCTGGCCTTGAAAATAGTGGCTACAAGGTGAAAAATGTCTCAAACATTAAAAATAGAGAAAAAGTCCCCCAACCAATATTTAGAGTCGAGTTACAGCCAGACGGCATAAAAATAAAAAAGAATGAAGCACATCCAATATATGACTTAAAGTATTTGTTGCATCGAAGAGTTACTGTTGAGCTTCCACATAAAAGAGCTGGACCTGTTCAATGCCTGAACTGCCAAGAATTTGGGCACACGAAGACTTATTGCAAGTTGCCAACAGTCTGCGTTGTATGTGGTAAGTTACACAGTACTGCTAACTGTGATAAAATAAAAGGTGATCCCAAGGCGAAAAAATGTGGCAATCGCGCCGGAAATCACACTTCCAACTATAGAGGCAGCCCCCTTTACTCGTTTTTTAAGAATTCATCAAACAAAAAAACCAATGCTACTCCCGCTCAGAATAAAACCCCTATTAACTATCCACAGTTACCTCAACCGTCCACCAGCCAAAATCAATATTCAAACATTTTCAAGTCTAACGCGACTAGTGCTCAACAACAAGCTAACAACAAATTTTCATACGCTAGTATTTTAAAAAGCAATCAGAGTACGGCGCAAAAAACCGTAAATGTAAATGAAGATTCGGGGTATAATTTTAGTCGTAAACAGCAGTAAAGCCCCAGGTGTTGACAAAATAAGCAATAAAATGCTTCAAGAATTGCCTTACACTTCAAAAAGAATAATACTATTTATTTTTAACAGTATTCTACGCCTAGAACACTATCCTAAAGAATGGAAGGTTTCGCTAATTACTATGATACCAAAGCCCGGCAAGGATCATACAAAGGTTGAATCCTATCGGCCTATTAGTTTGCTGTCTAACATTTCAAAACTATTTGAAAAGCTGTGTATGAGCAAGCTGATGCCTATACTGACTAGTAATGGATGTATTCCAGATCATCAATTCGGTTTTCGCAGACAACATAACACAATTGAACAAACTCACAGACTTGTGAATGTCGTTAGAGACACTTTTGAAAAAAAGAAATTCTGCTCTGCGCTCTTTATTGATGTCTCACAAGCTTTCGATAAAGAATGGCACGAATGTCTTTTCAACAAATTAACACAAAATCTACCAGCAAACACCGTAAAGCTTTTAAAAAGCTATTTAATGGAACGTAAATTTGTAGTTAGGGAAGGCAATTTTTTAAGCCCTCCGCAGTCGATTGAAGCCGGAGTCCCTCAAGGCAGTATCTTCGTTCTCTTACATTATTTAATATATGCCTCTGACTTACCGTTAAGCAGTAACATTCATACATCAACATTTGCGGATGATACAGCCTTTCTAAGCGTTCACGAAAATCCTGTAGAAGCTTCCCGCAACTTACAAGAATATATATCCAAACTGGAAAAATGGCTCAAACAATGGCGTATAAAAGTTAACGAGCAGAAATGTGCAAACGTCACTTTTAGGTTGCGCAGGGAAACATGCCCGCCTATAAAAATTAACACCGAGACTATACCACAACACACTGTAGGCAAATATTTAGGCGTTCATCTTGATCGTCGCTTAACATGGAAATGGCATATAGACGCAAAGCTAACACAAATGAAACTAAAAGCAGCCCAAATGAATTGGCTTATTGGAAGAAACTCTATACAAAGCCTTGACTGTAAACTTCTCTTATACAACGCGATCCTGAAACCAATATGGTCCTATGGAATCCAGTTATGGGGCACTGCCTCAGCATCGAATGTCGAAAGAATTCAAAGGCGACAGAATAAAATCCTACGTACAATAACAGCAGCCCCCTGGTATGTCAGAAACCATCGAATTCATAAAGACCTAGACGTTCCGTTGGTGAAGACAGTATTTTCAAAACACGCGAAAAAATATATAAAAAAACTTGAGTTGCACCCAAATCCACTTGCGCGCAATATTCTTCATTATAGAGGCCACACCCGGCTGAAAAGAAGGGATACTCTTTTTCTCAGCCGTTCACGAGAGATGTAAAACAACAAAAATTAACCGTTGAAATTAAAAATTTTGTTTAGCATTGGCTAAACTTACATTTAATATTTTTTAGATTTAAGATTTGAAAAACTTATTGATAATTTAATATACATAATTAAAGATTCAATAAATAATAAAATTATCAAAAAAAAAAAAAACTTATGTATTTGTATTTAAATTTGTGTTCTGCAAAAATTGCAATAAATGTAAAATATTAGCGACGCATACATATATTCATATGAATGTACATAATATGTATGTATGTATGTGTAAATGCTGAATACCTCTATCATGTTTTACAAAATTACCTCTATCATGTTTTTCGCTTCTCTTGTAAAATAATAAAGTTGATAGTTAGGGCATTTATCGTTTCAGGTAACTAAATGCTAAATAAAACCCGTCTTATTTTTAATGTTTATTTTATTAAACTCTCATAACACTTTCACATTGTTTTTCGGAATCGAAATTTGGTTTTTTGTAAAGCCGCGCACTTGCATTTCTCAATCTCAGTAGGAAAAATAACTACGCTGAAGAACAAATTAAATTTTTTGGAATGAATTCTTGTATACAAATATAAGCAGATAAGCGCCTTAAGAAATGTTTTGTGAAAGATTTATTCGTAAATATAATTTTTGGGTAATTTTGAATCTGTTATTGTGTAAGGATTAATCTTAAATCTGGCATCACTGATTGTTTGTGAAGAAAACTTCCAAAAGCAAATATAAAAAAATAATAGAGTATGAAAACAACCTCATAAAGTTCTTTAATGTACATTAGGGAGACATTGTATTATATGTTGTCGGACTATTTAAGTGATGAAGGCATAGCACTGGTCACTAAGAAACTGTTTCGACAGCGATTGATGCAGTTCGAAGCTAATGTACACAACATCGCCCTCCTTCGTCGGTTAGCAGAAACATCGGCGAAGTAAAACAATTAATAAAATATCAAATAAAAAAGTAATGTTTTTTCAATAGTTTTTCTTTACATCTCATTTTTGTTACTATCACAGATAATATTACATGTATTCATCTGTAGATAAATTATAATTGGATTTAAAAAATATATTTAATGTATAATTGTACTTATATTTGTCTATACTAGAGAGCTCGTTTAAGGGACAGTGTATAAAAATATATTATTTAAACTATACTTTTGTTATTTCTAAGTATAATTATAAGAAACATTTTGCTGAAATAAACGATTAAAAAAAAAAAAAAAAAACAATTAATAAAATGCCTTCTAATACAGCTTAACAAAGTTAATGCGCCTAGTTAACACCGAAGGCGGCTCAACACTGCCTTAAAAATTAACATAACGCGCAAAGCAGAGTTGTGATAGAGTTAAGTCTTCTAAATTTTCAACATCTATCTTCTCTAACCTATCCCTCTCCCTGAGTTCCGGCCCAGTGCACTGCATACGTAGGGGTTATACCCTGAGTGCTGGTCCTAATTAAAAAAAAAAAAATAAGTATTTTCACAGCTTTTCCATATAACAGAAGCAATCAACTGATACATCAGCATTTACATTTCTAGAGTTACGGTCGGCTAAAGCAGCTTGTATTTTGTATTGAAATGGGCCACAGAAGTCCTAAATTGGTACTTTTTGTTGTAAATATTTATGTAAGTATATTCGCGTATGTATGTACACATAATACAAAGAACAGAGACTGTAAAAGGGCTTTTTGGTACGTTTTTGTTTTTAAACTGGTACTTTTAGAATTTTCGTTAATATTAGACCTATTAACATAAAATTAAACATGAAAGTTCCTGAGTGAATGCAACATAAGCTTTGGCGTAAAAATATGTCCACGAAAGAAAAGGATACGCTAACGAACTAGCAGGTTAAATGCTATCTATATATATAAAATTGTAACGTTATTGACTGATTCATTATCGCACAGCCTAAACGCCTGAAGGCAAAAACTTGAAATTTGGACCAGGGTTTGGTCTCTCCCCAAATCGATCCACTAAGACGGGATTTTTGGAAATTCGAATGTTTAGGGGGTAAAAAAGGGCAAAAACGAGTAAATTCGGTAACCTTATATCTCTAAAATTAAATGAGATATAAAAAAAATTTAATGCTTATCGTGGTTTTTAGAAAAATAAGCGGACAGGTGTTTGGTACTTTTTGGAAATTCAGACTTTTAACGGAGTAAACGGGTAAATCTTTCACTTTCGTACTTTTTTGTCACCCCATCTATCTTTTAAACCCATAAACATAGAAATAAGGGTTATATCACATTTGAAACTTATCTAAAAAATCCAAATACATATTTGGTACTTTTTCGAAAGCGTAAAAAGCGTAACTATTTTTGATACTATTTTATAAAACATTTTTTTTTATTTATTGACATAAACGTATTAAATTATTGGTACTTTTTCGATTTTAACTGGTGCATTTTTGTATTCGTTAATATTGAACCTAGAAACATAGAATTTCTTGAGCGGAAGCGAATCAAAGACAAGGACCGTTTTTGTTTTTCAACACGTACTTTTTAATCTTTGTAAGTATTGGACCTACAAACATAAAATTAAACATGCAATGCCCTGAGTGAATGCAACATAAGCTTTGGCGTAAAAATATGTCCACGAAAGAAAGGGATCCGCTAACGAAGTAGCGGGTTAAATGCTAGTGTATAAATAAAATTTTAATTATTTAGAATTAAACATCACATAAGTATACAACTTTCTGTAATTTAATTAAATGAAATACATTTTGCTTTGTTTTGTTGAAAATTCATAAATCTAATTTATTTGAAGTTTTTAAAAAGTATTTAAAATGTCATTTCTTAATAAAATTGCTTCATTGGAGAAACTTTCGTAAAAATTTTCATCTGTGTTAGCTTGTTGGGAATCTAATATTTCTTCAATGTTATCTAAATGTTCATCAGGTCGTGTGAAATTAATTCTCATGTTATGTAAAGCACAACATACATTTATTATGCTCGCAGCCTTTTCAGGACTATAATGAAGACCTCTTTCACCCGTAAGACGTCTGAAGCAATTTTTTAAAATTTCGATTGTCCTTTCTATACAGTTTCTGGCTTGAGAATGTGATAAGTTGAATTTCGATTCTCTGCTACCAACATTTGGTGACCTGGTAATAAGATTTTTTACTTATAAATTGTTTTATTTTTTATGGGGAAAATAAGTGCGAAAATCTTACCTGTAAGGTGTAAATAACCACGTTTTGATAATTTCCTTCAGCAAAAAATCGCAATGATGCTGCTAACTTGTCCTGGGTAGTTAAACATCCCAGCTGCGATTCTGGTTTCATTTTGCCATTTACTTCTTTCAAAATGTATTCAAAAGCGTCCTTGTTTAATCTAAAATTTTTCCTGAAACTGTTTGGAATTATAAAAAGTTTAAATTGCTTATAAATAGATATGTACATATGTACGTAAATGGTATCGCTCATTGAAAATATGTGCATTGACTCATTTCTCAAGTTCTTAAGAACATCTCTTAAATTTTCATTATAATTTGGAATAAAATATCCAATGGAATCCATAATTTAAATTTTTACTTAAAAGTTTTACTTTGAACGCACAGTTTGAAAATATTTTTGATATAGTGATGATAAAAATTTGATGCGTTTTATCGATAAGTCATCACAAGTATTTTAGAATGCATCGAAAGTAGAACGTCGAAAGTGAAAAGTCACCGTCGTTGAAGTGAAATGCGTATTTCCGAATACCCCTGAATATATTATAACCACACAACATGAATTTTTTTAGTCACATGCTGACATATGTATAATAATATTATATTTAATATAAAATATAAAAAAAAAAATTTTTTCACAATAACCAAAAATTTTTCACAAAAACACAAACTTTTTCGCGTGCTAAATAAAAAAGTTACAATAATGAAATAAAATTTCACAAAAAAAAAGAAATTAAACGATTTCTTAATTTTTAATTTTTGTTAAATTTTATTTTTATCCCAATATTTCGAATAGCTTCGCTATTCATCTTCAGGGGCAAGCACTGTTAAAAATATATAATAAACAATTATTAAAAACATATTTTTAAAAACAAACATTTTTATAATTGTAGATATAATACATTACATGTAAATTTAACACAAATAATGATTGTTATATAAACATTCTTAAAAGTTTAACCGTCATTAACAGCAAAAATTTATTTACTGATATTAGTTTCTCTGTTTATTAATTATACTCCTATAAATTTGAGCGCATTTCTCAGTATCTTGTTTAATTTTTATTAAAAATATGACCTGCAGCCGAACAATCCATACATAGAGTATAAATAATCAAAAAGAGGTCAACTATTCAACGTATATATATATATAAAAAAAAGAAATGTCCAAAAATTTAAGAGTTGCCACATTGAAGTGAACAAATGCAACACTATATATATAAGTTAAAAAATATAAGAGTTGACATAGTGGATCAAACTAAAATCGAATTTAAAAATATAATAAATATAAATATATTTATATGCGACTAAAACCTTTTCTGTATTAAATGGAAACTACAGAAAAATTTATAAATGAATTAGAGAAAATTGAAGTAAATATTAACAAAAGTATAAATAGAGTATAAATTCGAAAAATTAAAACGTTTGCAATTAATAAAAACAGAATTCGAAAAATATTCTCAATCATTAATTAAAGAAAATTGCGAAAAATTAATACAAAAATTTGAAGAAATATATGGTAGTGTTGCCACTTATAAAAAATCTTCTAACAAAAGAAAGGACAGACACCAATTTAAAATCCGTCGAAGAAGTAGGTAATATATCAAATATTTCTCATTTTGACATAAACGTCGTAGGTAAAAACCTACATGTGTTAAAGGGTCCGTATGAGGCGTTAGAAGACTTTTTGCTGCAAACAGAACTTTTGCACGATATGATTCTTGCAGAAGAGAGAGAACTGTTTATAAAATATGCTTACAATTTTAAATTAACTGCAAATGTTCGTAGCACAATTGGACGTGCAAACAGAACAACAATATTTTTAGAAAAAAAATCTAAACCAAAAAAGTAACAACAGAATGACAATAACGGATCAAATAAAAAGCCTGGGGCCTAATTCTCACTCTCGTGATCGAAATTGCATTCGAATCGAAATTAATTTCGATAGTGTGAGAATTCAGTGTTTCAGTGTTGGAAAAAACTGTATAAAAATGATTTTACAACACTGAATAAATTGTAAAGTAAAACATATATTTATAGAAAAAAAAAAGTGAATCAAAAAACTTAATTTCAAATAAAAAATTTTATTAAATATACATTTAACACTATATATATTATATACATATGTATATTAAACAGTATGTTTCTCTGCAGAGCCGGCCTTAATGATTTTCTCCATCATGCTATTTCCTGACACGGCAGTATGTAGAATATTTTCTGCATAGCCGGCCTTTGGCCGGACCTAATGATTTTCTCCACCTTGTACACACAAACAATGATATGGAAAATATAATATTTATGACAGCGATTGTACGCTGTTTTAGTTACCTTGCGCCACATTTTGGAATCCTTTATGGGAGGTCCAGAAGCATTCAGCTTGTTTGTTAGCTGCTCCCAAAGTTGGTTGGCTTTCGTTTTCCCCTGGGAACTGTTGGCAAAATATTTTTTGCTAACTCACTGCGTGCTGACATAAAGCTGGCGAGAATTTCTTTTGGGGTATAGTTTATTTTCGACCTAAATTAATACAATTGTTATTTTATTTTATATATGTAAGTATGTATGTATTTTTTAAAATAGAACTTACATTTTAAATGTAAAAAAATTGCTACCAATTAATTGCACGTTCCTTTTTAGCTTTATTTTTATAATTTTTTAATATTAAATTGTATTTGTCACAGAATATGTTGGTATTTGTCACAATTAAATTTTATTTCGATTGACTTTTTGGTGACGAGTAAAAACACGCATGGTTGCATTCGAATGCTCGTTCGCTATCGAATGTTATCATTAGAGATTTCGATACACTTTATTTGATATCGAATAAGAGAATCCCAAAAGTGCAAAAACTCGCACGTTCTAGTATGAACTCGCTCGTAAGCGATGCGAGAATTAGCCCCGTGATCAACTTTTTATATGTACGTCAATCTCAGATGTCAAAAATATAAAAAAAATTAAAATTTGAATTAGGTTCAAAAATCAAAAAACCCGATATTGCAATTAGTGATGTAGAGATAGTAATCAGGTGCAGCGACAATCCATCGAACATACAAATGTCATTGGAGAAACTTTTACCAAAAATGCTATCCCTAGGTATACACAAATTAGCTCTAAAAAATAATGATGTTATTTTCAACAATATAAACGTTGAACAATTTAAGAATATTTTTAATAAATTAAAAAGAAATGAGTGTGAGAATTTAAATATTTTATTATATAGAGAACCCATAAGAATCACAGACAAAAATCGTCAAACCAATTTAATTACTGAATATCACAATTCCATTTTAGGAGGTCATTTAGGAGTAAGAAAAACTACCCTAAAACTTACGGCCAATAATTAATTGACTTCGTATTTAAATACTCATTCACCTAATTGTCATTAAAATTTATGTTTCATTTAATTGCTACTTCTGTTTTTCAGTCGTATTTAATTGTTCTTATTTAATTGTATTGAGAACTTGATAGCACAACGTAATATAAAAAATTTCCCACAAATTTCCCTTCAGAACAGCTGACTAGAACAAATAAAATAAAATCCAAAACATATGTATTTTTATTTTAGCTAAAATGAAGAATAATTAAGAACTGCTGAATTGTTTTAAGATATTAAAAGCAAACTCCAGCACGATTAAAGGATTATAACGACAAAACAAGCGAAAGTTGGATGCAACTTTTCAGCAGCCACAATTTTTTTTATTAGCTTTGTTTTAAATAAGAAGAACAAGCAGTCAAAAACATATGGAAATTCGTAAAACTTATGTAGTATTTAAATGCACAATGTTGGCTATTTAATGTTAACTTAATTTTGCAGTGAAAAACTCAATTTTGTATATATGTAAATAACATTTAAACTTAAATGACATATAAATCAGCAATGAATTATTGGCCCTTAAACAAAAATATATATGGAAGAGCATGGGAAAAATGGTGGTGTTGGCTGAAGTGGTTAGCGCGTTGACTACTAAGTAAACAATGACGTGGGGCCTGGGTTCAAACCCTGGCCAGAGCAAGTCAATCAACATCATTAATTTCTGTAATGTACATTAGTGAGACATTGTATTAATTGTTGTCGGACTATTTAAGTGATGAAGGCATACCACTGGTCACTAAAAAACTGTTCCGACAGCGATTGATGATGTTCCAAGCTAATGTACACAACATCGCCCTCCTTCGTCGGTTAGCAGAAAACATCGGCGAAGTAAAACAATTAATAAAATGCCTGCCAATACAGCTTAACAAAGTTAATGCGTCTACCTAACACCGGAGGCGCCTCAACACTGCTATAAAAATTAACATAACGCGCAAAGCAGAGTTGTAAAAGAGTTAAGCCTTCTACATTTTCAACATCTATCTTCTTTACTCTATCCCTCTCTCTGCGTTCCGGCACAATGCACTGCATACGTAGGGGTCATCCCCTGAGTGCTGGTCCTAATTAAAAAAAAAAAAAAAAAAAAAAAATATACAAAACTGACGAATGCAGAATAAATAAACAAACCAGACACGCAAAAGAAAAACTAATTATTACTGATACACCACGAAAAAGTTTCGAAACAATATGAATAGATACTGTAGGCCCATTGAGGTATTCAAACCAGTACAGATATATCTTAACAATGCAAGATAACCTGACAAAATATATTGTAGCATATCCTATAGAAGCAAAGGATGCAAAAACAGTTGCTAAGAATATAGTAGAAAATTTAATTTTAGTATATGGACACTTTAAAGTTCTCAAATCTGACAGAGGTACTGAATTTCTAAATGAATTATTGTTTGAAGTATGCAACATTTTACAAATTAAACAAGTTTTTAGCACACCATATCACCATGAGACTCTAGGATCAGAGAGAAATCATAGAGTACTCAATGAGTTTCTTTTAAATTATTGTAAGAATGATGAGTGGGACAAATGGATTCCTTACTTCTGTTTCGCATACAACACAACACCTCATATAGACACAAATTACACGCCATATGAGCTAGTATTTGGCAAATTACCGAACTTTTCTAATGAAGAAATTTCAAGTAATAAACCAATTTACAACCCGGAAAATTATGCCCAAGAATTGAAGTTCAGATTACAATATTCTATAACTAAGGCAAGAGAATATTTAGAAAAGTCGAAACAAAAACGAGTAGACAAATGCTTAAAAACTAATCCCCTAGATTTAAAAGAAGGAGATTTAGTACTCGTTCGAAAATTTAACAGAAAAAATATCAGGCACCATATCATGGTCCATATAAAATAGTCAAAATAAAAGGAGTAAACTCTATTTTAGAAATAGGTAATGAATTTAAAGAATACCATAATAATAATTTAAAAAAATATTAAAAACAAAAAAACACAAAACAAAAACAAACAAATTTTAAATTTTAATCCCTAAAATTGTAAAATTTTTCTTAAGGGGAAGGGTGTAGTGCATCCTAAATAATCTATTATTATATATATCATTATTTTATATGTAAGCAAACTTATTACACATACTGTTCTTATTATTACTTTTGCACACGGCACTCTGTTAATATTACTACCATTTTTACAACAACCATTTATACCTTTAATACAATTGTTATTTTTTATATTACAACAATTATATGTTCGATACTGAAATGTTTGTTATTTTTATACAACAACTATGCTTAATGTATTTTATATTTTTTTCTCAAACTACTAACTATTTAGTGAATAAAAAATTTTGTAGTTTTAAGCTACGTTTACATTTAACAATTATTTGTCGAAAAAAACTTAACCAAGAAAGAAACTAATAATTTATTTCCTTTTGTTACAATATTTTTTTTAATTATGGGTTCGCATTTATTAAAAACCGTATAAAAAAACTTTTTTGTAGAATAATTAATTTTATTTTGCTATATAAAAATCAAGTTAAATGACACTATCCCTAAGTAAAACTAGTGGTTACGTTTTTTTGGCCAAATATTTGTTAAATGTAAAAGTAGCTTTAGAATACAGTTAGTTAAGAATATAAGAGACAAATTTTTGAAAATAAAATTAATTAACACTTTGCCATCAATCGGCATTATTTAATTCAAGAACTTTTAAATCTTTATCTTTGCCTTAAATCGGCAAGTGGATTACTGGCAGTCATCTGCCTTTTACTTATATTTGCCAGTGGCGTTATTAGCGCCGGCAATACATATAAATATATGTATATATTCTACATACACCAAACTTTTACAATATAAAGTTAATTTTTTATTAAATAAGATTTAAAAAAGAAATGTCGTACTGTGTAATATTTGTAGTTTTTTGTATATTTTCATAAGTTAAATATTTGTTCCATTTACATACTCGTATCTAATAAATATTTGCAAATTTAATAAAGTTTATTTTGAGTTTTAATGTCAGAAAGAATTACAAACACAATATCCCCATCGCCGCGATTTTAAACCTTATTTAAATGTATTTCACACAGAAAATGGGGATTTTGTGCTCGGGGATTTTGTACATGGGGATTTTGTGTTTGGGGATTTTGAATTTGTTGATTTTGTTTTTGGGGGGATTTTGTGATTGGATTCTATGACAACCCCGAATCGGGGTTTCATATGTACATCAATATAAGTTCGAATAATAATTACGTTTATTCGTAATAATAATAATATAAAAAATATTAATTCCGCTTGGGCACGAGCTATAAATCCCCTAATAACAAGAGTCACAGTAATATGTGAATATCCCTAATATAGAGTAAAAACAACAAAAACGATAAATTACAAAGTAGAATACTTTGATGATAACGGACTCTGAGTTTGTGTTCATTATTAGTAATTTCCAAACAGTGATGAGAGAATTTCGTACTAACCAGCACTGTTTCACTGTAGAATAAAAAATGAATTAAAAATTAGTTCTCGTATTCTATATCTGTTGAAAACTGGTAAAATAGTTGATATTCTTCTCAATTAGTATCCACTTTACGAAAATTGTAAAGATGCACAATTGAACGCTGATGAGAGGTGTAGCGGCCTTGAAATCAGTACTGATACGTTCTGCTAAAAACTGATTGGATATAATAATAATATTTTTCAACACAAAAAAACTCTTAGTAATTTTGAATTTTCATTAATTCAATAAAACTGAACTTTAACCTGATAATATTACTTTTCATATGTACATCAATATAAGTTCGAATAGTAATTACGTTTATTCGTAATAATAATAATATAAAAAATATTAATTCCGCTTGGGCACGAGCTATAAATATCCTAATAACAAGGGTCACAGTAATATGTGAATTTCCCTTATATAGAGTAAAAACAACAAAAGCGCTAAATTACAAAGTAGAATACTTTGATGATAACGGACTATGAGTTTGTGTTGATTATTAGTAATTTCCAAACAGTGATGAGAGAATTTCGTACTAACCAGCACTCTTTCAATGTAGAATAAAAAATTAATTAAAAATTAATTCTCGTATTCTATTTCTGTTGAAAATTGGTTAAATAGTTGATATTCTTCTCAATTAGTATCCACTAGGCTTTTGCAAAAGTACAAAAACCAAATACTTAAATACATTCTCTTTTTTTCGTGTATTTGTTTTATTATACCCTCTCTTTACTATACCTTCTTCTGTTCTGTATTATAAGAAACAAACACAATAAATACTGTTTCTGTACGAAATAAATACAGCAAGTATTAAAGCATGTAAGAACTAAGCATAATAAGAACCAAGCACATTAAGTAAAGACAAGCACTACTTAAACTATTTACTAAAATACTTAAGTATTTTTGTAAGTTTTATTTGGTTTGTATGAAACCGTTGGTGTACTTATAGAATATTATACTTATAGAATATTTAAAAACAGAATTACCCAACAAACCAAAACGATTTAGAAATCCCTTGTAACAAGGGCTGCCTTCCTAAACGTCTTTATGCAACGTCAAAGCAGTGTTAAAATCAAGCAATTTTATTTTACAGCTCTGTAAAGGCCCAACTATAATGTGCTTAATGTAACTTAAGCAAATGTGCGAATAGACACAATCAAATGTATACAACTATAATGTACTTAAGACACTTTTCGTCAAGTTTTGTCAAGTGTAATTTGCTTAAGGAAAGTGCGGTCAATTTCGCTCTTCCTTAAGCAAATGACACATCAGCTGTATTATAAAAATTTTCCAATATAAGTACATAATAGATACATATAATTGTTTACAATTAAAAGATGCAACCACTGTTACTTTTTTTAGTACTTTTTCATTTTAGTTTTCGCTTACTTTATAAATTAATAAAAGATAAACATGGATTTACTTGTTTATGGTAATATATTTATAACTTTTACAAATTAAATGGGATTTCCTAAAAAATATTAAATTTTAAAGAAATAAAAACGAAAATAGTTTTTGCAAAAGTACAAATGTTTGCAACTAAGTGTAGAAAGTGTAAGCTCAATAAGTACAATATAGCCACCTAAAAGTCTTCAGTAATTTACTTAAGCATTTGACATGCTTTCCGTTGAATTTTGACACTATCTTAAGTTACATTAAGCACATTATAGTTGGGCCTTTAATCAAATACATTATCATTACAAACACTTCTTTGCTTTGCATACTTAAAATTACAATGAAACCGAGACAAATTATTTTTAAAACTTTTGGAAAACACTCCACGAGCAATATAATTAATAGCTTTTTTATTTTAAAACGAAATCATCTTGCACCTATCCTTTTCCACCATTGTTGTTTGTAAAAAACATACACGATTTTCATAGTGCGCTAGTTGCGTTTATTTGCATATCAGATGCGAAACAGATGAGTTTAGGAATGCCATACTTTGTCAGAGTTTACGCAGTTGCGATTGGGAATACCTGACATTGTTGCACTGCAAAGCAATATGCGTTTAGGAATGCAGCCATGCTTACCAACATAAGTTCTAAGCTTAAAAAAGTGTTGTGAATACTATTGTAAAAATTTTATTAACAATTTTTTATTAATGAACAGCGCCCCTTTAGATAATATTGCTTATCTAATAAGCTTAGAGAAAAATAGATAAGTAATAATGGGTCACTAAAATAAACTTAGATTCCTAACAATTTTGTAAGCTTAGATAAAAAATAATTTTCATCAGGATTTGTCATTTGGTTTATTTAAAAATAACATAATTACAATAGACATATATAATTTACTTTTCTTTATTTAATTAAGTAAATTTATTCTTGTGTTACAAACTTGTTTCATGCGGTATTTTTTTTAACTTTTTGGCGAACTTAAGTTCGTTTTCTCCTACTCCAATTGGATTTAAAACATCTGAAAAATTTTAAAAGGAAATGGTTATGCCATTTGATATGCATATTTTATGAAAAACATACCTTATTTCTATAGCTCCATTTGCACTCAGGCTACGCACACTCTTTTTCTTTTTTAAATAACTTTTCAACTATTTGCTCTTTCCGGTAAGAAAACAACAAACAAAAAACTATAGCATGAATCATTTGCGAATATATGTGTTAAATTGTTATATAAACAAGTAAGTGTATAAAAATTGTAAAGTATTTGAAAACTGCATTTTGTATTTAAAAAGTTTATAAATATCATGCTTATTAAAAGTTGTAGTAAATCTGTTAAAGTTTATTATACGAGTTACATTTTGCTTATGAAATGATTTGCTGGGGAGTATATATAAAATAAATAATTTATGAAAAATTAATAGCTGTTTACAACACAGTGATGAGCATTAAAAATTTTCAAATTGTTACTGTTGTGAAGAAAAAGTACCTAAGATATATAAATGGCATAAAAATTTACATATATGTATGTATGTATATATGAAATATTTTGCATATTAAACTTTTGAGACAAATATTACATTTTCGTTTACCATTAAGTTGCTAGCGAATGCGCAACTTTAAACTCGCCTTCTGCATAACTACTTTTTTTGAGTTATGACTCTATTGCAGCAAAGGCTCGATATGTGCATACATAAAAAATGTTTTTGCAGCCCTTGAATTATTTATTGGTTTATTTTATACATCTAAGCATGTACATATATATACATATATGTACATACATATGTTTATGCAGTTACATGTATATGTACACATATTATTTTCAGTTTTTCAATCATAGTTTACAGATATCATTATAAAATAGTACTGTAGTGTACCCATGTCGCCATACAATATGCACAATGTATACATACCAACTTCAACAAAGTAGTGCAACCAACAAACAATAAACGCTTGGGTTACACATGTTGAAGTGGGTCAAAAGAATATTGTTTGCTTGCATTATTGTTGGCACATGTAAATTTAAGATGTAATATAATATTTGATAATTGTAACTTTAATTTCTATTTTCTTTTATTTATGAATTTGTAAAATATTGAGTGATTTCTGAATCAAAGACTTTTTAGTATATAAGCTAGAACAAATTGTAAATAAAATCAGATTATTACAAGCAACTGAATTCGGCACTTGTTTGCCTTTTGTATTTGTTTTAATCTCCATTAATTCGGCAGTTCCTTTGAACGCCTTACAAATCAGCTGAAACCCTGACAGCTACTAAAAATAACCAAGGGCTATAGGGAAAGATTTAAACACTACACATTTCATAAGACAAACACGACACATTTCATGGCGATCCTGCCAGGAGGACCAACCATACAAAAAAAATTTTATTATCAAAAATTTTTATGATCCTGCAAAAATCTTACAATCCTACGGACTTCGAACTGATCCTGCCGACACCACATAAAGATGATTTATTTACAATGTGTATTTACAATTCAAAAAGTAGAAGAGAAGAAAACCCAAAACGGACACAGTCGTAAAATTGTTTAAAAGTATTGTTTGATTAAAAATAAATTGTCCAGAATAAAGAATCCAGAAATTAAAAATTTGCTAGTAATAGAAAGTACCAATCATGACTCGTGGAAATCAACGTGACTTAGCCTGTCAAAAGAACACCAAAAATTTGGCTGAACAAAGCACTGACAATCTAAAACGACGTAAACACGTTTGGGTTTGGTTTATAAAAATCGCAAATGTAAGATGTTCTCTAGTTTCAATATTTTAAGTTTTGCTTAAATAATTTACAATTATACATACATACAAACTTAACTTAAAACAGCATTAAAATAATATAAAAATCAACAAAAAAAAGCAAGCACAACAAATAATATGAATGAATTGCAAAAAAAAAAGAAAAAAATATACAAAAGAAATTGAATTATAAATACATACATACGTTAATTCTACTTACAAATTAATTAATTGAATATATAAAAACAAATGGGAATTTAATGAAAGAATGAATATTTAAATGAAAACCTCTTGAATATTATTATATATGTATATGTAGTTTAAAATATAAATTAATTATACATAAATGTATACATTTTTATTTATTTCTTAACATTTTTTTAACTTACACACAAATACACACAACTTCCAACATTCATGTACATATACTCTTTACTTAACCATCAACAAACCAAGTCTTCTTATTAAATAAATCAGGTTAAGATATTAGAAGATATTATTAATTGAAATCATACAACCATTAATATTAAATCTAAATGGAGACAACGTAATTGTTAATAATGAATTGAAACTAGGTGTATTTTTGAGTAATTCAATAGCTCAAAAAAAAAAAAAGCGGCATGACACACTTAAAAATTTTAAACACAACGAACGATTAAGTAACTTTACAGGGCATTAAAATTCAAACTGAATCTCTAAAAAAACTATGACATATTTAATTACACAAATGGAAACAATGACGAACGTTTTAAACAAATTCTAAATGACTTGCAATTAAATAATACTGATGAATATGCAAAATCAGAATTAATAAACATATTCAGAAGATATCAAAATGTATTTCATTTAGAGAGTGGGAAATTAACTGTAAACAATTTTTATAAACAAAACATAGCAGCTTCAGATAACACTCCGGTGTATATAAAAAACTACAGACTACCCCACTCGCACACGGACATAATAAATGAACAAGTACATAAAATGTTACATGACGATATAATAGAACCATCAATTAGCCCCTACAATGCTCCACTTCTTTTGGTACCCAAAAAGAATACAGAAGACAAACGAAAATGGAGACTTGTAGTAGACTTTAGAAAGTTAAATGACAAGAATTAGATTAGATTTAAGCGATTATGACTTCACGATAATTTATAAGAAAGGAAAAATTAACACTAATGCGGACGCATTATCAAGAATAGAAATAAACTCAGACATACTAAAACAAATGATACCGTTGGAAAATGATGAAAAAGAAAAGAGAATTCTAATAAGCACAAGGGCAATGACAAAGAGAAGTGAAAAAGAGGCAAATAAAGTTACAAAAAACGAGGCAAATAAAGTTGATGATAATAAAAAAATAGATAAAGCGCACGCGAATAGGAATAACATGGGAAGATGTATCTCTCAGGAGTCTGATCAACTTCTAATATGGGAATGCACATCCATAAATGACGTCAAGAATATGAAGAAATTACAGTTTAATAAATTTGAAAATACAGAGGAAGTCGACATAACAATTGAAAATAATACTGTACACATAGGACGTGACGATAATTCATCGAAACAAGATTCGATTATGAAGAAATCACGTACCCAAAAGAGTAATTATATGAATGAGGGAAGTAACGATAATTCATCAAAACAAGATTTGATTATGAAGAAGTTACATTCCAAGAATAAAGATAATATGCATGCAAGATTCAGCGATAACTCAGCGAAACTAGATTCGATTCTGAGGAAACTGTTATCCAAAATGAGTAAAGAAAATATTAAAGAATTAGCGCTAGCAAAAAATGATATGATACTTAAAATATATACAATCAAGGATTTAAAAGAAGCATATGCAAGGATAAGAATAAACAACAAAAGACCTCAACTAAAAATATTAATATATAACGCCCCAACAAGAATAACAGATGACATACTGAAATATAAACTCATCGATGAATTCCACAATGCCACACACGCAGGCCACTTAGGAATAAGAAAAACCATTATTAAATTAAAACAGCGGTACATTTGGAAAAACATGAATAAGATGGTAAAGCAATTCGTAAAATACTGTGACAAATGTAACATAAACAAACAAACCAAACACATTAAAGAACCACTTACATTAACGGACACCCCAAGCAACAGTTTTGAGATAATATCAATTGATACTGTAGGACCTCTTCGTATTTCAAACGGATACCGATACATATTGACAATGCAATGCGAACTAACGAAATTCGTTATTGCTCACCCAATGTCAACAAAAGACGCACTTACAACTGCATAAACACTAGTAGAACAATTAATTTTGAAATACGGTAAATTTAAAGTGCTCAAATCAGACAACGGGACAGAATTTAAAAACGAACTAATGCGCAACATATGTTCGTAGAAAGAAATCACAGGGTTCTCAATGAATTCTTGCTTACATCAGCAAACGATTACAAATGGGATAAGTGGATAAATTACTTTACTTTTGCCTACAACACGGCACCACACATAGACACTGGTTACACACCATTTGAATTGGTATATGGTAGATTGCCATGCCTACCATCAGAATTTTATGACACAGAAAATAACAAAATATACAATTATGATGACTATGCAAAAGAGCTGAAACAAAGATTAAAATATTCTTTGAATAGAGCTAAGGAACTTACAGATAAAACAAAAGAGAAAAGAATCATAGAAAATAGATATAGTAATAGTTTAAATCTAAAAATAGGAGATTTAGTTTAAATAAAAGTAGAAAATAGGAAAAAGAATCAAAGCCCGTACAAAGGCCCATATAAAATAATTAGACATAACGGTGTAAATACTATAATAAACTACCACGGAATTGAAAAAGAATTCCATAATAATCAATTAAAACCATATATAGGCTTTAGAAACAATAATTAAGTACACAATAAACACTAAAAATTATAAGAATACTATTGTAAAAATTATAAAAATATTAAATACTACATTAAGAATTATGTAAATTATAACTATATTAAGAATTACTTTGTAAAACTATGCTATAGACGAACAGCTGACACATTACGGTACTGATGCGCTCGGCTAACGGAGCCTTAAGTTTAGCCAATGCTAAACATAATTTTTAGTTACAGAGGTTGATTTTTGTTGTTTTATATCTCTCGTGTACGGCTGATAGAAAGAGTGTCCCTCCTCCTAAGCCGGGTGAGGCCTCAATACTCTAAAATATTGCGCACAAGTGGGTTTGGGTGCAACTCAAGTTTTTTAATGTATATTTTCGCGTGTTTCGAAAATACTGTCTTTACGAACGGAACGTCTAGATCTTTATGAATTCTATGGTTTCTGACATACCAGGGGGCTGCAGTTATTGTACGTAGAATTTTATTTTGTGGCCTTTAAATTTTTTCTACATTCGATGCTGAGGCAGTGCCCCATAGCTGGATTCCATAGGACCATATTGGTTTCAGGATCGCGTTGTATAGTAGAAGTTTACAGTCTAGCCTCAGTATAGAATTTCTTCCCATAAGCCAATTCATTTGGGCTGCTTTTAATTTCATTTGCATCAACTTTGCGTCTATATGCGATTTCCATTTAAACGGCGATCAAGGTGAACGCCTAGATATATGACTACAGTATGTTGCGGAATAGTCTCGGTGTTGACTTGTATAGGCGGGCATGTTTCCCTTCGCAACGTAAAAGTGACGTATACACATTTCTGCTAGTTAACTTTTATACGCCATTGTTTGAGCCATTTTTCCAATTTGGATATATACCCTTGTAAGTTGATGGAAGCTTCTACTGGATTTTCATGGACGCTTAAAAAAGCTGTATCATCAGCAAATGTTGATGTATGAATGTTATTGCTTAACGGTAAGTCAAAGGCATAAATTAAATAAAGTAAGGGACCGAAGATGCTGCCTTGGGGAACTCCGGCTTTGATCGACTGCGGAGGGCTTAAAAAATTGCCTCCCCTAACTACAAATTTTCGTTCCTCTAGATAGCTTTTTAAAAGCTTGACGATGTTTGCGGGGAGATTTCGTGTTAATTTGTGGATAAGACCTTCGTGCCATACTTTATCGAAAGCTTGAGAAACATCTATAAAGAGCGCAGAGCAATATTTCTTTTTTTCAAAGGTGTCTCTAACTACGTTCACAAGTCTGTGAGTTTGTTCAATAGTGCTATGTTGTCTGCGGAAACCAAATTGATGATGAGGAATGCATCCACTTCTAGTCACTATAGGCATCAGCTTGCTCATATACAGCTTTTCAAATAGTTTTGAAATGTTGGGCAATAAGCTAATAGGCCGATAGGATTCAACCTTCGTATGATCCTTGCCGGGCTTTGGTATCATAATAATCATCGAAACCTTCCATTCTGCAGGATAGTATTGCAGCTGTAGAATACTATTAAAAATGAAGAGTATAACTCTTTTTGCAATATAAGGCAGTTGTTGAAGCATTTTGTTGCTTATTTTGTCGACACCTGGGGCTTTTCTGGTGTTAAGACCAGTAATAGTATTTTCAATCTCCGTCATGTTAAATCTCATCGGTATTTCTGGTAAAGAGACGACTGGTGGCAGGTCAACATCATCAGCAGAAATATTCGGGGTAAATACTTTTTCTAGGTACTTAACAAATAGATCACCTTTTTCAGCATCAGTTCTTGCCCAATCACCATTAGAGGCTCGTAATGGTGGTTTGCAAATTACTGGCCTTTTAAGTCCTCTAGCTGCACGCCACAGCGAATAATCTGTTGATGGTGTTGCAGAAATTTTTGCAGCGAAGCTGTTTGTTGTAATTGTAAAACTTTTCTTAGCTGTTTGGTACACTCCTAAAGCCTTAATTTTAGCTGAGGCGATCTGTAACGTTGCCATTCTCGTCGAGCTCTCCGTTTTCCAGTCAATAGCCTTTCTATATCTGCACAAAAAATATTGTTAAATCTCGCTTGTTGATTTGGTTGAATTGAAGAAGCATTAAGAGCAGCTTGTTTAGCATGTGCTTCAAACAACCTAATAGAATTTTCTATGTCAGCAGGTGTTCTCAATGGCATATTTTCCGTGCAATGAGCACTCAAATATTTTTTGTATTTCCGCCAGTTAATACGTGCAGGGGTCAGCGGTAAACCACATGTTGTGTGTGAGTAAATAGTGACAATTGTAGGCGAGTGGTCTGAAGATAAGTCCAAAAATGCTTCAACTTCAACCATCTCAATGGGCACGCTGTCTAACATTTCAAAACTATTTGAAAAGCTGTATATGAGCAAGCTGATGCCTACAGTGACTAGTAATGGATGTATTCCAGATCATCAATTCGGTTTTTGCAGACAACATAACACAATTGAACAAGCTCACAGACTAGTGAATGTCGTTAGAGACACTTTTGAAAAAAGGAAATAGTGCTCTGCGCTCTTTATTGATGTCTCACAAGCTTTCGATAAAGTATGGCACGAAGGTCTTTTCAACAAATTAACAAAAAATCTACCAGCAAACATCGTAAAACTTTTAAAAAGCTATTTAATGGAACGTAAATTTGTAGTTAGGGAAGGAAATTTTTTAAGCCCTCCGCAGTCGATTGAAGCCGGAGTCCCTCAAGGCAGTATCTTCGGACCCTTACTTTATTTAATATATGCCTCTGACTTACCGTTAAGCAGTAACATTCATACATCAACATTTGCGGATGATACAGCCTTTCTAAGCGTTCACGAAAATCCTGTAGAAGCTTCCCGCAACTTACAAGAATATATATCCAAACTGGAAAAATGGCTCAAACAATGGCGTATTAAAGTTAACGAGCAGAAATGTGCACACGTCACTTTTACGTTGCGCAGGGAAACATGCCCGCCTATAAAAATTAACACCGAGACTATACCACAACACACTGTAGTCAAATATCCAGGCGTTCATCTTGATCGTCGTTTAACATGGAAATGGCATATAGACGCAAAGTTAACACAAATGAAACTAAAAGCAGCCCAAATGAATTGGCTTATTGGAAGAAACTCTACACTAAGCCTTGACTGTAAACTTCTCTTATACAACGCGATCCTGAAACCAATATGGTCCTATGGAATCCAGTTATGGGGCACTGCCTCAGCGTCGAATGTAGAAAGAATTCAAAGGCGACAGAATAAAATCCTACGTACAATAACAGCAGCCCCCTGGTATGTCAGAAACCATCTAATTCATAAAGACCTAGACGTTCCGTTAGTGAAGACAGTATTTTTAAAACACGCGAAAAAATATATAAAAAAAACTTGAGTTGCACCCAAATCCACTTGCGCGCAATATTTTAAATTGAAAAGGCCACACCCGGCTGAAAAGAAGGGATACTCTTTTTCTCAGCCGTTCACGAGAGATGTAAAACAACAAAAATTAACCGTTGAAAATAAACATTTTGTTTAGCATTGGCTAAACTTATATTAAATATTTTTTAGATTTAAGATTTGAGAAACTTATTGATAATTCAATTTAAATAATTAAAGATTCAATAAACAATAAAATTATCAAAAAAAAAGAAAAAAAAAAGAGAGTAAATGTATTTACTGTTTGTATTATGATCTCTATCGAGGCTTCAATATGTTATGAGTCGTTTTCCCCCAACCAACAGAAATATCAGCAGCAGCGAAACATACGCTGCATACACATACTGACGTTGAGTTATTTTCCCTCAACCAACAAAAATACCAACGGCAGCAAAATACCGCTGCATGCATTACGACATCAAATACAAAGGGCTTACGAGATTGCCAAAGAAAATCAAGAAAAAGCTAAGGCTAGGGCAAAGAAGCAGTACGGTAAATAAGGAGAACGGGCACACTATAGAAGAAAATACTGCGAAAGATAATAAATTAAACAAAAAAAAGGAGGAAAAAAGTCAAGAGATGGTACGAAATATAGAAGATAGTACTGAATCACCGGGCAATGTGGACACAGTTTTTATTACGCTACCCTGCTAAGGAGCTAGGGAGCGTTCAATATCATATCAAGAGAACGGGCAAACTTTGGAAGTAAAAGCAGAAAAAGACAAAGGATTAAAACATAAATATGAAGAGAAACAAAGTGAAGAGATAATGCCAAATATAAATAATAGTACTGAATCACCGAGCAATGTGGACACAGTTTTTATTACGCTACCCTGCCAAGGAGCTAGGGAGCGACAATTGGTCTTACTTGTATATACGGGAGCAGTTACTAAAGTGCCGGTTAATATCATTTCGAGAGATAAAACTGTGGTTGTACAAAAACAGGAGATTTCCCCTGGAGTTTATGTTGGAAATACTGTGGTCAACATTAAAAATGGAGGCACAGCAGTACCCATACTGAACGCAACCGAGAAAGATATCCCATGGAGGAAGGAAATCCAGTCGAGATTTTCAAATTTCAATCATTACACACAGTATGGAGGGACAGATCAAAGCACATTATCGTTGTCAAATAAGGGAGAAAGAATAAGACGTCTAAAAAGCTACATTATGACGGATATGAATTGAAAAAATAGAAGAAGGAAAAACTGACTACAAATCGACGCTAAAAGTAACGCGGATACCATGCCTATCATGGTCGTAAGGTCTTCAATGGCCGAAATAGAAAAAGAAATACATATTTATACAGGTCTAAATTAAGGAATAACGAACTTAACATGGCGTAGGGAATTTTTTTTTTTATTTATCCCTCGTTTGTAATTTCCAATTACTTTCATAGGTTGGCGTCAAGGATCTGAAAGAAGCAAAATAATTAGTAAAAGGGAAAGGTTAAAAAAAGGATGGAACGCTACTTACACGGTATCACCTTCTAATCGACCAACGGATACTTTTCTAAAAATAAAATTAAGCAGACAGATTAGTTAGAAGCCGCAACAGATTTACGAAAACGTATTAAAATAACAATAAATAAGAGACGTATAAATTTTTTTTTTAATAATATTTAAATTCTAGAAATTTTCCGAGCAATGAAAGTTTTTAAAAATATTCTTCAAAAATGAAACTAAAGAATATCCAAATGAATTTCACTACAGATTATTTTGTGTTGAAAGCACGAATTACACTCACTGTCTTGCGGGACATAAAGAAAAATTGGAAACCTAATAAGCAAATGAGAAAGGACATAGTGGTGCAAGGAAGGGCTTACCGAATTGTGGTAAACAGGAATGGAGAGGAAGTTCTAAGGGCGATATAATTCGAAATCACGTCCGATTACTTATTTATATTTTATTTTTGTTTTCTTCTCCCCAAATAAAATCATTTTGTTGGACCATAACACTGAGGATTTTTATAGGAAAAAGCAGTAAATAAATTCAAGAAAAACTTTAAAAAGAAAAAGAACAATATTTTGAAATTAAAATATTTTAAAGTATAAATCAAAACGAAACACCAAATTAAAAGGAAACCGAGAGAAACCAAAAACTAAAAACAGCAACCACATAAACAGCATAATTAAAGCAAAAATTTAGTAGCAGAACCTATAGTCAATTACACACTAGTTTTTAGCTCGAAGTTCAACAGATTCTACACCAATTTAATGAAACATATCGGAAAGATTAATTTAATAACAAATTTAAAAAAAGAAAAAAAAACCGATATAATTTAAAAGAACGAGTTAATGCAGACATTCAAATTACCTGTATTACTGCGTTTTTTTTATTGGATATTTTTTTTTGCTTCTAGACGACCGGCTGCTGGTGTTGGTTGATTTGCAGCTGGTGAAAAGGCCTTTTGGGTGGAAGTGTTCTTATCGTTTTCTGTTGAAACCATTGTGCGGAAGAAACATGTTGTACACTTCACTTGTGTATAATTAAACTCAATATTTTGCTTAGGTTTATCCAAAAACTATTTCTTTTTAGTGCCCATGGATTTTGTTTTTTTTTTCAATTTATTGAAAACTTTTTGTCACTTCATGAAACATTTTTTTTTTTTCTCTTCTCAGTTTGTAATTGTATAAAGTTTTTACAAAACACGCACTTAATTTTAATTAAACTTTCCACAATATCTTCACTTGTAACCGCACCGTTTCATTTCGTTTTCAAGACTGCACGATGAGATTTAATTTTTAAATTTGTGCATTAGTGCAGTTTTAATGTTATCCAAAACTATTGTATGAAATATACTAGAACTCAAATACATGAACAAAAGCGACCCAATTGGCATAGACATCCAATTGAGTAAAAAATTAAAACGATATAAAATATGTATAGTCAAATATACATACACATTTATAGCGATAATCGCTCAATTATTGAGCCCAATAGTTCTTACAAAGTTGTAATTGATTCATGGCGCAATGAATACAAAATTGTTATAAGTATTGCATAAAACTTGAAATGCAAAACTGTTCACAATTATGTCCAGTGACGAAAATTGTCGGCCATTTATGCATCAACAATGACAACGGTTAACGAAATCAATTAAGTTTAGGTTTAATTTATAAATTTGAAACAAGGAATTGAACTCAAATTAAAATCCAAAAATTTCCAACCGGGTTATTTGGTTCGTTTTTTTTGCACGAGTACTTGGTTATGAAACATGATTCCACAGCAAAATTTTGCCAGACAATTTCACGGCCAATGACAACTAAATCAAACTCCATAGTTTAATGTACGTATGTGCATATGTATATGTACGTATATGTGTGCATATGGATATGCAAACAGTAACAATAATAAAACTTTTCGGATTTTTTTTCTGTTTGTTGTTGATTCGAAAATAATTATACGCATATGTATAATTTTTCTTTCAGATCAACGGAAACAACAAAAGTATTAAATTTCTTTCGCTAACGAAATACTAACAAATGCAACTGAACTCACTTTTTAATAAAAAAAAAAGTGCTTTAATCAGTTGAAATTTTGTAAATTTTTTCCTACTCATTTTTGCAACGTTTTAAAATGTTTTTAAAAATTTTCAATTTGGTGTAAAAGTTATTTCAAGGTTAAGATAATAAATAAAGCCAATGTTAAAAAAAAATTTTTTTTAACATATAAAACAAAGAATTTGTCACACATACATACAATGTAATATTAAGTAAAAATTAAGGTCATACTCATACACAATACACTTATAGAAAATTCATATAATTTTGAAAATAACTTGAATCGAAAAAGATTACACTAACATTTTTACAATCTCTATCTGTAGGCAGAAGATCTTATTTTTCTATTATTTAGTACTTACGTTATTAAAAAAAATATCTTACTTAATTTTTTTTAAGAGAAAACTGCCACATAAAAATAAAGTTAATAACTTTTTTTAAATTCCTGTAAATGTTGTCCTGTAAATTAACAGTCAAGACTTGTATTAAGGCCGAAAATTTTTTTAAAGAGAAAATAAAATACCTATGTATGTACAATCGTAAAAGTAGATTAAGAAAAATTGGATTTATATTAAATTTATGAAAAATGTTAAACAAAATATGATTTATTATTTTAGGCATACATACAATTTAAAGTTGAAAATTATAAGAATTATAATTTTAACACAACTCTTCTCAACTAGTAATAAGTAATTGAGAGAAATATATACAAAAATAAAAAACCAACCAAATAATGATACAAACTTAACTTATAAAACTTAGAAACAAATAAGACATATTTGAAAATTAAAATTTTTGATCAAAATAAGTAGAATTAAGAAACGCAATAAGCAAATATATGTAAAAAAAAAATTTTTTTAAATCATATAAATAAAATCCTGTAACTGGTTGAGTATAACAAATCCAAAATATTCAATATAATAATAATCAGAAATAATAGTAATAAAAAAAAATTGTAAGAAAAGAAATTTTTATATACATAAGTATATTTAAGAGAAAATTGTTAGTTATAAGATTAAAAATATTAACCCGTGTTTTAAAATCAATCAATAATCATCATCCCGTTAACAATGAAGAATCCAACAATCATGAACAGCAGCCTATATCTATCAACCTCACACAACCGCAAAACCTATATACGATACCACAACACATATATAGACGGAATGACCAGTTCCGTTGGACAGGGGGAATCAATACAACGCCAATGACAACTACAAAGTCAATAACAACCGCAGTAGTTCACAAGCAATATCATATTTTTTCCTTGGTGACGCAGCAAACGTACCAAGTCGACAGACACTTAGCAGTCACCAACTAATGGTAATCTGCGAATCTTCAGGCAATCGAGGCTCCGGAGATCATTACATATTACTCCGAGAGCTGCCAAAGCTGTATCGCCAAGGTAGTCGGATGCATACACACATCTATTTTGACTTGATTCCAGAAGGATGGCTATCAAACATCCTAAAGCTAAGATCCCACTATCGGCGCAATGCACCAATTTTCGTCGCAATTCATGTGCCGATAGTGTGACCGCACACAATTTTTCAAAATGCGACAATCTGCGCCGAAATTGTGCTGAGTATGGACAATGAAAATCAACCTTGATGCGCCGATAATGTGAACCCACTATTGCACAATGTTAAGCAATCAATTTGTAAAAAATGCGCCGATTTTTGTCGGCCACTCGTGCGCCGATCAATGTCGACAATCAGTGCCGATACACGGGCTGGAAAGACGAATTTTGAAATTGCACCACCTTGTAAAACTATTTTTTTTAAGCTTAGTTGTACCAAAATTAATTTTTTATTATCTTTTATGCATTTTAATTTTATTTATTTGTTGTGGGTTAGCAAATCTACATATATGCAAAAAATTAATAAAAATTTTAAAAACAAATTCTTGAGTATTTGCTCGAATAAATGTTATATTTTTTTCATATATTTTTAAAAAATTGTTATGGGTTAGGTAATCTATGTATATGCATTTCGTTGTTAGCTTAATACCAACTCATCAGTAGATATTTTTTATTCATGTTTAAAAAGTTCCAAAACTCATCTTCTCATACATAAACTCGCAATAATAAGTTTGTGAATTACTAAAGCATACGCAAAAAAACTTTAAAAACATCACACAAATAATTTTTTTTCATTCGATATAAATCTGTTTACTTTTCTTATAACTTTTATACACTTACACAACCTTTTGTTGGCAATAAAAGTTTTTATTAGGCAAAATAAAAACAAACTTCCCTTTTACAAAATATAACCTTTTACTCAAGTATTTATGTATGTTTTTAGTAAAGATCAACTGATGAGTTGATATTTAACTACCAACGAAATGCACATATGTAAATTAGCTAACCCATAACAAGTAATAATATTTTAAAAACATATATTCCTAAGTATTTGTGCGAATAAAATGTTATATTTTATATATATATGTATATACATATATATGTATATACATATACATATATATTAAAACATTTAATATAACATTTGTACTGTTGAACAGAAAAAAACGATTTTACCATCCCTGAAAACATCTGTTTACAAAATAACAAGAATAGAAGTACGTGCTGCGTAGTAGTAAATTCAATTAAAATTCATTAATTTTTTTATTATTATATTGTACATATTAATACTCCTATATTAATTATATACACAATATACATATACGGCCAAAGCAGTTTTCTCTTTTTCATTGTAATAAATGCCGAAAATTAAACTGTATCTGCCAACAAGCAAATAAACAAACGCATATACATATGTATGTACATATACATACATACTCGTACATACAATACATACATGATTTAATTTGCCCAATAATGCACGATAGTGTAATCGCATTGTACCGATTATTGTCGCAATTGAGATTTGTCCGATATGAGCCGAAAAATATTGTCGCAATATGCGACGATAATGGGACCGCCCAAAAATTAATTGTGCAATGTTTTTACATGTGTGCCGATATAGCACGATAAAAATTGTCCCAGATTGTGCTGTTTGCGCCGATAGTGGGATCCTAGCTTAAGACAGGATGTTTCTTGTCCGCAAGGGGGAGGGATGTTATGAGTCGTTTTCCCCCAACCAACAGAAATATCAGCAGCAGCGAAACATACGCTGCATACACATACTGACGTTGAGTTATTTTCCCTCAACCAACAAAAATACCAACGGCAGCAAAATACCGCTGCATGCATTACGACATCAAATACAAAGGGCTTACGAGATTGCAAAAGAAAATCAAGAAAAAGCTAAGGCTAGGGCAAAGAAGCAGTACGGTAAATAAGGAGAACGGGCACACTATAGAAGAAAATACTGCGAAAGATAATAAATTAAACAAAAAAAAGGAGGAAAAAAGTCAAGAGATGGTACGAAATATAGAAGATAGTACTGAATCACCGGGCAATGTGGACACAGTTTTTATTACGCTACCCTGCTAAGGAGCTAGGGAGCGTTTAATATCATATCAAGAGATAAAACCGTGGTTGTGCATAAATAGGCAAATCAAGAGAACGGGCAAACTTTGGAAGTAAAAGCAGAAAAAGACAAAGGATTAAAACATAAATATGAAGAGAAACAAAGTGAAGAGATAATGCCAAATATAAATAATAGTACTGAATCACCGAGCAATGTGGACACAGTTTTTATTACGCTACCCTGCCAAGGAGCTAGGGAGCGACAATTGGTCTTACTTGTATATACGGGAGCAGTTACTAAAGTGCCGGTTAATATCATTTCGAGAGATAAAACTGTGGTTGTACAAAAACAGGAGATTTCCCCTGGAGTTTATGTTGGAAATACTGTGGTCAACATTAAAAATGGAGGCACAGCAGTACCCATACTGAACGCAACCGAGAAAGATATCCCATGGAGGAAGGAAATCCAGTCGAGATTTTCAAATTTCAATCATTACACACAGTATGGAGGGACAGCTCAAAGAACATTATCGTTGTCAAATAAGGGAGAAAGAATAAGACGTCTAAAAAGCTACATTATGACGGAAATGAATTGAAAAAATAGAAGAAGGAAAAACTGACCACAAATCGACGCTAGAAGTAACGCGGATACCATGCCTATCATGGTCGTAAGGTCTTCAATGGCTGAAATAGAAAAAGAAATACATATTTAAGGAATAACGGAACTTAACATGCCGTAGGGAATTTTTTTTATTTATCCCTCGTTTGTAATTTCCAATTACTTTCATAGGTTGGCGTCAAGGATCTGAAAGAAGCAAAATAATTAGTAAAAGGGAAAGGTTAAAAAAAGGATGGAACGCTACTTACACGGTATCACCTTCTAATCGACCAACGGATACTTTTCTAAAAATAAAACTAAGCAGACAGATTAGTTAGAAGCCGCAACAGATTTACGAAAACGTATTAAAATAACAATAAATAAGAGACGTATAAAATTTTTTTTTAATAATATTTAAATTCTAGAAATTTTCCGAGCAATGAAAGTTTTTAAAAATATTCTTCAAAAATGAAACTAAAGAATATCCAAATGAATTTCACTACAGATTATTTTGTGTTGAAAGCACGAATTACACTCACTGTCTTGCGGGACATAAAGAAAAATTGGAAACCGAATAAGCAAATGAGAAAGGACATAGTGGTGCAAGGAAGGGCTTACCGAATTGTGGTAAACAGGAATGGAGAGGAAGTTCTAAGGGCGATATAATTCGAAATCACGTCCGATTACTTATTTATATTTTATTTTTGTTTTCTTCTCCCCAAATAAAATCATGTTGTTGGACCATAACACTGAGGATTTTTATAGGAAAAAGCAGTAAATAAATTCAAGAAAAACTTTAAAAAGAAAAAGAACAATATTTTGAAATTAAAATATTTTAAAGTATAAATCAAAACGAAACACCAAATTAAAAGGAAACCGAGAGAAACCAAAAACTAAAAACAGCAACCACATAAACAGCATAATTAAAGCAAAAATTTAGTAGCAGAACCTATAGTCAATTACACACTAGTTTTTAGCTCGAAGTTCAACAGATTCTACACCAATTTAATTAAACATATCGGAAAGATTAATTTAATAACAAATTTAAAAAAAGAAAAAAAACCGATATAATTTAAAAGAACGAGTTAATGCAGACATTCAAATTACCTGTATTACTGCGTTTTTTTTATTGGATATTTTTTTTTGCTTCTAGACGACCGGCTGCTGGTGTTGGTTGATTTGCAGCTGGTGAAAAGGCCTTTTGGGTGGAAGTGTTCTTATCGTTTTCTGTTGAAACCATTGTGCGGAAGAAACATGTTGTACACTTCACTTGTGTATAATTAAACTCAATATTTTGCTTAGGTTTATCCAAAAACTATTTCTTTTTAGAGCCCATGGATTTTGTTTTTTTTTTCAATTTATTGAAAACTTTTTGTCACTTCATGACACAATTTTTTTTCTCTTCTCAGTTTGTAATTGTATAAAGTTTTTACAAAACACGCACTTAATTTTAATTAAACTTTCCACAATATCTTCACTTGTAACCGCACCGTTTCATTTCGTTTTCAAGACTGCACGATGAGATTTAATTTTTAAATTTGTGCATTAGTGCAGTTTTAATGTTATCCAAAATTATTGTATGAAATATACTAGAACTCAAATACATGAACATAAGCGACCCAATTGGCATAGACATCCAATTGAGTAAAAAATTAAAACGATATAAAATATGTATAGTAAAATATACATACACGTTTATAGCAATAATCGCTCAATTATTGAGCCCAATAGTTCTTACAAAGTTGTGGTTGATTCATGGCGCAATGAATACAAAATTGTTATAGGTATTGCATAAAACTTGAAATGCAAAACTGTTCACAATTATGTTCAGTGACGAAAATTGTCAGCCATTTATGCGTCAACAATGACACAGGTTAACGAAATCAATTAGGTATAGCTTTAATTTATAATTTGAAACAAGGAATTGAACTCAAATTAAAATCCAAAAATTTCCAACCGGGTTATTTGGTTCGTTTTTTTTGCATGAGTACTTGGTTATGAAACATGATTCCACAGCAAAATTTTGCCAGACAATTTCACGGCCAATGACAACTAAATCAAACTCCATAGTTTAATGTACGTATGTGCATATGTATATGTACGTATATGTGTGCATACGGATATGCAAACAGTAACAATAATAAAAAACTTTTCGGATTTTTTTTTCTGTTTGTTGTTGATTCGAAAATAATTATACGCATATGTATAATTTTTCTTTCAGATCAACGGAAACAACAAAAGTATTAAATTTCTTTAGCTAACGAAATACTAACAAATGCAACTGAACTCACTTTTTAATAAAAAAAAAGTGCTTTAATCAGTTGAAATTTTGTAAATTTTTTCCTACTCATTTTTGCAACGTTTTAAAATGTTTTTAAAAATTTTCAATTTGGTGTAAAAGTTATTTCAAGGTTAAGATAATAAATAAAGCCAATGTTAAAATTTTTTTTTTCAAATATCAAACAAAGAATTTGTCACACATACATACAATTTAATATTAAGTAAAAATTAAGGTCATACTCATACACAATACGCTTATAGAAAATTCATATAATTTTGAAAATAACTTGAATCGAAAAAGATTACACTAATATATTTACAATCTCTATCTGTAAGCAGAAGATCTTATTTTTCTATTATTTAGTACTTACGTTATTAAGAAAAATATCTTACTTAATTCTTTTTTGAAGAGAAAACTGCCACATAAAAAGAAAGTTAATAACTTTTTTGAATACCGGTAAATGTTGTCCTGTAAATTAACAGTCAAGACTTGTATTAAGGCCGAAAATTTTTTAATAGAGAAAATAAAATACCTATGTACAATCGTAAAAGTAGATTAAGAAAAATTGGATTTATATTAAATTTATGAAAATTGTTAAACAAAATATGATTTATTATTATTTAAAGTTGAAAATTATAAGAATTATATTTTTAACACAAATCTTCTCAACTAGTAATAAGTAATTGAGAGAAATATATACAAAAATAAAAAACCAAAAAAATAATGATACAAACTTAACTTATAAAAGTTAGAAATAAACAAACAAATGACAAATATTTGAAAATTAAAATTTTTGATCAAAATAAGTAGAATTAAAAAACGCAATAAGCAAATATATGTAAAATTTTTTTTTTAAATCATATAAATAAAATCCTGTAACTGGTTGAGTATAACAAATCCAAAATATTCAATATAATAATAATAAGAAATAATAATAATAAGAAAAAATTGTTAACAATATGTAAGAAAAGAAATTTTTATATAAGTATACGTAAGAAAAAATTGTTAGTTATAAGATTAAAAATATTAACCCGTGTTTTCAAATCAACCAATTATCATCATCCCGTTAACAATGAAGAATCCAACAATCATCAACAGCAGCCTATATCTATCAACCTCACACAACCGCAAAACCTATATACGATACCACAACACATATATAGACGGAATGACCAATTCCGTTGGACAGGGGGAATCAATACAACGCTAATGACAACTACAAAGTCAATAAGAACCGCAGTAGTTCACCAGCAATATCATATTTTTTCCTTGGTGACGCAGCAAACGTACCAAGTCGACAGACACTTAGCAGTAACCAACTAATGGTAAACTGCGAACCTTCAGGCAATCGAGGCTCGGGAGATCATTACTTATTACTCCGAGAGCTGCCAAAGCTGTATCGCCAAGGTATTCGGATGCATACACACATCTATTTTGACTTGATTCCAGAAGGATGGCTACGAAACATCCTAAGACAGGATGTTTCTTGTCCGCAAGGGGGGAGGGATGTTATGAGTCGTTTTCCCCCAACCAACAGAAATATCAGCAGCGAAACATACGCTGCATACACATACTGACGTTGAGTTATTTTCCCTCAACCAACAAAAATACCAACGGCAGCAAAATACCGCTGCATGCATTACTGACGTTATTACCAGTAATTTTCCTACAGACATATGTTGACGTTGCAATACCGCTGCATACATATATATGCCAGTAATTTTCCTACAGATATATGCTGACATTGCAATATCGTGAGAACCGCAATCGGCTGGAAGTTCCACGGGTATGAATATGCTGAATTTGCATACTAACACACTTAGCAATGACCACCCGGCGGCAGCGAACGTCAGAAGCATCGTTCAATCAGACTGCGAAATTGGGTATAAAAGCGGAGGGTGATTTGGTATGGAGGCTCGATTCTAATCAGTGAGTTCTAGTCGGTAGAGTCTTGACAGAAAGCAGTTCGGGATTATTCTTTAACACGTAACAAAAACCTAATCAAACACCAGCCTTAAAAAGTGGGTCCCTGTGAAGGCTAAATAATGTTTTAAAGTAGTATATATTTATGTGTATATATTTTATAAGTCAAAACCTGATCAAACACCAGCCTTAAAAAGGGGGTCCCTGTAAATGCTAAGTAACATTTTAAACATAACATGTGGTTAATAAATAAAAATAATAATAACTAAATAATAAAAATAATGTTTTAATTTAACCATAACAAATACGACTAAAATTATGCCCTGATTCTTCATTTACTGGTACAGTTTTTTGCGCCGGAATCTGGTTACTCTTTAATATATAATTTATATATCCTATTGTGAAAATTTAATGACGATCGGTCCAGTAGTTAAGACTGTATTACAATTTTTAATTTCCCTAAAAAGGGGCGTGGTCCCACCCACTTTTCTCCTGGTACGTATTCTAAATCATGCCAATACCATATGTACCAAATATCATCGACGAAGGTAAAAATAATGCCCAAAATATGGCGATCCTTCCAGAGTCACAGTAACATGCTGTAAAAATTTCTGGTAGATCGGTCCAAGGGTTTGGTTTTCCTAAAAAGGGGCGTGGTCCCACCCACTTTTCTCTTGGTACGTATTCCAAATTATGCCAATACCATATGTACCAAATATCATTAGGTAAAAAATGCGCAAAATATGGCGATTTAAATTTTTGGGTTATATGGGCGGTGCCACACCCCTTTGTCCAATCAAAACTTCAGATAGCCTATAATTCATCCGAGAGTTATAGTTAATAACTGAAAATTTCAGGAAGATCGGTTCAGAGGTTTATCCTCCTATAAGGAACAAACAAATAAACAAACACACATTCGGTTTTATATACATATAAAAGAGAAACGGTCCATGCATCACTTGAAAACAGCTTGGAATTTTCAGGACATGGTTTGTATAAAAAAAAGTTAGGAGAAAACTTTCGGGAAACTCGAAAAATTAAATTTTCTTTTCTTCAACTACATAACTTATACACAAACATAACTTGATAGCAACTTTTATTAAATTTGGATGTTAAAACAGTAAGGAAGATGTCAATTAATGTTTCAAATTAACAGCATTTTATAGGCAAAATAAAAGCAGATCATTACAGAAAAAGCTTGATTATGCTGATAATTGATTGTATACCCTAATCCGGATTATCAAATTATCCGTGTTGACGAATTAAAATTTTAAAACATTATTTTTGCATTAAAAATTCTTTTTAAACACATCGAAAAAGAGTAAAGTTTTGTGTAGTCAATATTTTTTTATATTATTATTATTACGAATAAACGTAATTATTATTCGAACTTATATTGATGTTCACATGAAAAGCAATATTATCAGGCTCAAGTTCAGTTTTATTGAATTAATGAAAATTCAAAATTACTAAGAGTTTTTTTATGTTGAAAAATATTATTATTTATATCCAATCAGTTTTTAGCAGAACGTATCAGTACTGATTTCAAGGCTGCTACACCTCTCTTCAGCGTTCAGTTGTCCATCTTTACAATTTTCGTAAAGTGGATACTAGGCTTTTGCACTAAGTACATTTAAATTCAAAAACATTAGCTTTTTTAAAAATTCTCAGAGTAAATCCAAGTACAAAAGGGGATCAAAGCAAGTAAATACAAAACGAAAAAACAAAACATTTATTCTCTTTATACGCTCAGAGTATTTGTATTTACTCATTCTTATTCACTATAAGTAGAGTAAAGTAAACATTTTTTTTGCTAATATTCTGTAAGTATTTTGCAAGCTTATTATTTTACCATATGGGTATTTTAAGCATTTTCTTGGTTTTTATTTTTATCATTAATTTAGCAGTTAATTTTATGCAATATACATATGTACATACCTATCTAAGTATATACAACTATTGATATGTTGATAATTTGATCTTAACATCAAATTAAATAAAAGAGAAATTTCATACAAACCAAATAAAACTTACAAAAATACTCGAGTATTTTAGTAAATAGTTTAAGTAGTGCTTGTCTTTACTTAATGTGCTTGGTTCTTATTATGCTTAGTTCTTACATGCTTTAATACTTGCTGAATTTATTTCGTACAGAAACAGTATTTGTTGTGTTTGTTTCTTATAATACAGAACAGAAGAAGGTATAGTAAAGAGAGGGTATAATAAAACAAATACACGAAAAAAAGAGAATGTATTTAAGTATTTGTTTTTTGTACTTTTGCAAAAGCCTAGTAGATACTAATTGAGAAGAATATCAACTATTTAACCAGTTTTCAACAGAAATAAAATACGAGAACTAATTTTTAATTCATTTTTTATTCTACATTGAAACAGTGCTGGTTAGTACGAAATTCTCTCATCACTGTTTGGAAATTACTAATAATGAACACAAACTCAGAGTCCGTAATCATCAAAGTATTCTACTTTGTAATTTATCGTTTTTATTGTTTTTACTCTATATTAAGGAAATTCACATATTACTGTGACCCTTGTTATTAGGGTATTTAAAGCTCGTGCACAAGAATTAATATTTTTTGATATTATTATTATTACGAATAAACGTAATTATTATTCGAACTTATATTGATGTACATATGAAAAGTTGTATTATCAGGCTCAAGTTCAGTTTTATTGAATTAATGAAAATTCAAAATTACTAAGAGTTTTTTATGTTGAAAAATATTATTATTTATATCCAATCAGTTTTTAGCAGAACGTATCAGTACTGATTTCAAGGCCGCTACACCTCTCTTCAGCGTTCAGTTGTCCATCTTTACAATTTTCGTAAAGTGGATACTAGGCTTTTGCACTAAGTACATTTAAATTCAAAAACATTTGCTTTTTTAAAAATTCTCAGAGTAAATCCAAGTACAAAAGTAAATACAAAACGAAAAAAAACAAACAAAACATTTATTCTCTTTATACGCTCAGAGTATTTGTATTTACTCATTCTTAAGGTAGAATTAGCCGAACGACCACGTCCCCTAACGAAACAGCTGATCCGTTTTACTATTTGAAAACAATGCAAATGCTTACCGAATTTAAATGTCACGTTGATGGAACGTCTCAATCTGTATAAAATAGAATTTCATTCGAACGTTACGTGACATTTGTAAGCCAGTGATGGGCTGTTATTTTGTTTTATACAAAGGGGGTATTTTCGCTCTTCTCTTTGGTACTTTTTTATAATTATATCTGTAAACTATGATTGAAAAACTGAAAATAATAAGTGTACATATACATGTAACTGCATAAACATATGATTGTACATATATGTATATATATATA
Source organism: Lypha dubia (assembly GCA_947311025.1). NCBI lineage: Eukaryota > Metazoa > Arthropoda > Insecta > Diptera > Tachinidae > Lypha > Lypha dubia. The sequence continues at coordinate 57,417,252 of OX371261.1, read as the reverse complement.
CATGCTTAGATGTATAAAATAAACCAATAAATAATTCAATGGCTGCAAAAACATTTTTTATGTATGCACATATCGAGCCTTTGCTGCAATAGAGTCATAACTCAAAAAAAGTAGTTATGCAGAAGGCGAGTTTAAAGTTGCGCATTCGCTAGCAACTTAACGGTAAACGAAAATTTAATATTTGTCTCAAAAGTTTAGTATGCAAAATATTTCATATATACATACATACATGTATGTACATTTTTATACCATTTATATATCTTAGGTACTTTTTCTTCACAACAGTAACAATTTGAAAATTTTTAATGCCCATCACTGTGTTGTAAACAGCTGTTTATTTTTCATAAATTATTTATTTATTTTATTTATACTACCCAGCAAACCATTTCATAAGCAAAATGAAACTCGTATAATAAACTTATAACAGATTTACTAGAACTTTTAATAAGCATGATATTTATAAACTTTTTATATATAAAATGCAGTTTTCAAATACTTTACAATTTTTGTACACTTAATTGTTTATATAACAATTTAACACATATATTCGCAAACGAGTCATGCCATAGTTTTGTGTTTTTTTTTTTTTTTTTTTAACGGAAAGAGTAAATAGTTCAAAAGTTATTTAAAAAAGAAAAAGAGTGTGCGTAGCCTGAGTGCAAATGGAGCTGTAGAAACAAAATATGTTTTTCATATAATATGCATATCAAATGGCATAACTATTTCCTTTTAAAATTTTTCAAAGCAAGGAAGTGTTTCTAATGATAATGTATTTGATTTACAGAGCTGTTAAATAAAATTGCTTGATTTTAACACTGCTTTGACGTTGCATAAAGACGTTTAGGGGGCAGCCCTTCTTACAAGGGATTTCTAAATCGTTTTGGTTTGTTGGGTAATTCTGTTTTGTTTATGTATAGTCAAACACGTTTTTAAATATTCTATAAGTACACCAACGGGCTAAGAGTACGGTGCAGTACGGGTACGGTAGAGCAGCGCTCGGCTAACGGAGCCTTTACTTATATTTATTTTTTTTTAGATTTAAGATTTGAAAAACTTATTGATGTTTCAATCTATTATTGAAGATTCAATAAATAATAAAACTACCACAAAAAAAAAAAATCTAGAAGGAAAATATAGAGGAGCACCACACACAGGTCATGTAATTTAAACTATAAAGTTTAAAGGATATATAAATACTTTTAATTTTATTATATAAGGAGGGGGTAGTGAAGCACACCGGGATAAACTAGTGTATGTATATATGTAGATAAGCAGGAGCACAGCTGGCCGTGTTTTTGTATACATACATATTTTCATTGCCTATTGTCAAAAATTTTTTATTTTCTTTCTACACAATTTTCTTTAAGTTGTGCTGAGCAGAAATGTAAAGGAATGATTAAAATTTGGTTTTTAATTCAAAATGATTTACAAAAAGTTTAATTGATTCCTCATGTCCTCATGAATTAAGAATTCTCGCATACATTCACATCACTAAAAAGATTAATTGAATTAAAGTTTTAATTTTTAATTCATTGTTTTTACTAGGATTAGGATCATCAGTACAAAACTCGGCTTAAATCTAGTTTAGTGACGCAGCTCCAAATGAAAAAAAAAATTACATATGGCGATAGAAAATCGAAAAATAAGACGAAAATTTCATGTGGTAACTTTCTCGGAAACGCATAGTTTTCGAGTTATTGGCTTCTGAAGTTTGTATATATATGTGCGATTTCCCTTTGCATTTCTCAACGTATAAGGCCAATTTTGGTATCATTTGAAAGCTTTTGAATAGATCTATATGAATTTACAGAATACAGAAGATTTTAGTGATATATAAAAAATTATTCTTTTTGGACCCAAGTGGGCTGGATTCTAATTTCCTAACTTATATTAAAATATAACAGATTATTGTGGATATCTGTCAAACTCTTCCTCCAGCGTACAATCTGATGTCATAAATATTTTATTTTCTATATCAGTGTTTTTGAGTACAAGGTGGAGAAAATCACTAAGCCCGGCCGAAGGCTGACTATGCAGAAAAATTATTCTTTATACCGCCGTGTCGGGATATACCATGGTGGAGAAAATCACTAAGCCCGGCCGAAGGCCGGCTATGCAGAAAAACTATTCTATATACCGCCGTGTCGGGATATACCATGATGGAGAAAATCATTTAGCCCGGTCAATGGCCGGCTATGCAGACAATCTAAAAAACTGCTTTGACACCTAAAGATTTTAAAATTTAAATAGAAAATTTGCAAATTCATATAGATCTAGTCAAAAGCTTTCAAATGATACCGAAATTGTCCTTATACGTTGAGAAATGCAAAGGGAAATAGCACAAACAAATAAAAACTTCAGAGGCCAATAACTCGAAAACTATGCGTTTCCGAGGAAGTTACCACATGAAATTTTCGTCTTATTTTTCGATATTCTATCGCCCTATGCAATTTTTTTTTCATTTGGAGCTGCGTCACTAAACTAGATTTGTTCCTAAAACTCTTGAATGTTTTAACAACACTTTCAAAAGCGTTTCTGATTCGTAGATTCTTTCAAAAATGAATCATTCCTTTACAGCTCTGCTACTGAGCTATTTTTGAAAAATTGTAAATTTATTTTACATAACAAAAAGCCCGTTGTTTTTTATTTTTTATGTTGTTGCCGCGATGCATATGTTTGATATTGATATAGTTTGATTCTTGTTTTCTTTGGTGTTCCGCAGACGAGTCTAATTATGCTGGCATAACATGAGAGTTTTTAGGCGAGAGGGGTAAGAGAGCGGTTTTTCGTTGGAACAATTTTTCAACCAGCCTCATACCCGCACAAGCAGCACAAAACTAATACATACACACTTACAAACATCAAATGAATACAAAAAACACTAACACACACAAAGCTGAGTACACGTATACATTTTATGCCAGATGAATTAACCTGAATTCACCCATTGTTTCCGAACAAAATTGTTGTCCGGACAAAATTTTTTGTTCTGAAACAATTTTGCAACACGATTCACTCATTTCGAACAATTTGTCTGGAAAATCAATGCTACCGTATGAAATACATGTGTTTTATTAATTTTGCAAGGTGGCAGTACAGTGACAGATGAATTTAATTTGGTGTTTTATTTGTCAAACGCACTTATTTTTTATTGTTTAATAAGAAAATTACATGTTAAAAAAAATTAATAAAATTCAGTTAGTTTTTTTACTAGCAATTGAGCTTTACTTTATTTTTATTTTTCTGGATATAAGTTACTATGTGCTTTTATTATACATACTTATAACATTATGTGGCAGCTCGCTTCAAGTTTGGCTGAGAAAATAAAATAGGTGGCAGCTTATTTCAACTTTGTCCGGACAAAATTTAAAATTAAACCAAAAAATGTTCCGAACAAATTTTGTTCTCTTTTTCTCTCACTCTCAAAAAAAATTTTGTCCGGACAAAAATTTTGTTCCGAAACAATCAGTGAATCCAGCTTTAGTCTCGTGTGTAAAAAAAAGAACAAAAATTGTGCGGCTTAAAAATTCATCTCGTGTGCGGAACCCCTTTTAATGTAAAAATGCTTGACATACTGTTAGGGTTCCCACCTTTTTTTTTTTTTTTTTCAATTAAAGTACATTGGTTGTTAAAGGTTAGGAAAAAAAGTACACAGTATAAAAATAAAGTACAATTTATTTTTCTTGATTGTTATACTTGAAAACGTATTTTTTTTGCTTTTCGCAAGTTTTATCAAATAATTATCATATTTAAATTAAAGTAAATAATTAATTCATTTTTTATGAGATTCAGAGACGCTTTGTTTCTTTCGTCTCGCCATTTGCTCTTCATTACAGAAAAAACTCTCTGTGAATGCTGACGTGGCAGGAATAGAAATTAAAAATGAAATTACTTTACACAAATTTGATAAATTATCATCAGTCTTATTAAATAATAGCTGCCATTTACTGTAGATAATTCCGCAAAACCTTCATAAATTTTGTTTAATGACGCAATTTCTCCATAAAGATCATCCATATTTATATAAAGTTTTTGCAGATTTAAATTTTCGTTTATGCTAACAGTAATATCAAATTCAACTTTGCTCTTTAAATTTTTATTGCTAATTGTAAATAACCAGTTTGTATTTTTAAAATCAACCCATTTATTCAGGTACCCTATTAAGGCTTTATCGATAAATAATAAAAAATTCATGTGAATTTCCCTGGTCAGTTCCGGTGCAGACAAAAGGTTAATTTTTTTGCTTGTTTCATATCCAAATATCCAAATTGCCATGACATAGTCTTAAGAAAGAATCGCCACTGTAAAAAAACGTCAACAAATGACTAATATAACCCTATTTTGAATTGTAGATAAATCAAATCATGCGAAATAAAGTATTTTGGTGTACTTTATTGTTTCTATAAAGTATAGAGTACAATTAATCAAAAAAACGTACAATACTTTATTATAAAGTACGGGTGGCAAGCCTACATACTGTATGTATATCAGTGATGGAAAAATGAAAAATTGAAATGGTACTGTCCGAAAACAAAAATACTACTTTTTTCAACATTGTGGTACTTTTTGTGAAACATATATTTTTATTCAAAATAAAATTAAAAATCCATTTTATAATAAAAATATATTAAATGAAGAAAACATGGCAGATTGGTTGGCATAATTTTTTAACCAGGTTCAACCCCGTATTAGCAGAACAAAACCAATACATGTACATTAAAACAAAAAATGTGTGCAAAATACACTAATAGACACATATATGTATATTTTTACAATTTTATGACAGATTATTTAGTCTCGTGTGTTTTCGAAAGAACAAAAGTTGTGCGATCTATAAATTAATCTCGTGTAAATTGGACCAATAACATTAAAGGGCACTATAAATTCGCCAAAATCACATCAAGCATTTAAAGTTGTAACAGTAAAAATTTGTTTGTATGTGTGGCACAGACGACGCTTGATGAAAAATCAAAAAATATTGAGATATTGGATATGCTTGATATCAAGCATACGTACACGCGCTTGATGTCAATGACAGTGTATAGTGCCCTTAACAACTTTTGCAAAAAACACACACTAACAACAACATTAATAACGAATTTGTTCATTCCTTATGTCAATGTTATCAATGATTATAAAAATAACGCAGATTTCTAAACAGAGAACAAAGCAAAACAAAAAAGTAGTACTAAATTTGACGTGGGGGTATGTGGTATTTTTGTTGTGAAAAGTACTGAAAATAGTACAAAAGTACTGCATTTTCCATCACTGATGTATATATGAAAACTTCAGAGGTCAATAACTCGTAAACTATGCGTTCCCGGGAATGTTAAGTTAAAATATTACTTATTTTTGTAATTTTCTATCGTCTCATGCATGTGTTTATTTTGAGGTGTGTCCGTAAAATAGATTTTGTCAATTCTTTCATTTATGTAAATCAAATACGAATTATAAAATTTTGAATGGAATGTTTTGTAAAATATGAGTTCTTTAAGGTACGGTCACATCTGGCAAACATTTGCTCAAAAAAGCGTAACCACTAAATACCAATGAAAAACTTTTTGTACATATGATTTTTGGTTTATTTATTATGTTAAACACCATCTAATAAGATACGATTCTATTACATTTTTTATAAATTATTTAGGAAACTGTTTAACGTAATAAACAGGTATCTACATACATATATCAAAAGTATTTACAATAGTATTTAGTGGTTACGCTTTTATGGGCAAATGTTTGCCAGCTATGACCGTACCTTTAGATGTCAATTAAAATCGGATAATATATAAACAAATGTACATATACTTATATAAATACCATGTACTGCAATCCAATCATTTATGTTTTCTCCTTCCGGAAGACGAACTACTTGGCGAAGATTTATTCCTGATTGAAGACTAGCTTGCGCTTGTTTATGTAGGGAGTATCTTATCGTACCCGCAGTAAAACTCTTTTTCGGCCTAAAAGTCTGCGAAAACATACATATGTATGTAGTATATTAAATTAATAATTTCTATTATATGTACATATACTCTGCCGCATTTAAGTAATACATACTTTACCCTTACGGAAAAAATCTAAAAAACCATTCATTGCCATTTTTCTCTTTATCACAATCAAAAAATTTATATGTTAATCTCTTCTAAGCAGAGTAACAAGTCGTATCGGCGCGGCTGGCGGCTAGCCGGTCAGCAGTTTTTTTTACGAAGCCGCGCCGCCGCCGAATCCGTCGGCTTATCGGCGGCTTACCACCCAGCCGATTTTCTTTTAATGCTTTTTTAAATAAGAAGATTTAGTTAGATAATAAAGCATTCCCACTTCTGGCTGTCAAATATTCTCTATACATGCATTTCTACATAGCGGTTGACACAAATCAAATGAAAAGCGGTTATTTGTATCTAGTACAAGTGTACCCCAGTACAGTACATCTGGTGATGTCAATATCTATATGTATGTAGCTGTTTTGTCGTTTAATTATCCTCTTTAGCAGGTAAAAGCTAATCAACTATTATCAGGTTATATTTTTTTTATATTACATACATATTTGGAAAATCTTACAAAAATCTGACAGACTTTAAACTACGATACAAATATGATGCCAAAACATTTGTTTATTTATTTATTTAATTAATTTTTATAACATTATTTGATTTCGGTATATCCATCTTTTTCATTTATTTGCACTTATTTTAGCGTCAATAAAGTTTTCAGCCGTTTGAAAGTAAATACTCTTCTGATATTTATATTTCGAAAACAAAGATATCGAAATTTTTCGTTTTATTTTTCATGTTCTACGGTTAGGAATTATGGTTGTTTATTGGAGCTTCATAGCATAGCGCTTCGTCGAGTGAATTATTTGTCTTGACAAATGTCAAACTCAATATAAAAAAAAATAACTTTATCATTTTCTGAAGTTGTTTCCATATCATTAAAAATAAATGCTTCTTTACCTGCTTTTATTAAGGCTATGTTAATAGTATTTAAATTTTTGGTGAAACTTCGGAACATCAAAAGAAGTGTATTCCAACGTGTGTCATATGAGTTTTTCAATGTTGTCGGATTCTGCACGTTTAGATGAGATTCATCTAAAGAAATTCCAAATTCTTCTTCTAGCTGCAATGATTCAGCTATTTCATTTGTTTTGAGAAGAATTTCTATAAAGCCATCATCTTGATACGCCTTCTGAATCGACGGCAATTCCTCCGATGCATAAATTAATTTTTTATAAACTGTTTTTAGTTTTTTAACAACTTCTTTAATACAATTAAATTCCCGGGTTTCAAGTACGTCGTGCATTAAAAATCTATGTAGAGAGTGTGCTATACACTCAAATCTTGATATGCTCCCGATTCTAAGAGCAGAAATTATATTACTGCCTCCATCACTAACAGCATGTATATAATGCAATAATGATCTTTTACGTTCATATATTACAACTTTTTATAACTGTCAGTCCACAAGTCCAGCACCAATGAAATATTTTTTGGTGAGCTGCTTAGAACTTCATTTATTATTTTTAAATGTTAAATGCCTGCAGATCTGTGCAGCACAGTTCGGCAATTGTTCTGCCGTTTACTAATTTTGCGTCCGTCTTATTTTTAAAAACATTTTTTGAAGACCCAGAAACATATTTTTGATGTTTTTGTTGTAATGCATATTTCGTGCACACTACGTAAGTGTGTGATATGGTTGGACGTAGAAGTTGCTACGCTAAATCACCATAATATAACCATTTTTAGATATGTATATGCAAATTTTTTGTAAATATTTATTTAAAAAAAAAAAACTATTTTTTATTGAAACCTATGTACATATGTAAATACTATTTAGTAATTTAATAAATATGTGTTTATAATAACTCAATATATGTACATATGTATGTACATATATAATATATTGAATAAAAAAATTTGATTTTCATTCAACTGACGATCAACTCAGCCATCCAATTGGTACGTGTGATGGCGACATTTTTCTTTCGTTCTTCATTTTCATCCTGACGTTTTGTAAGCAACATCGTGTAAAGGTAACAAAATAATTTTATTGAAGAATATAATCCCGGAACTACGGAATATTAAAAGCGATAAATACAAAAATATTAATAAAAAATGTTGATGTTTTTTATTTATTATACATATGTATGTATGTACGTATGTATGTACATATGTGTATATAATTTAAATAATTTTCGTTTATAAAGAAAATTGTAAGATTTTTTCAAATGAATACGATACAAATGTTATGTTTAAATTAAAACATTTATTTTTATTATTTATTATTATTTAATTTTATTAACCACGCCAAAATGCCAAAATGTTACAATTTATTTGGTAACTTATTTTTTAGAATTGAAAACACAAGAGACTATTAGGATTTTAGTTATTACTTTTATTTACTTTTTATTTTAATTTCTTAGTCTAATTTAAATATATTAAGCCTTCACAGGGACCCGCTTTTTAAGGCTGGTGTTTGATCAGGTTTTTGTTTGGGAAATATGTTAAGCCTTCACAGGGACCCGCTTTTTAAGGCTGGTGTTTGATCAGGTTGTTGTTATGTGTGTTATGTGTTACGAACTGACTCGACTAGAGCTGACTTGATAGACTGAATAATAGTAGTGTACTTCCATACCAAATCACCCTCCGCTTTTATACCCACTTTCGTGCTGCTCGATGAACGGTGCTGCTGACGTTCGCTGCCGCTGTCGTGGATGTTCCCGTGATACTGCTGAGTGTGCGATTATTGCAACTTCAGCATATCCATACCCGTGGGACTTCCAGCCGATTGCGGTTCTCACGATAATGCAATGTCAACATATATCTGTAGGAAAATTACTGCAACGTTATTGCAACGTCAGCATATGTCTGTGTATGTATGCAGCGTATGTTTTGCTGCTGTAGGTATTTTTTGTTGGTTGAAGGAAAATAACTCAACGTCAGTATGTTTGTGCAGCGTATGTTCCGCTGTCGCTGATACTTCTGTTGGTTAGGGGAAAATGACTCATAACATCCCTCCCCCCTTACGGACAAGAAACATCCTGTCTTAGGATGTTTCGTAGCTATCCTTCTGGAATCAAGTCAAAATAGATGTGTGTATGCATCCGACTACCTTGGCGATACAGCTTTGGCAGCTCTCGGAGTAATATGTAATTATCTCCCGAGCCTTGATTGCCTGAAGGTTCGCAGTTTACCATTAGTTGGTGACTGCTAAGTGTCTGTCGACTTGGTACGTTTGCTGCGTCACCAAGGAAAAAATATGATGTTGTTGGTGAAATGTTGAGGTTGTTACTGACGTTGGGGTGATTTCCCATTTTCTAACGGAGCTGCGTTTTCCGTCCATGTATGTGCTGTGCTATCGCATATAGCTTTAACTGTTGATTATGGTTGTGTGAGGTTGAAGGTTATGGCTGTCTGTCTGTTGATATTTGGATTGGATTCTTTATTGTTGTCGGAACTGGGTTTTTCGTCCATGTATGCGTTGTGGTATCGTATATAGGTTTTGCGGTTGCGTGAGGTTGATAGGTATAGGCTGCTGTTGATGATTGTTGGATTCTTCATTGTTGACGGGGTGATGATTGTTGGTTGTTTTTTAAAACGCTGGTTAATATTTTTAATCTTATAACTAACAATTTTTTCTTACGTATACTTATATAAAATTTCTTCTCTTATTTGTACTTATATGTCTTATATACATATATGTATTTCTCTCTTTTTTTTTTTATATTTTTTACTTATTATTAATTAGACATGTTTTGTAGGTTATTTATAAAATTTTAATATTTTAACTAGATTTTCTGTTAGTTAAAATTTCTTATTGCTTTTATTTATATATGTATATTTTTCTTTAACTATTAGTTATATGTGTATATATATATATGTATATGTATTGTTAATTTGTTTACAAGTTAGTTGTATAATTATTGTGTATGTGTATTGATATTTATATATATGTACTCTTATATTAACCTTGAAATAAACTTATACAAGAAATTGAAAAATTTTAAATTATTTGAAAACGTTGCAAAAAAATGAGTAAGAAAAACAAAACTTTATTACATTTAGTACTACATATACCAAATTTCAACTTATTTAAACATTTTTTCTTCTCCTTTTTTTTATATGTATATAAAAAAAATGAGTTTAGTTTAGCTTGTATTTATCCTTGTCTTTGTTAAGAAATTTAACACCTTTGCTGTTTTAATGATTTAAAAGAAAAATTATTCACTTGCTTATAATTTTTTTTTAAATCAACAGCAAAAATGGCAGAAAATTAGGAAAGTTTAAAATTGCAAATAGTTTGTTATTTAGATAAAAGACAAAAATAAATATTAATAGGAAATTTGTTGAAATTATTTCATTAATTCGTGCTTTTTATTATTATTGTTAGTATGTATTACTGAAATACCATGCATGTATGTATGTTTGGTTTTTATTTTTGTTTCAATGTCAATGCCAAACTTATTTGTATTCTTACACACATACATGCATGTGTATATCTGTTTATTCAGTTGTACCCGGCTGTGAAATAGTCTGGCAGAATTTTGCTGTGTAATCATATTTCACAGTCAAGTACTTAACTAAAGTCATGCAAAAAAAAAAATTAAGAGAAAAAAAAAAAAAAAAAAAAAAAAATTGTTTCAGTTTGGATATGTTGCATTCATTTTTTACCCTGTAGTTGTAAACATGTGCAAACATTAAAAATTACGTTTACATGGAATTGAAAACTTTTTAAAAACATTTTAAAACGTTGCAAAAATGAGTAGGAAAAATTTTACAAAATTTCAACTGATTAAAGCACTTTTTTATTAAAAAGTGAGTTCAGTTGTATTTGGTAGTATTTTGTTAGTCAAAGAAATTTAACACTTTTGTTGTTTCCGTTGATCTGAAAGAAAAATTATACATACGCGTATAATTATTTTCAAATCAACAACGAACAGAAAAAAAAAATCGAAAAGTTTTTTTTTTTTTGTTACTGTTTGCATATCCATATGCACACATATACGTACATATACATATGCACATACGTACATTAAACTATGCAGTTTGATTTAGTTGTCATTGGCCGTGAAACTGTCTGGCAAAATTTTGCCGTGGAATCACGTTTCATAACCAAGTACTTATGCCCAAAAAAAAATGTATATAACCCAGTTGGAAATTTCTCGAATTTAATTTGAGTTCAATTCTTTGTTTCAAATTTATAAATTAAACCTAAACTTAATTGATTTCGTTAACCGTTGTCATTGTTGATGCATAAATGGCCGACAATTTTTGTCACTGAACATAATTGTGAACAGTTTTGCATTTCAAGTTTTATGCAATACGTATAACAATTTTGTATTTATTGCGCCATGACTCAACCATAACTTAGTAAGGACTATTTGGTTCAATAATTTAGCGATTATCGCTATAAATGTGTATGTATATTTTTACTATACATATGTTATATCTTTTTAATTTTTTTTTTTTTGTTTTTTTTTTTTACTCAATTGGATGTCTATGCCAATTGGGTCGCTTTTGTTCATGTATTGCAGTTCCAGTGTATTTCATACAATAATTTTGTAGAACATTAAAACTGCACTAATGCACAAATTTAAAATTAAATTTCGTCGTGCAGTCTCAAAAACGGCATGAAACGGCGCGGTTGCCGTTTCTAAAATTAAACAACAAAAATTTAAATTCCTATTCAAAAAAAAAAAAAACCTGCAATAATTTCATTATTGTAAATAAATTGTATCATTGCAAATATTTCATTAAATATATATTATAGCACAATTGCTATTAAAACAAATTGCAATAAAAATACTGCCAGTGACAAACCACAAGCCAAAGTGAAAAAAAAAATAATTTTGAATGTGTGTGTGGAAAATATCATTTTGTGTGCAAATAACACGAGTTACGTGAATAATTCATTATACAAATCCAATCCCAAAGAATCCCTAAAATCACAATGTCTGACGAATCATTCTATGGTGTTACTTTGAAAGGCGAAAACGACTCGGTTGAATGGGGAGTATTATCCAATGATGAGGATTATCCCCGCGGCCAAAAATTAATCATCAGACAAATTCTTTTGGGTGCATTATAGAGGCCACACCCGGATGAAAAGAAGAGATACTCTTTTTCTCAGCCGTTCACGAGAGATGTAAAACAACAAAAAATAACCGTTGAAATTAAAAATTTTGTTTAGCATATTATATATATATATTTATATTTAATATTTTTTAGATTTAAGATTTGAAAAACTTATTGATAATTCAATTTAAATAATTAAAGATTCAATAAATAATAAAATTATCAAAAAAAAAAAAAAAAAAAAGCATATACATATCTGTAGGAAAGTTACTGGCATATATATGTATGCAGCGGTATGCAACGTCAGCATATATCTGTAGGAAAATTACTGGGAATAACGTCAGTAATGCATGCAGCGGTATTTTGCTGCCGTTGGTATTTTTGTTGGTTGAGGGAAAATAACTCAACGTCAGTATGTGTGTACAGCGTATGTTCTGCTGTCGCTGATACTTCTGTTGGTTAGGGGAAAATGGCTCATAACATCCCTCCCCCCTTACGGACAAGAAACATCCTGTCTTAGGATGTTTCGTAGCCATCCTTCTGGAATCAAGTCAAAATGGATGTGTGTATGCATCCGACTACCTTGGCGATACAGCTTTGGCAGCTCTCGGAGTAATATGTAATTATCTCCTGAGCATCGATTGCCTGAAGGTTCACAGTTTACCATTAGTTGGTGACTGCTAAGTGTCTGTCGACTTGGTACGTTTGCTGCGTCACCAAGGAAAAAATATGATATTGTTTGTGAACTACTGCGGTTGTTATTAGCTTTGGCGTTGTTATTTGTGTTGTAGTGATTCCCCCTTTCCAACGGAACTGTTCATTCCGTCTATGTATGTGTTGTGGTATCGTTTATAGGTTTTGCGGTTGTGTGAGGTTGATAGATATAGGCTGCTGTTGATGATTGTTGGATTCTTCATTGTTAACGGGATGATGATTGTTGGTTGATTTTAAAACACGGGTTAATATTTTTAATCTTATAACTAACAATTTCTTCTTACATATACTTATATCAAAATTTCTTTTCTTACATGAAACTATTTTGAAAGAGTTGTCTAACGTAATAATTCTTTGTGTTTTTTTTTTTTTTTTTTTTTTTTTTTAAATCCCCCCTTTTTAAATAATTAAATTGAATCACTAACAAGGATGGAGGTTTCATAAACATTTTAGATTGTTATACTCAATCAGTTATAGGATTTTATTTATATTAATTTTAAAATTTTTACATATTTTTAATTATTTTGATCTAAGATTTCAATTTTCAAATACTTGTGATTTGTTTGTTTAAGTGTTTACTAAGCCACTATTAACTGCCTATTTCACTATGTCGAAAGAAAATTTCCATATGTTTTCATTCGTATAATTACATTTGAAGCAAAAACAAATTCTAAAATTTTGTTTTTGTATCAAATGTATTTGTACGAATGAAAATAAAATTCAAAATTCTTTCGACATCGTGAAATCGGCAGTAAATGATTTTCTATACCATTTTCCAATATTTATTTTAGAAGTAATTTTTCAATATAATCATGTATGTATATATATATGTGTATTGCTAATGGTATGTTTTTTTTTTTACTTTTTTATTTTTTTTTATTTTCAACTTAATATAAAATTGTATGTATGTATGACACACAAAAAATTATAATAGTTATGCATTTACAAGTTAGTTGTATAATTATTGTGTATGTGTATTGATATCTATATATATATATACTCTTATATTAACCTTGAAATAAACTTATACAAGAAATTGAAAATTTTTAAATTATTTGAAAGCGTTGCAAAAATGAGTAGGAAAAAAACTTCATTACATTTAGTTAGGTTAGGTTAGGTTGGCAGGCTGCTGGTAAATGGAAGATTAGATTCCAGCTCACTTGGGTCCTGATATGGTCCCATTGTGCTACCTGTAGTGAAGACGAGTGATGGAGGAAAGGAGATTAGAAGAGTCGGAGGAAGAGTAGATGAGGGAAGACCATAGAAGAGCAAGAGAATAGTAGAAAGCAGAAACAGGTGGGAAAAACCAAAGCAAGCAGTTGCCTTGCAGAACGTCCAGGATGTCGAGCCCCCTATTGGGCGAACCATCCACTGCTCCTGATGAAGGAGCTAATACAACCGAGTTCCGTATTTGAGAGCTCGGAGAGGGTACTGAAGGATCTGCTGCCTAGAAAGCGGAGGCGGTGATCCTCCATAGCTGGGCAGAGGCATAGAAGGTGTGCGATGCTTTCTTCTTCTTCCTCGTCATTGCAGCTGGAGCAATACTCATTGTATGGTAGACCCATGCGTCTGGCATGGGTTCCGAAGGTGCAGTGTCCCGTGACCGTGGCCACAAGATTGCGCAATTGTGGTTTTGGAAAGTTCAGCAGATTTTTGGTTCTGTTGATATCAATGCAAGGCCATAGGGTCCTTGCTGTGGTACAGGATGGTTCATTAAACCATCTTGTTTGTGCCTCTTGCATAAGGGCTTTCTCGATTCGCCTCCAGCAGGCCAAGAGCGGAAGACCACAGAAATTGTCAATTTCAGCGGCCTCTAACTCTGTACCTCTCCTGGCCAGATTGTCAGCGATGAGGTTGCCTGTGTTTTCTCCGTGTCCCCGTACCCAAATAAGGGTAACACTAGAACAATTAGCCACTGTATTAAGTGATTTCCTGCATTCCAGGGTAAGGAGGGATGTTGTGTACACACCCGAAATTGCTATTATTGCAGGTTTGCTGTCGGTTATGATATGAATAACTCTATTTGTTATCCTATAGTACCGTAGCCAGTTTGTTGCCTTTTTGATGGCGGATATTTCAGCTTGTAAGATACTACATTCGTCCGGGAGTCTGAAGGAAATCCTGATCCCGAATTCTTCAATGTAGACACCCCCGCCAACCGTGGAGCCCCGTTTGGAGCCATCCGTGAACACTCGTAGGGCCCCGTGCGGTGTAGGGGGGAGGTCCTCCGATAGAGAGTAGTTAAATGCTCTATAAAAGGAAGGTCTTGGAATGCAATAGTCGATGAGATCAGGGATAGTTCCCATGGTCTCTACAATGCTAGCGTGACCCCATGGTCGATATTTCCATGCGTCAGTTGTACTAAGTCGCACCGCAGTGCGTAGGGCTAGCTTCCTAGCCAAAAGATCGACTGGAAGCCAGCCCAGCATAGCAAAAAGGGCCTTTGTGGGCGTAGTTCTAAGGGCACCAGTTATCATGATTGCCATTAAGCGGAGAGTTCTCTCAATTCGCTGTCGGTTTGTTGCCAAGTCCAGTGCTTTCCACCAGATTGTTACACCATAGAAAAGAGTTGGTTTGATGACCGTTTCAAATATCCAATTAATCCCCTTGGGACTTATGCCCCAGGTAGGACCAATGGCTTTCTTGCAAACATATAATGCCGCTACGGCTTTTGTTGCACGAGCATGAAGATTGTCTCTCCATGTTAATTTATTATCAAGGATAATGCCTAAGAATTTGGCTTTATCCGATAGGGCTAGTGTGGTGCCATTTATTTTGGGTAGAGTGAAGGTGGGAATTTTGTATCTTCTAGTGAAGAGCACTAGTTCCGTTTTGGTTGGGTTGACGCTGAGGCCGTTCTGTGAGCACCATTTACAGACCTCACTGAGTGCATCTTCCAGCCTGTAGCTAATTGTGTCAAGATGGAAGCCCGAGATAGTCACTGCCACATTACATTTAGTACTACATATATCAAATTTCAACTTATTTAAACATTTTTTCCTCTCATTTTTTTTATATATATAAAAAACATGAGTTCAGTTTAGCTTGTATTTATCCTTGTCTTTGTGAAAGAAATTTAACACCTTTGCAGCTTTAATGATTTGAAAGAAAAATTATTCACTTGCGTATAATTTTTTTAAATCAACAGCAAAAATGGAAGAAAATTAGGAAAGTTTAGAATTGCAAATAGTTTGTTATTTAGAAGAAAGACAAAAATAAATATTAATAGGAAATTTGTTAAAATTAAGTATTTCATAAGTTTCATGTTCTTCTTTATTTGAAAATTAAATTTTAGTTTCTGTACTTGAAATTCTTATTCATTGTTCATTGTTCATTATTCATTTTAGCTTAAAAGCTTACATTCAAACATAGATTAATTCGTGCTTTTTATTGTTATTGTTAGTATTACTGAAATACCATGCATGTATGTATGTTTGGCTTTTATTTTTTTTTTGTTTCAATGTCAATGCCAAACCAGAGTAGCAAGCCGACTAAACCATTTCGGCGGCGGCTGAAAGGGTAAAAATTTTCGGCGGCGGCGGCTGAACGGCTTCACGCCGATTTTAAGGCATATATTTTTTTATGCATACATACATGATACAATTTATTTGGCTTGAAAAGTTATTTGCTTCAGTTGTTACAACTTATGGATTTTTCTTTTTAATTTTCTATCCAATTTTAATCAGCAAAAGGCATTTATCTTATAGTTTGCAAAAATACCAAAATGAGTAAACAGATACAAAGGGGAAAATACAAGAAAAAATAGTATGTGTTTTAGCTGTTACCGAGAATGGTGGGTGTTGGTGCGCGCTCCTGTTGGCTCAAAGTCAAAGTTGGCTTCAGTTAGACTGCGTTCACAAGTGAAAGTTTTCTTTCATGAAAGTGGTAGTTTGTCGGTGAGAGGGGAGAGGGTAGAGGAGAATGGTACCCGACACTATTCTTCTCTCCCCTCTCACCAACAAACTAACGACTTTCATGAAAGAAAACTTTCACTTGTGAACCCAGACTTACTTCAACCGCATGGAGTCATGTCTTTTCTTCCAGCAGAAATATTGCTTTAGATTAATGGGGTCTCTGAAGAAAATGAAAAATATATACAGAAAAATTCGTACATACAAAGAAAACCATGGAATATAAAATGTGATATGCAAAAAAAAATTATATTCTATTTGTATGTATGTATGTATTTCAA
Organism: Lypha dubia; assembly: GCA_947311025.1. Lineage (NCBI taxonomy): Eukaryota > Metazoa > Arthropoda > Insecta > Diptera > Tachinidae > Lypha > Lypha dubia. The sequence continues at coordinate 57,400,275 of OX371261.1, read as the reverse complement.
ATAATATACAATTCAAACCGAATTTTACATTAAGGGTTGTTGCAAATAATTCTCCACAGAACAAAATGAAAAAAAAAAATATTTCCAAAAAAAAAATATAAAAATAAATAAACGAAAATAAAACAGTTTGGGCCTGTTCGTAAATTCATCACTGCGCTGCATAATATGATTATTTTGCACTGCCACTGCTAATCAGCTGTTGCTTATGTTTCTTTTTGCGCATTTTAATGTTTGTATTTATGAACGAAAAAATTATAACAAAAATGGAAAATTTAATGATAAATTTAATTTTTGGGCTGGACGATAAAACTAATGATGTAAAATTGTCTAATCTAAAGAAAGGAAAAGGTTAAGAAATGATAAACAAAACAAATAATAAAATAAAAAATTGAACTCTTAATCATCCGTTGCATCACCCATTTTTATGATTTGTGTTTATTTGTGCATAATATACTTTAGCGCTGCATTTTTGAACGCATACCTTTTGCAGAGTTGCCACTGTTTGCATATATGAACGTACTGCGCATGTTATGCAGCGCAGTGATGAATTTACGAACAGGCCCTTTCTTTTTATCTTAATTCCGCACCATGCAAAAGTTTACCTTTCTAATAAAATATGCACTGCAAAATTTTTATTACTGGAAATTTTTTTGGAATCCTTTTTGCAAAGAAGTCACTGAAGTTATTTTAAAGGGCTTTAAAAAATTTCAAACTCGTAAGTAACAGAAATCTTGTATGAAACATTTACACAGCGAATCACTTGAATAAGATACCTATTTAATTTAACAAATAGATTGGAAAATGTTTCCGTACTTCTCTAGTGAACTTCCAAAATTTCTTATTCCAGTTTTACCAAATTTCTTTTCTCCGTTGTTTATTTTTCTAGCCAGAGTCAAAACGTATACTCTTGAAGGAGACATCGCCAATAAAAGGTCACAGAAATCTGCCATCAATGAGGGTAGTACTGTTATGGATCTCTCAGCAATTCGTAAGCTGAGTACAATATACGGGCAAGCCTCCAGATAGCATTCATCTGTGAGGCTTACCGTCTCCTGTTGCTTAACCTCGAAAAAGATCTCCTAGAATTTAACTTTCTATCGACTTTGGTATTGTAGGAAGTCTTTAAGGACCTCATCACCTTGTTCAAGGATGTAGGTACCAGAGAACTGCAACAATAATGATCGAGCCTACTTATTCCCTTACGTTGAATTTTAATAACAAAACAAACATGTATTATTTAATTTTATACTCGTTCGCTTTTTATGCACAAGGAGAAAATTCTCAACAAGTGTAAATCTTTTCGATCATTTGATGCGAATGTACATACATACATGATCTGATTGCATGATACCATGAACATAAGTTATATGCAGAAATACAAAAACAACTACCTCTATGTACTTTGTTAGTAGAATATTTGATTTCGGAAGTCAAAAGTAAAAATATGTATGTATGTGTGTATGTTTCAAGCTGTGACAAAAAAATACAAATAAAAATTATTTATTAAAATAAGAAAAAAAACATTTGCTATGAAATTTTTTCTGAAGACTAATTACCACGATTTTAGTTTGATTTTATCTTAGGGAAGTTTAAAAAAGGTTCCTTTCCAATAGCTCTAATATTGTTTACATATCAGACCAAATGCAAACTCATATTTGTATCGTATTCATTTGAAAAAATTTTACAATTTTCTTTATAAACGAAAATTATTTAAATTATATACACATATGTACATACATACGTACATACATACATATGTATAATAAATAAAAAACATCAACATTTTTTTATTAATATTTTTGTATTTATCGCTTTTAACCCTGCTGTTAGATTAGGCCCATTTGGTCCAAATTTTTTTTTGTAATCTCAATAACTTTTGAACGGTGTAATATATTGTTTTGAGGTTTCGACTCACGTGTTCTATTTTTGTAACAATATTATTTTCAAAATATAAGGTATCTAATGTAAACATGTACGGAAAAAATTAAAAAGTTACTAATCTTGTATCAGGGACCATTTGGTCCGGTGAATATTTCAATACAAAATACCAAGCTTTTGTAGCATTTATTTACAAGAAAAATATTATTCTATTGAAACCGTTTTTCATTACATGCTATACAAAATATTTTCCGGTTTGTTTTGCAAATAAAACTTTCGCAAGTGAATCATTTTATGTCAGATTTAGCTTTACAACAATTACAGATTCTCGTCCTCGCTTTAGAAGAAGCAATTTTTGATGAGCTCGCGAAAATTGAAGATGAGGTTTGTATATCAGTCAATAACTTCGCTGAAAAGAGTTGTTGTGGTAATCTATTTCGTTTTATCATATGCGCGTTTGCCAAACAAAGTGCTAGTTTTCGCAAAAACTCTGGTCTTCGACGATTTCGATCAGCCGAAGGCCATGAAGCATCGATCTCAGAAAAGAGTATATATGCCTTCAAAGCAGATATATCCAGCATATTTGCGAATACATTATTTGGCCATCGATTTGTTTTACGCTAATCGTCCCCTCAACATGCTGTTCGTCAATTATGACATTCTCATGACAATTATAAAATGTTTGGAGAAGCACATGCCATTGAAGGTAGAAAAAACACAAAAATGCTGATTATATATCATTGCATCTAGATGTTGCAAATCTAGGCCCGGTTGTACTGAAATACTATTCTAAGCAGAAGTTCCAATAGGTTGTTGTAATGGATTAGGACACACCATTTTTTTTTTTTTTAAATATTTACAAAAAATTTGCATATACATATCTAAAAATGGTTATATTATGGTGATTTAGCGTAGCAACTTCTACGTCCAACCATATCACACACTTACGTAGTGTGCACGAAATATGCATTACAACAAAAACATCAAAAATATGTTTCTGGGTCTTCAAAAAATGTTTTTAAAAATAAGACGGACGCAAAATTAGTAAACGGCAGAACAATTGCCGAACTGTGCTGCACAGATCTGCAGGCATTTAACATTTAAAAATAATAAATGAAGTTCTAAGCAGCTCACCAAAAAATATTTCATTGGTGCTGGACTTGTGGACTGACAGTTATAAAAAGTTGTAATATATGAACGTAAAAGATCATTAGTGCATTATATACATGCTGTTAGTGATGGAGGCAGTAATATAATTTCTGCTCTTAGAATCGGGAGCATATCAAGATTTGAGTGTATAGCACACTCTCTACATAGATTTTTAATGCACGACGTACTTGAAACCCGGGAATTTAATTGTATTAAAGAAGTTGTTAAAAAACTAAAAACAGTTTATAAAAAATTAATTTATGCATCGGAGGAATTGCCGTCGATTCAGAAGGCGTATCAAGATGATGGCTTTATAGAAATTCTTCTCAAAACAAATGAAATAGCTGAATCATTGCAGCTAGAAGAAGAATTTGGAATTTCTTTAGATGAATCTCATCTAAACGTGCAGAATCCGACAACATTGAAAAACTCAAATGACACACGTTGGAATACACTTCTTTTGATGTTCCGAAGTTTCACCAAAAATTTAAATACTATTAACATAGCCTTAATAAAAGCAGGTAAAGAAGCATTTATTTTTAATGATATGGAAACAACTTCAGAAAATGATAAAGTTATTTTTTTTTATATTGAGTTTGACATTTGTCAAGACAAATAATTCACTCGACGAAGCGCTATGCTATGAAGCTCCAATAAACAACCATAATTCCTAACCGTAGAACATGAAAAATAAAACGAAAAATTTCGATATCTTTGTTTTCGAAATATAAATATCAGAAGAGTACATATTTACTTTCAAACGGCTGAAAACTTTATTGACGCTAAAATAAGTGCAAATAAATGAAAAAGATGGATATACCGAAATCAAATAAGGTTATAAAAATTAATTAAATAAATAAATAAACAAATGTTTTGGCATCATATTTGTATCGTAGTTTAAAGTCTGTCAGATTTTTGTAAGATTTTCCAAATATGTATGTAATATAAAAAAAATATAACCTGATAATAGTTGATTAGCTTTTACCTGCTAAAGAGGATAATTAAACGACAAAACAGCTACATACATATATATATTGACATCACCAAATGTACTGTACTGGGGTACACTTGTACTAGATACAAATAACCGCTTTTCATTTGATTTGTGTCAACCTCTATGTAGAAATGCATGTATAGAGAATATTTGACAGCCAGAAGTGGGAATGCTTTATTATCTAACTAAATCTTCTTATTTAAAAAAGCATTAAAAGAAAATCGGCTGGGTGGTAAGCCGCCGATAAGCCGACTGATTCGGCGGCGGCGCGGCTTCGTAAAAAAAAACGGCTGACCGGCTAGCCGCCAGCCGCGCCGATACGACTTGTTACACTGGTGTGCACCACAGAATATAGTCGTATAGTATATAGTAGTATATAGTATAGTCTCAGAATATGTATAGTCTATGGTATAGTAGTTTAGTATTGACTATAGTTGTATAGTGTATGGTGTGCTCCAGAGTTACAAGCCAATCGGCTCAAAATCGGCAGCTATTCACCGCCGCCGATTTTCTGTGAGCCGCGCCGCGCGCACTTTGATTCGGCTTGAAAACAGTAGTGTGATTCATTCTGCTTTTTTAACCACCATAATTGGCTTTAAAAAAGTTAACACCAAAATAAACATTTTTGCTATTCACTAAAATTTTAAACCACATCTGCAAAAGTCTGTTGTTTCAGTCAGCTGCTATCTTTAACCATACAAATTGGGGTTTTTAACACCAATATTTTTGGTGTGGTTTAATTTGTTTATAAAAGTGATTAGTTGTCTTTGTGCGTATTTAATTGTTTGTGAAGTGGCTTTTGAGTATTTAGCATTCAATTTATTAGTGACTGAAGGTAGAATTAGTCTTGACTTTCTGTTCTGTTCCGGATCAGCTGTTCATTTTTTGTGTATACAAAACATGTTTTTTCAATTATTTGTTCTGTTCTGTTACGGACCATTCTGTTGAAAACTGAATTTTACTTACAGTTCTAAGTGACAGCAAGAGACAGCTGCTTGTTTCAGTGAACCAAGCCGATCGGTCCAAAACTACCGCGTAACGCTGATAAATTTTTATTATAACCGCCGCCATCGACTTAAAGCACATTAAAAACAAAATTATTTTTTATATAAAAAAATTATATTCATGAAAAATTTATAGTGAGTAGAGTTTTTTTTTAATTAAATAACGTTTTTAACTTATTTTCTTTAAAATTATTCAACCAGGGGCAAAATCACCGCATACGATATCGGATTAACTATCGTATCGAATAACATTTCGATACGTGTCGAATAAGCAAATTATGGCATACGATGCGTCAAATTACGATATAATTCATTCGATATCGTATGCGATAATACCAAAATGAAAAATTTCGATAAATTTTGTTCGATATCGTATGTGGTGATTAGGCCCCTGATTATTAAGACAAAGCGCCGTTTTAAATTTGAGAACACTGCCGCCGCCGCCGATAATATATGAATATTCGGCTATGTATATTCTGCAAGAAACAGCTGCTACGTTTTTACAGAACTTCTAACTACAAAAATTCAACAACGGAACGGCACAGAACAGAACAGAAAGTAAAAGTCAAGACTAATGAGGCCTTGAGCCAAGTGATAATGTTCTTTGAGTTAACCGGCGAGATTTTCGCGATTTGGATAACCCTTTTGACTTGGGAGGAACGGAGTTCAAAAGACTCTACCGTTTAAGTCCGGAATTGGCTGAAGAAATTTTTTCCAGGGGCCAAATCACCGCATACGATATCGAACAGAATTTATCGAAATTTTTCATTTTGGTATTATCGCATACGATATCGAATGAATTGTATCGTAATTTGACGCATCGTATGCCATAATTTGCTTATTCGACACGTATCGTAATGTTATTCGATACGATAGTTAATTCGATATCGTATGCGGGGATTTGGCCCCAGGTATATACATACATATAACATTCATACATACTTCCATATTATTTTATAAAAAAATATATTTTGCCAGCTGCTTGCGACTTTACTCTTCTATGCGACTGGGTGTTACCAACGGCCTGTAGAAGAGCAATTGGGTACTATATCCATGTATAGTCGCTAGTAAACCGTTGCATATATCAAGTACCTGATACAATTATCAATAAATGATGAAACAGAACTGGGGCTTGACGTTTTTCTTCATACAATTTGGCATATAAAAGACGCGGCTGAAAGCAGTCGTGAGATAGAATCTATTTTATTTTGCCAGCGACTTTGCTTATGCTCTCACTCTCAGAGTAAAATTCTCTCAACAATGCTACCACACTTTTATAATATTTCATACAATTTGTAAACAAAACCAAAGAAAAATAAGAACAAAAGAAAATCAAAAAAACATTTGAAAGAGCAATATAATTATAATTTTCTAAATTTGTAAATAATATGAGTAATATTGTCGAAAAATTGATTGCAGAAGTGCATAAACATGATTTCATATATAATTTGCAGTAATCAATGTACAAAAACAAGACTTGTGGACAAAAATTGGAAATGTGAATGAAGTTGAAGCCGACGCTTCAATTCTGGGCATTTTTTCTCTGAGAGTCGTTTTTGCTTCAAGTTGCGGACGTGTTCTGTTTCATCATTAATATTTAATACTTTTTCTCCATTTTTCTCCTATTTTGACATTTCATTTTGCAGAGTTGCCACTTAATATAAATTGAAACACAACACTCTTTACCGGGGTTAAAAATAAGTTAGTGAATAACAAAGTGGTTAGAGCAAACCACTAAATATGTGGTTAAAACTGACCACCTTTTATGGCCATTTTCATAAAGAATGAAAAACCAAGTTTAAGCATAAATTAACTAACTGTCAGTTTGTTTAACAAGAACTTACTAATCTAAAGTTAATGATTTGTGTTCCACCATCATCCGGTTACTTAACAATAATTTTTGGTGGAAAGTATGGTAATCCTCTCAGTTTGTTTATCAACATTAATGAACGCGGCATTTCATAATCGTCAAAAAATTTTACAAAATTTTTGCTTAGCTTTTTTTTTAAACAAATTTGAAAAATAAAGTGTTATTTCTTAATAATAAAGGTATGTAAGTAAATAAAAATACATTTGTATGTTTGGATATTATTTTTCAACATATGTACATATTGCCATAGCTCCTGTAGAATGATGCAAGAAGAAGACATATCTTTCGTGGATTATCTTGATGAAACTAGTTTCCAAACACAAAAGAATAAACGTGCAAGGTAAGTTCTAATAAGCATTAATATAATTATTATTTATTATACACTTATGTATCTGTGTAGATCTTCAAACTTTACATCACAAGAAGAAGATGTACTAATGTCATTGGTGGAAAAATATGCCCATATAGTCGAAAATAAAAAAACCAATGCAGTAAGTTGGCAAGAAAAGAACGATGCTTGGGAGAAAATCTCGTCAGATTTTGGATCCCAATGTAATGTGGTTAGATCTTCCAAGAACTTAAAAAATAAATATGGAAATATGAAGAAAAGGGCCAAAACAGCAATTGCTCAAGACCGGAATCAATTATATAAAACTGGTGGTGATTCATATGAAAAAAAAAGTTTCCTGCAATGATGAAAGAATTCATTCAATGCTAGGAAAGTCAGCATCAGGCCTGATAAATGAATTCGACTGTGATATTTTTACTGGTAATTTTTTTTTTAATTTTTCTTAATTATTTTTGACAATACAAAAACATTTTTATTTAAGGATGAAGAAAACATATGTGACATAGAATTTCTGGAAGATGAATTTGCGTTTAAAACAAAAGAGGAAGGTTCACGTGTTAAGTTTGAAGAAAAAGGTGCTTATAAGGTAAAAACAAAACTGTTTAAAAATCTGTGTTGATAAATATAATGGTATGTGTGTATTAAAAGGCTGCATCAAATTATTCATTTGTTTATATGCACACTAGAAATACAATATTCATTCAAATATTGATTACACAAAGAGATGTTAACATAGTCAAACGGGTGAAAACGCAAAAGAGAATGAATTCGGTATAGCACTTGGTCATAACAAAGAGAAACATTCCATTTACTTGTTTACTTTGAATATTTATTTGCTCAATTTGCAAATGCAAAAACACACAAATGTATGGTAACAGTTACATTGTATACATGAAATATTAAATGGGTAAATGAATGTTATATGAGTAAATGAATATATTTATGGGTAAATGAATATACATATTTACAAAGTAGATCATTGTGTGGAAGCAAGTGTTTTTTTGAAAAATCTGTGCGCGGAATAAAGTTTTTGTTGAAGAACAAAGCAATGTGGAATTTGGGTTTAATTGTTTGTCGTAAATTTTCTATTAAAAATTTATTAAATTTGAAAATATTGTTAAAATAAATTAAATTTAATATTATAAATAAAATTAAATATTTATATTTTCTTTAAAAAAAAATAATCCTTCTGCCGATTAATTGATTTTAATTAAAAGATTACAAAAGTTTTTGTAAGTCTTTGAGTAAGGTGTGTGAATAAAGTTTGTTGATTCGAAGCAAACAGACCGATGTGATCACTAGTTAGCAAAACCAAACTATTTCGCTAGTCGTAGTGTACCTGTTAGACCACTAACGATATTTCCTTAATGAAAATACTACAGAAATTTACATTTTTTGAAGTTTCGTTTATTTATCAAATTTATTTTTCAATACATATTTATAAAATTTTCAGTTAATTGTTCTTCTTCTTTTTTATGCAACGTTTTAAGTTGACTTCTGCTGCCCATTCTACCTTTAAAAAATAAGAAACACTTTTTTTTCTAAAAAATTTAACATTCACTGACCACGAACTTTTAATTGTACGCCAACACAAAATAATAACACTTTCATAAAAACTTTTTTATTATTTTGTTGATTTTCTTTGGAATAAGGGCACAGTTTTTTTCAACTCGTAAAAAAAATTTGATGTTGAAGGCATTAACATTTATGCATGTACTGCGTGCGTGTACATGTACATGAGTGATAGAGTCAAAAGGCGAACTCTAGCATTACTTGTGGCAACTGTAGTAGTTAGCCGATTTTTCGTTAGCGAAATACCTAACGATTTGGAGTCAATTTCTACTTTTAAAACTGCTGGGTACAACATATCTACATATGTATGAATTTATTAGTGTTGATAATTTTTTTAAATGCACTTTTAACAAACTATATACATACATACATATGTATAAATATAAATAATTGTACAAAATGAAAAAAATTCTATATTTTGCTTAATTTTTATAGAAAAGTTTACTTTTAAGCAGGGACCGAAACTGGTATGACTTTTTTAAAAAAAGTAAAAAATAATAGTTATTATTTGGCTAATATATTTTTGGTAGAAAAAAAAAGTTAAAATTTGACTGATATTTCTTCAGTCAAAAATGATAGTTTTATCAATTTTTAATCAATATTATGGCTTATTTAAAATTTTGAAATTTTCCGCGAATTTTCGCAATAAATTTATGTATGTATTTTTTTTATAGGGATATTTTAAAATACATGTTCATATTATATACCTATGTACATGGTTATGTATGCATTTGTTTATTTATTATTTTCAAAATCATAATCACCACAAAATGAATACAGAAAATACTAGTAGTAATATGAATATATTCAAATAGGTAGTAAACATTGAAATAATATTGTATTCCACACATATTCATAGGAGTGCTTCACTCATTTTACTATATTTCGTTTATTTGAATGTGGTAGTATTTTTTTCTCATCAAGTAGATATATTCTTTCATGTATTCATTCATTTGGTTTTATTAAGAGTAAATGAGAAACACAGAGTATTCAAATCTTATGTGGAATGAAACTTTACATATTTAAATAACATACGAATGTATTGAAACGCCGTTTGAATGTACTCATGCAGACCATTAGTGTGTATACATACATAATAATATAAATTTTTTTTCTTATATAAACTCGTGGATCAAATGGAATCTCAAAAAATTACAAGAAAAGAAATCGGCAAAACTCAAAGTAAATAATAATGTTTATTCTGTCAAAAATGAACAGGTACTGACAAAGCACGCAATTTTTTTTGAAAATGAGGAAAAAAGAGCTGAGAAACGACACAAGCCGCAAATTACGGAACTAAATTTGAAAGCGGAACTACTTCAGCTGGAAATAAAACTAAAAAATTTAGAAATTGAAGAGCACGTTGGTATAAAAGATATATAAATATTAACGAAATGTCGAATATTTCCAAAGATGCAAAATTAACTTTGTTCAGAGACAAAACTTAAACACCGAACAATATTTTAAATGTGTGCTATTTGAACATTTATTGTTTTCCTTTATTTTTATTTAAGTTTTTATAATCTTAACAAAGACTGAATATTTTAAAGTAATTTTTAAGTATTTCTTTAGTTCCTTTTTTATTATTAGTGTTACATATGTACCTAATTATTATATTACTAAATTTGTAATAAATTCATATATAAATATTATATGGCCGTGAATTCTATTAATAAAATCCATAATATTATATAAAAATGAGAAGTGTTTCTTTGTTTGCTGATTTTCGTTACACAGCGTTCACGAGACATTAACTTTGGAATAACATGAGAGAAAACGTCGGCAGAATAATTAAAACAAAATGTCGAATTTTCTCTTAATCTCATTTGTGAAACGATATTCTACATAAGTACATATTTTTAAAATTTAAATCAAAAAGATAAATCTTGAAATAACTTTCTATATATGAACAGATTCTGAAATTTTTTATGGTATGTCATATCGGACTAATAATTGTTCGTCTGGAAAAAACTGTTAAATAACAATTTCATTTGTAAACTGATTTTCAAAATACTTTTTTCTATTGGATATGCAATGGCATGAACAAAATTAGAAAACCGAAAAATAAATATGTATGTATATCAAATGAGTCTGAATATAAGTCAGTTTATATTTCGAAAAATTATTTAATTAATCAACATTACTTCATAATTTTGAAAAATAATTTTCAATAAGATCAATTCGTGTTCTCGAAAATCCTTCCGTTACATTAATTTCTTCGTCACTTTAAACAACAAAATGATCAAAATCACTTATATCCTTAAGGTGTCTGCATTAGTTGTGTAAAACTACACAAGCTACAATAACTGTCATTGATGTGTTAAGTGATAGTCTCATTCCTAGAGACAACACTGGGAAACGACGTTTAAGCACCCCAAATCAGCGTTCTATGACGTTTCGAGTTCCAATTTAAGACTCGTTGTAAAGCTTTTCTCCTTCAGTTGTCGGATTAGCTAAAGGTGTCATCAAATATGATTTGACGCCATATCCACTATCACTTAAAAGTAAATAGGAATCAAATTCTCCGCTTTCAAACCTGGCTTTAATGCGGCTATTGTTAAAAATGTAGCTGTCATGTGCTGAACCTGGCCATCTTGCTACTAAATCCGTCATTTCGAGGTTTGAGTTACAAATGGCCTAATGAATATTGATTCGAACATACAAAGTAAGTTGTGTAATATTTAAAATATGAACGTTAAATGAAAAATAGCCCTTACGATTTCTAAAAACTTCCGCATCAACAACACCTGCAGATTGTATTTTAACGTGTGTACAATCTATTGCTCCTATTACTTTAGGAACTGCAGAAATGCTGTGAAAAGGTGTGGATGTCTTTCTCATTTGCTCTTGCGAATGTGGCATTTTTATGAATGTTCTTGATAACCCTGCTATTGCCCTGGATACCTTCTCAATAACGCGGCTAGCTGTTGCGATTGACACACCACAATAATCTCCTATAACTATCAGGAAGCTGCCAGTGGCATAAAACTTAAGAGTCAACAGCACCATTTGGGTGTTTTGTAATATATTAGAAGACAACTGCACTTGTTGAGTGGTACGTTAAGAGTCATTTTATTTAATTCATTTTACTTACTCGCTAATTCAATACTTAGTTGCTTAAATAGTAGTAAGTAAGTTGAAGAGGTAGTAGGCCGACAGTGCTGCCACTACACCTCCCTTCTTTTAAAGAAAAAATATAAATTAATTATAACTTATAATAGAAAAATATTTATATTTGTTTTTGTCTTAAAAATATTTATATTATTGAAAATGTTGATATCTTTGAAAATGTTAATAATTATATTTTTAGTTTAGATTGTTTTAAGTTTTTTTAAAAGTTTATTGGGATTATATTTTAAGTTTAAATAGTTTAAAAGGTTGAGGCACATAGGCATTGACCACATGCCTATTCACCTCCCTTTTTATAAAAAAAATGTTGATATGTTAGTTTTTTTTTATTTGAAAATATTTATAATTTTAAAGTATTTGTATTTTGTTTTTAAAGTTTGGAAACATAAGCATTGGCCACCTACCTATGCACCTCCCTTTTTATAAAAAAAAATGTTGAATCAAACCGAGGTGATCAGTCTCATTAAATTCAGCATTTTCCAAATATATATAAAAGAAAAAAAAAATTTATATTTTGTTTTAATTTTCTACAAAGTTTGATTGATTTTTTTTTATGTATAAGTATCTAAAAATATTTTTAATGTTAAATGTTTGATTTTGCAGGTATAAATTTATATTTTTCTCAAGTTCTGTTTTTACAGAAATATATGAATAGATTTATTTTAAATTTTGGGTTTTTGTTGTTATATATAAAGTTTTGTTATATTCTATATATGTGCATATCTATCAAAGTGCTTTTGTTCATATTATTTGTTTTCAATTTCTACAAATTTAGTTTATTAATATAAGTATATAATATATTATTTTTATTAGATTTAATTCCGAAAATATTAAAAAAAAAAATTTTTTTATTTAAAGGTTTTGTTTTTAAATAAACAAATTTATAGTTTAAATAAATTTTATGTTTTTTTTTCATAACATGTTATTATTATTAGTTATTAATAAAGTTATTGTAACATACAGTGTTCATACAGTGATGTAAAAATGTTAAAATGATTTCAAATGATTTCAAATCTTAATGCCATGTTCTCTTTTTATAAATTGTTTATATATTTTGGGAAATAAATTATATTTTGGCCATTCTGCACCGTAAATGTTGTGATTATTGGCCGTAGCCTCGAAAGCAATTAGACTAATCTATTTGTTTCGTTAATAAACTCAAATTTAACAGGTGGCAGTTTCTTTAAAATTTTATATACTCTTATGCGCTTTTTTTGTTTTATCAATGTAAATAATTTTTTTTGTTTTAATTTTTAGCATTTTTTTTTTAAATCATAAATTTGCAGTGTTGCATTGTTTTGCTCTTCACAGGCCATTCTGCCCTGTAAATCTCACATTTGTTGGCTGTAGCCTCGAAAGCAAATGGTCTAAACTATAAGTTTCGTTAACAAATTGAAATTCACTGATAGCAGTTTACTTAAATTTTATATATATGAGTCTATGCGCAATATCTTTTTTTTTTATGTTATAAAATTGTTGGATTAGTTCAATGAATTTATCATTATCAAAATCAGACATCTGTTTTACTAAAACGCTTTTGTATATTAATTTTGAAATCATTAGAAAAAATTTTTAAAATAAGAAGTGAGTTTGTTTTACCAGCTTTGCGAAAATACATTTTAAATTATTCGTAAATTGCAAAAAGAGAAAAGAAATTGTGTTATTAGAACTTATTACACAGAAGTTCATTTGATAATATTTCTTACTAAAAAGAAATTGTTTGTATTAAAACTCTATTTGAAATTATGTAACAAGAATTAATACATTCAAAATTTAAATGAAAAATATTATGTGTCTTTGCAAAAGCTGTAAAAAACTTATCTGAAAATTTCAATATTTTTCTTACGTATGCATATTATTTATATATAAAGTATTCACATTAGTGCGATTTATTTTGGTACTCACTGTATATAGTTCTTATGTTTATGTTTATATTTTTTTGTTTTGTTTGTGTTTATTGTATGTAAGCAAATGTATGTATGTATTTGCATTTAATCTTCTCTTTCTTTTATCTCTTTGTTATTTGTATTTCGTTTTGAATATTCTCTTTAAAAAAAAATTATTATTTTATTTTCTATGGTTTTCGTGTCTCAAATTTATGTTTATAAATATGTATGTATATGTATGTATATATTTTTTTTATAATTACATACATGTGTACATCTCCTTCGCAACTCTTATACGTACATACATCTTCCAATATAAAGAATGCTATTGTTGTTATGTTGTGTGTGTTGTATTGTTTGGTGATATATGTACATACATATGTATGTTATTTTCGGTATCTCTGTTGTCATTTTATATTGCTTCGTATTTATTTATTTTTGATGTTGTCGTATAGATATATGTATGTAAGTATGTACATTATAATACTAGTTGGTTATACTAAGTTCACACTTGTGTTTTTAAACGTGTTTAAGGCAAATGTTTTAGAATCTAAACACAACCGTTCACATTACATTTGAGATGTTTAAGGTTAACGTTTCGTCAGCTGATTATTGTGTTTTTGTAATATTGCGCGTTTGAGAAACTAATATTATATTACAACTGGAAAGAAATATCAGTAAAAAACTATTATTTATATTATTATTTTCATTCTCATGAAATTAGTAAAATTGCTAGCCTATTAAAAGGTGAAATATATGTTATATGCAAATGGAATTTTTATTTTTTTGATGTGACGTCATATAATAGCATGGCAAAATGACAGAGTTGGTGAAAAATTTTTGACGTGGCGCCATTTAATAGCAATACAAACATTACAGAGTTGTCAAAAAACGCACTGAACATACTCCAAATATATTTGTAACCCTGCCTTTTGCGTGTTTAGCGAGATGTTTAAATCTAAAACTTGTCATTTGAGATGTTTAACAAAACAAGTCAATGTATGGTAAAACATATCAAAATCGAAGTGTTTAAGCTCTTAACCCTAGAACGCACACCCGGGTACAAATGTATCCACTTGCAACTTTTCAGTGCTGTAACTCAGGAACGGCTTAACTTAAGGAATAGAGATTTCGGATCTAGGAAAAATAAGTAATTTCTCAATGTTTAAAGGTTATTTGATGTAATTCGGATCAGTGGTTCAGGAGCTACGAGCTTCCAAAGTCGACACCTACGTAAACACACACCCGGGATACGTTTGTACCACACCAATTTATATCAAAACGAAAGGCAACAAACCATTTTATAGTGTTTTTAAATAATATTATTTTATTTGAAAAATGGAAATTATGAATTATTGTTACATATTGTGCATTCGGTATTGGTGATCGAATGATCAAGACACATTGGCTTCTTACATTTGCTACACACCTTTCTGGTTTTTCTACGTCGTTTTGTTTCTTGAGCATAACATAAGTAGCAGGAACCGCTGATAGGTTTTGGCGCGCGGGCTGCGGCAGATGTCGATGATGTCGTGTTCAACATTGATTCCAGCGGACGGTTGAAATATGACTCAATCGCTATTTTAGTGGAGAAGTTTCGCGTGACTTGCCGTTTTAGTGCACGTTCTTCAATAATTGGCATACACAATGCTTCCGCCAAGCTGCGAAGGAATTGCTTACGCTTGTTTGATTTAGCAGGCAGCATGGGGTTGTTCATGTCATATACAATATACGCTGCAAGAGCCGTTATGTCCAACATGTTGAAAAATAATGACAATGGCCAACGCTTCGTCTGTCGTTGTGTAGGATATTCACTGAACAATTGGTCCATTTTATCAACGCCACCCTTGGTCATATTATAAAATTGTATGATTTCAGGCTTCCCACCCTCAGCTATCTCGCCATCATAATGCATTGATGATTTATTTTTTCGTGGCACATAAGAGCACATCGTCACACTTTTTCTAAAGCCGAATAATGATGAATAAATTGGCCTGTCCTTGTGCGCCTTCATTTCCGCAGGAATATATGTTTTGTTTTTGCGCAAAGTCCCAACGATTGTTAGGTTCCAGGTGAGGAGAAGTTCTGCAACTGGCAACGTCGTGAAAAAATTGTCCATTGTCACATTTCTTCCACTTCCTTTGTATCTGATAGCCAAATCTCTTACAACTCGTTCCCCTTGATTAGTTTCCCTTCCGGTCGCTGCTTGGCCAGTATAAATTTGACCGTGCAGTGGATATGCATTTTTGGCATCGCAAATCCACCAAACTTTTATACCATATTTTGCAGGTTTTTATGGTATATACTGTGTAAACCGTGTGCGTCCACGGAAAGGAAATAATTGTTCGTCAATGGTTAAATTTTCACTAGGTTTGTAGTGTGCTTGAAGATTGGCATTCATAATGAGCCACAACTCACTGATCGGTGCTGCTTTATCAGTTTGTGCGCGTGCAGCACGAGTGTTTGCGTCGTCAAACCTTATAAATCGCAATATTGAGCAAAAACGGTTGACTCCCATCGTGGCGCGATACAGAGGATAGCTTTTTACATTCCACAAATCTCGAACACTTTCTGAATTGCTGTAGTTTGCGCCAGTCATAAGAAGTATGCCAAAAACTGCATACAACTCTGCTACCGTCAGTGACTTCCATGACTTGGGAGTTGCATCAGGGTGCCTTATGTTGTAAGCATTATACGTTGCTATTGCTTTTTTGTTTGTGTGACGCATAATTATATCCGCCATTTCTAAGCTCATAAAGCATTTGAATGTTTTCTCTATTGAGAACATTTCGGTACTCCTAGATGGTCCGCACCCTTCTCGTACAATACTATGGCGAAGAACTTGTCGATTGATGTTTGGTTGTTTGTTCCACTCAGTACCATCACGTGCCACAAATTTGTCAATACTTACAGAAATTGGTACCTCTTCTTCATCTACTTTATCCACTTCATCATCAGAATCGACATCGTCAGCTAAATCTGCTTCTTCACATTGCGAAATTTCAGCATCATCTTCAACATCAGATTCTTGAACTTCATTCAACTGTATATCTTGTTCATCTTCCGACTCAGATGCATTGGTAGCATCATCACAGATATCATCAAATAAAGACTGTATATATGACTCTCGCTGTTCATTAGTTAGTCTGCAAAAGAAAACGATTTAGTATATGCTTAAATTTTTGATTATTTTAAAACTTTTACCTTTTGTATTGTGCTGATGTTAGAAAATTATTTCTCCTTGAAGACATTTTTTAAGTTTTATTTTATACGTCTTACACTTTTGAAAACCAAAATAATAATAAAAATATGAATAACCAGCAGCTAAACAAACGGCGAGTGCAAAAACAACAAAAAAAAAAACTACCGTTAGAATATCAAAATACTATCTAAAAGCACTTGTTTATCACTTGAGTAATAGTTGCCCGCATACATGGTTTTGCTTATATCTGTTGAACCATGTAGAAAATTTGCATGAAACACAACTTAAACATTTTTAAAATATTAATTTACTCTTAAAAAAAAAATAATAATGAAATTGGACCATTTAAACATAAGAAAAAGCCAAAATAAGCTAGTAGGTACAAACGTATCCCGGGTGTGTGTTCTCGTAGAAAAAGTTGGGTATGCATCGTACGGTTAAACACGAATGAGACGTTAAACACATAAGTGTGAACATAGTATTATGTACATATTTTGTTATGTATTTTTTGTATTTTTGTTTTCTTCGAGTTCAGTTTTCTTGTTTTAGTTTATGTACCTATGTATGGATCTTTCCATCACTGTTTCTTTTTTGTAGTTTTGTGGTTTTCGTTGCTTTTAATTTCGTTTTAATTTTGTTATTCATTTTTCCAATATTTTGTTTTTGTTAATTCAATTACAATATTTATTTCTTTTTGTTGTATTATTTTAATTTTGTTTCAATTCCATTTAGTTTCTTTTCATTTTCGTTTACTTGTTACTAAGTGTTATTTAATTTATTTGTACCTGTTTTTAGATTTGTTCTCTGTTTTAAAGTTCTTTTTATGTTCTTTTTTTTCTACAGTTGTTTTAACTGGTATTTCTCTTATGAGTTTTTAGTTTTTCAAATTTTATTTTTTCGTGACTGTACTTACTAATTTCTTGTTTTTCTCATTTTACTTTCATTTTTGTTCTTGTGATGTTTTTCCTTTTTAAATTTATTGTTATCAAGTCTTCCTATTTTAGTGTTTGTTATGAGTTCTTCTTTATTATTTTATTTGATGCTTATTGTTTCGTCTTCATTTAGTTAGCATTTTTTTTGTAGTTTTGTTTTATTTTACTTTGTATGTTGCACTAATTATGTTTGTATATATGCATGTATGCTTGTTTGTTTGTTTTAATATATTTTTGTAATGATTTGTTTTCAGTTTTCTTTCTTTTTTTTTGTAGATTCTTTTTCTAATGTAGTTTTAACTGTTGATTATTATTGTTGTATTTATTTTTGTTGTTTATATTTTAAATTTCAATATCATTTTTTTCAGATTTTTGTTCTTGTTGGTGTTTCCGTTTAGTTTTATTTTTAATGTATATAATTTTTCAATTTCATTTTTCATTTTATTTCATTGTATTGTCATTTTGTTTCATTTTCATTTCGTTTCTTTTGATCTTTTTTTTTATGTTATTTTTCAGTTATTTTTAGTTACTGTCTTTTTTTTGTAAATTTCAATTTTTCCTTTTTCGTTTAAGTGTATTCTTGTTACTAGGTGTGATATTTTTGTAACTGTTCATATTTTTTATCCATTGTTTTTGGTTTGTTCCAGTTTTGCATGTCACTTTTTTCAAATTTATTTAAAAATCTTGTATATTCTTTTGGCGTGACTGTACTTTTTTGTATTTAATGTGTTATTTTAATTTTTATATCATTTTAATGCTGTTTTCTAATTGGTTTTATGTATAATTATATTAATGTAGCACTAATTTTTTCTTTAACTGTACGTTTTTTTCTCTTTTTCCAATTTTCCATTTTTAAATGTGTGTATTTTAGTTTATTAAATGTGAAGAGTTTTTGTGTTTATGTATGTAGATATTTGGAACTATTTTTTTTTAAATGTTGTATGTTGTTTGTTTTAAGTTGAATTTGTTTGCATGTATTGTTTCTTTTTATTAAAAAAAAATTACTTTGCACAAATATACGAACACCAACACTCTGTCACGGTCGCCATGTAATATATTAGAAGACAACTGCACTTGTTGAGTGGTACGTTAAGAGTCATTTTATTTAATTCATTTTACTTACTCGCTAATTCAATACTTAGTTGCTTAAATAGTAGTAAGTAAGTTGAAGAGGTAGTAGGCCGACAGTGCTGCCACTACAGTTTTCACAATTGCTTGCATTATTCCAAAACATACTTAAGAATATGGAATATCTTACCTTCGCGTTGTTGATTTTATTTTGTTACGTATGGCGTTGGCAATATTTTCTGCAGCGGATTTAGACAGTCTATATTTTTTTCTGAATTCCTCTTTAGATAAAGAATAGTGATTTCGACGTTCAAGTATTTTTTTTCTAGCTATAGCGTTTTTACATTGAAAATATTGCATAAATATAAGTGCTTGTTTATATTTCTATCCATTTTTATTTACTATAAGTGTCAGTTAATATATTAACCGAAAGAATTTCGTCAGTTATATTTAACAAGAGCTTTTTTGTTAAATACTGTCAGTTAAAAGATAACCATAAATTGTGAAATACATCTTAGGCTAACTGACAGTTAAAGTGCCAGTTAACATTTAACTTTACATTGTGAAAATGGCCATTAAGGTGTTTATTAACGTTTATCTGGAGGTCCATACCACAAAATATACAGAAGTGACTCGAGACGGAAGAAACGTTTTATTAGAGGCTAATAAGCAAAATGCGCTAAAGTAGTATTCACAAACGTTTAATAGCACTATGACGCGGTTATTACACGCTAATATACTCGAAAATTTTATTGTAAGCATCACGCTACTTTAGCCGTTTAATAAGTTGACATACATATGCATTTTTTAAAGAAAAAAATCTCTATTTACTTCAAAAAACAGCGAAAGTTCCCATAGATGGACAAAACAAAATAAAAAATTCCGAAAATCGTTTCGCGATTTTATCTGAGCAAGACAATGAAGACACAACTACAACAAGGTCGAGTAAACCCCCACCGATATGTATATCTAAGAGAGCAGAACTCTAGTTTTTATCTCCTTAAGTGGAGAAAATGAGTTCTATGTAACTCCAATTAAGCGCGGAAATATTAACGAAACAAAAATCCAGGTAGTGCAAGAAAGTAATTACCGAAAAATAGTTTCTGACCTTGAGTCAAAAAACCAAAATTTTTATACGTACTAATAATAGGTATAGACTTGTCTGGCCTTGAAAATAATGGCTTCAAAGTTAAAAATGTTTCTAACATCAGAAATGGGGAAAAAAATCCCCCAACCTATTTTTAGAGTCGAGCTACAGCCAGGTGACTTGAAAATTAAAAAAAATGTATCGCACCCAATCTATAATTTAAAGTACTTGTTGCATCGAAGAGTTACCGTTGAGATGCCACATAAAAAAACTGGACCTATCCAATGCATGAACTGTCAAGAATTTGGCCATACCAAAACTTATTGCAAGTTGCCTACCGTTTGCGTTGTATGTGGTGAGTTGCACAGTACCGCTAACTGTGACAAAATAAAAGGTGATACCAACGCAAAAAAATGCGGCAATTGCGGTGGAAACCACACGGCTAACTATAGAGGCTGCCCTCTTTACTCTTTTTTTAAAAATTCGTCCAACAGAAAAACAAATGCTACTCCCAATCAGCCCAACAACCATTTAAACTACCCTCAGTTACCTCAACCGTCGTTTAGCCATAATCAATACTCAAATGTTTTAAAATTTAACACGACTCTTACTCAACAAAAACCTAATAGTCAATTTAGCGTATTAATATTTTAAAAAGTAACCAGACTACGGCGCAAAAAACTGTACCAGCAAATGAAGAATCAGGGCCTAATTTTAGTCGTATTGAAGCCTCGATAGAGAGCCTTATCCAAACAGTAAATACTTTTACTCTCAACATGTCCTGTATGATGCAGGAAATGTTGAAAATGCAGTCTACCTTGTTGCAGGCTGTATTGAAAAAACCATGAACTTAAAAATCTGTTTTTGGAACGCAAACGGCATCAGTCAACATAAAAATGAAATAGAATATTTCCTTCTGGATAAACAAATCGACGTTATGCTTATCTCAGAAACTCATTTGACGTCTCGAAGCTATTTTAAAATTAGTGGATATAATTTCTACGACACTAAGGATCCTCGAGTTAGAGCTTGTGATGGCTCTGGAATCCTAATAAAAACTCGAATAAAACACTACCTGCTAAATGACCTTCGTGAAGAATATCTTCAAGCAACAAATATCTGTATTGAAAATTTTTATCAAAAGCTTGTGATATCATCTGTTTATTCTCCTCCCAGGTTTTCAATTTCAGAGAGTCAATATACCGCATTTTATACAACACTGGGGTCCCGTTTTCTAGCAGCTGGCGACTACATTGCTAAACACACTTTTTGGGGTTCACGTTTAATCAGTCCTAAGGTCGTGTTTTGTTTGACACAATTTCAAAAATGGGTTTGGTCAGCCAACATATTGGCCAAGGGATCGACAAAAAATTCCTGATGTTATCGACTTTGGAATCTCGAAAGGTGTGCCCAGCGAAATGATTGAAGTAGAAGCATCTTTGGATTTGTCTTCAGATCACTCGCCTACTATTATCACTATTTACTCACACACAACTCCAACACCAACATGTGATTTACGGCTGACATCTGCACGTGTTAACTGGCTGAAGTAGAAAAAATATTTGAGTGCTCATTGCACGGAAAATATGCCATTGAGAACACCTACTGACATAAAATTATATTAGGTTGTTTGAAGCTTATGCTTAACAAGCTGCTCTTAATGCTTCTTCAATTCAACCAAATCAACAAGCGAGATTGAACAATATTTTTTGTGCGGATATAGAAAGGCTATTGACTGAAAAACGGAGAGCTCGACGAGAATGGCAACTTTACAGATCGCCTCAGCTAAAATTAAGGCTTAAAGAGTGTACCAAACAGCTAAGAAAAGTTTTGCAAACACAAGAAACAGCTTCGCTGGAAAAATTTCTGCAAGAACTCGATGCAACACCATCAATAGATTATTCGCTGTGGCGTGCAGCCAGAGGACTTAAAAGGACAGTGATATGCAAACCTCCATTACGAGCCTCTAATGGTGACTGGGCAAGAATTGATGCTGAAAAAGGTGCCCTTTTCGTTAAACACTTAGAAAAAGTGTTTACTCCAAATATTTCTGTTAATATTGCTGAACTGCCACCAGTCGTCTCTTTACCAGAAACACCGCTAAAATTTAATATTGTTGAGATTGAAAATGCTATTCAATTCCGTCTTTGCCATAAGGGCACACGGGGCTCGTGCCCAGGGTCCGGACCTCATGAGGGCCCCGAAAGGCCGATATATTCGATTACACGAAAGAAAGAAGTTAAATATTTTATATTTTTCTGGTGATTTTCAGCAATTTTTTTTTGTTAATTTTTTTTTGTTAATTTCAAAAAGAAAAAGGAATAGAAAAAAAAATTAACCGAAACTTAAATATTAACAAATACTAAAAAATGTATTTGGGCGATTTTTCAACTGTATTTGGCGATACAAACAACAAAAAAATACTGGCAACCCTGACTGGTGTAGGTAGTAATAGTTGAAATTGTGTATATTTAGGGGATTTCCCGTATGAATGTCAAAGTTTAACGCAGTCAATAAGTGTAAGATCAACTCAGTGAAGTGAAGGCGTCTTAGTTGTAAACAACTTGTCTATATTGTTTTATAATTAATTTAATTATGTCGAAAAGAACATATTTAAGTGGTTCACAAAAAAGAAAAATAGTTCTAGCTCAAAAAAAAAAAGCCGAAAAACTTCCTAAACTCACTTCATTTTTTACGGTGGAAGAAACAAACAGGATGACTGATTCTTCGCCTTCATCATCTCAAGATCCGGTTACTTTCGAATTTCAACAAAAATGATAAAATTATGCAAGTTCCAGATGTAGAGACAGAAACAGGTACATTAGATGCTGAATCCTCCAATTTAAGCTTCTTTGACTTATTATTTACGAGCATAGAAAGTGTATCTCCTGATCCTGGTACGTACTGTGATGAAATTTTAACGGAAGAAGTACGCGATATTTGGACTCAAAAAGGTCCAGAATTTTTTCAAAATAAAGAGTGCGACTTCTCCGAAACTTCTAAAATTTTTCCAGATTCAAGCGGTACAACAAAAACTAGATACTTGACTAAAAATATGTTCACCCGTATATTGATGAATGGTGAGTCTTTAGAAAGAAAATGGCTACTATTTTCACCGTCAAAGATCTCTGTATACTGTTACTGCTGCCGTCTATTTAATACTACTACTGGTACTGGTCATAATTTGAGTTCTCCAAATGGATATAAAGACTGGAAAGATATAACTAATTTATTAATGGAGCATGAGAACAGTTTACAACACAGGGAATCAATGATGAAATATGTCGCAAGAAGCAAAACTACTGGGCGAATTGACAGCGAGTTTTTGTCCCAATATAATACACAAGTCAATTATTGGAAGAATGTACTTAAAAGAATTGTTGCAGTAGTGAAATTTTTGGCTTGCAGAGGACTTGCTTTTCGTGGTGATAATGAAATGTTAGGGTATCAAAATAACGGAAATTATTTGGGATGCTTAGAACTAATTAGTGAATTTGATCATTTTCTTGCTGATCACATGCGAAACTGCGGAAATAGTGGAAAAGGAAAAACATCATATTTTTCTGCAAATATTTGTAATGAATTTATTAATATAATGGGACAGCAAGTGTAAAAAGCGATTGTTAATGAACTAAAAGCAGCAAAATACTACTCTATTAGTGTGGATTCTACACCAGATCTTTCACATGTTGACCAACTCACCTTTATCGTTAGATACGTCAAAGACGGAGAGCCTATTGAGAGATTTTTGCAATTTTTGCCTATGGATGAACATAATGCTCAATACATAGCAGGTGCAATTTTAAACTTTACTGAAAGTCTTGATATTCCTATAAAAGATTGCCGAGGGCAGAGTTACGATAATGCATCAAATATGGCAGGAAAGTATTCTGGTGTTCAGGCAAGAATAAAAGAAAAATGTGAATTTGCCATTTTTGTTCCATGTGCGGCACATTCAGGTAGGTGTTGAAGCTGTTCAATGTGTTTCAGATGCAGTATCCTACTTCCAATTCGTCCAAAAATTATATAATTTTTTCTCGGCTTCGACCAAACGATGGAAAATTATGACAGCGAATTTGGGAACAAATAAAGTTTTGAAGTCTCTCCCGGATACTAGATGGTCTGCACATTCTAATGCTATTAATGCTTTGCATTCAGTTTCAACTTTTGCAGTGTACAGACGCGTTTTTATAATCGTCGCAACTCAATATTAAAAATTTATTGAAAGATAATTCACAAAAAAAAAAAAAATACACAAAAACAAAACATTTATTAAACAGTTATCTTACTGGTTTTATTTTATTTTTTGCTTGTGTGTAAATACATAAATAATTGCATACACCAACTCACAAGTGAACACAAAAAAGAGAACTCTAAATGAGTTCACCTTCTAACAACAACAATAAACCTACAAGCAGTAGGAATGTACAATATATAACTTTGGTTGCTAACGACGACAAAAAAAAATGAAGTAAACACAAACCTGAATACTACACAAAACACAAATACTCGTGAGCGATCATTGTCTCCGTACATGTTAAATAGCGATCAAGAAGCAACAACAATTATTAGCAAACTTGTCAGCTTAGCTGTACAATAAAAAAAACAAACAATAAATACCCAGGTGACCAACGTGCACAAAATTGTAAATGCAGTGAGTGAAAATAGTGATAATAAAATCCAAACTGGTATGGACAGATACATAACCGTGCTAAAAAGGGGAAGAAGTCCCAAATCAGCTGAAATAGCGTCAACGTCAAATAATATTAAACATTCTGAAAATCGTTTTGCGATTTTGAATGAACAAGTCGATGAAGACACAAGTACAACAAGGTCCACTAAACCACCGCCGATATATTTAAGAGAACAGAACTCCAACTTTTTGGTAAAAAGCCTTATCTCATTAATTGGAGAAAATGAGTTCTATGTAACTCCAATTAAGCGTGGCAAAATCAACGAAACTAAAATTCAGGTAACACGAGAAAATAATTACAGGAAAATTGTCTCAGATTTTGAGAATAAAAACAAAAACTTTTATACATATCAACTGAAGAGTGCTAAAGGCCCAACAGTAGTTATAAAAGGAATAGATTCAAGCGTGGATCCGGAAGAGGTAAAGTCTGGCCTTGAAAATAGTGGCTTCAAAGTGAAAAATGTTTCAAACATTAAAAACAGGGAAAAAATCCCCCAACCTATTTTTAGAGTCGAGCTACAGCCAGGCGACTTGAAAATTAAAAAAAATGAATCGCACCCAATCTATAGCTTAAAATACTTGTTGCATCGAAGAGTTACCGTTGAGATGCCACATAAAAAAACTGGACTTATCCAATGCATGATCTGTCAAGAATTTGGCCATACCAAAACTTATTGCAAGTTGCCTACCGTTTGCGTTGTATGTGGCGAGTTACACAGTACCGCTAACTGTGACAAAATAAAAGGTGATACCAAAGCAAAAAAATGTAGTAATTACGGCTGAAACCACACTGCCAACTATAGGGGCTGCCCTCTTTATTCTCTTTTTAAAAATTCGAACAGAAAAACATGTGCTACTCCCGCTCACCCCAACACTCCTTTAAACTACCCACAAGGTGATCTATTAGTTAAGCACCTAGAAAAAGTATTTACCCCGAATATTTCTGCTGATATTGTTGAACTGCCACCAGTCGTCTCTTTACCAGAAATACCGATGAGATTTAACATGACGGAGATTGAAAATACTATTACTAGTCTTAACACCAGAAAAGCCCCAGGTGTCGACAAAATGAGCAACAAAATGCTTCAACAACTGCCTTATATTGCAAAAAGAGTTATACTCTTCATTTTTAATAGTATTCTACGGCTGCAATACTATCCTGCAGAATGGAAGGTTTCGATGATTATTATGATACCAAAGCCCGGCAAGGATCATACGAAGGTTGAATCCTATCGGCCTATTAGCTTATTGCCCAACATTTCAAAACTATTTGAAAAGCTGTATATGAGTAAGCTTATGCCTATAGTGACTAGAAGTGGATGCATTCCAGATCATCAATTCGGTTTTCTGAGACAACATAGCACTACTGAACAAACTCACAGACTTGTGAACGTAGTTAGAGACACCTTTGAAAAAAAGAAATATTGCTCTGCGCTCTTTATAGATGTTTCTCAAGCTTTCGATAAAGTATGGCACGAAGGTCTTATCCACAAATTAACACGCAATCTCCCCGCAAACATCGTCAAGCTTTTAAAAAGCTATCTAGAGGAACGAAAATTTGTAGTTAGGGAAGGCAATTTTTTAAGCCCTCCGCAGTCGATCGAAGCCGGAGTTCCCCAAGGCAGCATCTTCGGTCCCTTACTTTATTTAATTTATGCCTCTGACTTACCGTTAAGCAATAACATTCATACATCAACATTTGCTGATGATACAGCTTTTTTAAGCGTCCATGAAAATCCAGTAGAAGCTTCCATCAACTTACAAGGGTATATATCAAAATTGGAAAAATGGTTTAAACAATGGCGTATAAAAGTTAACGAGCAGAAATGTGTACACGTCACTTTTACGTTGCGAAGGGAAACATGCCCGCCTATACAAATCAACACCGAGACTATTCCGCAACATACTGTAGTCAAATATCTAGGCGTTCACCTTGATCGCCGTTTAACATGGAAATCGCGTATAGACGCAAAGTTGATGCAAATGAAATTAAAAACAGCCCAAATTAATTGGCTTATGGGAAGAAATTCTATACTGAGCCTAGACTGTAAACTTCTACTGTACAACGCGATCCTGAAACCAATATGGTCCTATGGAATCCAGCTATGGGGCACTGCCTCAGCATCGAATGTAGAAAAAATTCAAAGGCGACAAAATAAAATTCTACGTACTATAACTGCAGCCCCCTGGTATGTCAGAAACCATAGAATTCATAAAGGTCTAGACGTTCCGTTGGTAAAGACGGTATTTTCGAAACACGGGAAAAAATATATTAAAAAACTTGAGTTGCACCCAAACCCACTTGCGCGCAACATTCTAGAGTATAGAGGCCACACCCGGCTTAGGAGGAAGGACACTCTTTCTATCAGCCGTACACGAGAGATGTAAAACAACAAAAATAAACCGTTGTAACTAAAAATTTTGTTCAGCATTGGCTAAACTTATATTTAATATTTTTAGACTTAAGATTTGAAAAACTTATTGATGTTTCAATCTATTATTGAAGATTCAATAAATAATATACATATATATCAAAAAAAAAAAAATTAATGCTTTGCAAAATGGTTATATATCTGAAGCTTTGACATCAATTGCAAATGACATCAATCAACCAGGAGAAACAAGAAACGAAGCTCAAACCCTAGCCAAAAAAAAAATGGAAATATTTGAGACTATGCTTCTAACGGAGATTTGGAATGATCTTTTAGGAGTTATAAACAAAACAAGCATAAGATTACAAAAAAACACTTTGACACTGGACGTTGCAACAAAACTTTACGCATCTTTAATCGATTATGTCAGTAACGCACGCGATAATTTCGATCAGTACGAGGCGGCCGCTAAAGAAAAAAAAAACCCAATGGTGACTATAAAGATATGTTTGAAAGAAAAAAATTCGCAGCGCACGTCTTACTTTTTTTGACGGATCAGCGCAGACTGTACAGTTAAATGGCAAACAAAAATTCCGCCTAGAAACGTTTATTCCCATAATTGACACATTACATGTGCATTTAAAAAAGCGTTCTGCTGCATACCAAGAAATTGATGAAATTTTTAGTTTTCTTTCTCGATTAATAACAATTGATTCTGACCAGTTGTCAAAAAAATGCAAAGAATTTGCCGAATTCTACCACAAAGACATTAATGCTAAGGAGTTCATATCAGAATGTTTTCATTTAATGCAGTACCTCAAGAACATAGCAACGGAATCATAACCTAATAAAGTCCGATAAGTTAGAAGAAACTTTTCCAAATGTTGAAGTTGCTACAAGAATATTTCTTTGTTTAATGATCACTAATTGTAGTGGAGAGCGGTCATTTTCTCGGCTAAAGAGAATAAAAAATGAATTACGAACGTCTATGTTACAAGAACGCCTAACTAACTTCTCAATTATGTGCATTGAAAGTGATGTCCTTCAAAAAATTGATTTTGAGGATATAATAGAAGATTTTGCAGCACAGAAATCCCGAAAAAAACCTTTAGCGTAGCCAATTTAAATCAGAACATAAATACCTACGAGGGTTATATTTCTTATAACATTAAATAACATGTATTAAAGTTGTATTAAACATAATAAATTTAAAATCATAACAAAAAAATGTTGTCATTCGTTTTTTTTTTTACTTTCCAGTGTGGCCCAAATTATTTTGTGCCCAGGGGCCCCGACATGCCTTAAGACGGCCCTGCTATTGCTATGCTATGCTATTGCTTGTCTTAATACAAAAAAAGTCCCAGGTATTCAAGAATTGCCATATATTACAAAAAGAATAATACTATTCATTTTTAATGGTATTTTACGGCTGCAATACTATCCGGCAGAATGGAAGGTTTCGATGATTATTATGATACCAAAGCCTGGCAAAGAGGGATACTCTTTTTATCAGCCGTACACGAGAGACGTAAAAACAACAAAAATCAACCGTTGAAACTAAAAATTTTGTTTAGCATTGGCTAAACATATATTTATCTTTTTTAGATTTAAGATTTGAACAACTTATTGATGTTTCAAGTAAATTGAACATTCAATAAATAATAAAATTTATTATAAAAAAAAAACCTTACGCGTCGTACGCGTTATGTAGTTTAACTTGTCACATACAATTACATTGATTCTATTTTTTTTTGACAGCCGCGTGGTATGGACTTTCAGTTTTATGCGTCCCATACACGTTTCAATTCAATTGTCAATTGAATCTTTCAATTGAATTGATTCTTGGTCACATACTTCATAAACTGAATTGAAAGATTTTCATTCAACTGTCAATTTGCTCTAGCATTTTTATTCAGCCTTATGTCAAAAATTTCTCGATTTGTATGTATTTGTTGCTCTAATAATACCACCTGTATTTTTTCATCATGCTATACACATAAATTTTTAAAGCTTAACAAGAGACTCGAGCACACACAGAACAATCGAATTGAAAGACTTGCTAGCAGCGTTACTGTTGTGCCCCTAAAGGGGCACTTTGCCCCTTTTCAGACTGCAAAGCCCCTTTTTGGGCCCCTTTGATTTAAATCCCCTTTTGGATCAATATGATTTAATTTCTACATTTTCAACATCTATCTTCTCTACTCTATCCTTCTCTCTGAGTTCCGGCACAATGCACTGCATACGTAGGGGTCATCCCCTGAGTGCTGGTCCTAATTAAAAAAAAAAAAATTTATACCCCTTTTTGAACAAAAAAGAATACATTTTAGAAACAAGCATAGAAAATATTGATATTTTTAATGTTTTACTCATTAAAGATACTTTTAATATATGTATATATATTGGCCATGAAGCCGAGCTAGAAATAAATACTAACGAGATCTCAAGGAGTGATATTATGAATATTAAAAGCAAAATATTGCTTTTTTATTAAAAATTGTGTAGGGAAATTTTATCAAGAATTAATATTAGCGATAAAAGACTGTGTGTATTGAAGTATTTAGAGTTGTCAATTATTCGCCTTTCAACTTTGTTCGAATAATTCAAATAATTGATTTTGTTCGTTCGATCAAACGATTAAAGCTGAAAAATTTTTCGATTAATCGATGAGAACAACGAATAAAAAATGATTTAAAAAATTTATTGACAAAAAATAAACATTTCATACAAAAAACTTAAAATGTTTTTTTTTTTTTTGTGAAATCAGACAATTTGAGTTGTTCTTAAGAAATAATCTTTTACAAATAAAAGTTGACTAAATTTTTTAGCTTTCAAACGATGGTTTTGGTTTTTGAAATAAATTTTTCGCTAATTGTCGAGGTAGGTGATATTGTGAGAAGAGCATAAAATAGTTTATCTAATTTTTCTGTACATTTTTTCAAATATACCATATCGTCTAATATATCGCTGAAGTCTTTTTATATTTTGAATTTTTAATACTTTTGATATAATTATTTAATTCGTATAAAAGATTTTTAATTTCATTACTAGTAACATCTTCTTTATCATTACTTTCATCTGAATTATTGTGGTTACTTTCAACATAAAATAATCTGGAGTATAATTTATTCTTTAGTTTCACTTTTTTAAGAATATTTTAAAAAACTTTCATTGCTCGGAAAATTTCCAGAATTTAAACAATATTATTAACGTATTTAAAAATTTTATACGTCCCTCATTAATTCTTATTTTAATACGTTTTTGTTATGTTTGAATTAAAACATTATTTTTATTATTTAGTTATTATTATTTATTTTTATTAACCACATGTTATGTATAAAATGTTACTTAGCCTTCACAGGGACCCGCTTTTTAAGGCTGGTGTTTGATCAGGTTTTGACTTATAAAACATATATATATATAAATATATACTACTTTAAAACATTATTTAGCCTTCACAGGGACCCGCTTTTTAAGGCTGGTGTTTGATCAGGTTTTTGTTACGTGTTAAAGAATAATCCCGAACTGCTTTCTGTCAAGACTCTACCGACTAGAACTCACTGATTAGAATCGAGCCTCCATACCAAATCACCCTCCGCTTTTATACCCAATTTCGCTGTCTGATTGAACGATGCTGCTGACGTTCGCTGCCGCCGGCGTGGTCATTGCTAAGTGTGTTAGTATGCAAATTCAGCATATTCATACCTGTGGAACTTCCAGCCGATTGCGGTTCTCACGATATTGCAATGTCAGCATATATCTGTAGGAAAATTACTGGCATATATATGTATGCAGCGGTATTGCAACGTCAGCATATGTCTGTAGGAAAATTACTGGTAATAACGTCAGTAATGCATGCAGCGGTATTTTGCTGCCGTTGGTATTTTTGTTGGTTTAGGGAAAATAACTCAACGTCAGTATGTGTGTGCAGCGTATGTTCTGCTGTCGCTGATACTTCTGTTGGTTGGGGGAAAACGACTCATAACATCCCTCCCCCCTTGCGGACAAGAAACATCCTGTCTTAGGATGTTTCGTAGCCATCCTTCTGGAATCAAGTCAAAATAGATGTGTGTATGCATCCGACTACCTTGGCGATACAGCTTTGGCAGCTCTCGGAGTAATAAGTAATGATCTCCCGAGCCTCGATTGCCTGAAGGTTCGCAGTTTACCATTAGTTGGTTACTGCTAAGTGTCTGTCGACTTGGTACGTTTGCTGCGTCACCAAGGAAAAAATATGATATTGCTGGTGAACTACTGCGGTTGTTATTGACTTTGTAGTTGTCATTGGCGTTTTAGTGATTCCCCCTTTCCAACGGAACTGGTCATTCCGTCTATGTATGTGTTGTGGTATCGTATATAGGTTTTGCGGTTGTGTGAGGTTGATAGATATAGGCTGCTGTTGATGATTGTTGGATTCTTCATTGTTAACGGGATGATGATAATTGGTTGATTTTAAAACACGGGTTAATATTTTTAATCTTATAACTAACAATGTTTTCTTACGTATACTTATATAAAAATTTCTTTTCTTACATATTGTTAACAATTTTTTCTTATTACTATTATTTCTTATTATTATTATATTGAATATTTTGGATTTGTTATACTCAACCAGTTACAGGATTTTATTTATATGATTTAAAAAAAAATTTTACATATATTTGCTTATTGCGTTTTTTAATTCTACTTATTTTGATCAAAAATTTTAATTTTCAAATATTTGTCATTTGTTTGTTTATTTCTAACTTTTATAAGTTAAGTTTGTATCATTATTTGGTTGGTTTTTTATTTTTGTATATATTTCTCTCAATTACTTATTACTAGTTGAGAAGAGTTGTGTTAAAAATATAATTCTTATAATTTTCAACTTTAAATAATATTAAATCATATTTTGTTTAACATTTTTCATAAATTTAATATAAATCCAATTTTTCTTAATCTACTTTTACGATTGTACATAGGTATTTTATTTTCTCTATTAAAAAATTTTCGGCTTTAATACAAGTCTTGACTGTTAATTTACAGGACAACATTTACCGGTATTTAAAAAAGTTTTTAACTTTCTTTTTATGTGGCAGTTTTCTCTTCAAAAAAGAATTAAGTATGATATTTTTCTTAATAACGTAAGTACTAAATAATAGAAAAAAAAGATCTTCTGCTTACAGATAGAGATTGTAAATATATTAGTGTAATCTTTTTCGATTCAAGTTATTTTCAAAATTATATGAATTTTCTATAAGTGTATTGTGTATGAGTATGACCTTAATTTTTACTTAATATTAAATTGTATGTATGTGTGACAAATTCTTTGTTTGATATTTGAAAAAAAAATTTTTAACATTGGCTTTATTTATTATCTTAACCTTGAAATAACTTTTACACGAAATTGAAAATTTTTAAAAACATTTTAAAACGTTGCAAAAATGAGTAGGAAAAAATTTACAAAATTTCAACTGATTAAAGCACTTTTTTCTTTATTAAAAAGTGAGTTCAGTTACATTTGCTAGTATTTTGTTAGCGAAAGAAATTTAATACTTTTGTTGTTTCTGTTGATCTGAAAGAAAAATTATACATACGCGTATAATTATTTTCAAATCAACAACACACAGAAAAAAAATCCGAAAAGTTTTTTATTATTGTTACTGTTTGCATATCCATATGCACACATATACGTACATATACATATGCACATACGTACATTAAACTATGCAGTTTGATTTAGTTGTCATTGGCCGTGAAATTGTCTGGCAAAATTTTGCTGTGGGATCATGTTTCACAACCAAGTACTCATGCAAAAAAAAAAAACGAACCAAATAACTAAGTTGGAAATTTTTGGAATTTAATTTGAGTTCAATTCTTTGTTTCAAATTTATAAATTAAACCTAAACTTAATTGATTTCGTTAACCGTTGTCATTGTTGATGCATAAATGGCCGACAATTTTCGTCACTGGACATAATTGTGAACAGTTTTGCATTTCAAGTTTTATGCAATACTTATAACAATTTTGTATTCATTGCGCCATGAATCAATTACAACTTTGTAAGAACTATTGGGCTCAATAATTGAGCGATTATCGCTATAAATGTGTATGTATATTTTACTATACATATTTTATATCGTTTTAATTTTTTACTCAATTGGATGTCTATGCCAATTGGGTTGCTTTTTGTTCATGTATTTGAGTTCTAGTATATTTCATACAATAATTTTGGAGAACATTAATACTGCACTAATGCACAAATTTAAAAATTAAATCTCATCGTGCAGTCTTGAAAACAAAATGAAACGGTGCGGTTACAAGTGCAATTATTGTGGAAAGTTTAATTAAAATTAAGTGCGTGTTTTGTAAAAACTTTAAACAAATACCAACTAGCAGCTGGCGACTACAATGCTAAACACACTTTTTGGGGTTCACGTTTAATCAGTCCTAAGGGTCGTGTTTTGTTTGACACAATTTCAAAAATGGGTTTGAATGTAGTTTCAAGTGGTCAGCCAACATATTGGCCAACGGATCGACAAAAAATTCCTGATGTTATCGACTTTGGAATCTCGAAAGCTGTGCCCAGCGAAATGACGGAAGTAGAAGCATCTTTGGATTTGTCTTCAGATCACTCGCCTACTATTATCACTATTTACTCACACACAACCGCAAGACCAACATGTGATTTACCGCTGACATCTGCACGTATTAACTGGCTGAAATACAAAAAATATTTGAGTGCTCATTGCACGGAAAATATGCCATTGAGAACACCTACTGACATAGAAAATTCTATTAGGTTGTTTGAAGCACATGCTAAACAAGCTGCTCTTAATGCTTCTTCATTTCAACCAAATCAACCAGCGAGATTTAACAATATTTTTTGTGCAGATATAGAAAGGCTATTGACTGAAAAAGGAAAGCTCGACGAGAATGGCAACGATACAGATCGCCTCAGCTAAAATTAAGGCTTAAGGAGTGTACCAAGCAGCTTAGAAAAGTTTTGCAAACACAAAAAACAGCTTCGCTGCAAAAATTCCTGCAAGAAGTCGATGCAACACCATCAACAGATTATTCGCTGTGGCGTGCAGCCAGAGGACTTAAAAGGCCGGTGATACGTAAACCTCCATTACGAGCTTCAAATGGTGACTGGGCAAGAACTGATGCTGAAAAAGGTGCTCTTTTTGTTAAACACTTAGAAACGGTATTTACTCCAAATAATTCTGCTGATATTACTGAACTGCCGCCAGTCGTCGCTTTACCAGAAATTCCGCTAAGATTTAATATTGTGGATATTCAAAAGGCTATTACAAGTCTAAACTCAAAAAAAGCCGCAGGTATTGATATAATAAGCAACAAAATGCTGCAAGAATCGCCTTTCATTGCAAAACGAATAATACTATTCATCTTTAATAGTATTTTACGACTGATATACTTTCCGGCAGAATGGAAGGTTTCGATGATTACTATGATACCAAAGCCCGGTAAGGATCATACAAAGGTTGAATCCTATCGGCCTATCAGTCTATTGTCCAATATGTCGAAACTTTTTGAAAAACTGTACATGAGCAAGCTGACTCCTATAGTAACTAGCAGTGCATGTATTCCAGATCATCAATTCGGTTTTCGCAGTCAGCATAACACTATTGAACACACTCACAGACTCGTGAATGTCATTAGAGAAACTTTTGAAAAAAAGAAATATTGTTCAGCGCTTTTTATTGATGTCGCACAGGCCTTTGATAAAGTATGGCACGAAGGCCTTGTCCACAAATTAACACAAAATCTACCCGCAAACATCGTCAGGCTCTTAAAAAGCTATATAGAGGAACGAAAATTTGTAGTTAAGGAAGGCAATTTTTTAAGCCCCCCGCAGTCGATTGAAGCCGGAGTCCCTCAGGGCAGTATCTTCGGTCCTTTACTTTATTTAATATATGCCTCTGACTTACCGTTATGCAGTATCATTCACACGTCAACATTTGCTGATGATACGGCTTTTCTAAGCGTTCATGAAAATCCTGTAGAAGCTTCCCGGAATCTACAAGGGTACATCTCAAAATTGGAAACATGGCTAAAACAATGGCGGATAAAAGTGAATGAGCAGAAATGTGTACACGTTACTTTTACTTTACGCAGGGAAACATGCCCGCCTATACAAATCAACACCGAGACTATACCGCAACACACTGTAGTAAAATATCTAGGCGTTCATCTTGATCGTCGTTTAACATGGAAATCGCATATAGACGCAAAGTTGACACAAATAAAATTAAAAGCAGCCCAAATGAATTGGCTTATTGGAAGAAATTCTATATTAAGTCTTGACTGTAAACTTTTGTTATACAACGCGATCCTGAAACCAATATGGGCCTATGGAATCCAGTTATGGGGCACTGCCTTAGCATCAAGTGTAGAAAAAATTCAAAGGCGACAAAACAAAATTCTACGTACAATTACTGCAGCCCCCTGGTATGTCATAAAGACCTAGACGTTCCGTTGGTGAAGACAGTATTTTCAAAACACGCAAAAAAATATATTGAAAAACTAGTATTGCACCCAAATCCACTTGCGCGCAACATTCTAAATTATAGAGGCCACACCCGGTTTAGAAGGAGGGATACTCTTTCTCTCAGCCGAACACGAGAGATGTAAAACATCAAAAATCAACAGTTGGAATTAAAAATCTTGTTTAGCACTGGCTAAACATATATTTATGTATTTTAAGATTTAAGATTTGAAAAACTTATTGATGTTTCAATTTATATTTGAAGATTCAATAAATAATAAAACTACCACCAAAAAAAAAAAAAAAAAAAAATACCAACTGAGAAGAAAAAAAAATTGTTTCATGAAGTGACAAAAAGTTTTCAATAAATTGAAAAAAAAAACAAAATCCCTTGGATTAAAAAACAGGACTAAATAGATTTCCACAAAGTAAAATATTGAGTTAATTATACGCAAGTGAAGTGTACAAATTTTGTAAAGCCAACATTTTTCTTCCGCATAATGGTTTCAACAGAAAATGATAAGAATACTTCCACCCAAAAGGCATTTTCACCAGCTGCAAATCAACCAACCAGCAGCCGGTCGTCTAGAAGCCAAAAAAAAATGTCCAATAAAAAAACGCAGTAATACAGGTAATTTGAATGTCTGCATTAACTCGTTCCTCTAAATTATATCGGTCTTTTCTTTCTTCTTTTTTTTTAAATTTGTTATTAAATTAATCTTTCCGATATGTTTCATTAAATTGGTGTAGAATCTGTTGAACTTCGTGCTAAAAACTAGTGTGTATTTGACTATAGGTTCTGCTACTAAATTTTTGCTTTAATTATGCTGTTTATGTGGTTGCTGTTTTTAATTTTTTGGTTTCTCTCGGTTTCCCTTAAATTTGGTGTTTCGTTTTATACTTTTAAATATTTTAATTTCAAAATATTGTTCTTTTTCTTTTTAAAGTTTTTCTTGAATTTATTTACTGCTTTTTCCTATAAAAATCCTCAGTGTTATTGTCCAATAAAATGATTTTATTTGGGGAGAAGAAAACAAAAATAAAAAATAAATAAGTGATCGGACGTGTTTTGCAATAATTAAATAAGTAATCGGACGTGATTTTGTGATTATTGGTTTCCAAGTTTTCTTCATGTCCCGCAAGACAGTGAGTGTAATTCGTGCTTTCAACACAAAATAATCTGGAGTGAAATTTATTTGGATATTCTTTAGTTTCATTTTTGAAGAATATTTTTAAAAACTTTCATTGCTCGGAAAATTTCTAGAATTTAAATATTATTTAAAAAAAATTTTATACGTCTCTTATTTATTGTTATTTTAATACGTTTTCGTAAATCTGTTGCGGCTTCTAACTAATCTGCCTGCTTAATTTTATTTTTAGAAAAGTATCCGTTGGTCGATTAGAAGGTGATACCGTGTAAGTAGCGTTCCATCCTTTCTTTAACCTTTCCCTTTTACTAATTATTTTGCTTCTTTCAGATCCTTGACGCCAACCTATAAAAGTACTTGGAAATTACAAACGAGAGATAAATTAAAAAAAGTTCCCTACGGCATGTTAAGTTCCGTTATTCCTTATTTTAGACCTGTATAAATATGTATTTCTTTTTCTATTTCAGCCATTGAAGACCTTAAGACCATGAGAGGCATGGTATTACAACACTGCTCCAGTGTCGATTTTGTGGTGAGTTTTTCCTTCTTCTCTTTTTCCAATTCATTTCCGTCATAATGTTGGTTTTTAGACGTCTTATTCTTTCCTCCTGTTTTGCCAATGACAATGTGTGTTGTTGTGTTCCTCCATACTGCGTGTAGTGGTTGAAATTTGAAAATCTCGACTGGATTTCCTTCCTCCATGGGATATCTTTCTGGGTTGCGTTCAGTATGGGTACTGCTGTGCCTCCATTTTTAATGTTGACCACAGTATTTCCAACATAAACTCCAGGGGAAATCTCCTGTGTTTGTACAACCACAGTTTTATCTCTCGAAATGATATTAACTGGCACTTTAGTAACTGCTCCCGTATCTACAAGTAAGACCAATTTTCGCTCCCTAGCTCCTTGGCAGGGTAGCGTAATAAAAACTTTGTCCACATTGCTCGGTGATTCAGTACTATTATTTATATTTGGCATTATCTCTTCACTTTGTTTCTCTTCATATTTATGTTTTAATCCTTTGTCTTTTTCTGTTTTTACTTCCAAATTTTGCCCGTTCTCTTGATTTGCCTGTTTATGCACAACCACGGTTTTATCTCTTGATATGATATTAACCGGCACTTTAGTAACTGCTCCCGTATCTACAAGTAAGATCAATTTTCGCTCCCTAGCTCCTTGGCAGGGTAGCGTAATAAAAACTTTGTCCACATTGCTCGGTGATTCAGTACTATTATTTATATTTGGCATTATCTCTTCACTTTGTTTCTCTTCATATTTATGTTTTAATCCTTTGTCTTTTTCTGTTTTTACTTCCAAATTTTGCCCGTTCTCTTGATTTGCCTGTTTATGCACAACCACGGTTTTATCTCTTGATATGATATTAACCGGCACTTTAGTAACTGCTCCCGTATCTACAAGTAAGACCAATTTTCGCTCCCTAGCTCCTTGGCAGGGTAGCGTAATAAAAACTTTGTCCACATTGCTCGGTGATTCAGTACTATTATTTATATTTGGCATTATCTCTTCACTTTGTTTCTCTTCATATTTATGTTTTAATCCTTTGTCTTTTTCTGTTTTTACTTCCAAATTTTGCCCGTTCTCTTGATTTGCCTGTTTATGCACAACCACGGTTTTATCTCTTGATATGATATTAACCGGCACTTTAGTAACTGCTCCCGTATCTACAAGTAAGACCAATTTTCGCTCCCTAGCTCCTTGGCAGGGTAGCGTAATAAAACTTTGTCCACATTGCTCGGTGATTCAGTACTATCATTTATATTTGGCATTATCTCTTCACTTTGTTTCTCTTCATATTTATGTTTTAATCCTTTGTCTTTTTCTGCTTTTACTTCCAAATTTTGCCCGTTCTCTTGATTTGCCTGTTTATGCACAACCACGGTTTTATCTCTTGATATGATATTAACTGGCACTTTAGTAACTGCTCCCGTATCTACAAGTAAGACCAATTTTCGCTCCCTAGCCCCTTGGCAGGGTAGCGTAATAAAAACTGTGTCCACATTGCCCGGTGATTCAGTACTATCTTCTATATTTCGTACCATCTCTTCACTTTTTCCCTCCTTTTTTTGTTTAATTTATTATCTTTCGCAGTATTTTCTTCTATAGTGTGCCCGTTCTCCTTATTTACCGAGTGTACAACTGCCTTGGTTACTATCCTGGTTGGCTGCTCTGTTTCTGAGTCAGTCTCCGTATCATCTTTATTTACCCGATTCTTTGTTTCTGTTTCTTTATTATACTTGTATTTGTTCTCTTTTTTATGCCAATCTAATTTTCTGTTAATTTGCCGGACCCCAGTTATTGGCGATAACTGGGCCGAATTTCGTTTCCCTGAGCATATGTCCGATTTGTGTTGCTATGGGCCTCTACGGCATTGTTAGCTAGGTCCCTGCCGTTGTTGCTATTTCGTGCCTGTTGGTAGATCCCTGCACCCATTGCTTCAGTCTGTCTAACATTACTTCTGCCGTCCCGTGCAAAATGTCCTTGCTGCTGACATTTAAAACAGGTTGGACGTGTACCATTGATTCTGTTTGCCCCTCTGTTCATATTTTGTCCCATCGCTATTTGTGGGCTTCTACGGAATTCTGTGTTTGTTATCCTCCTATTGTTTTCTGCCGTCCTTCTATCCAATTGATTTTGGTTGGGTATGTTTCTTCTTGGCACGCAGAAAGGGGTTTCCTTGTGACCGTTTATCCTACACAATCGGCAGTATAAGGAGCCCAATCTCTTTCTGCAGTTTTCCACATCGTGCTCGCTGTTTCCACAGAACGTACAGCTCACGATATGCCTGCACAGTGGCCCCATTTCATGGCCATATTTTCCACAGCTCATACAGTATGGTGTGTTTAGCCGCTTTTTGCAGCTATTCCATTCGTGCCCCATCCTGTTGCAGAAACTACAGGGGACTTCTGAATCTATTACGTTGATACTGTGCGTTGGTTTGCCAAACAATTCCTCTGCATTTTCCACTATCTCTATCAACTTGGTGAGCTCTTCCTCTTCCTGACCCACAAGTCGAGCTTTGAGAGCATGGTCTTTCAACCCCTTGATGAAACTTCTCACTGCTATCCGTTTGAAGTCCTTCAGCATGGTTTCCCGGCCAGGTCCCACCGGCCATTCGTTTTCTATTGTTGTTTTTGCCTCATTTAATAGGCTATCCAGGCGTTCTCCAAATTTGCATGCTGACTCTCTGATGCTCTGTTTGCAACCCAGTATTAGTTCCCTTATTTTATCTAAGCTCTTGCTTTTTAGATAATATTTCTTGAGCGCATTACATAACGCGTCCACGGAACTGAAATTCATCTGGGAAATTCTTGAGTAGGCGCCCCCTAGGAGTCTCAGTTTCAGGCATTGTATTACATCTTGTGTTAGAACGTTATTTGCACCTGTGAGTACTTCTCTTTCTACCATCTTGCATCCTTGTATGTACCTGAATACTTCTGATGGTAAGTCAGTCCCATCGGTCCCGAAGAATGATGGGACTGTGTTGTTTACAATCGTAATAATCTCGGATAGCGAAGTCATTCTGATCGTTCCTATTTCTGCTCTCTCAATAGTATGGTTTTGCCGAGGTGATGGTGATCGTCTTTCCAAAATTTCTTGGGCCACTGGGATCAGTCTATTATCGTGTGATATGACTATTGTTGGTAGTCCTGCTTCGTTTAGTTCTTCGTGCAGTGAAGGATTTGGTGAACTAGCTCTGTAAATTGTGTCCAACTTTCTTCTTGCGTTTTCCAATGCTGTTTGTAGCCTTTGGATAGTGTCGTCTTGTGTCTCTATCAACTGCTGTTGTTTCAATTGTTTTTTAAAGTTTTCCTCACTAAGTCCTTTCCCTTGCAATTGTTTCTCTAATTCCGTATTTTCCTTTACTACGTCCTCTAATAAAATGTCTGTATATTCTATTTGTCCTCTTAGCTTTTCGCAATGGCCCTTTAGAAATGTTTTTGTTTCTACTAGTTCTTCGATCTTCTTTATAAACTCCTGTGATCTATCTTTACTTAACTCGCTTATTAATTGTAGGACATAGCTTACTTCTTCTAATTTTGTCAGTCTTTGGTATCTTATTGTTTCCCTATGGTTGTCCAGGAATGTTTTGTCTGCTTCTAAACCCTTAAGTTCTGTCCACGCAAGAACTTGTAGACTGTCCACTGAATAATTACACTTGTGGATCCGTTGTATCAATTCGTCTGTCTTTGTCTGTGGATTGGCCATTAAAGCTGTCTTCTACTTACCCATGTTCCGCTGGTTATTATCCTCATAGTGGTCTGTGGTTTAGGCTTATTTTCACTTTATATTATTTTTTTATTTTATTTTCGTTCGCAACCGCGCAGAATTTTTACGACCAAAGTAATTCTCCTTTTTGTCCTGATCCGCTTTAGCGATTAGTCCTGCAATGACAATATGAGGGTAGCTAGGGTTTAGACATTATTCAATTTGTCCTGTGCAGTTCTACACCGTCGAATGTAGGATGCAACAATACAAGGTAGCTAGGGTTTAGACTTTTATGTATTGTTGGATTTGCTACACCAGACAGTTTTTTCTTGAGCAAGATCAACACAAGGATTATTATATTTCTTTGATGTTATTATTTACGCGGCTACCGGCTGCGCCAAATGTTATGTTTGAATTAAAATATTATTTTTATTATTTAGTTATTATTATTTATTTTTATTAACCACATGTTATGTTTAAAATGTTACTTAGCCTTCAATGGGACCCCCTTTTTAAGGCTGGTGTTTGATCAGGTTTTTGTTACGTGTTAAAGAATAATCCCGAACTGCTTTCTGTCAAGACTCTACCGACTAGAACTCACTGATTAGAATCGAGCCTCCATACCAAATCACCCTCCGCTTTTATACCCAATTTCGCTGTCTGATTGAACGATGCTGCTGACGTTCGCTGCCGCCGGCGTGGTCATTGCTAAGTGTGTTAGTATGCAAATTCAGCATATTCATACCCGTGGAACTTCCAGCCGATTGCGGTTCTCACGATATTGCAATGTCAGCATATATCTGTAGGAAAATTACTGGCATATATATGTATGCAGCGGTATTGCAACGTCAGCATATGTCTGTAGGAAAATTACTGGTAATAACGTCAGTAATGCATGCAGCGGTATTTTGCTGCCGTTGGTATTTTTGTTGGTTTAGGGAAAATAACTCAACGTCAGTATGTGTGTGCAGCGTATGTTCTGCTGTCGCTGATACTTCTGTTGGTTGGGGGAAAACGACTCATAACATCCCTCCCCCCTTGCGGACAAGAAACATCCTGTCTTAGGATGTTTCGTAGCCATCCTTCTGGAATCAAGTCAAAATAGATGTGTGTATGCATCCGACTACCTTGGCGATACAGCTTTGGCAGCTCTCGGAGTAATAAGTAATGATCTCCCGAGCCTCGATTGCCTGAAGGTTCGCAGTTTACCATTAGTTGGTTACTGCTAAGTGTCTGTCGACTTGGTACGTTTGCTGCGTCACCAAGGAAAAAATATGATATTGCTGGTGAACTACTGCGGTTGTTATTGACTTTGTAGTTGTCATTGGCGTTTTAGTGATTCCCCCTTTCCAACGGAACTGGTCATTCCGTCTATGTATGTGTTGTGGTATCGTATATAGGTTTTGCGGTTGTGTGAGGTTGATAGATATAGGCTGCTGTTGATGATTGTTGGATTCTTCATTGTTAACGGGATGATGATAATTGGTTGATTTTAAAACACGGGTTAATATTTTTAATCTTATAACTAACAATGTTTTCTTACGTATACTTATATAAAAATTTCTTTTCTTACATATTGTTAACAATTTTTTCTTATTACTATTATTTCTTATTATTATTATATTGAATATTTTGGATTTGTTATACTCAACCAGTTACAGGATTTTATTTATATGATTTAAAAAAAAATTTTACATATATTTGCTTATTGCGTTTTTTAATTCTACTTATTTTGATCAAAAATTTTAATTTTCAAATATTTGTCATTTGTTTGTTTATTTCTAACTTTTATAAGTTAAGTTTGTATCATTATTTGGTTGGTTTTTTATTTTTGTATATATTTCTCTCAATTACTTATTACTAGTTGAGAAGAGTTGTGTTAAAAATATAATTCTTATAATTTTCAACTTTAAATAATATTAAATCATATTTTGTTTAACATTTTTCATAAATTTAATATAAATCCAATTTTTCTTAATCTACTTTTACGATTGAACATAGGTATTTTATTTTCTCTATTAAAAAATTTTCGGCCTTAATACAAGTCTTGACTGTTAATTTACAGGACAACATTTACCGGTATTTAAAAAAGTTTTTAACTTTCTTTTTATGTGGCAGTTTTCTCTTCAAAAAAGAATTAAGTATGATATTTTTCTTAATAACGTAAGTACTAAATAATAGAAAAAAAAGATCTTCTGCTTACAGATAGAGATTGTAAATATATTAGTGTAATCTTTTTCGATTCAAGTTATTTTCAAAATTATATGAATTTTCTATAAGTGTATTGTGTATGAGTATGACCTTAATTTTTACTTAATATTAAATTGTATGTATGTGTGACAAATTCTTTGTTTGATATTTGAAAAAAAAATTTTTAACATTGGCTTTATTTATTATCTTAACCTTGAAATAACTTTTACACGAAATTGAAAAT
Source organism: Lypha dubia (assembly GCA_947311025.1). Lineage (NCBI taxonomy): Eukaryota > Metazoa > Arthropoda > Insecta > Diptera > Tachinidae > Lypha > Lypha dubia. The sequence goes on along the minus strand of OX371261.1, from coordinate 57,356,797 downwards.
TTTTAAAAACATTTTAAAACGTTGCAAAAATGAGTAGGAAAAAATTTACAAAATTTCAACTGATTAAAGCACTTTTTTCTTTATTAAAAAGTGAGTTCAGTTACATTTGCTAGTATTTTGTTAGCGAAAGAAATTTAATACTTTTGTTGTTTCTGTTGATCTGAAAGAAAAATTATACATACGCGTATAATTATTTTCAAATCAACAACACACAGAAAAAAAATCCGAAAAGTTTTTTATTATTGTTACTGTTTGCATATCCATATGCACACATATACGTACATATACATATGCACATACGTACATTAAACTATGCAGTTTGATTTAGTTGTCATTGGCCGTGAAATTGTCTGGCAAAATTTTGCTGTGGGATCATGTTTCACAACCAAGTACTCATGCAAAAAAAAAAACGAACCAAATAACTAAGTTGGAAATTTTTGGAATTTAATTTGAGTTCAATTCTTTGTTTCAAATTTATAAATTAAACCTAAACTTAATTGATTTCGTTAACCGTTGTCATTGTTGATGCATAAATGGCCGACAATTTTCGTCACTGGACATAATTGTGAACAGTTTTGCATTTCAAGTTTTATGCAATACTTATAACAATTTTGTATTCATTGCGCCATGAATCAATTACAACTTTGTAAGAACTATTGGGCTCAATAATTGAGCGATTATCGCTATAAATGTGTATGTATATTTTACTATACATATTTTATATCGTTTTAATTTTTTACTCAATTGGATGTCTATGCCAATTGGGTTGCTTTTTGTTCATGTATTTGAGTTCTAGTATATTTCATACAATAATTTTGGAGAACATTAAAACTGCACTAATGCACAAATTTAAAAATTAAATCTCATCGTGCAGTCTTGAAAACAAAATGAAACGGTGCGGTTACAAGTGCAATTATTGTGGAAAGTTTAATTAAAATTAAGTGCGTGTTTTGTAAAAACTTTAAACAAATACCAACTAGCAGCTGGCGACTACAATGCTAAACACACTTTTTGGGGTTCACGTTTAATCAGTCCTAAGGGTCGTGTTTTGTTTGACACAATTTCAAAAATGGGTTTGAATGTAGTTTCAAGTGGTCAGCCAACATATTGGCCAACGGATCGACAAAAAATTCCTGATGTTATCGACTTTGGAATCTCGAAAGCTGTGCCCAGCGAAATGACGGAAGTAGAAGCATCTTTGGATTTGTCTTCAGATCACTCGCCTACTATTATCACTATTTACTCACACACAACCGCAAGACCAACATGTGATTTACCGCTGACATCTGCACGTATTAACTGGCTGAAATACAAAAAATATTTGAGTGCTCATTGCACGGAAAATATGCCATTGAGAACACCTACTGACATAGAAAATTCTATTAGGTTGTTTGAAGCACATGCTAAACAAGCTGCTCTTAATGCTTCTTCATTTCAACCAAATCAACAAGCGAGATTTAACAATATTTTTTGTGCAGATATAGAAAGGCTATTGACTGAAAAAGGAAAGCTCGACGAGAATGGCAACGATACAGATCGCCTCAGCTAAAATTAAGGCTTAAGGAGTGTACCAAGCAGCTTAGAAAAGTTTTGCAAACACAAAAAACAGCTTCGCTGCAAAAATTCCTGCAAGAACTCGATGCAACACCATCAACAGATTATTCGCTGTGGCGTGCAGCCAGAGGACTTAAAAGGCCGGTGATACGTAAACCTCCATTACGAGCTTCAAATGGTGACTGGGCAAGAACTGATGCTGAAAAAGGTGCTCTTTTTGTTAAACACTTAGAAACGGTATTTACTCCAAATAATTCTGCTGATATTACTGAACTGCCGCCAGTCGTCGCTTTACCAGAAATTCCGCTAAGATTTAATATTGTGGATATTCAAAAGGCTATTACAAGTCTAAACTCAAAAAAAGCCGCAGGTATTGATAGAATAAGCAACAAAATGCTGCAAGAATCGCCTTTCATTGCAAAACGAATAATACTATTCATCTTTAATAGTATTTTACGACTGCAATACTTTCCGGCAGAATGGAAGGTTTCGATGATTACTATGATACCAAAGCCCGGTAAGGATCATACAAAGGTTGAATCCTATCGGCCTATCAATCTATTGTCCAATATGTCGAAACTTTTTGAAAAACTGTACATGAGCAAGCTGACTCCTATAGTAGATACGGGAGCAGTTACTAAAGTGCCGGTTAATATCATATCAAGAGATAAAACCGTGGTTGTGCATAAACAGGCAAATCAAGAGAACGGGCAAAATTTGGAAGTAAAAACAGAAAAAGACAAAGGATTAAAACATAAATATGAAGAGAAACAAAGTGAAGAGATAATGCCAAATATAAATAATAGTACTGAATCACCGAGCAATGTGGACAAAGTTTTTATTACGCTACCCTGCCAAGGAGCTAGGGAGCGAAAATTGGTCTTACTTGTAGATACGGGAGCAGTTACTAAAGTGCCGGTTAATATCATATCAAGAGATAAAACCGTGGTTGTGCATAAACAGGCAAATCAAGAGAACGGGCAAAATTTGGAAGTAAAAACAGAAAAAGACAAAGGATTAAAACATAAATATGAAGAGAAACAAAGTGAAGAGATAATGCCAAATATAAATAATAGTACTGAATCACCGAGCAATGTGGACAAAGTTTTTATTACGCTACCCTGCCAAGGAGCTAGGGAGCGAAAATTGGTCTTACTTGTAGATACGGGAGCAGTTACTAAAGTGCCAGTTAATATCATTTCGAGAGATAAAACTGTGGTTGTACAAACACAGGAGATTTCCCCTGGAGTTTATGTTGGAAATACTGTGGTCAACATTAAAAATGGAGGCACAGCAGTACCCATACTGAACGCAACCCAGAAAGATATCCCATGGAGGAAGGAAATCCAGTCGAGATTTTCAAATTTCAACCACTACACGCAGTATGGAGGAACACAACAACACACATTGTCATTGGCAAAACAGGAGGAAAGAATAAGACGTCTAAAAACCAACATTATGACGGAAATGAATTGGAAAAAGAGAAGAAGGAAAAACTCACCACAAAATCGACACTGGAGCAGTGTTGTAATACCATGCCTCTCATGGTCTTAAGGTCTTCAATGGCTGAAATAGAAAAAGAAATACATATTTATACAGGTCTAAAATAAGGAATAACGGAACTTAACATGCCGTAGGGAACTTTTTTTAATTTATCTCTCGTTTGTAATTTCCAAGTACTTTTATAGGTTGGCGTCAAGGATCTGAAAGAAGCAAAATAATTAGTAAAAGGGAAAGGTTAAAGAAAGGATGGAACGCTACTTACACGGTATCACCTTCTAATCGACCAACGGATACTTTTCTAAAAATAAAATTAAGCAGGCAGATTAGTTAGAAGCCGCAACAGATTTACGAAAACGTATTAAAATAACAATAAATAAGAGACGTATAAAATTTTTTTTAAATAATATTTAAATTCTAGAAATTTTCCGAGCAATGAAAGTTTTTAAAAATATTCTTCAAAAATGAAACTAAAGAATATCCAAATAAATTTCACTCCAGATTATTTTGTGTTGAAAGCACGAATTACACTCACTGTCTTGCGGGACATGAAGAAAACTTGGAAACCAATAATCACAAAATCACGTCCGATTACTTATTTAATTATTGCAAAACACGTCCGATCACTTATTTATTTTTTATTTTTGTTTTCTTCTCCCCAAATAAAATCATTTTATTGGACAATAACACTGAGGATTTTTATAGGAAAAAGCAGTAAATAAATTCAAGAAAAACTTTAAAAAGAAAAAGAACAATATTTTGAAATTAAAATATTTAAAAGTATAAAACGAAACACCAAATTTAAGGGAAACCGAGAGAAACCAAAAAATTAAAAACAGCAACCACATAAACAGCATAATTAAAGCAAAAATTTAGTAGCAGAACCTATAGTCAAATACACACTAGTTTTTAGCACGAAGTTCAACAGATTCTACACCAATTTAATGAAACATATCGGAAAGATTAATTTAATAACAAATTTAAAAAAAAAGAAGAAAGAAAAGACCGATATAATTTAGAGGAACGAGTTAATGCAGACATTCAAATTACCTGTATTACTGCGTTTTTTTATTGGACATTTTTTTGGCTTCTAGACGACCGGCTGCTGGTTGGTTGATTTGCAGCTGGTGAAAATGCCTTTTGGGTGGAAGTATTCTTATCATTTTCTGTTGAAACCATTATGCGGAAGAAAAATGTTGGCTTTACAAAATTTGTACACTTCACTTGCGTATAATTAACTCAATATTTTACTTTGTGGAAATCTATTTAGTCCTGTTTTTTAATCCAAGGGATTTTGTTTTTTTTTCAATTTATTGAAAACTTTTTGTCACTTCATGAAACAATTTTTTTTTCTTCTCAGTTGGTATTTTTTTTTTTTTTTTTTTTTTGGTGGTAGTTTTATTATTTATTGAATCTTCAAATATAAATTGAAACATCAATAAGTTTTTCAAATCTTAAATCTTAAAATACATAAATATATGTTTAGCCAGTGCTAAACAAGATTTTTAATTCCAACTGTTGATTTTTGATGTTTTACATCTCTCGTGTTCGGCTGAGAGAAAGAGTATCCCTCCTTCTAAACCGGGTGTGGCCTCTATAATTTAGAATGTTGCGCGCAAGTGGATTTGGGTGCAATACTAGTTTTTCAATATATTTTTTTGCGTGTTTTGAAAATACTGTCTTCACCAACGGAACGTCTAGGTCTTTATGACATACCAGGGGGCTGCAGTAATTGTACGTAGAATTTTGTTTTGTCGCCTTTGAATTTTTTCTACACTTGATGCTAAGGCAGTGCCCCATAACTGGATTCCATAGGCCCATATTGGTTTCAGGATCGCGTTGTATAACAAAAGTTTACAGTCAAGACTTAATATAGAATTTCTTCCAATAAGCCAATTCATTTGGGCTGCTTTTAATTTTATTTGTGTCAACTTTGCGTCTATATGCGATTTCCATGTTAAACGACGATCAAGATGAACGCCTAGATATTTTACTACAGTGTGTTGCGGTATAGTCTCGGTGTTGATTTGTATAGGCGGGCATGTTTCCCTGCGTAAAGTAAAAGTAACGTGTACACATTTCTGCTCATTCACTTTTATCCGCCATTGTTTTAGCCATGTTTCCAATTTTGAGATGTACCCTTGTAGATTCCGGGAAGCTTCTACAGGATTTTCATGAACGCTTAGAAAAGCCGTATCATCAGCAAATGTTGACGTGTGAATGATACTGCATAACGGTAAGTCAGAGGCATATATTAAATAAAGTAAAGGACCGAAGATACTGCCCTGAGGGACTCCGGCTTCAATCGACTGCGGGGGGCTTAAAAAATTGCCTTCCTTAACTACAAATTTTCGTTCCTCTAGATAGCTTTTTAAGAGCCTGACGATGTTTGCGGGTAGATTTTGTGTTAATTTGTGGACAAGGCCTTCGTGCCATACTTTATCAAAGGCCTGTGCGACATCAATAAAAAGCGCTGAACAATATTTCTTTTTTTCAAAAGTTTCTCTAATGACATTCACGAGTCTGTGAGTGTGTTCAATAGTGTTATGCTGACTGCGAAAACCGAATTGATGATCTGGAATACATGCACTGCTAGTTACTATAGGAGTCAGCTTGCTCATGTACAGTTTTTCAAAAAGTTTCGACATATTGGACAAAAGACTGATAGGCCGATAGGATTCAACCTTTGTATGATCCTTTCCGGGCTTTGGTATCATAGTAATCATCGAAACCTTCCATTCTGCCGGAAAGTATTGCAGTCGTAAAATACTATTAAAGATGAATAGTATTATTCGTTTTGCAATGAAAGGCGATTCTTGCAGCATTTTGTTGCTTATTCTTCATAATAAAATCAACTCTCGTAGTGAACAGACGCGTTTTTATAATCGTCGCAACTGAATATAAAAAAAATATAAAAGAAAAAAAAAATTTTCAAGTCACAAAAAATATAAAAAAAACAAAAAATTTATTGAACAGTTATTTTACTGGTTTTATTTTATTTTTTGCTTGAGTGCAATACACATAAATATTTGCATACACAAACTAATATACATAAGTGAAAATACAAAAAAAAAGAGAACTCTAAATGAGTTCACCTTCTAACAACAACAATAAACCTACAAGCAGTAGGAATGTACAATATATAACTTTGGTTGCTAACGACGACAAAAAAAATGAAGTAAACACAAACCTGATTACTACACAAAACACAAATACTCGTGCGCGATCATTATCTTTGAACATGTTAAATATCGATCAAGAAGCAACAACAATTGCACCTATTAGCAAACTTGTCAGCTTAGCTGTACAATCAAACAAAAAAACAATAAATACCCAGGTGACCAACGTGCACAAAATTGTAAATGCAGTGAGTGAAAATAGTGATAATAAAATCCAAACTGGTATGGACAGATACATAACCGTGCTAAAAAGGGGAAGAAGTCCCAAATCAGCTGAAATAGCGTCAACGGCGAAAATGCCCAAAGATGGGAAAAATAATATTAAACATTCTGAAAATCGTTTTGCGATTTTGAATGAACAAGTCGATGAAGACACAAGTACAACAAGGTCCACTAAACCACCGCCGATATATTTAAGAGAACAGAACTCCAACCTTTTGGTAAAAAGCCTTATCTCATTAATTGGAGAAAATGAGTTCTATGTAACTCCAATTAAGCGCGGCAAAATCAACGAAACTAAAATTCAGGTAACACAAGAAAATAATTATAGAAAAATTGTCTCAGATTTTGAGACTAAAAGGTAAAGCGACGACTGGCGGCAGTTCAGTAATATCAGCAGAATTATTTGGAGTAAATACCGTTTCTAAGTGTTTAACAAAAAGAGCACCTTTTTCAGCATCAGTTCTTGCCCAGTCACCATTTGAAGCTCGTAATGGAGGTTTACGTATCACCGGCCTTTTAAGTCCTCTGGCTGCACGCCACAGCGAATAATCTGTTGATGGTGTTGCATCGACTTCTTGCAGGAATTTTTGCAGCGAAGCTGTTTTTTGTGTTTGCAAAACTTTTCTAAGCTGCTTGGTACACTCCTTAAGCCTTAATTTTAGCTGAGGCGATCTGTATCGTTGCCATTCTCGTCGAGCTTTCCTTTTTCAGTCAATAGCCTTTCTATATCTGCACAAAAAATATTGTTAAATCTCGCTTGTTGATTTGGTTGAAATGAAGAAGCATTAAGAGCAGCTTGTTTAGCATGTGCTTCAAACAACCTAATAGAATTTTCTATGTCAGTAGGTGTTCTCAATGGCATATTTTCCGTGCAATGAGCACTCAAATATTTTTTGTATTTCAGCCAGTTAATACGTGCAGATGTCAGCGGTAAATCACATGTTGGTCTTGCGGTTGTGTGTGAGTAAATAGTGATAATAGTAGGCGAGTGATCTGAAGACAAATCCAAAGATGCTTCTACTTCCGTCATTTCGCTGGGCACAGCTTTCGAGATTCCAAAGTCGATAACATCAGGAATTTTTTGTCGATCCGTTGGCCAATATGTTGGCTGACCACTTGAAACTACATTCAAACCCATTTTTGAAATTGTGTCAAACAAAACACGACCCTTAGGACTGATTAAACGTGAACCCCAAAAAGTGTGTTTAGCATTGTAGTCGCCAGCTGCTAGTTGGTATTTGTTTAAAGTTTTTACAAAACACGCACTTAATTTTAATTAAACTTTCCACAATAATTGCACTTGTAACCGCACCGTTTCATTTTGTTTTCAAGACTGCACGATGAGATTTAATTTTTAAATTTGTGCATTAGTGCAGTTTTAATGTTCTCCAAAATTATTGTATGAAATATACTAGAACTCAAATACATGAACAAAAAGCAACCCAATTGGCATAGACATCCAATTGAGTAAAAAATTAAAACGATATAAAATATGTATAGTAAAATATACATACACATTTATAGCGATAATCGCTCAATTATTGAGCCCAATAGTTCTTACAAAGTTGTAATTGATTCATGGCGCAATGAATACAAAATTGTTATAAGTATTGCATAAAACTTGAAATGCAAAACTGTTCACAATTATGTCCAGTGACGAAAATTGTCGGCCATTTATGCATCAACAATGACAACGGTTAACGAAATCAATTAAGTTTAGGTTTAATTTATAAATTTGAAACAAAGAATTGAACTCAAATTAAATTCCAAAAATTTCCAACTTAGTTATTTGGTTCGTTTTTTTTTTTGCATGAGTACTTGGTTGTGAAACATGATCCCACAGCAAAATTTTGCCAGACAATTTCACGGCCAATGACAACTAAATCAAACTGCATAGTTTAATGTACGTATGTGCATATGTATATGTACGTATATGTGTGCATATGGATATGCAAACAGTAACAATAATAAAAAACTTTTCGGATTTTTTTTCTGTGTGTTGTTGATTTGAAAATAATTATACGCGTATGTATAATTTTTCTTTCAGATCAACAGAAACAACAAAAGTATTAAATTTCTTTCGCTAACAAAATACTAGCAAATGTAACTGAACTCACTTTTTAATAAAGAAAAAAGTGCTTTAATCAGTTGAAATTTTGTAAATTTTTTCCTACTCATTTTTGCAACGTTTTAAAATGTTTTTAAAAATTTTCAATTTCGTGTAAAAGTTATTTCAAGGTTAAGATAATAAATAAAGCCAATGTTAAAAATTTTTTTTTCAAATATCAAACAAAGAATTTGTCACACATACATACAATTTAATATTAAGTAAAAATTAAGGTCATACTCATACACAATACACTTATAGAAAATTCATATAATTTTGAAAATAACTTGAATCGAAAAAGATTACACTAATATATTTACAATCTCTATCTGTAAGCAGAAGATCTTTTTTTTCTATTATTTAGTACTTACGTTATTAAGAAAAATATCATACTTAATTCTTTTTTGAAGAGAAAACTGCCACATAAAAAGAAAGTTAAAAACTTTTTTAAATACCGGTAAATGTTGTCCTGTAAATTAACAGTCAAGACTTGTATTAAGGCCGAAAATTTTTTAATAGAGAAAATAAAATACCTATGTACAATCGTAAAAGTAGATTAAGAAAAATTGGATTTATATTAAATTTATGAAAAATGTTAAACAAAATATGATTTAATATTATTTAAAGTTGAAAATTATAAGAATTATATTTTTAACACAACTCTTCTCAACTAGTAATAAGTAATTGAGAGAAATATATACAAAAATAAAAAACCAACCAAATAATGATACAAACTTAACTTATAAAACTTAGAAATAAACAAACAAATGACAAATATTTGAAAATTAAAATTTTTGATCAAAATAAGTAGAATTAAAAAACGCAATAAGCAAATATATGTAAAATTTTTTTTTTAAATCATATAAATAAAATCCTGTAACTGGTTGAGTATAACAAATCCAAAATATTCAATATAATAATAATAAGAAATAATAGTAATAAGAAAAAATTGTTAACAATATGTAAGAAAAGAAATTTTTATATAAGTATACGTAAGAAAACATTGTTAGTTATAAGATTAAAAATATTAACCCGTGTTTTAAAATCAACCAATTATCATCATCCCGTTAACAATGAAGAATCCAACAATCATCAACAGCAGCCTATATCTATCAACCTCACACAACCGCAAAACCTATATACGATACCACAACACATACATAGACGGAATGACCAGTTCCGTTGGAAAGGGGAATCACTAAAACGCCAATGACAACTACAAAGTCAATAACAACCGCAGTAGTTCACCAGCAATATCATATTTTTTCCTTGGTGACGCAGCAAACGTACCAAGTCGACAGACACTTAGCAGTAACCAACTAATGGTAAACTGCGAACCTTCAGGCAATCGAGGCTCGGGAGATCATTACTTATTACTCCGAGAGCTGCCAAAGCTGTATCGCCAAGGTAGTCGGATGCATACACACATCTATTTTGACTTGATTCCAGAAGGATGGCTACGAAACATCCTAAGACAGGATGTTTCTTGTCCGCAAGGGGGGAGGGATGTTATGAGTCGTTTTCCCCCAACCAACAGAAATATCTGCAGCAGCGAAACATACGCTGCATACACATACTGACGTTGAGTTATTTTCCCTAAACCAACAAAAATACCAACGGCAGCAAAATACCGCTGCATGCATTACTGACGTTATTACCAGTAATTTTCCTACAGACATATGCTGACGTTGCAATACCGCTGCATACATATATATGCCAGTAATTTTCCTACAGATATATGCTGACATTGCAATATCGTGAGAACCGCAATCGGCTGGAAGTTCCACGGGTATGAATATGCTGAATTTGCATACTAACACACTTAGCAATGACCACGCCGGCGGCAGCGAACGTCAGCAGCATCGTTCAATCAGACAGCGAAATTGGGTATAAAAGCGGAGGGTGATTTGGTATGGAGGCTCGATTCTAATCAGTGAGTTCTAGTCGGTAGAGTCTTGACAGAAAGCAGTTCGGGATTATTCTTTAACACGTAACAAAAACCTGATCAAACACCAGCCTTAAAAAGCGGGTCCCTGTGAAGGCTAAATAATGTTTTAAAGTAGTATATATTTATATATATATATGTTTTATAAGTCAAAACCTGATCAAACACCAGCCTTAAAAAGCGGGTCCCTGTGAAGGCTAAGTAACATTTTATACATAACATGTGGTTAATAAAAATAAATAATAATAACTAAATAATAAAAATAATGTTTTAATTCAAACATAACAAAAACGTATTAAAATAAGAATTAATGAGGGACGTATAAAATTTTTAAATACATTAATAATATTGTTTAAATTCTGGAAATTTTCCGAGCAATGAAAGTTTTTTAAAATATTCTTAAAAAAGTGAAACTAAAGAATAAATTATACTCCAGATTATTTTATGTTGAAAGTAACCACAATAATTCAGATGAAAGTAATGATAAAGAAGATGTTACTAGTAATGAAATTAAAAATCTTTTATACGAATTAAATAATTATATCAAAAGTATTAAAAATTCAAAATATAAAAAGGCTTCAGCGATATATTAGACGATATGGTATATTTGAAAAAATGTACAGAAAAATTAGATAAACTATTTTATGCTCTTCTCACAATATCACCTACCTCGACAATTAGCGAAAAATTTATTTCAAAAACCAAAACCATCGTTTGAAAGCTAAAAAATTTAGTCAACTTTTATTTGTAAAAGATTATTTCTTAAGAACAACTCAAATTGTCTGATTTCACAAAAAAAAAAAAAACATTTTAAGTTTTTTGTATGAAATGTTTATTTTTTGTCAATAAATTTTTTAAATCATTTTTTATTCGTTGTTCTCATCGATTAATCGAAAAATTTTTCAGCTTTAATCGTTTGATCGAACGAACAAAATCAATTATTTGAATTATTCGAACAAAGTTGAAAGGCGAATAATTGACAACTCTAGTATATACTCTTTTATACCTTTAAGTAATGTATTTTAAGTTTTAATCTATAAATGAATTATTTAAATTAAATTTTTTTTTATAAAAACAAAAACAAATATCAAAAAAATTTAAATTTCTGTAGTATTTTTATTAAGGAAATATCACTAGCCATCTAACTGGTATGTTATGACTAGCGAAAGAACTAACTACTTGCTGACTAGTGATTTCACCGGTCTGATCATGTCAATTGACTACCGTCAATGTCATCCCCATGTTAAAATCGTTAGTCGAGTGCATTGCTGGTAGTTAGTCTGGTAGCTAGTGGTAACGACTGGTAGATAGCGAAATCGCTAGTCATTCGCTAGCTACGCCGACTGCTGGGTTATAATGCATTTGTTTTAAATAAACATTACCATCCATTTAGAAAACTTAATGACGTAGCTGACGAAGTCGGCGGCTTTTCTTGAGCCGGCTCAGTAGTGCGATTCATACACCTTTCAATCCAACTGAGTCGGTTGTTGTTCAAATCAAAGCGTGTATGGCTATGTCCAAGGTATATTAAATAAGGAAGTCTTGTCCCTAAAACAAATACAACATCACAAAAACAACTGGCATTTTGTTAGTGTTAAAACTTGGCTGTTGTCAAAATGTGATGTGTAAACAAAACAAAAATTAAATTAAAAAAAAACTATTGCATAAAATAAAAATATAAAGTTAAAATTTTTTACAATACATACATATGTATGTAAAGAAAGTCTATGTATCCTCCTTTCTAGGATATTTTGCAACAAAATATTGAACGAATTGTAAATGCTGTTGTTGGAGCAACGGAAAATGTTAAAGATGCAAATGCACAATTCACGAATAGACTTTACCTTTTTTCCAGCATGTAAAATGCTTGATGGCAAAAAGTGAGAGCTACAAAAAAGAGAAGTTAGTGTGAAATTCCTGAAACAAATTTCGCTCCATATACTTCTCAGGCGCTTTTCTTTGGGTACTTGGAACAACTTTCCTACCCCTTTGCAATTTTTTTTTTTTGCATACACTACATACACGCATTGTAATCGATATTTTTAATTTTAATTATATTTTAAAAATTTTTCACGCGTTTTTTTTTTCAATTTCTTAAATTTTAATTAAATAAAAAAAAAAATCTCACAATATTTCTATAAAAACACAACAAAGTTTTGACAACAAAAAATCAATCAGCTGATGTAAATTTTAGCTAATGCGACTACGTTATAATTAATATACCTTGGCTATGTCAATTGATTAGTTTGGCAGTTGTCGATTTGGTTGAAGAAAAATCAAAAGATTTTGATTTTTCAAGTTCGCTAGCAAGCAGCGTTACCGTTGACAATTTTCAAAAAGGGGCACAAAAAGGGGATTTTCCAAAAAAAGGGTCACAAAAAGAAGATTTCTATGAAAAAAAGGGGCATCTTCAAAAACAAGAAAAAATAAAGCAAATAAACACGTTTCATTTCTAAAAACAAAGGTTAACAAACATTTTCATTAAAAGTATTTTTATAAAATATACATACGTATGTACATATAACGAAAAACAAGCAAGAGAAAACAAAATTTCTCATATGGTATGTACATAAATTTAAAATAAAAATAAATATAAAATTCGAAAAGATATGTATTCATTTTATGAAAAAAAATATAACTACGAAAAATAAAATATCGTTCATGGTAACAATATGTATAAAAGTACTTAAGTTTTCTAAAGGATAAGACACAGATACCTAAATTTATTCTCTTAGAGGAAAAGCGATTAATGTTGATAACAAATGAAACATACGATTTGTAAGAGAAAGACAATTGTGTAAATTTTTTATACATCTCATTATTAAATTAAAAGATATAAGCAAATTAAAATATATGTATAGTCATATAATTTTGCACTCAATACCTATTTTTTTGAAACTGTTCTTCTGTATTTTTGAATAAGTTCATCACTAGGAATCCAATCTTCCAAGTCACTTTGAAACAAATTTAAGGCGGATAGCATGGACTGACAAGTGTCTACTTTCAGTCTATTTGTTAATTTATTTTTTTAGTAATGCTAACTTCGAAAAAACACGTTCAGGAGAAGCACTACTATGTGGCAAAGTAAATATATATGACGCAAATTTATACAAGTTTGGATATAATTTGTCGCCCAAACAGTTTTTTAAATTTCCTATTTCATTCCAAAAGGTTTCAGGCTTAGATATTTTTAAAAATGCTTCATAGCATTTCTAATAGCTTGAACTCAGTTCCAAATTCGTCTGGTTCACTAATTATATCACTAAAAACAAAAACAATTTCAAAGTAGTTAATGGGTCTCATGCATAAAAACGAGTAAAAGCGCTGAGTTGAGGCAGGTGAGCAATTGCTCGTAATTCGAGTTCGATCAAAAAGCAACAGCTTTTGCTCAATTTCGTATGCATAAAAATGAGTTCAAACCAATTGCAATTACTTGAGCAAATGGAGATCAAACGTCTAATTGTTATTGCAGTGCAAACATGTCGTCAAGTGAAAGTGAAGTAGAAGTAGAATTAAATAATAATATTAAAATAGAAACTGACGACATTTCTAAATTTTTAGTAGAAAAAATAAAACATAAATGTCGCATAAAAAATAAAATAGACATGAATAAAACAGGCAATAAAAAAATTATTTAAAAAAACTGGGTTTTTTAATTTTTATATGAGTACAATCAATCACTCCAATTGCAAATGGAAAGCAATAATTTGCTTGCCATTTCATTTGAGCATCTTGTATTTCATCTTTCGGGAATTTTATCCACTCGCTTGCTTTGGCAGATATAAGTTTCGCAACTTCCGCAATAGTTCGCGACACAGTTGATTGAAGGACTCCAATATCTGTGGCTATACCATTTTGGAATCCAGGATTTGCACAAAATCTTCAATGCAATCGAATTTTATCAATGTTGCTGTGGTCACCACCACGTGTTTCTTCTGCTCCTCAAAAAAATAATTAGCCAACCAGCAGATGCTACTATCATCTTACCTATGTATGTATTTATCATTTTATTATTAATTATATAAAAAAAAATTAATAATTAAGAATACAAACCTGTAAATTTTTTATCCTCACTTGCTAAATATGTTTTACGCTGTTGATAACATTTTGTATTTCTTTGTGGCACAAAATATTCAGCCATGATTCCTTTTTTGTGTACGCGAGTCAACTATAAGGCAGGCTCAACAAAATTTGAGCAAGAGCTCACAAAAGAAAGCAAAAGCTTGTTTTTATGCATATGAAAATGAGCAAAAGCTCATCTAACTTAGTTCCAACTGAGCAAGACGAGATCAATCGTGAGCAGTAAGTAAAAGCAAATACATCAAATTTTATTATGCATACGACAAGCACCTTTTACTCTAAAAATCGAGTCCGAGCTCAAGCTCACGTTTTATGCATGAGACCCATTGTTACCATGAACGATATTTTATTTTTCGTAGTTATATTTTTTTTCATAAAATGAATACATATCTTTTCGAATTTTATATTTATTTTTATTTTAAATTTATGTACATACCATATGAGAAATTTTGTTTTCTCTTGCTTGTTTTTCGTTATATGTACATACGTATGTATATTTTATAAAAATACTTTTAATGAAAATGTTTGTTATCCTTTGTTTTTAGAAATGAAACGTGTTTATTTGCTTTATTTTTTCTTGTTTTTGAAGATGCCCCTTTTTTTCATAGAAATCCCCTTTTTTTGGAAAATCCCCTTTTTGTGCCCCTTTTTGAAAATTGTCAACGGTAACGCTGCTTGCTAGCGAACTTGAAAAATCAAAATCTTTTGATTTTTCTTCAACCAACTCGACAACAGAGTTACAAGCCGAGAGGTTTCGATCGGCGGCGGCGGCTTGGGTAAAAATGATCGGCGGCGGCGGCGTGGACAGTAGTGTCTTGGCGGCGGCTCAAATTTCGGCTCAAACCAATAATTTATTAACATTTTTTTTTCTTTTTCGTTTTTAATACATACATGCATACATATGCATAAGTGCAAATGGATATACAAATGTACACACATATACATACATTTGCAACCATGATGAAATGAATATAAGGTACATATGTATGTATGTGCATATATATGCAGAAATACAAGTAATCCAACTCTATCAATTTTATTAAGTTTTGGTAATATGTTATAGCTTTCGCAACAGGTGTTTCAACACATTCAGGATCAGACTCACTTGATGAGTTTACTTCAGAAGTTTGAGTTTTTAAAAAATATTCCTGCAGTGATTTCTGCATTTTTTTTTTTGGTAAAAGTAGACTGCTGTAATAAAAGTAGAAGCCACAGGTAACAGGTATGTATATTTTGTGGTAGAAGCTGCTTTAAATAAAAATCAACTGACTTACCAGTGGTGGGATTCAGTAACTTTCATTACGATAATCGTATTGTTAAAATTAATATAACGAAAATTTATCGAATTTGGTATTCAGTAATACTATGTTCACACGATAAGATGAAGCACTTGCTTCGCTCTCTGAAGCATGTTTATGAATCTAGCTGTTCACACGACTCATGTACTTGCTTCGATTTGATTGTTCTCTTTTTAATAACAAATAAAATCTAAAATAGACAAAAAAATAATAAGTTAAAATTATTACGCATTTTTAAAAATGCACAAACATATTTTTTGCTTCCATTGTTGTTTTATCTTTATAGTTTTAATTCTATTTTTCACTTTTAATTAAAGTTTTTGTTGTGTTTTTTGCATCTAGTTCAGATAAACTTCCGATAAATTACGATAAAATTTAGAGAAGACAGCAATTTTTCATGCTTCGCAAGTAGATTCAATATGAATCTACATGCTTCGCTCTCAAAATTTTGTATGGCGAAGCATGTTGCTTCGCTCAAGATTGGGGTGTGAAGCATGAATAGAGAGCGAAGCATGTTCCGTGTGAACGTAGTATAACTAAAGTGACCATATTTTTTTTACCTGAAAACGGGACATCGAATAATTCTGATGGGTTCGGTTATATGAAATAGAAATGCATAAATAATGTAATAATATTTTATTTGTCCATAGTAAATGGACACTAAAAAAACATTGTTTATACATTGTTATATTTTTCAGAGGCACAAATTTGTTTCAAAATTTTAGGTGACGATTTCAAATATGTGTGGAACTCTTGGCAGGATTTTTTAATATTAACTTTAATAATTAACATAGCCTTAAGCACTGATACCCTTAATTGAGTTTTATCTTCGGTCCACAACTTATTCATCAAGGAAAATACACGTTCAACCGGCGCATTTGTACCAGGCAAACATAAAATATATTCAACTATAACTTGCAAATTTGCATGGTTTAGGTAATTGCTTTTAAAATGTTTAAATACTTCCACCCAACGATTTTCCGTAGAAATATTTTGTTGATTCCATTCATCAATTTTCTGCGATGTTACGTATTTAGATACGAGTGAAAATTCATCGAATACTTCCGTATCTTTATTGCAATCGATGTGTTCTCTTTCGATCAATATATCTAGAACTTTTTGAACATCTTTCCACTGTGGTACTTCTGTTAAATTTGCCCAATTAAGTTTTTCTAAATCTTTGTTATAAACAGTCTATTGCTCTATATACTCTCGACTAGTTTTATAAAATTCTTTAGCCTTAATTTTCACGAAATTCTCGGCAATATCGGTGTTACAATCTTCTTTTAATTTTTCAAGTAAACCACGGACTGAATATGGAAGAAAGTGACTTGTGATGTATTTTAACATACATACATACATATGTACATTTTTAGATTTAAGATTTGAACAACTTATTGATGTTTCAATTTATAATTGAAGATTCAATAAATAACAATTTATCAAAAAAAAAAAAATGTACATAAGTATGTATCAATATTAAAAAAAATTATCTTTGCCGAATTTCTGAAAACGGGACATTTTTGCGTCCCCGAGTTGTTGTCGGGGACAACGGGACAAAGTAGCTGAAAACGGGACTGTCCCGTTCAAAACGGGACGTATGGTCACGTTAAGTATAACACTTTTAACGATATTCGCTATCGGTATGTAAACGACAATAATTTTTCGGTTGTTATGAAATAAATAAAAGTCAGCAGTTCAATCATAGCACGTGCGTTATGCAAAGAACAAAATTTATCTTTTATAACAATATACACAAACACAGAATCTTTTATGCATAAAAAATAATATTACCATTATTTAAACATGCAATTTAACATTCATATCTCTAAATTTCATAAAATTTAACATTAATTTTTTTAAATTCTAAAAAATTTTTGGGAAAAATTTCAATAAATAAATTAATTTATTTGTTTTTTGTTTATTTTTCTTTGTGCTTTTCGTATATATTGGTAGAGATGCCAAAGTAAAAGGAAATTATAACGATGTTGTTAAGAAGCAATTAGTGAATAACAAAATCGTTACTGGAAATCGCAATAATTGTCGGTATATTTAACAATTATCGAATTGTTAAAAGTTACTGAATCGCACTACAGGTGGTGTTACTAATACAGCGGACTACTATTTTCTTGCATAATGGCGGTCAATATGTCTCATTTTGTATATGCAAGTCAAACGTTGTACTTGTTGTCTCACAACCGTCTAAACTTACAATTTTTGTCTTGCAACGTTGCAAGAAAAAGCATTGTCAGTTCATTGCAAGACAATAATATTGTCAGACATCTGACAATCGTGAGAACACTCTACTTTGCCATTATCAGATAATTGTCAGACATTGTAAGCTCTTGTTTTATTGGCAGATGTGTTTAAATTAATACATCTGACAATGGCACCATTGTCAGATAATTTTTCTATTGGCAATGCTGACCATAAATACTATTGGATTTGACAGTTCTGACAAAGTTTAACAACACATCTGGCAATTTTTTTACACAACAATCTGACAACCGTGTAAACTGACAATTTTTGTTGGCAGATAAATTTATTGTCTGACAATTGTCTTACAATGAAATTGTAAGGTTTTCTTACAATCGTCTGACCTGACAATTTACTTTTTGGTAACAATTTTTCATTGTCAGTACGTTGTCAGCACATTGACATATCTTACAATATTGTAAGATCTGCCAATCGTCTGTACGTAGCTTTACTGAATACCAAATTCGATAAATTTTCGTTATATTAATTTTAACAATACGAAAATCGTAATAAAAGTTACTGAATCCCACCACTGGTAAGTGTATTCGTCTTGATAAAAAGGAAATGATAACGATATTTCACATAGATACAAAAAAGTACTAAATTTTAATGAAAACCGTAGTACTTTATAATGCATTTGTGTGAAAACATTGCCATTTATTTAGAAAATTTAATGGCGTAGCTGACGAAGTCGGCGGCTTTGGCTGAGCCAGCTCAGCTTTCAAGCCGATTCAAAGTCGGCGGCGGCGCGGCTTACGGAAAATAGGCGGCGGCGGCTAGCCGCCGATTTTGAGCCGGTCGGCTTGTAACTCTTCTCGACAACTGCCAAACTAATCAATTGACATAGCCAAGGTATATTAATTATAACGTAGTCGCATTAGCTAAAATTTACACCAGCTGATTGATTTTTTGTTGTCAAAACTTTGTTGTGTTTTTATAGAAATATTGTGAGATTTTTTTTTATTTAATTAAAATTTAAGAAATTGAAAAAAAAAAACGCGTGAAAAATTTTTAAAATATAATTAAAATTAAAAATATCGATTACAATGCGTGTATGTAGTGTATGCAAAAAAAAAAATTGCAAAGGGGTAGGAAAGTTGTTCCAAGTACCCAAAGAAAAGCGCCTGAGAAGTATATGGAGCGAAATTTGTTTCAGGAATTTCACACTAACTTCTCTTTTTTGTAGCTCTCACTTTTTGCCATCAAGCATTTTACATGCTGGAAAAAAGGTAAAGTCTATTCGTGAATTGTGCATTTGCATCTTTAACATTTTCCGTTGCTCCAACAACAGCATTTACAATTCGTTCAATATTTTGTTGCAAAATATCCTAGAAAGGAGGATACATAGACTTTCTTTAAATTTTACTAGGAATTTTTCGATACATATGTATGTATGTACATATATTTTTGTTTTCTTACCTTTCCTGTAAAAATATCCTGTAATGAAGCAACATTCTTCTCCAATGCCTCTACTACTGGTCAATTTTACGTATATATGGGCAGTATTCTCTTATGATCTAATTCCACTTTTCGATGCAGTTAATTTATCATAACTCCAGCCTTAAACAAATGCATTTGCAAAGGGAGGAAATTGTTTCCTAGTACCCTAATAAAAGACACATCCTGATTTTATATATACATACACCTATCAACACCTTTTTGTTTTATGTATTGTAAAAAATTTTAACTTTATATTTTTATTTTATGCAATTGTTTTTTTTAATTTAATTTTTGTTTTGTTTACACATCACATTTTGACAACAGCCAAGTTTTAACACTAACAAAATGCCAGTTGTTTTTGTGATGTTGTATTTGTTTTAGGGACAAGACTTCCTTATTTAATATACCTTGGACATAGCCATACACGCTTTGATTTGAACAACAACCGACTCAGTTGGATTGAAAGGTGTATGAATCGCACTACTGAGCCGGCTCAAGAAAAGCCGCCGACTTCGTCAGCTACGTCATTAAGTTTTCTAAATGGATGGTAATGTTTATTTAAAACAAATGCATTATAACCCAGCAGTCGGCGTAGCTAGCGAATGACTAGCGATTTCGCTATCTACCAGTCGTTACCACTAGCTACCAGACTAACTACCAGCAATGCACTCGACTAACGATTTTAACATGGGGATGACATTGACGGTAGTCAATTGACATGATCAGACCGGTGAAATCACTAGTCAGCAAGTAGTTAGTTCTTTCGCTAGTCATAACATACCAGTTAGATGGCTAGTGATATTTCCTTAATAAAAATACTACAGAAATTTAAATTTTTTTGATATTTGTTTTTGTTTTTATAAAAAAAAATTTAATTTAAATAATTCATTTATAGATTAAAACTTAAAATACATTACTTAAAGGTATAAAAGAGTATATACTAGAGTTGTCAATTATTCGCCTTTCAACTTTGTTCGAATAATTCAAATAATTGATTTTGTTCGTTCGATCAAACGATTAAAGCTGAAAAATTTTTCGATTAATCGATGAGAACAACGAATAAAAAATGATTTAAAAAATTTATTGACAAAAAATAAACATTTCATACAAAAAACTTAAAATGTTTTTTTTTTTTTTGTGAAATCAGACAATTTGAGTTGTTCTTAAGAAATAATCTTTTACAAATAAAAGTTGACTAAATTTTTTAGCTTTCAAACGATGGTTTTGGTTTTTGAAATAAATTTTTCGCTAATTGTCGAGGTAGGTGATATTGTGAGAAGAGCATAAAATAGTTTATCTAATTTTTCTGTACATTTTTTCAAATATACCATATCGTCTAATATATCGCTGAAGTCTTTTTATATTTTGAATTTTTAATACTTTTGATATAATTATTTAATTCGTATAAAAGATTTTTAATTTCATTACTAGTAACATCTTCTTTATCATTACTTTCATCTGAATTATTGTGGTTACTTTCAACATAAAATAATCTGGAGTATAATTTATTCTTTAGTTTCACTTTTTTAAGAATATTTTAAAAAACTTTCATTGCTCGGAAAATTTCCAGAATTTAAACAATATTATTAACGTATTTAAAAATTTTATACGTCCCTCATTAATTCTTATTTTAATACGTTTTTGTTATGTTTGAATTAAAACATTATTTTTATTATTTAGTTATTATTATTTATTTTTATTAACCACATGTTATGTTTAAAATGTTACTTAGCCTTCACAGGGACCCGCTTTTTAAGGCTGGTGTTTGATCAGGTTTTGACTTATAAAACATATATATATATAAATATATACTACTTTAAAACATTATTTAGCCTTCACAGGGACCCTCTTTTTAAGGCTGGTGTTTGATCAGGTTTTTGTTACGTGTTAACCCTTTCGCTATATTGTATCCATATAGATACACTTAACTTTGGAGGCATCTGATAATCTCCAAGTCAAAGAATTGATTTAGGTATCGACTTATTATTGTTTTTTAAGATCTTACTAATCATTTTCATTAAAAAACTTTTGAATTTTTACAAAACTAAGAAAAATCTAGTACTTTAAAAAAAAAACGTTTTTTAATATGTTTTTTTTTTGTTGAAAAAGGGGTTTTTATTTTACAAATAACATACATATATATTTATTATGTTATTTTTTTAAAACATCCAGCATAAAGAAAAACCTTTATTTTAACTTTTTGCATCAATAGTTTTTTCTTTTATGCAAAATGAAAGGTGTGCTGATTTTTAAAACATTGTATGTATCCATATGGATACAAACGCAAGTTATGGTTGTAAATGATACACACACAATACAAATATAAAATCATTTTACTTTTGATGCTGCTATGATATTTTTTAACTCGGATATAATTTTAATTAAATTAACAAAATGCCAAGAAAAATAAAGGACTCCGAAATTGAAAAAATTTTAACCGATTTTGTCGATTCCGATGTTTCTGACTTGGAAGAATCGAAGGAATCTGAAGTTATAAGCAATTTATTTGATGCTTTTGTGCTTTTGATTTAGCAGTATGCAACTCGTGGTTAGCGTACCAAATGGATCACGAAAATAGTAAACTGAAAAATAAGTATATGGACTTATTGACTTTCCGTAACGATATTGCGAATGGGCTTTTAGCTCGGTCCAATCAAAAGGCATGTTCCCGTAAAAGAGGACGCCCAACGTCATGTATGAATGAGGATATTCCAATTACTCTAACGAGCCCCAACAAAACACGCAAAACTACACCCTCAACTTCTGTTCGATATGATGGAAATCAGCATTGGCCGGAACACACGACAAACAAAGGTAGATGCAAAGCCAAAGGATGCAAAGGTTAAACTAGATACAAGTGCTCAAAGTGTAATGTTTTCCTGTGCATTCCCAATGGATCGAGAAACTGCTTTCAAGAATTTCATCATATATCAAATGAATAAATTATTTGTAAGATATAATTTTGCCTTTTAGATTGTATGCACTTAAAAAAATTTTAAATCCATTCTACAAGGACGTTTTCTAGGCTCGATTATGTTATCACCGGTTACAAAATACCGCTTCTGGAAGTGGTTGCTCTGATCTAAATATGGAAACGATTCTGAACCAGTTCTGCTTCACAAACGCTTCCGTTCTTTATCACTACAACCAGTTTCACCACCGTTTCTATTTAAACGTGGTAGTAAAACTGGTTCTAAAAAACGTTTTATTAGAACTGATTTTAAAAAATTTTCCTTGGTTATACGTATGTTTTTGTCCTTATTTATTGTAATTGTATTAATTTTAGGTTTATAATTTTTAGTTTGTTTATGTAAATAATTAAAGTGTAAGTAATAAAATATATTTTATAAGTTAAAACTACTGAAATAGAAAAAATAAAAAAACATAATCACCAGCAGTTTTCTTTACCATAACCGAAATATGTATCCATATGGATACATTCCAAAAAACTTATTTAGGGTAATTTTTTTGTAAAATCAAGTATTGATTGTTGTTCTTAGGGACAATTATAGTAAAAATCCAAAATATTGGATTTTTTTAGCAACCTAGTTAAAACTTGTAGCGAAAGGGTTAAAGAATAATCCCGAACTGCTTTCTGTCAAGACTCTACCGACTAGAACTCACTGATTAGAATCGAGCCTCCATACCAAATCACCCTCCGCTTTTATACCCAATTTCGCTGTCTGATTGAACGATGCTGCTGACGTTCGCTGCCGCCGGCGTGGTCATTGCTAAGTGTGTTAGTATGCAAATTCAGCATATTCATACCCGTGGAACTTCCAGCCGATTGCGGTTCTCACGATATTGCAATGTCAGCATATATCTGTAGGAAAATTACCGGCATATATATGTATGCAGCGGTATTGCAACGTCAGCATATGTCTGTAGGAAAATTACTGGTAATAACGTCAGTAATGCATGCAGCGGTATTTTGCTGCCGTTGGTATTTTTGTTGGTTTAGGGAAAATAACTCAACGTCAGTATGTGTATGCAGCGTATGTTTCGCTGCTGCAGATATTTCTGTTGGTTGGGGGAAAACGACTCATAACATCCCTCCCCCCTTGCGGACAAGAAACATCCTGTCTTAGGATGTTTCGTAGCCATCCTTCTGGAATCAAGTCAAAATAGATGTGTGTATGCATCCGACTACCTTGGCGATACAGCTTTGGCAGCTCTCGGAGTAATAAGTAATGATCTCCCGAGCCTCGATTGCCTGAAGGTTCGCAGTTTACCATTAGTTGGTTACTGCTAAGTGTCTGTCGACTTGGTACGTTTGCTGCGTCACCAAGGAAAAAATATGATATTGCTGGTGAACTACTGCGGTTGTTATTGACTTTTTAGTTGTCATTGGCGTTTTAGTGATTCCCCCTTTCCAACGGAACTGGTCATTCCGTCTATGTATGTGTTGTGGTATCGTATATAGGTTTTGCGGTTGTGTGAGGTTGATAGATATAGGCTGCTGTTGATGATTGTTGGATTCTTCATTGTTAACGGGATGATGATAATTGGTTGATTTTAAAACACGGGTTAATATTTTTAATCTTATAACTAACAATGTTTTCTTACGTATACTTATATAAAAATTTCTTTTCTTACATATTGTTAACAATTTTTTCTTATTACTATTATTTCTTATTATTATTATATTGAATATTTTGGATTTGTTATACTCAACCAGTTACAGGATTTTATTTATATGATTTAAAAAAAAATTTTACATATATTTGCTTATTGCGCTTTTTAATTCTACTTATTTTGATCAAAAATTTTAATTTTCAAATATTTGTCATTTGTTTGTTTATTTCTAACTTTTATAAGTTAAGTTTGTATCATTATTTGGTTGGTTTTTTATTTTTGTATATATTTCTCTCAATTACTTATTACTAGTTGAGAAGAGTTGTGTTAAAAATATAATTCTTATAATTTTCAACTTTAAATAATATTAAATCATATTTTGTTTAACATTTTTATAAATTTAATATAAATCCAATTTTTCTTAATCTACTTTTACGATTGTACATAGGTATTTTATTTTCTCTATTAAAAAATTTTCGGCCTTAATACAAGTCTTGACTGTTAATTTACAGGACAACATTTACCGGTATTTAAAAAAGTTTTTAACTTTCTTTTTATGTGGCAGTTTTCTCTTCAAAAAAGAATTAAGTATGATATTTTTCTTAATAACGTAAGTACTAAATAATAGAAAAAAAAGATCTTCTGCTTACAGATAGAGATTGTAAATATATTAGTGTAATCTTTTTCGATTCAAGTTATTTTCAAAATTATATGAATTTTCTATAAGTGTATTGTGTATGAGTATGACCTTAATTTTTACTTAATATTAAATTGTATGTATGTGTGACAAATTCTTTGTTTGATATTTGAAAAAAAAAATTTTAACATTGGCTTTATTTATTATCTTAACCTTGAAATAACTTTTACACGAAATTGAAAATTTTTAAAAACATTTTAAAACGTTGCAAAAATGAGTAGGAAAAAATTCACAAAATTTCAACTGATTAAAGCACTTTTTTCTTTATTAAAAAGTGAGTTCAGTTACATTTGCTAGTATTTTGTTAGCGAAAGAAATTTAATACTTTTGTTGTTTCTGTTGATCTGAAAGAAAAATTATACATACGCGTATAATTATTTTCAAATCAACAACACACAGAAAAAAAATCCGAAAAGTTTTTTATTATTGTTACTGTTTGCATATCCATATGCACACATATACGTACATATACATATGCACATACGTACATTAAACTATGCAGTTTGATTTAGTTGTCATTGGCCGTGAAATTGTCTGGCAAAATTTTGCTGTGGGATCATGTTTCACAACCAAGTACTCATGCAAAAAAAAAAACGAACCAAATAACTAAGTTGGAAATTTTTGGAATTTAATTTGAGTTCAATTCTTTGTTTCAAATTTATAAATTAAACCTAAACTTAATTGATTTCGTTAACCGTTGTCATTGTTGATGCATAAATGGCCGACAATTTTCGTCACTGGACATAATTGTGAACAGTTTTGCATTTCAAGTTTTATGCAATACTTATAACAATTTTGTATTCATTGCGCCATGAATCAATTACAACTTTGTAAGAACTATTGGGCTCAATAATTGAGCGATTATCGCTATAAATGTGTATGTATATTTTACTATACATATTTTATATCGTTTTAATTTTTTACTCAATTGGATGTCTATGCCAATTGGGTTGCTTTTTGTTCATGTATTTGAGTTCTAGTATATTTCATACAATAATTTTGGAGAACATTAAAACTGCACTAATGCACAAATTTAAAAATTAAATCTCATCGTGCAGTCTTGAAAACAAAATGAAACGGTGCGGTTACAAGTGCAATTATTGTGGAAAGTTTAATTAAAATTAAGTGCGTGTTTTGTAAAAACTTTAAACAAATACCAACTAGCAGCTGGCGACTACAATGCTAAGCACACTTTTTGGGGTTCACGTTTAATCAGTCCTAAGGGTCGTGTTTTGTTTGACACAATTTCAAAAATGGGTTTGAATGTAGTTTCAAGTGGTCAGCCAACATATTGGCCAACGGATCGACAAAAAATTCCTGATGTTATCGACTTTGGAATCTCGAAAGCTGTGCCCAGCGAAATGACGGAAGTAGAAGCATCTTTGGATTTGTCTTCAGATCACTCGCCTACTATTATCACTATTTACTCACACACAACCGCAAGACCAACATGTGATTTACCGCTGACATCTGCACGTATTAACTGGCTGAAATACAAAAAATATTTGAGTGCTCATTGCACGGAAAATATGCCATTGAGAACACCTACTGACATAGAAAATTCTATTAGGTTGTTTGAAGCACATGCTAAACAAGCTGCTCTTAATGCTTCTTCATTTCAACCAAATCAACAAGCGAAATTTAACAATATTTTTTGTGCAGATATAGAAAGGCTATTGACTGAAAAAGGAAAGCTCGACGAGAATGGCAACGATACAGATCGCCTCAGCTAAAATTAAGGCTTAAGGAGTGTACCAAGCAGCTTAGAAAAGTTTTGCAAACACAAAAAACAGCTTCGCTGCAAAAATTCCTGCAAGAACTCGATGCAACACCATCAACAGATTATTCGCTGTGGCGTGCAGCCAGAGGACTTAAAAGGCCGGTGATACGTAAACCTCCATTACGAGCTTCAAATGGTGACTGGGCAAGAACTGATGCTGAAAAAGGTGCTCTTTTTGTTAAACACTTAGAAACGGTATTTACTCCAAATAATTCTGCTGATATTACTGAACTGCCGCCAGTCGTCGCTTTACCAGAAATTCTGCTAAGATTTAATATTGTGGATATTCAAAAGGCTATTACAAGTCTAAACTCAAAAAAAGCCGCAGGTATTGATAGAATAAGCAACAAAATGCTGCAAGAATTGCCTTTCATTGCAAAACGAATAATACTATTCATCTTTAATAGTATTTTACGACTGCAATACTTTCCGGCAGAATGGAAGGTTTCGATGATTACTATGATACCAAAGCCCGGTAAGGATCATACAAAGGTTGAATCCTATCGGCCTATCAATCTATTGTCCAATATGTCGAAACTTTTTGAAAAACTGTACATGAGCAAGCTGACTCCTATAGTAACTAGCAGTGCATGTATTCCAGATCATCAATTCGGTTTTCGCAGTCAGCATAACACTATTGAACACACTCACAGACTCGTGAATGTCATTAGAGAAACTTTTGAAAAAAAGAAATATTGTTCAGCGCTTTTTATTGATGTCGCACAGGCCTTTGATAAAGTATGGCACGAAGGCCTTGTCCACAAATTAACACAAAATCTACCCGCAAACATCGTCAATCTCTTAAAAAGCTATCTAGAGGAACGAAAATTTGTAGTTAAGGAAGGCAATTTTTTAAGCCCCCCGCAGTCGATTGAAGCCGGAGTCCCTCAGGGCAGTATCTTCGGTCCTTTACTTTATTTAATATATGCCTCTGACTTACCGTTATGCAGTATCATTCACACGTCAACATTTGCTGATGATACGGCTTTTCTAAGCGTTCATGAAAATCCTGTAGAAGCTTCCCGGAATCTACAAGGGTACATCTCAAAATTGGAAACATGGCTAAAACAATGGCGGATAAAAGTGAATGAGCAGAAATGTGTACACGTTACTTTTACTTTACGCAGGGAAACATGCCCGCCTATACAAATCAACACCGAGACTATACCGCAACACACTGTAGTAAAATATCTAGGCGTTCATCTTGATCGTCGTTTAACATGGAAATCGCATATAGACGCAAAGTTGACACAAATAAAATTAAAAGCAGCCCAAATGAATTGGCTTATTGGAAGAAATTCTATATTAAGTCTTGACTGTAAACTTTTGTTATACAACGCGATCCTGAAACCAATATGGGCCTATGGAATCCAGTTATGGGGCACTGCCTTAGCATCAAGTGTAGAAAAAATTCAAAGGCGACAAAACAAAATTCTACGTACAATTACTGCAGCCCCCTGGTATGTCATAAAGACCTAGACGTTCCGTTGGTGAAGACAGTATTTTCAAAACACGCAAAAAAATATATTGAAAAACTAGTATTGCACCCAAATCCACTTGCGCGCAACATTCTAAATTATAGAGGCCACACCCGGTTTAGAAGGAAGGGATACTCTTTCTCTTAGCCGAACACGAGAGATGTAAAACATCAAAAATCAACAGTTGGAATTAAAAATCTTGTTTAGCACTGGCTAAACATATATTTATGTATTTTAAGATTTAAGATTTGAAAAACTTATTGATGTTTCAATTTATATTTGAAGATTCAATAAATAATAAAACTACCACCAAAAAAAAAAAAAAATACCAACTGAGAAGAAAAAAAAATTGTTTCATGAAGTGACAAAAAGTTTTCAATAAATTGAAAAAAAAAAAACAAAATCCCTTGGATTAAAAAACAGGACTAAATAGATTTCCTCAAAGTAAAATATTGAGTTAATTATACGCAAGTGAAGTGTACAAATTTTGTAAAGCCTACATTTTTCTTCCGCATAATGGTTTCAACAGAAAATGATAAGAATACTTCCACCCAAAAGGCATTTTCACCAGCTGCAAATCAACCAACCAGCAGCCGGTCGTCTAGAAGCCAAAAAAAAATGTCCAATAAAAAAACGCAGTAATACAGGTAATTTGAATGTCTGCATTAACTCGTTCCTCTAAATTATATCGGTCTTTTCTTTCTTCTTTTTTTTTTTAAATTTGTTATTAAATTAATCTTTCCGATATGTTTCATTAAATTGGTGTAGAATCTGTTGAACTTCGTGCTAAAAACTAGTGTGTATTTGACTATAGGTTCTGCTACTAAATTTTTGCTTTAATTATGCTGTTTATGTGGTTGCTGTTTTTAATTTTTTGGTTTCTCTCGGTTTCCCTTAAATTTGGTGTTTCGTTTTGATTTATACTTTTAAATATTTTAATTTCAAAATATTGTTCTTTTTCTTTTTAAAGTTTTTCTTGAATTTATTTACTGCTTTTTCCTATAAAAATCCTCAGTGTTATTGTCCAATAAAATGATTTTATTTGGGGAGAAGAAAACAAAAATAAAAAATAAATAAGTGATCGGACGTGTTTTGCAATAATTAAATAAGTAATCGGACGTGATTTTGTGATTATTGGTTTCCAAGTTTTCTTCATGTCCCGCAAGACAGTGAGTGTAATTCGTGCTTTCAACACAAAATAATCTGGAGTGAAATTTATTTGGATATTCTTTAGTTTCATTTTTGAAGAATATTTTTAAAAACTTTCATTGCTCGGAAAATTTCTAGAATTTAAATATTATTTAAAAAAAATTTTATACGTCTCTTATTTATTGTTATTTTAATACGTTTTCGTAAATCTGTTGCGGCTTCTAACTAATCTGCCTGCTTAATTTTATTTTTAGAAAAGTATCCGTTGGTCGATTAGAAGGTGATACCGTGTAAGTAGCGTTCCATCCTTTCTTTAACCTTTCCCTTTTACTAATTATTTTGCTTCTTTGAGATCCTTGACGCCAACCTATAAAAGTACTTGGAAATTACAAACGAGAGATAAATTAAAAAAAGTTCCCTACGGCATGTTAAGTTCCGTTATTCCTTATTTTAGACCTGTATAAATATGTATTTCTTTTTCTATTTCAGCCATTGAAGACCTTAAGACCATGAGAGGCATGGTATTACAACACTGCTCCAGTGTCGATTTTGTGGTGAGTTTTTCCTTCTTCTCTTTTTCCAATTCATTTCCGTCATAATGTTGGTTTTTAGACGTCTTATTCTTTCCTCCTGTTTTGCCAATGACAATGTGTGTTGTTGAGTTCCTCCATACTGCGTGTAGTGGTTGAAATTTGAAAATCTCGACTGGATTTCCTTCCTCCATGGGATATCTTTCTGGGTTGCGTTCAGTATGGGTACTGCTGTGCCTCCATTTTTAATGTTGACCACAGTAGTTCCAACATAAACTCCAGGGGAAATCTCCTGTGTTTGTACAACCACAGTTTTATCTCTCGAAATGATATTAACTGGCACTTTAGTAACTGCTCCCGTATCTACAAGTAAGACCAATTTTCGCTCCCTAGCTCCTTGGCAGGGTAGCGTAATAAAAACTGTGTCCACATTGCTCGGTGATTCAGTACTATTATTTATATTTGGCATTATCTCTTCACTTTGTTTCTCTTCATATTTATGTTTTAATCCTTTGTCTTTTTCTGCTTTTACTTCCAAATTTTGCCCGTTCTCTTGATTTGCCTGTTTATGCACAACCACGGTTTTATCTCTTGATATGATATTAACCGGCACTTTAGTAACTGCTCCCGTATCTACAAGTAAGACCAATTTTCGCTCCCTAGCTCCTTGGCAGGGTAGCGTAATAAAAACTTTGTCCACATTGCTCGGTGATTCAGTACTATTATTTATATTTGGCATTATCTCTTCACTTTGTTTCTCTTCATATTTATGTTTTAATCCTTTGTCTTTTTCTGTTTTTACTTCCAAATTTTGCCCGTTCTCTTGATTTGCCTGTTTATGCACAACCACGGTTTTATCTCTTGATATGATATTAACCGGCACTTTAGTAACTGCTCCCGTATCTACAAGTAAGACCAATTTTCGCTCCCTAGCTCCTTGGCAGGGTAGCGTAATAAAAACTTTGTCCACATTGCTCGGTGATTCAGTACTATTATTTATATTTGGCATTATCTCTTCACTTTGTTTCTCTTCATATTTATGTTTTAATCCTTTGTCTTTTTCTGTTTTTACTTCCAAATTTTGCCCGTTCTCTTGATTTGCCTGTTTATGCACAACCACGGTTTTATCTCTTGATATGATATTAACCGGCACTTTAGTAACTGCTCCCGTATCTACAAGTAAGACCAATTTTCGCTCCCTAGCTCCTTGGCAGGGTAGCGTAATAAAAACTTTGTCCACATTGCTCGGTGATTCAGTACTATCATTTATATTTGGCATTATCTCTTCACTTTGTTTCTCTTCATATTTATGTTTTAATCCTTTGTCTTTTTCTGCTTTTACTTCCAAAGTTTGCCCGTTCTCTTGATTTGCCTGTTTATGCACAACCACGGTTTTATCTCTTGATATGATATTAACTGGCACTTTAGTAACTGCTCCCGTATCTACAAGTAAGACCAATTTTCGCTCCCTAGCCCCTTGGCAGGGTAGCGTAATAAAAACTGTGTCCACATTGCTCGGTGATTCAGTACTATTATTTATATTTGGCATTATCTCTTCACTTTGTTTCTCTTCATATTTATGTTTTAATCCTTTGTCTTTTTCTGTTTTTACTTCCAAATTTTGCCCGTTCTCTTGATTTGCCTGTTTATGCACAACCACGGTTTTATCTCTTGATATGATATTAACTGGCACTTTAGTAACTGCTCCCGTATCTACAAGTAAGACCAATTTTCGCTCCCTAGCCCCTTGGCAGGGTAGCGTAATAAAAACTGTGTCCACATTGCCCGGTGATTCAGTACTATCTTCTATATTTCGTACCATCTCTTCACTTTTTCCCTCCTTTTTTTGTTTAATTTATTATCTTTCGCAGTATTTTCTTCTATAGTGTGCCCGTTCTCCTTATTTACCGAGTGTACAACTGCCTTGGTTACTATCCTGGTTGGCTGCTCTGTTTCTGAGTCAGTCTCCGTATCATCTTTATTTACCCGATTCTTTGTTTCTGTTTCTTTATTATACTTGTATTTGTTCTCTTTTTTATGCCAATCTAATTTTCTGTTAATTTGCCGGACCCCAGTTATTGGCGATAACTGGGCCGAATTTCGTTTCCCTGAGCATGTGTCCGATTTGTGTTGCTATGGGCCTCTACGGCATTGTTAGCTAGGTCCCTGCCGTTGTTGCTATTTCGTGCCTGTTGGTAGATCCCTGCACCCATTGCTTCAGTCTGTCTAACATTACTTCTGCAGTCCCGTGCAAAATGTCCTTGTTGCTGACATTTAAAACAGGTTGGACGTGTACCATTGATTCTGTTTGCCCCTCTGTTCATATTTTGTCCCATCGCTATTTGTGGGCTTCTACGGAATTCTGTGTTTGTTATCCTCCTATTGTTTTCTGCCGTCCTTCTATCCAATTGATTTTGGTTGGGTATGTTTCTTCTTGGCACGCAGAAAGGGGTTTCCTTGTGACCGTTTATCCTACACAATCGGCAGTATAAGGAGCCCAATCTCTTTCTGCAGTTTTCCACATCGTGCTCGCTGTTTCCACAGAACGTACAGCTCACGATATGCCTGCACAGTGGCCCCATTTCATGGCCATATTTTCCACAGCTCATACAGTATGGTGTGTTTAGCCGCTTTTTGCAGCTATTCCATTCGTGCCCCATCCTGTTGCAGAAACTACAGGGGACTTCTGAATCTATTACGTTGATACTGTGCGTTGGTTTGCCAAACAATTCCTCTGCATATTCCACTATCTCTATCAACTTCGTGAGCTCTTCCTCTTCCTGACCCACAAGTCGAGCTTTGAGAGCATGGTCTTTCAACCCCTTGATGAAACTTCTCACTGCTATCCGTTTGAAGTCCTTCAGCATGGTTTCCCGGCCAGGTCCCACCGGCCATTCGTTTTCTATTGTTGTTTTTGCCTCATTTAATAGGCTATCCAGGCGTTCTCCAAATTTGCATGCTGACTCTCTGATGCTCTGTTTGCAACCCAGTATTAGTTCCCTTATTTTATCTAAGCTCTTGCTTTTTAGATAATATTTCTTGAGCGCATTACATAACGCGTCCACGGAACTGAAATTCATCTGGGAAATTCTTGAGTAGGCGCCCCCTAGGAGTCTCAGTTTCAGGCATTGTATTACATCTTGTGTTAGAACGTTATTTGCACCTGTGAGTACTTCTCTTTCTACCATCTTGCATCCTTGTATGTACCTGAATACTTCTGATGGTAAGTCAGTCCCATCGGTCCCGAAGAATGATGGGACTGTGTTGTTTACAATCGTAATAATCTCGGATAGCGAAGTCATTCTGATCGTTCCTATTTCTGCTCTCTCAATAGTATGGTTTTGCCGAGGTGAGGGTGATCGTCTTTCCAAAATTTCTTGGGCCACTGGGATCAGTCTATTATCGTGTGATATGACTATTGTTGGTAGTCCTGCTTCGTTTAGTTCTTCGTGCAGTGAAGGATTTGGTGAACTAGCTCTGTAAATTGTGTCCAACTTTCTTCTTGCGTTTTCCAATGCTGTTTGTAGCCTTTGGATAGTGTCGTCTTGTGTCTCTATCAACTGCTGTTGTTTCAATTGTTTTTTAAAGTTTTCCTCACTAAGTCCTTTCCCTTGCAATTGTTTCTCTAATTCCGTATTTTCCTTTACTACGTCCTCTAATAAAATGTCTGTATATTCTATTTGTCCTCTTAGCTTTTCGCAATGGCCCTTTAGAAATGTTTTTGTTTCTTCTAGTTCTTCGATCTTCTTTATAAACTCCTGTGATCTATCTTTACTTAACTCGCTTATTAATTGTAGGACATAGCTTACTTCTTCTAATTTTGTCAGTCTTTGGTATCTTATTGTTTCCCTATGGTTGTCCAGGAATGTTTTGTCTGCTTCTAAACCCTTAAGTTCTGTCCACGCAAGAACTTGTAGACTGTCCACTGAATAATTACACTTGTGGATCCGTTGTATCAATTCGTCTGTCTTTGTCTGTGGATTGGCCATTAAAGCTGTCTTCTACTTACCCATGTTCCGCTGGTTATTATCCTCATAGTGGTCTGTGGTTTAGGCTTATTTTCACTTTATATTATTTTTTTATTTTATTTTCGTTCGCAACCGCGCAGAATTTTTACGACCAAAGTAATTCTCCTTTTTGTCCTGATCCGCTTTAGCGATTAGTCCTGTAATGACAATATGAGGGTAGCTAGGGTTTAGACATTATTCAATTTGTCCTGTGCAGTTCTACACCGTCGAATGTAGGATGCAACAATACAAGGTAGCTAGGGTTTAGACTTTTATGTATTGTTGGATTTGCTACACCAGACAGTTTTTTCTTGAGCAAGATCAACACAAGGATTATTATATTTCTTTGATGTTATTATTTACGCGGCTACCGGCTGCGCCAAATGTTATGTTTGAATTAAAATATTATTTTTATTATTTAGTTATTATTATTTATTTTTATTAACCACATGTTATGTTTAATATGTTACTTAGCCTTCAATGGGACCCCCTTTTTAAGGCTGGTGTTTGATCAGGTTTTTGTTACGTGTTAAAGAATAATCCCGAACTGCTTTCTGTCAAGACTCTACCGACTAGAACTCACTGATTAGAATCGAGCCTCCATACCAAATCACCCTCCGCTTTTATACCCAATTTCGCTGTCTGATTGAACGATGCTGCTGACGTTCGCTGCCGCCGGCGTGGTCATTGCTAAGTGTGTTAGTATGCAAATTCAGCATATTCATACCCGTGGAACTTCCAGCCGATTGCGGTTCTCACGATATTGCAATGTCAGCATATATCTGTAGGAAAATTACTGGCATATATATGTATGCAGCGGTATTTCTTATTATTATTATATTGAATATTTTGGATTTGTTATACTCAACCAGTTACAGGATTTTATTTATATGATTTAAAAAAAAATTTTTACATATATTTGCTTATTGCGTTTTTTAATTCTACTTATTTTGATCAAAAATTTTAATTTTCAAATATTTGTCATTTGTTTGTTTATTTCTAACTTTTATAAGTTAAGTTTGTATCATTATTTGGTTGGTTTTTTATTTTTGTGTATATTTCTCTCAATTACTTATTACTAGTTGAGAAGATTTGTGTTAAAAATATAATTCTTATAATTTTCAACTTTAAATAATAATAAATCATATTTTGTTTAACATTTTTCATAAATTAATTATAAATCCAATTTTTCTTAATCTACTTTTACGATTGTACATAGGTATTTTATTTTCTCTTTAAAAAAATTTTCGGCCTTAATACAAGTCTTGACTGTTAATTTACAGGACAACATTTACCGGTATTTAAAAAAGTTATTAACTTTCTTTTTATGTGGCAGTTTTCTCTTCAAAAAAGAATTAAGTAAGATATTTTTCTTAATAACGTAAGTACTAAATAATAGAAAAATAAGATCTTCTGCTTACAGATAGAGATTGTAAATATATTAGTGTAATCTTTTTCGATTCAAGTTATTTTCAAAATTATATGAGTATACCTTAATTTTTACTTAATATTAAATTGTATGTATGTGTGACAAATTCTTTGTTTGATATATGAAAAAAAAAATTTTAACATTGGATTTATTTATTATCTTAACCTTGAAATAACTTTTACACGAAATTTAAATTTTTAAAAACATTTTAAAACGTTGCAAAAATGAGTAGGAAAAAATTTACAAAATTTCAACTGATTAAAGCACTTTTTTCTTTATTAAAAAGTGAGTTCAGTTGCATTTGCTAGTATTTTGTTAGCGAAAGAAATTTAATACTTTTGTTGTTTCTGTTGATCTGAAAGAAAAATTATACATACGCGTATAATTATTTTCAAATCAACAACACACAGAAAAAAAAATCCGAAAAGTTTTTTATTATTGTTACTGTTTGAAATCCATATGCACACATATACGTACATATACATATGCACATACGTACATTAAACTATGCAGTTTGATTTAGTTGTCATTGGCCGTGAAATTGTCTGGCAAAATTTTGCTGTGGGATCATGTTTCACAACCAAGTACTCATGCAAAAAAAAAACGAACCAAATAACTAAGTTGGAAATTTTTGGAATTTAATTTGAGTTCAATTCTTTGTTTCAAATTTATAAATTAAACCTAAACTTAATTGATTTCGTTAACCGTTGTCATTGTTGATGCATAAATGGCCGACAATTTTCGTCACTGGACATAATTGTGAACAGTTTTGCATTTCAAGTTTTATGCAATACTTATAACAATTTTGTGTTCATTGCGCCATGAATCAATTACAACTTTGTAAGAACTATTGGGCTCAATAATTGAGCGATTATCGCTATAAATGTGTATGTATATTTTACTATACATATTTTATATCGTTTTAATTTTTTACTCAATTGGATGTCTATGCCAATTGGGTCGCTTTTCGTTCATGTATTTGAGTTCTAGTATATTTCATACAATAATTTTGGAGAACATTAAAACTGCACTAATGCACAAATTTAAAAATTAAATCTCATCGTGCAGTCTTGAAAACAAAATGAAACGGTGCGGTTACAAGTGCAATTATTGTGGAAAGTTTAATTAAAATTAAGTGCGTGTTTTGTAAAAACTTTATACAAATACCAACTGAGAAGAAAAAAAAATTGTTTCATGAAGTGACAAAAAGTTTTCAATAAATTGAAAAAAAACAAAATCCCTTGGATTAAAAAACAGGACTAAATAGATTTCCACAAAGTAAAATATTGAGTTAATTATACGCAAGTGAAGTGTACAAATTTTGTAAAGCCAACATTTTTCTTCCGCATAATGGTTTCAACAGAAAATGATAAGAATACTTCCACCCAAAAGGCATTTTCACCAGCTGCAAATCAACCAACCAGCAGCCGGTCGTCTAGAAGCCAAAAAAAAATGTCCAATAAAAAAACGCAGTAATACAGGTAATTTGAAAGTCTGCATTAACTCGTTCCTCTAAATTATATCGGTCTTTTCTTTTTTCTTTTTTTTTAAATTTGTTATTAAATTAATCTTTCCGATATGTTTCCTTTAAATTTGGTGTTTCGTTTTGATTTATACTTTTAAATATTTTAATTTCAAAATATTGTTCTTTTTCTTTTAAAAGTTTTTCTTGAATTTATTTACTGCTTTTTCCTATAAAAATCCTCAGTGTTATTGTCCAATAAAATGATTTTATCTGGGGAGAAGAAAACAAAAATAAAAAATAAATAAGTGATCGGACGTGTTTTGCAATAATTAAATAAGTAATCGGACGTGACTTTGTGATTATCGGTTTCCAAGTTTTCTTCATGTCCCGCAAGACAGTGAGTGTAATTCGTGCTTTCAACACAAAATAATCTGGAGTGAAATTTATTTGGATATTCTTTAGTTTCATTTTTGAAGAATATTTTAAAAAACTTTCATTACTCGGAAAATTTCTAGAATTGAAATATTATTTAAAAAAATTTTATACGTCTCTTATTTATTCTTATTTTAATACGTTTTCGTAAATCTGTTGCGGCTTCTAACTAATCTGTCTGCTTAATTTTATTTTTAGAAAAGTATCCGTTGGTCGATTAGAAGGTGATACCGTGTAAGTAGCGTTCCATCCTTTCTTTAACCTTTCCCTTTTACTAATTCTTTTGCTTCTTTCAGATCCTTGACGCCAACCTATAAAAGTACTTGGAAATTACAAACAAGAGATAAATAAAAAAAAGTTCCTTACGGCATGTTAAGTTCCGTTATTCCTTATTTTAGACCTGTATAAATATGTATTTCTTTTTCTATTTCTGCCATTGAAGACCTTAAGACCATGAGAGGCATGGTATTACAACACTGCTCCAGTGTCGATTTTGTGGTGAGTTTTTCCTTCTTCTCTTTTTCCAATTCATTTCCGTCATAATGTTGGTTTTTAGACGTCTTATTCTTTCCTCCTGTTTTGCCAATGACAATGTGTGTTGTTGTGTTCCTCCATACTGCGTGTAGTGGTTGAAATTTGAAAATCTCGACTGGATTTCCTTCCTCCATGGGATATCTTTCTCGGTTGCGTTCAGTATGGGTACTGCTGCGCCTCCATTTTTAATGTTGACCACAGTATTTCCAACATAAACTCCAGGGGAAATCTCCTGTTTTTGTGCAACCACAGTTTAATCTCTCGAAATGATATTAACCGGCACTTTAGTAACTGCTCCCGTATCTACAAGTAAGACCAATTTTCGCTCCCTAGCTCCTTGGCAGGGTAGCGTAATAAAAACTGTGTCCACATTGATCGGTGATTCAGTACTTTTATTTATATTTGGCATTATGTCTTCACTTTGTTTCTCTTCATATTTATGTTTTAATCCTTTGTCTTTTTCTGCTTTTACTTCCAAATTTTGCCCGTTCTCTTGATTTGCCTGTTTATGCACAACCACGGTTTTATCTCTTGATATGATACTAACCGGCACTTTAGTAACTGCTCCCGTATCTACAAGTAAGACCAATTTTCGCTCCCTAGCTCCTTGGCAGGGTAGCGTAATAAAAACTGTGTCCACATTGCCCGGTGATTCAGTACTATCTTCTATATTTCGTACCATCTGTTCACTTTTTTCCTCCTTTTTTTTGTTTAATTTATTATCTTTCGCAGTATTTTCTTCTATAGTGTGCCCGTTCTCCTTATTTACCGAGTGTACAATTGCCTTGGTTACTATCCTGTTTGGCTGCTCTGTTTCTGAGTCAGTCTCCGTATCATCTTTATTTACCCGATTCTTTGTTTCTGTTTCTTTATTATACTTGTATTTGTTCTCTTTTTTATGCCAATCTAATTTTCTGTTAATTTGCCGGACCCCAGTTATTGGCGATAACTGGGCCGAATTTCGTTTCCCTGAGCATATGTCCGATTTGTGTTGCTATGGGCCTCTACGGCATTGTTAGCTAGGTCCCTGCCGTTGTTGCTATTTCGTACCTGTTGGTAGATCGCTGCACCCATTGCTTCAGTCTGTCTAACATTACTTCTGCAGTCCCGTGCAAAATGTCCTTGTTGCTGACATTTAAAACAGGTTGGACGTGTACCATTGATTCTGTTTGCCCCTCTGTTCATATTTTGTCCCATCGCTATTTGTGGGCTTCTACGGAATTCTGTGTTTGTTATCCTCCTATTGTTTTCTGCCGTCCTTCTATCCAATTAATTTTGGTTGGGTATGTTTCTTCTTGGCACGCAGAAAGGGGTTTCCTTGTGACCGTTTATCCTACACAATCGGCAGTATAAGGAGCCTAATCTCTTTCTGCAGTTTTCCACATCGTGCCCGCTGTTTCCACAGAACGTACAGCTCACGATATGCCTGCACAGTGGCCCCATTTCATGGCCATATTTTCCACAGCTCATACAGTATGGTGTGTTTAGCCGCTTTTTGCAGCTATTCCATTCGTGCCCCATCCTGTTGCAGAAACTACAGGGGACTTCTGAATCTATTACGTTGATACTGTGGATTGGTTCGCCAAACAATTCCTCTGCATTTTCCACTATCTCTATCAACTTGGTGAGCTCTTCCTCTTCCTGACCCACAAATCGAGCTTTGAGAGCATGGTCTTTCAACCCCTTGATGAAACTTCTCACTGCTATCCGTTTGAAGTCCTTCAGCATGGTTTCCCGGCCAGGTCCCACCGGCCATTCGTTTTCTATTGTTGTTTTTGCCTCATTTAATAGGCTATCCAGGCGTTCTCCAAATTTGCATGCTGACTCTCTGATGCTCTGTTTGCAACCCAGTATTAGTTCCCTTATTTTATCTAAGCTCTTACTTTTTAGATAATATTTCTTGAGCGCATTACATAACGCGTCCACGGAACTGAAATTCATCTGGGAAATTCTTGAGTAGGCGCCCCCTAGGAGTCTCAGTTTCAGGCATTGTATTACATCTTGTGTTAGAACGTTATTTGCACCTGTGAGTACTTCTCTTTCTACCATCTTCCATCCTTGTATGTACCTGAATACTTCTGATGGTAAGTCAGGCCCATCGGTCCCAAAGAATGATGGGACTGTGTAGTTTACAATCTTACTAATCTCGGATAGCGAAGTCATTCTGATCGTTCCGATTTCTGCTCTCTCAATAGTATGGTTTTGCCGAGGTGATCGTCTTTCCAAAATTTCTTGGGCCACTGGGATCAGTCTATTAAATTCCTCCGTTATTCTGCTGTCAACTCCGTCGGTTTCTTCTAATTCACCGAATCTCAGCGTGTATTCGCTTAACTCCTTTAATTTCCTGGCTTTTGTTTCCGCGGAGTACCCCCTGCTACCCGCTTTCCATGCGTTGTTTATTAGGGTTTTTACTTTTTCCAACAGCGTCAAGGCAGGTGTTTCTTTATCGTGTGATATGATTATTGTTGGTAGTCCTGCTTCGTTTAGTTATTCGTGCAGTGAAGGATTTGGTGAAATAGCTCTGTGAATTGTGTCCAACTCTCTTCTTGCGTTTTCCAATGCTGTTTGTAGCCTTTGGATAGTGTCGTCTTGTGTCTCTATCAACTGCTGTTGTTTCAATTGTTTTTTAAAGTTTTCCTCACTAAGTCCTTTCCCTTGCAATTGTTTCTCTAATTCCGTATTTTCCTTTACTACGTCCTCTAATAAATTGTCTGTATATTCTATTTGTCCTCTTAG
This sequence comes from Lypha dubia, assembly GCA_947311025.1. Taxonomy (NCBI): domain Eukaryota; kingdom Metazoa; phylum Arthropoda; class Insecta; order Diptera; family Tachinidae; genus Lypha; species Lypha dubia. The sequence goes on along the minus strand of OX371261.1, from coordinate 57,316,404 downwards.
CTTTTCGCAATGGCCCTTTAGAAATGTTTTTGTTTCTTCTAGTTCTTCGATCTTCTTTATAAACTCCTGTGATCTATCTTTACTTAACTCGCTTATTAATTGTAGGACATAGCTTACTTCTTCTAATTTTGTCAGTCTTTGGTATCTTATTGTTTCCCTATGGTTGTCCAGGAATGTTTTGTCTGCTTCTAAACCCTTAAGTTCTGACCACGCAAGAACTTGTAGACTGTCCACTGAATAATTACACTTGTGGATCCGTTGTATCAATTCGTCTGTCTTTGTCTGTGGATTGGCCATTAAAGCTGTCTTCTACTTACCCATGTTCCGCTGGTTATTATCCTCATAGTGGTCTGTGGTTTAGGCTTATTTTCACTTTATATTATTTTTTTTTATTTTATTTTCGTTCGCAACCGCGCAGAATTTTTACGACCAAAGTTATTCTCCTTTTTGTCCTGATCCGCTTTAGCGATTAGTCCTGCAATGACAATATGAGGGTAGCTAGGGTTTAGACATTATTCAATTTGTCCTGTGCAGTTCTACACCGTCGAATGTAGGATGCAACAATACAAGGTAGCTAGGGTTTAGACTTTTATGTATTGTTGGATTTGCTACACCAGACAGTTTTTTCTTGAGCAAGATCAACACAAGGATTATTATGTTTCTTTGATGTTATTATTTACGCGGCTACCGGCTGCGCCAAATGTTATGTTTGAATTAAAACATTATTTTTATTATTTAGTTATTATTATTTATTTTTATTAACCACATGTTATGTTTAGGTTTATTAAATTATAACCATCTCAGGGACCCGCTTTTTAAGGCTGGTGTTTGATCATGTTTTTGTTTATAAAAATATATTAAGCCTTCACAGGGTCCCGCTTTTTAAGGCTGGTGTTTGATCAGGTTTTTGTTATGTGTGTTATGTGTTAAGAATTGACTCGACTGACTAGACTAGACCTCCATACCAAATCACCCTCCGCTTTTATACCCAATTTCGCTGTCTGATTGAACGATGCTGCTGACGTTCGCTGCCGCCGGCGTGGTCATTGCTAAGTGTGGTAGTATGCAAATTCAGCATATTCATACCCGTGGAACTTCCAGCCGATTGCGGTTCTCACGATATTGCAATGTCAGCATATATCTGTAGTGTGTTTGACTAACCACTACTGCATGCCGTCTGCATGCAGCAAGTGCAACATAACAATTTTGTTATTGTCCACATTCCAATTGTATGATCAGAATGTATTATGCTGATCATGCATATTCCCACACATACTTTGTGTATGTGTTAGTTTTAAGACATAGAATATTGTAGCATTATTAAGATTGAATAAGAAATTATAATTAAGTTCAACATTGTGTCTCAAACTGGACAGTCGCACAAGCGGCTGTCCAGAACTAAAATAATAAATAAACATTCAAACATTATTTTAAATAAATTAATTCTTTTATTACAACATTTAAATGAATTGACTTTTTACTTTCATAACATGGCGATCCTGCCAAAACAAAAAAAGGATAATTAACAAAATATTAATATAAAAAAAAAATGATAAATCAAATATTATAACAAAGGATAAATTCCTACAGTAACAAAATTACTGCTAAATTAATCTATAAATAAACCAGTGCTTTAAATTTAATCCATGTAATAAAGAAAGTGATAATAAAATAATATACAAGAGTGAAGTGAGGCAGTGCAACATGGATCTGCTGGTGCAGTTTAATGTGTTAAGAATTGATCTAGTCTTGGATTGCATTGCTCATATGCTCAACTCTAATCTTCTCCCATGATTTGATCTGGTTTTGGATTGCATTGCTCATATGCTCAGCTTTAGTATTCTTCCATAAATTAATCTATGAACCAACAACGCTGGGACAACAGCAAAAGAGAAAACACATACCCCAAGCCGTATGAAGCTAACAACATTTCAACAGTCAGGATTCGGTAAAGAGTTTGTTGTTAATTTTTTTAAGAAGAAAGGATTTTTTTTTACACACGTTTGTGAATAATGTAATAATTTTTTCTCAATTTGAATTTAATTTAAATATGCATGCACACGTTTGTGAATAATGTAATAAATTTTTCTCAATTTGAATTTAATTTAAATATACATGTAGGGTACATAACTTACGCAACTGACTGTATTTACATACGGGAGAACAAACTAACAAGAGACAGATGAGAGAAACAGAACTAAGAAATAAAAAACCCGAACAGTAGTAGAACATAAAAATTGAGATCGACAGAAGTGAGTTGAATTTTGAAGAAGCAAGAAAGAAGTTGTGAAGTAAAGAAGGCCAAACCATTATATTTGTTATATTTTATGAACATTAGAAAAATAAAAGACAAAACTGTGTGCATAACTCATTATAGTTTAACATTATTCAAGAATTGAAGTAAAACTATATATTTTAATATCATACTAAAAAATAAAACAAAACGATAACTTTTTAAGGATTAATAAACAATAATTTACAAGTATATAATAAAAACTACTTCGCCACAAGGGTTTCATTTTCTGTGAAGTTATTAGAGGATTCCTACATACATACACACGTTTGTGAATAATGTAATAATTTTTTTCTCAATTTGAATTTAATTTAAATATACATACACATGTTTGTGAATAATGTAATAATTTTTTCTCAGTTTGAATTTAATTTAGATATGCATACACATGTTTGTGAATAATGTAATAATTTTTTTTCTCAGTTTGAATTTATTTGAATAGACATACACATATTTGTGAATAATGTAATAATTTTTCTCAAAAAAAAAATATATAAAGTTTTGTCTTTTATTTTCGCTTTAAAGAAAATATATATATATAAGATTTATCGCTGAGATACTTACGAGTCCCTCCAGTCGATAATATCAAAAATAAATTAAATAAAATTATAACTAATATGTATGTCACTGAGAAACTTACGAGTCCCTCCAGTCGATATATATTTTGTATCAGAAACATTTTTTTTACTTTGATGATCATACTTCGAATTTTGAAATAATAAATAATATGGTGAAATAATACCATAAAAATATAGATTTTTTTTTTTTGAAAACCTAATAACAGATTTTTCTTTACATTTTTGGTAATACCATGATATTTTTTTTTAATATAAAGTAATACTTCAATATACTTCGAATTTTGAAAAATTTTTCAAACATAATTATTATCGGTTGGTTTAGAAATAAATATATGAGGCGATAAATGCCCATGAGCACTGTGAAGTACCTAGACTACTTCACTAAATTAATAATGAAAATAAATGAAAATAAAAAACAGGGAAAGCGAGTACTTTCCAAATTTGAGTTGAACGACAAAATTATAAATAGAAACGTAGACTTAGGTCACCACTTTCTAAAGCTTGGAAAAGTAGCTGATAATATTGCTCTGACAACATTGCGACTTTCACTAGATGATCGTACGCTTAATAACCTAGGAATGAATATTGAAAACCTTCAAAGAGAAAGGTATTGAAATCTTGCAAGATGCAGATATAAATATTGTGCTCACAAAAAAAGAAAAAAAAATTAAATAAAATCACCATCGATCAAAGAAAAAGTAAATGAATAAGAATTTTTCAACTGATTTTTAACAAGTAAACATTTTATAAACGAAGCAAATGAATAACAATTTTTCATAAACAGGGTAAATGAATAGAAATATGTAAATTTTAATTGAATTTTTTTTCCTGTTTTCAAAGTAATTTTGAATTAAGAAGTGAAATAAATAAAAATAGAATCGAGGTATGATACATTTAAAGTTAAAGTATATTGTTTAAAATGAATTTTGTTTTTGCATTAGTGCAACAAATTTTTTTTAAAATTTTTTTTAATTGCATAATAAATAATTAATATGAACAAAGTGAATGAATAGTTTAGAATTTTTTTTGTAATGAATAGTTAAGATTTTTTTTGTATAAATAGTTAAGAATTTTTTTTAAGAGAAAAATACAATTTTATAATAAAGTAATTTTTTTATGCTAACATACAAAAAAAAATTGGCGCCAACAAAACATTAAAATATATCCAACAAATAAAATAATACATATATTATATTTACTTTAATTTTTTTTTAAATATATAATTTTTACTCTATTTTCATAATTTTGTTATTTCCAAATATAACCCTTACTTTAATTTTTTTATATATAATTTTTGAGTATATTTTATTAATTGTACAACATCTTACCAGCTATATTAAGCCCACAATTATTAGTAATAATCCTATAATTTTTTATAATAAAATTTTTAATAATATATGAATTAACATTTTCTAAAAAGGGAGGGAAGGTATATTCCCTAAAAACCCCTGCAATTTTTAATTTTATAATTTTTTTTATTACTAGTAAGAATAATCAATTGATTATTCTTTCTGAAAAAGGGAGGTGTAGTGTGTTTGACTAACCACTACTGCATGCCGTCCGCATGCAGCAAGTGAAACATAACACTTTTGTTATTGTCCACATTCCAATTGTATTATCAGAATGTATTATGCTGATCATGCATATTCCCACACATACTTTGTGTATGTGTTAGTTTTAAGACATAGAATATTGTAGCATTATTAAGATTGAATAAGAAATTATAATTAAGTTCATAATTGTGCATCAAACTGGACAGTCGCACAAGCGGCTGTCCATAACTAAAATAATAAATAAACGTGCAAACATTTTAAATAAATTAATTCTTTTATTACAACATTTAAATGAATTGACTTTTTACTTTCATAACATATCTGTAGGAAAGTTACTGGCATATACATGTATGCAGCGGTATTGCATCGTCAGCATATATCTGTAGGAAAATTACTGGTAATAACGTCAGTAATGCATGCAGCGGTATTTTGCTGCCGTTGGTATTTTTGTTGGTTGAGGGAAAATAACTCAACGTCAGTATGTGTGTGCAGCGTATGTTCTGCTGTCGCTGATACTTCTGTTGGTTAGGGGAAAATGACTCATAACATCCCTCCCCCCTTACGGACAAGAAACATCCTGTCTTAGGATGTTTCGTAGCCATCCTTCTGGAATCAAGTCAAAATAGATGTGTGTATGCATCCGACTACCTTGGCGATACAGCTTTGGCAGCTCTCGGAGTAATATGTAATTATATCCCGAGCCTCGATTGCCTGAAAGTTCGCAGTTTACCATTAGTTGGTGACTGCTGAGTGTCTGTCGACTTGGTACGTTTGCTGCGTCACCAAGGAAAAAATATGATATTGTTGGTGAAATGTATTTGTTTCCCATGGTGGTTGTCGGCAGGGGCCCCACCATATCCATATATACCTTTTCGAACGGTCTGTTTGCTGTATCTGTGAGGACCATGGGCTCTCTATTGAGAAGTCCACTTATATTTTTCTGACATTTAGGGCACTTTTTGATGTAGGTCTTGATATCGTGTTGCATCCCCTTCCACTTGTACTGTTTTTTTATTCTATAGTAGGTCTTCCTGACTCCTTGATGTCCGCCCAGCGGTGAGTCATGAAAGCTTCTAAGAACTTCTTGGATATCTTTTTTCTCAGATAAAAATGTCGCCGCGGAGGTGTTGTCACTATTTTCACTCTGTTTTTCCTCTGCAAGAGCTTTCTGTTGCTCTTTTTGCTTTGTCCTTTCCTCTTCCGATTTTCTCGAGCTTGCTTGAGCTCTAGTTATCACTCCGATATTTTGATTTTTGTTGGTAATCTGCTTAATGCATCCGCATTCAAGTTAGTCTTCCCTGGTTTGTACACAATTTCAAACTCGTATTCTGATAATTTATGCCTAAACCGTGCAAGTCTTGAGGTTTGGTCTTTGAGGTTTGCTATCCCCCTTAAGGGTTGATGGTCAGTAAATACGGTGAAGTGTCGCCCCAGGAGATATGGGCGGAAAGTATGTGTTGCCCACACCACACCAAGCATTTCTTTTTCTATTGTTGAGTACCTTTTTTCAGTGTCACTGGGAGTTCGACTAGCAAACGCTATTGGGTGATCCTTCTCGTTCCTTAACTGTGACAAAACTGCTCCTAGGGCCTCGTTGCTTGCATCCGTTGTTACTCTGAAGGGTTGTTCAAAATCCGGGTAAATCAATATTGGAGGATTTGCAATACTTTCTTTGACCTTGTCCAGGGCCTCTTGGCATTGGGACGTCCACACAAACTTAGCGTTTTTTCTTAACAGCTTTGTTATTGGTGAAGCCAATTTTGCCATTCCTGCCACAAATTTTCGGTAGTAGTTGATCAAGCCCAGGAGTGCTTGTACTTCTTTTATTGTAACAGATTGCAACGCGTTTAGGATGACTATGGAAAAGGACGAAGTACCGGACCGAATAGCGAGATGGGCTATGTTTCTGCAGGAATTCACATATCAGGTAGAACATAGGTCAGGTACCAAGATGCAGCACGTAGACGCACTGAGCAGAGTGGCTTGTTTAGTATCAGAAAGTAGCCTTACGCATAAAATCAGGTGCGCTCAGGAAAGTGACGAATGCACCAAGGCCATTCGGGCGATCTTAGACTATAGAGAATATGACGACTTTTTCATGCAAAATGGAGTACTATATAAGGATCCCACGAAGGACCTTATTGTTATACCGGTCCAGTTGGAAGATGACATTATCAAAATAGCGCACAACCAGGGCCACTACGGAATAGTGAAAACCCGTGAGTTGATCGAAAAACAATATTACATTCCGAGACTGGCAACGAAAGTGCCCAAAATAGTTAAAAGCTGTATCGAGTGCATCATCACCGAAGCGAAAATGGGCAAGAAGGAAGGGTATCTTAGGCCGATAGATAAAGCTGATCGACCCTTAATGACTTACCATCTCGACCACGTAGGTCCCATGGAAATTACGAGAAAGGCGTATAATTATTTGTTTGTCGTTGTAGACGCTTTTACGAAATTCGTCTGGCTTCATCCGACGAAATCCACAGACGCGAAAGCAGTGATCGAATGCCTGGAGAGGCAGTCGTCTATATTTGGAAATCCTATACGGATTATCACCGATCGTGGCGCGGCTTTCACGTCGCAAGCATTCAGTGAATACTGTAGCGAAGAGGGCATCCAACATCTACGTATAGCTACCGGAGTCCCACGTGGAAACGGGCAAGTGGAGCGAATGCATAAAATCGTTGTACCCATGCTGACTAAACTGTGCAGTGAGAACCCCATGAATTGGTATAGACACGTACGCCGGGTGCAAATGCTTATAAACTCTTCACCCCCGAGAAGTACCCAGTTCTCGCCTTTCAAGTTGTTAACTGGTGTTGAAATGAGGATGCCAACCTATCCTGATTTACAGGAAATGTTGCGCGATGAAGCCGTAAACCAGTTTGAAGAAGACAGAAATGAAATGCGCGTCGAAGCTAGAGAAAATATAGCTAGGATTCAGGCAGAAAATTGCAAAACATATAATGAAAAACGTAAGCCAGAAGCTGAATACGAGGTGGACGAGCTGGTCGCCATTAAACGCACTCAGTATGGCACCGGGCTTAAGTTGAGAGGGAGGTTCCTTGGTCCTTATAAGGTGACTAATAAGCTATCCCACGGAAGATATGAAGTGGAGAAAGTCGGGAACCACGAAGGCCCAAACCGATCCACTACCGTAGCAGAATACATGAAGAGGTGGCAATCCGAGCCGTATTGCCGTCAGGAGGGCCGAATGTAGGGTACATAACTTACGCAACTGACTGTATTTACATACGGGAGAACAAACTAACAAGAGACAGATGAGAGAAACAGAACTAAGAAATAAAAAACCCGAACAGTAGTAGAACATAAAAATTGAGATCGACAGAAGTGAGTTGAATTTTGAAGAAGCAAGAAAGAAGTTGTGAAGTAAAGAAGGCCAAACCATTATATTTGTTATATTTTATGAACATTAGAAAAATAAAAGACAAAACTGTGTGCATAACTCATTATAGTTTAACATTATTCAAGAATTGAAGTAAAACTATATATTTTAATATCATACTAAAAAATAAAACAAAACGATAACTTTTTAAGGAATAATAAACAATAATTTACAAGTATATAATAAAAACTACTTCGCCACAAGGGTTTCATTTTCTGTGAAGTTATTAGAGGATTCCTACATACATACACACGTTTGTGAATAATGTAATAATTTTTTTCTCAATTTGAATTTAATTTAAATATACATACACATGTTTGTGAATAATGTAATAATTTTTTCTCAGTTTGAATTTAATTTAGATATGCATACACATGTTTGTGAATAATGTAATAATTTTTTTTCTCAGTTTGAATTTATTTGAATAGACATACACATATTTGTGAATAATGTAATAATTTTTCTCAAAAAAAAAATATATAAAGTTTTGTCTTTTATTTTCGCTTTAAAGAAAATATATATATAAGATTTATCGCTGAGATACTTACGAGTCCCTCCAGTCGATAATATCAAAAATAAATTAAATAAAATTATAACTAATATGTATGTCACTGAGAAACTTACGAGTCCCTCCAGTCGATATATATTTTGTATCAGAAACATTTTTTTTACTTTGATGATCATACTTCGAATTTTGAAATAATAAATAATATGGTGAAATAATACCATAAAAATATAGATTTTTTTTTTTTGAAAACCTAATAACAGATTTTTCTTTACATTTTTGGTAATACCATGATATTTTTTTTTAATATAAAGTAATACTTCAATATACTTCGAATTTTGAAAAATTTTTCAAACATAATTATTATCGGTTGGTTTAGAAATAAATATATGAGGCGATAAATGCCCATGAGCACTGTGAAGTACCTAGACTACTTCACTAAATTAATAATGAAAATAAATGAAAATAAAAAACAGGGAAAGCGAGTACTTTCCAAATTTGAGTTGAACGACAAAATTATAAATAGAAACGTAGACTTAGGTCACCACTTTCTAAAGCTTGGAAAAGTAGCTGATAATATTGCTCTGACAACATTGCGACTTTCACTAGATGATCGTACGCTTAATAACCTAGGAATGAATATTGAAAACCTTCAAAGAGAAAGGTATTGAAATCTTGCAAGATGCAGATATAAATATTGTGCTCACAAAAAAAGAAAAAAAAATTAAATAAAATCACCACCGATCAAAGAAAAAGTAAATGAATAAGAATTTTTCAACTGATTTTTAACAAGTAAACATTTTATAAACGAAGCAAATGAATAAGAATTTTTCATAAACAGGGTAAATGAATAGAAATATGTAAATTTTAATTGAATTTTTTTTCCTGTTTTCAAAGTAATTTTGAATTAAGAAGTGAAATAAATAAAAATAGAATCGAGGTATGATACATTTAAAGTTAAAGTATATTGTTTAAAATGAATTTTGTTTTTGCATTAGTGCAACAAATTTTTTTTTAAATTTTTTTTAATTGCATAATAAATAATTAATATGAACAAAGTGAATGAATAGTTTAGAATTTTTTTTGTAATGAATAGTTAAGATTTTTTTTGTATAAATAGTTAAGAATTTTTTTTAAGAGAAAAATACAATTTTATAATAAAGTAATTTTTTTATGCTAACATACAAAAAAAAAATTGGCGCCAACAAAACATTAAAATATATCCAACAAATAAAATAATACATATATTATATTTACTTTAATTTTTTTTTAAATATATAATTTTTACTCTATTTTCATAATTTTGTTATTTCCAAAGTTCTTTATCTTTATAAATATTACATATTAATTAAAATATATAACCCTTACTTTAATTTTTTTATATATAATTTTTGAGTATATTTTATTAATTGTACAACATCTTACCAGCTATATTAAGCCCACAATTATTAGTAATAATCCTATAATTTTTTATAATAAAATTTTTAATAATATATGAATTAACATTTTCTAAAAAGGGAGGGAAGGTATATTCCCTAAAAACCCCTGCAATTTTTAATTTTATAATTTTTTTTATTACTAGTAAGAATAATCAATTGATTATTCTTTCTGAAAAAGGGAGGTGTAGTGTGTTTGACTAACCACTACTGCATGCCGTCCGCATGCAGCAAGTGAAACATAACACTTTTGTTATTGTCCACATTCCAATTGTATTATCAGAATGTATTATGCTGATCATGCATATTCCCACACATACTTTGTGTATGTGTTAGTTTTAAGACATAGAATATTGTAGCATTATTAAGATTGAATAAGAAATTATAATTAAGTTCATAATTGTGCATCAAACTGGACAGTCGCACAAGCGGCTGTCCATAACTAAAATAACAAATAAACGTGCAAACATTTTAAATAAATTAATTCTTTTATTACAACATTTAAATGAATTGACTTTTTACTTTCATAACATATCTGTAGGAAAGTTACTGGCATATACATGTATGCAGCGGTATTGCATCGTCAGCATATATCTGTAGGAAAATTACTGGTAATAACGTCAGTAATGCATGCAGCGGTATTTTGCTGCCGTTGGTATTTTTGTTGGTTGAGGGAAAATAACTCAACGTCAGTATGTGTGTGCAGCGTATGTTCTGCTGTCGCTGATACTTCTGTTGGTTAGGGGAAAATGACTCATAACATCCCTCCCCCCTTACGGACAAGAAACATCCTGTCTTAGGATGTTTCGTAGCCATCCTTCTGGAATCAAGTCAAAATAGATGTGTGTATGCATCCGACTACCTTGGCGATACAGCTTTGGCAGCTCTCGGAGTAATATGTAATTATATCCCGAGCCTCGATTGCCTGAAAGTTCGCAGTTTACCATTAGTTGGTGACTGCTGAGTGTCTGTCGACTTGGTACGTTTGCTGCGTCACCAAGGAAAAAATATGATATTGTTGGTGAAATGTATTTGTTTCCCATGGTGGTTGTCGGCAGGGGCCCCACCATATCCATATATACCTTTTCGAACGGTCTGTTTGCTGTATCTGTGAGGACCATGGGCTCTCTATTGAGAAGTCCACTTATATTTTTCTGACATTTAGGGCACTTTTTGATGTAGGTCTTGATATCGTGTTGCATCCCCTTCCACTTGTACTGTTTTTTTATTCTATAGTAGGTCTTCCTGACTCCTTGATGTCCGCCCAGCGGTGAGTCATGAAAGCTTCTAAGAACTTCTTGGATATCTTTTTTCTCAGATAAAAATGTCGCCGCGGAGGTGTTGTCACTATTTTCACTCTGTTTTTCCTCTGCAAGAGCTTTCTGTTGCTCTTTTTGCTTTGTCCTTTCCTCTTCCGATTTTCTCGAGCTTGCTTGAGCTCTAGTTATCACTCCGATATTTTGATTTTTTGTTGGTAATCTGCTTAATGCATCCGCATTCAAGTTAGTCTTCCCTGGTTTGTACACAATTTCAAACTCGTATTCTGATAATTTATGCCTAAACCGTGCAAGTCTTGAGGTTTGGTCTTTGAGGTTTGCTATCCCCCTTAAGGGTTGATGGTCAGTAAATACGGTGAAGTGTCGCCCCAGGAGATATGGGCGGAAAGTATGTGTTGCCCACACCACACCAAGCATTTCTTTTTCTATTGTTGAGTACCTTTTTTCAGTGTCACTGGGAGTTCGACTAGCAAACGCTATTGGGTGATCCTTCTCGTTCCTTAACTGTGACAAAACTGCTCCTAGGGCCTCGTTGCTTGCATCCGTTGTTACTCTGAAGGGTTGTTCAAAATCCGGGTAAATCAATATTGGAGGATTTGCAATACTTTCTTTGACCTTGTCCAGGGCCTCTTGGCATTGGGACGTCCACACAAACTTAGCGTTTTTTCTTAACAGCTTTGTTATTGGTGAAGCCAATTTTGCCATTCCTGCCACAAATTTTCGGTAGTAGTTGATCAAGCCCAGGAGTGCTTGTACTTCTTTTATTGTTCTTGGTGGCTTAAGTTGTTTGACACATTCCATTTTCGAAGGGTCTGGTAGCGCTCCCTCATTGGAACATTTGTGTCCTAAGTAAACTATTTCTCTACGTAAGAATTAGCATTTCTTCGTGTTTTGTTTATGACCACCCACTCGTAGTCTTGATAGAACGTTCATGATCTTCGTTTCGTGATCTGCCACGTTTCTTCCGTATACGACTATGTCGTCGAGGTACACAAAACAGTCCAGGCCCTGTAAGCCTGTAAGGATCGTGTTCATGACCATCTGGTGCCCCTGTTAGGCCGAAGGGCATTCTATTAAATTCAAAATGACCCTTATCGGTGCTGAAGGCAGTCTTTTCCTTATCTCCTTCGTCAACTAGTACCTGGTGATATCCACTCGCCAGATCTAAGGTAGTGAAATACCTACTATTTCCTAATTGATCCAAAATTTCATCAATTCTAGGAATAGGGAATACCTGCTTTATTGTAGCCTCATTTAGTTTTCGAAAATCGACTACCAGTCTAAAGGTTTTCTGACCGTCTTGAGATTTTTTGGGCACTAATAATATTGGTGAATTCCATGGGGATATGCTTGGACTTATTATACCTTCCTGTTGTAGCTCCGACACTTGCCGGTTGATTTCTTCTTTATGGACGTGAGGTAGACGATACTGTCGTTGATTAATGGGTGGTTGTTCACTTTTTATTGGTATTTTATGTTTCACCAATGTGGTGAATGGCAATTTGTCATTGTCCAACATGAATAAGTCATGATATTCCTCGCATATCCGGTTCATTGACTCTGTTTCTTCCATGTTCCAATCCCTCTCCGTCATAATAGTGTGTTTTAGACGCCTTATTCTATCGTCCTGATTTGTCACCGACGAAGGGGGTTGATCTCGCCCTCCATATTGCGTGTAGTGGTTGAAATTTGAAAATTTCACTTTAATGTCCTTCCTCCATGGTATGTCCTGCTCGGTTGCGTTCAGTGTGGGCACTGCTGTGCCTCCATTTTTAATGTTGACCACAGTATTTCCAACATAAACTCCAGGGTAAATCTTCTGTTTATATACAACCACAGTTTTGTCTCTCGATATAATATTGACTGGTACTATAGTGACTGCTCTTTTCCTCAGACAGACACCTTGTTGATGATTTGTTTGACAATCTATTTCCGTACGAAGGGTAAACGTCTTCACCCAATGTTCGCTATCAAATATGCTCAAGGTTCTGTCTATGGTGTTCACTATACACCTGTTCCACATATTATTTCTTCCGAGAATACCATCTCGAGGGATTTGTATTTCCCGCGACACAATATGGAATAGCCACGGCAACTGCCTTTTATCTCCTATCCTGATCTCGGTAGTGCCCAGTGTCGTAGTCTTTCCTCCGAAGGCTCCAGAAAGAATTTTAGTTTGCTTTCTGTTCTTATTGAGAAAAATCTTCATTGAGTCCTCTTTTATTATGCTGAAATCTGCTCCGGTATCCACAAGTAGGACCAATCTTCCCCCCCCCCCCTTGCTTCTTGGCAGGGGAGCGTAATGAAAACTGTGTCCACATTGCCCGGTGATTCAGCACCTTCTATATTTCGCATCATCTCTTTACCTTTTTCCTCCTTTTTTTTGTTTAATTTATTATCTTTCTCAGTATTTTCTTCTATAGTTTTGTCCGTTCTCCTTATTCACCGAGTGTACAACTGCCTCGGTTACTATCCTGGTTGGCTGCTCTGTTTCTGAGTCAGTCTCCGTATCATCTTTATTTACCCGATTCTTTGTTTCTGTTTCTTTATTATATTTGTCGTTGTTCTCTTTTTTATGCCAATCCGATTTTCTGTTAATTTGCGGGACCCCAGTTATTGGCGATAACTGGGCCGAATTTCGTTTACCTGGGCATTTGTCCGATTTGTGTTGCTATGGGCCTCTACTGGTCTGTTAGCTAGGTCCCTGCCATTATTGCTACTTTGCACCTGTTGGTAGATCCCTGTTCCTACTGTCTGAGTTTGTCTGATATTGCTTCTGCAGTCCCGTGCAAAATGTCCTTGTTGCTGACATTTAAAACAGGTTGGGCGTGTACCATTGTTTCTGTTTGCCCCTCTGTTCATGTTTTGTCCCGTCGCTATTTGTGGACTTCCACGGAATTCTGTGTTTGTTATCCTCCTATTTCTTTCTGTCGTCCGTCTATCCGATTGATTTTGGTTGGGTAGGTTTCTTCTTGGCTCACAGAAAGGGGTTTAATTGTGACCGTTTATACTACACAATCGGCAGTATAAGGAGCCCAATCTCTTTCTGCAGTTTTCCACATCGTGCCCGCTGTTTCCACAGAACGTACAGCTCACGATATTCCTGCACAGTGGCCCCATTTCATGCCCGTATTTTCCACAGCTCATACAGGATGGTGTGTTTAGCCGCTTTTTGCAGCTATTCCATTCATGTCCCATCTTGTTACAAAAACTACAGGGGACTTCTGAATCTATTACGTTGATACTGTGCGTTGGTTCACCAAACAATTCCTCTGCATTTTCCACTATCTCTATCAACTTGGTGAGCTCTTCCTCTTCCTGACCCACAAATCGAGCTTTGAGAGCATGGTCTTTCAACCCCTTGATGAAACTTCTCACTGCTATCCGTTTGAAGTCCTTCAGCATGGTTTCCCGGCCAGGTCCCACCGGCCATTGGTTTTCTATTGTTGTTTTTGCCTCATTTAATAGGCTATCCAGGCGTTCTCCAAATTTGCATGCTGACTCTCTGATGCTCTGTTTGCAACCCAGTATTAGTTCCCTTATTTTATCTAAGCTCTTGCTTTTTAGATAATATATCTTGAGCGCATTACATAACGCGTCCACGGAACTGAAATTCATCTGGGAAATTCTTGAGTAGGCGCCCCCTAGCAGTCTCAGTTTCAGGCATTGTATTACATCTTGTGTTAGAACGTTATTTGCACCTGTGAGTACTTCTCTTTCTACCATCTTGCATCCTTGTATGTACCTGAATACTTCTGATGGTAAGTCAGTCCCATCGGTCCCGAAGAATACTGGGACTGTGTTGTTTACAATCTTAATACTCTCGGATAGCGAAGTCATTCTGATCGTTCCGATTTCTGCTCTCTCTAGTATGGTTTTGCCGAGGTGATCGTCTTTCCAAAATTTCTTGGGCCACTGGGATCAGTCTATTAAATTCCTCCATTATTCTGCTGTCAACTCCTTCGGTTTCTTCTAATTCACCGAATCTCAGCGTGTATTCGCTTAACTCCGTTAATTTCCTGGCTTTTGTTTCCGCGGAGTACCCCCTGCTACCCGCTTTCCTTGCGTTGTTTATTAGGGTTTTTACTTTTTCCAACAGCGTCAAGGCAGGTGTTTCTTTCTCGTGTGATATGACTATTGTTGGTAGTCCTACTTCGTTTAGTTCTTCGTGCAGTGAAGGATTTGGTGAACTAGCTCTGTAAATTGTGTCCAACTCTCTTCTTGCGTTTTCCAATGCTGTTTGTAGTCTTTGGATAGTGTCGTCTTGTGTCTCTATCAACTGCTGTTGTTTCAATTGTTTTTTAAAGTTTTCCTCACTAAGTCCTTTCCCTTTTAATTGTTTCTCTAATTCCGTATTTTCCTTTACTACGTCCTCTAATAAATTGTCTGTATATTCTATTTGTCCTCTTAGCTTCTCGCAATGGCCCTTTAGAAATGTTTTTGTTTCTTCAAGTTCTTCGATCTTCTTTATAAACTCCTGTGATCTATCTTTACTTAACTCACTTATTAATTGTAGGACATAGCTTACTTCTTCTAATTTTGTCAGTCTTTGGTATCTTATTGTTTCCCTATCCAGGAATGTTTTGTCTGCTTCTAAACCCTTAAGTTCTGTCCACGCAAGAACTTGTAGACTGTCCACTGAATAATTACACTTGTCGATCCGTTGTATCAATTCGTCTGTCTTTGTCTGTGGATTGGCCATTAAAGCTGTCTTCTACTTACCCATGTTCCGCTGGTTATTATCCACATAGTGGTCTGTGGTTTTAGGCTTATTTTCACTTTATATTATTATTATTATTTTTTTTTATTTTATTATATGTGTTTGTTCGCAACCGCGCAGAATTTTTACAATCAAAGTAATTCTCCTTTTTGCCTTGATCCGCTTTAGCGATTAGTCCTGCAACGACAATATGAGGGTAGCTAGGATTTAGACTTTATTCAATTTGTCTGTGCAGTTCTACATCGTCGAATGTAGGATGCAACAATACAAGGTAGCTAGGATTTAGACTTTTATGTATTGTTGCTTTTGCTACACCGGACAGTTTTTTCTTGAGCGAGATCAACACAAGGATTATTATATTTCTTTGATGTTAATATTTACGTGGCTACCGGCTGCGCCAAAATGTTACAATTTATTTTGTAACTTATTTTTGAAATTAAGAACACAAGACAATAGGATTATTTTGAATTTAGTTATTAAATTTATTTAGATTTTCATTTTTTGTTTTCTTATTCTAGGTTTATTATATTATAACCATCTCAGGGACCCGCTTTTTAAGGCTGGTGTTTGATCAGGTTTTTGTTTATAAAAATATATTAAACCTTCACAGGGACCCGCTTTTTAAGGCTGGTGTTTGATCAGGTTTTTGTTATGTGTGTTATGTGTTAAGAATTGACTCGACTGACTAGACTAGACCTCTATACCAAATCACCCTCCGCTTTTATACCCAATTTCGCTGTCTGATTGAACGATGCTGCTGACGTTCGCTGCCGCCGGCGTGGTAATTGCTAAGTGTGCTAGTATGCAAATTCAGCGTATTCATACCCGTGGAACTTCCAGCCGATTGCGGTTCTCACGATATTGCAATGTCAGCATATATCTGTAGGAAAATTACTGGTAATAACGTCAGTAATGCATGCAGCGGTATTTTTGTTGGTTGAGGGAAAATAACTCAACGTCAGTATGTGTGTGCAGCGTATGTTCTGCTGTCGCTGATACTTCTGTTGGTTAGGGGAAAATGACTCATAACAGTTACTTAGCCTTCACAGGGACCCGCTTTTTAAGGCTGGTGTTTGATCAGGTTTTGACTTATAAAATATATATATACAAATATATACTACTTTAAAACATTATTTAGCCTTCACAGGGACCCGATTTTTAAGGCTGGTGTTTGATCAGGTTTTTGTTACGTGTTAAAGAATAATCCCGAACTGCTTTCTGTCAAGACTCTACCGACTAGAACTCACTGATTAGAATCGAGCCTCCATACCAAATCACCCTCCGCTTTTATACCCAATTTCGCTGTCTGATTGAACGATGCTGCTGACGTTCGCTGCCGCCGGCGTGGTCATTGCTAAGTGTGTTAGTATGCAAATTCAGCATATTCATACCCGTGGAACTTCCAGCCGATTGCGGTTCTCACGATATTGCAATGTCAGCATATATCTGTAGGAAAATTACTGGCATATATATGTATGCAGCGGTTTTGCAACGTCAGCATATGTCTGTAGGAAAATTACTGGTAATAACGTCAGTAATGCATGCAGCGGTATTTTGCTGCCGTTGGTATTTTTGTTGGTTGAGGGAAAATAACTCAACGTCAGTATGTGTATGCAGCGTATGTTTCGCTGCTGCTGATATTTCTGTTGGTGGGGGGAAAACGACTCATAACATATTCGTAAATCAGTTGCAAAAGAATTATTAATTTTTTTTGTTGTTGATCCAACAATTTTGAATACTTTAGGACACTTGTTACATGTGACTTTGTTTTTTTTTCATTTTTGTGCTTGGTAAAATACTTCCAAAACGAGCTCAATTTTTGGCTTTAGTGTATTTCTAATTTATTCACATGAGAGTGAAAAAACCCCATTCTTGAAAATTTTGTAACGTTTCATTCAAAACATAGCACGACTACTATGTATGTAACGCACAGTTCGACAACAACTGCAAACATCCAAAATAATATGTATTTGGTTGATATAAAGTACTCGCTTTGTTTCATATCATACAAACATACCCTACAAGAAATTGCTGATGGAAACTAACACACACAAAACTTATTTACTAACACTCTTGCATCTATGAATATGTTTACATCAGATCTGATTAGTAAAATACTGTGGAGTGAGCAGAGTTCAGATATATGTTTTACTATAGGTCACGAAATCCACAAGTATGAAAGAGAAACAAAATCACACGTACACGAATGTTTACATCAGTTTTTTCATATTGCCCTTAATAAAATGATAGAGAATTCTGATGGGTATACCCATCAGCAATGCCCATCATATGATGCATCAAATGACTGTCATTGTTCTTGTAGGGATATTTAAAGATTTTTGAAGTATGCATTTTAAACTAAAAAAAGTTGTTCGATTAATTGACATTAATTAATCGATTTATTAGTTATTCAAAAATCGGCATTTTAAAATTATTCGAACAAGAGTTTCGTTTTGTTTGATCGATTAATCGAATTATTCTTAATCGGTTGACTACTCTAGTATATACAGTATATAAAATATTATTTGTCTGTTTTTAATGGTTGTTTTTTTTGCGACTGAATTTGCCTTTATCTCTTCTCAACTGGTCTTCAGCCGGGGCAGGGAATTTTGAGTGTATTGGTATGGATTCTGAAAAAGGGGTAAATAAATAATCTGGAAATGAAATATATTCAGCCCAATTACGAATATTCCCTAGGAATTTCTCTCCCACGGAAAATATTTTTCTCGAGAAAAAATTTCTCCAATTATAAATTTTTATATGTATATAAAAGGGAAAAGTGAAAAATCTCATGCCGAATTTATATTCATAATAGGAGGAATGGGAAAAGGGAAAAACTTCCCCCGGAATTATTATTCGTAAATATATATGATATTACCCATGAGAGCGGAGTACACATTTTTCAGTTCTTTTAAACTTTTTTTGCCATGGATCCCATCAATGTTGTAGGCCATGCCACTAGTACTTAAAATATATTTTAAGTTTTTTTCAACTCCATTTTTAAGTATTGACTTCATAACTTTTACCTAAAAAATAATATTAAATAATAATATCATAATAATAATATCATTTTACCTTTCTAAAAAAAAACACTTTTTTAATAAAAATTTAACATTCACTGACCACGAACTTTCAATTTAAACTGACGCCAACACAAAATTATAACATAACATGTCATAAATCCTTTTTTATTTCTTTTTGTTGATTTTCTTGGAATAACGACACAGTTTTTTTCAACTAGTAAAAAAAATTGGTGTTGAAGGCAGTTATGCATGTACTGAGTGCGTGTACTTCTACATGAGTGAGAGAGTCAAAAGGCGAACTCTTGCACTACTTGAAGCTATTGAAGTAGTTAGTCCATTTTTCGTTAGCGAAATAACTAACGATTTGGAGTCAATTTCTACTTTTAAAATTGGAGGGAAAGTACTAAGGTTTTATTGGGGTGAAGAAAACAAGATCTGCAACAATCTTAATTGGGCAAGATTTTTTTGTTTACAAAAATTTCGTAGAACAGTGTCGGCCACAAAGTGGAGAAGAGAGAATCTAGGTAGTAGTAGTGTTTGTGAGTATGTATTAGTGAAATAAACAGCGAACAAAATACATGAACATGAACACAACACCGACATTGAATTTGTTGTGTATAAATGTTGATATAAATGAACAAATTTTATGTTAATAAATAGCATCACACAAAAAACATAATAGCATCTTAAAAAACTTCAACATTTAAAATTGGTATGATCGCAGATATGGAAAAAAATATCATAAAATAAAAAGTTACTTTCCTACAATCATCCTCATTATTAAATTGAAAACTAAGTTAAAATAAAGCAATTGTGCGTTCATGCAAATATTCGCTGTGTATCTAATAAAAACAAATTAAAGAGAAATATGAACAAGCAATGCGTCATAAATCTGCTTGTGCAAAAACAAATGAATCAATTTATTTTGTATTTGTTTAGATTTTGGTGAGTAGTTTTATTTTGTTCGGTTGTATATATATATGAAGCCGAATGATGTTCGGAACATAGCTGCAAGTTTGAGCATCAAGGTCGTAGAACATGTGCGCCTTAAATTGGCAAGATTTTTTTTGTTTTGTGTACGTGTGAGCACCCTAGTTTTATATGAGTGTACATATGTGTAACAATATTTTTAATGCTTACAAAATTTCGTAGAACATGTGTGCAGTGTGTTTCCGCAATATTTTTAGCTCCAATAGCAAATATTTATTAATAGCTCCAAAACTAGAAAGGGTACCAACATGGAACTACCCGCATTCGATAGGTAATAAAATTTCCAATAATACAGGATTTATTTTATATTTCAAAAGACTTTCAGAAAAAAGTTTATAAGCTGGCAAGTTTTAAATTTATATTTGCTTAAAAGCTCTAAATTTAGTAATGCGCTTTTATCACCAAAACTAGGAGGGGTGCCAACATAGCACTAGACTCATTCGAAAGGTAATAAAATTTCCAATAATACAGGATTTATTTTATATTTCCAGAGACTTTCAGAAAAAAGTTTATAAGCTGCAAGTTTTAAAAAAATTTTTAATTTTCCTATATTTGCTTAAAAGGACTAAATTTAGTAATGCACTTTTATCTCCAAGACTAGGAGGGGTGCCAACATGGCACTAGGCTCATTCGAAAGGTAATAAAATTTCCAACATTCCAGAATTTATTTTATATTTCAAGATACTTTAAGTTATTTTTATTTGATTGATGAGCTTGAGGTCAATTTTTTATAAAAAACGTTATAAAATTTTATTTATCGATATTTCGCTACTCCTTTGTGTAGCTTCTTCAGGATTAGATTTGTAAGTAACAAAAAAATAACAACAATATTTTAAACAAAACAATATTCGCTTTAAATTGAATTTTTTCCGGTTTTTGAAAGAAATTAAAAATTGTTTTTTATATTTCAAATGGTTTTTGAATTAAATAATTTTTTCCAAGTTGTCAATTGAAAAAAATATTTTAGTTTGAAACATGAGGAAATGAAAAAGTTTTCGAAAAAACTTTAAATAAATTAGAAGGGTTTATAAATTTTGAAAACATAATGCTATTTAAATATTAATCTTTATAATTTATTTTGCCCTTTAGCTTTATATACTAAATGCCTATAACTCTGAGCTACACTATCAGTATCTGCTTTGAAGTTAATTCTTTTTTCTGGTGGTATATTAATTATCTGCAGCATTGCTAACATATATCTGCGTTTATATATATTTTCTGTATTTAAAATGGATATTTTTTCAAAATCTGGATAGTGATCTGAATCACGACAGTGTAAAGATAATGCAGTCTTTTGTGATGATGTATAGTTTCTATATTTCGAATTTGTTTTGTGTCCAGTTTTAAGTTTGTTTTTTGTAGTACCTACATAGACCTTATTACAAATTTCACTATCATTTCCTTTACAAGGTATTTTATAAACTACATTAGATTTTTCTAATTTATGTAATCCATCTTTTGTTTTGCTAAATAATTTACCTAACGTGTTACATGATTTATGTGCTATTTTATATCTGTTAGTATCGAAAACATCTGACTTTTCTAACCGTTCTGAAATTATAGGAAGGTATGTTAGAGATTTGTATATTGTCGGTTGAGTTACTACATCCGTTTGAGTATTTCCACGTCTACTATACTGTCGTATTAAATTGCATGTTAGACCGATTGGAAAATCATTCCTAACCAATAATTCCTTAATAATATCCTTATTCTTCCTGTGGAATTGTACGTCACTAATAGTCAAAACTTTA
The DNA here is from genome assembly GCA_947311025.1 of Lypha dubia. Classification (NCBI taxonomy): domain Eukaryota; kingdom Metazoa; phylum Arthropoda; class Insecta; order Diptera; family Tachinidae; genus Lypha; species Lypha dubia. Next base: position 57,294,866 of record OX371261.1, on the reverse strand, counting down.
TCTATAAGATTCTTCGCTGTATTAATAATTATTCTCTTTGGGTGCTTTGAATAATAATTAATAATTCTACCTGAAGCTGTTGGTTTCCTATACCAATCCACTAACAAATTATTGCCATTTCTAATTACCAATGTGTCTAAATAAGGAATCCTGTTATCTTTTTCTTTCTCAAATGTAAATTGTATATCATTATGAAATAAATTAAATGATGTTAAAACATTCTCTATCTCAGAATTTGGAATTATACAAAAAATATCATCAACATATATTGTTATAATTTTTGGTTTCACCGACAAACTACCTAAGCAACAATCTAATAATTCTTCCATAACAATATCAGCTATTACTGAAGATGCTGGAGATCCCATAGGAAGTCCCTTCTGTTGCATATATGATTTTTTATCATATTGAAAAAATCTGTTATCAACAATGCAAAATCTTAAAATCCTTAAAAATAAGTCCTTTTCTATATTAGTATGTTCTGCAATCTTATTCCAATTCGCTTCTATAACATTAATCGCTAATTCTACAGGTATACTTGGAAATAATGAAATAACATCAAATGAGACCAATATTTCAGCATTTTCCATTCCTACATTTTTTATCTTTTCCTTAAATTGAAAAGAATCCCTCACGTTATATCTTGAGTCTTTAGTTAAATTTTCTAAAATTCCTGTAATGTATTTACTAAGTCCATAAGAAGGTGAATTTATAAATGAACAAATCGGTCTCAATGGGAAACCTTCCTTATGGATTTTCGGAACTCCATATAATTTGGGTGCTGTAGCTATATTCGTTACTAATTTATTTTTCTCTAAAGGTGTAATTAATTCTAATCTGAAAAGTTTTCCTACAATTTCATTATTTACCTTCTGTAATTTGCTTGTTGGATCTTTTTATAAAATCTTATATGTTGAGATGTCATTAACAATATTTTCCATCCTCGAAACATAATCAATTCTATTCATGGCTACTGTTCTGTTTCCCTTATCTGCATTTAAAATAAGTACTTCCCTGTTATTCTTCAAAAACTGTTCAGTATCATGTACCTTATTTAATACAAACTTATCTCTACCAGTCAGTTTCATTTTGTTCATATGGTCATCTATTATGGTTGTTAATTTTGTTCTAGCTATTTCCTGATTTTCTTTTCCTTCTATAGTCTGAACAAGATCTTCTCCGTCCGATATCATTTTTAATACCGGAAAATGTTCTTTTCTAACTGGTAATGAATATTTTTGTCCTAATGAAAGAGTCCATTGAATGTCTGTGGGAATGTCTACACCTGTCTTATTTACAAACCACCCCTGATTAAATTTTATTCCTAATTCCCTTCTTTGTAAATTTTGCAAATTTTCAAATTTCTTTATATGTACCTGCTTTAATCTATTTGTTAATGAATCTGCCATTATGTTTTCAAATTCAAAAAACCTTTTCATTTCCGCATCACTCAAACATCTTCTTAATCTAATTGTAATAAAATGTATCTCCCTTTTCGCCTCATTTAGTAATTGGTGTCTATCTTTAATTGCCAAATTCAGAATTTTGTTGTGGATGTTTTCCAAATATCTCGTAAAAGTTTTTTGAACATGTATATGAAAAAGATTGGAAATGTTATTAGTTGAGTTTTTGACAAACTTAGGAATAATACCTGAATTTTTGCAGCGAATAAGGAACGTTATATTCGCTTTAAATCTAACTATCTTATCCCTCACTGTTTTGAAACGGTTAATTACCCTTCTAATCTCTTGGTTTCTCTTCAAATAATTGTAATTCATAATTCTTAAATTGTAAGTTCTGTTTTCTTCTATTTCAGCCAAAACCTTTCACTCAATTCTTGATAAATAGACGTGCTCTTCTTGTTTTGATTTGTATTGCTAATTTTTCGACCTTTTCTTGAAGTTATTATTATTTTATTGATGAGCTTGAGGTCAATTTTTTATAAAAAACGTTATAAAATTTTATTTATCGATATTTCGCTACTCCTTTGTGTAGCTTCTTCAGGATTAGATTTGTAAGTAACAAAAAAATAACAACAATATTTTAAACAAAACAATATTCGCTTTAAATTGAATTTTTTCCGGTTTTTGAAATAAATTAAAAATTGTTTTTTATATTTCAAATGGTTTTTGAATTAAATAATTTTTTCCAAGTTGTCAATTGAAAAAAATATTTTAGTTTGAAACATGAGGAAATGAAAAAGTTTTCGAAAAAACTTTAAATAAATTAGAAGGGTTTATAAATTTTGAAAACATAATGCTATTTAAATATTAATCTTTATAATTTATTTTGCCCTTTAGCTTTATATACTAAATGCCTATAACTCTGAGCTACACTATCAGTATCTGCTTTGAAGTTAATTCTTTTTTCTGGTGGTATATTAATTATCTGCAGCATTTCTAACATATATCTGCGTTTATATATATTTTCTGTATTTAAAATGGATATTTTTTCAAAATCTGGATAGTGATCTGAATCACGACAGTGTAAAGATAATGCAGTCTTTTGTGATGATGTATAGTTTCTATATTTCGAATTTGTTTTGTGTCCAGCTAATCTAGTTTTAAGTTTGTTTTTTGTAGTACCTACATAGACCTTATTACAAATTTCACTATCATTTCCTTTACAAGGTATTTTATAAACTACATTAGATTTTTCTAATTTATGTAATCCATCTTTTGTTTTGCTAAATAATTTACCTAACGTGTTACATGATTTATGTGCTATTTTATATCTGTTAGTATCGAAAACATCTGACTTTTCTAACCGTTCTGAAATTATAGGAAGGTATGTTAGAGATTTGTATATTGTCGGTTGAGTTACTACATCCGTTTGAGTATTTCCACGTCTACTATACTTAATAAAATTGCATGTTAGACCGATTGGAAAATCATTCCTAACCAATAATTCCTTAATAATATCCTTATTCTTCCTGTGGAATTGTACGTCACTAATAGTCAAAACTTTATCTATAAGATTCTTCGCTGTATTAATAATTATTCTCTTTGGGTGCTTTGAATAATAATTAATAATTCTACCTGAAGCTGTTGGTTTCCTATACCAATCCACTAACAAATTATTGCCATTTCTAATTACCAATGTGTCTAAATAAGGAATCCTGTTATCTTTTTCTTTCTCAAATGTAAATTGTATATCATTATGAAATAAATTAAATGATGTTAAAACATTCTCCATCTCAGAATTTGGAATTATACAAAATATATCATCAACATATTTTGTTATAATTTTTGGTTTCACCGACAAACTACCTAAGCAACAATCTAATAATTCTTCCATAACAATATCAGCTATTACTGAAGATGCTGGAGATCCCATAGGAAGTCCCTTCTGTTGCATATATGATTTTTTATCATATTGAAAAAATCTGTTATCAACAATGCAAAATCTTAAAATCCTTAAAAATAAGTCCTTTTCTATATTAGTATGTTCTGCAATCTTATTCCAATTCGCTTCTATAACATTAATCGCTAATTCTACAGGTATACTTGGAAATAATGAAATAACATCAAATGAGACCAATATTTCATCATTTTCCATTCCTACATTTTTTATCTTTTCCTTAAATTGAAAAGAATCCCTCACGTTATATCTTGAGTCTTTAGTAAAATTTTCTAAAATTCCTGTAATGTATTTACTAAGTCCATAAGAAGGTGAATTTATAAATGAACAAATCGGTCTCAATGGGAAACCTTCCTTATGGATTTTCGGAACTCCATATAATTTGGGTGCTGTAGCTATATTCGTTACTAATTTATTTTTCTCTAAAGGTGTAATTAATTCTAATCTGAAAAGTTTTCCTACAATTTCATTATTTACCTTCTGTAATTTGCTTGTTGGATCTTTTTCTAAAATCTTATATGTTGAGATGTCATTAACAATATTTTCCATCCTCGAAACATAATCAATTCTATTCATGGCTACTGTTGTGTTTCCCTTATCTGCATTTAAAATAAGTACTTCCCTGTTATTCTTCAAAAACTGTTCAGTATCATGTACCTTATTTAATACAAACTTATCTCTACCAGTCAGTTTCATTTTGTTCATATGGTCATCTATTATGGTTGTTAATTTTGTTCTAGCTATTTCCTGATTTTCTTTTCCTTCTATAGTCTGAACAAGATCTTCTCCGTCCGATATCATTTTTAATACCGGAAAATATTCTTTTCTAACTCGTAATGAATATTTTTGTCCTAATGAAAGAGTCCATTGAATGTCTGTGGGAATGTCTACACCTGTCTTATTTACAAACCACCCCTGATTAAATTTTATTCCTAATTCCCTTCTTTGTAAATTTTGCAAATTTTCAAATTTCTTTATATGTACCTGTTTTAATCTATTTTTTAATGAATCTGCCATTATGTTTTCAAATTCAAAAAACCTTTTCATTTGCGCATCACTCAAACATCTTCTTAATCTAATTGTAATAAAATGTATCTCCCTTTTCGCCTCATTTAGTAATTGGTGTCTATCTTTAATTGCCAAATTCAGAATTTTGTTGTGGATGTTTTCCAAATATCTCGTAAAAGTTTTTTGAACATGTATATGAAAAAGATTGGAAATGTTTTTAGTTGAGTTTTTGACAAACTTAGGAATAATACCTGAATTTCTGCAGCGAATAAGGAACGTTATATTCGCTTTAAATCTAACTATCTTATCCCTCACTGTTTTGAAACGGTTAATTACCCTTCTAATCTCTTGGTTTCTCTTCAAGTAATTGTAATTCATAATTCTTAAATTGTAAGTTCTGTTTTCTTCTATTTCAGCCAAAACCTTTCACTCAATTCTTGATAAATAGACGTGCTCTTCTTGTTTTGATTTGTATTGCTAATTTTTCGACCTTTTCTTGAAGTTATTATTATTTTATTGATGAGCTTGAGGTCAATTTTTTATAAAAAACGTTATAAAATTTTATTTATCGATATTTCGCTACTCCTTTGTGTAGCTTCTTCAGGATTAGATTTGTAAGTAACAAAAAAATAACAACAATATTTTAAACAAAACAATATTCGCTTTAAATTGAATTTTTTCCGGTTTTTGAAATAAATTAAAAATTGTTTTTTATATTTCAAATGGTTTTTGAATTAAATAATTTTTTCCAAGTTGTCAATTGAAAAAAATATTTTAGTTTGAAACATGAGGAAATGAAAAAGTTTTCGAAAAAACTTTAAATAAATTAGAAGGGTTTATAAATTTTGAAAACATAATGCTATTTAAATATTAATCTTTATAATTTATTTTGCCCTTTAGCTTTATATACTAAATGCCTATAACTCTGAGCTACACTATCAGTATCTGCTTTGAAGTTAATTCTTTTTTCTGGTGGTATATTAATTATCTGCAGCATTTCTAACATATATCTGCGTTTATATATATTTTCTGTATTTAAAATGGATATTTTTTCAAAATCTGGATAGTGATCTGAATCACGACAGTGTAAAGATAATGCAGTCTTTTGTGATGATGTATAGTTTCTATATTTCAAATTTGTTTTGTGTCCAGCTAATCTAGTTTTAAGTTTGATTTTGTAGTACCTACATAGACCTTATTACAAATTTCACTATCATTTCCTTTACAAGGTATTTTATAAACTACATTAGATTTTTCTAATTTATGTAATCCACCTTTTGTTTTGCTAAATAATTTACCTAACGTGTTACATGATTTATGTGCTATTTTATATCTGTTAGTATCGAAAACATCTGACTTTTCTAACCGTTCTGAAATTATAGGAAGGTATGTTAGAGATTTGTATATTGTCGGTTGAGTTACTACATCCGTTTGAGTATTTCCACGTCTACTATACTGTCGTATTAAATTGCATGTTAGACCGATTGGAAAATCATTCCTAACCAATAATTCCTTAATAATATCCTTATTCTTCCTATGGAATTGTACGTCACTAATAGTCAAAATTTTATCTATAAGATTCTTCGCTGTATTAATAATTATTCTCTTTGGGTGCTTTGAATAATAATTAATAATTCTACCTGAAGCTGTTGGTTTCCTATACCAATCCACTAACAAATTATTGCCATTTCTAATTACCAATGTGTCTAAATAAGGAATCCTGTTATCTTTTTCTTTCTCAAATGTAAATTGTATATCATTATGAAATAAATTAAATGATGTTAAAACATTCTCTATCTCAGAATTTGGAATTATACAAAAAATATCATCAACATATTTTGTTATAATTTTTGGTTTCACCGACAAACTACCTAAGCAACAATCTAATAATTCTTCCATAACAATATCAGCTATTACTGGAGATGCTGGAGATCCCATAGGAAGTCCCTTCTGTTGCATATATGATTTTTTATCATATTGAAAAAATCTGTTATCAACAATGCAAAATCTTAAAATCCTTAAAAATAAGTCCTTTTCTATATTAGTATGTTCTGCAATCTTATTCCAATTCGCTTCTATAACATTAATCGCTAATTCTACAGGTATACTTGGAAATAATGAAATAACATCAAATGAGACCAATATTTCATCATTTTCCATTCCTACATTTTTTATCTTTTCCTTAAATTGAAAAGAATCCCTCACGTTATATCTTGAGTCTTTAGTTAAATTTTCTAAAATTCCTGTAATGTATTTACTAAGTCCATAAGAAGGTGAATTTATAAATGAACAAATCGGTCTCAATGGGAAACCTTCCTTATGGATTTTCGGAACTCCATATAATTTGGGTGCTGTAGCTATATTCGTTACTAATTTATTTTTCTCTAAAGGTGTAATTAATTCTAATCTGAAAAGTTTTCCTACAATTTCATTATTTACCTTCTGTAATTTGCTTGTTGGATCTTTTTCTAAAATCTTATATGTTGAGATGTCATTAACAATATTTTCCATCCTCGAAACATAATCAATTCTATTCATGGCTACTGTTGTGTTTCCCTTATCTGCATTTAAAATAAGTACTTCCCTGTTATTCTTCAAAAACTGTTCAGTATCATGTACCTTATTTAATACAAACTTATCTCTACCAGTCAGTTTCATTTTGTTCATATGGTCTGTAGTGTGTTTGACTAACCACTACTGCATGCCGTCTGCATGCAGCAAGTGAAACATAACACTCTTGTTATTGTTTAAATAATTGTCCACGCTATAACCGCATGATCAGAATATACAGAATGTATTATGCTGATCATGCACATTCCCACACATACTTTGTGTATGTGTTAGTTTAAGAAGTAGAATGTTTAAGTTAGATTTAAGATGTAGAATAAAAATATGTACAGTTAAGAAATGTAAATCAAAGTGAACAGTCGCACAAGCGGCTGTTCAATCAATTAATAAATAAATAATAAACTATTGGAAATCAAATAATTCAACTAAAGACTTCAACAATTATTACATTGAATATATTAGTGAACCTTGATTAAGGATAATATATAATAATAAAACCATTTATATAACATGGCGATCCTGCCACAATTATAATTATAATTATTAACGGCAATGAATACAGCAATCAAAAAGAAATCAACTAAAATCTATATGACTACATGATTTGGTGTTACATCGTTGGATTTGTGTTCGTGTAATGTTTGAAAAGATTGTCCAGAGGACTGAAGGTGCATTTTATCCCGATGTTTCAATCGAAAAGAAATCAACTAAAATCTATATGACTACATGATTTGGTGTTGCATCGTTGGATTTGTGTTCGTATGGTGTTTGAGAAGATTGTCCAGACGACTGAAGGTGCATTTTATCCCAATGTTTGTAAGTGACGAATGTATTTTAAAGCAGCATACACAAATGAAATGTAAGCATGAATTGAATTTGAAAAGTTTTGAAGAAATTAAATTTTTTTAATGAAATAAAAGGTTGTAAATTGAAATTCTTTTTAGTAAAATGAAATAATTGAAATTTTTTTATGAAATGAAATAATTGAAGATTAAATTTTTTTAATGAAATAAGGGGTTGTAAATTGAAATTCTTTTTGGTGAAATGAAATAATTGAAATTTTTTTATGAAATGAAATAATTGAAGATTAAATTTTTTTAATGAAATAAAAGGGTTGTAAATTGAAATTCTTTTTAGTGAAATGAAATAATTGAAATATCTTTATGAAATGAAATAATTGAAGATTGAATTTTTTTCTTTAATGAAATAAAATAATTGTAAATTGAAATTTTTTTTAATACAATGAAATAATTATAAATTGAAATTTTTTTAGTAAAATAAATAATTGAAAATTGAAAAAAAAAATATAAACAGAAATTTTTATAAGAAGATTCACTGAGAAACTCACGAGTCCCTCCAGTTGATGATGTACAAATAATACTTTCAATAGCATATACATGTGTATATCACTGAGAAACTCACGAGTCCCTCCAGTTGATGTATATATATACTATTGCATAAGGGTAACCGTTTCGATCAGTAATTGGTACTGATCGATATATGTCTGATGACCGGTCCTCGGTATACAGAGTATACAGAGTGCTGAAACTTAGACATATGTACCAATTTTTTTTTTAAACTAATATGACCCATGACATAAAAAAAAGGACATACTAACACTCATGCAGTTGCGTAAACTTAACTATAAGTAAAACAATTGTAAACTTGATTTTGTGTATGTAAGCAACTGTGTGAAGGACAAACTCGACTGGTTAAAGAGATTTGAAATATTAATTTGTTTATTTCGAGTTGAATTAAGTTCTGATTTATGATTGCTCTAGAAATATAAAGCTTCCTTGATTAGAAGTTCTAAAACCAGATTTTTTTCTTTTGATTTGAGTCATATCAAATCCTCACAATTTTTTTATGGGAATTTCAAGAGAGGTTTTCTTCATTTCTTATTAATTGCATGAGCTTAATAATAGCTTTTAAATTGATCCATAATATATCGTTCGAATATCTTTCCTTCATAATGGGAGGCAAAGAATCAAAAATAGAGAATCCTAACGCAAACGTTATCAATGAAGTCACGGTTAAGGTTGAATATCCGGTAGTGTATCTAGCAATAATTATTGCAATACTTTTGCTACAATTCCTAACAACCTTATACCAACTTCACAAAAGATCCTTGAAAAACAAATACGTAAAGAACTTCAGTACCATTTCCGGACTCGACAAAGTCTAGTGAAACGAATGGTGAAATAAATTAGAAATAAATCCTTGCAAATTTTGGAATTTTCATAACACTATCGAATAATACATTATATAAATGTATAAATCCTAACAAGTTTTAGAGTTTTCATTACTCTGACGAATAATACATGGTATAGATATATATGTTTAGTTCCGGGAATTGTTATCCTTTGATAAACAATCAAAGAAAACAGTTTCTTTTCTCCTTATTGCACATTCATTGTTGTAACATTGTAAGGATAATGAAGGTCATTTAATTTATATGTTTGAATTATGTTTGTTTAATGTTGTTGAACGTTTGTTTATTGTTTTGTGTTCTGGACAATATTATTGTTTCCTGCATTTGTGAAGAAAAATGTTTTGATCTTTGCAGTGTTTCTCTTTTGTTTTCTTCAACAAATTCATTAGAGTGCACATTGTGACCTCTGACTTCCAGAAATAAATCCTTGCAGTGGAATATATTTGCCTACAGTCAAACTATCATATCCTTGGTAAGACTGAGTTTGTTTGCATTGCTATCAAGTGATCCTTAAAATTGTCTTTGTTTGGCATCTCCTTTGTGTTGTTACACTTCATTTTATTCTTATACTTTTTCTTTTTATTCAAAAAGAAAAATTCTATTTTCATTCCTATTTTTTTCTCCTTTGTGTTGTTGCTGTTTGGCTTCCCTTCTACTCAATCCAGTTATTGCATATTGATACATCATTGATTGTAAATGGAATGGGAGAGTATTGTGAGAAAGTCAAGAATACTTAAGGAAGAATTCTTGAAATCATACAAATGTCTTAGTATAGATAGGGATACCAAGCCAGAAACAGTAGACAAGCACATAAGGATTCTGCTGAAACAATTGGAGAACATTAGAATACTCCTTAATGTAAATTACTTTCGTCTAACAGTAAGTCATAAAGCGGCAGCGGACGCTTTCTATGCAGACGTTAGAGAAAAACTTTTATCGGTAGCAATTAAAAAGGGAATAAATCTTGAAATCCCCTCTTCATTGCATGAGCAAATTTTGATATCTGAAACAGAGAAAGTATTGATAATGCCTCAAACTGTTGTAGAATTTTTAGGGACCGCATCCAGGCTACTTCCTGATTATGATGGCACCCCTGAAAATTTGCAAAGTTTTATTGACGCGCTGAATTTAGTGGACTCAATAAAAGAGAGTCATGAATCAGTTGCAGTAAATCTAGTAAAGACCAAGCTAAAGGGTACAGCCAGAAATTTGTTGTCGGCTGAGACAACTTTACAGGATATAATATTGAAACTGAGATCTTCAGTTAAGGGAGAATCAGTAGACGTTATTACTGCTAAAATTATGAACATTAGACAGTCTGGTAAGAATGCTAATGCTTATGCCAAAGAGGTGGAAGACCTCACAAAAAAATTAGAAACAGCATATATATCAGATGGTCTGTCTAATGAAACCGCAAATAAATATGCAACTCGCTCAGCGGTTACAGCTATAGTAAAGAATGCCTCAAATGATAGAGTGAAACTGATCATGGAATCAGGCACCTTTAATAATATGAATGATGTAATGTCGAAATTTATCACTAGTTGTACCGATGTATACGGTCAACCAAATTCTATCCTGGCTTACGACTCACAGAACAGTCGTAATAACAATCCTTCTAATAGTCGAAATTCTAGAAATTTTAATAATTTCAATCCTAGAAATTTTAATAATTCTAATCGTAGAGATTTTAATAATTCAAATCCTAGAAACCTAAATAGTTCAAGAAACTATGGCCCTAGAAATAATAATTCCAACTCAAGGAATTATAATAATCCCAACTACGAGAATTTTAATAGAAATCCTAACAGAGGAAGAAATAACTATACAAATAATAACAGTAACCATTCAAATAGTAATGGATACAATTCAAGAAATAACAATAATGTACGATGCATTACCGATGAAAATAATTCGGGAAACGTACAGCCACCCCAACATACTTCTTAGATGAAAAAATTCATAACATACAACTAAACTTGTATAGCTATTTGATATCCCGAACTACTTTAAATGACAATAGGTCAACATTTTTAATAGACACTGGCGCAGACATATCAGTTATCAAGCATAATCAAGTTCTGAACGAACCAATAAATGTAACAAAAAGAACTAATATAAACGGTATTGGACAGGGTCTCATAACTACGCTGGGAAAAGTGAGAACTGATTTAAAAATAGATAGATTTCTTATAGCACATGAATTTCATGTTGTCGGAAATGAATTCCCTATTCAAGTTGATGGAATAATAGGAATGGACTTCATTAGAAAATACAGATGTGTATTAGATTTTCAAGATAATGAAGATATTATCACTTTAAGAACAAATGATGTTCCATATGATATATCTATCCCACTTATGAGTGCTCCTAACATTAATTCCATATCAGTTCCAGCAAGATCTGAGGTGATAAGACCAATTAAATTTGATTCTACTGAAACAGAGGTATTGGTACCACAACAAATGCTTCAAGATGGTGTATATATTGCTAACACAATTACATCGAAATCAAAGCCTTTGGTGAGAATTATCAATACAACTGAGAATGATTTGATCATTAATAATGTCCAAGTATCAACAGAAAGTCTGAATGACTATAAAATCGTAAAGCAGAACCATGACCCACAGAAAAATAAAGAAAAAATTGAAAGGTTATCAAAAAACTTTCCAGAATTCGTTGATAAAGAATTGAAAACACTGTGTCATGAATTTATAGATGTATTTGCTTTAGAAACCGAAAAAATAACGGTTAATAATTTCTATAAGCAAAAGCTTAAACTCCACAATAAACAACCGGTTTATATAAAAAATTACAGAATACCTCACTCACATAAAGAGGAAGTAAATAGGCATGTTGATAAATTGATAAAAGACGATATAATAGAGCCATCAGTGTCTGAATATAATAGTCCCATTCTTTTAGTACCTAAAAAACCTCTTCCAGGTACAAATCAAAAAAGATGGAGACTGGTAGTAGATTATAGGGGAGTGAATAAAAACTTAGTAGCTGATAAGTTTCCGTTACCACGTATAGATGATATACTCGACCAATTGGGCCGAGCTAAATTTTTCTCTTGCCTTGACTTAATGTCAGGTTTTCATCAAATAGAACTAGACAAAAACTCTAGAGATATTACATCCTTTTCTACAGAAAAGGGATCCTTCCGTTTTAACAGATTGCCATATGGTATAAAAATAGCTCCAAACTCATTTCAACGAATGATGTCCTTGGCTTTTGCCGGATTATCACCAACACAAGCTTTCGTATATATGGACGATTTAGTTGTGATTGGTTGTTCTACAGAACACATGTTACGTAATCTCAAAGACGTATTCAGCCTATGTAGAAAATATAATCTTAAATTGCATCCTGATAAATGTTCGTTCTTTTGTCGTGAAGTGACGTTCCTTGGTCACAAATGTACTGACAAAGGTATTTTACCTGACGACAGTAAATTTTCTATAATTGATAAATATCCTACACCAAAAAATGGTGATGAAGCTAAACGCTTCGTAGCTTTTTGTAACTATTATCGACGGTTCATACCCGGTTTTGCTGAATTATCACGACACATAACTGGGTTGTCGAGAAAAAATATACAATTCGAATGGACTCAAGAATGTGAACATTCCTTCCAAACTCTCAAATCACATTTACTGAGTCCTACAATACTTCAATATCCAGATTTTTCTGAGGAATTTTGTATCACTACAGACGCAAGTAAACACGCTTGCGGAGCTGTTCTCAGTCAAGAAAAACAAGGTATTCAACTACCCGTTTCTTATGCATCCAGATCTTTCACTAAGGGTGAAAGTAATAAATCAACAATAGAGCAGGAATTAACTGCAATACACTGGGCTGTAAAATACTATAGGCCATATATCTATGGAAGAAAGTTTGTGATCAAAAGTGACCACAAACCACTAACTTATCTATTTTCATTAAAAAATCCTTCATCAAAGCTAATGCGGATGAGATTGGATTTAGAAGAGTATGATTTTGTAATCGAGTATGTTAGGGGTGAAGACAATACAGTGGCAGATGCGCTGTCACGAATAGATTTTGAAGACATAAAAAATACAGAGATCAATAAAATACTGAAGGTAACAACAAGACTTCAGTCTAAAAATAGTTGTAACAATGAGGTTAAAACAAACCCTAATTGTAAAACATCGGTTGGTTTAAAAGTATATGAGGCGATAAATGCCCAAGAGCACCGTAAAATACCAAGATTGTATTTTACTAAAAATGAAATAATAATAAAAAAAGGAAAGCGAGTACTTTCCGAATTTAAGTTGAACGACACAGTTATAAATAGAAATGTAGACTTAGGTCACCTCTTTCTAAAGCTTGAAAAAGTAGCTGATAATATGGGTCTGACAACACTGCGACTTTCACTAGATGATAGTACGCTTTATAACCTAGGAACAAATATGGAAACCTTCAAAGAGAAAGGTAATGAAATCTTGCAAGATTCTAATTTAACTATTGTGCTCACACCAAAATTAATTAAAGTCACCACCGATTCAAAGAAATTAAATATCATGCGAAAATTTCATGATAATCCAATAACTGGAGGACATCCAGGAGTAACACGTATGATAAGGAAAATACAACTACAATACCATTGGAAAGGTATGACAAGAGACATCACAAAGTATGTCAAGCAATGCAAAGAATGTCAAATAAATAAGACAACGTTTAAGGGCAAAGAACCCTTTATTTTAACACCAACTCCTCAAAAAGCGTTTGGAACAGTCATAATAGACACCATTGGACCACTTCCAAGGTCAGATTCACAGAATGAATACGCTGTGACAATGATGTGTGACTTGACTAAATATTTAGTAGCAATTCCCATACCAAATAAATCATCCAGAGAAGTTGCAAAAGCAATTATGGAAGGTTTTATTTTGATATACGGTCCTATGAATAAGATAATTACCGATATGGGTACTGAATATATGAATCAGGTTTTGAGAGATTTATGTGAATTAATGAAGATAGAGAAATTAAACTCTACTCCCTATCATCATGAGACACTCGGTACTGTTGAGAGATCTCACAGAACATTCAACGAGTATTTAAGATCTTATGTATCATCAGATAAATCTGATTGGGATAATTGGCTAAAATTTTTCATCTATTGTTATAATACAACTCCATCCACAGCTCACGGATATTGCCCGTTTGAGCTAGTTTTCGGAAAAATGCCACCTACCTTAGAATTCACAAACACTATAGATCCAGTCTATAATATTGACGCTTATGAAAAAGAAATTAAATTTAGATTGCAAGTAGCTCAACACCGAGCAGCATCTATGATTGAAAATGCAAAGCTTGAAAGACAACAAACCTCCAATGAAAAGGCCAAATCAATTAACGCGGCCATAAATGATCTTGTTTTAGTCCGCAATGAAGCTGGACACAAATTGGAAAATGTATATAAAGGTCCATACAAGGTAGTAGGCCTTGATAAAAATAACAATGTTGAACTAATGGACGAAAACAAAAAAAGGTTTACAGTCCATAAAAATAGAATCAAAGGATTCAATTAAGATTTTTTAGTATATTGGTTAAAATGTAATTTTATGGTGAAGCATTTTAATACAATTCAATTCATCCTTTATCTTTTATAATTAAGATTTTTTAGTATATTGGTTAAAATGTAATTTTATGGTGAAGCATTTTAATACAATTCAATTCATCTTTTATCTTTAATATAAGAAGATTTTTTTTTCTTCTCTTTAGTGTAATCATGAAATCGAGATTATGAAATGATTTTGTAATGACGTAATTTTTTTAAAAAAAGGGAAGGGAAGAATGTCCCTATAATTTTAATATTGAATCTCTTTAATTTTTAATCTAACAATTTTAAACCCCCATATTTTTAATTTTTACATTTTGATTACCAGTAAGAATAATCAACCCAGTATTGATTATTCTTTCTGAAAAAGGGAGGTGTAGTGTGTTTGACTAACCACTACTGCATGCCGTCTGCATGCAGCAAGTGAAACATAACACTCTTGTTATTGTTTAAATAATTGTCCACGCTATAACCGCATGATCAGAATATACAGAATGTATTATGCTGATCATGCACATTCCCACACATACTTTGTGTATGTGTTAGTTTAAGAAGTAGAATGTTTAAGTTAGATTTAAGATGTAGAATAAAAATATGTACAGTTAAGAAATGTAAATCAAAGTGAACAGTCGCACAAGCGGCTGTTCAATCAATTAATAAATAAATAATAAACTATTGGAAATCAAATAATTCAACTAAAGACTTCAACAATTATTACATTGAATATATTAGTGAACCTTGATTAAGGATAATATATAATAATAAAACCATTTATATAACAGGTCATCTATTATGGTTGTTAATTTTGTTGTAGCTATTTTCTGATTTTCTTTTCCTTCTATAGTCTGAACAAGATCTTCTCCGTCCGATATCATTTTTAATACCGGAAAATGTTCTTTTCTAACTGGTAATGAATATTTTTGTCCTAATGAAAGAGTCCATTGAATGTCTCTGGGAATGTCTACAAACCACCCCTGATTAAATTTTATTCCTAATTCCCTTCTTTGTAAATTTTGCAAATATTCAAATTTCTTTATATATACCTGTTTTAATCTATTTGTTAATGAATCTGCCATTATGTTTTCAAATTCAAAAAACCTTTTCATTTCCGCAATACTCAAACATCTTCTTAATCTAATTGTATTAAAATGTATCTCCCTTTTCGCCTCATTTAGTAATTGGTGTCTATCTTTAATTGCCAAATTCAGAATTTTGAGTGAGGGATAAGATAGTTAGATTTAAAGCGAATATAACGTTCCTTATTCGCTGCAGAAATTCAGGTATTATTCCTAAGTTTGTCAAAAACTCAACTAAAAACATTTCCAATCTTTTTCATATACATGTTCAAAAAACTTTTACGAGATATTTGGAAAACATCCACAACAAAATTCTGAATTTGGCAATTAAAGATAGACACCAATTACTAAATGAGGCGAAAAGGGAGATACATTTTATTACAATTAGATCAAATCTGAGATAGAGAATGTTTTACCATCATTTAACTTATTTCATAATGATATACAATTTACATTTGAGAAAGAAAAAGATAACAGGATTCCTTATTTAGACACATTGGTAATTAGAAATGGCAATAATTTGTTAGTGGATTGGTATAGGAAACCAACAGCTTCAGGTAGAATTATTAATTATTATTCAAAGCACCCAAAGAGAATAATTATTAATACAGCGAAGAATCTTATAGATAAAGTTTTGACTATTAGTGACGTACAATTCCACAGGAAGAATAAGGATATTATTAAGGAATTATTGGTTAGGAATGATTTTCCAATCGGTCTAACATGCAATTTAATACGACAGTATAGTAGACGTGGAAATACTCAAACGGATGTAGTAACTCAACCGACAATATACAAATCTCTAACATACCTTCCTATAATTTCAGAACGGTTAGAAAAGTCAGATGTTTTCGATACTAACAGATATAAAATAGCACATAAATCATGTAACACGTTAGGTAAATTATTTAGCAAAACAAAAGATGGATTACATAAATTAGAAAAATCTAATGTAGTTTATAAAATACCTTGTAAAGGAAATGATAGTGAAATTTGTAATAAGGTCTATGTAGGTACTACAAAAAACAAACTTAAAACTAGATTAGCTGGACACAAAACAAATTCGAAATATAGAAACTATACATCATCACAAAAGACTGCATTATCTTTACACTGTCGTGATTCAGATCACTATCCAGATTTTGAAAAAATATCCATTTTAAATACAGAAAATATATATAAACGCAGATATATGTTAGAAATGCTGCAGATAATTAATATACCACCAGAAAAAAGAATTAACTTCAAAGCAGATACTGATAGTGTAGCTCAGAGTTATAGGCATTTAGTATATAAAGCTAAAGGGCAAAATAAATTATAAAGATTAATATTTAAATAGCATTATGTTTTCAAAATTTATAAACCCTTCTAATTTATTTAAAGTTTTTTCGAAAACTTTTTCATTTCCTCATGTTTCAAACTAAAATATTTTTTTCAATTGACAACTTGGAAAAAATTATTTAATTCAAAAACCATTTGAAATATAAAAAACAATTTTTAATTTATTTCAAAAACCGGAAAAAAAAAATTCAATTTAAAGCGAATATTGTTTTGTTTAAAATATTGTTGTTATTTTTTTGTTACTTACAAATCTAATCCTGAAGAAGCTACACAAAGGAGTAGCGAAATATCGATAAATAAAATTTTATAACGTTTTTTATAAAAAATTTACCTCAAGCTCATCAATCAAATAAAAATAACTTCAAGAAAAGGTCGAAAAATTAGCAATACAAATCAAAACAAGAAGAGCACGTCTATTTATCAAGAATTGAGTGAAAGGTTTTGGCTGAAATAAAAGAAAACAGAACTTACAATTTAAGAATTATGAATTGCAATTACTTGAAGAGAAACCAAGAGATTAGAAGGGTAATTAACCGTTTCAAAACAGTGAGGGATAAGATAGTTAGATTTAAAGCGAATATAACGTTCCTTATTCGCTGCAGAAATTCAGGTATTATTCCTAAGTTTGTCAAAAACTCAACTAAAAACATTTCCAATCTTTTTCATATACATGTTCAAAAAACTTTTACGAGATATTTGGAAAACATCCACAACAAAATTCTGAATTTGGCAATTAAAGATAGACACCAATTACTAAATGAGGCGAAAAGGGAGATACATTTTATTACAATTAGATTAAGAAGATGTTTGAGTGATGCGGAAATGAAAAGGTTTTTTGAATTTGAAAACATAATGGCAGATTCATTAACAAATATATTAAAACAGGTACATATAAAGAAATTTGAAAATTTGCAAAATTTACAAAGAAGGGAATTAGGAATAAAATTTAATCAGGGGTGGTTTGTAAATAAGACAGGTGTAGACATTCCCACAGACATTCAATGGACTCTTTCATTAGGACAAAAATATTCATTACCAGTTAGAAAAGAACATTTTCCGGTATTAAAAATGATATCGGACGGAGAAGATCTTGTTCAGACTATAGAAGGAAAAGAAAATCAGGAAATAGCTAGAACAAAATTAACAACCATAATAGATGACCATATGAACAAAATGAAACTGACTGGTAGAGATAAGTTTGTATTAAATAAGGTACATGATACTGAACAGTTTTTGAAGAATAACAGGGAAGTACTTATTTTAAATGCAGATAAGGGAAACACAACAGTAGCCATGAATAGAATTGATTATGTTTCGAGGATGGAAAATATTGTTAATGACATCTCAACATATAAGATTTTAGAAAAAGATCCAACAAGCAAATTACAGAAGGTAAATAATGAAATTGTAGGAAAACTTTTCAGATTAGAATTAATTACACCTTTAGAGAAAAATAAATTAGTAACGAATATAGCTACAGCACCCAAATTATATGGAGTTCCGAAAATCCATAAGGAAGGTTTCCCATTGAGACCGATTTGTTCATTTATAAATTCACCTTCTTATGGACTTAGTAAATACATTACAGGAATTTTAGAAAATTTTACTAAAGACTCAAGATATAACGTGAGGGATTCTTTTCAATTTAAGGAAAAGATAAAAAATGTAGGAATGGAAAATGATGAAATATTGGTCTCATTTGATGTTATTTCATTATTTCCAAGTATACCTGTAGAATTAGCGATTAATGTTATAGAAGCGAATTGGAATAAGATTGCAGAACATACTAATATAGAAAAGGACTTATTTTTAAGGATTTTAAGATTTTGCATTGTTGATAACAGATTTTTTCAATATGATAAAAAATCATATATGCAACAGAAGGGACTTCCTATGGGATCTCCAGCATCTCCAGTAATAGCTGATATTGTTATGGAAGAATTATTAGATTGTTGCTTAGGTAGTTTGTCGGTGAAACCAAAAATTATAACAAAATATGTTGATGATATTTTCTGTATAATTCCAAATTCTGAGATAGAGAATGTTTTAACATCATTTAATTTATTTCATAATGATATACAATTTACATTTGAGAAAGAAAAAGATAACAGGATTCCTTATTTAGACACATTGGTAATTAGAAATGGCAATAATTTGTTAGTGGATTGGTATAGGAAACCAACAGCTTCAGGTAGAATTATTAATTATTATTCAAAGCACCCAAAGAGAATAATTATTAATACAGCGAAGAATCTTATAGATAAAGTTTTGACTATTAGTGACGTACAATTCCACAGGAAGAATAAGGATATTATTAAGGAATTATTGGTTAGGAATGATTTTCCAATCGGTCTAACATGCAATTTAATACGACAGTATAGTAGACGTGGAAATACTCAAACGGATGTAGTAACTCAACCGACAATATACAAATCTCTAACATACCTTCCTATAATTTCAGAACGGTTAGAAAAGTCAGATGTTTTCGATACTAACAGATATAAAATAGCACATAAATCATGTAACACGTTAGGTAAATTATTTAGCAAAACAAAAGGTGGATTACATAAATTAGAAAAATCTAATGTAGTTTATAAAATACCTTGTAAAGGAAATGATAGTGAAATTTGTAATAAGGTCTATGTAGGTACTACAAAAAACAAACTTAAAACTAGATTAGCTGGACACAAAACAAATTTGAAATATAGAAACTATACATCATCACAAAAGACTGCATTATCTTTACACTGTCGTGATTCAGATCACTATCCAGATTTTGAAAAAATATCCATTTTAAATACAGAAAATATATATAAACGCAGATATATGTTAGAAATGCTGCAGATAATTAATATACCACCAGAAAAAAGAATTAACTTCAAAGCAGATACTGATAGTGTAGCTCAGAGTTATAGGCATTTAGTATATAAAGCTAAAGAGCAAAATAAATTATAAAGATTAATTACGTTTATTCGTAATAATAATATAAAAATATAAAGATTAATATTTAAATAGCATTATGTTTTCAAAATTTATAAACCCTTCTAATTTATTTAAAGTTTTTTCGAAAACTTTTTCATTTCCTCATGTTTCAAACTAAAATATTTTTTTCAATTGACAACTTGGAAATAATTATTTAATTCAAAAACCATTTGAAATATAAAAAACAATTTTTAATTTATTTCAAAAACCGGAAAAAATTCAATTTAAAGCGAATATTGTTTTGTTTAAAATATTGTTGTTATTTTTTTGTTACTTACAAATCTAATCCTGAAGAAGCTACACAAAGGAGTAGCGAAATATCGATAAATAAAATTTTATAACGTTTTTTATAAAAAATTGACCTCAAGCTCATCAATCAAATAAAAATAACTTCAAGAAAAGGTCGAAAAATTAGCAATACAAATCAAGATACTTTAAGAAAAAAGTGTATAAACTGGCAAATTTAAAAAAAAAAATTAAAATTTTCTTATATTTGCTTAAAAACTTCAAGTGTTTTAGAAAATGACAGCATACAGTCTTTATTGTTTTTCACGCTCTATCGATTGGCGTTTTTAATTTTTCAACTCTTTGAAAAATTTCTAGTTTTATAAGCAAAAAAATTTTTCAACGAATTTTTCTAATTGCACAAATGTTTGCTGGGAATAACTTCTAAATGCAAGTCTTTTAGAATGTGACATTTTCACCCACAAAATTGTATGACGGTCCCTTATCGACAACAATTTCTCAATTTAGTGCACAACGAAAATTTTTCGTTTTACACACGTAACACTTTTCCATGTTTTTCGCTAATTTGGAAAAATATGTTGAACTTAACGTTTGAATGGTTGGTTGGTTGATTGGTTTACGTGGATGCCTGCTCCGCGTAAGCATTCAAGTGCAATCAATAAGATACCGTTTTGACAGACCACCCCACTCGTCAGTGTCAACCTGATCTAGGTCCGAATCCAGGCCTCAGATTCGGAGTAAGATACTAGATCCATCCCGTCACATTAAGGTATCTAATTAGGTTGCCAAGACCTATCCTCCGAGTGATCATCTAATATGCCGTTGCCTAAGAATTTGTGTCTCGAAAGAAAGTGGAAGACTGTTTCCTCTTTGCTATGATCCCGGCAACTATGGCAGAACGCATTGTAGCGTGTCTCCCGATTAGCCAGTGCCCCGTCAATACTGCGACGAGCCTCGAGATGTCCCTGCGGTTTCTGTTGTTGCGGTGTAGTTTTGTTGTGCGCTTATGGTTGTAGCAAGGCCACATTTTCTTATCCACCTTATACGTGCTCAACCAGCGCCACCTATCTTCAGCTTTCTGCCTGTAATAGTTGACAATGAGATTTCTAATATTGCCAAACGGCATGGCTACCGATTCAGCAGTGGAGACGTCTATGGCAGAACCGGCTCTGGCCAGTTCATCCGCCTGTTCGTTGCCCTGGAAGATGCTATGTGCAGGAACCCAGATGAGGGTAACATCAGTCTTGTCTACCTAGTCTGGATAACGCGTCTTTGCACTGGCTAACTAAAGTAGAGAATGTAGTGCAAGACCTTAGAGACAGAAGTGCCGCTTGGCTATCGACAAAGATGCCGACTCTTCCTTGGACAACCCTGTCAATCAAAACCCTACACGCCTCCCTTATGGCCAATATTTCCGCCTAAAATACACTGGCTTCATCAGGAAGTCGGATTGAGAGCGTTATTCCAAGGTCCTTCGAGAATACTTCAGAGCCCACACCGCAGATCATTCTGGATCTGTCAGTATACATTCTGAAGTTGAAGTCTTTTTCTATGTTGCCCCCTTCCACTCCCGTCTGGATGGAATAAGGACTTTGAACGTACTGCCAAAGTCCAGATGAGGTACCATGTAATCGGTGGGTTTCCTCAGTGTCGGTGGTAACTGATTTAGGATTCTAGTATGACCATAGGTCCTTGATCTTCACTTCCCAGATGCCGCTAGTCTTGCCGCACTGCTTGAGGGTGCCGCCAATACATGAAGGTCGATCGGAATCAGGTTTAGCATAGCATTCAGAGCCTCTGAGGGACTAGTACGTAAACATCCAGTAATCCCGATGCAAGCAGGACAGGAGTATTAGCAACTGTGGCCTTTTGACCCTGTGTTGCACATTTGGTTTCCACGATAGTTTAGTATCCAGTATGACTCCTAGATATTTTGCATTGTCCGATAGAGACAGTTCCAGATTATGCAGCCGAGGGAGTCTAAAGCTCTGGACTTTGTTCATTGTAGTAAATAGTACCAGCTCCGTTTTGCTATGGTTCACTCCTACACCATAACCTGTAGCCCATTTGCTAAGTGTACCCAAGGCTCTGGATATGATATCGCTTATCACGTTCGTGAACATCCCTGATACCATTATTACTACATCGTCCGCCTATGGCACAACTTCAACTCCCGCAGCGTCTAGTCTGAGAAGAATTGTGTTAACTACGAGAAGCCAAAGCAGGGGAGAGATCACCCCACCCTGTGGTGTTCCTCTACATGCCCATTTTGACTTTTCTCTATTGCCCAATTTTGCGGTGACGTTTCTTGCCTTCAACATGGTGATGATCCAGTTACTGATGTATTCCTCTACATCAACATCCTGGAGAGACTGTTGGATGGCTGCCACTGATACATTGTTAAAGGCGCATTCTATGTCTAGGAAGGGATCTCTCTACGAACCTTACCACCTCATGTAGTGCTGTTTCAGTAGAGCGTCCTTAAGGTAGGCATGCTGACTTTCTGGGAGTATTGACGACCCAACAAGTCGATGTCTAATATGAGAGGCTATTAATCTTTCCAGCGTCTTGACCAAGAAAGATTAAAGGCTGATTGGCCTGAAGTCTTTTGCATTCTCGTGACCACTCTTGCCAATCTTGGGAATGAAAACTTCTCTTACCTCCCTCCAGCTGGTTGGAACGTAGTTTATAGAGAGACAAAGTTCATAGAACCTAAAAAGCCAGTGTATGATAGAGCTTTTCGCGCTCTCTAGCATCTTTGGCGTCATGCCGTCAGGAGCCGGCGATTTAAATGGAGAAAAACTGTCGATTGCCCATGAGATTCTCTCCGGGGATAAAATATCCTCATTGACAGCATATTGTTGCCCAATAGATGAACTTTTCGCACTAGTCGTGTCCGTACAGACCGGGAAGTGGGTGTTAAGAAGGATGTCTAGTGACTCTGCAGAGGAGTCTGACCAGGACCGTCCGTCCTTTTAACGAAGGTTGGACAGAAATGGCTCATGGTCAGAGCCCTACTATGCCTTTCAGAGTCTCTAGTATTATTTATTGATTCACAGAAATTCCTCCATGGGTTTCTTTTGGCGATTTTTATAGCTTTTTTATATGCTGCTAGCTTTTCGCGATATATTTGCCAGATTTTATTCTCGTAGCAAATGCTGAAGGCTCTACGTGCCCCGAGCTCCACCACGGAGGGTAACTCTTCTTAGCTTCCGTTAAAGGGCAGGAAATCTCGAAGGCTTTACTAATAGCCTTGTTGAAGGTGCCGCTTGGTTACATTTGTTACATTTTTCGTAACATTTGAAGGCCCAATGTAACATGTATAATTTTGTTATATTTTGCCAAATTTCTTTAACTTTTGGTACATAACACAGAATAAAGAAATATTGGAGAAGTAATTGATTCCATATTTTATGTAGGTACGAGTATGTATATACCTAATGAGCATAGCTCAAACCGGGTGTCCTAAGACACCTCTCTTCTTTTTTTTTATAAAATGTATAAAAAAATAATTATTTTAGAGTTATATTTTATGAATTGACTTTTTACGAAGGTATTTTAATAGCAGGTATTTTTTTAAAAACAAAGAATTTTTGCAAAAGTTTTTCAATACAATGAATTTTTACCAAGGGTAAACTTTATTAAAAGGACTTTTTATAAATTTAATTTTTATTGTTATAAATTTAATTTTATTGTACTTGTTAGTACATTTGATAAGATAAAGTTTTCTTAAAATTAACTTTTAGAAAAGATAGATTGGGTTTATAAAAATGTAATTTTTATTAACGAAACTTTTTATTTATAAAGAAGTACTTTTTATAAAGGTAATTTTAATTAAAGGTAGTTTTGATGAAATGTACTTTTTACAAAAGTTTCCTTTTATAGTAGGTGCGTTTTGAAAAAAATTTTTTTTTCAAAAGCTTTGTTTATATAATGCATATTGTATAAAAGGTTTATTTAATCAAAGAAATTTTTAATTTTTCAGGCTTAAGTTCGTTTTCTCTAAATATAATTTTATTATAAATTAAATTATTATTTAAATTAGAAAGAAAAATCTAGTGGCTCTTAATATTTGAACAGACAAAGAAAAATTAGACTGCGCGGAGGGTTGAACTGACATCGAGGTTTATCTTAAAAATTAAACTTTTTTATAAATCGTACATTTTTTAAAAGGTTGATTTTATTGATAAAATAGAAATTTGTTATACTTTTACTTCTTATAAACATACTTTTTTTGACAGTTTATTTTAGGTCAGCTACTTTTATAAAGGATACTTTTAAGAACAAAACTTTTTCAAATCGTTGTTTTTTGGTTTTCCTTTTAACTTTAATTTTTCCAAGGCGAATTAATTATCAGGTGGATGCAGTGGCGAATTCAGGCGAATTTATCAAAATTGGTATATATATTCTGGCGCAATTTTTATGTAATGTTTTATGCTTACAAAAATTAGACAGCGTAGGTAATGAATTCGCCGCTTACACAAACTAAATGCCTGTTGTTTGTTGGTTTTGTTCTTGAATTGCTGTAGTCGTGCATATGCCTGGTAATGAATTTGCCTTGAATATTTTTATTCAATATATCCTGATATCGCAGGATATCTAATTCAACCCCGCTAAGCTCAACGGATTCATCTGATCTAGAATCCTCTAGATCCTTATTTAATTTTTATCAGCTTTTTCAAAAAAGCTTATGGTAACCATAAAATATAACGAAAAAACTTAAATAAATGGCCATCAATTAAATTATTATCTTTGAAATTATCCTTGATAATACATTTATGGAACTCTCAAGAAAATACTTTTATGTTTAATACTAACAGCCTAACCCATCATGTCGCCCGATATCGCTCACTTGTATTTTCAACGACAAACAGTTGAAAACACTAACAGCACTATTCATAAAAAAATCTTCATTCAGGTTTCAAATACATTCTAGCTAAACAACATTTTAAGCCTAAAAACGGTTGTTAGAAATTCATATTCATAATCAGTATTGTAACTAAAACACGATTAAGTGTTTTTTAAAAACGAGGTTGGCAACACTATATTTTTGAGGTGTCACTTGACTCTTATTGATGCAAAACAATGATTACTGATTCATACAGTACACGAATTTATATATTTTTCTTGCCGTGTTTGAGAAGAATATTGTTTTTATAAAATAACAGCGTAACCCACGATGTCGATCGATATCGCACGCTAATGTTTTATATGTATGTATGTAATAATTTTAAAAAAATTCATAATGGGAAATTGGTAGGTATTTATGTAAATATGTATATCCCGCTCATAACTATTGGCACAGCAAGCTTTCTTGACTGTATACTAGCATCACAGCCATAGGAAAATTTTTCCAAGTAAAATAAATGTTCTCGTAGTTAGATTATTCAATAAATTAGCTAATTCAAGCGATATTATATCCACCTTTATTTTTTAAATGAGTTCATAACCTATTTAACTAAAATATGTCGCGATTTGCTCGCACAAAAGTATTGGCACATCTAATTCTAAAGTTTATAAATATCACATTTTTTATCTAATAAGCCACAATTAGTACTTCGTGGGCAAGCCTTTTTGCTTAATCACTTCATTCAACCGTTTTGGCATGGAATGCACAAGATTTTTGGCAATATCTTCTCCAATTTTGACCCACTCTTCCTTCAACGCCTGTTGAAGTTGGGATTTGTTTCAAATTGGGCGCTTTTTGACCCGCCTGTCAAGTTCCTCCCACAAATGCTCAATGGGATTGAGATCTGGAGACTGTGGTGGATGCGGTAGAACATGTGCCAAGTTGTATGCTAACCACATACGCACGTCATGACTTGAATGTTTGGGGTCATTGTCGTGTTGGAAAGTAAATGTTGTTGGCAAGTTTAACATTTCGGCACTTTTTTTAACATTTTCTTTGATGATATTTAAATAAACAAATCTGTCCATAATACCTTCTACAAAAACCAACTCGCCAACACCCGCAGACGACATACAGCCCCACACCATTACACCACCACCACCATGTTTTACTGTTGGAGCGAGATTTTATTTTTCATATGCCGTATTGGGCTTTCTCCACACGTTAGTTCGGCCATCAGAGCGAAAAATATTAAACTTACTCTCATCCGAGAATAGTACTTCATCCCAAAATGTAATTGGTTTGCTTTCATATTCTCTTGCGTAGTGTAATCGCTTGTTTTGGTTGATTAATGAAACAAGTGGCTTACACCTAGCAACTCGTGCACTATAATTAGCCTCGTGCAGCACTCTCCGAATGGTCATGGGATGAACAGTCTTACCAATTTCCACTTTAACTTCAGCAGCAAGTTCGGTCGATGTTTTTTTGGGATTTGCTTTTATCTTTCGGACTATTTGCTTGCTTTCGCGATCAGTTGAAGCTCTTGGCCGACCCGTTTGATTGGCATTGTTGAAGCTTGTCTCCCCTTTGAATCGATTAACAATACTTCGAATTGTAAAACGACTTCTTTCCATTATTTCACCTATTTCAGCGTACGATTTGCCTTGATTATGAAGGTGCAGTATTATATTGCGCTGAGCTTCGGTGGTTTCTATCTGTTTAGCGCTCATTTTGGTACTTGAAAGCTATTTTAGAATTTTTTCCGTATGAAAACTGTCAATTTGACTAAAGTAACGGACATATTATGACTTATTGTATATACATAAAATTATTTTATTTGTCACCGTTACCAGATCGCCAAAATTTCAACCAAGAACGAGATTATTACCTACGTGTGCCAAAACTTTTGTGCGGCGAAATTACGACTTTTTCTACTACATGTATTATAAAAGTTATGCCCAGTGAATTTTAATAAAAAAAACAATGGCTTACGCCAGACAGGTGTAGAAAGTACTTATTACCAAAATTTTTTTTCGAAGAATTTATTTGAAATTGGCTTAAAATAGTGACAAAATCGAAAACTATTACTGTGCCAATAGTTATGTACATATATTAATAAATATTTTGTTGTACGTATAATAATTATTGATTAGCAAAAACATTGTTCAGCATTTAACAGACAAACTAAAGCCGCTGCAGGGTCTTGTTGAATTTGTGAAATTAACACAATACCAAATATTATTTTGCAATAAATTATTTTTCACAAAATTCATTTATTGAAAGCATATGTTTTGTGTTTACATTTGTAGCAAGGCATATCCAAAAGGTGAGCTTAGTAGCACACCTACCTCAATTCGCTTTATATTATACTAACTTTATATTCATACTAACTGATAGAGTTTTACAATTTTTTAAAGCATACACAAGTAATTGTTACAGCTTGGAAAGCATTCGTAAGAAAATGTTAAATTTATTTGTGTTTTTTTGGTAAAAAGTGAATACTTTATACCAACAATGTGTATGTTGTTTTTGGATTGTTGTACTTGTAATGGAACTGTGCATTGTTGTTGTGCCTCGTTCAAATGGTCATATTTATGGCTCAACTTATATGGAATATTTGATGTGGCAATATAGTAATTTGACAATGATTGCGTTAAAACGTAAAGCCAGACGACCGACAAGTCGCTTATACGAACGATAATGAGTGAGTTGCTGTCGCTTTATCGACTTGTCGATCGATATCGTGGGTTTGGCTGTAAAATAAATGTATGATAAATCGTTTATTAATTAAAAAAAGAAAAATAGTAAACAAATTGTTTGGTAAAGGTGTAATTTAAATTATTATTTTATTACAATTAAAATAGTATTTGAAAGCGAGTTTCATTTTATTTGTTTTGATTATTAATACATCACTAGCTCATTTTTTGTATTAAAATTATTTTGAGCTCTGTCCAATCGGAATTCATTTCATATTTATATAATATTGCGCTAAGTCACCTCCAGTTTTTTTAATTCTAATATGAGCCTCATCGATATTCCAGGGAAGTTGCTGATTTCTTTAAATTTTTTTTTAATATCTTCAACTCTTGTTCAAAAGAAGTGGGCATTTTAATGTACTGTTTTCCATGTTTAGCCAAGGCACGAGCAACTTTTGCACAAATTCTGCTCACAGTTGGTTGTGCAAGACCATGAAGGTCTCCAGCATCTTTCTGAAACTAGAAGCATGATTTTGGGTAGTTATCTGCATACAGAGTGCAAAAAATACTTCTCTTCTACTTAGGTTTGTACCAAAATTTACAATTTTCCTTACGGTTTGTTTATTAAAACGATATATCTGCTTAAATTGGTTATCCAGAATGGAAAATGGGTCAGTTCTTGACGATTGTTTGAAATGTCGGCAATATTTTCTATTATAAATAATATATAATTAAAAATATTAATATTTTGTTGATAATGATGTTTTTATTCTTTAAATTAATAAGGCCTAAGGTAGTTAATGTTAATAAAACAGCTTCATACATTTTTTATCCAACGTTTCGTCAATTGTTTGTTGACTTCTTTAGGGGTTTCGCCTATTTAAAATTTTTAAAAAACATTATGTGTATATTTTGAAAAGTTTTTTTACCGTACGTTATTTACTTACAATAATACAAATGTTCAATTAAAATGGATTGCAATATAAAATTACTTTTGACATTTTTTAATGCCGAAAATTTTTTTTCAAAAATTAATAAATAAAAATATACTGTAAAAACACAGTTGTTATTTGATTGCAACAATATAACTAGCGCTGTTCTTATTGGTGTCCACTTTTATGTTCATGTTTCATTCAGTTTCAACTCTCATAGTGTACAGACGCGTTTTTATAATCGTCGCAACTGAATATTAAAATCACAAAAAAAAACCAAAACATTTATTAAACAGTTATTATGCTGGTTTAGTTTTATTTTTTTTTTGCTTGCGTGTAATATACATACATACATATATTTGCATAAAAAAAACTCATACAGTGAACACGAAAAAAAAATAACTCTAAATGAGTTCATCTTCTGCAACAACAACAACAATAAACCTACAAGCAGTAGAAATGCTTATTTATTTATTTAAGAAAATGAGTTAAACACAAACCTGAATTCTACATTAAACACAACTACTCGTGCGCGATCATGCTCTCTGAACATGTTAAATAGTGATCAAGAAGCAACAACAATTGCACCCATTAGCAAACTTGTCAGCTTAGCTGCACAAACAAAAAAAAAAAAAAAAAATACTAATAAAGAGGTGACCAACGTGCACAAAATTTTAAATGCGTTGAGTACAATAAGTTTTTTTTTTTTTTTTTTTGTGGTAGTTTATTATTTATTGAATCTTCAATTATATATTGAAACATCAACAATTTTTTCAAATCTTAAATCTAAAAATACATTAATATATGTATGTTTAGCCAGTGCTAAACAAAATTTTTAATTCCAACTGTTGAGTACAATAAGTGATAATAAAATTCAAACAGGTATGGACAGATACATAACCGTACTAAACAGGGGAAGAAGTCCCAAATCAACGCAAATAGCATCAACGGCGAAAGTTCCCAAAGATGGGAAAATTAATATAAAAATTCCGAAAATCGTTTCGCGATTCTAAATGAACAAGGCGATGATGACACAACTACAACAAGGTCGAGTAAACCCCCACCGATATTTTAAAAAAGCAGAACTCTAGTTTTTTGGTAAAAAGCCTTATTTCCTTAATTGAAGAAAACGAGTTCTATGTAACTCCAATTAAGTGCGGAAATATCAATGAAACAAAAATCCAGGTAGTGTAAGAAAGTAATTACCGAAAAATAGTTTCGGACTTTGAGTCAAAAAACAAAAATTTGTATACGTACCAATTAAAGAGTGCTAAAGGTCTTACCATCGTAATAAAAGTTATAGACTCATGCGTGGATCCAGAAGAGGTTAAGTCTGGCCTTGAAAATTGTGGCTTCAAAGTTAAAAATGTTTCAAACATTAAAAATAGGAAAAAATTTCCCAATCTATATTTAGAGTCGAGCAACAGCCTGGTGATTTGAAAATAAAAAACAATGAATCCCACCCAATTTACAATCTAAAGTACTTGTTACACCGAATTGTTACCGTTGAGCTTCCTCATAAAAAAACTGGACTTATTCAATGCCTGTACTGCCAAGAATTTGGGCACACGAAAACTTATTGCAAGTTGCCTACAGTCTGCGTTGTATGTGGTGAGTTACACAGTACCGCTAACTGCTACAAAAATTAAAGGTGATCCCAAGGCGAAAAAATTTGGCAATTGCGGCGGAAATCACACTGCCAACTATAGAGGCTGCCCCCTTTACTCGTTTTTTAAGAATTCATCAAACAAAAAAACTAATACTACTCCCACTCAGCCTAAAACCCCTTATAACTACCCACAGTTACCTCAATCGTCTACCAGCCAAAATCAATATTCAAACATTTTCTAGTCTAACGTGACTAGTGCTCAACAACAAGCTAACAACAAATTTTCATACGCTAGTATTTTAAAAAGCAACCAGAGTACGGCGCAAAAAACAGTATATGTAAATAAAGATTCGGGGTCTAACTTTAGTCGTATTGAAGCCTAAATTGAAAGCTTAATACAAACAGTAAATACAATTATTATCAACATGTCCTGTATGATGCAGGAAATGTTGAAAATGCAGTCTATCTTGTAGCAGAATGTACTAAACAAACCATGAACTTAAAAATCTGGTTTTGGAATGCAAACGGCATCTGCCAACATAAAAACGAAATAGATCATTTCCTTCTGAATCAACAAATCGATGTAATGCTCATTTCTGAGACTCACTTAACGTCTCGAAGCTATTTTAAAATTAGTGGATATAATTTTTACGACACAAAGGCTCCTCGAGGTAGAGCTTCTGGTGGTTCGGGAATTCTAATAAAAACGCGAATAAAACACTACCTGTTGAATGATTTTTGTGAAGATTATATTCAAGCCTCGAACATCTGCATCGAAAATTAGTATCAAAAACTTGTAATATCATCTGTCTATTCACCCCCCAGATTTTCAATTACCGAGAGTCAATATACGGCTTTTTATAAATAACTGGGCCTCTGTTTTCTAGCTGCTGGCGACTACAATGCTAAACACACATTCTGCGGTTCACGATTAATCACTCCTAAGGGACGAGTTTTGTTTGACGTCGTTTCTAAAATGGGTTTGAACGTAGTGTCAAGTGGTCAGCCAACATAATGGCCAACAGATCGATAAAAAATTCCTGATGTTATTGACTTTGGAATAGCAAAAGGTGTACCCAGCGAGTTGGTTGAAGTTGAAGCATCCTTGAATTTATCTTCAGATCACTCCCCTACAATTGTCACTATTTACTCACTTACAACTGTAACACCAACATGTGATTTACCGATGACATCTGCAACTGGTTGAAATAAAAAAATATCTGAGTGCTCATTGCTCGAGAAAAAATGCCGCTTAGAACACCTTCTGACATAGACGATTCCCTCAGGTTGTTTGAAGAGCACGTTAAACAAGCTGCTTTTAATGCTACTTCAAATAAAACAAATCAACAAGTGAGATTTAGCTATATTTTTTCTGTAGATATAGAAAGGCTATTGACTGAAAAACGGAGAGCTCGACGTGAATGGCAACGTTACAGATCCCCTCAGTTAAAGCTAAGGCTTAAGGAGTGTACCAAACAGCTCAGAAAAGTTTTACAAACACAAAAAACAGCTTCGCTGCAAAAATTTCTTCAAGAACTCGATGCACCACCACAAACAGACTATTCGCTGTGGCGTGCAGCCAGAGGACTTAAAATGCCAGTGATTTGCAAACCTCCGTTACGAGATTTGAATGGTGACTACGTAAGAACTGCTGATATTGTTGAACTGCCACCAGTCGTCTCTATACCAGAAATACCGCTGAGATTTAGCATGAGGGAGATTGAAAATACTATTACTAGTCTTAACACCAGAAAAACCCCAGGTGTCGACAAATTAAGCAACAAAATGTTTCAAGAATTGCCTTTCATTGCAAAAATAATAATACTATTCATTTTCAATGGTATTTTACGGCCGCAATACTATCCAAAAGAATGAAAGGTTTCGATGATTATTATGATACCAAAGCCCGACAAGGATCATACGAAAGTTGAATCCTATCGGCGTATTAGTTTATTGCCCAATATTTTTAAACTATTCCAAAAGCTTAATATGAGCAAGCTAATGAATATAGTGACTAGTAATGGATGCATTCAAAATCATCAATTTGGTTTTCGCAGACAGCATAACACTATTCAACAAACTCACAGACTTGTGAATGTTGTTAGAGACACTTTTGAAAAAAAGAAATATTGCTCTGCTCTCTTTATAGATGTTTCTCAAGCCTACGATAAAGTATGGCACGAAGGTCTTATCAACAAACTAATAAAAAATCTACCAGCAAATATCGTTAAGCTTTTAAAAAGCTATCTAATGCAACGTAAATTTAATTTCAATGCAACACAGCCTATAAGTCAAATTATAAATACCGCCAAAAGATTTATTTTCATAGTTCTCAACATAAGTAATACACAATTTCACATAAAAAAAATACAAAAAATTATAATAATACTCAAAAATAACAGCTTTCCTACCAAATTAGTAAATTCCTTAATAAATGACGTCAAAATAAAATTAAAAAATAACACTAACCTAAGAACACTTATCGAAGGAAATAATCACACAACTAAATTTTACAGTGTATCATTTTTTGCTGGTTTGACGGATAAAAAAGAAATAAAAACAGCTGTTGAAACAAATAAAATAAATTTGCATACAAATTAAACACATTAATAAACTAACTTTTTACACGAGTAAAAGCGCAAACTGATAAACAACAACTGTTGAGTTGTCAACTGAATAAATGTATTGACCACCAAAGGTTTCCTTTGGAGCTCAGATTTGAATATTGTCTGAATTGAGTTAGCCCAGGTAGAAACACCATGTGCTGTTGTAAATTAAATCTTAGCCTTAGTAGAGACACTAAGACTGGTCAAGCAATCATAAGACTTAATCTTTGTATGCCACACGTTCTTTATTTTTGCACGTCTTTTTATACATTTAATTTCTTATGTCTAACTAAAATTAATAACAAATATACATTTTCAGGAATTATAATAAAGCAATTCTAAAGGTGAATAACTTTATTTATTGTACAATTAAACCTTTCTTAAGGTAAAGCAATTCTAAAGGTGAATAACTTCATTTATGGTAAAACATTTCAAAAAAGGAAATGATGCATTTTGTCATATAAGCATTTTGCATTTTAAATAAATTATTTTGAATCATTTTTTGTGTATTACATTTTTGTGTTGACATTATATTATGTATTAACATTTGCGCGTTGAGCGGATAGCGAAAGAATATGTAAAAATATTAATTTACACGGAATAATGAAATAAATAGTTATTTTTAAACTATAGAGTCACGCTGGGATGGTGCAGGTTCTGGCGGTGTTGGAGCCAGGTTGAGTGGTGTTCTTTTTTTGCTTTTAAGTCGCCGGCCTATTAGGATCACGATTACTAGTACTGACAGAAGTAGTGCGAAAGAGGCGATGTAGGGATGATGAAGAACCGGATACTGTATTTACTTTGGAAGATCTTTAATGTCTGCTAGTTGCTCTTGGAGTTGAGTGAGCTCATTTAATTTGGTGTCCAAATTGATATTTGGTGCGAGGAGCCTCTTAACCTCGGACGGTTTGCCAATAGCCGTAATATTGCCAGTCATGGCATATGAATTATGAAGAGTAGTGACATTAGGTTCATTCCCGTAGATAGTCAGTGTACTTCCCTTGATGATACAGGTTGGTTTCATGGACAGGAGACCAGAATGATGCTACCGAAACTACATTGCAAAGATGTTTTGTTCTTGAATAACGCAATTTCATAGGAATAGCTGCTTGATTCTCGCTGAACACTGATTTGTAACGAAGTGCATAGATATATGTCGCTCTTAACTACAGTACATTTATTGAACTGATATTCAATGTTGGTTGTTATAGCAACCAGAGAACAGTTTGAGTACCTAATTTTATGCTTTTGAATGCAATCACAAAAAATTTGCATATTGTTGTCAATTAACATCATTTCAGTTAAACAACACATGACACGATTGAGAAAAAATGAATATGACGAATAACATGCCTTGCATTGCATGTCTTCTGTTAATAACACCTAAAACTAACAAAAGCAACGAATAACAAACGATACCAATCGTGGTCGCAATGCTTATTGAATAAAACGTAAAATTATTTTCTTTGAATCATTTTACTATATTTTTGGTGTTTCTTTTTTTCACTTTAAGAATAAAAAAATTAAAGAATATATACATAAGGGCAAGGCCACGAAAAATGAATCCACATAGATTTTTTTTCTGTCACAAAGCCCAAATTTTTTTTTACATTTGAAATGTCAAATATGTATAGAGTATGGTTGCACTAAATGCCAGTGCAAAATTTGTGTCTGCTTTGACATTTTACATTCTTTTCATAAGTGGCACGTGGAAGGCGTAGTTGAAAATATAGCAATGTCGGCGAAAAACGTAAATTTTGTTGTGGTTTTTTTTTGTACTTTAGGCAAATGATTACTTTTTTGGATAGAATATAAATCAAACTATTGATTAGCAAGCAAATTTGTGTACAAAGCTTGGCTTTTGGACCAATTAGGGCTTAAAGTAATCAGCCGCAAATAAATGGTGACGTTACTGACAAATTTTTATAAAATGTTTTTTTATGCATTAACTAATTAGAAAAGAGGTTGGATGAGCTGATTTTTTTGGAGTATTTTTGAAGTACTTTCATAATCAATGCTTAAATGAAGCATTATTTGCATATAGCAGGGTATTTTTGCAAAAAAAGATTGCGTGACGTTACTGACGGATTTTTTTTTTACTTTTTTGCTTAATAATTTGGGTTTTAAGTCTAGCAAAGACTCCGATTCCTGGTGCACAAAGAGACAAGTGTTATGTTGAAAAGCTAAAAAAAACAACATCCAGTAGAAATAAGTCGCGTATTCTATTTGTATTTATAATTGTGTATAAATAGAGTATGTAATGACGTTCAACGAGCTACCTAACAAGTAGTGAAAAAGCATTTGCACATGAATACTGACGAGGTTTAGTGGCTTTTACCGAAAAATCACGTTTGTTTCTATGCAGCCAGTGCTACAAAAGGGATGCATAAATATTAAATTTTTCCTTTGTTGCTCGAAATATGTTAACAATGTCCAACTAATATTTCTCTGATTAGAAACATTCACGAACTTTAGCCTGTACAAAATATTAACATATGTTTATTTAAGTGATCCTGGCTTTAGTTCAAAATACTGACACAAAATTTTTATCACCATTTAGGAAGAAATTTCACAAATATTTCGCAAAAAAAAAAAAGGAAAACAGACATTTTTCGTATTAAATAGCCGCTAAAGCTGAAAAGTAGGGAAAAATTACAAATTTTCATTTTAATGATACAAAACTGTTCAAAAACCAATTTCAACCCTCCAGCTATACACATGATTGAAGAGATAATTTAATTAACTAACACTCTATCATACAAAAATCAGCTCTAAAGGGCAAGCCCGATTTACTACAATTTTTTTTATGAGATTAGTGCGAAAAGTGGTTTTGCCTTAATATCTCCCCAGGGTTGCATCTTAAAACTCCTCTACTATGACTTTTTTAGCCGTTTGGGGTCCCTCTATTAACCCTAGATAAAAAAAAACCGAAAATCCTAACGAAATTCGTACGTGACGTTACTGACATTTTGCGTCACGTTACTGACACTGCTTTTATGTCTTTTACGTGATTAAAACATTAAATATTAAGCCCACCTTTTGGATAAAAATAATCTTTCATCCTTCCTTTTTAACATACTGGGCAATAATAAACATGAACTCTTTTCAATTCGCTCATTTTTACACAAACGTTCAGTAACCTCCAAATACACTTCCAAAATCCGGCGACGTTACTGACGGCTTAAAATGATCATAACTTCACAACAAAACGAGATACAGAAAAATTGTCTGCGAATGAAACAACAGTTATGTCGAGAACTTTCATATACCGCTCTCAAGTTGGGAGAAATAATTATATTTTTTAAAGATATATACCAAAATATGTATACGAGCGTGACGTTACTGACGGTGGCCTTGCCCATATACATATTTCATATTTAATTAAAAAATATAAAATTAAGGTTCCAGAAATTTCGTTTTTACAGGATATGATATGAAAAATACTTTTAAGTAGATAAAAAATTAAAAAAAAAAATTTAATGCATATTTAATTTAAAAGAATGAAAAATAAGAGTAAAATATATAATTAAGAAATAACATGAAGCATCTAAGACAAGGCTAAAAACCATTTATCAACTCGACTAACAACAGAACTTAACTCTATTGAGTTATATTGGAAATGACTACAGTTCACGCACTTCTTATATAAATCTTTAGGCTTAAGATTTGTTGTTAGTCGATTTGATAAATGTTTGTTACTCCTTATTTTACAATTTTGAGAAGACCAATTAAGTAATACTAAGTTTGTTCATAAAAAACACCTGTATTTATTTTTGCCAAAATTTGTTCACACTGCATTTTTTTAATATGTACTCCAAAAGGTCAACGAATACTAAACGAATGGTGCGATTGGTTTTATTTTTTTAATGCGTCATATCTTTATTTCGCTGCTTGACATGTAACGGTATTATTAAAATGAGTGGTACAAAGGCAATCATCTAAAACAATGAATGTACATATATATAGCAATAGCATTAGTTATTGTTGTTGAGTGAATGCATGGCAAAAGCAAAGAATGTATGAAGGCACATTCATTCTGTTTTCTGGTAGCAATAGCCGTGTTGTTCATCTTGGTAGGTATAGGAACAATCTTGAAAAGTTCAAAATGTTTCTGATTTACTAACGGCAGTTCGATCATGAAAATAACACTCCCTTGTGCTACTGTGCCCTTGATATTCATGATTTTGTATAATTCTAGTAAGTCTGTGTCTTCAACTGGTAATGCACGACCCATGGGAAGGTGTCCTTTAATTTTAGCAATCTCTGATCTTGACTGCCTTGATGTGAGGATAAGTGGGCTTATATTACCGTGGTTTGTATGCGTGAGAGCAGTGACCAGCTCTGTCTCAATTCTTTGCAAATCGGACATTAGATTTTGGACTTGTCAAAAATTTGAATTCTAATTTCTAACTAAATTTAAATCATGATAAATGATTTTCTTAAGCTCTGAAAAGCGTACCTTAGTATTGTTTTCGCTTTGCTTAAGAATGTTAATTGTCAAATCTATCACTGAAGTTTGGTTTCTTAGTAACAGATAAAGATATTCCTCGTTTTCCTTGACGTTAGCTATAGTTTGAGCCATTTGTTCTGCATAGTCTAAGTCCAGGACTCCAAATAGAGCATGTGCCATCTTCCCCATAATATCAAGAGCCGCTCTCCGTCTTCTCCTTGGAATCAAAAGGTCTGATTCTTGCATAAGGTTGTCCCAAGTATGCTGAAGTTGTAGGTATAGCATTTCACATGGTTCAATAGCTATCAATTGCTTGCAGAGCCTTGAGATTGATGTTATTCCAGCTTCCAGAACCTTATTTCTATCCCAAGTTGTTGTGAGATCGTAGTAAATAATGAACTTCCAGTTAGCTGTCACCAATTTTGCCGACCCTATGCCGTCGAAATATAATCCTTTCGGAATTCGGAAAATTCCGAAATATTGATTGTAGATGATAATATTATCGGTAGCAGAAGGAGTGAAATAAGAATTGTGCTGAAGAATCCCAGTGATGAATATGACAATACCTTCCGTTTTGGCTGGATAGTGTGGCCTTCTGATGAGTGTTGCCTCTTTTGCGCAGTGAAATTGTCATAGCCGGAATACTTCATGTGGAAATCGTTGAACAGTAGTACCAATCTATGTATTGGCCTCTTGAAGGTTCCCTTTGCTGTTTTGACGTCGCAGACCCTAATAAGTCCATCATCCCCCTTGTAAATCTGGCTTATTGTACCCAATGGCCATTGCAGCACTGGAATATTATCTTCTTTGAGGATAAAGCATGCCTTGAATAACGTTCGGTGAAGGTGACATCGTGCATCTAGCAGTATACTTGGAGATTGGGATTTTACATTCACGGCTGATGGCAAGGGTTCACCAACTAGAAAGTGACCTGGCGTAAGCGCTTGAAGATCATCGTAATTTGATGACAGAGGAATCAATGGTCGCGAATTTAAGATTGCTTCTATTTTAACCACTATTGTTTCCAATGTTTCCAATGCTTTAGACACGCTTCTCAGTAAGAGATGTTTGGTGGATTTGACTGCAGCTTCCCAAAGCCCAACGAAGTGGGGGCTCTTAGTGGAATGAATTTCATTGATTGATTGCTGCATATTCGTGTAATTTTCTCTTGCGCTGATATATTGATATGTTCTAATATATTGATTGTTCTAATTCGGTAATTTTGTTGTTTGCTCCCTCGAAGTTAGTAGCATTGTCGCTGTATAATATCTGACAATGGCCTCTGCTGCTGATGAAACGTCGCAGTGCTCCTATGAAGGCGTCTGTAGACAGATTAGACACGACCTCCATGTGAATGGCCTTAGTTGGGAAATAACAAAACACTGCGATATAAGATTTGTCTGGTCTTTTGCCTCTGATTTTGTGATGAATCCAAATCGGCCCAAAGTAATCCACTCCTGTAGTTATGTATGGGTGCGCTGGTGTCACTCTCTCAGCTGTGAGATTCCCCATTAATTGTTTAAAAAGCACTGTCCTAGCCTTGGTGCAACGTATGCATTTATGGACAGTACTACGCGCTAGTGATTTTCCGTTCATAATCCAGAATTGTGACCTGGATGCTGCCAACAGTGCCTGTGGACTGCAATGACGATTTTCTTCGTGTAGCATGTGACTCAATAACTTTATCATGAGGTGATTGTGTGATAAAATCGCTGGATGCTTTGCTTTGAACGGTAACGTTGATTGCTCCAGGCGACCACCCAAATCCTTTTTGGATTTCAATAAAAAAAACAACTATTTCTGAGCTTGAGCTCTGTGTTCTTTATTATGCTTTAAATGTATTACTACTACGCTTAAAATTAAATTACAGCTTTTATTTAAAATTGATTTCTTAAAACTAAAAGTGCTAATTCTAAAAAATGGATTTTGTTATTAACAAATAGTTCAGTGCGCCAAATAAATATTTTATAAAAGTGTCGACTGCACAATTTTAGTTGGGCATCGACCTTTTGTTACTTTTGCTTATTTATGAAAATGTTTGAATAAATGTGTCGATTGCACAATTTGAATTGGGCCATCGACCTTTTATTATTTTTGCCAATTTATATTTAGTTTGGCTGTCTCTGACGCAACTCCTTCCCCCTTTGTATCAAAACTCTCCTGAGTTTTGTTTTTTTAGTTTTCTTTGTATTTTTACTGTATAGACACCGACCATTGTTAATAATAAGATTAATAAGGTTATTATTATAAATATGGTTATAATTGATTTATTGCTATGTATTTTATGATATTTTAACTCTTCAATTTCTTTTACATTTTTAATTTCACTTAAAACTATTTCATCAAATGTAGGCTCTATGGTGTCAAACTGAATTTGATTCTTTGATGGAATAACAAAATTTTCTCTGTATGTTTTTTCAGAATTTGTAAATATTTCATTATCAATAGATATTTTGCAATCATGAAATGCAAATAAATCACAACTACTAGTAACAATACTTCCGTTTGAATTCTTTAAAAATATTAAGCCTGGTTCAATTTCAGTTTTTTCTTATTTATATTCTCTTATTTTCTTACAATCATTCTTATAGATACATAAATTGGATTTTTTCATTTCTCTTAAATTAGGGTTTTGATTATATTCAAAAACTTCTCCGTTATAGTTAACAATTTCCTGTGGCTTAAAGTTTAACTGTGTGAAATTTGTGTCTGTGATGGGTGTAATGAGGGATCTTTTAACCACAACTGTCTGTGTCTTTTGGGAATTTTATGACGAATATTATGTGGTCTTCTTTGTACCTTGCAGCTCCT
This sequence comes from Lypha dubia, assembly GCA_947311025.1. Classification (NCBI taxonomy): domain Eukaryota; kingdom Metazoa; phylum Arthropoda; class Insecta; order Diptera; family Tachinidae; genus Lypha; species Lypha dubia. The sequence continues at coordinate 57,254,530 of OX371261.1, read as the reverse complement.
AATTGCATGTACTGAAGTTCGTAAAAGTCGATTTTGAAATCTTTAATTTCTTTGTCCGTTAGAATATTACTGGTCGTCACATTCAGTTTGACAGAAGCTATATTGTTTTGGATGTGTTCTAAATTGTCCGATAAAATTTTTAATTTGAAAAAAGTGTCTATGTAGTTTATCTGATCCAGTAATTTATCGTCATTTTTGCTTATCGCATTTAAATGCTCTGACATGTGTGATGGCCAACATAAGTATTTTTCTTTAGTCGCCAGACATGTAATAGTAATGTTTATATTTAATATTTAAAGTTAACGTGTTTCGAAATTATTGCAAGTCTGTACAGCCGGTGAGTAATTGAATGACCAATTACTTCAATTTAAACCCATGACGTGTAATAAAAAGTGGAGAGTACGCTCATATTAATTTTTTTTCTACCGCGTGATTTTATACTTGCTGACTTAATAAATGCATGTGCCGCACAAAAAACTGTTAACAGTTAAATATCACAGAGCAATCAGCACACATACATAAAATCATTTGAGTTTTTATTTGCTTGCTCGTACAGAAAAGTTTCAAACATCATAAAAGTATTATTTTGAAGTGCTCGCTTTTTAAAATAAATTCAATTAGAAGATTTAATAAAATATTGAGGACTAACCTCGTTGCTCACTATCCCAGAGTGTTGCGTGGAGTCCCCTTAGACTCCATGCCGTATCATTAAAGGACACACTACCACACTTGGCCATCTAAAATTCTCCGGGTGAAAAGTTCTTACAGAAAGTCAAGTAAGTGTTGAAACAAAAGCCTTATGACGAACCCACAATAAGCTCCTAATTGCACATGGCAGAAAATTTTAGTGCACGTTGTCTTATATCACAAAGAATCTGGCACCTGCCAACCCCCGAGTGGCCTAAACACATTTGTCTCGTAAGCCCTAAAAGAGTTGCGAGTAGGATAAGGAGCTGTTAAATTTGTTGCCACAAATCCTATATCCGGATGATGATTTAAAGCCTGTCAGAGAAGTGAAACTAGATTCTTTTGCCATTAACGTTCAACAAAATTAATTTTGTTCTAAACATGAACCCATCTATCCTCTCAGGCCACTAGTACCAGGTGCTATGTTAATTTTAATACTAATAATCTACCTACCTAAATACCATTATTACCCAGCTAAAGCGTTGAATTAACTAATTGAACCAGCATAAAATAATCTAACCTTTAACAGAAAAATATTTATCTACAACCAGACATGTAACACATAACCTGAGTTATATCCTTAGATTATACCTAAAATACCTACATTAAATAACAACCTTAATTACTAAATATAAAATAATAGATTATTAATAAAAATATTTGTAGCTTAAATTCCTAACTAACCTATATGCAAAAATAATTCTGATCTGAACACCCTAAATCTTAATAACTAAACAAAATATCATCGCGAAGTATCCACCAAATAAATCAACAGGCCTGCTGACCATGGAGGAGAAATATACGTAAGTCTACATAATATATTTACTTTACTTTGTTGTTTTTGTTGCTAGCACTAATTATGTATCAATAAAGCAGAGAAAAATCTTAAGCTAATAACAAATTAAAAGTCTACACGGAAAGTCTCCCTTTATTGTTTCATATTCATGCTCTCTTAATACTTGTATTATTTTTGCATTATTATCATTAAGGATTATATAATATATATATCTATATATATAAAAGAAAGTCGTGTTAGTTACTTCACTTATAACTCAAGAACGGCTGAACCGATTTAGCTGAAAATTGGCAGGGAGGTAGTTTAGAGCCAGGAATAGGCTATAGGATACTTATGGGCGGGATTGGACAAAGGGGCGTGGTACCTCTCATACAAACCACAAATTAAAAATCTATTATTTCTGCTCCTGATAACGGTATTTGAACAAAATTTGGTATGTCGGTTTGGTGTAAATTTCTTAAGTGCTGCTGCAAATATGGGCGGGATTGGACAAAGGGGCGTGGTACCTCTCATACAAACCACAAATTAAAAATCTATTATTTCTGCTCCTGATAACGGTATTTGAAAAAAATTTGGTAAGTCGGTTTGGTATGCATTTTTTTAGTACTGCTGCAAATATGGGAGGGATTTGACAAAGGGGCGTGGTACCTCTCATACAAACCACAAATTAAAAATCTATTATTTCTACTCCTGATAACGGTATTTGAACAAAATTTGGTATGTCGGTTTGGAAAAAATTTCTTAAGTGCTGCTGCAAATATGGGCGGGATTGGACAAAGGGGCGTGGTACCTCTCATACAAACCACAAATTAAAAATCTATTATTTCTGCTCCTGATAACGGTATTTAAACAAAATTTGGTACGTCGGTTTGGTGTAAATTTCTTAAGTGCTGCTGCAAATATGGGCGGTATTGGACAAAGGGGCGTGGTACCTTTCATACAAACTACAAATTAAAAATCTATTATTTCTGCTCCTGATAACGGTATTTGAACAAAATTTAGTATGTCGGTTTGGTGTAAATTTCTTAAGTGCTGCTGCAAATATGAGCGGGATTGGACAAAGGGGCGTGGTACCTCTCATACAAACCACAAATTAAAAAGCTATTATTTCTGCTCCTGATAACGGTATTTAAACAAAATTTGGTATGTCGGTTTGGTGTAAATTTCTTAAGTGCTGCTGCAAATATGGGTGGGATTGGACAAAGGGGCGTGGTTCCTCTCATACAAACCACAAATTAAAAATCTATTATTTCTGCTCCTGATAACGGTATTTAAACAAAATTTGGTATGTCGGTTTGGTGTAAATTTCTTAAGTGCTGCTGCAAATATGGGCGGGATTGTACAAAGGGGCGTGGTACCTCTCATACAAACCACAAATTAAAAATCTATTATTTCTGCTCCTGATAACGGTATTTGAACAAAATTTGGTACGTCGGTTTGGTGTGCATTTTTTAAGTGCTGCTGCAAATATGGGTGGGATTGGACAAAGGGGCGTGGTACCTCTCATACAAACCACAAATTAAAAATCTATTATTTCTGCTCCTGATAACGGTATTTGAACAAAATTTGGTATGTCGGTTTGGTGTAAATTTCTAAAGTGCTGCTGCAAATATGGGCGGGATTGGACAAAGGGGCGTGGTACCTCTCATACAAACCACAAATAAAAAATCTATTATTTCTGCTCCTGATAACGGTATTTAAACAAACTTTGGTATGTCGGTTTGGTGTAAATTTCTTAAGTGCTGCTGCAAATATGGGTAGGATTGGACAAAGGGGCGTGGTACCTCTCATAAAAACCACAAATTAAAAATCTATTATTTCTGCTCCTGATAACGGTATTTGCACAAAATTTGGTAAGTCGGTTTGGTATGCATTTTTTTAGTGCTGCTGCAAATATGGGAGGGATTTGACAAAGGGGCGTGGTACCTCTCATACAAACCACAAATTAAAAATCTATTATTTCTGCTCCTGATAACGGTATTTGACCAAAATTTTGTATGTCGGTTTGGTGTAAATTTCTTAAGTGCTGCTGCAAATATGGGCGGGATTGGACAAAGGGGCGTGGTACCTCTCATATAAACCACAAATTAAAAATCTATTATTTCTCTCCTGATAACGGTATTTAAACAAAATTTGGTATGTCGCTTTGGTGTAAATTTCTTAAGTGCTGCTGCAAATATGGGCGGGATTGGACAAAGGGGCGTGGTACCTCTCATACAAACCACAAATTAAAAATCTATTATTTCTGCTCCTGATAACGGTATTTGAACAAAATTTGGTACGTCGGTTTGGTGTGCATTTTTTAAGTGCTGCTGCAAATATGAACGGGATTGGACAAAGGGGTGTGGTACCTCTCATACAAACCACAAATTAAAAATCTATTATTTCTACTCCTGATAACGGTATTTGAACAAAATTTGGTACGTCGGTTTGGTGTGCATTTTTTAAGTGCTGCTGCAAATATGGGTGGGATATGACAAAGGGGCGTGGTACCTCTCATACAAACCACAAATTAAAAATCTATTATTTCTGCTCCTGATAACGGTATTTGAACAAAATTTGGTATGTCGGTTTGGTGTAAATTTCTTAAGTGCTGCTGCAAATATGGGCGGGATTGGACAAAGGGGCGTGGTACCTCTCATACAAACCACAAATAAAAAATCTATTATTTCTGCTCCTGATAACGGTATTTAAACAAAATTTGGTATGTCGGTTTGGTGTAAATTTCTTAAGTGCTGCTGCAAATATGGGTAGGATTGGACAAAGGGGCGTGGTACCTCTCATAAAAACCACAAATTAAAAATCTATTATTTCTGCTCCTGATAACGGTATTTGCACAAAATTTGGTAAGTCGGTTTGGTATGCATTTTTTTAGTGCTGCTGCAAATATGGGAGGGATTTGACAAAGGGGCGTGGTACCTCTCATACAAACCACAAATTAAAAATCTATTATTTCTGCTCCTGATAACGGTATTTGACCAAAATTTTGTATGTCGGTTTGGTGTAAATTTCTTAAGTGCTGCTGCAAATATGGGCGGGATTGGACAAAGGGGCGTGGTACCTCTCATATAAACCACAAATTAAAAATCTATTATTTCTCTCCTGATAACGGTATTTAAACAAAATTTGGTATGTCGCTTTGGTGTAAATTTCTTAAGTGCTGCTGCAAATATGGGCGGGATTGGACAAAGGGGCGTGGTACCTCTCATACAAACCACAAATTAAAAATCTATTATTTCTGCTCCTGATAACGGTATTTGAACAAAATTTGGTACGTCGGTTTGGTGTGCATTTTTTAAGTGCTGCTGCAAATATGAACGGGATTGGACAAAGGGGTGTGGTACCTCTCATACAAACCACAAATTAAAAATCTATTATTTCTACTCCTGATAACGGTATTTGAACAAAATTTGGTACGTCGGTTTGGTGTGCATTTTTTAAGTGCTGCTGCAAATATGGGTGGGATATGACAAAGGGGCGTGGTACCTCTCATACAAACCACAAATTAAAAATCTATTATTTCTGCTCCTGATAACGGTATTTAAACAAAATTTGGTATGTCGGTTTGGTGTAAATTTCTTAAGTGCTGCTGCAAATATGGGCGGGATTGGACAAAGGGGCGTGGTACCTCTCATACAAACCACAAATTAAAAATCTATTATTTCTGCTCCTGATAACGGTATTTAAACAAAATTTGGTATGTCGGTTTGGTGTAAATTTCTTAAGTGCTGCTGCAAAGTGCAAGTGCTGCATACAAACCACAAATTAAAAATCTATTATTTCTGCTCCTGATAACGGTATTTGAACAAAATTTGGTACGTCGGTTTGGTGTGCATTTTTTAAGTGCTGCTGCAAATATGGGATTGGACAAAGGGGCGTGGTACCTCTCATACAAACCACAAATTAAAAATCTATTATTTCTGCTCCTGATAACGGTATTTGAACAAAATTTGGTGTGTCGGTTTGGTGTAAATTTCTTAAGTGCTGCTGCAAATATGGGCGGGATTGGGCAAAGGGGCGTGGTACCTCTCATACAAACCACTAATAAAAAATCTATTATTTCTGCTCCTGATAACGGTATGTAAACAAAATTTGGTATGTCGGTTTGGTGTAAATTTCTTAAGTGCTGCTGCAAATATGGGCGGGATTGGACAAAGGGGCGTGGTACCTCTCATACAAACCACAAATTAAAAATCTATTATTTCTGCTCCTGATAACGGTATTTGAACAAAATTTGGTACGTCGGTTTGGTGTGCATTTTTTAAGTGCTGCTGCAAATATGGGTGGGATTGGACAAAGGGGCGTGGTACCTCTCATACAAACCACAAATTAAAAATCTATTATTTCTGCTCCTGATAACGGTATTTGCACAAAATTTGGTAAGTCGGTTTGGTATGCATTTTTTTAGTGCTGCTGCAAATATGGGAGGGATTTGACAAAGTGGCGTGGTACCTCTCATACAAACCACAAATTAAAAATCTATTGTTTCTGCTCCTGATAACGGTATTTGACCAAAAATTTGTATGTCGGTTTGGTGTAAATTTCTTAAGTGCTGCTGCAAATATGGGCGGGATTGTACAAAGGGGCGTGGTACCTCTCATACAAACCACAAATTAAAAATCTATTGTTTCTGCTCCTGATAACGGTATTTGACCAAAATTGGTACGTCGCTTTGGTGTGCATTTTTTAAGTGCTGCTGCAAATATGGGTGGGATTGGACAAAGGGGCGTGGTACCTCTCATACAAACCATAAATTAAAAATCTATTATTTCTGCTCCTGATAACGGTATTTGCACAAAATTTGGTAAGTCGGTTTGGTATGCATTTTTTTAGTGCTGCTGCAAATATGGGAGGGATTTGACAAAGGGGCGTGGTACCTCTCATACAAACCACAAATTAAAAATCTATTGTTTCTGCTCCTGATAACGGTATTTGACCAAAATTTTGTATGTCGGTTTGGTGTAAATTTCTTAAGTGCTGCTGCAAAGTGCAAGTGCTGCATACAAACCACAAATTAAAAATCTATTATTTCTGCTCCTGATAACGGTATTTGAACAAAATTTGGTACGTCGGTTTGGTGTGCATTTTCTAAGTGCTGCTGCAAATATGGGATTGGACAAAGGGGCGTGGTACCTCTCATACAAACCACAAATTAAAAATTTATTATTTCTGCTCCTGATAACGGTATTTGAACAAAATTTGGTATGTCGGTTTGGTGTAAATTTCTTAAGTGCTGCTGCAAATATGGGCGGGATTGGACAAAGGGGCGTGGTACCTCTCATACAAACCACAAATTAAAAATCTATTATTTCTGCTCCTGATAACGGTATTTGAACAAAATTTGGTACGTCGGTTTGGTGTGCATTTTTTAAGTGCTGCTGCAAATATGGGTGGGATTGGACAAAGGGGCGTGGTACCTCTCATACAAACCACAAATTAAAAATCTATTATTTCTGCTCCTGATAACGGTATTTGAACAAAATTTGGTACGTCGGTTTGGTGTAAATTTCTTAAGTGCTGCTGCAAATATGGGTAGGATTGGGCAAAGGGGCGTGGTACCTCTCATACAAACCACAAATTAAGAATCTATTATTTCTGCTCCTGATAACGGTATTTAAACAAAATTTGGTATGTCGGTTTGGTGTAAATTTCTTAAGTGCTGCTGCAAATATGGGCGGGATTGGACAAAGGGGCGTGGTACCTCTCATACAAACCACAAATTAAAAATCTATTATTTCTCTCCTGATAACGGTATTTAAACAAAATTTGGTATGTCGGTTTGGTGTAAATTTCTTAAGTGCTGCTGCAAATATGGGCGGGATTGGACAAAGGGGCGTGGTACCTCTCATACAAACCACAAATTAAAAATCTTTTATTTCTGCTCCTGATAACGGTATTTGAACAAAATTTGGTATGTCGGTTTGGTGTAAATTTCTTAAGTGCTGCTGCAAATATGGGCGGGATTGGACAAAGGGGCGTGGTACCTCTCATACAAACCACAAATTAAAAATCTATTATTTCTGCTCCTGATAACGGTATTTAAACAAAATTTGGTATGTCGGTTTGGTGTGCATTTTTTAAGTGCTGCTGCAAATATGGGTGGGATTGGACAAAGGGGCGTGGTACCTCTCATACAAACCACAAATTGAAAATCTATTACTTCTGCTCCTGATAACGGTATTTGAACAAAATTTGGTACGTCGGTTTGGTGTGCATTTTTTAAGTGCTGCTGCAAATATGGGATTGGACAAAGGGGCGTGGTACCTCTCATACAAACCACAAATTAAAAATCTATTATTTCTGCTCCTGATAACGGTATTTAAACAAAATTTGGTATGTCGGTTTAGTGTAAATTTCTTAAGTGCTGCTGCAAATATGGGTAGGATTGGACAAAGGGGCGTGGTACCTCTCATACAAACCACAAATTAAAAATCTATTATTTCTGCTCCTGATAACGGTATTTGCACAAAATTTGGTAAGTCGGTTTGGTATGCATTTTTTTAGTGCTGCTGCAAATATGGGAGGGATTTGACAAAGGGGCGTGGTACCTCTCATACAAACCACAAATTAAAAATCTATTATTTCTGCTCCTGATAACGGTATTTGACCAAAATTTTGTATGTCGGTTTGGTGTAAATTTCTTAAGTGCTGCTGCAAATATGGGCGGGATTGGACAAAGGGGCGTGGTACCTCTCATACAAACCACAAATAAAAAATCTATTATTTCTGCTCCTGATAACGGTATGTAAACAAAATTTGGTATGTCGGTTTGGTGTAAATTTCTTAAGTGCTGCTGCAAATATGGGCGGGATTGGACAAAGGGGCGTGGTACCTCTCATACAAACCACAAATTAAAAATCTATTATTTCTGCTCCTGATAACGGTATTTGAACAAAATTTGGTACGTCGGTTTGGTGTGCATTTTTTAAGTGCTGCTGCAAATATGGGATTGGACAAAGGGGCGTGGTACCTCTCATACAAACCACAAATTAAAAATCTATTATTTCTGCTCCTGATAACGGTATTTAAACAAAATTTGGTATGTCGGTTTGGTGTAAATTTCTTAAGTGCTGCTGCAAATATGGGTAGGATTGGACAAAGGGGCGTGGTACCTCTAATACAAACCACAAATTAAAAATCTATTATTTCTGCTCCTGATAACGGTATTTGAACAAAATTTGGTACGTCGGTTTGGTGTGCATTTTTTTAATGCTGCTGCTGCTAATATGGGTGGGATTGGACAAAGGGGCGTGGTACCTCTCATACAAACCACAAATTAAAAATCTATTATTTCTGCTCCTGATAACGGTATTTAAACAAAATTTGGTATGTCCGTTTGGTGTAAATTTCTTAAGTGCTGCTGCAAATATGGGCGGGATTGGACAAAGGGGCGTGGTACCTCTCATACAAACCACAAATTAAAAATCTATTATTTCTGCTCCTGATAACGGTATTTAAACAAAATTTGGTATGTCGGTTTGGTGTAAATTTCTTAAGTGCTGCTGCAAAGTGCAAGTGCTGCATACAAACCACAAATTAAAAATCTATTATTTCTGCTCCTGATAACGGTATTTGAACAAAATTTGGTACGTCGGTTTGGTGTGCATTTTCTAAGTGCTGCTGCAAATATGGGATTGGACAAAGGGGCGTGGTACCTCTCATACAAACCACAAATTAAAAATCTATTATTTCTGCTCCTGATAACGGTATTTGAACAAAATTTGGTATGTCGGTTTGGTGTAAATTTCTTAAGTGCTGCTGCAAATATGGGCGGGATTGGACAAAGGGGCGTGGTACCTCTCATACAAACCACAAATAAAAAATCTATTATTTCTGCTCCTGATAACGGTATGTAAACAAAATTTGGTATGTCGGTTTGGTGTAAATTTCTTAAGTGTTGCTGCAAATATGGGCGGGATTGGACAAAGGGGCGTGGTACCTCTCATACAAACCACAAATTAAAAATCTATTATTTCTGCTCCTGATAACGGTATTTGAACAAAATTTGGTACGTCGGTTTGGTGTGCATTTTTTAAGTGCTGCTGCAAATATGGGTGGGATTGGACAAAGGGGCGTGGTACCTCTCATACAAACCACAAATTAAAAATCTATTATTTCTGCTCCTGATAACGGTATTTGAACAAAATTTGGTACGTCGGTTTGGTGTGCATTTTTTAAGTGCTGCTGCAAATATGGGATTGGACAAAGGGGCGTGGTACCTCTCATACAAACCACAAATTAAAAATCTATTATTTCTGCTCCTGATAACGGTATTTAAACAAAATTTGGTATGTCGGTTTGGTGTAAATTTCTTAAGTGCTGCTGCAAATATGGGTAGGATTGGACAAAGGGGCGTGGTACCTCTCATACAAACCACAAATTAAAAATCTATTATTTCTGCTCCTGATAACGGTATTTGCACAAAATTTGGTAAGTCGGTTTGGTATGCATTTTTTTAGTGCTGCTGCAAATATGGGAGGGATTTGACAAAGGGGCGTGGTACCTCTCATACAAACCACAAATTAAAAATCTATTATTTCTGCTCCTGATAACGGTATTTGACCAAAATTTTGTATGTCGGTTTGGTGTAAATTTCTTAAGTGCTGCTGCAAATATGGGCGGGATTGGACAAAGGGGCGTGGTACCTCTCATACAAACCACAAATTAAAAATCTATTATTTCTCTCCTGATAACGGTATTTAAACAAAATTTGGTATGTCGGTTTGGTGTAAATTTCTTAAGTGCTGCTGCAAATATGGGCGGGATTGGACAAAGGGGCGTGGTACCTCTCATACAAACCACAAATTAAAAATCTATTATTTCTGCTCCTGATTACGGTATTTGAACAAAATTTGGTACGTCGGTTTGGTGTGCATTTTTTAAGTGCTGCTGCAAATATGAACGGGATTGGACAAAGGGGTGTGGTACCTCTCATACAAACCACAAATTAAAAATCTATTATTTCTACTCCTGATAACGGTATTTGAACAAAATTTGGTACGTCGGTTTGGTGTGCATTTTTTAAGTGCTGCTGCAAATATGGGTGGGATTGGACAAAGTGGCGTGGTACCTCTCATACAAACCACAAATTAAAATCTATTATTTCTGCTCCTGATAACGGTATTTGCACAAAATTTGGTAAGTCGGTTTGGTATGCATTTTTTTAGTGCTGCTGCAAATATGGGAGGGATTTGACAAAGGGGCGTGGTACCTCTCATACAAACCACAAATTAAAAATCTATTATTTCTGCTCCTGATAACGGTATTTGAACAAAATTTGGTACGTCGGTTTGGTGTGCATTTTTTAAGTGCTGCTGCAAATATGGGATTGGACAAAGGGGCGTGGTACCTCTCATTCAAACCACAAATTAAAAATCTATTATTTCTGCTCCTGATAACGGTATTTAAACAAAATTTGGTATGTCGGTTTGGTGTAAATTTCTTAAGTGCTGCTGCAAATATGGGTAGGATTGGACAAAGGGGCGTGGTACCTCTAATACAAACCACAAATTAAAAATCTATTATTTCTGCTCCTGATAACGGTATTTGAACAAAATTTGGTACGTCGGTTTGGTGTGCATTTTTTAAGTGCTGCTGCAAATATGGGTGGGATTGGACAAAGGGGCGTGGTACCTCTCATACAAACCACAAATTAAAAATCTATTATTTCTGCTCCTGATAACGGTATTTAAACAAAATTTGGTATGTCGGTTTGGTGTAAATTTCTTAAGTGCTGCTGCAAAGTGCAAGTGCTGCATACAAACCACAAATTAAAAATCTATTATTTCTGCTCCTGATAACGGTATTTGAACAAAATTTGGTACGTCGGTTTGGTGTGCATTTTCTAAGTGCTGCTGCAAATATGGGATTGGACAAAGGGGCGTGGTACCTCTCATACAAACCACAAATTAAAAATCTATTATTTCTGCTCCTGATAACGGTATTTGAACAAAATTTGGTATGTCGGTTTGGTGTAAATTTCTTAAGTGCTGCTGCAAATATGGGCGGGATTGGACAAAGGGGCGTGGTACCTCTCATACAAACCACAAATAAAAAATCTATTATTTCTGCTCCTGATAACGGTATGTAAACAAAATTTGGTATGTCGGTTTGGTGTAAATTTCTTAAGTGCTGCTGCAAATATGGGCGGGATTGGACAAAGGGGCGTGGTACCTCTCATACAAACCACAAATTAAAAATCTATTATTTCTGCTCCTGATAACGGTATTTGAACAAAATTTGGTACGTCGGTTTGGTGTGCATTTTTTAAGTGCTGCTGCAAATATGGGTGGGATTGGACAAAGGGGCGTGGTACCTCTCATACAAACCACAAATTAAAAATCTATTATTTCTGCTCCTGATAACGGTATTTGAACAAAATTTGGTACGTCGGTTTGGTGTGCATTTTTTAAGTGCTGCTGCAAATATGGGATTGGACAAAGGGGCGTGGTACCTCTCATACAAACCACAAATTAAAAATCTATTATTTTTGCTCCTGATAACGGTATTTAAACAAAATTTGGTATGTCGGTTTGGTGTAAATTTCTTAAGTGCTGCTGCAAATATGGGTAGGATTGGACAAAGGGGCGTGGTACCTCTCATACAAACCACAAATTAAAAATCTATTATTTCTGCTCCTGATAACGGTATTTGCACAAAATTTGGTAAGTCGGTTTGGTATGCATTTTTTTAGTGCTGCTGCAAATATGGGAGGGATTTGACAAAGGGGCGTGGTACCTCTCATACAAACCACAAATTAAAAATCTATTATTTCTGCTCCTGATAACGGTATTTGACCAAAATTTTGTATGTCGGTTTGGTGTAAATTTCTTAAGTGCTGCTGCAAATATGGGCGGGATTGGACAAAGGGGCGTGGTACCTCTCATACAAACCACAAATTAAAAATCTATTATTTCTCTCCTGATAACGGTATTTAAACAAAATTTGGTATGTCGGTTTGGTGTAAATTTCTTAAGTGCTGCTGCAAATATGGGCGGGATTGGACAAAGGGGCGTGGTACCTCTCATACAAACCACAAATTAAAAATCTAGTATTTCTGCTCCTGATTACGGTATTTGAACAAAATTTGGTACGTCGGTTTGGTGTGCATTTTTTAAGTGCTGCTGCAAATATGAACGGGATTGGACAAAGGGGTGTGGTACCTCTCATACAAACCACAAATTAAAAATCTATTATTTCTACTCCTGATAACGGTATTTGAACAAAATTTGGTACGTCGGTTTGGTGTGCATTTTTTAAGTGCTGCTGCAAATATGGGTGGGATTGGACAAAGTGGCGTGGTACCTCTCATACAAACCACAAATTAAAAATCTATTATTTCTGCTCCTGATAACGGTATTTAAACAAAATTTGGTATGTCGTTTTGGTGTAAATTTCTTAAGTGCTGCTGCAAATATGGGCGGGATTGGACAAAGGGGCGTGGTACCTCTCATACAAACCACAAATTAAAAATCTATTATTTCTGCTCCTGATAACGGTATTTAAACAAAATTTGGTATGTCGGTTTGGTGTAAATTTCTTAAGTGCTGCTGCAAATATGGGCGGGATTGGACAAAGGGGCGTGGTACCTCTCATACAAACCACAAATTAAAAATCTATTATTTCTCTCCTGATAACGGTATTTAAACAAAATTTGGTATGTCGGTTTGGTGTAAATTTCTTAAGTGCTGCTGCAAATATGGGCGGGATTGGACAAAAGGGCGTGGTACCTCTCATACAAACCACAAATAAAAAATCTATTATTTCTGCTCCTGATAACGGTATGTATACAAAATTTTTTATGTCGGTTTGGTGTAAATTTCTTAAGTGCTGCTGCAAATATGGGCGGGATTGGACAAAGGGGCGTGGTACCTCTCATACAAACCACAAATTAAAAATCTATTATTTCTGCTCCTGATAACGGTATTTGAACAAAATTTGGTACGTCGGTTTGGTGTGCATTTTTTAAGTGCTGCTGCAAATATGGGTGGGATTGGACAAAAGGGCGTGGTACCTCTCATACAAACCACAAATTGAAAATCTATTATTTCTGCTCCTGATAACGGTATTTGAACAAAATTTGGTACGTCGGTTTGGTGTGCATTTTTTAAGTGCTGCTGCAAATATGGGATTGGACAAAGGGGCGTGGTACCTCTCATACAAACCACAAATTAAAAATCTATTATTTCTGCTCCTGATAACGGTATTTGCACAAAATTTGGTAAGTCGGTTTGGTAAGCATTTTTTTAGTGCTGCTGCAAATATGGGAGGGATTTGACAAAGGGGCGTGGTACCTCTCATACAAACCACAAATTAAAAATCTATTATTTCTGCTCCTGATAACGGTATTTGAACAAAATTTGGTACGTCGGTTTGGTGTACATTTTTTAAGTGCTGCTGCAAATATGAACGGGATTGGACAAAGGGGTGTGGTACCTCTCATACAAACCACAAATTAAAAATCTATTATTTCTACTCCTGATAACGGTATTTGAACAAAATTTGGTACGTCGGTTTGGTGTGCATTTTTTAAGTGCTGCTGCAAATATGGGTGGGATTGGACAAAGTGGCGTGGTACCTCTCATACAAACCACAAATTAAAAATCTATTATTTCTGCTCCTGATAACGGTATTTAAACAAAATTTGGTATGTCGGTTTGGTGTAAATTTCTTAAGTGCTGCTGCAAATATGGGCGGGATTGGACAAAGGGGCGTGGTACCTCTCATACAAACCACAAATTAAAAATCTATTATTTCTGCTCCTGATAACGGTATTTAAACAAAATTTGGTATGTCGGTTTGGTGTAAATTTCTTAAGTGCTGCTGCAAAGTGCAAGTGCTGCATACAAACCACAAATTAAAAATCTATTATTTCTGCTGCTGATAACGGTATTTGAACAAAATTTGATACGTCGGTTTGGTGTGCATTTTTTAAGTGCTGCTGCAAATATGGGATTGGACAAAGGGGCGTGGTACCTCTCATACAAACCACAAATTAAAAATCTTTTATTTCTGCTCCTGATAACGGTATTTGAACAAAATTTGGTATGTCGGTTTGGTGTAAATTTCTTAAGTGCTGCTGCAAATATGGGCGGGATTGGACAAAGGGGCGTGGTACCTCTCATACAAACCACAAATAAAAAATCTATTATTTCTGCTCCTGATAACGGTATGTAAACAAAATTTGGTACGTCGGTTTGGTGTGCATTTTTTAAGTGCTGCTGCAAATATGGGATTAGACAAAGGGGCGTGGTACCTCTCATACAAACCACAAATTAAAAATCTATTATTTCTGCTCCTGATAACGGTATTTGAACAAAATTTGGTATGTCGGTTTGGTGTGCATTTTTTAAGTGCTGCTGCAAATATGGGATTGGACAAAGGGGCGTGGTACCTCTCATACAAACCACAAATTAAAAATCTATTATTTCTGCTCCTGATAACGGTATTTGAACAAAATTTGATACGTCGGTTTGGTGTGCATTTTTTAAGTGCTGCTGCAAATATGGGATTGGACAAAGGGGCGTGGTACCTCTCATACAAACCACAAATTAAAAATCTATTATTTCTGCTCCTGATAACGGTATTTGAACAAAATTCGGTACGTCGGTTTGGTGTGCATTTTTTAAGTGCTGCTGCAAAGTGCAAGTGCTGCATACAAACCACAAATTAAAAATCTATTATTTCTGCTCCTGATAACGGTATTTGAACAAAATTTGGTACGTCGGTTTGGTGTGCATTTTTTAAGTGCTGCTGCAAATATGGGATTAGACAAAGGGGCGTGGTACCTCTCATACAAACCACAAATTAAAAATCTATTATTTCTGCTCCTGATAACGGTATTTGAACAAAATTTGGTATGTCGGTTTGGTGTAAATTTCTTAAGTGCTGCTGGAAATATGGGCGGGATTGGACAAAGGGGCGTGGTACCTCTCATACAAACCACAAATAAAAAATCTATTATTTCTGCTCCTGATAACGGTATTTAAACAAAATTTGGTGTGTCGGTTTGGTGTAAATTTCTTAGGTGCGGCTGCAAATATGGGCGGGATTGGACAAAGGGGCGTGGTACCTCTCATACAAAACACAAATTAAAAATCTATTATTTTTGCTCCTGATGACGGTATTTGAACAAAATGTGGTACGTCGGTTTGGTGTGCATTTTTTAAGTGCTGCTGCAAATATGAACGGGAGTGGACAAAGGGGTGTGGTACCTCTCATACAAACCACAAATTAAAAATCTATTATTTCTGCTCCTGATAACGGTATTTGAACAAAATTTGGTACGTCGGTTTGGTGTGCATTTTTTAGTGCTGCTGCAAATATGGGCGGGATTGGACAAAGAGGCGGTGCACCACCCATATAACCCAAAAATTTAAATCGCCATATTTTGGGCATTTTTTGACCTACATACGTCGATGGTATTTGGTACATATGGTATTGCCATAATTTGGAATACGTACCGGGAGAAAAGTGGATGGGACAACGCTCCTTTTTATTAAAATTAAAAATCGTAATATAGTCTTAACTACTGGACCGATCGTCACAATAGGATATATAAATACTTTTAATTTTATTTTATAACGAGGGGGGTAGCGAAGTACACCGGGATCAGCTAGTATTATATATATAAATATGTGTTGCTATACATATAAATATATATAAGTACATACCTATAGATAAATATAAGAAATACATTGCATACATTAAATTAGGTCTCGTGACATAATACTCCTATTTAATAAATAGGAGAAAAATCTCTCCTAAATCTCTCCTATATGTTACTCATATGTTAACATTGAATGTAATTAACATAGAATTAAGGGGCAACTGTGCCTATACCTTTAAAGTATTCAAATAAATGTAGATAAATCAAGATGATTTGGTAAATTTTCTCCTACGGATGATGAAATGTAAAGAATAAGGTACTAAGGTATTAATGGGCTGATAAAACTTTTGCGGTCATCAGCAAGGTAGGGCGGGAAAATTGACCATAGGGGATCATGAACATCTGCAACCCCTTACTTGCGAAATTAGTTCAGTTTTCTACTGCAATAGCTCCAAATTACTTGGTTTTGCTTGCTTTCAGTTTTTTTTTCTTTTTCTCACACTGCACACATAAAAATATTTAGATTACTGTAATACAGCCCATCTTAAAAGTTATCACCACCTACGCTCATTTCCCTGAGCTAGAGCCGAAGCATTGCTAGGTGTGCAGAAGCGTGATAACAAAGATGTCCAGTGAGTCGTTACACATGATTAGTCTATCTGCGTTTATAGTTGATTTAAGTTTGTTTAATGTTTGATTGAAATAGTCATTTATGTATATATTTTTGTTGTCTATTATCTCATGATTATTTTCATCTACCATTTTTAGGTGTTCTTCGATGTCTACTCGGTCGTCGTCACTCCTTTTCGTCCTGAGCCTATTGCGTTAAATATACCTCTTTTATGCCTGTTGTTATGTAAAGTTTGTGCTTTTACCCTGATTTTGTTTAGTTCATGTTCAAGAAGTATTCTGTTCCTAACGGGTTGAAATTGCTCTATCTCCTTTCCTAAATTATTAATTACCTTCATTATTTCTTGAATATCAATTATATGAATAACTTTGTTGTAGTTTATTATTATTTTAGTTTCATCTAGTTTAATTTCTGGA
The DNA here is from genome assembly GCA_947311025.1 of Lypha dubia. NCBI lineage: Eukaryota > Metazoa > Arthropoda > Insecta > Diptera > Tachinidae > Lypha > Lypha dubia. The sequence goes on along the minus strand of OX371261.1, from coordinate 57,237,392 downwards.
AAACCATCAGAATTGCTAATTGGTTTGATTGTCAGGGATGCCATTGTCATTGGTATTAGTATCATGAGTATAACGACTGATGTCCACTTGTTCTGAAAATTTATTTTTTCTCGTGGTCGTTGAGTGTCCTACTGGCGTAGCTGATGGGATGTTCATCTTGTATAAGTACCGCACCAACTGCGTAATCGCTGGCATCAGTTACCAGTTTAAATTTTTTCGAATAATACGGATACCTACGGATTGGTGGGTTGATTAATAACCTTTTCAATTTTTCAAATGTGTCAATATATTGTGGGTCGTTTTTATTGACCTTTGTTTTTTTCTTTAGATACTTTTTCATCCCTTGTGCTATTTTTGCATAGTCTCTAATAAATTTCCTATAGTAACCTGTGGCTCCAAGGAAGGATTTGATTTGCTTCTGCGTTTCTGGGAGTTTTAACTTTTGTATACTTTCTATATTGGAAGGATTTGTTTTACACCTTCTGTTGTGAAAATATGTCCTAAATATTCCGTTTGCTTTGCAAGGAACCTACATTTGTCGACCTGAATTTTGAGATTGTGTTCCCTTAGTCTATCGAAGACCTTTTGTATATTTATTTTATGTTCTTCTAGGCTTGTGCTAAAAATAAGTATATCATCCAGATATACAACACATATTTTGTTTATTAAATTTCTCAAAAGTGAATTCATTAAGCGTTGGAAGGCGCATTTTTCAGCCCAAAAGGCATACGAACAAATTCGTAATGACCTAAGGGGGTTGAAACGCTGTCTTCTTTCTATCCTCTTTTTTTACTTTTATCTGATGAAACCCTTTGGCTAAATCAAGGGTAGTGAAGTACTGGGACTTCCCAAGTTTGTCTAATATACTTTCGATGTTAGACATCGGGAACTTGTCATCGACAGTTGTTTCGTTTAGTTTGCGGTAGTCTATAACTATCCACCATTTTTTCTTTCCTGAATAATCCGTCTTTTTTGGGACTATCCAAAGCGGTGAGTTATAAGGAGAATTGCTTTCTGTAATAATGTTCTGTTGAAGCATTTCCTTCATCTGCCGATTTATTTCCTCCTCATGAATTTGAGGTAATCTGTATATTTTGAATATACAGGGTTAATTGTTTTTGTAACAATTTCATGTTGAATTTCGTGAGTATGACTTAATGGCATACCTTCCTGGAAGAATAAATCTTTGTTTGCATGGAGTAGGTTATTTAATATCCGACTTTCTTCTTCGTTCAAGTCGGTTCTTGAGAACTTATTGATTATTTCATCAACTTTTGAACCTTCTAGCGTTTGAATGCTTTCATATTCGTATGGGCATATATTCTTCACCTATATTGATATTGGCGTTTATTCGTAATAATAATAATATAAAAATATTAATTCCGCTTGGGCACGAGCTATAAATACCCTAAAAACAGGGGTCACAGTAATATGTGAATTTTCCTAATAAAGAGTAAAAACAACAAAAACGTTAAAATACAAAGTAAAATACTTTGATGATAACGGACTATGAGTTTGTGTTGATTATTAGTTCCAAACAGTAATGAGGGAATTTCGTACTAACCAGCACTGTTTCATTGTAGAATAAAAATTGAATTAAAAATTAATTCTCATATTCTATTTCTGTTGAAAACTGGTTAAATAGTTGATATTCTTCTCAATTAGTATCCACTTTACGAAATTTGTAAAGATGGACAATTGAACGCTGATGAGAGGTGTAGCGGCCTTGAAAACAGGACTGATACGTTCTGCTAAAAACTGATTGGATATAAATAATAATATTTTCCAACACAAAAAAACTCTTAGTAATTTTGAATTTTCATTAATTCAATAAAACTGAACTTGAGCCTGATAATATTACTTTTCATATGTAAATCAATATAATAATAATTACGTTTATTCGTAATAATAATAATATAAAAATATTAATTCCGCTTGGGCACGAGCTATAAATACTGTAGTGTGTTTGACTAACCACTACTGCATGCCGTCTGCATGCAGCAAGTGAAACATAACACTCTTGTTATTGTTTAAATAATTGTCCACGCTATAACCGCATGATCAGAATATACAGAATGTATTATGCTGATCATGCACATTCCCACACATACTTTGTGTATGTGTTAGTTTAAGAAGTAGAATGTTTAAGTTAGATTTAAGATATAGAATAAAAATATGTACAGTTAAGAAATGTAAATCAAAGTGAACAGTCGCACAAGCGGCTGTTCAATCAATTAATAAATAAATAATAAACTATTGGAAATCAAATAATTCAACTAAAGACTTCAACAATTATTACATTGAATATATTAATGAACCTTGAAATAGGATAATACAATAATAAAACCATTTATATAACATGGCGATCCTGCCACAATTATAATTATAATTATTAACGGCAATGAATACAGCAATCAAAAAGAAATCAACTAAAATCTATATGACTACATGATTTGGTGTTACATCGTTGGATTTGTGTTCGTGTAATGTTTGAAAAAATTGTCCAGAGGACTGAAGGTGCATTTTATCCCGATGTTTCAATCGAAAAGAAATCAACTAAAATCTATATGACTACATGATTTGGTGTTGCATCGTTGGATTTGTGTTCGTATGGTGTTTGAGAAGATTGTCCAAACGACTGAAGGTGCATTTTATCCCAATGTTTGTAAGTGACGAATGTATTTTAAAGCAGCATACACAAATGAAATGTAAGCATGAATTGAATTTGAAAAGTTTTGAAGAAATTAAATTTTTTTAATGAAATAAAAGGTTGTAAATTGAAATTCTTTTTAGTAAAATGAAATAATTGAAATTTTTTTATGAAATGAAATAATTGAAGATTAAATTTTTTTAATGAAATAAGGGGTTGTAAATTGAAATTCTTTTTGGTGAAATGAAATAATTGAAATTTTTTTATGAAATGAAATAATTGAAGATTAAATTTTTTTAATGAAATAAAAGGTTGTAAATTGAAATTCTTTTTAGTGAAATGAAATAATTGAAATATCTTTATGAAATGAAATAATTGAAGATTGAATTTTTTTCTTTAATGAAATAAAATAATTGTAAATTGAAATTTTTTTTAATACAATGAAATAATTATAAATTGAAATTTTTTTAGTAAAATAAATAATTGAAAATTGAAAAAAAAATATAAACAGAAATTTTTATAAGAAGATTCACTGAGAAACTCACGAGTCCCTCCAGTTGATGATGTACAAATAATACTTTCAATAGCATATACATGTGTATATCACTGAGAAACTCACGAGTCCCTCCAGTTGATGTATATATATACTATTGCATAAGGGTAACCGTTTCGATCAGTAATTGGTACTGATCGATATATGTCTGATGACCGGTCCTCGGTATACAGAGTATACAGAGTGCTGAAACTTAGACATATGTACCAATTTTTTTTTTTAACTAATATGACCCATGACATAAAAAAAAAGGACATACTAACACTCATGCAGTTGCGTAAACTTAACTATAAGTAAAACAATTGTAAACTTGATTTTGTGTATGTAAGCAACTGTGTGAAGGACAAACTCGACTGGTTAAAGAGATTTGAAATATTAATTTGTTTATTTCGAGTTGAATTAAGTTCTGATTTATGATTGCTCTAGAAATATAAAGCTTCCTTGATTAGAAGTTCTAAAACCAGATTTTTTCTTTTGATTTGAGTCATATCAAATCCTCACAATTTTTTTTATGGGAATTTCAAGAGAGGTTTTCTTCATTTCTTATTAATTGCATGAGCTTAATAATAGCTTTTAAATTGATCCATAATATATCGTTCGAATATCTTTCCTTCATAGTGGGAGGCAAAGAATCAAAAATAGAGAATCCTAACGCAAACGTTATCAATGAAGTCACGGTTAAGGTTGAAAATCCGGTAGTGTAAATTACTTTCGTCTAACAGTAAGTCATAAAGCGGCAGCGGACGCTTTCTATGCAGACGTTAGAGAAAAACTTTTATCGGTAGCAATTGAAAAGGGAATAAATCTTGAAATCCCCTCTTCATTGCATGAGCAAATTTTGATATCTGAAACAGAGAAAATATTGATAATGCCTCAAACTGTTGTAGAATTTTTAGGGACCGCATCCAGGCTACTTCCTGATTATGATGGCACCCCCGAAAATTTGCAAAGCTTTATTGACGCGCTGAATTTAGTGGACTCAATAAAGGAGAGTCATGAATCAGTTGCAGTAAATCTAGTAAGGACCAAGCTAAAGGGTACAGCCAGAAATTTGTTGTCGGCTGAGACAACTTTACAGGATATAATATTGAAACTGAGATCTTCAGTTAAGGGAGAATCAGTAGACGTTATTACTGCTAAAATTATGAACATTAGACAGTCTGGTAAGAATGCTAATGCTTATGCCAAAGAGGTGGAAGACCTCACAAAAAAATTAGAAACAGCATATATATCAGATGGTCTGTCTAATGAAACCGCAAATAAATATGCAACTCGCTCAGCGGTTACAGCTATAGTAAAGAATGCCTCAAATGATAGAGTGAAACTGATCATGGAATCAGGCACCTTTAATAATATGAATGACGTAATGTCGAAATTTATCACTAGTTGTACCGATGTATACGGTCAACCAAATTCTATCCTGGCTTACGACTCACAGAACAGTCGTAATAACAATCCTTCTAATAGTCGAAATTCTAGAAATTTTAATAATTTCAATCCTAGAAATTTTAATAATTCTAATCGTAGAGATTTTAATAATTCAAATCCTAGAAACCTAAATAGTTCAAGAAACTATGGCCCTAGAAATAATAATTCCAACTCAAGGAATTATAATAATCCCAACTACGAGAATTTTAATAGAAATCCTAACAGAGGAAGAAATAACTATACAAATAATAACAGTAACCATTCATTCAATAGTAATGGATACAATTCAAGAAATAACAATAATGTACGATGCATTACCGATGAAAATAATTCGGGAAACGTACAGCCACCCCAACATACTTCTTAGATGAAAAAATTCATAACATACAACTAAACTTGTATAGCTATTTGATATCCCGAACTACTTTAAATGACAATAGGTCAACATTTTTAATAGACACTGGCGCAGACATATCAGTTATCAAGCATAATCAGGTTCTGAACGAACCAATAAATGTAACAAAAAGAACTAATATAAACGGTATTGGACAGGGTCTCATAACTACGCTGGGAAAAGTGAGAACTGATTTAAAAATAGATAGATTTCTCATAGCACATGAATTTCATGTTGTCGGAAATGAATTCCCTGTTCAAGTTGATGGAATAATAGGAATGGACTTCATTAGAAAATACAGATGTGTATTAGATTTTCAAGATAATGAAGATATTATCACTTTAAGAACAAATGATGTTCCATATGATATATCTATCCCACTTATGAGTGCTCCTAACATTAATTCCATATCAGTTCCAGCAAGATCTGAGGTGATAAGACCAATTAAATTTGATTCTACTGAAACAGAGGTATTGGTACCACAACAAATGCTTCAAGATGGTGTATATATTGCTAACACAATTACATCGAAATCAAAGCCTTTGGTAAGAATTATCAATACAACTGAGAATGATTTGATCATTAATAATGTCCAAGTATCAACAGAAAGTCTGAATGACTATAAAATCGTAAAACAGAACCATGACCCACAGAAAAATAAAGAAAAAATTGAAAGGTTATCAAAAAACTTTTCAGAATTCGTTGATAAAGAATTGAAAACACTGTGTCATGAATTTATAGATGTATTTGCTTTAGAAACCGAAAAAATAACGGTTAATAATTTCTATAAGCAAAAGCTTAAACTCCACAATAAACAACCGGTTTATATAAAAAATTACAGAATACCTCACTCACATAAAGAGGAAGTAAATAAGCATGTTGATAAATTGATAAAAGACGATATAATAGAGCCATCAGTGTCTGAATATAATAGTCCCATTCTTTTAGTACCTAAAAAACCTCTTCCAGGTACAAATCAAAAAAGATGGAGACTGGTAGTAGATTATAGGGGAGTGAATAAAAACTTAGTAGCTGATAAGTTTCCGTTACCACGTATAGATGATATACTCGACCAATTGGGCCGAGCTAAATTTTTCTCTTGCCTTGACTTAATGTCAGGTTTTCATCAGATAGAACTAGACAAAAACTCTAGAGATATTACATCCTTTTCTACAGAAAAAGGATCCTTCCGTTTTAACAGATTGCCATATGGTATAAAAATAGCTCCAAACTCATTTCAACGAATGATGTCCTTGGCTTTTGCCGGATTATCACCAACACAAGCTTTCGTATATATGGACGATTTAGTTGTGATTGGTTGTTCTACAGAACACATGTTACGTAATCTCAAAGACGTATTCAGCCTATGTAGAAAATATAATCTTAAATTGCATCCTGATAAATGTTCGTTCTTTTGTCGCGAAGTGACGTTCCTTGGTCACAAATGTACTGACAAAGGTATTTTACCTGACGACAGTAAATTTTCTATAATTGATAAATATCCTACACCAAAAAATGGTGATGAAGCTAAACGCTTCGTAGCTTTTTGTAACTATTATCGACGGTTCATACCCGGTTTTGCTGAATTATCACGACACATAACTAGGTTGTCGAGAAAAAATATACAATTCGAATGGACTCAAGAATGTGAACATTCCTTCCAAACTCTCAAATCACATTTACTGAGTCCTACAATACTTCAATATCCAGATTTTTCTAAGGAATTTTGTATCACTACAGACGCAAGTAAACACGCTTGCGGAGCTGTTCTCAGTCAAGAAAAACAAGGTATTCAACTACCCGTTTCTTATGCATCCAGATCTTTCACTAAGGGTGAAAGTAATAAATCAACAATAGAGCAGGAATTAACTGCAATACACTGGGCTGTAAAATACTATAGGCCATATATCTATGGAAGAAAGTTTGTGATCAAAAGTGACCACAAACCACTAACTTATCTATTTTCATTAAAAAATCCTTCATCAAAGCTAATGCGGATGAGATTGGATTTAGAAGAGTATGATTTTGTAATCGAGTATGTTAGGGGTGAAGACAATACAGTGGCAGATGCGCTGTCACGAATAGATTTTGAAGACATAAAAAATACAGAGATCAATAAAATACTGAAGGTAACAACAAGACTTCAGTCTAAAAATAGTTGTAACAATGAGGTTAAAACAAACCCTAATTGTAAAACATCGGTTGGTTTAAAAGTATATGAGGCGATAAATGCCCAAGAGCACCGTAAAATACCAAGATTGTATTTTACTAAAAATGAAATAATAATAAAAAAAGGAAAGCGAGTACTTTCCGAATTTAAGTTGAACGACACAGTTATAAATAGAAATGTAGACTTAGGTCACCTCTTTCTAAAGCTTGAAAAAGTAGCTGATAATATGGGTCTGACAACACTGCGACTTTCACTAGATGATAGTACGCTTTATAACCTAGGAACAAATATGGAAACCTTCAAAGAGAAAGGTAATGAAATCTTGCAAGATTCTAATTTAACTATTGTGCTCACACCAAAATTAATTAAAGTCACCACCGATTCAAAGAAATTAAATATCATGCGAAAATTTCATGATAATCCAATAACTGGAGGACATCCAGGAGTAACACGTATGATAAGGAAAATACAACTACAATACCATTGGAAAGGTATGACAAGAGACATCACAAAGTATGTCAAGCAATGCAAAGAATGTCAAATAAATAAGACAACGTTTAAGGGCAAAGAACCCTTTATTTTAACACCAACTCCTCAAAAAGCGTTTGGAACAGTCATAATAGACACCATTGGACCACTTCCAAGGTCAGATTCACAGAATGAATACGCTGTGACAATGATGTGTGACTTGACTAAATATTTAGTAGCAATTCCCATACCAAATAAATCATCCAGAGAAGTTGCAAAAGCAATTATGGAAGGTTTTATTTTGATATACGGTCCTATGAATAAGATAATTACCGATATGGGTACTGAATATATGAATCAGGTTTTGAGAGATTTATGTGAATTAATGAAGATAGAGAAATTAAACTCTACTCCCTATCATCATGAGACACTCGGTACTGTTGAGAGATCTCACAGAACATTCAACGAGTATTTAAGATCTTATGTATCATCAGATAAATCTGATTGGGATAATTGGCTAAAATTTTTCATCTATTGTTATAATACAACTCCATCCACAGCTCACGGATATTGCCCGTTTGAGCTAGTTTTCGGAAAAATGCCACCTGCCTTAGAATTCACAAACACTATAGATCCAGTCTATAATATTGACGCTTATGAAAAAGAAATTAAATTTAGATTGCAAGTAGCTCAACACCGAGCAGCATCTATGATTGAAAATGCAAAGCTTGAAAGACAACAAACCTCCAATGAAAAGGCCAAATCAATTAACGCGGCCATAAATGATCTTGTTTTAGTCCGCAATGAAGCTGGACACAAATTGGAAAATGTATATAAAGGTCCATACAAGGTAGTAGGCCTTGATAAAAATAACAATGTTGAACTAATGGACGAAAACAAAAAAGGTTTACAGTCCATAAAAATAGAATCAAAGGATTCAATTAAGATTTTTTAGTATATTGGTTAAAATGTAATTTTATGGTGAAGCATTTTAATACAATTCAATTCATCCTTTATCTTTTATAATTAAGATTTTTTAGTATATTGGTTAAAATGTAATTTTATGGTGAAGCATTTTAATACAATTCAATTCATCTTTTATCTTTAATATAAGAAGATTTTTTTTTTCTTCTCTTTAGTGTAATCATGAAATCGAGATTATGAAATGATTTTGTAATGACGTAATTTTTTTAAAAAAAGGGAAGGGAAGAATGTCCCTATAATTTTAATATTGAATCTCTTTAATTTTTAATCTAACAATTTTAAACCCCCATATTTTTAATTTTTACATTTTGATTACCAGTAAGAATAATCAACCCAGTATTGATTATTCTTTCTGAAAAAGGGAGGTGTAGTGTGTTTGACTAACCACTACTGCATGCCGTCTGCATGCAGCAAGTGAAACATAACACTCTTGTTATTGTTTAAATAATTGTCCACGCTATAACCGCATGATCAGAATATACAGAATGTATTATGCTGATCATGCACATTCCCACACATACTTTGTGTATGTGTTAGTTTAAGAAGTAGAATGTTTAAGTTAGATTTAAGATGTAGAATAAAAATATGTACAGTTAAGAAATGTAAATCAAAGTGAACAGTCGCACAAGCGGCTGTTCAATCAATTAATAAATAAATAATAAACTATTGGAAATCAAATAATTCAACTAAAGACTTCAACAATTATTACATTGAATATATTAATGAACCTTGAAATAGGATAATACAATAATAAAACCATTTATATAACAATACCCTAAAAACAGGGGTCACAGTAATATATGAATTTCCCTAATATAGAGTAAAAACAACAAAAACGTTAAAATACAAAGTAAAATACTTTGATGATAACGGACTATGAGTTTGTGTTGATTATTAGTTCCAAACAGTAATGAGGGAATTTCGTACTAACCAGCACTGTTTCATTGTAGAATAAAAATTGAATTAAAAATTAATTCTCATATTCTATTTCTGTTGAAAACTGGTTAAATAGTTGATATTCTTCTCAATTAGTATCCACTTTACGAAATTTGTAAAGATGGACAATTGAACGCTGATGAGAGGTGTAGCGGCCTTGAAAACAGGACTGATACGTTCTGCTAAAAACTGATTGGATATAAATAATAATATTTTCCAACACAAAAAAACTCTTAGTAATTTTGAATTTTCATTAATTCAATAAAACTGAACTTGAGCCTGATAATATTACTTTTCATATGTAAATCAATATAATAATAATTACGTTTATTCGTAATAATAATAATATAAAAATATTAATTCCGCTTGGGCACGAGCTATAAATACCCTAAAAACAGGGGTCACAGTAATATATGAATTTCCCTAATATAGAGTAAAAACAACAAAAACGTTAAAATACAAAGTAAAATACTTTGATGATAACGGACTATGAGTTTGTGTTGATTATTAGTTCCAAACAGTAATGAGGGAATTTCGTACTAACCAGCAGTGTTTCATTGTAGAATAAAAATTGAATTAAAAATTAATTCTCATATTCTATTTCTGTTGAAAACTGGTTAAATAGTTGATATTCTTCTCAATTAGTATCCACTTTACGAAATTTGTAAAGATGGACAATTGAACGCTGATGAGAGGTGTAGCGGCCTTGAAATCAGTACTGATACGTTCTGCTAAAAACTGATTGGATATAAATAATAATATTTTCCAACACAAAAAAACTCTTAGTAATTTTGAATTTTCATTAATTCAATAAAACTGAACTTGAGCCTGATAATATTACTTTTCATATGTAAATCAATATAAGTTCAAATAATAATTACGTTTATTCGTAATAATAATAATATAAAAATATTAATTCCGCTTGGGCACGTGCTATAAATACCCTAATAACAGGGGTCACAGTAATATGTGAATTTCCCTAATATAAAGTAAAAACAACAAAAACGTTAAAATACAAAGTAAAATACTTTGATGATAACGGACTATGAGTTTGTGTTGATTATTAGTTCCAAACAGTAATGAGGGAATTTCGTACTAACCAGCACTGTTTCATTGTAGAATAAAAATTGAATTAAAAATTAATTCTCATATTCTATTTCTGTTGAAAACTGGTTAAATAGTTGATATTCTTCTCAATTAGTATCCACTTTACGAAATTTGTAAAGATGGACAATTGAACGCTGATGAGAGGTGTAGCGGCCTTGAAAACAGGACTGATACGTTCTGCTAAAAACTGATTGGATATAAATAATAATATTTTCCAACACAAAAAAACTCTTAGTAATTTTGAATTTTCATTAATTCAATAAAACTGAACTTGAGCCTGATAATATTACTTTTCATATGTAAATCAATATAAGTTCAAATAATAATTACGTTTATTCGTAATAATAATAATATAAAAATATTAATTCCGCTTGGGCACGTGCTATAAATACCCTAATAACAGGGGTCACAGTAATATGTGAATTTCCCTAATATAGAATAAAAACAACAAAAACGTTAAAATACAAAGTGGAATACTTTGATGGTAACGGACTATGAGTTTGTGTTGATTATTAGTTCCAAACAGTAATGAGGGAATTTCGTACTAACCAGCACTGTTTCATTGTAGAATAAAAATTGAATTAAAAATTAATTCTCATATTCTATTTCTGTTGAAAACTGGTTAAATAGTTGATATTCTTCTCAATTAGTATCCACTTTACGAAATTTGTAAAGATGGACAATTGAACGCTGATGAGAGGTGTAGCGGCCTTGAAAACAGGACTGATACGTTCTGCTAAAAACTGATTGGATATAAATAATAATATTTTCCAACACAAAAAAACTCTTAGTAATTTTGAATTTTCATTAATTCAATAAAACTGAACTTGAGCCTGATAATATTACTTTTCATATGTAAATCAATATAAGTTCAAATAATAATTACGTTTATTCGTAATAATAATAATATAAAAATATTAATTCCGCTTGGGCACGAGCTATAAATACCCTAAAAACAGGGGTCACAGTAATATGTGAATTTCCCTAATATAGAGTAAAAACAACAAAAACGTTAAAATACAAAGTGGAATACTTTGATGGTAACGGACTATGAGTTTGTGTTGATTATTAGTTCCAAACAGTAATGAGGGAATTTCGTACTAACCAGCACTGTTTCATTGTAGAATAAAAATTGAATTAAAAATTAATTCTCATATTCTATTTCTGTTGAAAACTGGTTAAATAGTTGATATTCTTCTCAATTAGTATCCACTTTACGAAAATTGTAAAGATGGACAATTGAACGCTGATGAGACGTGTAGCGGCCTTGAAATCAGTACTGATACGTTCTACTAAAAAACTGATTGGATATAAATAATAATATTTTCCAACACAAAAAAACTCTTAGTAATTTTGAATTTTCTTAATTCAATAAAACTGAACTTGAGCCTGATAATATTACTTTTCATACTCCTCTAGATTGGTGCCTTTAAAAATCGGGATAAAGAGTTCGGCTTCCTTTATAAACGATGATAACGCATAATCTTGGCTTCCTGTGTATTCTCTGATCCTTGATGCTTCTTTAAGTACTTCCGATATGGCTATTGGAGATTCTTTGGTTGAGGTAGATGGAGATTCTTTGGTCTGTTGAACATGGATTTACTGCGTTGGCTGCTTCCATCTTGATTTTTGTTCACTTGTTGCACTTGTTTTTTCTTTGTTGAAATTTTATTGTAATCGAAAATGTTTGGTATACTTTTGTTTTATTTAACTACTGTTATTCTTGTAAGCGAAAATGTTTCGTATGCTTTTATGTTTACTTGACTGCTGTTATTATTAATTTATTTAATCACTAGTTTGATTTTCTTTGTGGGTTTTTTGTTGTTAAGCTCCTTAAGGAATTTTGTTTGTTATTTTAATCCGCCAGGATATAAAATTTTTCACAATTTTTTTATTATGTTCACTTGACTGCGCCACTTATGGAATCCTTTTTGGATTTCAATAAAAAAACAACTATTTCTGAGCTTGAGCTCTGTGTTCTTTATTATGCTTTAAATGTATTACTACTACGCTTAAAATTAAATTACAGCTTTTATTTAAAATTGATTTCTTAAAACTAAAAGTGCTTATTCTAAATAATGGATTTTGTTATTAACAAAAAGTTCAGTGCACCAAATAAATGTTTTATAAAAGTGTCGACTGCACAATTTTAGTTGGGCATCGACCTTTTGTTACTTTTGCTTATTTATGAAAATGTTTGAATAAATGTGTCGATTGCACAATTTGAATTGGGCCATCGACCTTTTATTATTTTTGCCAATTTATATTTATTTTGGGTGAAGTCGAAGCTGTCTCTGACGTAACTCGCGCATTATCTGATGCTCATTCAAGAATTGATTTAATGAAGCTAATGGACTTGATTTATGTACAGGTGTTTGGTGTGATAGTCTTTGCAACTATTCCCCGAATTCCGCCGCTTGGACGATCTTGATGATAACGTTCATAACTTCTTCCATTTCATATGAATCGAGCGCTCTTTTGGTTGGACGATAGCCCTTTGTGGTCTTGGAGTTTTTGATAAATCTTAACACATAACTGACCATGTGTTGAAGAGTTTTGAATGATTTGCAATGGTTTATCCGGTTTATACTGTCTTCATAGTTTTGCTGCTAGGTTGATATTGTTAAGACTTGCTTCGATACCTTACGTTCTTCATTACAAAGTATATTGGTAATTTGTGAATGAGCCATTGTCCATTCACTCTTTTGTCCCGAGAGAAATAGGGGACCATAAAACCAAATTGGGTGTTGTGATAAGGTTTCTGGTGCTAGTCCTCGGGATATTGCGTCAGCTGGATTTTCTTTACAACTGAAGTGTAGCCATTGATTTGAATCGCTTCAACTTTGAATTTTTGCTATCCTGTTTGCTACAAATGTGTGATAGGATGCTGCTGATGAATTTATCCAAGCAAGAACAATTTTGAAATCTGAGCAAAAAAAGTTGGCAGTATTTTGCAGGCGAAAATCTTTTTTTACTCTACTTGTTACTTCTACAGCTAGCACCGCGGCGCATAATTTCAAGCGAGGCAACGTTTGTTTTTTTCCGGGACTTGGAACATATCAATCTTGTTACTACAGTTTTGTCCTTCTATGTTAAGCGAAGACAGATTGCTGTTCCATAAGCTCGTTCAGTTGCGTCCACAAACGTGTGCATTTGCGTTGTTACTGGTTTAGTAAGAATCTATCAATCTTAGTTTTGTTTAACGTTTCTATGCTTGTGCGAAATTTATTCCATTTGTTCTGAAGGTTTATGGGTAAGATGATTCATCCCAAGAAATCGGTAATTTCCAGAGCTCCTGCAAAAATATTTTGGCCCATACAACTACCGGTGCAAAAATTCCTAGGGGATCAAAGATCTTGGCTAGTTCTGAGCTGACTATTGTTTTCGTCACACCCTTTTTCGTTGGCCTCTGTGATCGTCCACATAACTGAGCAGACTTGCAGTCATATTAATCCGACTTTTTTAATCGAGTATTCCGAATTTTCGTCTAAATCCAAGTTGACCTCCTGGTCTTCAGGAGCAATTCCACTTAGTAACTGAGGATAATTTGAACACCATTTCCGAAGTTTAAAACCAGCTTCCCTAGAAGTGAGCTTAGTTGTCGTTGTGACTCTAATGCTGTAGTGATGGAATCAGCCCCATCCATGAGCTGGAACATCTGGTCTGTGTCACTGACTCGAATTTTCCGGTGCATTTTTTCGATGTCCGCAGTGAAGACAATTTTATGCATTCGAAATCGCAGCAGAATTGAAAACAGTTCACTTTGTACCGTCGGCCCGGCAGGTATGATGTCATTTAGCGAGGAGCCCCTAGATGTTTTTGCCGATGCGTTAAAAACTACTCGCAATTTTGTAGTGCAACTTTCGGGTTTCAGCACGTAGTTGTAAGGCATGACGTGGTGTAATTCGGGATCTCGTCTTCATGTATTTCATCCATGTGTCCCAAAATTTCATACTCTTGCATGAACTCTGTGTATTCTGTTCTAAGCGCAGGATTACGGTCCAATCGTTTTTCAAATGCTAGAAATCGATTGAAAGCCATTGTAATAAAATAGTTTTTATTTATTTTATTTTTGTCTTAGAGCTTGTATATTTGGAGTTCCTAAGACTGACGATTTATTAATTGAATTATAAACTAAATGACATTGGCTTATATACTAATTATGAGACTAATTCTTAGGGGTACCTTAACATAAGAGTAAAAGAATAGAAATATATATTATTGTTGGGTAAGCATATTTAGCTTCCAACTATTTATGTATGGCATGTGTTCAACAGTTTTAAAGTTCAACGAGTGCATACTTAAAAGCAACAGATACTTTGTGTAGCTTATATTTATAATCAAGCAAATGCAGTTAATAAATGTGATTCATTTAAGTGCATTGTGCTGCTGCACTTGATTAACCGTACAAGTGTCAAATTACCGACACACACAAAATATCTTGCTTGCAGTTTGTCAATGCTTGCATGTTGCGGTACTATTGAATCGCAATGCATACTACACACTGTTGGCCACATGCTACACCATTGCCTTAGAACTTCCGAGAATGGATGGGTTCTCTGCAAAAGGTAGGCCAACAGTGAACCTCCCTTCTTCGTTTTTTTTTACGTTTTGGGCAAAATGATGTTGCCGATTGATTGTTTGTTGCAGCTACGATTGGAGTATTTTTATTCGGTGCAGAGGCAGGGTTTTGTGTTTTTTGGTAACTTTCTGCCGAAGTTGCTGATGTGTTTTCTCTTGCTAATTCCAAGTGCAACACTTTGAACAAGACCGTGAAGTGCATGCCATGGTAGCGTGACAAGACTTAAAGCAATTGACGCAAAGTCTGTTTTTTTGTGTCCATTGTAGTCTCTCAACTGGGGACCTTTTTAGGAGCTTTTCGCAGTAATATATGGGATGTCCTGTCGATCCACATACCTTACAAGTTTGGGTTGATGTAGCAGCTGTTATAATTTCCGTCCCCCCGCCACATTCGTGAGACCTTCCGCGTGTTTCCAATTCTTGGAACCGATGTTATAGAAATCAAAGATGTGCATTTGGACTTACGAAGTTCTTATTGTCTTCTAGTGATTGTTCAAATATTGTTAGAGTTGAGTGATCAAGTTTTTTCAATAGTATGTGAACCATTATGGAGTCCCATTTGTCCACTGGAAGTCCTTGTATGCATTCTTTAGATAGATTAGACATCAAGTTGTTTAATAGTGTTGACACAATGAGTCTTTTCTCGTAGTATCAATTAACCTGAATGTTCCACGCGATTGCATAATTTGCTGTTGTAATTGGCAAAGGTTTAGTAGATTTTTTGCCTCATCTGCCAGGTGCGTAGTTAAGTAAAACATTTTCTTAACCTCGCTCATTGATGCGTTGTGGTTCAACTGGTAGGTAACTGCTGAATCTTGGAATCTGAACTTTTGGCAGATGGGGTTGACAATGCTCAATCCTGTTAATCTTTCGTGGATTATTTTCGCCGACAATATTTACATCGCATTGTTGCTTGCATTGGACAGCTTGCATTTGGTAAAATTCATCCAAGGTGTAACCATCTATTTGGTCTTCGGTAGTTAATTGCTTTAAAGTCTCGTTTTTTCTCGAGAAATCCTGCATATATATATATCAATAAGTGCTAATTTGGCCTGCCAATATGATTCTTCTTTACTTTCCTCCGACATAACTTTATCAATAGTTCGTCTTAGCGCTTTCGCCAATGCCCGCTGATTGCAAAGAACTTTGCTTGTGATTTCGTCAATTTGTCTCCCGCCGTCATCTGCTGGACTGCTACCAGCTCTTCAAACGATGCCATAGTTGATGAAACGTTGCTGTTTTATATTTTGGACTGGTGTCCTATTGTGTGGACTGATGGCGTCCTTGTGTGTGTAGTCGAAATATTATCCTGTGCCTTGTTACAGGATTACGTCGACAGCAAATGTTGAATTTTGGGGATCTGCCCAAATGAAATTCGAAGTATTATCCTGTGGCTTGTTACGTCGATAGTAAATGTTGCGTTTTGGGGATCTGGCAAATATTTCCTGTTGTATATTTGAACTGTTGTCCTGTTGAGTGCATTCAAAGTATTATCCTGTACCTTGTTACAGGTTGACTGAGAGACTACAATGGACACAAAAAAACAGACTTTGCGTCAATTGCTTTCTCTCAGCTGGGGACCTTTTTAGGAACATTTCGCAGTAATATATGGGAAGTCCTGTCGATCCACATACCTTTTTGGCTCCATCATCAGGTGGGGGCACCAAATGTTGAGTTGTCCACTGAATAAATGTATTGAGCACCAAAGGTTTCCTTTAGTTTACGAACTACAATGTAAGGGCAACAACGAAGAACAATGCAACCTTATATATATTGGCACAACTAAAAGAAATTTAGAGAACAGACTGGCAGAACACAGAAATGATATTGAAAACTAAAAAACAACAACAGCTTTGTCAACACATATCATCAACAAAAAACATACGGTTGATTTTGATAATGTGAGAATTTTAGACAGAGAAAACATAGAAAGAAAAAGATGCACAACCAAAATATTGCGCATACAAAAGAACATAGAGAGAACGATGAACTTAAAAGAGGACACCAATAATATCAGCGCTAGTTATATTGTTGCAATCAAATAAGAGAACCAACTGTGTTTTTACAATATATTTTTATTAATTAATTTTTTAAAAAAATTTTTCGGAATTAAAAAATGTCAAAAATAATTTTATATTGCAATCCTTTTTAATTGAACATTTGTATTATTGTAAGTAAATAATGTAGGGTGAAAAAACTTTTCAAAATATACACATAATGTTTTTTAAAAATTTTAAATAGACGAAACCTCTAAAGAAGTCAACAAACAATTGACGAAACGTTGGGTAAAAAATGTAATAAAGCTGTTTTATTAACATTAACTACGTTAGGCCTTATTAGCTTAAAGAATAAAAACATCATTATCAACAAAAATTGCATCATTGGCAAAATAATTCCTAAAACACATATGAAACATCGGTAGCTTGCCGAAAAACAATCATATCTATTTATTTATTAAACAAAACATAACACAAATCAAAATCCAAACATGAAGGGATTTTTCAAACATATACAACTTAAATACAACATTGATACATCAAGAGCTCTTAAAGAGTTTTGCAACGAAACTAAGAGACTAGCACAGCAACAACAACAGATTAATATTACCATGTAGAAGTTATTGTACTATACGTAACTATAAAAAAAACACAACCACTAAGGTAGCAACACCGTTTAAATGCAACACTATTAAAGGTAAGCTAGCAAAATTGAGAAAAATTTTCATAAAAAGATAATTAATTAAGTTGTGAATTTTTTATTCGAACTGAGTGATATTTAATCAAAGAAATTTTTAATTTTTCAGGCTTAAGTTCGTTTTCTCTATATATAATTTTGTTATAAATTAAATTATTATTTAAATTAGAAAGAAAAATCTAGTAGCTCTTAATATTTGAACGGACAAAGGAAAATTAGACTGCGCGGAGGGTTGAACTGACATCGATGTTTCGAGACTAACCACAGCCTCATCATCAGAGTTGTCTACCGCTTAGACCTCACTGCAACCACGGCAGCTGCAATCACATTAGTTAAAGATCCTCTATCATTAATTGAATCTGCTGAATTACATGTAAGTTTTTACGCTTTTATCATTTTTTAATGGGTTGGAACTTTACTATACTTTTTCAAATTCTATCTTGTTCAAGTTGAGCTTTATTCTAGTGTTTCTTATTTGTTGCTAGCACTAATTATGTATCAATAAAGCAGAGACAAATCTTAAGCTAATAACGAATTAAAAGTCTACACGGAAAGTCTCCCTTTATTGTTTCATATTCATGCTCTCTTAATACTTGTATTATTTTTGCATTATTATCATTAAGGATTAATTATTATATAATATATATATATTATATATATAAATATGTGTTGCTATACATATAAATATATATAAGTACATACCTATAGATAAATATAAGAAATACATTGCATACATTAAATTAGGTCTCGTGACATAATACTCCTATTTAATAAATAGGAGAAAAATCTCTCCTAAATCTCTCCTATATGTTACTCATATGTTAACATTGAATGTAATTAACATAGAATTAAGGGGCAACTGTGCCTATACCTTTAAAGTATTCAAATAAATGTAGATAAATCAAGATGATTTGGTAAATTTTCTCCTACGGATGATGAAATGTAAAGAATAAGGTACTAAGGTATTAATGGGCTGATAAAACTTTTGCGGTCATCAGCAAGGTAGGGCGGGAAAATTGACCATAGGGGATCATGAACATCTGCAACCCCTTACTTGCGAAATTAGTTCAGTTTTCTACTGCAATAGCTCCAAATTACTTGGTTTTGCTTGCTTTCAGTTTTTTTTTCTTTTTCTCACACTGCACACATAAAAATATTTAGATTACTGTAATACAGCCCATCTTAAAAGTTATCACCACCTACGCTCATTTCCCTGAGCTAGAGCCGAAGCATTGCTAGGTGTGCAGAAGCGTGATAACAAAGATGTCCAGTGAGTCGTTACACATGATTAGTCTATCTGCGTTTATAGTTGATTTAAGTTTGTTTAATGTTTGATTGAAATAGTCATTTATGTATATATTTTTGTTGTCTATTATCTCATGATTATTTTCATCTAACATTTTTAGGTGTTCTTCGATGTCTACTCGGTCGTCGTCACTCCTTTTAGTCCTGAGCCTATTGCGTTAAATATACCTCTTTTATGCCTGTTGTTATGTAAAGTTTGTGCTTTTACCCTGATTTTGTTTAGTTCATGTTCAAGAAGTATTCTGTTCCTAACGGGTTGAAATTGCTCTATCTCCTTTCCTAAATTATTAATTACCTTCATTATTTCTTGAATATCAATTATATGAATAACTTTGTTGTAGTTTATTATTATTTTAGTTTCATCTAGTTTAATTTCTGGAAAACCATCAGAATTGCTAATTGGTTGGATTGTCAGGGATGCCATTGTCATTGGTATTAGTATCATGAGTATAACGATTGATGTCCACTTGTTCTGAGAATTTATTTTTTCGTTTAATATTTGTGGGATGTATGCCTTCATATTTATGCCTCAATGTTTTGTAATTTTTAACATAACCTTTTTCATCTGTCCTTTTATAATTTTCTCTATTCTCATTTCTCCTAGTAATTGTACGAATCTTTGCCTGTTTTAGTTTTGGCTCTATTTTAGTTTTATCAACTCTACCTTCTACAACATCTATTGGTCTTTCTTTAATAAGAGAATGAATTAATTTGTTATACCATTCCAAGCATTTAAAAATACGCTCTTGTGTTGAAAGTACTGAATTTTCCGATTCCATTGCCCTGTATTTTTCTGAAATCGTACTGTGTAGCTTTTCCACATCCGCATTTCCGGTGTGATTATTGGGTTTGGTAAAATGAACCTCAATTCTTTCTTGTCTTAAAAACTGTTTTACATTTGTAGAATTAAATTCATTATCTGTAATTATTTTAAGAGGTTTACTTCTAACTGATAAAAATTGTCTTAGTTTTTCAACAATTGTTGTGCTATTTCGGTCCTCTAAATAAATTGCAACTGCATGCTTAGAAAATTTGTCTATAAATGTCATGAAACTATGTTTCCTAATGGTGTATACGTCTAGGTGTATAATTTGATTAATATCTGACGCGGTCTCTGTTATATGAAATTTTGGTTTTGTAGGATTACGATCGTATTTTGATTTGTTACATGTGTCACAATTGTTGATGTATTTGTGAACTTAAGTTTTGAGGTTTTTGAAATAAATCTTTTTTTTTCAATCCCTCATAATTTTCCGTTATACCACCATGTCCGGTTTCATACTTGTGGTACTTTGCGATTTGTTTATAAGTGTCGTCTTCATTGCCCATGTCTTTTGCATAGTGACTACATCTATAAAACTTTATACTATTATCAAAAAGTTCAATCAGCTTGAGCTGTACCTGATTATAAGCTCCATCGGTTAGCTCAGAGAAAATACCTACCATCCCTTTTTTTAAGAATCTTCTAAATATATCAGTCATGAAGTTGGATTCAATGACGTTCTTACTGACAAAAATTTTCCTTTTTCCTTGGACAATTTCTATTTCCTTAGTTTTATATTCCGTTAGTATTATTTGAGTCATAAACCTATTTACAACAGTGTCCAGAATTGGGAAGTGATCGTTTTGTTCCTCCTGCTGTGAATGGATTGTCGCTGCAGTACTTATGTATGTTGTCGTCAGTGTCAATCGTATGAATTTCTCTTGTATCGGGGTTGATTGATTTTGCTCAGAAAGTCTGCAATTTTATTTTCTTTACCTTTGATGTGATTTATGTTTAGATTATATTCTCCTAGTTCCATTAGCCATCTTTGTAGCCTGGGGTTGATATTGTGGTGTAACGATTAAATTTGAATTTATTTTTACATATATCAACACTAACATTTTTGTGTTTTCTTTGTATTTTATTATTTCGTTATACAACACAATCAATTGAATTTCGAGAATTTTCTGAAGTGACGCTTTTTTGTTCATTCTTTTTTATTGTTAAGTTTTTTGTAATTATAAGAAAATATAAGCCTAATAAATATTGGAAAAATAATCAACACGCTATAAATTGGTGACCCCGACGATTGGGTTTAGAATTTTCGTAAATTTAATTACATTAAACATACAACGATGGCTGGGGAAGACAAACAACAAAAACCATCAGGTTCAGACAACGCGGCAGGCAACAACAGCAACAACACACCTGCCGCAGCATCAAACAACAATAACAACGCCACCCCCAATGCCGGCACGAGCCAAAATGTGAATCGAGTAGCGGTCAAAGTTCCACCGTTTTGGCCAGAGCATGCTGAAATATGGTTGGCTGAAGTCGAAGCACAATTTGCTGTCGCTTGACTTACGAGTGACGACTCCAAATTTAACACCGTGGTCGCTGCCATAGAGTCAAACGGTCTTGTTCAAATATCTGATGCTATTTTAAATCCGCCCGAGAAGGATAAGTACGGCAATTTAAAAAAGTGCATTAAGGAACGATATTGCGAAAGTGAGCAGAAAAAGACTCAAAAGCTGCTATCGGTTAAAGATTTAGGTGACAAGCGACCAACACAATTGTTAAATGAATTAAGTTCACTTGCAGGGGATAAAGTTACACGGGGTTTTTTAAAATCATTATGGTTACAACGTTTACCAGCGCAAGTCAGAGCTATATTACAGACATCAGATGTTGATTTGAATGACCTGGCTAAATTAGCAGATTCGATAATGGAAGTAGGCGATTACCAACATTTATCTGCGGTATCTTCTTCATGCCAGCTTCCATCGTCCTCTGGCGCCTCTGATGTTGATAAGCGACTGGCTCGTATTGAACAACAAATTAGCAGTCTGTGCCAAAATATTAACACGGATGGTAAGAAACGTCGTTCACGATCAGCCTCGGCAAAACGTCAGAATATAAGTACACGGCGAAACTCGTATAGCTCGCCTCATTATGAACGATAGCAACTCCAGGATAAAATTTTTGATAGACACAGGCGCGGACGTATCCGTGCTACCAGCTTGTTACACTCCGAATATAGGAACGACAAAATTGACTAAAAAAAGTTTTACGGCGAAAAACTTTTAAAGCTCTCGTTTGGATTGAGGCGAAATTTCACGTGGACTTTTCTGCTGGCCAATGTCAACTGTGCGATTAAAGGTTCTGATTTCCTCAGACATTATGATCTTTTAGTTGATATGAAAGAAGGGAAACTTATTGACCGCACAACTCTGCTAGAGTCGAAGGGAAGTCCCACGCAATGTGACGTTGCTCGAATATTGGCATATAACAAACACGATCGTTACTCACAGCTGTTGCAAGAATTCAAAGATCTTGCAACAATCAATGCCAATAGGCATCCGACCGATACAAGTGTCACGCATCACATTACTACAAAGGGACCTCCTACATATGCTCGAGCTCGTCAGCTAGCAGGTGATAAGTTACTAGCAGCAAAAAAAGAGTTCGAGTACTTAATGGAAAAGGGTATTTGTAGACCATCGAAGAGCAACTGGGCTATCCCACTTCACTTAGTTCGAAAATCAAACGGTGAGTGGCGCCCTTGCGGTGACTACCGCTCGTTAAACGATATAACCGTGCCCGATAGATACCCAATACCCTATTTGCACGACGTCACTAGCATTTTATATGGTAAGAAAATTTTTTCAACGATCGATCTACAAAGGTTATACCATCAAATAAAAGTTGAGCCTTGCGATGTCCCTAAGACGGCTATTATAACCCCTTTTGGGTTATATGAGTTCCTGTACATGACATTTGGCCTGCGGAACGCCGCCCAAACTTTCCAACGTCATATAAACGAGGTTTTAAAAGGTCTTGATTTTACTTTCGCCTATATTGATGATATTCTTATCGCGTCTAATTCTGAAGAAGAGCATACGGAACACCTTCGCATTGTTTTGAATCGCCTACAACAAGCACACCTGGCTATTAATTACGAAAAATGTAATTTTGGAAAATTCGTACTAGCCTTTTTGGGTCATGAAATCAGCTCCAGTGGTTTAAAGCCCCCAGAGGAAAAAGTTGACGTAATACGAAGTTTCGCAAAACCCAAAGTCGCAAAGGATCTTCGGAAATTTTTAGGAATGATCAACTTTTATCGTCCATTCATTCCATAGGCGACTAAGAATCAACGAGTTTTACAAAATTTAATACCTGGAAACAGGAAAAATGATAAAAGCGTTATAAAGTGGACAACCGAATCCAATGCGGCTTTTGAGGCTTGTAAAGGTGAACTTTCAAACGCAACTCTTCTGAACTATATGGCACCAGATACAAAACTTAATCTCACAACCGACGCATCTGATGACGCCGTTGGTGCCGTTTTGCAACAGAGTGTCAATGCTCAAGTTCAACCACTCGGTTTCTACTCGAAGAAGCTTACACCCTCCCAAAGGAACTATAGTGCCTACGATAGGGAGCTAACTGCCATATATCAGGCTGTACATCATTTTAAATACGCGATTGAGGGTCGAGAGTTTGTGATATTTACCGATCACAAACCGATCACTTATGCTTTCAAACAGAAAAGTGAAAAAGCATCACCTAGGAGAGCCCGTCAGCTTGACTTCATAGGTCAATATAGAACGAACATCCGTCATTTACCCGGAACAGACAACAACGTTGCTGATTTGCTTCACGCATCAATATGGTACAAGATGGCGCTTTGAATTTCGATGATATGGCTATACAACAACAATCCGACGAGGAACTACAAGCTCTGTTGAGCTGCCACGTATTGCGGGGTAAAATAAGGCCATATGTACCCAAAAATTTTCGACAATCAATTATACGTAAACTCCACTCTCTGTCTCATCCTGGAATCAGAGCAACGAAGCAGCTGGTAGCAAACCATTACGTCTGGCCTTCCATGTCAAAGGATGTCGCTGAATATGTTCGATGTTGTATTTCGTGTCAGAGGGCAAAGGTGCATCGCCATACAAAGTCTCCATTGAGTGATTATTCATCGGTCGATGTTCGATTCGAGCACATAAATATTGACATTGTCGGCCCGCTACCAACATCAAATGGTTTCCGCTACTGCCTCACTTGCATCGACCGATATTCAAGATGGCCTGCTGCGATTCCAATGGTTGACATAACAGCGCAAAATGTTGCTAGCGCCCTTGTGGGTGGTTGGGTATCAAATTACGGCGAACCATTACGAATTACAACTGATTTAGGTCGCCAGTTTGAATCCGCAATTTTTGAGGAGCTGATGAGGATGCTCGGTGTTAAACATTTTCGCACAACACCTTACCATCCGCAGTCGAACGGTATCATCGAGCGGTGGCAGCGAACATTAAAGTCAGTTATTAAGTGTTCTGAAACAAACAGTTGGACTTCCGCCCTTTTACTTATACTGTTGGGTATGCGATCAACCATCAAAAGCGATATTGGCATAAGTCCTTCAGAAATGGTTTTCGGAGCACCTTTGAGAATCCCTGGTGAGTTGCTAATGCCTCGAAAAAACGCCACCAGCGAGACCGAATTCATGGAATCACTTCGTAAGTCAATGCTGGAATTACCATTGACAAAACCGTTACGTCATGGCACAAGACCACATTTTGTACAGCCAGCATTAAGCGATTGCAAATTCGTCTTCGTTAGAGTCGATCGCGTAAAATCACCTTTAGAGCCGAATTACGAAGGTGCGTTTAAAGTTGTATCTAAACACGAAAAATATTTTACCGTTAAAATCCACCAGCGAGAATCAAAAATATCGATCGATTGACTTAAAGCCGCTTACATATATGATGATGAACCAGATACTGCAACAACAATACCTCAAAACAATACCAGACAGAAACCAATAATTCCTGAAAGCAGCGACGTGACAATGCCAAGCAACAACACCAACGAAGAATCAACAGTACCAGCTAATGTCGGCAATGATCATTCAACAGTTGAGGACGGCATTCCAATGCACCAACCACGGTTTACTTCTTCTGGACGCAGAGTCAGATTCCCTCTTAAGTATCATTAGCCGGCTTGGTAACTAGGTGGGGGGTATTGTGGTGTAACGATTAAATTTGAATTTATTTTTACATTTATCAACACTAACATTTTTGTGTTTTCTTTGTATTTTATTATTTCGTTATACAACACAATCAATTGAAATTCGAGAATTTTCTGAAGTGACGCTTTTTTGTTCATTCTTTTTTATTGTTAAGTTTTTTGTAATTATAAGAAAATATAAGCCTAATAAATATTGGAAAAATAATCAACACGCTATAATATATTTGCCTTTATGCTTGGTATGTAGCCAAACTAACAGCTGGTGGTCAGTTAATAACTCAAAGGGTCTTCCATAAATATATGGCCTGTAGTATTTAGTGGCCCAAACTATTGCCAAAAGTTCTTTTTCGACAGCTGCATATTTTTTCTCGTGGTCGTTGAGTGTCCTACTGGCGTAGCTGATGGGATGTTCATCTTGTATAAGTACCGCAGCAACTGCGAAATCGCTGGCATCAGTTACCAGTTTAAATTTTTTCGAATAATCCGGATACTTACGGATTGGTGGGTTGATTAATAACCTTTTCAGTTTTTCAAATGTGTTCTTTAGATACTTTTTCATCCCTTGTGCTATTTTTGCATAGTCTCTAATAAATTTCCTATAGTAACCTGTGGCTCCAAGGAAGGATTTGATTTGCTTCTGCGTTTCTGGGAGTTTTAACTTTTGTATACTTTCTATATTGGAAGGATTTGGTTTTACACCTTCTGTTGTGAAAATATGTCCTAAATATTCCGTTTCCTTTGCAAGGAAAGTCTATCGAAGACCTTTTGTATATTTATTTTATGTTCTTCTAGGCTTGTGCTAAAAATAAGTATATCATCCAGATATACAACACATATTTTGTTTATTAAATTTCTCAATTTTCAGCCCAAAAGGCACACGAACAAATTCGTAATGACCTAACGGGGTTGAAACGCTGTCTTCTTTCTATCCTCTTTTTTTTATTTTTATCTGATGAAACCCTTTGGCTAAATCAAGGGTAGTGAAGTACTGTGACTTCCCAAGTTTGTCTAATATACTTTCGATGTTAGGCATCGGGAACTTGTCATCGACAGTTGTTTCGTTTAGT
This sequence comes from Lypha dubia, assembly GCA_947311025.1. Taxonomy (NCBI): domain Eukaryota; kingdom Metazoa; phylum Arthropoda; class Insecta; order Diptera; family Tachinidae; genus Lypha; species Lypha dubia. The sequence goes on along the minus strand of OX371261.1, from coordinate 57,211,033 downwards.
TTGCGGTAGTCTATAACTATCCACCATTTTTTCTTTCCTGAATAATCCGTCTTTTTTGGGACTATCCAAAGCGGTGAGTTATAAGGAGAATTGCTTTCTGTAATAATGTTCTGTTGAAGCATTTCCTTCATCTGCCGATTTATTTCCTCCTCATGAATTTGAGGTAATCTGTATATTTTGAATATACAGGGTTAATTATTTTTGTAACAATTTCATGTTGAATTTCGTGAGTATGACTTAATGACATACCTTCCTGGAAGAATAAATCTTTGTTTGCATGGAGTATTTTATTTAATATCCGACTTTCTTCTTCGTTCAAGTCGGTTCTTGAGAACTTATTGATTATTTCATCAACTTTTGAACCTTCTAGCGTTTGAATGCTTTCATATTCGTATGGGCATATATTCTTCACCTATATTGATATTGGCATTTAACCTTTGCAGGATATTTTGTCCTATAAGACCATCGAATGGTTTATTTTTAAAACTTGTCAATTTCCAACTCATTAGGTTGTCGTCCTTGAATTCCTGAGGAAGTTCTGTAATAAATTCGTAGTTCACCTCCATTTGTCCGTTTAATGTTTTGAAAAGTAAGGGTCTAATTTTTTTCGTTTGTACTGAGGAAGCATTTTTTCGTTTAGTAATGTGGTTGAAGAGCCAGTATCTATTAAACATTTTATTTTAATATTTCTAATATACTAACGGTAAATTTGCTTTTGGGCTGGTAACGGAAAATTTTCCTCATCAATATGGTCGACTTCCAATGGTTCTTCGCGGCTATAGGAATTTTGTCTAAAAGGATTTCGTACTTGTCCTGACGTTCGTCCATTTTGTTCGTGCCTAGGAAAGTTTGAATGACGGTATAATCCTGAATTATTTACTTGTCTGAATTGACCTGAATTATTTGTATGTCCAAAGTGGTTTGAATTATTTGCTTGTCTGAACTGACCTGAATTATTTGTCTGTCCGATGTGGTTTGAATTATTTCTTTGTCTGAATTGACCAAAACTATTTGCTTGTCTACTTTGTGTATTATGTCCTATGTGGTTAAATTCCCTATGTACTATGCGTTTATTATTTGTATTTTATCTTATTATGCCTGTTTCCTCCAAGGTGTGAAATGCTGATCTAATATAAGATATGTCCCTACTATATATAATACTCGCCATATAAGGTGGAATGTTGTTCAAAAATGTTTTGAAAATCATAGACTCATTTATTTTTGGACTAAATTCACTAGGTTTATTTTGATCTTGTTCATATTTTTGATTGAGTTTGCTTAAATTATTACATAAATTAAAATAGTATTCATTTACATTATAGTTTTTTATGGACAAAGCTTTGTGGTACAATTGGTAATATGTTTCCCTGACACCGAAGTTTGCGATGAGCTCCTTTTTAATCTGCTCCCAACTTGGATCGGGCCCCAATGTTCGTATCACGTTCAATGCTGCTCCCTGAATATTATACGTTATGCACCTTTGAAAAACATACTCCTCTAGATTGGTGCCTTTAAAACTCGGGGTAAAGAGTTCGGCTTCCCTTATAAACGATGATAACGCATAATCTTGGCTTTCTGTGTATTCTCTGATCCTTGATGCTTCTTTAAGTACTTCCGATATGGCTATTGGAGATTCTTTGGTTGAGGTAGATGGAGATTCTTTGGTCTGTTGAACATGGATTTGCTGAGTTGGCTGCTTCCATCTTGATTTTTGTTCACTTGTTGCAATTGTTTTTTCTTTGTTGAAATTTTATTGTAATCGAAAATGTTTGGTATACTTTTGTTTTTATTTAACTACTGTTATTCTTGTAAGCGAAAATGTTTCGTATGCTTTTATGTTTACTTGACTGCTGTTATTATTAATTTATTTAATCACTAGTTTGATTTTCTTTGTGGGTTTTTTGTTGTTAAGCTCCTTAAGGAATTTTGTTTTTTATTTTAATCCTCCAGGACATAAAATTTTTCACAATTTTTGTATTATGTTCACTTGTCTAATCCTTCGGGATTAGATCCTACCACGACTGCGCCACTTATGGAATCCTTTTTGGATTTCAATAAAAAAAACAACTATTTCTGAGCTTGAGCTCTGTGTCCTTTATTATGCTTTAAATGTATTACTACTACGCTTAAAATTAAATTACAGCTTTTATTTAAAATTGATTTCTTAAAACTAAAAGTGCTTATTCTAAATAATGGATTTTGTTATTAACAAAAAGTTCAGTGCACCAAATAAATGTTTTATAAAAGTGTCGACTGCACAATTTTAGTTGGGCATCGACCTTTTGTTACTTTTGCTTATTTATGAAAATGTTTGAATAAATGTGTCGATTGCACAATTTGAATTGGGCCATCGACCTTTTATTATTTTTGCCAATTTATATTTATTTTGGGTGAAGTCGAAGCTGTCTCTGACGTAACTCGCGCATTATCTGATGCTCATTCAAGAATTGATTTAATGAAGCTAATGGACTTGATTTATGTACAGGTGTTTGGTGTGATAGTCTTTGCAACTATTCCCCGAATTCCGCCGCTTGGACGATCTTGATGATAACGTTCAAAGCTTCTTCCATTTCATATGCATCGAGCGCTCTTTTGGTTGGACGATAGCCCTTTGTGGTCTTGGAGTTTTTGATAAATCTTAACACATAACTGACCATGTGTTGAAGAGTTTTGAATGATTTGCGATGGTTTATCCGGTTTATACTGTCTTCATAGTTTTGCTGCTAGGTTGATATTGTTAAGACCTGCTTCGATACCTTACGTTCTTCGTTACAAAGTATATTGGTAATTTGTGACTGAGCTATTGTCCATTCACTCTTTTGTCCCGAGAGAAATAGGGGACCATAAAACCAAATTGGGTGTTGTGATAAGGTTTCTGGTGCTAGTCCTCGGGATATTGCGTCAGCTGGATTTTCTTTAGAACTGAAGTGTAGCCATTGATTTGAATCTCTTCAACTTTGAATTTTTGCTATCCTGTTTGCTACAAATGTGTGATAGGATGCTGCTGATGAATTTATCCAAGCAAGAACAATTTTGAAATCTGAGCAAAAAAAGTTGGCAGTATTTTGCAGGCGAAAATCTTTTTTTACTCTACTTGTTACTTCTACACCTAGCACCGCGGCGCATAATTTCAAGCGAGGCAACGTTTGTTTTTTTCCGGGACTTGGAACATATCAATCTTGTTACTACAGTTTTGTCCTTCTATGTTGAGCGAAGATAGATTGCTGTTCCATAAGCTCGTTCAGTTGCGTCCACAAACGTGTGCATTTGCGTTGTTACTGGTTTTTTAGTAAGAATCTATCAATCTTAGTTTTGTTTAACGTTTCTATGCTTGTGCGAAATGTATTCCATTTGTTCTGAAGGTTTATGGGTAAGATGATTCATCCCAAGAAATCGGTAATTTCCACAGCTCCTGCAAAAATATTTTGGCCTATACAACTACCGGCCCAAAAATTCCTAGTGGATCAAAGATCTTGGCTAGTTCTGAGCTGACTATTGTTTTCGTCACACCCTTTTCCGTTGGCCTCTTTGATCGTCCACATAACTGAGCAGACTTGCAGTCATATTAATCCGACTGTTTTAATCGAGTATTCTGAATTTTCGTCTAAATCCAAGTTGACCTCCTGGTCTTCAGGAGCAATTCCACTTAGTAACTGAGGATAATTTGAACACCATTTCCGAAGTTTAAAACCAGCTTCCCTAGAAGTGAGCTTAGTTGTCGTTGTGACTCTAATGCTGTAGTGATGGAATCAGTCCCATCCATGAGCTGGAACATCTGGTCTGTGTCACTGACTCGAATTTTCCGTTGCATTTTTTCGATGTCCGCAGTGAAGATAATTTTATGCATTCGAAATCGCAGCAGAATTGAAAACAGTTCACTTTGTACCGTCGGCCCGGCATGTATGATGTCATTGAGCGAGGAGCCCCTAGATGTTTTTGCCGATGCGTTAAAAACTACTCGCAATTTTGTAGTGCAACTTTCGGGTTTCAGCACGTAGTTGTAAGGCATGACGTGGTGTAATTCGGGATCTCGTCTTCATGTATTTCTTCCATGTGTCCCAAAATTTCATACTCTTGCATGAACTTGGTGTATTCTGTTCTAAGCGCAGGATTACGGTCCAATCGTTTTTCAAATGCTAGAAATCGATTGAAAGCCATTGCCTTAGAACTTCCGAGAATGGATGGGTTCTCTGCAAAAGGTAGGCCAACAGTGAACCTCCCTTCTTCGTTTTTTTTTTACGTTTTGGGCAAAATGATGTTGCCGATTGATTGTTTGTTGCAGCTACGATTGGAGTATTATTATTCGGTGCAGAGGCAGGGTTTTGTGTTGTTTGGTAACTTTCTGCCGAAGTTGCTGATGTGTTTTCTCTTGCTAATTCCAAGTGCAACACTTTGAACAAGACCGTGAAGTGCATGCCATGGTAGCGTGACATGACTTAAAGCAATTGACGCAAATTCTGTTTTTTTGTGTCCATTGTAGTCTCTCAACTGGGGACCTTTTTAGGAGCTTTTCGCAGTAATATATGGGATGTCCTGTCGATCCACATACCTTACAAGTTTGGGTTGATGTAGCAGCTGTTATAATTTCCTTCCCCCCGGCACATTCGTGAGACCTTCCGCGTGTTTCCAATTCTTGGAACCGATGTTATAGAAATCTAAGAAGTGCATTTGGACTTACGAAGTTCTTATTGTCTTCTAGTGATTGTTCAAATATTGTTTGAGTTGAGTGATCAAGTTTTTTCAATAGTATGTGAACCATTATGGACTCCCATTTGTCCACTGGAAGTCCTTGTATGCATTCTTTAGTGACATCATGTAAGGCTTTTAGCGCTTGTGCCGTTTCATTTTTCATTTGTGGATTAGACATCAAGTTGTTTCTTGTAGTATCTATTAACCTGAATGTTCCACGCGATTGCATAATTTGCTGTTGTAATTGGCAAAGGTTTAGTAGATTTTTTGCCTCATCTGCCAGGTGCGTAGTTAAGTAAAACATTTTCTTAACCTCGCTCATTGATGCGTTGTGGTTCAGCTGGTAGGTAACTGCTGAATCTTGGAATCTGAACTTTTGGCAGATGGGGTTGACAATGCTCAATCCTGTTAATCTTTCGTGGATTATTTTCGCCGACAATATTTACATCGCATTGTTGCTTGCATTGGACGTTGTTCACCTCAGCTTGCATTTGGTAAAATTCATCCAAGGTATAACCATCTATTTGGTCTTCGGTAGTTAATTGCTTTAAAGTCTCGTTTTTTCTCGAGAAATCCTGCATATATATATATATATATATATATATATCAATAAGTGCTAATTTGGCCTGCCAATATGATTCTTCTTTACTTTCCTCCGACATAACTTCATCAATAGTTCGTCTTAGCGCTTTCGCCCATGCCCGCTGATTGCAAAGAACTTTGCTTGTGATTTCTTCAATTTGTCTCCCGCCGTCATCTGCTGGACTGCTACCAGCTCTTCAAACGATGCCATAGTTGATGAAACGTTGCTGTTTTATATTTTGGACTGGTGTCCTATTGTGTGGACTGATGGCGTCCTTGTGTGTGTAGTCGAAATATTATCCTGTGCCTTGTTACAGGATTACGTCGACAGCAAATGTTAATTTTGGGGATCTGCCCAAATGAAATTCGAAGTATTATCCTGTGGCTTGTTACGTCGATAGTAAATGTTGCGTTTTGGGGATCTGCCCAAATATTGCCTGTTGTATATTTGAACTGTTGTCCTGTTGAGTGCATTCAAAGTATTATCCTGTACCTTGTTACAGGTTGACTTTGGTAGCATATGTTGAATTTTGGGGATCTGCCCAAAATGTTGCGTGTGTGTTTTTGATCCTGTTTCTGTTGAAGTTTCAGGGCAGTCGGGGTCAATAAATGTTGAGTCGTCAACTGTTCCTAAAAAGGTCCCCAGCTGAGAGACTACAATGGACACAAAAAAACAGACTTTGCGTCAATTGCTTTCTCTCAGCTGGGGACCTTTTTAGGATCATTTCGCAGTAATATATGGGAAGTCCTATCGATCCACATACCTTTTTGGCTCCATCATCACGTCGGGGTCACCAAATGTTGAGTTGTCCACTGAATAAACGTATTGAGCACCAAAGGTTTCCTTTAGTTTACGAACTACAATGTAAGGGCAACAACGAAGAACAATGCAACCTTATATATATTGGCACAACTAAAAGAAATTTAGAGAACAGACTGGCAGAACACAGAAATGATATTGAAAAATAAAAAACAACAACAGCTTTGTCAACACATATCATCAACAAAAAACATACGGTTGATTTTGATAATGTGAGAATTTTAGACAGAGAAAACATAGAAAGAAAAAGATGCACAACCAAAATATTGCGCATACAAAAGAACATAGAGAGAACGATGAACTTAAAAGAGGACACCAATAATATCAGCGCTAGTTATATTGTTGCAATCAAATAAGAGAACCAACTGTGTTTTTACAATATATTTTTATTAATTAATTTTTTAAAAAAAATTTTCGGAATTAAAAAATGTCAAAAATAATTTTATATTGCAATCCTTTTTAATTGAACATTTGTATTATTGTAAGTAAATAATGTAGGGTGAAAAAACTTTTCAAAATATACACATAATGTTTTTTAAAAATTTTAAATAGACGAAACCTCTAAAGAAGTCAACAAACAATTGACGAAACGTTGGGTAAAAAATGTAATAAAGCTGTTTTATTAACATTAACTACGTTAGGCCTTATTAGCTTAAAGAATAAAAACATCATTATCAACAAAAATTGCATCATTGGCAAAATAATTCCTAAAACACATATGAAACATCGGTAGCTTGCCGAAAAACAATCATATCTATTTATTTATTAAACAAAACATAACACAAATCAAAATCCAAACATGAAGGGATTTTTCAAACATATACAACTTAAATACAACATTGATACATCAAGAGCTCTTAAAGAGTTTTGCAACGAAACTAAGAGACTAGCACAGCAACAACAACAGATTAATATTACCATGTAGAAGTTATTGTACTATACGTAACTATAAAAAAAACACAACCACTAAGGTAGCAACACCGTTTAAATGCAACACTATTAAAGGTAAGCTAGCAAAATTGAGAAAAATTTTCATAAAAAGATAATTAATTAAGTTGTGAATTTTTTATTCGAACTGAGTGATATTTAATCAAAGAAATTTTTAATTTTTCAGGCTTAAGTTCGTTTTCTCTAAATATAATTTTGTTATAAATTAAATTATTATTTAAATTAGAAAGAAAAATCTAGTGGCTCTTAATATTTGAACGGACAAAGAAAAATTAGACTGCGCGGAGGGTTGAACTGACATCGATGTTTCGAGACTAACCACAGTCTCATCATCAGAGTTGTCTACCGCTTAGACCTCACTGCAACCACGGCAGCTGCAATCACATTAGTTGAAGATCCTCTATCATTAATTGAATCTGCTGAATTACATGTAAGTTTTTACACTACAGCTTTTATCATTTTTTAATGGGTTGGAACTTTACTATACTTTTTCAAAGTCTATCTTGTTCAAGTTGAGCTTTATTCTAGTGTTTCTTATTTGATTCCTAGGTGGCAGCCTTCGGCTACCAATACTCTAGAGGTTATGGAATGTGATACGTTATACATATGTATATACAACTGTTTTTTTTTTATTGTATAAACAACTGTGATGTACAAACACATTCTTAGCTACGTGCCTTTAGTTTTATAATTAAGTTGTGAATTTTTTATTCGAATATTTGAACGGACAAAGAAAAATTAGACCCTCCGCGCAGTTTATTTGATTAAATATAACTCAGTTCGAATAAAAAATTCACAACTTAATTATAAAACTAAAGGCACGTAGCTAAGAATGTGTTTGTACATCACAGTTGTTTATACAAAAAAAAAAAAAAAAAACAGTTGTATATACATATGTATAACGTATCACATTCCATAAACGCTAGAGTATTGGTACCCGAAGGCTGCCACCTAGGAATGAAATAAGAAACACTAGAATAAAGCTCAACTTGAATTAGATAGACTTTGAAAAAGTATAGTAAAGTTCCAACCCATTAAAAAATGATAAAAGCTGTAGTGTAAAAACTTACATGTAATTCAGCAGATTCAATTAATGATAGAGGATCTTTAACTAATGTGATTGCAGCTGCCGTGGTTGCAGTGAGGTCTAAGCGGTAGACAACTCTGATGATGAGACTGTGGTTAGTCTCGAAACATCGATGTCAGTTCAAACCTCCGCGCAGTCTAATTTTTCTTTGTCCGTTCAAATATTAAGAGCCACTAGATTTTTCTTTCTAATTTAAATAATAATTTAATTTATAACAAAATTATATTTAGAGAAAACGAACTTAAGCCTGAAAAATTAAAAAATTTCTTTGATTAAATATCACTCAGTTCGAATAAAAAATTCACAACTTAATTATAAAACTAAAGGCACCTAGCGATAAATGTGTTTGTACATCACATTTGTTTATACAATAAAAAAAAAAAAAAAAAAAAAAACAGTTGTATATACATATGTATAACGTATCACATTCCATAACCTCTAGAGTATTGGTAGCCGAAGGCTGCCACCTAGGAATCATATAAGAAACACTAGAATAAAGCTCAACTTGAACAAGATAGACTTTGAAAAAGTATAGTAAAGTTCCAACCCATTAAAAAATGATAAAAGCTGTAGTGTAAAAACTTACATGTAATTCAGCAGATTCAATTAATGATAGAGGATCTTTAACTAATGTGATTGCAGCTGCCGTGGTTGCAGTGAGGTCTAAGCGGTAGACAACTCTGATGATGAGACTTTGGTTAGTCTCGAAACATCGATATCAGTTCAACCCTCCGCGCAGTCCAATTTTTCTTTGTCCGTTCAAATATTAAGAGCCACTAGATTTTTCTTTCTAATTTAAATAATAATTTAATTTATAACAAAAATATATTTAGAGAAAACGAACTTAAGCCTGAAAAATTAAAAATTTCTTTGATTAAATATCACTCAGTTCGAATAAAAAATTCACAACTTAATTATAAAACTAAAGGCACGTAGCTAAGAATGTGTTTGTACATCACAGTTGTTTATACAATAAAAAAAAAAAAAAAAAAAAACAGTTGTATATACATATGTATAACGTATCACATTCCATAACCTCTAGAGTATTGGTAGCCGAAGGCTGCCACCGCGGAATCAAATAAGAAACACTAGAATAAAGCTCAACTTGAACAAGATAGACTTTGACAAAGTATAGTAAAGTTCCAACCCATTAAAAAATGATAAAAGCTGTAGTGTAAAAACTTACATGTAATTCAGCAGATTCAATTAATGATAGAGGATCTTTAACTAATGTGATTGCAGCTGCCGTGGTTGCAGTGAGGTCTAAGCGGTAGACAACTCTGATGATGAGACTGTGGTTAGTCTCGAAACATCGATGTCAGTTCAACCCTCCGCGCAGTCTAATTTTACTTTGTCCGTTCAAATATTAAGAGCCACTAGATTTTTCTTTCTAATTTAAATAATAATTTAATTTATAACAAAATTATAATTAGAGAAAACGAACTTAAGCCTGAAAAATTAAAAATTTCTTTGATTAAGAGATAATTAATTTAGAAATTGCCTAAACCAATACCAATATTAAATTAATTAAACAAAAATGTATCATATAGATTTGTTTATCAGTAATATGATGACTATACGAAGTTTTTAAGAAAACAAAAAGAGAGAACAAAACAAACAACAAAAACTGCAAAAGAAAACCAAATAAAAAAACTAGCTACACTGAAAGAAAAATATTTCTGTAGGTTTTTCCTACAATGAAAATTGGTTAGAAAACAAAACAAATGTGATACTGCCTATTGAATACAAATGGCTTCTCTCATTGGGGAAAAAGTTTTCCCTACCTATTGATACAAGAAATTTTTCGCCATTACACATTGTTGCTGACATCGAACAATGCATTCAAGCGATGGATGACAGTTTGGAAAGGGGTAAAGTAATTGCTCAAAATAAGGTAGCTAATAACATCACAGCCTTTAACAAGAAAATTATTAACACGCCCAAAGAGAAATTTATTCTCACTTTTTACGAAAAAACTAAAAAATTCTTTAAAAGACATAACAACATTAATAATATAACTTCAGATAAGGGAAATAAAACAGTTATAATGTATAAAGATAAATACAATACAAAAATGGAGTCATAACTTGAAAACAGAGAGATTTACAGGCCCATGAGAATAGACCCTACAACAAAATTGCAACGACAAAATAATAACATCATTACTGAACTACACAAGAAAGAACATATTAAATTTTATGAAAAACGTAAATTACAATGTTGCGCCGCTATAGCGCCAAGGATATATGGATTACCAAAAATTCACAAAGTTGGAACACCTCTAAGGCCCATTGTTTCGTCCGTTAAAGTACCTTGCTACCAACTGGCGAAACATATAGGACAAGTTCTTAAGCACATAATATCTGACAAATACAACATTAAGAACTCCGCATCTCTGAAAAATCAATCAATCAATCAAAAAGATCTAGAAATCAATGAAAGTGAAATCTTTATATCATTTGATGTAGCTTCTCTGTTCACTAATATACCACTACACGTTGCCATCAAAACGATAATGGGTAAATGGGACATTATTAAGAATTGCACGAAAATACGTAAAACAATGTTTCTAAAGATATTAAGATTCTGTCGTATTGACAACAATTACTTTGTATTTGATAAAACTGTTTTTCAACCAAATATTTGGCATGCCAACGGGTAGTCCCCTTTCACCCACCATAGCTGATATTGTATAAGATGACCTTATTGACGCACAGTCAAATATGTAGATGATATCTTGGCAGTTATAAACCATAATGACAAGAATACAATTGTCAACGTTTTCAACAAATATCACCCAAGAATTCAATTTACCACTGAAGTAGAAAATAATAGATGTATAAACTATCTAGAGACAACCCTGCACAGGGAAAAAGGCAAGATCTTAATAGATTGGTATTCGAAAGAAATTTCATCGGGCAGAGTAATTAATTTGAATGCAACACAGCTTAAAAGTCAAATTATAAATACCGCCAAAAGTCCTATTTTCAGAGTTCTCAACGTAAGTGATACACAATTTCACATAAAAAACATACAAAAAATTAAAACAATACTAAAAAACAACAGCTTTCCTACCAAATTAGTAAATTCCTTAATAAATGACGTTAAAATAAAATTAAAAAATAATACTAACCTAAGAACACATTGTATTATTTATTCCTGGTGTGACGGACAAAAAAGATATATAAAAACAGCTGTTGAAACAAATAACATAAAATTTGCATACAAATCAAACACAACAATAAACTAACTTTTTACACGAGTAAAAGCGCAAACTGATAAAAAAACAATTGAATTTTCAACTGAATAACTGTATTGAGCACCAAATTTTGTCATATAAGCATTTTGCATTTTAAATAAATTATATTGATTCATTTTTTGTGTATTACATTTTTTGTGTTGACATTATATTATGTGTTATGTATCTGTCCATACCTGTTTGAATTTTATTATTATCACTTATTGCACTCACGGCATTTACAATTTTGTGCACGTTGGTCACCTTGTTACTAATTGTTTGTTTGTTTGTACAGCTAAGCTGACAAGTTTGCTAAAAGGTGCAATTGTTGTTGCTTCTCAATCAATATTTAAGTTTGGAGAGCAAGATCGCGCACGAGTAGTTGTGTGTTGTGAAGGATTCAGGTTTTTGCTTAAATCATTTTTTTCATTTTCGTCGTCATGAACCAAAGTTAAATAAACATTCTTACTGCTTGTAGGTTTATTATTGTTGTTGGTAGAAGATGAACTCATTTAGAGTTCTCTTTTGTTGTGTTCACTATATGAGTTTGTATTCGCAAATATATATGTATACTAGCTTATCCCGGTGTGCTTCGCTACCCCCTCGTTATAAAATAATATTAAAATTAATGACGATCGGTCCAGTAGTTAAGACTATATTACGATTTTTAATTTTCCTAAAAAGGGGCGTGGTCCCACCCACTTTTTTCCTGGTACGTATTCCAAATGATGCCAATACCATATGTATCAAATATCATCGACGTAGGTCAAAAAATACCATTATCAGGAGCAGAAATAATAGATTTTTAATTTGTGGTTTGTATGAGAGGTACCACGCCCCTTTGTCCAATCCCACCTTTATTGGAAGCAGCACTAAAAAAATGCATACCAAACTGACATACCAAATTTTGTTCAAATACCGTTATCAGGAGCAGAAATAATAGATTTTTAATTTGTGGTTTGTATGAGACGTACCACGCCCCTTTGTCCAATTGGACCGAATTGTAAATCTAAACCACCCGGGGCGCCACCCAAACGCATACAAAAAAATTTATGCAAGAAACATCCTGTCTGAGGATGTTTCGTCGCTCTACTTTTGTACTGAAGATAAATAGATGGAACAAAGTATCCAACTACCTTGGCGATACTGCTTTGGTAGCTCCCGGATTAAGGATGTTTCGTAATCCCATTTCCTGGGTGCTGATTACATGAAGAATTTCAGTTCATCATTCGTTTGATGGCTGCTGAGTGTTTGTCGGCTTGGTACGTTTGCTCCGTCACCAAGGAAGAAATATAATATTGATGGTGAAATGTTGAGGTTGTTACTGACGTTGGAGTGATTTCCGTCCATGTATGTGTTGTGCCATCGTATATAGCTTTAACTGTTGATTATGGTTGTGTGAGGTTGCAGGTTATGGCTGTCTGTCTGTTGATCGTTGGATTGGATTCTTCATTGTTGTCGGATGATTAGTATGGGTTGCTTGTGAAACATTGGTCGGGTGTTAATATTTTTATTCTTATAACTAACAATTTCTTTTCTTATTTGTACTTATATGTTATGTTTATTTTTTATTTCTTGGAAATTTTTCCAATAACCTTAAGTTCAGGAAATCAGGTTTCCGTTTTGATATATGCAAAGTTTTATTTTAATTTCGAAAAAAATTTTAAAAACTTAAATAGAATAATTTAATTCGTGTGACAAAATGCTCTTAAATTCATTTAAAAAAAATTTACTTTCAGAAAACGTGCTTCTCAGATTAAGCAAACATTTTCAAAAACATTTCGTTTAATTTTAATAATATATATGCCTACATATTGAAAGATTAGAAAATGTTTTAAACTACATATTTTGAAAAGAAGTTTTTAATTATAGGTATTTTAGTAAATTGTTATGTTTTATTTTTATATATTATTATTTTATTTAACTATTAACTATAGATGTATGTGTGTGTTTTCAGTTTCTACATGAAACTATTTTGAAAAGTGTTTTTTTTTACATCAAATTTAAAATAAATTCATACAAGAAAATTAATTTATTTGTAAAGATTGCAAAATGAGTGGGAAAAAACTTCGCTTAATTTTTGGTATTATGTATATCAAATTTCAACTGATTTACTTAAAAAGTGAGTTCAGTTTAGTTTGTATTTACCTTTGTATTTTGTGAGTCAAAGAAATTTAACACCTTTGTTGTTTTAACGATTTGAAATTCAAAAATTATTCGCACGCGTACAATTTTTGTTAAATCAACAACAAAAATGAAAAATTCAGAAAGGTTTTAAATTATACATTTTTCTAGAAGGAAAAAATGTATTTAATAATAGATAGTTATTTCAAAACTAAATTTTAGTTTTTATACTTGAAATTCTTTCTATTTCCAAGTTGGAATGGGTTTCGGTAAAGGTCATAAATTATTACCTACAAATTTAATTATGTTTACAAATTGTTTCAGTCATTCATTTAGTTTCAAGTTAACATTTACACATACATTAATCCTAAATTCATTATTATTCCCGTTTGTATGTATATACTGAAATCCCATGCATGTATGTATGTATTTTTTTTTTTTTTACTTTTTTGTTTCAATTTCAATGTCATACTTATTTCGTATTCCCACACACACACATGCATGTGTATATTTGTTTATTCAATTTGCCTCAGTTGTTCCCGGCCGTGAAATAGTCTGGCAAAATTTTGCTGTTTAATCATGTTTCACGAAGATTGCGTTTCAACTCTTGCAGTGTACAGACGCGTTTTTATAATCGTCGCAACTGAATATTAAAAATTTATTGAAAGAAAATTCACAAAAAAAAAATATACAAAAACAAAACATTTATTAAACAGTTATCTTACTGGTTTTATTTTATTTTTTGCTTGTGTGTAAATACATAAATATTTGCATACACCAACACATAAGTGAACACAAAATGAGTTCACCTTCTAACAACAATAATAAACCTACAAGCAGTAGGAATGTACAATATATAACTTTGGTTGCTAACGACGACAAAAAAAATGAAGTAAACACAAACCTGAATACTACACAAAACACAAATACTCGTGCGCGATCATTATCTTTGAACAAGTTAAATATCGATCAAGAAGCAACAACAATTGCACCTATTAGCAAACTTGTCAGCTTAGCTGTACAATCAAACAAACAAACAATAAATACCCAGGTGACCAACGTGCACAAAATTGTAAATGCAGTGAGTGAAAATAGTGATAATAAAATCCAAACTGGTATGGACAGATACATAACCGTGCTAAAAAGGGGAAGAAGTCCCAAATCAGCTGAAATAGCGTCAACGGCGAAAATGCCCAAAGATGGGAAAAATAATATTAAACATTCTGAAAATCGTTTTGCGATTTTGAATGAACAAGTCGATGAAGACACAAGTACAACAAGGTTCACTAAACCACCGCCGATATATTTAAGAGAACAGAACTTCAACCTTTTAGTAAAAAGCCTTATCTCATTAATTGGAGAAAATGAGTTCTATGTAACTCCAATTAAGCGCGGCAAAATCAACGAAACTAAAATTCAGGTAACACAAGAAAATAATTATAGAAAAATAGTCTCAGATTTTGAGATTAAAAACAAAAACTTTTATACATATCAACTGAAGATTGCTAAAGGCCTAACAGTAGTTATAAAAGGAATAGATTCAAGCGTGGATCCGGAAGAGGTAAAGTCTGGCCTTGAAAATAGTGGCTTCAAAGTCAATAAGGTTTCAAACATTAAAAACAGCGAAAAAATCCCCCAACCTATTTTTAGAGTCGAGCTACAGCCAGGCAACTTGAAAATTAAAAAAAATGAATCGCACCCAATTTATAGCTTAAAATACTTGTTGCATCAAAGAGTTACCGTTGAGATGCCACATAAAAAAAACTGGACCTATCCAATGCATGAACTGTCAAGAATTTGGCCATACCAAAACTTATTGCAAGTTGCCTACCGTTTGCGTTGTATGTGGCGAGTTACACAGTACCTCTAACTGTGACAACATAAAAGGTGATACCAAAGCAAAAAAATGTGGTAATTGCGGCGGAAACCACACTGCCAACTATAGGGGCTGCCCTCTTTATTCTCTTTTTAAAAATTCGTCGAACAGAAAAACTAATGCTACTCCCGCTCAGCCCAACACTCATTTAAACTACCCACAGTTACCTCAACCGTCGTCTAGCCATAATCAATACTCAAATGTTTTAAAGTCTAACACGACTCTTACTCAACAAAAACCTAATAGTCAATCTTCATACGCTAATATTTTAAAGAGTAACCAGATTCCGGCGCAAAAAACTGTACCAGTAAATGAAGAATCAGGGCATAATTTTAGTCGTATTTAAGCCTCGATAGAGATCCTAATACAAACAGTAAATACATTTACTCTCAACATATCCTGGATGATGCAGGAAATGTTGAAAATGCAGTCTACCTTGTTGCAGGCTGTATTGAATAAACCATGAACTTAAGAATCTGTTTTTGGAACGCAAACGGCATCTGCCAACATAAAAATGAAATTGAATATTTTCTTCTGGATAAACAAATCGATGTTATGCTTATCTCAGAAACTCACTTGACGTCCCGAAGCTATTTTCGAATTAGTGGATATAATTTCTACGACACCAAGGATCCTCAAGGTAGAGCTTGTGGTGGCTCTGGAATCCTAATAAAAACTCGAATAAAATACTACCTACTAAATGACCTTCGTGAAGAATATCTTCAAGCAACGAACATCTGCATTGAAAATTTTTATCAAAAGCTTGTGATATCATCTGTTTACTCTCCTCCCAGGTTTTCAATTTCAGAGAGTCAATATACCGCATTTTATACAACACTGGGGTCCCGTTTTCTAGCAGCTGGCGACGACAATGCTAAACACACATTTTGGGGCTCACGTTTAATCAGTCCTAAGGGTCGTGTTTTGTTTGACACAATTTCAAAAATGGGTTTGAATGTAGTTTCAAGTGGTCAGCCAACATATTGGCCAACGGATCGTCAAAAAATTCCTGATGTTATCGACTTTGGGATTATGAAAGGCGTGCCCAGCGAAATCAACAGATTATTCGCTGTGGCGTGCAGCCAGAGGACTTAAAAGGCCAGTGATTTGCAAACCTCCATTACGAGTCTCTAATGGTGACTGGGCAAGAACTGATGCTGAAAAAGGTGATCTATTTGTTAAGCACCTAGAAAAAGTATTTACCCCGAATATTTCTGCTGACGTTGTTGAACTGCCACCAGTCGTCTCTTTACCAGAAATACCGATGAGATTTAACATGACTGAGATTGAAAATACTATTACTAGTCTTACCACCAGAAAAGCCCCAGGTGTCGACAAAATAAGCAACAAAATGCTTCAACAACTGCCTTATATGGCAAAAAGAGTTATACTCTTTATTTTTAATAGTATTCTACGGCTGCAATACTATCCTGCAGAATGGAAGGTTTCGATGATTATTATGATACCAAAGCCCGGCAAGGATCATACGAAGGTTGAATCCTATCAGCCTATTAGCTTATTGCCCAACATTTCAAAACTATTTGAAAAGCTGTATATGAGCAAGCTGATGCCTATAGTGACTAGAAGTGGATGCATTCCAGATTATCAATTTGGTTTCCGCAGACAACATAGCACTATTGAACAAACTCACAGACTTGTGAACGTAGTTAGAGACACCTTTGAAAAAAAGAAATATTGCTCTGCGCTCTTTATAGATGATTCTCAAGCTTTCGATAAAGTATGGCACGAAGGTCTTTTCAACAAATTAACACAAAATCTACCAGCAAACATCGTAAAGCTTTTAAAAAGCTATTTAATGGAACGTAAATTTGTAGTTAGGGAAGGCAATTTTTTAAGCCCTCCGCAGTCGATTGAAGCCGGAGTCCCTCAAGGCAGTATCTTCGGACCCTTACTATATTTAATATATGCCTCTGACTTACCGTTAAGCAGTAACATTCATACATCAACATTTGCCGATGATACAGCTTTTTTAAGCGTCCATGAAAATCCAGTAGAAGCCTCCATCAACTTACAAGGGTATATATCCAAATTGGAAAAATTGCTCAAACAATGGCGTATAAAAGTTAACGAGCAGAAATGTGTACACGTCACTTTTACGTTGCGAAGGGAAACATGCCCGCCTATACAAATCAACACCGAGACTATTCCGCAACATACTGTAGTCAAATATCTAGGCGTTCACCTTGATCGCCGTTTAACATGGAAATCGCATATAGACGCAAAGTTGATGCAAATGAAATTAAAAGCAGCCCAAATGAATTGGCTTATGGGTAGAAATTCAATACTGAGCCTAGACTGTAAACTTCTACTATACAACGCGATCCTGAAACCAATATGGTGCTATGGAATCCAGCTATGGGGCACTGCCTCAGCATCAAATGTAGAAAAAATTCAAAGGCGACAAAATAAAATTCTACGTACAATAACTGCAGCCCCCTGGTATGTCAGAAATCATAGAATTCATAAAGATCTAGACGTTCCGTTGGTAAAGACAGTATTTTCGAAACACGCGAAAAAATACATTAAAAAACTTGAGTTGCACCCAAACCCACTTGCGCGCAATAGTCTAGAGTATAGAGTCCACACCCGGCTTAGGAGGAGGGACACTCTTTCTATCAGCCGTACACGAGAGATGTAAAACAACAAAAATCAACCGTTGTAACTAAAAATTTTGTTTAGCATTGGCTAAACTTATATTTATTATTTTTTTTTTAGATTTAAGATTTGAAAAACTTATTGATGTTTCAATCTATTATTGAAGATTCAATAAATAATATACATATAAAAAAAAAAAAATCATGTTTCACAGCCAAGTACTCAACTAAAGTCATGCAAAAAAAACGAACCAAATAACCCAATTGGAATTTTTTAGATTTTAATTCAATTTAAATTATTTTTTACAAAGCCCAAACTTAATTGATTTTGTTAACTTTTGTCTTGGTGATACATAAATGGTCGACAATTTTCGCCACTGAACACAATTGTGAACAGTTTTGCATTTCAAGTTTTCCGCGATACTTATGACAATTTTGTATTTATTGCGCCATGAATCAAATACAACTTTGTATGGAATATTTGGCTCATTAATTGAGCGATCATTGTTATAAATGTGTATGTGTATTTTACTATACATATTTTATATCGTTTTAATTCATTCATTTTTACCCTGCAGTTGTAAGCATGTGCAAACATTAAAAATGCTTGCAATTGCTTTATTTATGTTTCTATTAATGTGCATAAAACTGCAGGGTTTTATTTTGTTTTTATTATTATATTTATTTTTTTTTTGTGTTTTTAAAGTTTGAAGCTGATGTGCATTGCATGCATAAATCGGTTGCGCAATTTAGAGTGCATACAAAAATTAAATTTATTGTGCAGTCTATGGTTTTTACTCGCGTTGATGGAAACATCAATTTTATTTCGTCTAAACGCTTATGTAAGGAGACAATTAATTTATTTAAAAAATTTTTACATATATGTTTTTTTTTCAAATTTGAGGATGATTAGTTAAGAGAAATAAGTTCACAAGAAGTAAAACTAATATAAACAGATGCAGGATATCTTCATCCAATATCAAGAATATTCATATAATATTTTGGAGTTATGCTGCAATCACTACTACTGTAGTGTTCAAAATTTTTATCTTTATGGTAAGTAAATTAAACGAAAAAATACAAACGACAAACATTTAAGATCTAAGATCGATAGTGTAACAAACAGATAAATGTGTGAAACTCAAATATTAAACTAAAAATCGATTTAAGCCCAAAGGAATGAGAATTGCGTAATGTATGGAAAATAAGAAAAAAAAAAAAAAAGTAGCATGTAAGATGTCTTGTCTTTTTTATGTAAGAAATACACTGAGCGAACGTATGTATGCACTTTTATAAGCTTTTAATTATAATTTTAATTTACAATAAAAAACAAAAATCAGTGAAACTTAAATATTTGTTTTAAAAAATTGTTTTGGATATTTTTAGGAAAGTATTCGTTGGCCGATTAGTAGCTGATACTGGGTTAGTGCCGTTCCATCCTTCCTTACGTTTTCCCCCTTATTAATTATTTTGTTCCTTTCAGTTCCCCGACGCGCTTAATGGTATCTTCCTGCAGCTTCAACACACATTCGGACAAAGTCTTGAACGCCTTGCAGTTTCAACTTATCTTCTACCCGGTATTTTGAGTTCCTTTATTTCCTATCATAGTACCGTATAAATATGCATTTCTTTTATTATATCAGCCATTGAAGAGTTTAAAGGCCCGATACTGTTTCCAGCTTCGATTTCGTGGTGAGTTTTCTCTTTTATTTATTCTTTTAAATTGTTATTGGGTGTATAATTTCACCAAATTACGGTGTAGGGTTCGAAGTTTTCCCTTCATCATTATTTGGATGTTAACAGGTGTAGGGAAACTTTTAATTTCATAGGGCCCATTCCATATGGACGAAAATTTGTTTTTACGTGCTTGCGTTTTTACTAGGACTCTGCCTCCTATTTTCATGGTATAGGACCTTGACTGCTTGTCATACTGTTTCTTTGCCTTAGCCTTAGCTTTTTCTTGATTTTCTTTTGCAATCTCATAAGCCCTTTGAATTTGATGTCTTAATAATTTGGGATAATCGTAGGGGTTATATAAGGGTATGCGTGTCTGTAGGTTTGATGCCAGCGGCGCATCATATCCATACAGTATTTTGAATGGTGTCTGCTTTGTGGCCGTGTGCTCCGTATGGTTGTGTACGTGCATTGCCGGAGCAAGCCATTCATCCCATATTCTTTTGCGAAACTTCGCAAATATTCTGCTAATGGCCTGTGGCTTCGTTCCAATGACCCGTTAGCTTGAGGGTAATTGGGACTAATATGTTTCTTTTTTATTTTCAAGAGTTTACACACATTTCCAAATAGTTTCGAGGTGAAGTTTGTCCCATTGTCGGTAATTAATTTTTGGGGAATACCATATTTTGTTACCATTTCGTTATAAAAGACTCTTGCTGCCGTTTCAGCTTCGGCATCTGGCATGGGTGCATAGACAAAAAATTTTGATAAATCGTCCTGGAGAGTAAGAATGTATTTGTTTCCCATGATGGTGGTTGGCAGGGGCCCCACCATATCCATATATACCTTTTCAAAAGGTCTTTTTGCGGTATCTGTGAGGACCATGGGCTCCTTATTGAGGAGTCCACTTTTATTTTTCTGACATTTCGGACATCGTTTTATGTAGGCCTTGATTTCGCGTTGCATTCCATTCCATTTGTACTGTTTCTTTATTCTACTGTAGGTTTTCATGACTCCTTGATGTCCGCCCAATGGTGAGTCATGGAAGCTTCTAAGGACTTCTAGGATGTCCTTTCTTTCAGTTAAAAATATCGCCACATATTGTCACTATTTTTGTCCTCTGCAAGAGCTTTTTGTTGCGTTGTTTTTTCTTCTTCGCATTTTTTCGAGTTTGCCTGAGCTCTGGTTATCACTCCGATATTTTGATTTTTCGTTGGTAACCTGCTCAATGCATCCGCATTCAAATTAGCCTTCCCTAATTTGTACATAATTTCGAATTCGTACTCCGATAATTTGTACCACACCAAGCATTTCTTTCTCTATGGTTGAGTACCTTTTTTAGTGTCACTGAGAGTTCGACTAGCAAACGCTATCGGGTGATCCATCTCGTTCCTTATCTGTGACAAAACTGCTCCTAAGGCCTCGTTGCTTACATCCGTTGTTACTCTGAAGGGTTTTGCAAAATCCGAGTAAATCAATATTGGAGGATTTGCAATACTTTCTTTGACCTTGTCCAAGGCCTCTTGGCATTGGGTCATCCACACAAACTTAATGTTCTTTCTTAACAGCTTTGTTATTGGTGAAGCCAATTTTGCCATCCCTGCCACAAATTTTCGGTAGTAGTTGATCAAGCCCAGGAGGCTTGTACTTCTTTTATAGTTCTTGGTGGCTTAAGTTGTTTGACACATTCCACCTTTGAAGGGTCTGGTAGCGCTCCCTCACTGAAACATTTGTGGCCTAAGTAAACTATTTTTCTTCGTAAGAATTGGCATTTCTTCGTGTTTAGTTTAAGACCACTCTCTCGTAGTCTTGATAGAACGTTCATGATCTTCCTTTCGTGATCTGCCACATTTCTTCCGTATACGACTATGTCGTCGAGGTACACAAAACAGTCCAGGCCCTTTAAGCCTGTAAGGATCGTGTTCATGACCATCTGGAATGTGGCTGGTGCCCCTGTTAGGCCGAAGGGCATTCTATTAAATTCAAAATGACCCTTATCGGTGCTGAATGCAGTTTTTTCTTTATCTTTTTTGTCAACCAACACCTGGTGATATCCACTTGCCAGATCTAAGGTAGTGAAATACCTACTATTTCCTAATTGATCCAAAATTTCATCAATTCTAGGAATAGGGAATACCTGCTTTATTGTAGCCTCATTAAGTTTGCGGAAGTCGACAACCAGTCTATAGGTTTTCTGACCGTCTTGCGACTTTTTGGGCACTAATAATATTGGTGAATTCCACGGGGTTTGGCTTATTATACCTTCATATAGTAGCTTCGACACTTGTCGGTTGATCTCTTCTTTGTGGACGTGGGGTAGACTGTACTGTCGTTGATTGATATGTGGTTGTTCTCTATTCATTGGTATTTTATGTTTTACCAATGTGGTGAATGGCAGTTTGTCATTGTCTAACATGAACAAGCCGTGATGTTCTTCACATATCCGGTTCATGTACTCTGTTTCCTCCATGTTCCAATTCCTTTCCGTCATTATAATGCTTTTTAGACGTCTTACTCTTTCCCCCTGATCTGACAATGACAATGTGTGTTGGTCTGTTCCTCCATATTGTGTGTAATGATTAAAAAATTTCAATTGGATTTCATTCCTCCACGGGATATCTTTCTCGGTTGCATTCAGTATGGATACTGCTGTGCCTCCATTTTTTATGTTGACCACAGTATTTCCAAAGTAAACTCCAGGGGAAATCTCCTGTTTATGTACAACCACCGTTTTATCCCTTGATATGAGATTTACCGGCACTATAGTAACTGCTCTTTTCCTTAGACAGACACCCTGTTGATGATTTGTTTCATAATCTAACTCCGTACGAAGGGTAAACGTTTTCACCCAATGTTTTTTATGAAAAATGCTCAAGGTTCTGTCCATGGTGTTTACAATACACCTGTTCCACATGTTGTCTCTCCCAAGAATACCGTCCCCAGGAATTTGTATTTGCCGTGACACGATATGGAACACCCATGACAACTGCCTTTTGTCTCCTATCTTGATCTCGATGGTGCGTCGTGTCGTAGTCTTTCCTCCGAAGGCCTTAGAAAGAATTTTAGTTTGTTTTCTATTCTCATTGGGAAAAACCTTCATAGACTCCTCTTTTATTATACTGAAATCTGCTCCCGTATCCACAAGTAAGATCAATCTTCCCTTCCTAGCATCTTGGCAGTGGAGCGTAATGAAAACTGCGTCCACATTGCACGGTGATTCAGTACTACTATTTATATTTGGCATTATCTCTTCTACTTGCTTTTCTTCATATCTAAGTTTTAATCCATTGTCTATTTCCGTATTTCCTCCTAAAATGTAACCGTTTTCTTGATTAGCAGAGTGTACAACTGCCTTGGTTACTATCTTGGTTGGCTGCTCTGGTTCTGAGTCAGCATCTGTATGGTCTTCGATTTTTAAATTTCCTCGGCTCCCTCCTTCTGCTTCTCTGTTCCAATTTAGTTTGTTGATTATTTGCGGAATCCCAGTTATTGGCGATAACTGGGCCGAACACCGTTTCCCTGAACATTTGTCCGATTAGTGTTGCTGTGGGCCTCCACGGCGTTGTTAGCTAGGTCCCTGCCGTTGTTGCTATTTCGCGCCTGTTGGTAGATCCCTGTACCCATTGCTCCAGTTTGTCCGCCATTGCTTCTGCAGTCCCGTGCAAAATGTCCCTGTTGCTGACATTTAAAACAGTTCGGTCGTGTATCATTATTGTTATTTGTGCCTCTGTTTGAGTTTTGTCTCGTTGCTAATTGTGGGCCTCCACGGAATTCTGCATTTGTTGTCCTTCTACTATCTCCTGCTGTTCTTCTTCCGAATTGATTCTGGTTGGGTATACTTTTTCTTGGCTCGCAAAATTGGTTCTCTTTGTGACCATTTAATCTGCATACTCGGCAGTATAAGGAGCTCAGTCTCTTCCTACAGCTTTCCAACTCGTGCCCCCTGTTACCACAGAACGCACAGTTTGCTATTTTCTTGCACTGAGGCCCCATTTCATGGCCGTACTTTCCACAACCCGAGCAGTAGGGTGTCTTCAATCGTTTGCTACAACTACTCCATTCATGTCCCATCTTGTTGCAAAAGCTACAGGGGACTTCCGATTCTATCGTGTTGATATTGTGTGTTGGTTCGCCGAACAATTCTTCAGCGTTCTCGACTATCTCTATTAACTTAGTGAGCTCTTCCTCTTCCTGTCCCACGAATCGAGCTTTGAGAGCATGGTCTTTCAACCCCTTGATTAAACTTCTTACTTTTTTTTTTTTTTTTAATTAGGACCAGCACTCAGGGGATGACCCCTACGTATGCAAAGCATTGAGCCGGAACTAGGAAAATAGGTTTTGGGAAGGAGGATAAAGGGAGTAGTGTTTGTGGACATTCGATTTGAACTCCGACACACTGATAGTGGCAGGAAAGACCTCTGCGGGGAGTTTTTTCCACATACGAACAGTACGGCCAAAGTACGAATTCTCTCTGTAATGCGTGGTGCGGTTCACTGACATATCGACCACAAAGGGATGCGCTCCTGATGAAAAGCGTGTTATACGTGAAAAGTGGCGGGTTTCAGGAACAAGTTCCCTGATTTCATTAGAGCACATTCCGTTGTAGTAGCGATAGCACAACGAAACACACCCAACATTGCGTCGATGCTCCAATGAGTCAATAGAGTTGGCTACCCTACTGTCACCGATAAGCTTCTTCGCCCTATCCTGTACGCGGTCGAGTAACTTCAAAATAGATTTTGAAGCACCGGCCCATACATGAGAGTTGTATTCCCTTTTCGGTCGGATAAAGGTGGTATATATATTAAGGAGATCAGATGGAGTGAAGTATGTCCTACACCGTCTTAGAAAGCCGAGGCACTTGAATGCTTCTTTGAGACATGAAAAATGTGATCATTCCATCGAACATCACAATAAATTTTCATGCCAAGAACATCAAGAGCTTCTGATTCCTCAATATCTATACCTATTTTGCCGCATTGCCCGGATCTCCGACGGTTGTGGCCTGTTGCTGAATGAATACGAATGCACTAGGCTACTGTCATCTGCAAAAGAGTAGATAGGGTTGGAAGTTTGACGTAGAAGGTCATTAAGAAAAATAAGAAAAAGGGTAGGAGAAAGAACGGAGCCTTGTGGTACCCCTGAATTTAACTTGAACTCGTTTGATGAGACCCCATCTACAACAACTCGTATAGTGCGATCTCTGAGAAAGCTCGATACAAATCGAGTGAAGCCATCACCGACACTAAAAGCAATCAGTTTTGACAGAAGTGCTCCATGCCACACTCTATCAAATGCCTTGGATATATCTAGAGCCACCACTTTACTTTCGCCAAAGTGATGTATGCTATTACACCACTTCTCCGAAAGGAAAGCAAGTATTTCCCCCGTAGAGCGGCCTATACGAAAGCCATACTGCCGGTCGCTAAGTAAACTGTTGAGCTCCATATACTTCACAAGATGGAAATTCAACATACTTTCCATTACTTTGGAAAGCGCAGAACAAATTGCAATTGGGCGGTAATTTTCAGGGTTGTTGGCCTCCCCCTTTTTAGGGATCGGCGTTACATTGGCAACCTTCCAACACTTTGGAAATTCACCAGCATGGTACAAAGTGCTAAACAGGCGTGCCAATGAAAGCACTGTTTCAAGACCAGTGCTGAGATACCATCCGGCCGAGGAGACTTGTTTACGTTAAGCTTCGCTAAAACCTTTTTAACTGCACGCACTGGAAAGAATATTTTTGGCATAGTTACAGATACTCCCTCGAGAACGGGTAGTGGTTGACTGCTTTCCGGCAAGTGAGAATTTCTTGCAAACATTTCAGCCAGAAGGTTAGCTTTATCAACCGGGTCAGTGAATACATGGTCGTCCTTTAAAAGAGGTGGAATTGAAGAACTAAAATTATCCTTGACGTTTTTAACGAATGGCCAAAAGCTCTTGCTACCCCGTGGAGCATCAAGAACTTTAGTACGAAGGCGCTGCTCGTACAAAGCTTTTTCGCGCCTTAGTACTCTGGCACATAAAGATCTCGCCTTTTTGCGCAGCGAATTAGTATCTGCGTTTTTATTATTACGCCAGATACTAATCGCTTCCTCTCTGGATCTGATTGCATTTCTGCACGTCTGATTGAACCAAGACTTAACTTTCGGTTTAATCAAAATTTGCTTAGATGGAATGAAAGTTTTCATTCCCAGCAAAATGATATTTTCTACCATTTTCGCCATGGCATCGACGTTATTGTCTAGAAAGCATAGCTTCCAATTAAAATGCCGGAAAAACTCGTTGAGCTCAGCCCAACGCGCCTTTTCGTACATATATTTTAAACGCCTCGTAGCTGATTGAGAGACGTTGCGAAGATTAGAGAACGAAAAGGTGGCGGAAAAGGTACAATGATCCGAGTTACCAAGAGGTGCATTTACACTCACTTCATACTTTTCAGGGTACGAAGTGAGAAAAAGGTCGAGAGTGTTGTTATTGTGCCCTTCAACACATGAAATATGTCTTGGCTCATTCACTAGTTGCGCAAGGTCATTATGCGCGGCGAAAAGCTCAACATATTGACCTTCTGGGGTTGTGTGGCTCGAATGGTGAAGCCAAGATGAGTTGTGAACATTGAAATCACCAGCAACGACAATTTCACTGTTCGTACAGCTCTCAAGGATCTTCGAAATTGAATCGGAAAGGGAATCGAAGTGGGATAAGGTTTTATCCCTTGCCGCGTTTGGACTTCTGTAAAGAAACCCGAAATGTAAATAGTGTGTCCTGATTTGGAATTTAACCCAAAGACAGCTAAATTCAGGATCAGACGTGCCTAATGGTTGCTGGCACTGGTACACAACTTCATTACGTATGTATATTGCAAGACCCCTGTGTAAATTAAAAAGTGATAGGAGGTGATAACCAGGTATATGAAAATCCTGTGGATCAGAGTCTTCAGACACCTGGGTCTCACATAAGGCGAAAACATCCGGCCGATGGAGACAAATGTGAGCATACACAGAGGAAAAAATTGGACCTTAGCCCCCTAATGTTACAGAAGTCAATTCTGAATTGACCTACCATAACAGTATGCAAAACTCAAATCGGACGCTCATTCTGTTATGCTGATACCAATGGTGTTAATTGCTGTCGTTAAAGTGTTCAGTGACCAGTGCTATGCCTTCGCCAATGAACAGTCAAACAGCAAAAAACACAACGGCATCAGCACAACAAATGGTTTTTATTTGTTAATTTTTTTTTTTTTTTTTTTTTTTTTTTGGAAAATATGGAACGGCTGACACTATTTTAGAGCCATAAAAGCCCTGGGCTGGTCATTTATTATAAATAATTTTTGTTTATAATTAATTTTTATTTTGTGTCACGGCGCCCGCACTGTTCACTGTGCCAACACTGGTGCCCGTTAATTATTGTTTTTGAGTTTTGTTGTTATTTCTTTTTCTTTGTTTTGAAGTTTTATTATTATTTAAGTATATGTAGTATTGGAATGCATGTAGCTTTTTTTGTTTTTTGTTTTTGTACAGAAATATGCATTGTAAAATTTTTATATTCTTATTTTTTATTTTTTTTTTGACGTATATATGTATGTATGTATGTTATAGCGTTTTTTTTGTGTATTTATTTATTGTTTTAAATTTTCCGCTTCATTTAGTTTAGTATTTTCATATAAAAAAGAAGTAGAAACAAAAAAAATTTGTTTGACGACAGAAAAGAAACTGGACGACACGCGGACAACATGTTTACAAAGAAAAGGACAAAACACTACTCCAACTGCTACTACTACTGCTATCCTTTTGAAGTCCTTTAACATGGTTTGGCGGCCAGGTCCTTTCGGCCATTCGTTTTCTAATGCTGTCTTTGCCTCGTTCAGGAGGTTATCTAGGCGCTCTCCAAAGTTGGATGCTGATTCTCTGATGCTCTGTTTGCAACCCAAGATCAGCTCCCTTATCTTATCTAGGCTTTTGTTTTTTAGATAAAACTTTTTGATGGTGTTATATTGACTCTTCTAATTCGGTGATTTTGTTGTTTGCTCCCTCGAAGTTAGTAGCATTGTCGCAGTATAATGTCTTACAATGCCCTCTGCTACTGATGAAACGTCGCAGTTCTCCTATGAAGGCGTCTGTAGAAAGATTAGATACGACCTCCATGTGAAAGGCCTTAGTTGCGAAACAACAAAGCACTGCGATATAAGCTTTGTCTGGTATTTTGCTTCTTATTTTGTGATGAATCCAAATCGGCACAAAGTAATCAACTCCTGTAGTTAGGAATGGGCGCGCTGATGTCACTCTGTCACATGGGAGATTCCCCATTAATTGTTTAAAAAGCACTGGCCTAGCCTTGGTGCAACGTATGTATTTATGGACAGTACTACGCGCTAGTGATTTTCCGTTCGTAATACAGAATTGTGACCTGGATGCTGCCACTGCTGCCTGCTGGCCGCAATGACAATTTTCTTCGTGTAGCATGTGCATAACTTTATCATGATAAAATCGCTGGATGCTTTGGTTTGAACGGTAACGTTCATTGCTCCAGGCAACCACCAACGCGCATTAATGAAGCTAATGGACTTGTTTTATGCACAGGTGTTTTGTGTGATAGTCTTCGCCACTCTTCCCCGAATTCCTCCGCTTGGACGATCTTGATGATAACGTTCATAGCTTCTTCCATTTCATATGCATCGAGCGCTCTTTTATTGCACGATAGCCCTTTGTGGTCTTGGAGTTTCTGATAAATCTTAACACATAACCGAGCGTGTGTTGAAGAGTTTTGAATGAATTGCGATGGTTTATCCGGTTTATACAGTCTTCATAATTTTGCTGCGAGGTTGATATTGTTAAGACCTGCTTCGATACCTAACGTTCTTCGTTACAAAATATTTCGGTAAATTGTTAATGTGCCATTGTCTATTCACTCTTTTATTCCGAGAGAAATAGGGGACCATAAAACCAAATTGAGTGTTGTGATAGGGTTTCTGGTTCTAGTCCTCGGGATATTGCGTCAGCTGGATTTTCTTTAGAACTGACGTGTAGCCATTGATTTGAATCGCTTAAACTTTGAATTTTTGCTATCCTGTTTGCTACAAATGTGTGATAGGAATTTATCAATCTTAGTTTTGTTTAACGTTTCTATGCTTGTGCGAAATTTATTCCATTCGTTCTGAAGAATAATGGGTAATTCGTCATCCCAAGCCACAGCTCCTGCAAAAATATTTTGGCCCATACAACTACCGGTCCAAAAATTCCTAGTGGATCAATGATCTTTGCTAGTTCTGAGCTGACTATTCTTTTTATCACACCCTTTTCCGTTGGCCTCTGTGATCGTCCACATAACTGATCAGACTTTGGCAGCCATAATAATCCGAGTGTTTTAATCGTGGTGGTGTTGACTACTAAGTAAACAATGACGTGGGGCCTGGGTTCAAACCCTGGCCAGAGCAAGTCAATCAACATCATTAAGTTCTGTAATGTACATTAGTGAGACATTGTATTAATTGTTGTCGGACTATTTAAGTGATGAAGGCATAGCACTGGTCACTAAAAAACTGTTCCGACAGCGATTCATGATGTTCCAAGCTAATGTACACAACATCGCCCTCCTTCGTCGGTTAGCAGAAACATCGGCGAAGTAAAACAATTAATAAAATGCCTGCCAATACAGCTTAACAAAGTTAATGCGTCTACCTAACACCGGAGGCGCCTCAACACTGCTATAAAAATTAACATAACGCGCAAAGCAGAGTTGTAAAAGAGTTAAGCCTTCTACATTTTCAACATCTATCTTCTTTACTCTATCCCTCTCTCTGCGTTCCGGCACAATGCACTGCATACGTAGGGGTCATCCCCTGAGTGCTGGTCCTAATTAAAAAAAAAAAAAAAAAAAAAAAAAAAAAAAAAAAAATCGAGTATTCTGAATTTTCGTCTAAGTCCAAGTTGACCTCGTGGTCTTCAGGAGCAATTCAATTTAGTAACTGAGGATAATTTGAGCACCATTTCCGAAGTGTAAAACCAGCTTCTCTTAGAAGTGAGCTTAGTTGTCGTTGTGACTCTAATGCTGTACTGATGGCATCAGCCCCACTGAGGCAATCGTATACATAAAAATCGTCACGTAATATTGAGGCACCTTGTGGGTATTTTGTAGCGTTTTGAATAGCTAAATGTTGCAGGCATTTGGTTGCTAAGTATGGTGCAGCCGAGGTTCCATAGGTTACAGTTTTTAGACGATAGTACTGGATGTCTTGATGCTTATTGTATCTCCAAATGATGAGCTGGAACATCTGGTATGTGTCATTGACTTTAATTTGGCGGTACATTTTTTCGATGTCTGCAGTGAAGACAATTTTATGCATTCGAAATCGCAGCAGAACTGAAAACAATTCACTTTGTACTGTATGATGTCATTGAGCGAGGAACCACCGATGCGTCAAAAACTACTCGCAATTTTGTAGTGAAGCTTTCGGGTTTCAGCACGCAGTGGTGGGGCATGACGTACTGTAATTCGGGAATGTCGTCTTCATGTATTTCATCCATGTGTCCCAAAGTTTCATACTCTTGCATCAACTTGTTGTACTCTGTTCTAAGCTCAGGATTACGGTCCAATCGTTTTTCCAATGCTAGAAATCGATTGAAAGCCATTGTCTTAGAACTTCCGAGAAAAGATGGGTTTTGTGAAAAGGAAGGCCAACAATGAACCTCCCTTCTTCGTTTCTTTTTACGTTTTGGGCAAAATGATCCTCAAATCGTTTCTCAGCTAAAGATAGATCTCGTTCTGTATTATTCGTGTCTTCAAGCCTCCAGAAATTTTCAATAAGTTGATTTGTTGTTTGTTGTTCTGGGGTAAACACTGCACAGGTAAGAACGCTTTAATTTTTTTGTAATTTGCCTATCACTGTATTTTGTAGGATTGGTAATTTCTGCTTGATCCTTATCTTTTGAGGGCGCATTAATTGATGCTAAAATTCTTCTCCAATCAAAATGTCAATTTTATCCATTTGATTGAACCATGGATCTGCTAAACCAATATTTTCAGGAAGATTCCAATCTGATGTGTCGAATGATTTGTAGGCTGAGGTGATGCTATGGTCGGAAGAACAAATGCTTCGATTATGGTAGCATAACTGCCTGAACATGCATGTAGCTCTGTATTGATTCGTTAGGATACGTTGTGAATCTTACGGCCTATTCCTTCAATGCACAATGAAGAATCGTAGGGTCCAATGATAGCTTGTTCAGTAGTCTGTTTGTCACCAAATTGACTTGTGATCCAGAACCTAGTAGAGCTCGGAATATGCAGGTACGGCCATTGACTCCAATTACCTTCACTCTTGTGGCTAGTAATACGTGGGTGTTGCCGATGAGTTGATTGTTTGTTGCAGCTACGATTGGAGTAATTTTATTCGGTGCAGAGACTGGGATTTGTGTTTTTTGGTAACTTTCTGCCGAAGTTGCTGATGTGTTTTCTCTTACTAATTCCAAGTGCAACAATGTGTTGTGGTTCTTTGTACACTTTGAACAAGACCGTGAAGTGCATGCCTTGGTAGCAATTGACGCAAAGTCTGTTTTTTTGTATTCATTGTAGTCTCTCAGGTGGGGACCTATTTAGGAACTTTTCGCAGTAATATATGGGATGTCCTTTCGATCCATTCGTGAAACCTTCCGCGTGTTTCCAATGCTTGGAACCGATGTTCGAGAAATCTAAGTAGTGTATTTGGAGATACGAGGTTCTTATTGTCTTCTAGTGATTGTTCAAATATTGTTTGAGTTGAGTGATCAAGTTTTTCAATAGTATGTGAACCATTATGGAGTCTGTCCACTGGAAGTTCCTGTATGCATTCTTTAGTGACATCATATAAGGCTTTTAGCGCTTGTTCAGTTTCGTTTTTCATTTGTGGATGAGACATCAAGTTGTTTAATAGTGTTGTAACAATGAGTCTTTTCTTGTCGTATCTATTAACCTGAATGTTGTACGCGGTTGCATAATTTGCTGTTGTAATTGGCAAATGTTTTATTAGATTTTTTGGCTCATCTGCCAGGTGCGTAGTTAAGTAAAACGTTTTCTCAACCTCGCTCATTGATACGTTGTGGATCAGCTGTGTGTAAAGGTCTTTAAAAGCTTCCCATTGTATGTTACTGCTGAATCTTGGAATCTGAACTTTTGGCAGATGGGGTTGACAATGCTCAATCTTGTTAATCTTTCGTGGATTATTTTCGCCGGCAATATTTACATCGTATTGTAGCTTGCATTGGACGTTGTGCACGTCAGCTTGCATTTGGTAAAATTCATACAAATTTGGTCTTCGGTAGTTAATTGCCATAAAGTCTCGTTTTTTCTCGAGAAATCCTGCTTCTTCTATGATTCTTCTTTACTTTCCTCCGACATGACTTCATCAATAGTTCGTCCTAGCGCTTTCGCCAATGCCCACTGATTGCAAAGAACTTTGCTTGTGATTTTGTCAAATTGTCTCCTGTCCTGCGTACCGCTGCTTGCGCTTTCGGTCTCTGTGTTTTTTCTGATGGAAGGTGTTGGTTTTGGCACTTTTTTACTTTCGGACTCAAACAATTCTTTATACTTCAGTGTGTCGTCTGAGATACGCAAGTACTGTTCCGTAAAATAATGGTGTTGCAATGATAGGTTTGATAGACACCTTATTTTATTGTCAGTGATTTCAAATTCTAGCCATGCCGTGTCAAGCCGTTGTAGACGCTCCAAGTACTACTATCTGGTCTTCGTTTTGGGAGAGTCTTTTTTGAAGTTGCGGATTATCGCTTGTATTTCTTCCGCCGACTTCTGCTGGACTGCTACCAGCTCTTCAAACGATGCCATAGTTGATGAAACGGTGCTGTTTTATTTTTTGGACTAGTGTTCTATTAAGTGGACTGATGACGTCCTTGTGTGTGTAGTCGAAATATAATCCTGTGCCTTGTTACAGGATTACGTCGATAGCAAATGTTGAATTTCGGGGATCTGCCCAAATGTAATTCGAAGTATAATCGTGTGCCTTGTTATGTCGATAGCAAATGTTGCGTTTTGGGAATCTGCCCAAATATTGCCTGTTGTATTTTTGGACTGTTGTCCTGTTGAGTGCATTCAAAGTATTATCCTGTACATTGTTACAGGATGACTTTGGTAGCATATGTTGAATGTTGGGGATCTGCCTAAAATGTTGCGTGTGTGTTTTTGATCCTGTTACTGTTGAAGTTTCAGGACAGTCGGGGTCACCAAATGTTGAGTCGTCAACTGTTCCTAAAAAGGTTCCCAGCTGTTAAACTACAATGGACACAAAAAAACAGACTTTGCGTAAATTGCTTTCTCTCAGCTGGGGACCTCTTTAGGAACTTTTCGCAGTAATATATGGGACGTCCTGTCGATCCACATACCTTACAAGTTTGGGTTGATGTAACTGCTGTAATAATTTTGGCTCCATCATCACGTCGGGGTCACCAAATGTTGGGTTGTCAACTGAATAAATGTATTGAGCACCAAAGGTTTCCTTTAGTTTACGAACTACAATGTAAGGGAAATAACAAAGAACAATTCAACCTTATATATATTTGCACAACTTAAAGAAATTTAGAGAATAGAATGGCAGAACACAGAAGTGATATTGAAAAACAAAAAACATCAATAGCTTTGTCAACACATATCATCAACAACAAACATACGGTTGATTTTATTAATGTGAGAATTTTAGACAGAGAAAATATAGAGAGAAAGAGATAAACAATCGAAAGCTTGAGCATACAAAAGAACATAGAGAGAACGATGAGCATAAAAGTGGACACCAATAATATCAGCGCTAGTTATATTGTTGCAATCAAATAACAGCACAAACTGTGTTTTTGCAGTACATTTTTATTTATTAATTTTTTTTTAAATATTTCGGCATTAAAAAATGTCAAAAATAATTTTATATTGCAATCATTTTTAATTGAACATTTGTATTATTGTAAGTAAATAATGTACGGTGAAAAAACTTTTCAAAATATACACATAATGTTTTTTAAAAATTTTAAATAGAAGAAGTCAACAAACAATTGACGAAACGTTAGTTAAAAAATGTAATAAAGCTGTTTTATTAACATTAACTACGTTAGGCCTTATTAGAATAAAAACATCATTATCAACAAAAATTGCATCATTGGCCAAATAATTCCTACAAAACATATGAAACATCGGGTAGCTCGCCGAAAAACAATCATAGCGATTTATTTATTAAAAAAACACAACACAAATCAAAGTCCAAACATGAAGGGTTTTTTCAAACACTTTCAACTTAAATACAACATTGATACTTCGAGAGCTCTTAAAGAGTTTTGACACGACACTAAAAGACTAGCATAGATTTAGAAATTGCCCAAACTAATACCAATATTAAATTAATTAAACAAAAGTTGTATCATATAGATTTGTTTAACAGTAATATGTTACAATATGATGACTATACGCATTTTTTATGAAAAAAAAAAGAGAGAATAAAACAAATAACAAAAACTACAAAAGAAAACCAAATAAAAAAAACTAGCTACACTGAAAAAAAAATATTTCAAAATGCATGGTTTTTCCTACAATGAAAATTGGTTAGAAAACAAAACAAATGTGATACTGCCTATTGAATGCAAATGGCTTCTCTCATTGGGGAAAAAGTTTTCCCTACCTATTGATAAAAGAAATTTCTCGCCATTACACATTGTTGCTGACATCGAGAAGAAAGAGAAATTTCTACTCACTGTTTACGAAAAACCTAAAAAAATTTTTAAAAGACATAACAACTTTATTATTATTACTTCAGATAAGGTGTAGCATGTGACCAATAGTGTGTAGTATGCATTGCGATTCAATAGTACCGCAACATGCAAGCGTTGACAAACTGCAAGCAAGATATTTTGTGTGACGGTAATTTGATACCTGTACGGTTAATCAAGTGCAGCAGCACAATGCACTTAAATGAATCAAATTTATTAACTGTATTTGTTTGATTGTAAATATAAGCAACACAAATATTCTGTTGCTTTTAGGTATGCACTCGTTCGACTTTAAAACTGTTGAACACATGCCATACATAAATAGTAGAAACCTAAATATGCTTACCCAAAAATAATATATATTTCCATTCTTTTACTCTTACGTTAAGGTACCCCTAAGAATTATTCTCATAATTAGTATATAAGCCAATGTCATTTAGTTTAGAATACAAATAATAAATCATCAGTCTTAGGAGCTCCACCTTACAAGCTCTAAGACTAAGTAATAAATAAAATATAAACCTTTTTATTATTACAAAGTTAAATAAAACAGTTATAATGTATATATGATATAAAGATGAATACAATAAAAACTGAAGTCATTACTTGAAAACAGAGAGATTAACAGGTCCATGAGAATAGACCCTACAACAAAATTGCAACGGCAAATTAATAACATCATTCCTGAACTGCACAAGAAAGAACATATTAAGCTTTATGAAAAACGTAAACGCCAAGGATATATGGATTACCCAAAATCCACAAAGTTGGAACACATCTAAGGCCCATTGTTTCGTCCGTAAAAGTACGTTGCTACCAACAGGCGAAACATATAGGACAAGTTCTTAAGCATATAATATCTGACAAATACAACATTAAGAACTCCACATATTTGAAAAATCAATAAAAAGATCTAGAAATCAATGAAAGTGAAATCTTTATATCATTTGATGTAGTTTCTCTGTTCACTAATATACCACTACACGTTGCCATCAGAGCGATAGTGGGAAAATGGGACATTTTAAAGAATTTCACGAAAATACCTAAAACAATTTTTCTAAAGATAGAATTGGATATGTTTTTTGACCTTTATATATTCAGTTTTATATATATTATAATAAAGCACAAGGTCTCTTTTTAATAAAACAATGAAAACAAAATTATTTTATTCAATATTTCGCTACTCCTTTATGTAGCATCGTCAGGAAAAATTATGTGTTTTAATTAATAATATTGACAATTTTTCTTTCTTTGAAATGTTTGAAAATAATTTGTCACTAAGTTTCAAAAAATATAACAAACAGTAATATTAATATTTAAAAACCCATAAAACAAAAATATTAGGAAATGAAAATCCTAAAAATACTACATTTTTATGTATTACCACACAATATAGATACATTTTAACATTTTCATGTTAAGTGTAGTGAATGTTAATAACACAAATATTTACGAACATAAAGAGTTATATTATGTATTGTTTTTAAATACAATTTTCAAGTATAAAAACAAATTCATGTTATTTTGTTTATCAAGTGTCTATAATTTTGAGCTACGTTTTCTATATCTGCCTTAAAATTAATTCTGTGTTCTGGTGGTACATTAATTATTTGTAACATTTCTGCTATGAATCTACGTTTATAATTCTGTTCTATATATAATACTGAAACATTTTCAAAGTTGGGATAAGGATTTAACTCTGAGCAATGTTAAGATAATGCCGTCTCTTGTGAATTAATATGTCTATACTTCTGATCAGACCTATGTCCTGTAATTCTGGTTTTTAGTTTGTCTCTGTCATTTCCTTTACATGGTATTTTGTACACTAAGTTTGACATATCAAGTTCTTGTACTTTATCCTTTGTCCTACTAAATAATCGATTTACTGTGTTATGTGTTTTGTAAGCGACCCTATATTTTTCAGTGTCAAAAATTCTTGCTCTTTCTAACCGTTCAGATATCTGTGGTATATAAGTCATTGATTTAAAAATCTTCGGATCTGTTACACTAACTGTATTGTTTATTCTTCTAAATTTATATTTATTTATCAATTTATAAATTAGCTGATTTGGAAAAACATTCTCACTAAGTATTTCTCTAATCTTTTTCTCATTTTTTTCTAAGAAACTCTTTGTCACTTATCTTTAATACTCTCTCTATTAAATTATTAGCTGTATTAATAATAGTTTTCTTATTATGCTTTGAATGATAATTTATAATTCTCCCTGAACAAGTTGGTTTTTGGTACCAATCTATTATTAACTTGTTACCTTTCTTATAACTAAATTGTCCAAATAAGGAAGCTTTGAATCACATTCTTTCTCTATAGTAAATTTTATACAATTATTAAATCCATTTAATGTTTCTAACATTTTATCTATACCGGATTCAGAAATAATGCAAAACAAATTATCTACATATTTTGTTATTATTCTTGGTTTCAAATCTAATTTATCAATACCAATATTTAATAATTTCTCCAACACTATGTCAGCTACAATAGGAGAAACAGGAGATCCCATTGGAAGACCTTTACGCTGTAAATATATATACTGTAAATATATATACTGTATACTATACATTGGACGTTGTGCACGTC
The DNA here is from genome assembly GCA_947311025.1 of Lypha dubia. Taxonomy (NCBI): domain Eukaryota; kingdom Metazoa; phylum Arthropoda; class Insecta; order Diptera; family Tachinidae; genus Lypha; species Lypha dubia. The sequence goes on along the minus strand of OX371261.1, from coordinate 57,174,043 downwards.
AGCTTGCATTTGGTAAAATTCATACAAATTTGGTCTTCGGTAGTTAATTGCCATAAAGTCTCGTTTTTTCTCGAGAAATCCTGCTTCTTCTATGATTCTTCTTTACTTTCCTCCGACATGACTTCATCAATAGTTCGTCCTAGCGCTTTCGCCAATGCCCACTGATTGCAAAGAACTTTGCTTGTGATTTTGTCAAATTGTCTCCCGCCCTGCGTACCGCTGCTTGCGCTTTCGGTCTCTGTGTTTTTTCTGATGGAAGGTGTTGGTTTTGGCACTTTTTTACTTTCGGACTCAAACAATTCTTTATACTTCAGTGTGTCGTCTGAGATACGCAAGTACTGTTCCGTAAAATAATGGTGTTGCAATGATAGGTTTGATAGACACCTTATTTTATTGTCAGTGATTTCAAATTCTAGCCATGCCGTGTCAAGCCGTTGTAGACGCTCCAAGTACTACTATCTGGTCTTCGTTTTGGGAGAGTCTTTTTTGAAGTTGCGGATTATCGCTTGTATTTCTTCCGCCGTCTTCTGCTGGACTGCTACCAGCTCTTCAAACGATGCCATAGTTGATGAAACGGTGCTGTTTTATTTTTTGGACTAGTGTTCTATTAAGTGGACTGATGACGTCCTTGTGTGTGTAGTCGAAATATAATCCTGTGCCTTGTTACAGGATTACGTCGATAGCAAATGTTGAATTTCGGGGATCTGCCCAAATGTAATTCGAAGTATAATCGTGTGCCTTGTTATGTCGATAGCAAATGTTGCGTTTTGGGAATCTGCCCAAATATTGCCTGTTGTATTTTTGGACTGTTGTCCTGTTGAGTGCATTCAAATTATTATCCTGTACATTGTTACAGGATGACTTTGGTAGCATATGTTGAATGTTGGGGATCTGCCTAAAATGTTGCGTGTGTGTTTTTGATCCTGTTACTGTTGAAGTTTCAGGACAGTCGGGGTCACCAAATGTTGAGTCGTCAACTGTTCCTAAAAAGGTTCCCAGCTGTTAAACTACAATGGACACAAAAAAACAGACTTTGCGTAAATTGCTTTCTCTCAGCTGGGGACCTCTTTAGGAACTTTTCGCAGTAATATATGGGACGTCCTGTCGATCCACATACCTTACAAGTTTGGGTTGATGTAACTGCTGTAATAATTTTGGCTCCATCATCACGTCGGGGTCACCAAATGTTGAGTTGTCAACTGAATAAATGTATTGAGCACCAAAGGTTTCCTTTAGTTTACGAACTACAATGTAAGGGAAATAACAAAGAACAATTCAACCTTATATATATTTGCACAACTTAAAGAAATTTAGAGAATAGAATGGCAGAACACAGAAGTGATATTGAAAAACAAAAAACATCAATAGCTTTGTCAACACATATCATCAACAACAAACATACGGTTGATTTTATTAATGTGAGAATTTTAGACAGAGAAAATATAGAGAGAAAGAGATACACAATCGAAAGCTTGAGCATACAAAAGAACATAGAGAGAACGATGAGCATAAAAGTGGACACCAATAATATCAGCGCTAGTTATATTGTTGCAATCAAATAACAGCACAAACTGTGTTTTTGCAGTACATTTTTATTTATTAATTTTTTTTTAAATATTTCGGCATTAAAAAATGTCAAAAATAATTTTATATTGCAATCATTTTTAATTGAACATTTGTATTATTGTAAGTAAATAATGTACGGTGAAAAAACTTTTCAAAATATACACATAATGTTTTTTAAAAATTTTAAATAGAAGAAGTCAACAAACAATTGACGAAACGTTAGTTAAAAAATGTAATAAAGCTGTTTTATTAACATTAACTACGTTAGGCCTTATTAGAATAAAAACATCATTATCAACAAAAATTGCATCATTGGCCAAATAATTCCTACAAAACATATGAAACATCGGGTAGCTCGCCGAAAAACAATCATAGCGATTTATTTATTAAAAAAACACAACACAAATCAAAGTCCAAACATGAAGGGTTTTTTCAAACACTTTCAACTTAAATACAACATTGATACTTCGAGAGCTCTTAAAGAGTTTTGACACGACACTAAAAGACTAGCATAGATTTAGAAATTGCCCAAACTAATACCAATATTAAATTAATTAAACAAAAGTTGTATCATATAGATTTGCTTAACAGTAATATGTTACAATATGATGACTATACGCATTTTTTAAGAAAAAAAAAGAGAGAATAAAACAAATAACAAAAACTACAAAAGAAAACCAAATAAAAAAAACTAGCTACACTGAAAAAAAAAATGAAAATGCATGGTTTTTCCTACAATGAAAATTGGTTAGAAAACAAAACAAATGTGATACTGCCTATTGAATGCAAATGGCTTCTCTCATTGGGGAAAAAGTTTTCCCTACCTATTGATAAAAGAAATTTCTCGCCATTACACATTGTTGCTGACATCGAGAAGAAAGAGAAATTTCTACTCACTGTTTACGAAAAACCTAAAAAAATTTTTAAAAGACATAACAACTTTATTATTATTACTTCAGATAAGGTATGCATTGCGATTCAATAGTACCGCAACATGCAAGCGTTGACAAACTGCAAGCAAGATATTTTGTGTGACGGTAATTTGATACCTGTACGGTTAATCAAGTGCAGCAGCACAATGCACTTAAATGAATCAAATTTATTAACTGTATTTGTTTGATTGTAAATATAAGAAACACAAATATTCTGTTGCTTTTAGGTATGCACTCGTTCGACTTTAAAACTGTTGAACACATGCCATACATAAATAGTAGAAACCTAAATATGCTTACCCAAAAATAATATATATTTCCATTCTTTTACTCTTACGTTAAGGTACCCCTAAGAATTATTCTCATAATTAGTATATAAGCCAATGTCATTTAGTTTAGAATACAAATAATAAATCATCAGTCTTAGGAGCTCCACCTTACAAGCTCTAAGACTAAGTAATAAATAAAATATAAACCTTTTTATTATTACAAAGTTAAATAAAACAGTTATAATGTATATATGATATAAAGATGAATACAATAAAAACTGAAGTCATTACTTGAAAACAGAGAGATTAACAGGTCCATGAGAATAGACCCTACAACAAAATTGCAACGACAAATTAATAACATCATTCCTGAACTGCACAAGAAAGAACATATTAAGCTTTATGAAAAACGTAAACGCCAAGGATATATGGATTACCCAAAATCCACAAAGTTGGAACACATCTAAGGCCCATTGTTTCGTCCGTAAAAGTACGTTGCTACCAACAGGCGAAACATATAGGACAAGTTCTTAAGCATATAATATCTGACAAATACAACATTAAGAACTCCACATATTTGAAAAATCAATAAAAAGATCTAGAAATCAATGAAAGTGAAATCTTTATATCATTTGATGTAGTTTCTCTGTTCACTAATATACCACTACACGTTGCCATCAGAGCGATAATGGGAAAATGGGACATTTTAAAGAATTTCACGAAAATACCTAAAACAATGTTTCTAAAGATAGAATTGGATATGTTTTTTGACCTTTATATATTCAGTTTTATATATATTATAATAAAGCACAAGGTCTCTTTTTAATAAAACAATGAAAACAAAATTATTTTATTCAATATTTCGCTACTCCTTTGTGTAGCATCGTCAGGAAAAATTATGTGTTTTAATTAATAATATTGACAATTTTTCTTTCTTTGAAATGTTTGAAAATAATTTGTCACTAAGTTTCAAAAAATATAACAAACAGTAATATTAATATTTAAAAACCCATAAAACAAAAATATTAGGAAATGAAAATCCTAAAAATACTACATTTTTATGTATTACCACACAATATAGATACATTTTAACATTTTCATGTTAAGTGTAGTGAATGTTAATAACACAAATATTTACGAACATAAAGAGTTATATTATGTATTGTTTTTAAATACAATTTTCAAGTATAAAAACAAATTCATGTTATTTTGTTTATCAAGTGTCTATAATTTTGAGCTACGTTTTCTATATCTGCCTTAAAATTAATTCTGTGTTCTGGTGGTACATTAATTATTTGTAACATTTCTGCTATGAATCTACGTTTATAATTCTGTTCTATATATAATACTGAAACATTTTCAAAGTTGGGATAAGGATTTAACTCTGAGCAATGTTAAGATAATGCCGTCTCTTGTGAATTAATATGTCTATACTTCTGATCAGACCTATGTCCTGTAATTCTGGTTTTTAGTTTGTCTCTGTCATTTCCTTTACATGGTATTTTGTACACTAAGTTTGACATATCAAGTTCTTGTACTTTATCCTTTGTCCTACTAAATAATCGATTTACTGTGTTATGTGTTTTGTAAGCGACCCTATATTTTTCAGTGTCAAAAATTCTTGCTCTTTCTAACCGTTCAGATATCTGTGGTATATAAGTCATTGATTTAAAAATCTTCGGATCTGTTACACTAACTGTATTGTTTATTCTTCTAAATTTATATTTATTTATCAATTTATAAATTAGCTGATTTGGAAAAACATTCTCACTAAGTATTTCTCTAATCTTTTTCTCATTTTTTTCTAAGAAACTCTTTGTCACTTATCTTTAATACTCTCTCTATTAAATTATTAGCTGTATTAATAATAGTTTTCTTATTATGCTTTGAATGATAATTTATAATTCTCCCTGAACAAGATGGTTTTTGGTACCAATCTATTATTAACTTGTTACCTTTCTTATAACTAAATTGTCCAAATAAGGAAGCTTTGAATCACATTCTTTCTCTATAGTAAATTTTATACAATTATTAAATCCATTTAATGTTTCTAACATTTTATCTATACCGGATTCAGAAATAATGCAAAACAAATCATCTACATATTTTGTTATTATTCTTGGTTTCAAATCTAATTTATCAATACCAATATTTAATAATTTCTCCAACACTATGTCAGCTACAATAGGAGAAACAGGAGATCCCATTGGAAGACCTTTACGCTGTAAATATATATACTGTAAATATATATACTGTATACTATACATTGGACGTTGTGCACGTCAGCTTGCATTTGGTAAAATTCATACAAATTTGGTCTTCGGTAGTTAATTGCCATAAAGTCTCGTTTTTTCTCGAGAAATCCTGCTTCTTCTATGATTCTTCTTTACTTTCCTCCGACATGACTTCATCAATAGTTCGTCCTAGCGCTTTCGCCAATGCCCACTGATTGCAAAGAACTTTGCTTGTGATTTTGTCAAATTGTCTCCCGCCCTGCGTACCGCTGCTTGCGCTTTCGGTCTCTGTGTTTTTTCTGATGGAAGGTGTTGGTTTTGGCACTTTTTTACTTTCGGACTCAAACAATTCTTTATACTTCAGTGTGTCGTCTGAGATACGCAAGTACTGTTCCGTAAAATAATGGTGTTGCAATGATAGGTTTGATAGACACCTTATTTTATTGTCAGTGATTTCAAATTCTAGCCATGCCGTGTCAAGCCGTTGTAGACGCTCCAAGTACTACTATCTGGTCTTCGTTTTGGGAGAGTCTTTTTTGAAGTTGCGGATTATCGCTTGTATTTCTTCCGCCGTCTTCTGCTGGACTGCTACCAGCTCTTCAAACGATGCCATAGTTGATGAAACGGTGCTGTTTTATTTTTTGGACTAGTGTTCTATTAAGTGGACTGATGACGTCCTTGTGTGTGTAGTCGAAATATAATCCTGTGCCTTGTTACAGGATTACGTCGATAGCAAATGTTGAATTTCGGGGATCTGCCCAAATGTAATTCGAAGTATAATCGTGTGCCTTGTTATGTCGATAGCAAATGTTGCGTTTTGGGAATCTGCCCAAATATTGCCTGTTGTATTTTTGGACTGTTGTCCTGTTGAGTGCATTCAAATTATTATCCTGTACATTGTTACAGGATGACTTTGGTAGCATATGTTGAATGTTGGGGATCTGCCTAAAATGTTGCGTGTGTGTTTTTGATCCTGTTACTGTTGAAGTTTCAGGACAGTCGGGGTCACCAAATGTTGAGTCGTCAACTGTTCCTAAAAAGGTTCCCAGCTGTTAAACTACAATGGACACAAAAAAACAGACTTTGCGTAAATTGCTTTCTCTCAGCTGGGGACCTCTTTAGGAACTTTTCGCAGTAATATATGGGACGTCCTGTCGATCCACATACCTTACAAGTTTGGGTTGATGTAACTGCTGTAATAATTTTGGCTCCATCATCACGTCGGGGTCACCAAATGTTGAGTTGTCAACTGAATAAATGTATTGAGCACCAAAGGTTTCCTTTAGTTTACGAACTACAATGTAAGGGAAATAACAAAGAACAATTCAACCTTATATATATTTGCACAACTTAAAGAAATTTAGAGAATAGAATGGCAGAACACAGAAGTGATATTGAAAAACAAAAAACATCAATAGCTTTGTCAACACATATCATCAACAACAAACATACGGTTGATTTTATTAATGTGAGAATTTTAGACAGAGAAAATATAGAGAGAAAGAGATACACAATCGAAAGCTTGAGCATACAAAAGAACATAGAGAGAACGATGAGCATAAAAGTGGACACCAATAATATCAGCGCTAGTTATATTGTTGCAATCAAATAACAGCACAAACTGTGTTTTTGCAGTACATTTTTATTTATTAATTTTTTTTTAAATATTTCGGCATTAAAAAATGTCAAAAATAATTTTATATTGCAATCATTTTTAATTGAACATTTGTATTATTGTAAGTAAATAATGTACGGTGAAAAAACTTTTCAAAATATACACATAATGTTTTTTAAAAATTTTAAATAGAAGAAGTCAACAAACAATTGACGAAACGTTAGTTAAAAAATGTAATAAAGCTGTTTTATTAACATTAACTACGTTAGGCCTTATTAGAATAAAAACATCATTATCAACAAAAATTGCATCATTGGCCAAATAATTCCTACAAAACATATGAAACATCGGGTAGCTCGCCGAAAAACAATCATAGCGATTTATTTATTAAAAAAACACAACACAAATCAAAGTCCAAACATGAAGGGTTTTTTCAAACACTTTCAACTTAAATACAACATTGATACTTCGAGAGCTCTTAAAGAGTTTTGACACGACACTAAAAGACTAGCATAGATTTAGAAATTGCCCAAACTAATACCAATATTAAATTAATTAAACAAAAGTTGTATCATATAGATTTGCTTAACAGTAATATGTTACAATATGATGACTATACGCATTTTTTAAGAAAAAAAAAGAGAGAATAAAACAAATAACAAAAACTACAAAAGAAAACCAAATAAAAAAAACTAGCTACACTGAAAAAAAAAAATGAAAATGCATGGTTTTTCCTACAATGAAAATTGGTTAGAAAACAAAACAAATGTGATACTGCCTATTGAATGCAAATGGCTTCTCTCATTGGGGAAAAAGTTTTCCCTACCTATTGATAAAAGAAATTTCTCGCCATTACACATTGTTGCTGACATCGAGAAGAAAGAGAAATTTCTACTCACTGTTTACGAAAAACCTAAAAAAATTTTTAAAAGACATAACAACTTTATTATTATTACTTCAGATAAGGTATGCATTGCGATTCAATAGTACCGCAACATGCAAGCGTTGACAAACTGCAAGCAAGATATTTTGTGTGACGGTAATTTGATACCTGTACGGTTAATCAAGTGCAGCAGCACAATGCACTTAAATGAATCAAATTTATTAACTGTATTTGTTTGATTGTAAATATAAGAAACACAAATATTCTGTTGCTTTTAGGTATGCACTCGTTCGACTTTAAAACTGTTGAACACATGCCATACATAAATAGTAGAAACCTAAATATGCTTACCCAAAAATAATATATATTTCCATTCTTTTACTCTTACGTTAAGGTACCCCTAAGAATTATTCTCATAATTAGTATATAAGCCAATGTCATTTAGTTTAGAATACAAATAATAAATCATCAGTCTTAGGAGCTCCACCTTACAAGCTCTAAGACTAAGTAATAAATAAAATATAAACCTTTTTATTATTACAAAGTTAAATAAAACAGTTATAATGTATATATGATATAAAGATGAATACAATAAAAACTGAAGTCATTACTTGAAAACAGAGAGATTAACAGGTCCATGAGAATAGACCCTACAACAAAATTGCAACGACAAATTAATAACATCATTCCTGAACTGCACAAGAAAGAACATATTAAGCTTTATGAAAAACGTAAACGCCAAGGATATATGGATTACCCAAAATCCACAAAGTTGGAACACATCTAAGGCCCATTGTTTCGTCCGTAAAAGTACGTTGCTACCAACAGGCGAAACATATAGGACAAGTTCTTAAGCATATAATATCTGACAAATACAACATTAAGAACTCCACATATTTGAAAAATCAATAAAAAGATCTAGAAATCAATGAAAGTGAAATCTTTATATCATTTGATGTAGTTTCTCTGTTCACTAATATACCACTACACGTTGCCATCAGAGCGATAATGGGAAAATGGGACATTTTAAAGAATTTCACGAAAATACCTAAAACAATGTTTCTAAAGATAGAATTGGATATGTTTTTTGACCTTTATATATTCAGTTTTATATATATTATAATAAAGCACAAGGTCTCTTTTTAATAAAACAATGAAAACAAAATTATTTTATTCAATATTTCGCTACTCCTTTGTGTAGCATCGTCAGGAAAAATTATGTGTTTTAATTAATAATATTGACAATTTTTCTTTCTTTGAAATGTTTGAAAATAATTTGTCACTAAGTTTCAAAAAATATAACAAACAGTAATATTAATATTTAAAAACCCATAAAACAAAAATATTAGGAAATGAAAATCCTAAAAATACTACATTTTTATGTATTACCACACAATATAGATACATTTTAACATTTTCATGTTAAGTGTAGTGAATGTTAATAACACAAATATTTACGAACATAAAGAGTTATATTATGTATTGTTTTTAAATACAATTTTCAAGTATAAAAACAAATTCATGTTATTTTGTTTATCAAGTGTCTATAATTTTGAGCTACGTTTTCTATATCTGCCTTAAAATTAATTCTGTGTTCTGGTGGTACATTAATTATTTGTAACATTTCTGCTATGAATCTACGTTTATAATTCTGTTCTATATATAATACTGAAACATTTTCAAAGTTGGGATAAGGATTTAACTCTGAGCAATGTTAAGATAATGCCGTCTCTTGTGAATTAATATGTCTATACTTCTGATCAGACCTATGTCCTGTAATTCTGGTTTTTAGTTTGTCTCTGTCATTTCCTTTACATGGTATTTTGTACACTAAGTTTGACATATCAAGTTCTTGTACTTTATCCTTTGTCCTACTAAATAATCGATTTACTGTGTTATGTGTTTTGTAAGCGACCCTATATTTTTCAGTGTCAAAAATTCTTGCTCTTTCTAACCGTTCAGATATCTGTGGTATATAAGTCATTGATTTAAAAATCTTCGGATCTGTTACACTAACTGTATTGTTTATTCTTCTAAATTTATATTTATTTATCAATTTATAAATTAGCTGATTTGGAAAAACATTCTCACTAAGTATTTCTCTAATCTTTTTCTCATTTTTTTCTAAGAAACTCTTTGTCACTTATCTTTAATACTCTCTCTATTAAATTATTAGCTGTATTAATAATAGTTTTCTTATTATGCTTTGAATGATAATTTATAATTCTCCCTGAACAAGATGGTTTTTGGTACCAATCTATTATTAACTTGTTACCTTTCTTATAACTAAATTGTCCAAATAAGGAAGCTTTGAATCACATTCTTTCTCTATAGTAAATTTTATACAATTATTAAATCCATTTAATGTTTCTAACATTTTATCTATACCGGATTCAGAAATAATGCAAAACAAATCATCTACATATTTTGTTATTATTCTTGGTTTCAAATCTAATTTATCAATACCAATATTTAATAATTTCTCCAACACTATGTCAGCTACAATAGGAGAAACAGGAGATCCCATTGGAAGACCTTTACGCTGTAAATATATATACTGGAACACTCGGAAATAAAGATACAACATCAAAAGAAACTAATTTTTCATCATCAAGTATATGGTGGTCTAATAATCTATTTTTAAATTCAAGTGAGTCCTTAATATTGAAAATAGAATTTTCTGTTATCTTTTTCAATATATTTATAATGTATCTACATAGACCATATGATGGAGAATTTATAAAAGAACAAATGGGTCTCAATGGAAAATCCACTTTGTGAATTTTTGGTAATCCATACAAACGAGGTGCTATTGGGTAATTCCATTTTAAATCAACGAAAAAAAACGCAATTTTTGACCTTACCCTCTTAGAATTGTACAATAATTTTCATGAATGTTCTACAGTGCTATACAAATATAAATTTAAATATTTTAGGTATCTAGCTTTTGTGGTTCCGGAAATATGGCGCTTCGAAAAGTAGAGAATTCATTAAAAACACACATAAGTGGTCTGCCAATATTGCTCATATCTTCAAAAGTTTTTAACGTACATGGTCGAAATTGGTCTCATTTAATAGTTATTGGAAATAGCTTTAAAACTACATTTAGAAATTTTTTTTTTTGCGAAAGGTCAAAGGTCACTGTCACATGATTTAGAGTTTGGGAAGCTATATCTCAAAAAATGAAATTTTTAAAATTCTGAAAAAAATATATGTTGATCCCGATAGTCTCTTCTGCATTTTGTGCCAAAAAATTTGAGTGAGCTGTTATTAGTTCCTGAGATATAGACAATAATGTGAAATTGTTTGAAAAATTTTAATACTATTTATTTATTATTTTTTTTTATTACAAATTTCAAATTTAAATAAAAAACCTAGTGCACGTAGGAAAACTATTCAACATTTGTTTAATGTTTTTCTCATAAAGTTTTCTATTAAATCGAAAGCAGTAGAAAATCGATCGGAAAAAATTGCGTGTTTTTTTTTGTGTTTACCATGACAACGTTTATATTGAAGTGCTGTAATCCTTTCAGTAAATCGGGACATTCTAAATGTGTAAAAAGACTAACAAGAGTCCAGGAGTGGATGTTAGAATTTATAGATGTTCCCAACATTTCAACGTCCCATAAAGTATGTTGTACCTGCAGACTTCGCCTGTCGAAATTGAAAAACCATAGCGATGCTTGTAACATTCAAGAAATTTCCGAACCGTTTACATTCCAAGAGCGTTCGCAATCTGATGAAGAAGCATCCGGTACAGAGGCGGTTTTGTTAGACAAATTAAACGAAGCCCTACCGTATATGGAACACTCACCTATCAAGAAGAAAAAACTAATTAAAAAAAGTTACAGAATCGAAAAATTTGAGAGCTTAAGTACTTCTATAAAAAAAAAACTTTTTGTATTTTTAACAAAGGAAGATTATAAATCAGAAGAAGAGATTCTTAAAAACAGGTTTATTGGCTTGAGAACTATACCAGGAACACAAAAATTCCACTATTTTCTTCCAGAAGGAAATTCAAAACTTAAAGCAAAACTGTTCTCCGAAGACCGGGAATTTTTAATTGAAAAAATTTACAATTAATTAATCGCATGTGTTTGTAATATAAATATGTAAAATAAATATTTCTTACTTTAAACTACTTTTGTCTAAATTAATATTTGCATTTAATACCAACCAAATAAATTTAAAAAAAAAAATAAATATAAATAAAGTATAAAATTTTTTCAAACAATTTCACATTATTGTTTATATCTCAGGAACTAATAGGAGCTCACTCAAATTTTTTGGCACAAAATGCAGAAGAGACTATCGGGATCAATATATATTTTTTTCAGAATTTTAAAAATTTCATTTTTTGAGATATAGCTTCCCAAACTCTAAATCATGTGACAGTGACCTTTGACCTTTCGCAAAAAAAAAAATTTCTAAATGTAGTTTTAAAGCTATTTCCAATAACTATTAAATGAGACGAATTTCGATCATGTACGTTAAAAACTTTTTAAGATATGAGCAATATTGGCAGACCACTTTTAAGTGTTTTTAATGAATTTTTCATTTTTTGACGCGCCATATCTCAGGAACAACAGAAGCTGGAAGTCCAAAATTTTGCATTTGGCTTAGTTAAGTAAGGTGCAAAAAGTCAATTAACTTTCAAAAGATTCAAAGGTGGTCGGGAAAATCCGTTCGTCGGTTTTAAAAATTTTAACCCTATAGCAACATTAGTCTTAAGTGTGTTTTTTTCCACATTCGTAATAATCTCCTTTTTAAAAAGTTCATCAACTAACCCATTATTAATTTTCTGCAACTTATTTGTTGGATCTCTATTGAGTAATTCGTATTTCTCACTATCACCAACAATATTAGTAATTCTAAAATCATAATCCTTTTTATTTAAAGCTACAGTTGCGTTACCTTTATCAGCCTTCAGAATATAAATACTTTTATTTTTCTTTAAGAAAACCTCTGCTTTCTTAACCTTATCTAATATATATTTATCTCTATTTGTTAGTTTCATTCTACTGACATGACTGTCAATCATAGTTGTTAATTTCGTTCTTGCAGCTTCTTGTTGTTCCCTATTCTGTATTGTCTGTATGAAATCCTCTCCATCTGTTATCATCTTTATCATTGGAAAATCTTCCTTCTTAATAGGTAAAGCAAACTTATGTCCAACTGATAGTATCCATTGTACATCTTTCGGAATGTCAATGTCGGTTTTATTATTAAAACACTTTTGGATAAATTTTATAACTAATTTCTTTTCTTGTAAACTTTTTAAATTATCAAATTTCTTTCTATGAACTCTTCTTACTTTTTCATTAAAAGAAGATGCTAATCTCTCCTCATATATTAAAAATTCCTCCATATCACTCTCTGTAAAATGTCTTCTTAATTGCATTTCAATAAATCTTAACTCACTTTTAAAATGTTTAAGCAATTCGTGTTTTTGTATTAAAACTAATCTTAAAATTTTGTTGTGTAAATTTGTTACATACTTAAAAATAATTCTATTGATAGCCGGAATCCTCTCTGCTTTGAAAATCTTCATCACATTCTTAGTGGAATTTGAAATAAATTTTGGGATGATGTCAGCATTCCTGCATCTTATTAAAAATGTAATTGTCGACTTAACTTTTATAATTTTGTCTCTCATATTTTTGAATTTATTTATGAAACCTCTGGCTTGTTGATTTCTTTTAAATGTACTATAACTCATCTTCAGAAATTGGTTATTGCGTGCTCCTTAGGTTATTGAATTGGATATGTTTTTTGACCTTAATATTATTAATTAAAACACATAATTTTTCCTGACGATGCTACACAAAGGAGTAGCGAAATATTGAATAAAATAATTTTGTTTTCATTGTTTTATTAAAAAGAGACCTTGTGCTTTATTATAATATATATAAAACTGTTTCTAAAGATATTAAGATTCTGTCTTATTGACAACAATTACTTTGTATTTGATAAAACTGTTTTCAACCAATTATTTGGCATGCTAATGGGTAGTCCACTTTCACCCACCATAGCTGATATTGTATTAGATGACCTTCCTGACGCATCTCTTGCTGAATTACAACAAAAAAATATCAACATCAAATACATGGTCAAATATGTAGATGATATCTTGGCAGTTATAAACCATAATGACAAGAATACAATTCTGAACGTTTTCAACAAATATCACCCAAAATTTCAATTTACCACTGAAGTAGAAAATAATGGATGTATAAACTATCTAGACACAACCCTTCACAGGGAAAAGGCAAGATCTTACTAGATTGGTATTCGAAAGAAATTTCATCGGACAAAGTAATTAATTTCAATGCAACTCAGCCTAAAAGTCAAATTATAAATACCGCCAAAACTCTTATATTCAGAGTTCTCAACATAAGTGACACACAATTTCACATAAAAAACATACAACAAATTATAATAATACTCAAAAACAACAGTTTTCCTACCAAATTAGTAAATTCTTTAATAAATGACGTTAAAATAAAATTAAAAATAACACTAACTTAAGAACCCATATCAAAGGAAATAATCACACAACAAAATTTTACAGTGTATCAGTTATTTCTGGTTTGACGGACAAAAAAGAAATAAAATTAGCTGTTTAAACAAATAACATAAAATTTGCATATAAATCAAGCACAACAATAAACAAACTTTTTACACGAGTAAAAGCGCAAACTGATGCACAACAACAACGTAACGTAGTTTACGAACTACAAAGTAAGGGAAACAACGAAGAACAATGCAACCTTATATACACTGTGTGGTGGCAGGACTGGCGATATACGCATTTGTGTACCAACATATAATTAGTCGTAGTACTCACCGTGATCAATTGTTTTAGTGTGAAATTTATACTTTCGAATTGAAGCACTTGCTTAGTATAATTTTTTTTTTTCTAGTTGGAATAGTTTTTTTTGTTATACCTATGTCATAATTTTTTTTCTTTTCAAAAAAAGAAAAAAATTTGGTTCTCGTCAAACAAAATAAACAGAAATTCAAATCGTTCAGCAAAAACGGGTGTGATAATAATTTTGATTGTGTTTTTTGAATTTCTTTAACTGGGCAGGAGTATTCTTTGGTGGTACAATTATTTAGATATTCTATATTCATCTGGATAATAAGAATAATTGTAATTTTGGAAATTGGCAACAGTTCTTGTAGGCATTGCCGGCTTCATCAAGCAAACACCCATTAGCGAAAATTTTTTTTGCTTCCATGGTCCAAGCAGTGAGTTGCTTAAGATTTCGATTACCCGCAGTCTTCGTCATAGTCGGAAATTGTCAATTTGAATCGTGTACAACTGGATGCACGACGACAGAAACATCACACATAATCATATGTACAAACTAGACCGTTGGCCCGATTTCAAGGCACATATTTAAGTACACGCATACAGCACTGAAGTAGTTTTTTTTTTTTTTTTTTTTTTAAGGTTAATTAATTATGTGTGTGTTTATGAATATCGGTGAAAATGGTTATGTAAAAAAAACTTTTAAATGAAGTAAGAGAAAAAAAAAAATATATATAACACACAACTTACGTTATTATTGTCCAACGATGTCAGCAGGCGCCTTTTGACCATAGACTGGATGCATATCTTTTTTTCTTTCTTATTTTCTTCTTTTTCTTTTATCTTTATCTTAGTCAAAGTTTTGGTATTTATGTATGTGTTATTTAGGTGTGTGTATTTAGGTATAGAGATAGATACGTATTTACTTCCTGGATAAAATAAACAGATTTTCAAATTAGGTGACCAAATTCAAAACAAAATATCCAACTGTTATAAAATTAACTTATATTAAAGTTGGCTTTCATACGTTTAAAAGGAGTTGCAATTCAATGGATTGCAAAAAAAAAAAAATAAAAAAAACTACTTCAGTGCTGTATGCGTGTACTTAAATATGTGCCTTGAAATCGGGCCAACGGTCTAGTTTGTACATATGATTATGTGTGATGTTTCTGTCGTCGTGCATCCAGTTGTACACGATTCAAATTGACAATTTCCGACTATGACGAAGACTGCGGGTAATCGAAATCTTAAGCAACTCACTGCTTGGACCATGGAAGCAAAAAAAATTTTCGCTAATGGGTGTTTGCTTGATGAAGCCGGCAATGCCTACAAGAACTGTTGCCAATTTCCAAAATTACAATTATTCTTATTATCCAGATGAATATAGAATATCTAAATAATTGTACCACCAAAGAATACTCCTGCCCAGTTAAAGAAATTCAAAAAACACAATCAAAATTATTATCACACCCGTTTTTGCTGAACGATTTGAATTTCTGTTTATTTTGTTTGACGAGAACCAAATTTTTTTCTTTTTTTGAAAAGAAAAAAAATTATGACATAGGTATAACAAAAAAAACTATTCCAACTAGAAAAAAAAATTTTATACTAAGCAAGTGCTTCAATTCGAAAGTATAAATTTCACACTAAAACAATTGATCACGGTGAGTACTACGACTAATTATATGTTGGTACACAAATGCGTATATCGCCAGTCCTGCCACCACAAAACAGATGAAATGTTAAGGTTGCTGCCACATTTCAACTGAAAAAAAATTTACAGAAAATTCGTATTATTGGCAGAATAGTCATGTCCAAATATCTTTAATATGGTAAATTCCAGTATGATGTCCGGTTACGTCCTCTAACTCATAATTAACGTTACCAATTCGCCTTTTCACAATCGCCTCTACTCCAGTAGGTGCAAGCTTCGACTTAAAACTATCTATCAACGAACTTTGGGCAAAATTCCGACGTATTACCTGCTGGCCAACGATATATTCTCGTTTCCGGGCTCTAAGATTATATGTTTTTACGTTTCTATCATATGCCTTCTGAATCTTCGTACGTATAGAATCTCGTAACATAGTAAATTTGTCTTGTCTGTTTATTTCCACATCCGTTTCCGCTAAAAGTTGTAGGTTCCGTAAGATCCTATAGTCCCCCCCATGAACAATCATTTTCTGACCAAACACGAGTTCATAAGGCGTCAGACCTGTCGTCTGGTGTATGCTATTGCGAATAGCACAATTTACACTTGCCAAATATTCGTCCCACTGCCGTTGATCATTGCGTACATATGACCGCAATGCTTCGTTAATTGACCTGTTTACTCTTTCACTCGCATTTGATTGAGGGCTGTACACAGCTGTAAATTTATGATCTATTCCAAATTTGTCGATTAACCTTCTGAATTCGTTCGACTTGAACTGGCTGCCATTGTCTGAAACTATGATTTCTGGTACCCCAAAACATGTAAAAATTTCATTCTGAAGATACTCAACTACAGGTTTTGTAACAAATTTCCTCAAGGGCTTTAAAAAAGTATATTTTGAAAAATGATCCAAAATAATTAATATGCCTATATTTCCTTTCTTGGTACGTGGGAAAGGTCCAATAAAATCCATATACATCCGTTGAAATGGCCTTTCGCTTACTACCATTTGACCCATAGGTGGCTTAAGTGATCTGTTTGGAACTTTAGACGTTTTACAAAAGGAGCAGTTCATGACGTAATTCTTTACATCTGCAACTAACTTGGGCCAAAAGAAGAAGTTCCTAATGCGATCTATGGTCTTTGCTATGCCACCATGAGCAGCGTTTGGTACGTCATGTGCTACATAAATGACTTCCTTTCGAAGTTCTTCTGGAACAAAAAGCTTCCAAGACTCGGACTCATTAAAATTTCCAGATGTGAATTTGGTTCTCTTGTATATGAATTTCTCTACAACTTTATAATCCGGAAGTTCTGCTTTTGCATATTCATCTCTTAGACCAGAATAATCAGGACTTTCAAAAGCGGCGGAATTGAGATCAAGTGAGGGTAAAGCTTCTAAATCCAATTGGGAAATGGAATTTCCGTCATCAAATGAGCGAGATAAAACATCCGGAACAACATTGTCTTTACCTTTTCTGTGTTCAATAACAAAATCAAAACCCTGCAATTTAAGTGACCACCTCGCCAAACGGCCAGATAAGTCCTTTTGTCTCATCAGCCACTTTAGGCTTGAATGATCAGTAATGACTTTAAACGGGTGACCCTCGATATAAGCCCTGAACTTCTTAATTGCTAAAATTACTGCCAGACACTCCAACTCCGTTATAGAATAATTCCTTTGTGCCTTATTTAGTTTTTGGGACATATATGCTATAGGCCTCTCATTGCCTTCGTCATCGAGTTGAGCTAAAACAGCCCCTATTCCTAACGAACTTGCATAGCATTGTAAAATAAACGACTTGTTGAAATTTGCATGCACTAAAACTGGAGCACATGTCAACTTCTGCTTAACGGCTTCAAACGACCTCTGAGCATCCTCCGTCCACTTAAAGTATTTTGTTTTACATAATAATTCCGTCAAATGAAAGGTTATGGAAGCATAATCGTCTATAAATCGGCGGTACCACCCTGCCATACCAAGAAATTGTCGAAGTTGTCTTACCGATTTGGGTGCTGGAAAATCGGAGATAGCGTTAACTTTTCCAGGATCAATCTTTAGACACCCTTCACCAACAATATATCCCAAGTACTGAACTTGTTTTATGCAAAAGCTGCTCTTCTTGATGTTAATTGTCAGATTTGCTTTACGTAATTGCGTGGCTACCTCCTGAATATGTGTAATATGTTCGTCAAAGTCTTTTGAAACAATAAGTAAGTCATCAAGATACACAAAAACGTTGGACTTTAAATTATATGGAATAACTTGGTCCATCAGTCTACACATCGTCTGTGGTGCATTACACAATCCAAACGGCATCCTTGTAAATTGATACAATGGCCGATTAGGGACGATGAAAGCAGTTTTCGGTTTTGAGTCTTCGTCCAATTTAATCTGCCAAAAGGCATCTTTCAAATCCACTTTGGAAATGAAATAAATTGGAGGAAGCCTGGAAATTAGTCCGTCGATGTTTGGGATAGGGTACGCGTCCTTTGTCGTAACTGAATTTAGTTTGCGGCTGTCCACGCAAAAACGTACCTTTCCAGGTTTTACTATTAAAACAGCCGGAGATGACCATGGAGATGTTGGGCACTCTTCTATTACACCTGCTTTCAACATTTGGTCGATTTCTTTACATAAAAGTTTTTCCCTAGCAGGTGAAATTGGATAATACCTCTGTTTAATGGGAGTTGCCTTTCCCGTATCAATATTATGCTCCAAGAGAGATGTACATCCTAACCCATCCCGTTCGGAATTAGGATAGTAATCGATAACCCGCTGTAATTGTTGTAGCTGCATTGTATTCAAGGGGATCTTATCTGGATTTTCGTCCAAACTTAATCCGTTCAAATGATTTAGTGAGATAATTTGAATTCCAAATTTATCCCAAAAGTCCATACCGCATATAATCTCCTGAGTAATAGATGGAATTAACAAAAATTGGGTTAATTTGCTTTGACCATTATAATCAATTTCTAAGCCCACTGTTCCTACCACTCGTTGACTTTGTCCGTCTGCTGTCTTAACAATGCCAACTCCTCGTTTATAGTCGCCACTTTTAACAATTTCTAAACAAAAATTACCACCAACAACATTTATATTCGCGCCACTATCTAATAATGCAAAACGGGTTTTACCCTGCACACTTAGTGAAATATATGGTCTATTATCATTCTGCTTTGTAATCATCGATGATATAACACATTTGCTAAAATGTTTTCTTAGTTTGTAGTAGTCGTTAATACGTCTCGCTGATCTGTTGGGCTTGTGTGCAATGTCAGGTCGTGTAAAAATTCTGTCTCTGGCAATATTATATTCCCTCAACCGAATATGATACGGTCGTTGTAATGGATGAACTGCAGTCAAATCAGGATTAGATTCCATAGCAGGTAATTCACGTTTATGTAGTTGGTCATTTAGTAGATTGGACAAATCTGGGAGCATACATGTATCAGGTTGATTATTAACGTTTGAAATAGTGTATTCTAATTTTGTTTTGGATGTTCGTCCTTTTGTTGGCGAACACCCCTCGATAAGTTTCCCTGCTTCTTTGAACAATTTAGGCATTTTGGCTTATAAGTGTTTCTGGCTCCACATCCATAGCAAAACACAGTTCGTGGTTCTAAACAATCAATAAAACTGTGGCCAATTTTCTCACAGTTCCAACAGATAGATCTTTTAACAATCAAGCAAACTTCCGTATTTTGATCAATTAAATGAGTATCTAAATCACTTTGAGTGTCATCATGCACCACTTCTGCAACATGTCCTTTTTGATAAGTGCGCCTATTTGTGTTGGAAGCAAGCATATCCTTAACAAATTTCTCATGCCTTCTAACAGCACGTCTTAATTGAGCAACTCGAGAGATCTCCAAATGAAGCAGCTCATGCCTCACCTCAGGTCTTAAATTTCGCTGAATAGTTTCGCAAAGTTCAAAGTCAGCTAACGGCGTACGTAGCCTATCACATAACACCATAATACCATCGTAATACTCGTCAAAAGATTCACCTTGTTGCTGTTTTTTACGCATAATATCTTCCTTAATATCAAAATCAGTGTTGTATTCTTTATATTGTCTTTTCAAAGCGTCGCACAATTCATCCCAGTCCATATCAAGAGAGCTTTTGTGGTATCGCCAAAACCATTTTAAAGCCTTTCCTTCAAAAAGAATATGTGCGTGCTTGCAAAGAAGTCCAAAATTTCCTTTAAGATTTGCATTTGTGAGTGCATTAACTCTATAAATGAAGTCATCTACAGTAAAATCTGAAGTATCCCCATTAAAGCGAATTCGCCAATTTCGAATCAATCCAAGTATCCTCTCTGAACTCCGATCAGAATCTATCTCCATAGAAGGTGGATCGTGAATTCCCCGATTATACCGCTCCTTGCCTAAATTTATATTCCTTTCATCTTCTGTATCCTGTCGTAAATCTACACGTTCCGTTCGATTAGCAGGTACGTTTCCTTCGTGGTTCGAAAGTGTCATCTGCCGAAACCCATCAGTCATCATACCGATAATTTCATCCCTAAAAGTTCTAAGTGAGTCATCCACAATCTGACGAACTCCATTGTTATTTCGTTCCTGTTCCTGCTCTAAAGCTTCCTTACGAGATCGCCCACGAGTCCTAGAGCCTTCAACCGAATTCTTTAATATTGCTCCACCCCCACAAGCTCCTTCATTTAAAGTAGCACTGGAGGTTGCAGTTTCTTGCTCCACCTGTTCAGGTATATTCCCTGTACTACGGACCAGGGGCATTTTAATTACTAGAATCAATTCAACTAAATAAAGGAAACACTTAAAAAAATATGCGAAAAATTTTCAGAGCTACAGATAAACACTAAAAAAAAATAAAAATTCCTAAGATTTCCAACTAGAAATACCGATATCAATAACTAACTCTAAATCACAAACTAGTCAAAAAAAAAACAAACGAAATTTATTGCTACTACTCAGTAAAGCCTTCCGGTATGGGTTTAAATATAAAAAAAAATTAAATAACAAAAGCAAAATAGCTGCTCTTAACCAACCAATCATCAACCTTAAGAAAATATAAATCATAAAAGTAAACTAACAATATCTGCTGGAGACATCCGACAGAGGCCAGATAGAATCCTGTTGCCAAAACAGAAAATGCGATATAGAAAAATAATACAAGAGTGAAAATCCGGTGCCGGTAAGTATTCGACTATTATCAAATTAACCTTAGTCCATGCAAAAAAAAAAATTTTAGAGTTAGAGTTAAATGAGGATTGAACCAATACTAACCAGAACAACATCTCAAAATCGAACCCAAACCCTGACAACTCGGGTCTCATTAAATGTAAAATAGGAATTGTTCATCAACAATAACCAATTAGATCCAAACTCACAAATAATAAAACACAAGTTAAGGAAGATAAAAAAAACAAAAATAAATAAAGTAACCATATGAAAATATCCACCCACTTAAGATTCAAAGGCCCTCAGAACCAAGAACAACAATTTGAAAACAAATTATGAATATATTTGGTCGGTAATCTGACATATGTACATACGTTCATATTAATTTTCTTAGCTTTATTTTTCTGCCTAGTGGAAATTTCTCAAAAATAATACAATTCCTTGCTTTGTTAATTCTTCAGATAATATTTTTTTACCTGATTTAAACTATAAGGAAAGGGTGATCAAATATAATATTTAACACTTTTAAATTTTCATTATAATTTCCAAAAATATAATTTTAGTATTAATAATGTAATACCTATATGTCATTCTATTTCACTTCATTTTCATACTATAAATATATGTTGTTATTGTTTTTATGTATATAAATATGTGCCTGTGAACTTCTTTCGAATTGTTGCGAAAGGTAAAGTCCAGTATGGGTTAAATTAGTTTTATCTTTTATATATTTTTTTTCTCTATTGTATGTCTTTGGGCTGATAACTAAAAGTTAATTTTATCAGCATGGAGGGAGGGCTAGACCTAGTGTAACAAACTTCATCCCAAGTTACACTCCAATCGTCAATCAATGTCTTCTTCTTTTTCTGTTTTCCTCTGTATGAATTATTTATATTTTCTTAGCTACCTAAAATTAAAGTCTTTTGTAGCGAACTATAACTTATTTTTTTTTTGTATTCGGGAACAAAGTACATACCCACCCCAACGACGAGCACGGCCGAAATATTAGGTAGCCCGTTCCGAAACAAAAACAATATACCAGAAACCTGAAATCGTTACAACTGGCACAACTAAAAGAAATTTAAGGAACAGAATGGCAGAACACAGCAGCGATATTGAAAAAAAAAGAAGAGAGGTGTGTTAGGACACCCAGTTAGAGCTATGCTCATTAGGTATATACCTACTATTTAATAGAAAAAAAATATTTTCAATTAATTTTGTTGACTTGATATGTACTACACTCATCAAAGCATAATAGTTCTGTAGTGAATTTTAGATCTACCCTCGTAGCCAAATTCTTAAGCAAATTCCTTTGATGTAATTTTACAAAAACAAACAGTATACAATAATTACATTTACAACAACTATACTTTTATTTTGATTGTTATTTTACACAACAACTTTGCTGCTTATATTTAATTCTATTTTATTTGTTATTGTTTACTACAAATTATGTTTATTGAATAAGGAATTTTTGTAGCTTTACGGTACCGTTAATTTAGAATATAAGGGCGAGTTTTTGGAAAATAAATTAATTTTCACTTTGCCTTTAATCGGCAATAATTATCTTAGAGCACAAATCTGCTTTATATTTCTTCTTTACTGGCATTCAACTGCCTTAAGATCTTTTTGGCCTGTGGCGTTTTAAGCGCCAGCTATTCTTTTTCATATATCACCCACTACACTCATCTTTTCACCACATGGCGATCCTGCCCAAACTCGAAGAGGATAAGGTTCCTAGATAGGACTTTGTACCAGTTAATGAAGCTAGTGCAGCACAAAAGTACACATCATGCCAGTGGAAGCCAGCCCAAAACCAATAAAAATTTTTTGGTGAAACAAATACAAAAAAAAAAAAAAATTTTTAATCAAAAACCACTAAATTTTGGCACGGTTTATTATTTTATTATTATAAAAATTTTTTCATACATACACAATATATTTTAAAATGTATATTCACTAAAACAAAGTAAGAAATTCTCTTCATTTATAAAAATTTATAATATCTAAACAAAAAAAAAATTAATATATAAAAATTATTGAAATTATAAAAAGAAAAACACTGATATAGAAATTAATGTAAAACAAAACGCGAAGAAGAATGTATTGAGTTAGGTATTGCCAGCCATTTTACATAAGTTGTTTTATAAATATATAAATAAAATAATAAATATTATATGAAAAGTAATATTATCAGGCTCAAGTTCAGTTTTATTGAATTAATGAAAATTCAAAATTACTAAGAGTTTTTTTGTGTTGGAAAATATTATTATTTATATGCAATCAGTTTTTAGCAGAACGTATCAGTACTGATTTCAAGGCCGCTACACCTCTCATCAGCGTTCAATTGTCCATCTTTACAATTTTCGTAAAGTGGATACTACGTTGAGAAGAATATCAACTATTTAACCAGTTTTCAACAGAAATAGAATATGAGAATTAATTTTTAATTCAATTTTTATTCTACAATGAAACAGTGCTGGTTAGTACGAAATTCCCTCATTACTGTTTGGAACTAATAATCAACACAAACTCATAGTCCGTTATCATCAAAGTATTCTACTTTGTATTTTAACGTTTTTGTTGTTTTTACTCTATATTAGGGAAATTCACATATTACTGTGACCCCTGTTATTAGGGTATTTATAGCTCGTGCCCAAGCGGAATTAATATTTTTTTATTATTATTATTACGAATAAACATAATTATTATTTGAACTTATATTGATTTACATATGAAAAGTAATATTATCAGGCTCAAGTTCAGTTTTATTGAATTAATGAAAATTCAAAATTACTAAGAGTTTTTTGTGTTGGAAAATATTATTATTTATATCCAATCAGTTTTTAGCAGAACGTATCAGTACTGATTTCAAGGCCGCTACACCTCTCATCAGCGTTCAATTGTCCATCTTTACAATTTTCGTAAAGTGGATACTACATTGAGAAGAATATCAACTATTTAACCAGTTTTAAACAGAAATAGAATATGAGAATTAATTTTTAATTCAATTTTTATTCTACAATGAAACAGTGCTGGTTAGTACGAAATTCCCTCATTACTGTTTGGAACTAATAATCAACACAAACTCATAGTCCGTTATCATCAAAGTATTCTACTTTGTATTTTAACGTTTTTGTTGTTTTTACTCTATATTAGGGAAATTCACATATTACTGTGACCCCTGTTATTAGGGTATTTATAGCTCGTGCCCAAGAGGAATTAATATTTTTTTATTATTATTATTACGAATAAACGTAATTATTATTTGAACTTATATTGATTTACATATGAAAAGTAATATTATCAGGCTCAAGTTCAGTTTTATTGAATTAATGAAAATTCAAAATTACTAAGAGTTTTTTTGTGTTGGAAAATATTATTATTTATATCCAATCGTGGGTGGTGTTGGCTGAAGTGGTTAGCGCGTTGACTACTAAGCAAACAATGACGTGGGGCCTGGGTTCAAACCCTGGCCAGAGCAAGTCAATTAACATCATTAATTTCTGTAATGTGCATTAGTGAGACATTGTATTAATTGTTGTCGGACTAATTAAGTGATGAAGGCATAGCACTGGTCACTAAAAACTGTACCGACAGCAAATTGATGATGTTCCAAGCTAATGTACACAACATCGCCCTCCTTCGTCGGTTAGCAGAAACATCGGCGAAGTAAAACAATTAATAAAAAAAAAAAAAAAATGCCTGCCAATACAGCTTAACAAAGTTAATGCGTCTACCTAACACCGGAGGCGCCTCAACACTGCAATAAAAATTAACATAACGCGCAAAGCAGAGTTGTAAAAGAGTTAAGCCTTCTACATTTTCAACATCTATCTTCTCTACTCTATCCCTCTCTCTGAGTTCCGGTACAATGCACTGCATACGTAGGGGTCATCTCCTGAGTGCTGGACCTTATTAAAAAAAAAAAAAAAAAAATCAGTTTTTAGCAGAACGTATCAGTACTGATTTCAAGGCCGCTACACCTCTCATCAGCGTTCAATTGTCCATCTTTACAATTTTCGTAAAGTGGATACTACATTGAGAAGAATATCAACTATTTAACCAGTTTTCAACAGAAATAGAATATGAGAATTAATTTTTAATTCAATTTTTATTCTACAATGAAACAGTGCTGGTTAGTACGAAATTCCCTCATTACTGTTTGGAACTAATAATCAACACAAACTCATAGTCCGTTATCATCAAAGTATTCTACTTTGTATTTTAACGTTTTTGTTGTTTTTACTCTATATTAGGGAAATTCACATATTACTGTGACCCCTGTTATTAGGGTATTTATAGCTCGTGCCCAAGCGGAATTAATATTTTTTTATTATTATTATTACGAATAAACGTAATTATTATTTGAACTTATATTGATTTACATATGAAAAGTAATATTATCAGGCTCAAGTTCAGTTTTATTGAATTAATGAAAATTCAAAATTACTAAGAGTTTTTTTGTGTTGGAAAATATTATTATTTATATCCAATCAGTTTTTAGCAGAACGTATCAGTACTGATTTCAAGGCCGCTACACCTCTCATCAGCGTTCAATTGTCCATCTTTACAATTTTCGTAAAGTGGATACTACATTGAGAAGAATATCAACTATTTAACCAGTTTTCAACAGAAATAGAATATGAGAATTAATTTTTAATTCAATTTTTATTCTACAATGAAACAGTGCTGGTTAGTACGAAATTCCCTCATTACTGTTTGGAACTAATAATCAACACAAACTCATAGTCCGTTATCATCAAAGTATTCTACTTTGTATTTTAACGTTTTTGTTGTTTTTACTCTATATTAGGGAAATTCACATATTACTGTGACCCCTGTTATTAGGGTATTTATAGCTCGTGCCCAAGCGGAATTAATATTTTTTTATTATTATTATTACGAATAAACGTAATTATTATTTGAACTTATATTGATTTACATATGAAAAGTAATATTATCAGGCTCAAGTTCAGTTTTATTGAATTAATGAAAGTTCAAAATTACTAAGAGTTTTTTTGTGTTGGAAAATATTATTATTTATATCCAATCAGTTTTTAGCAGAACGTATCAGTACTGATTTCAAGGCCGCTACACCTCTCATCAGCGTTCAATTGTCCATCTTTACAATTTTCGTAAAGTGGATACTACATTGAGAAGAATATCAACTGAAGAGAATATCAACTATTTAACCAGTTTTCAACAGAAATAGAATATGAGAATTAATTTTTAATTCAATTTTTATTCTACAATGAAACAGTGCTGGTTAGTACGAAAATCCCTCATTACTGTTTGGAACTAATTATTTCTGTTGAAAACTGGTTAAAACGTTCAGCTAAGTCATTAACAATTTCAAATCACTGGGGCAATTTTGCTGCTTTTACATGTAGAACGTTATAATAAATTATTAAAAAAAAAACAATCAATGTGTTCTTTATTGATTTCCTTGCAGAATTATTTATTTTATTAATAATAAACAGTTAAAAATTAAGTAAAATCTGGAGACACCTTTTCTGCTGTAAATATGTTATTTGCCTTTGTGTTTTCTTTTGTGATTTCAGCCATGTTTTTTGCTCTCAGCTGTTTATGTTTTTCGAATATACATGGGAGCTTGCCAGATAAAAAATTTTTTTATGACTGACTAAAATATGTTAAAATAAGAAAATGTATTAAACGATTCAGCAAAAAAAGTTTAATACTTCTTAAATTATGCTCTAATTTATCGATATTCATTAACTTTTTTGCGTAAATTAAAAAAAAACTCTTGAAAAGTTTATGCAAGTGGCAACCAAAAGCTATAGCATACAGTGGCAGCTTTGCTGTTTTGTTTTCTTTTTGACAGCATCAAGTGTAATTTAAGGGTGGTTAAGGAGTTTTGCGCCCGTTAAATTTATTGGAAAAATTTGATTAAAATGTAGGTACATATTATAAAATATTGCAAGCATTTGTATTAATAAATGTTTTTTGTAGGGGACCACACAAAAGTCAATGCCAAATTGAAATTTTCGTGGCATTTATGGAGCAGCACCCTGATATGGCAAAAGGTTTTGTGCAAGGCGACAGAGTGCATTTTGAGCAGCTGTGGGTGGAACTAGCAAGTGATTTAAATGCGTCGGGACTACCAATGAAGCCTGGAAAAAAGTAAGTACACACCACTCAAACATACATTTACACAAAAAACGACTAATTTAATTTTCAGGTTTGGATCGACATGAAGCTTAATGTGAAGCAGCGGTTAGGTCACAACAGAGTTGAAGCAACAAAAACTGGAGGCGGGCGTTTCAACAAATATATTCTGTCGCCATACGACGAGCAGGTAGCAGCAATATGCGGTTTGCATGTGTCAGTGGATGGTGTAGAAGGCACCAGAAATTATGGCACTCCGCAAAAAAAAATCTAAGGTATTTGACACATTAATTAAAAAAAATGTTGTGGTTAAACCTGCTGCTTCCACTCCAGAGCCTATGTCTCCAGTTTTAATACCACAAAACGCTCAGCAATGTGAAACCGCACCAGATGCATCAACCTCTACGCCGAAGCCTAAAATATCTGCAATGGTACAAAATGGTTTTACCAAATCCCAAATGGAAAACTTTCCGTCCAGATCCCCAACACCCACATTACCAAAAATTTCCAGCCGGAAGCAGAAAGCTGCGGATGTGGCGGATGTTATTGAGATGGAGTCAGAGCAGTTTTCCAAAATTTCAAGCGATATTAGAAAATTAAAAGAAGAAATGGTGATCAACAACAACTATTTTAAGGAAATTTCTAGAAACGTAAGGGAAATAAAAAGACTGAAGGAGAAAGAACTAGAAGAAACTAAAAGGCATAACTAAGAAGTAGAGAAAAGCGTAAAAACCAAAAACGAACTGAAATTGCAATTTTTAGAATTGGAACGCTTAAAACTTGGGCTAACGTCAACATAAAAATATGCCATTCAAATTTGTGATTCTCGTTTTAAAATGAATTATTTTTTTTAACTTATTAGATTTTAAGATATCTTGTTCTACTTGTGATTGAATTTTTAAAAATGAAAGACTATTTTTTTATGTACATACATATGTATTAGATTTTAAGATATTTGTAATATCCTTGCTACAGAAGTACCTTTTTTTAAATAAATTGTTCTTTTTTTGTTTTGTAATTTGTTCAATTTTATTTAAACATGCGAATTTTTTAACAAACATTTTCTACTTTTAACATTTTTGATATTCGAACTTCTTCTATTTGGATTGCTTTGGATTTTGTTACACTCTGCTGTTTGTGTTTAGGGAGTTGGTTATTCTGTCTCGGATATTCACTGCTCTATTGTCATTTTCATCTTGTTCTACAATCTCAAAATCATCATCAATTTCATTTGGTATAACTTCTTCACCCAATGCAATACCAAAATGTGTACATATGTTATGCAATGCACAGCATACATTAATGATTGTTACTACTTTGGATGGAGTATATGGAAGAACACTTTGGAGACACCTAAAGTTCTTTCCACCACGTTCCTAGCAGATGAATGTTTTTGGTTAAAAACATGTTGTACTGTACCGTAAGAGGGATTTTTGTAGGGAGTCAATAAATATGGCTTAAGTGGATATCCAGAATCTGCCAAGAGCCAAAAATTGTGGTTGCCTTCACTAAACAATTGTGAGTAATATCTTTTAACGTCACTCATTTTCCAAACGAATGAGTCATGACACGAACCAGGCCTGCATGCATCTATAGCTAGGATACGTAATTCGTGATCAGAAACCTGAAAGCAAAGTAAAATTTAAAAAAAGCACATTTCGTACACCCACTTCAATGGTATCAAAACTAAAAATTTAAAATTTACCACCATAGCATTAAGACTGTAGTGTCCCCTTTTACTGAAATATAAAGCATGATCCGAAGGTGGCTTCATTAGTGTGCCGTCAACACATCCAACTACGCCAGGTATACCAAATTTTTCGTAGAAGTATGACTTCGATGCACTTTGTGATTGGTGATATGATTCGATACTTATCCAATTTGGGCACAAGGTTTCCTCTAACAACGGCATTACTTTCCATAAGATTTTGCAGAAGGTGGAGCGCCCCATGGTTAAATTTGCGTCGTTGGCTACAACACCTTGGTAGGATCCAACTGCTAAAAATCTCAACACAGATGTGAGCTGTATAATTGCTGGAATTGAGCGCTTTGGTAATTGTGGTGATAGCTCTCCCAATACTATTTGAAAAGCATCTTTATTCAGCCGGTAGAATGAGATGAATCTAAAAATATAAGTATTGTAATAACTAATTCCTGTTTTCAATCATTATATACCTACAATGTTTCATGCATATCCATTGGACCTGAGAAGTCTCGCAAATAACGTTTTTTCATTCGTTCATCCCTTAATATTTTCCTTTTTAATTCGATTAAAGATAGCACAGAAGCTCCAGGCATTTTATTTTCGCTTTATTTTTTAGTAAAAGAATTTTGTAAAACAAAATAGTTAACACAAGTCAGCTGTTTTTGTGTGCTTTCGTCAAAGTAAAATCACACCGAAAAACACAATAAAAGTGTGATTTACAGTACAGCACAAAATCACAAGTGTGCTTTTAAAACTGCATGTGATTTGAAATTATGTGATTTTCAGAACATGCCTGTATATAGCAATTAATTGCAATACTATTAATAAGGAGCTCAAGTTTTTAATAGACACTGGAGCCGATATTTCAATTTGCAAAAAAGATAATATAGATAATATAGATGAACGTGATATATCATCACTGAGTGGTATTACTGCAGGTACTATAGAAAGTCTCGGTACTGCAGGTTTAACTTTAAAATTAGATAACAAACGTATAACACACAAATTTCACATAGTCGAGGATAATTTTCGAATTAATACTAATGGAATCATTGGTAGAGATATTTTAGAAAAGTATGGATGTAAAATTGATTTTGAAACTTATACGACGTCTTTCAATATAGATAATGAAGAGATTATTCTACCGATAACCCCTAAAGGCGTTTATAGAACCGAAATATGTATACCAGCACGCTCAGAACTAATAGCATCTATTAATATACGTACTGATGAGGAAAGCATCGTTTTAAATAAGGAAATAAATCCTTGAATTTTCGTAGGAAATAGTATTATACCAGCCGTGGGAATATAACACGTGAAATTATTAAATACTACTGACAAAGATGTAGTCTTGAACAATTTAAAGTTAGAAATTAAACCATTGTCAAAGTACAAAGTATATAGTTGCAAGAGGATAAATAATAAAAAGAAAGAGCGAGTGCATAAAGTTTTGTAAGATTTAAAAATAGAATCCATAGATCCGTTAGCAAGACAATCTTTGAAAGACATAATTGCAAACTATAATGATGTCTTTCACCTTGATGGTGACAAGTTAACTGTTAATAATTTTTATAGTCAGAAAATTCAGATGGCCGATTCGGCACCTGTTTATATAAAACCATATAGGCTCGCTGAGTCACAAATGTGAGAAATAAACAAGCAAGTAGCTAAATTATTAGAAGATGATATTATTGAACCATCCGTGAGTCCGTACAACTCTCCATTGTTAGTGATACCAAAAAAATCAGCAGATGACACGAAAAATTGGAGTTTAGTACTTGGTTTCCGCAAGGTAAATGAAAAAATCATAAGTGATAAGTTTCCATTAACAAGAATTGAAGACGTATTAGACAGCCTAGTTAGGGCTAAATATTTTTCTACACTAGACATGACTAGTTCCTTCCACCATATCAATTTAGATAAATATTCTAGACCGTTAACATCGTTTTCTACTAGAAATGGTCATTTTCAATTTACTCGTTTACCTTTTGGATTGAAAATATCGTCTAATAGTTTCCAAAGGATGCTCACAATTGCATTGAGTGGATTAGATGCTGAAGCATTTTTATATGTCGATGACATTATTGTGTTTGGTTGTAGTATACAACACCATCACGACAATTAAGTAAAAGTTTTTGAAAAGTTGAGGCAATATAATTTAGAACTAAATACAAATAAATGTTGTTTCCTAAAGACAGAAGTAGTTTATCTAGGTCACCTAATAACTGATAAGGGGATATGTACAGACCCTGCAAAGCATGAGGTAATAAAAAACTATCCAGTTCCTAAAAATGTTGATGAAGTCAGACGTTTTGTGGCGTTCTGTAATTACTACAGGCGCTTTGTTAAAAATTTTGCAGAAATAGCTAAGGATTTGAACACATTGTTAAAAAAAGATAGAAATTTTAAATGGGATGAAAATTGTCAAAGGTCTTTTGAGACATTAAAATCAAAATTAATGAACCCACCAATACTCCAGTATCCTGATTTCAGGAAACCTTTTATATTAACAACAGATGCATCCAATTTTGCACTAGGAGCAGTATTGTCGCAAGGTGAAATTGGGTCAGATTTACCAATATCATATGCGAGCAAATCGTTAAATAAACATGATATAAACAAACCCGTTACAGCCATACATTGGGCAATAATTACTGATCATAGACCCTTAGTATCGTTATTTTCTCACAGAAATCCGTCATCAAAAATGACTAGAATAAGATTAGATTTATGTGACTACGATTTCGAAATATCATATAAAAAAGGTAAAATGAATACCAATGCCGACGCATTATCTAGAATTGTTATAAATAGCGAATCATTGAAAACATTAATCCCTACCGAAAGCGAACATACACGCAAATATATACTACAGTCGAACTTCCATAACTCGAACTTCTCTAACTCGAATTTTCTCCAACTCGAACTAATTTGTTTGGCAGTAGAGTCAAAAGAACAAATCACATACAATTTTCCTTCCGTAACTCGAACTTCCATAAGTCGAAGTTCTCCATATCTCAAACAAAAAACATACACATGAACTCTATAACTCGAAGAATTCTTCTTGTTTAAATGTTTTTTTTTTTGTTTTTGTTTTAGTTATGGCTTGTTTGTTTAACTCTCTTTTGTTGCTTGAGCTGGTTTATATATTTTACATGCTATTTTTGTTTATTTTTTTCGGGGAATTACAATTTTGTTTCTTTTTGTTTGCGTAAGTATCAGTTCTATGCATAATTCGGGCTAGCTGATAAATGTTGAAATCGATTTTTTTTATTTTTATGACAACTAAACGTGTTTTAAAATGCTTATAAATTGAAGCAAAATATAAAACTTATAAATGACGTCGAAGATGGATTAAAGAAAAAGGAAGCAGCTGATAAATATGGTATCCCGGTAACCATGGTCTCAACAATTTTCAAAAATAAGGAATCGATATCAACTCGTTTGAATCTGGATTTCGTTTATGTAGTAAAAGAGTAAGGACCCAGTAACTTATTTCAGTCAGTCACTTATTTCAGAATATTTTACTTAACTGTAATTTTTTAATTACATATGCTTGTTCTTATACATTCTAAAACCAACACCTTTTACAAAAACCTTTTATTCTATTTTGACAAAAAGTTCTGTAACTCGAAGTCTCCGTAAGTCGAAGTTTTTTTTGGGATAATGGTGATTCGAGTTATGGAAGTTCGACTGTAGTTGTAACTAGAAATATGAAGAATAAATTAAACGCGCGAAAAGATATAGACCATAGTTAATACTTCGAATAAAGAGCATGAACAAGAGTGTTTTTGGGAATGCACTTCAATCTCTGATATTAAAGCGATGAAGAAACTTAAGTTTGAAATAATAGAAAAAAGTAAATTAATACAGTATACAATAATTAAATTTACAACAACTATGCTTTTATTTTGATTGTTATTTTACACAACAACTTTGCTGCTTATATATAATTCTATTTTATTTGTTATTGTTTACTACAAATTATGTTTATTGAATAAGGAATTTTTGTAGCTTTAAGGTAACGTTAATTTAGAATATAAGGAGCGAGTTTTTGGAAAATAAATTAATTATCACTTTGCCTTTAATCGGCAATAATTATCTTAGAGCACAAATCTGCTTTATATTTTTTTCTTTACTGGCATTCAACTGCCTTATGATCTTTTTGGCCTGTGGCGTTTTTAAGCCGGCTATTCTTTTTCATTTATCACACTCATCTTTTCACCACAGTTCAAACGCTTGACGTTTTGTTTGGTGGGTAGCTCGGCAACTCAGCAACACAAAGCAAAACAAAAACAAAAGACTAACATACATACATACATATGTATTTATATGATGTTATGCGCCGGCTAGAGCGGAGAATAATTTGTATTCCCTGTTAAAAGCAATGATACTTTTCAAGCCGAAAGTATGAACATAGGTTAAGGGCATGAAAGATGTGGCCAGCTAACTCTGTGGTAGGTATAATCGGTTCTCAACCAGGTTTTACGGCGCATGAACATATAGCACAGCCTATATGCCAAAATAAGTATACCTTAGGCTGTGTTAAACAAAAAATACAATAAAAAGAAATGATTTAAATCTGCAAATACGCTTAGGCAGACTACGTGCGTGCCGATTAGATGTTAATATATATGTAACTATTCCACCCACCAACTCTTCCTTTTACCCCAACATTTCCCCCAATCAATTCTTTAACACAACATTTCAAATTTTAATTCAACATTTATTGAGAAAAAAAAAATTATGAATAAATTTAAAATAAGCAAATTCAAATTATGCCAAATAAAAAAAAAATCGTTTAAAAATATTGTTTAGTAAGGTAAGTGTTAGTGTTGGGTTAATTCCTGAACAATATTTCATAGAAAGATGATTTATGTATGATTAAAATATATGTATAATTAAATGTAAATATAATTGATGATGTACATATATAATAAATTTATTAAATAGAAATATATGTAAACTTAGATGAATAAAACTACACTACTTCTATGGATACCCTTCCCACGCGCTGATCTGGTTCTTTGCGGTTTACTGACGCGGTGGTTTGCTGGCATTGTAGCTTGTTGGTAGAGCTTGTTCGTTTTAAAATTGTTTTTGTAAATATTTGTTGTTATTGTTGTCTTGAGAGATGTTTGAGTTTTGTCGTTGGGATTGTTGTATGCTCGTTGTTGTTTTTGTTGAAATTTGTGGTTGCACGGAATCTTGTTGTTGTCAAGCTTTCGTTGATTTGCTTTATTAGAGTTGTTGTTGAATGAAATATTTTTACTTTTTCCTTTTTATGAAGTTTTATAGCATATACATATGTAGATTTTATTTTTGTTGAACGTATTCTTTACTTTATGTGATTTATATTTTATTTTGGTTTTTGTTTTATTCCCCAAAATTCAGGCTTTCAAGATCATTATTAGTATTCTTTACTTTATTTGGGCATTAAAGCCTATTTTACGAATTTTCTGTAATTGCGTTGAAACTGATATTTTTTTTTTGTATATGTACCTAGGTAAACTTTTCCCTACATTCTTCTTGTTTGAGTACGTCTTCGATATGGTTTTCAATTTTTTTTTTATTTTGTGTGGCAGTTTTGCAAAATTTTCTTTTCAATTTGCTGTACACAATTGCATGTTTATTTTAGTCTAGTATTCACTGAGTAATAGCTTTGCTGGTATATTTCACATATATACACATTTATGAAAGTTTATTAATTCGTGGTTTGTTGCCAAGAAACAGGTGACAGTCACATCCGACTCTGCTGCTGATTATGTGCAGAAGCGACATTTAACACTTGGAAACAAAAAATTTAAAACTATGCTTATGTTGAAAGTGGGTATATTTTAGGAAATTTTCCTTTTGAATTTTGGCTTACATAAGCTACGCAATTTGTTTTTCTATTGTATTGAATTACAAGTTATTATTGGACGTTTATTCTAACAACCAATGTGTTTATTTTATTTGATTCTTTTAATTTTGTTCACGCGCAACATTGTTTTATAAATTCTTAATTAGCACTACACACATAGTCAAAATTCTTCTCTTTTTTTTCTCACCTAGTACATGTTTGTGCCTTTCTTTTGCACATATATTAATAACTCATAAAAGTTATTACATGACATAATTTTAGTAAATAATTTAAACGTTTTGTACATTATACTATACAGCATATGTATGTATGTACATTTCTTAGGGGTGACAAAGTTATTATTATTTCTTACACGGTTGACACAAGTTATTGCTTATTTTAACAAAAAAATGGATAAATGGTTTTTTTTTTAAATTATTTTATTTTCTTTTTTTTATAAAATTGTAACCATTTCTTTTTTCTTTATTTCATTCAATTCTTTTGAATTGCAAAGATTTATTTAAGAAAAAAAATGTTTCTTCACAGGGCACAACCGTTTTCATACCTTCAACCGTTCGCTTCAATAGATATTTCTCGACTGTCAGAAAAATTCCTTTTTGTTCCTCACTATACCTATTGCTTATATCTTATTCCTTTTACTATGCCGCGTGGCTCGCTGCTCTTGGCTAATTTTTCTAACTGAACTTTCAGACCATCTTTTATTTCTTTGTTCAAAAGAAGGAGCGCGATAATAAAAGATCCTAAAATCAGAGTTGAATTTTAAAGTATGGGGCGATTGTTGCCACCTATTATGGGGTTATGGAAGGTAACGTGATCAATAAATTGACGTAGTGGAGAACATTCCGTAACAATGTATATTCTCGTTTTGATATTAAAAAACAACAACAAAGTCGCTTTTAAATTACAAGCAAATCAAAACAAAAAGAAAAATAGAACTGTAATACTGTCGATCTATTTGATAACGAAAATTAAAATTCAACCCCCATCGCGCCATAAAGAGAATAGCTCTAAAAAAAACATCAACAGCTTTGTCAACACATATCATCAACAACAAACATACGATTGATTTTGATAATGTGAGAATTTTAGACAGAAAATATAGTGTAGTGTAGTATATTTTGGTGCTCTTAAAAACCAATGTCCGTTTGTTTTTGATTAACAATACTGTTTGTTGTAATAGGTCAGTAATTAAGTTTGCATGACTCAAAAACAAATAAATGATCAAAATTCAACTCAGTTAAATTTGTTTAACAATTCAATGAACTTTGAATTATTTGAATATGAATATCGGACACTTGAGAAACCAATACACACACAAACCAATGTATTTTTAATAAATATGTTGTTCTTCTTTGGTTACAAAATACTTTGATTCTTCTTGTCTTCTATTGAATCACAATATATAACAAAATTAAAATAACAAATAAAATATGAAACCGAGTAGTGACCCAAATAGAAATTGTGATGAAAATGCAAATTTGGGTATTCCAATCTTTAAAAAAATGTTGTAATGTAGATAAGAATTAATATGGAAACTTTGATTGTAAATAGTATTTAAGCGAAAGAAATTTTTAATAAAGAAATAGACTATCTTGAACACTCAAGTTAAAATCTTGTGTTTCACTTGCGAACTACATTTCAATAGAGAGAAAAAGATACACAATCGAAAGCTTACGCATACAAAAGAACATAGAGAACGATGAACATAAAAGAGGACACATTAACTACGTTAGGCCTTATTATCTTAAAGAATAAAAACATCATTGTCAACAAAAATTGCATCATTGGCCAAATAATTCCTACAACACATATAAATATTTTAAGTAACAATTGTTCTTACCAATTCTGTTGATCAAATATAGCATGTCCATTTTTTAATAAAAAATCAACTATTATATCTGATGAAACGACAATTTTTCACAATAGCTTTTAAAATGAAAATAAACATAAATCAAAAAAGCAAGTGTCATTTTAAAATAGATTTAAACAAGGGTTTAACCAATTTAAAAATTCGTTTATTTAAATAAGGTTTAAAATAGAAATTTTAAGCTAAAATTCGTTTATTAATACCATTTTAACGAATTTTGCTTAAAAATATTTTAAAATGGTGTTTAAAATTTTTATGAATACGGCTGTAAAAGTTTTCAGCACGACAAGTCGATCGACAATATAAGTGAGCGATAACGTAAGCATTTTCATACAAATTTGGCACCCACTGTGAAATGACATACATACGACGACAACTATCAAAGTGAGCCACTTGTATTTTGTTGTCGACAAATTCAATTTTGTAGCATTTTTAGATAAATATATAAATTTTTAAATAATAAAAATTCTTAAAATGGTAAGTACTGTAATATGTAACAAAGTTATACAGATTTATTAATCCCTTACATATAAATGTATGTATCTACTTTTTGTTTAGAATAAAAAAAAATCACAAGTTGCAGGTGCTTGTTGAGCACATGGAGGCCAATCCGGACTTCGCTAGAGGATCTTACGTGTTTGGGAGCAGTAAGATGTCTATGGAGGAGCAGTGGATTCTTTTAACTAAAAAATTGAATTCCTATGGACCTCCTGTGCGTACAATTGCTTTGTGGAAAAAGGTGAGGATTTTCATAAAAAAAAGAGAGGTGTCTTAGGACACCCGGTTAGAGATATGCTCCATTTTTCAAGGATATATACCGATTTCTCAAAAACTGGAGCCAATCTGACACTTCCAAATGTCCTTTCGCACTCAGGGGACTCCCCCCTAATAATTCGAAAAGGATTCATCGAAGTTCATTTTTTTTCGGGTCAAAAACTTTCACAGTGTTATTTTAAAAGTTGTATGTGTAAATATTTCAAAATACTAAACAAAAATTATTTAAAGCAGTTTTGTTTATAATGTAAACATCGAACTAAACTTCTTAATAGAGGTTTGTAGCTCCTGAACGAACTAGTTCAACTGAACGAATCACACAAGTGAGCTAAATGAGCCGCTCTCTTTACTGAGCGTTTTTAGTTCAGTAAGTGAGCGCTCTTTACAATCAATCAATTCAATTTCATGTATTATAACAGAAGAAAACCAAATAAAAAAAACTAGCTACACTTAAAGAAAAATATTTCAAAATGCACGATTTTTCCTACAATGAAAATTGGTTAGAAAACAAAACAAATGTGATACTGCCTATTGAATGCAAATGGCTTCTCTCATTGGGGAAAAAGTTTTCCCTACCTATTGATAAAAGAAATTTCTCGCCATTACACATTGTCGCTGACATCGAGAAGAAAGATAAATTTATACCCACTGTTTACGAAAAACCTAAAAAATTCTTTAAAAGACATAACAACTTTATGATTATTACTTCAGATAAGGTGTAGCATGTGACTAATAGTGTGTAGTATGCATTGCGATTCAATAGTACCGCAACATGCAAGCGTTGACAAACTGCAAGCTAGATATTTTGTGTGACGGTAATTTGACACTTGTACGGTTAATCAAGTGCAGCAGCACAATGCACTTAAATGAATCAAATTTATTAACTGCATTTGTTTGATTGTAAATATAAGCAACACAAAGAATCTGTTGCTTTTAGGTATGCACTCGTTGGACTTTAAAACTGTTGAACACATATCATACATAAATAGTAGGAAGCTAAATATGCTTACCCAACAATAATATATATTTCCATTCTTTTACTCTTATGTTAAGATACCCCTAAGAATTATTCTCATAATTAGTATATAAGCCAATGTCATTTAGTTTAGAATACAATTAATAAATCATCAGTCTTAGGAGCTCCACCTTACAAGCTCTAAGACTAAGTAATAAATAAAATATAAACCTTTTTATTATTACAAAGTTAAATAAAACAGTTATAATGTATATATGATATAAAGATGAATACAATAAAAACTGAAATCATTACTTGAAAACAGAGAGATTTACAGGTCCATGAGAATAGACCCTACAACAAAATTGCAACGACAAAATAATAACATCATCCCTGAACTACACAAGAAAGAACATATTAATCTTTATGAAAAACGTATGTAAATTACAATGTTGCGCCGCTATAGCGCCAAGGTTATATGGATTACCCAAAATCCACAAAGTTGGAACACCTCTAAGGCCCATTGTTTCGTCCGTAAAAGTACGTTGCTACCAACAGGCGAAACATATAGGACAAGTTTTTAAGCACATAATATCTGACAAATACAACATTAAGAACTCCACATATTTGAAACATCATTTAAAAGATCTAGAAATCAATGAAAGTGAAGTCTTTCATTCATTTCATTTCATTTGATGTAGTTTCTCTATTCACTAATATACCACTACACGTTGCCATCAGAACGATAATGGGAAAATGGGACATTATTAAGAATTTCACGAAAATACCTAAAACAATGTTTCTAAAGATATTAAGATTCTGTCTTATTGACAATAATTACTTTGTATTTGATAAAACTGTTTTCAACCAATTATTTGGCATGCCAATGGGTAGTCCACTTTCACCCACCATAGCTGATATGGTATTAGATGACCTTCTTGACGCATCTCTTGCTGAATTACAACAACAAAATATCAACATCAAATACATAGTCATTCAGTTTCAACTCTCGTAGTGAAAAGACGCATTTTTATAATCGTCGCAACTGAATATAAAAAATATATAAAAGAAAAAAAAAATTTTTCAAGTCACAAAAAATATAAAAAAAAAAAACATTTATTGAACAGTTATTTTACTGGTTTTATTTAATTTTTTGCTTGTGTGCAATACACATAAATATTTGCATACACAAACTAATATAAGTGAAAATAAAAAAAAGAGAACTCTGATGAGTTCATCTTCTGATAAAAACAACAATAATCCTACAAGCAGAAGGAATGTACAATATATAACTTTAGTTGCTGATGACGACAATAAAAAAATGAATTAAACAAAAACCTGAATTTAACAGAAAACACAAATACTCGTGCGCGATCATTATCTTTGAACATGTTAAATAGTGATCAAGAAGCAACAACAATAAATGATAATAAAATTCAAACAGGAATGGACAGATACATAACCGTTATAATGTGTTTAATTTCATTTATCCTTGCTAGATTTTTTGAATGTTGCTTCTAGCTGCAACACGTTTTAATTCTTCTAAGCACCTTTTGAGTGCTCGGGTAGAATGTTGAGAAAAACCAATTAATTCATTTAAACTAAAAAGTATTCTGATTTTTATTTGAGAAATGTTTCTTATTTATACTATT
Organism: Lypha dubia; assembly: GCA_947311025.1. Lineage (NCBI taxonomy): Eukaryota > Metazoa > Arthropoda > Insecta > Diptera > Tachinidae > Lypha > Lypha dubia. Next base: position 57,133,968 of record OX371261.1, on the reverse strand, counting down.
CATAATTCTTAATTCTATGTTCTATCCTATCCTCTCTAACCTACGATGAGGTTTATTGAGTCAAAACACTTGGTTTTGATTGGTCAGTGTTTTAACCCAATTTTCACTCAATTTCTTATTTTAAATTAATTTCTGTCATTCATTCAATCTTTTACTTGGAATATTGCTCATTGTACTATTTAAAGTGCATTGGTATATTTACTGTATGCTTGCATTTACACTTTGCGTTTTGAATTATTATCCCTCGTAATATTTCGAATGCAATATTTTAAGTCAAACCGCTTGCATTGACATAATTTCAAGTGCAATGCCTTTTGCTTGTACACACAAACATTGTCTTGTGTGTGGTCTCACTAAAAGTGTGCCAAGTGGTTTCATGTTGCAGTAAAATGATATTAAAGAATTTTGTGTTGTTGGTGTTGGATAGTTAACATTATTTTTAGGTAGTTGTGATGCGTTCTGACAAACACACTACACCTCTGCCCTTAAGATTGAATTTATGATTGAAATGAAATGAATTAAATCTTTAAAAATACTTGTGTTTGTAATAACTTTGAGTATACTTAATACAAATTAAAAATAGTTAAATATAAAAATGTCTTATTATTATTTTATAATTTTATTTCTTATTGTCTATTTGTTACGTTAGGTTTATATAATTTAAGTATATTGTTGTGATAAATCTTTTCCAAGTTATCAACTTTTAATAAAGAATTTACTCCTAATCTTTTTATTATTTCATATGGTCCCTTGTATGGGCTTTGATTTTTTTTTTTTTTTAGATTCTAGTTTTATTAATACTAAATCTCCTACATTAAAGTTACTATTATTTATATTTCTATCATAAATTTCTTTTGATTTATGTTTTGCTATGTTTGTTAATTTTTTAGCATTTTCTAAAGATTTTCTTAATCTGATTTTTACTTCATTAGCGTAATTTTCTATATCCTAGCATTTATCTGTGTTTTGTATTTTGTCTGTAGGTAATGTTGCTAGTTTACCGTATATTAATTCAAAAGGTGAATAGTCAGTGTTAACATGTGGTGTCGTGTTGTAAGCAAATGTATAGTATGGTATCCATTTATCCCATTCATAGTCATCTACAAATTTTAATAAATATTCATTTAATACACGATGATTACGTTCTATAGAACCTATGGATTGGTGGTGATATGGTGCTGAGAATTTTTGGTTTATGTTAAGTAAACTGCAAACTTCTTTTAACAATTCATTGTTAAATTCAGTACCTCTATCAGATTTTAAGATTTTAAAACATCCATACTTCAAAATTAACTGTTCAACTAATGTTTTGGCAATACTTCTAACATCTTTCGTTTCAATTGGGTGTGCTATTACATATTTAGTTAATTCGCACTGCAACGTAAGTATATATCTGTAACCATTTGATATTCTTAAAGCTTCTACAGTATCTATTTCTATTGTTTCAAAACTTGTGTTAGGTGTTTCCGTTATAACCATTTTTTCTTTAATATGTTTTGTCTGTTTATTTCTTAGGCATTTGTCACATTTGTTAATGTAATCTCTAACCATCTTTCGCATGTTTTTCCATACATAACGTTGTTTTAATTTTAGTACTGTTTTTCTAATACCGAAGTGTCCTGATAATGGTGAATTGTGGAACTCTTTTATAATATCCATCTGTGATTTCTTATTCGTAATATATTGCAAAGGTTTATATAATATGACATTTAGTTCGAAATTTCTATATTTATTTGATCTCAATATTCTTTGGTATACCTCATTATAAGTTTTCTTTAAATATTCAATTGATATGAGCTCAAAAATGTTATCTTCGCATGATAAAGCGAGATTTTTTATATTCTGCTTATGCATATAAATAATCAATTTCTCTAGAGACAAAACGTATTTTGCTAGATCTTCATTAATATTCATTACAAAGCTGTTATCTTTGTTTTCTATGGTACCATCTTTAGGTCCATCTTTTATATTAATAATATTAAATTTTAATTCGCGAATATTCTTTATATCTTGTAAAGATGTACATTCCCACATATGATTTTTATGTTGGCCTTGGGATATGTTATTATTTATTACTTCATTGTTAGAAATTTCCTTTGCGTTCATTCCACGTGTTGTTACCAAAATTTTTGATGGTTTACTACTATCATCTTCTACAGGAATCATATTTTTTAACATATCAGAATCTAATTTTATTCTAGATAAAGCGTCTGCGTTAGTGTTTATTTTTCCTTTTTTATAAACAATTTCAAAATCATAGTCTGATAAATCTATTCTTATACGAGTTAATTTTGACGAAGGATTTTTATGAGAAAAAGTGAAACAAGTGGTCTATGGTCTGTTACTACAATAAATTTTTTACCAAATAAATAAGGTCTAAAGAATTCTATACCCCAATGTATAGCAAGAAGTTCCTTCTCAATTACTGGTTTATTTAAATCATGTTTCCCTAACGTTTTGCTTGCATAAGATATCGGTAAATCTTCTCCTATTTGCCCCTGAGATAATATAGCTCCTAATGCATAATTTGATGCATCAGTAGTCAAAACAAATGGTTGTTCAAAGTCAGGATATCTTAATATTGGCGCGTTAATTAATTTTGTCTTTAGTTTGTTGAAAGCTTGTTGACATTCTTCTGTCCATTCAAATTCTTTTCCTTTTTTTGTTTGATCATTTAGACATTTTGTGATTTCTGCGAAATTTTCTATGAAACGTCTGTTATAATTACAGAATGCTACAAATCTTTTAACTTCGTCTTTGTCTTTTGGAATTAGGTATTGCTCAATAGCTCTATGTTTTGAAGGATCTGTTCGTATACCGTCTTTTGTTATTTGATGTCCTAAATAAATTACCTCTGATTTTAGAAATACACATTTTGATGCATTTAATTTTAAATTGTATTTTGACAAACGCTCAAATACTCTAATAAGATTTTCATTGTGGTGTTTTAAACTACAACCAAATACAATAATATTGTCTACGTATAAGAATGCTTTGGAATCTAGTCCACTAAGTGCTATTGTTAACATTCTTTGGAAACTATTGGATGAAATTTTCAAACCAAATGGTAGTCTTTTAAACTGATAATGACCATTACTAGTTGAAAATGCAGTTAAATTCCTTGAAACTTCGTCTAAATTTATTTGATGGAATGAGCTTGTCATATCTAAAGTGGAAAAATATTTAGCTCTTCCAAGACGATCTAAAACATCTTCTAACCTTGTTAATGGAAATTTATCATTCACTATCTTTTTGTTAAGTTGTCGAAAATCTACTACCAGTCTCCATTTTTCTTTTCCGTTTTCGCTCTTTTTTGGTACTACCAATAAAGGTGAATTGTATGCACTATTTGACGGTTCTATTATATCATCATCTAATAATTTCTGTACTTGATTATTTATTTCATCATATTGTGTGTGCGATAATCTATAATTTTTAATATATACCGGTGTATTGTCCGAAACTCTTAAGTTCTGTGTATAAAAATTATTTGAAGTTAGTGTCTCTCCTTCCAAGTGAAAAATATGCTGATAATATTCGAAGATTTTTATCAATTCCGTTTTCGCTTTTTCGTCATTAACGTCGATTTTTAAGATGTGAAGTAACTTTTTAAATCTTTCTGTATTAACATTTCTTTTCTTTGGTCTGTATGCTTCGGTTACTAAAATGTAATTTTTTAATGGTTCTATTTCAAAATTAATGTTTTCTAAAACTACATCATTATCCGTTGTGTTTAATATTTTGACATGGTGATTTCCATTTCCTGGTACTATTGTATTACTGACGAATATCCCTGGTTGAATTTCTTTGTTTAGAATTATGCTATCTTCCTTAATATCTAAATTTATAGGATGAATACTTTCTGACCGTTTTCCTACTTCTATGCAATAACTTTTGTTTATCCATGATTTCATGGGTATTGTAATTTCCTCATTTTCTAAAGTAAGTGTTATTGTAAATGTTTCATAGTCAATCTTACATAAGAATTTCGTAAAGAAATCTCTTCCTAAAATTCCGTCTGTTGGTATTGGAAAATTTTCGTCTAGGATGTGAAATGTATGTTTTTCGCTTATGTCATTTATAACAAAACCTAGTTCTGTTATTCCTGTGAAACTACTTGATTGTTCCCTATTTATATTTATTGAGTCTTCTTTTAATTTGTTTAGTTTACACAAAGATATGTCTGCTCCTGTGTCTATTAAAAATATAAGTACTACATTTTTGCCTAAGTTTAAGTTTATAAAATTGGTTAAATTATTCGATATCTGAAAAACATTATTTAATCTTCTTGTTGTTCCTCCGGATGGTGGGTTTGTGCAGCTCCTTGACTCACATCCGGAATCTGGTAGTTTTCCTGTACGATGTGTACATTTCTTCGGTTATTTTGACCGTTAGCTCTATTAATGCAATTAATATTTCTCTGATTTGTTTCGTTGTTGTAATTATTATAATTGTTTCTTCTTGTTATATGGTCTATTAATATTATTATTATTTGCTCTGTTATTGCTATAGCGGTTATTGTTGGGGTTAAAAGTATTTCCTCTATTATTGTTATTATTCCTATTGGTATTGTTCGTATTTCTTCTGTTGTCTTTTCTATTCCCATTATTTGAAAAATAAAGGACATGGTCATTGTTGCCAGAAAATTCTTTTTCTAATTCTAAGGCAAGCTGTAGAGCTTCATCAAGACTTTTTGGTCTAGATGCAAAAATTGTTGGTTTAAGTTCTCCAATCAAACCGTTTTTAAATACATTTAATGCATTTTTTTTTTTGATAAATTTTATTATTTATTGAATCTTCAATTATAAATTAAATTATCAATAAGTTTTTCAAATCTTAAATCTAAAAAATATTATATATAAGTTTAGCCAATGCTAAACAAAATTTTTAATTTCAACGGTTAATTTATGTTGTTTTACATCTCTCGTGTACGGCTGAGAAAAAGAGTATCCCTCCTTTTCAGCCGGGTGTGGCCTCTATAATTTAAAATATTGCGCGCAAGTACATTTGGGTGCACCTCAAGTTTTTTATATATATTTTAGCGTTTTTTGAAAATACTGTCTTCACCAACGGAACATCTAGATCTTTATGAATCCGATGATTTCTGACATACCAGGGGGCTGCTGTAATTGTACGTAGAATTTTATTTTGTCGCCTTTGAATTTTTTCGACATTTGATGCTGAGGCAGTGCCCCATAACTGGATTCCATAGAACCATATTGGTTTCAGGATCGCGTTGTATAATATAGTTTACAGTCTAGGCTTAGTATAGAATTTCTTCCAATAAGCCAATTCATTTGGGCTGCTTTTAATTTCATTTGTATTAACTTTGCGTCTATATGCGATTTCCATGTTAAACGACGATCAAGATGAACGCCTAGATATTTGACAACAGTGTGTTGCGGTATGGTCTCGGTGTTAATTTTTATAGGCGGGCATGTTTCCTTGCGCAACGTAAAAGTTACGTGCACACATTTCTGCTCGTTAACTTTAATACGCCATTGTTTGAGCCAATTTTGCAATTTGGATATATACCCTTGTAAATTGCGGAAAGCTTCTACAGGATTTTCGTGAACGCTTAGAAAAGCTGTATCATCGGCAAATGTTGATGTATGAATGTTACTGCTTAACGGTAAGTCAGACTCATATATTAAATAAAGTAATGGACCGAAGATACTGCCTTGGGGAACTCCGGCTTCGATCGACTGCGGTGGGCTTAAGAAATTGCCTTCCCTAACTACAAATTTTCGTTCAATTAGGTAGCTTATTAAAAGCCTAAAAATGTTTGCGGGTAGATTTTGCGTTAATTTATGTATAAGACATTCTTGCCATACTTTATCCAAAGCTTGAGAAACATCTATAAAGAGCGCAGAGCAATATTTCTTCTTTTCGAAAGTGTCTCTGATAACATTCACAAGTCTGTGAGTTTGTTCAATTGTGCTGTGTTGTCTGCGAAAACCGAATTGATGATCTGGAATGCATCCACTTCTAGTCACTATAGGCATCAGCTTGCTCATATACAGCTTTTCAAATAGTTTTGAAATGTTGGGCAATAAACTAATAGGCCGATAGGATTCAACCTTCGTACGTTCCTTGCCGGGCTTTGGTATCATAATAATTAGCGAAACCTTCCATTCTTTAGGATAGTGATCTAGGCGTAGAATACTGTTAAAAATAAAAAGTATTATTCTTTTTGCAGTGTAAGGCAATTCTTGAAGCATTTTGTTGCTTTTTTTGTCAACACCTGGGGCTTTTCTGGTGTTAAGACTAGTAATAGTATTTTCAATCTCCGTCATGTTAAATTTCATCGGTATTTCTGGTAAAGGGACGACTGGTGGCAGTTCAACAATATCAGCAGAAATATTCGGAGTGAAAACTTTTTCTAAGTGTTTAACAAAAAGTGCACCTTTTTCAGCATCAGTTTTTGCCCAGTCACCATTTGGGGCTCGTAATGGGGGTTTGCATATCACCGGCCTTTTTAGTCCTCTGGCTGCACGCCATAGCGAATAATCTGTTTGTGGTGTTGCATCTAGCTCTTGAAGGAATTTTTGAAGGGAAGCAGTTTTTTTGAGTTTGCAAAACTTTCCTAAGCTGCTTGGTACACTCCTTAAGCCTTAATTTTAGCTGGGGCGATCTGTAGCGCTGCCATTCTCGTCGAGCTCGCCGTTTTTCAGTCAATAGCCTTTCTATATCTACAGAAAAAATATTGTTAAATCTCACTGGTTGGTTTATTTCATTTGAAGTAGCATTAAAAGCAGCTTGTTTAACATGCGCTTCAAGCAACCTGAGAGAATCGTCTATGTCTGAAGGTGTTCTCAGCGGCATTTTTTCCGAGCAGTGAGCACTCAGATATTTTCTGTATTTCAGCCAGTTAATACGTGCAGATTTCGTCGCTAAATCACATGTTGTGTGTGAGTAAATAGTGACAATAGTAGGCGAGTGGTCTGAAGATAAGTCCAAAGATGCTTCAACTTCAACCATCTCGCTGGGCACGCCTTTCACAATTCCAAAGTCGATAACATCAGGAATTTTTTGTCGATCTGTTGGCCAATATGTTGGCTGTCCACTTGAAACTATATTCAAACCCATTTTAGATATTGTGTCGAATAAAATTCGTCCCTTAGGTGTGATTAAACGTGAACCCCAAAATGTGTGTTTAGCATTGTAGTCGCCAGCTGCTAGAAAACGGAGGCCCAGTGATTTATAAAAAGCCGTATATTGACTCTCTGAAATTGAAAACCTGGGAGGAGAATAAACAGATGATATCACAAGTTTTTGATAAAAATTTTTGATGCAGATGTTTGTTGCTTGAAGATAATCTTCACAAAATTCATTTAACAGGTAGTGTTTTATTCGCGTTTTTATTAGAATTCCCGAGCCACCACAAGCTCTACCTCGAGGATCCTTGGTGTCGTAGAAATTATATCCACTAATTCTGAAATAACTTCGAGACGTCAAATGAGTTTCTGAGATAAGCATAACATCGATTTGTTTATCCAGAAGGAAATATTCTATTTCATTTTTATGTTGACAGATGCCGTTTGCGTTCCAAAAACATATTTTCAAGTTCATGGTTTGCTTAATACAGCCTGCAACAAAGTAGACTGCATTTTCAACATTTCCTGCATCATACAGGACATGTTGAGAGTAAAAGTATTTACTGTTTGTATTAAGCTCTCAATTGAGGCTTCAATACGGCTAAAATTAGACCCTGGAGCTTCGTTTACTGGTACCGGTTTTTGCGCTGTATTGTGGTTACTTTTTAAAATGTTAGCGTATGAAAATTTATTATTAGGTTGTTGCTGAGCAATAGTCACGTTTGATTTCAATACGTTTGAATATTGTTGCTGACTGGTAGACGGTTGAGGTAACTGAGGGTAGCTTAAAAGTGTGATAGGCTGAGCGGGGATAATATTTTCTTTTTTGTGCGAGGAGCGTTTAAAAAACGAGTAAAGAGGGTACCCTCTATAGTTGGCAGTGTGATTTCCGCCGCAATTGCCACATTTTTTCGCCTTGGGATCACCTTTTGTTTTGTCACAGTTAGCGGTACTGTGTAGCTCACCACATACAACGCAGACTGTAGGCAACTTGCAATAAGTTTTCGTGTGCCCAAATTCTTGGCAGTTCAGGCATTGGATAGGTCCAGCTCTTTTATGTGGCTGCTCAACGGTAACTCTCCGGTGCAACAGATACTTTAAATCATAAATTGGATGCGATTCATTTTTTTATCTTTATGTCACCTGGCTGTAACTCGACTCTAAATATTGGTTGGGGGATTTTTTCTCTATTTTTGATGTTTGAAATATTTTTCACCTTGAATCCACTATTTTCAAGGCCAGACTTGACCTCTTCTGGATCCACGCTAAAATCTATACCTTTTATTACAACGGTTAAACCTTTAGCACTCTTAAGCTGATACGTATAAAAATTTTTATTTTAAGTCTCAAAGTCTGAGATTATTTTTCTGTAATTATTTTCTTTAGACACCTGAATTTTGGTTTCATTAATTTTCCCACGCTTGATTGGAGTTACGTAAAACTTATTTTCTCCAATTAACGAGATAAGGCTTTTTACCAGAAAGCTGGAGTTCTGTTCTCTTAAATAAATCGGTGGTGGTTTACTCAAACTTGTATTAGTTGTGTCTTCATCACCTTGTTCAGTTAAAATAGCGAAACGATTTTCGGAATTTTTTATATTTTTCCTATCTTTGGGAACTTTTGCCGTTGACGCTATTTGCGTTGATTTGGGACTTCTTCCCCTGTTTAGTACGGTTATGTATCTGTCCATACCTGTTTGAATTTTATTATCACTTATTGTACTCAACAGTTGGAATTAAAAATTTTGTTTAGCACTGGCTAAACATACATATATTAATGTATTTTTAGATTTAAGATTTGAAAAAATTGTTGATGTTTCAATATATAATTGAAGATTCAATAAATAATAAACTACCACAAAAAAAAAAAAAAAAAACTTATTGTACTCAACGCATTTAAAATTTTGTGCACGTTGGTCACCTCTTTATTAGTATTTTTTTTTTTTTTTTGTTTGTGGAGCTAAGCTGACAAGTTTGCTAATGGGTGCAATTGTTGTTGCTTCTTGATCACTATTTAACATGTTCAGAGAGCATGATCGCGCACGAGTAGTTGTGTTTAATGTAGAATTCAGGTTTGTGTTTAACTCATTTTCTTAAATAAATAAATAAGCATTTCTACTGCTTGTAGGTTTATTGTTGTTGTTGTTGCAGAAGATGAACTCATTTAGAGTTATTTTTTTTTTCGTGTTCACTGTATGAGTTTTTTTTATGCAAATATATGTATGTATGTATATTACACGCAAGCAAAAAAAAAATAAAACTAAACCAGCATAATAACTGTTTAATAAATGTTTTGGTTTTTTTTTGTGATTTTAATATTCAGTTGCGACGATTATAAAAACGCGTCTGTACACTATGAGAGTTGAAACTGAATGAAACATGAACATAAAAGTGGACACCAATAATAACAGCGCTAGTTATATTGTTGCAATCAAATAACAACTGTGTTTTTACAGTATATTTTTATTTATTAATTTTTGAAAAAAAATTTTCGGCATTAAAAAATGTCAAAAGTAATTTTATATTGCAATCCATTTTAATTGAACATTTGTATTATTGTAAGTAAATAACGTACGGTAAAAAAACTTTTCAAAATATACACATAATGTTTTTTAAAAATTTTAAATAGGCGAAACCCCTAAAGAAGTCAACAAACAATTGACGAAACGTTGGATAAAAAATGTATGAAGCTGTTTTATTAACATTAACTACCTTAGGCCTTATTAATTTAAAGAATAAAAACATCATTATCAACAAAATATTAATATTTTTAATTATATATTATTTATAATAGAAAATATTGCCGACATTTCAAACAATCGTCAAGAACTGACCCATTTTCCATTCTGGATAACCAATTTAAGCAGATATATCGTTTTAATAAACAAACCGTAAGGAAAATTGTAAATTTTGGTAAAAACCTAAGTAGAAGAGAAGTATTTTTTGCACTCTGTATGCAGATAACTACCCAAAATCATGCTTCTAGTTTCAGAAAGATGCTGGAGACCTTCATGGTCTTGCACAACCAACTATGAGCAGAATTTGTGCAAAAGTTGCTCGTGCCTTGGCTAAACATGGAAAACAGTACATTAAAATGCCCACTTCTTTTGAACAAGAGTTGAAGATATTAAAAAAAAATTTTAAGAAATCAGCAACTTCCCTGGAATATCGATGGGGCTCATATTAGAATTAAAAAAACTGGAGGTGACTTAGCGCAATATTATATAAATATGAAATGAATTCCGATTGGACAGAGCTCAAAATAATTTTAATACAAAAAATGAGCTAGTGATGTATTAATAATCAAAACAAATAAAATGAAACTCGCTTTCAAATACTATTTTAATTGTAATAAAATAATAATTTAAATTACACCTTTACCAAACAATTTGTTTACTATTTTTCTTTTTTTAATTAATAAACGATTTATCATACATTTATTTTACAGCCAAAAATCACGATATCGATCGACAAGTCGATAAAGCGACAGCAACTCACTCATTATCGTTCGTATAAGCGACTTGTCGGTCGTCTGGCTTTACGTTTTAACGTAATCATTGTCAAATTACTATATTGCCACATCAAATATTCCATATAAGTTGAGCCATAAATATGACCATTTCAACGAGGCACAACAACAATGCACAGTTCCATTACAAGTACAACAATCCAAAAACAACATACACATTGTTGGTATAAAGTATTCACTTTTTACCAAAAAAACACAAATAAATTTAACATTTTCTTACGAATGCTTTCCAAGCTGTAACAATTACTTGTGTATGCTTTAAAAAATTGTAAAACTCTATCAGTTAGTATGAATATAAAGTATAATAACTGTTTAATAAATGTTTTGTGTTTGTATTTTTTGTGACTTTAAATTTTGATAATTTTAAAAGTCAGTTGCGACGATTATAAAACGCGTCTGTACACTGCGAGAGTTGGAACTGAAATGACATTTAAAGCATAACTTTCATTTAGTTGTTTGAGAGTATTAGCCTGTGTAGTATTGCAATTTTTTATCTCTGCTATTTGGAGTTCGCTTAGTTCGGCTATTAGATTTAAAAGTTTTTCATGATATTTATTCACATTCATGTTCTTTTGTGAAAAAGTGCTAAGGGTAGATTGTATATGTGAAACTGTTTTTGTCGTCTTATACCTGCCAGAAAGTAGCGTTTTTAATTCTTGAAACGTTGTTGGTGCAGATGTCCCTAATGATATGCTGTTAAATTTTACGTTGCATACGAAATTTAGTAGTATTGCCTTCTGGTCTTCTGCCAAACCATTGTTGATCAATTCAATTATGGTAAGGAATGAATTAAGGTCTTTGTAATTCCCTGTGAATTGTGGGATTACCTTGTAATAACATTTTTCTTTATTGCGTTTATGTTTGTTTGCGTATGAAATTAAGTTCATAATATCCAAGAACCAAAGATTTAATTTCAGAGAGATGTAATGAATAGAATAAATATTCAACAAACAATATTATTATTTGTGTCATAACTAGGAACGATACGCACATTCATGCATGCTAGCTAGTCCGGTAGTTGAGGGCAGGGATCTTGTTCCAGTATGTGACCATGATCAATATTACAAAAAAAATTAACGTGCGATTATTGCCCTGATGTATGTAAGCTAGATGGAAATACATATATATATATGCCTTTGTTTTATATTTTTTTGTTTCTTAGGTTTTTTTTTTTTTCTTCTTCAGTTATGTTAAAACCTATCAGCGTAGCGAAGATGTTCCCGCTAGGAGCCTATATTCCCACCACCCCATGATATTTTTTTTTTCTTTTTAAGGCTCTGAAATTATTAATAAAAAAAAATATCCCTAAAACCTACCATTTACCAAAGACCTCTAAAGCCTTACATTAAAAGAGCAATTACATCATACTGACTATGTACATTTCAGATTTATTAATAAAAGTAAATTGTTACGTACAACAATAAAGAAAAAAAAAAAAAAACATACATTCCTCTCAATCCATATCTGTGGACTTCTAACAATACCACTTAAGTATAAATCGTGACAAAAAATATTATTATTCCCGGTGAAATCAAACAACTAATGGTTGATGAAAAGAAAGTTTACTGATTATAGAGCTTTAGACTCCCTCGGCTACATAATCTGGAACTGTCTCTATCGGACAATGCAAAATATCTAGGAGTCATCCTGGACTCAAAACTATTGTGGAAACAAAATGTGCAACACAGGGTCAAAAAGGCCACAGTTGCCTATTACTCCTGTCGGAGGATGTTTGGCTCCAAATGGGGCCTAACCCCTAACATGCTTAAATGGATGTACACGGCAATTGTACGTCCCATATTAACTTACGGATCGGTAGTATGGTGGCCCGCCACAAATAAGAAATATGTGGTAGACCAACTGTATAGAATACAGAGATCTGCTTGCATCGGGATTACTGGATGTTTACGTACTAGTCCTTCAGAGGCTCTGAATGCTATGCTAAATCTGATTCCGATCGACCTTCATGTATTGGCGGCATCCTCAAGCAGTGCGGCAAGACTGGCGGCATCTGGGAGGTGGAGATCAAGGACCTATGGCCATGCCAAAATCCTAGATCAGCTACCACCGACACTGAGGAAACCCACCGATTACATGGTACCTCATCTGGACTTCGACAGTACGTTCAAAGTTCTCATTCCATCCAGACGGGAGTGGAAGGGGGGAAACATAGAAAAAGACTTTAACTTCAGGACGTATACTGATGGATCAAGAATGATCTGCGGTGTGGGCTCTGGAGTATTTTCGAGTGACCTTGGAATAAAACTCTCATTCCGACTTCCTGATGAAGCTAGTGTATTTCAGGCGGAAATATTGGCCATAAGGGAGGCGTGTAGGGTTTTGATTGACAGGGGTGTCCAAGGAAGAGTCGGCATCTTTGTCGATAGCCAAGCGGCACTTCTGTCTCTAAGGTCACACACTACTTTTTCTACCTTAGTTAGCCAGTGCAAGGACGCGTTATCCAGACTAGGTAGTCAGACTGACGTTACCCTCATCTGGGTTCCCGCACATAGCAACTTCCAAGGCAACGAACAGGCGGATGAACTGGCCAGGGCTGGATCTGCCATGGACGTCTCCACTGCTGAATCGGTAGACATGCCATTTGGCAGTATTAGAAATCTCATTCTCAACCATTTCAGGCAGAAAGCTGAAGACAGGTGGCGCAGGTTGAGCACGTGCAAGGTGGCTAAGAAAATGTGGCCTTGCTACAACGTTAAGCGCACAACACAACTAACTAACAGAAACCGTAGGGACATCTCGAGGCTCGTCGCAGTATTGACGGGGCACTGGGTTATCGGGAGACACGCTAACAGGATGGGCCTTTCCTACAATGCGTTCTGCCGTAGTTGCCGGGATCAAAGCAAAGAGGAAACAGTCTTCCACTTTCTTTGCGAATGCCCGGCCTTACACCATTCGAGACTCAAATTTCTAGGCAACAGCATAATAGACGATCTCTCGGAGGTATCAGGGATAGGTCTAGGTGACCTCATTAGATACCTTAATTCGACGGGATGGATCTAGAATCTTACTCCGAATCTGAGGCCTGGATTCGGACCTAAATCAGGTTGACACTGACGAGTGGAGTGGTCTGTCAAAACGGAATCTCATTGATTCTACTTGAATGCTTGCGCGTAGCAGGCAGCCACGTAAACCAACCAATAGGTAGTTAATTAAGATGAGTTCGTAACAGAAAAAAATAAACTTAATTTTTAAATTATCTTGCTACGACGTAGCAGCTATTATCCAAAGTCAACAAATATGGGTTGCAAAGGGTAAAAAAAAATTATTATTATGATATTTATAAATCTAAAGTAATATATGTATAAATAGGAATATGCGAGTATGTATTATTTCAATATAATTGTATATAAAAAAAATTAATTCTCTTAATTTTGTAGTGTACTCATGTCGCCATACAATATGCACAATGTATACATACCAACTTCAACAAAGTAGTGCAACCAACAAACAATAAACGCTTGGGTTACACATGTTGAAGTGGGTCAAAAGAATATTGTTTGCTTGCATTATTGTTGGCACATGTAAATTTAAGATGTAATATAATATTTGATAATTGTAACTTTAATTTCTATTTTCTTTTATTTATGAATTTGTAAAATATTGAGTGATTCAGAAATCACTCAATGACCTAAGAAATTATAGTATATAAGCTAGAACAAATTGTAAATAAAATCAGATTATTACAAGCAACTGAATTCGGCACTTGTTTGCCTTTTGTTTTTAATCTCCATTAATTCGGCAGTTCCTTTGAACGCCTTACAAATCAGCTGAAACCCTGACAGCTACTAAAAATAACCAAGGGCTATAGGGAAAGATTTAAACACTACACATTTCATAAGACAAATACTACACATTTCATGGCGATCCTGCCAACTCGGACCATATTAAATTAATAATCCTACCGAACTGATGTCCAAAGAAGAGACTTTTCGAGATGACTTGGTGGACGAACATTCTAAAAGCGATCCCACTAGTTATTGCGGGATACGGAGTAGGAAAGAATGGAAATAACGGAAACGATCAAAATAATGAACAGCTTATAGAATATATGAATACTATAAGAGTACAAGACAAAAATAAAGAGGAAAATTTAAACACTTTCGAAATAGTTATGATAATTACATTAGCATTATTAGTAATTGCCTACGTCGTAAAACTAATGTATGCAATACTTAGTAACAGACGATAAAAAGAAAAAGATTTAATACTATATATAAAGATAATTATACCCAATAATATTAATATACATAAGATTAGTAACATTTAAAGAAAAACAAAAATTCTCGGTACAGTTAAAAATATTATTAATGTTGTCCAAAATAACAAAAACCTTAGTAATTATTATTTTAATCCTATTTATATTACATATCATTTATAGATTTATTAACAATTGTAAAAACAAAAACAATAGCAAAAACAATGATAGCAATAAAATAACAGAAGTATAAAAAAATATATATGTATTTTAACAAATATTCAATATTAATACGAAAGATTGTTAGATGGAGAAGAATCTCCAGAAATTAACGGATATATTAAAAAATTTAAAGAAAAGTCCAGGAAGGACATATACTGAAAAGACAATTAACCTTAAATTAGAAGAAATAAAAACCATAACAAGAGAGTTTGAGATAGCACAAGTTGAACAAAAAGACGAGGAAAAAGCATCAGCGCTTAAATTAGAATTTAATAATATAATAAAGAAAATTAAAGAATATTTAGTCCAGAACATTACTAAGATAGAAAACATAGACATCAAAATGGCAGCATTTAGTTTAGAAACAGTGTCTAAAGCACTCCCACTTTTTGCTGGAAACCAGGAAGAACTAGAAAGTTTTTTGATAACAGCAGAACTCATTGAGAAAACTCTAGCTGAAACAGCAAAACAAGATTTCTTACAATACGTATACCATGCAAAATTGACTTCAGGGGTAAGAACGGCAATAGGTAACTATGCGAAACCGGAAAATTTCAATGCATTAAAAAATTTGTTACAACAGAGGTACAAAAGTACAAAGACAATTCCAGAGTTACAATCAAAACTAAGCACTATTTACCAAGGGAAAATGTCTGTTAATACATTCAAAGAAAGAATAATGACGACAATAGACAACATGAACAAGTTAGGAGTTGAAGAACTTGGTAATGACGCCACAGAAGCAGAGAAAAATGTTATTATTAAATTAAACTCAAAGCTTTCTCTAGATACTTTTAAAAGAGGTATTAATGACAGTTTAAAGACAGCCATTTTCGCAGCTCGTCCAAAGACTTTACAAGACGCAGTAGAATTAGCACTAGAACTAGAAAATGAGAATAAATTAAACAATAATGCGGTAATGCACATTCAAAAGCAACAACATAATAATAATCGAACCAGGCATTACAATAGCAATTATCGCGAAAGAAATAATTTTGAAAATAACAACAACTCTCGTAGTAGAAATAACAACAACAATTTTAGCAATAATAGAAACAATAATTTTCCTAATAGGTATAATAGCAACAACATAAATTTCAACAGAGGCACCAATTACTCTAGGAATGACAATTTCAACAACAATAATTCTCTTTTGAACAACAATCATTTTACAAACAACAATCGTAATAACAATACACCTAGAAACAATAACAACAATAGAAACTACAGAAATAACACAAACAGTAACAACAATAATAACAGTAACAACAACAGAAGATATATACGTACGATACATGACGAGGGAAACGAGGAAGGCTCGGAATACAGGGATATTCCGGACAGCCAAAATTAAGAGTATTTGAAGTTTCAAATAATAACACAAATTACATAATCGCTAAATACAAAAATAAAGGATTAACATTTCTTGTCGACACAGTAGCCGACATGTCGTTATGTCGCACTAGAACAATTTTGATGATGAACCACTAAATATAGAAAACAGATGCAAATTAACAGGCATCACTAATGAAGAAATATATTCCTTAGGGACAACTGAACTTGAACTTTCATTAGCAGACCAAACATGCAAATACAAATTCCATCTAGTAGATGACAATTTTCCAATAGAGACAGACGGAATAATAGGGAGAGACTTTTTAAGAGAATACTTATGCAAAATAGATTACGAGACATTCACAATTTCTTTGTTTACCAATAATGAAACCATAATTCTGCCAATGCAATCAAAAGCATTCGACACATTAAAAATAACTATACCACCACGAACAGAAATCATACAACCATTGAAATTAAACCTTACAGAAGATTGCGTAATACTTAATAATGAATTAAAAAGCGGTATTTTTTTAAGTAATTCAATAGCACCAAAAAACGGAATGACACACATTAAAATTTTAAACACAACAAATGATACACAAATTTTACAGGGCATTAAACTGCATACTGATCCACTAAAAAACTATGACATATTAAATTACACAAATGGAAACAATGACGAACGTTTTAAACAAATTCTAAATGACTTGCAATTAAATAATACTGATGAATATGCAAAATCAGAATTTATAAACATATTCAGAAGATATCAAAATGTATTTCATTTAGAGAATGAGAAATTAACTGTAAACAATTTTTATAAACAAAACATAGCAGCTTCAGATAACACTCCGGTGTATATAAAAAACTACAGGGTAAGGACCCATTAAGTCTACATATAGTCTTTGAAAAACTCTCACAGAGCTTGCTTGCTGGCCCAAAGGTGGTCGTAAACATTTGTTAGCGGCTTTAGTCTGTTTACAAATATCACACGAAGATACATATGAAGCAACTTGATTTGCCATTTTTGGCCAGAAATAAAAAGTTTTTAGTCGCCTTAAAGTTTTTCCCACACCCCCGTGCGCACTCAATGGATGATCGTGAGCTCTTTTTATGAGGTCTAGAGTTAATGCAGAAGGGACCCATAGCTTCCAGGACATTTCCTCCTGTACTACGTCTCCTGTTGCATGTTCACATCGCTTGTATATCAAGTTGTCCACCAGTCGTATGTCTCGGTAATAACTAGCTTTACTTTTAAACTTATCTACTAGCTGCATATACTCTGCCGAATGAAATTCCTTTGACTCCAAATCTATTTCTGCAGAGTTCTCAATCTCATTAGCATAAAAACTTTCTACTATTGGAATATCTAACTCCTCATTGTTTTCTGCGTATAACCTTGATAGTGAGTCGGGTACTATATTCAAACTACCTTTCCGATGACGTATGGTAAAATTAAAACCCTGTAATTTTAAAGCCCATCGTGCGAGTCGTCCATGCAAGTCCGTCTGATTCATGAGCCATTTTAAAGAAGCATGGTCTGTCACGATCTCAAATTCCTGTCCTTCAACATATGCTCTAAACTTTTTAACAGCCATAATAGCGGCCAGACACTCTTGCTCGGATACCGAATAATTCTTTTGAGCGCCATTAAACTTATGGCTCATGAAGGCTACTGGTACCTCATCCTGGTCATCGTTTTTCTGCGCGAGGACGGCTCCAATGCCGTATTTACTGGCATCGCATTGTATAGAAAATGGACGGGAAAAATCGGGGCTATGCAAAATTGGAGCTGAGCAAAGACAGTTTTTTAGTTCTTCAAAAGATTCTTTAGCCTTTTCGGACCACGTAAATTTACTATTTTTTCTTAGCATATCGGTGAGTGGAGTGGTAACAGTTGCAAAGTTGCGAACGAAACGCCGGTACCACCCACACATGCCTAGAAATCTCCTTAGTTGTCGGACGGACTTTGGTAACGGGAAATCGTACACCGCCTGTACTTTGTCTGGGTCTGTTTTAATTGTACCATAGCCTATAATGTGACCCAAATACTTCACATGTTTAAGAATGAATTTACTTTTCTCGATATTAATGGTCAAACTAGCTTTTCTCATATGCAAGGCTACCTCGTGAAGCAATACTATATGTTCGTCAAATGTGTCAGTAATCAACAACAAGTCATCTAAATATATAAAAACCTTGGTGCGCAAATGGGCTGGGATTACTTTGTCCATAAGTCTAGACATCGTCTGCGGGGCGTTGCATAAACCAAATGGCATAGTGACAAAATGGTATAAGGGGCGCCCTGGCACGGTGAAAGCCGTCTTTTCCTTTGACCTTTCATCTAATGGAATCTGCCAGAAAGCATCCTTAAGGTCAAGACTTGTAATAAATCTGGCCTTAGGGAGCCTGCTTAATATTCCATCGATCAAAGGCAAAGGATAAGCATCTTTCACCGTAACACGGTTAACTTTTCGGGCATCTAAGCATAGCCTCACCTTGCCTGGCTTGCGCACTAATGCAACTGGTGACGACCAAGGGCTTTGCGACTCCTCTATAACCCCTAGCTGAAGCATACGATCTATTTCAGCGCATAGTAATTGCTCCACTGCAGGTGAAACTGCAAAATATCTTTGCTTAATAGGCTTATTATCTCCCGTGTCAATTATGTGTGTTACTAATGGAGTTTTCTCCAGCCCTTCCTTCGAAAATGACGGAAATGCATTTATAGCTGTATTTAACTTTGTTGTTTGATCAACGTCTAGATCGTGAAAATTTTCATCGGCGGTAACCTGATTTACTTCATTATTTAATTTATCACATTTTTCTTCTAAAAATAAATCTTTAGCTAATCCAAACGCTCGCACATAATCCGCACCTAGATATAAATTTTGGGTTAGAGTCGGAATTATTAGAAAACTTAATAAGATTCTAGATTCCGCTCTAAAAGTCACTGTTGTTACTACATTGCCTATGGTTGTGTGTTTCGTACCGTCAGCAGTTTTCAGATTTACTTTCAACTTTTTGTAGCGATGTTTATTTTCTTCTATAAACCTCTTAGCGTAGCCTGCAGCAAAACACGACACTGTCGCGGCCGTGTCAACCATACCTACTACATTTTCATTAAAAATTTTTACTGATGCAAAAGGTCTTATATCATCCTCTACTTTGTCAGAAATAACGGCAGAACAGAAAAGTTTTCGTTTTTCCATTACATTTTTCCAAAAACGCCTAAGTCTTTTCGTACTTCTCTTAGATTTCCTACTGCCCTTCGACTCAACTATTTCCTCATAAAATATCCTACGTTTCGCTTCTATATAATCTTTTAGCCTTACATGGTACGGCTTAAACTGTCTCGCAGTATAACCATCAATCAAAGTTGGACTACTATTGTTACTGTCAAAAGTAAATTTATTGTCGATACTTATTAAAGGATTACTGCTACGGTTTTGATCTAATCTCCAATCAGTTTGACACCCATATGTCCTTACATTTGCGTCGATTTGGTCAGAAACTGCTTTGGTTTCTGATTTCGTTGGAAGTTTTTTGAATGCTTAGAAAATTTGTAGCAATTTGGTTTGAAAACATTTGGGGTGCCGCAACCATAACAAAACAATTTTCTCTCACTCACGCAGTCTTCAAAACGATGCCCCTTTTTAGAACAATTCCAGCACAACAACTCTGTTATTTCTTCTATATCTGCAAATGTAGCAGCATCCTCAATATCATTAGAATCTAACTCGGATACTAACTTACGATGACCAAAAGCTCGGTTAGAGCTGTTCTTACTCAGTCCCTCTTCCAACATTTCATGTTTAAAAATGAACTCTCTTAGATGAGAGACTGAATTAATTTGAAAATGAAGAATCTCTTTACGAACATCAGGTTGCAAATTTCTCTTTAAAATTTCCAACAATTCTGCTTCACTTATTGGGTGTTGCAGACGATCGGTTATTTGTAAAACCACGTCATAATAACTATCGAATTTCTCCCCGAATTTCTGCCTTCTGCTTCTTATTTTTTCTATCAAATCAAAATCGGTTCTTCTGTCACGAAATTGATTCCTAATTTCAATGCATAAAGTGGTCCAGTCTAAGCTGCCTGTGCTTCTGTGGAATCGCCAATACCAGTCAATGGCTTTCCCGTAGAATAACAAGTGGATGTGCCTACATAATAGGTCGAAGTCTCCTCGCAAGCTTTGCATAGTCAAAGCATGCACTCGATAAATAAAATTGTCAATAGACAGGCCATCCTCTTCTTGCCCACTGAATTTAAGATGCCATCCTGATATAATAGACGCAACCTTATCGAACGATAAATCAAAATTCCTGTTTACCACCGGGTTAACTAAACCTTGCCTATCAGCTGAATTTATATTGTTGCTATCATCGTGATGATTTCTATTTCCTAAACTTGACCGCGAATTGCTATGCTGATACCCACGACCAAAATTTCTTCGATCAAAATTGCCATAACTAAAGCTACCCCTAGTATTATAATTTTCATAATTTACGTTAAGAGATGCGAACTGAGCTCTCACCGCTTCATTAATTAAAACCTGAAGTGAATTATCATTTGGGTTGTTTGACTCTATATTTTTTTGTAAAGTTCCTGGTAAACTTGTAGACAAATTGACTAAGTTCTCACTAGCAATATTTTGATTACCAGAAGGAGTTTGCGCCCCCTGGCTGTCGAGAATATTCCGCCTGGACGTCTTTTTGTTCAAAACTTTGGGTATAGCACCCTTGTGCTTTGAAGTTTCCCTTCCGCAAGGATATTAAACGACTTAATTGTAGTTGGTCTACACCCTTTACTGCACACAGGACAGGCCTGTGTTTCCTTAAGTACCGCAAGTATACAGTTTTTGTGAAAAACGTGTGTACAAGGAGTTGAAACCACAATATCGTCTATTTCATAATCTTTCATACATATAGTACAACATATATGACGGTCATTTTCCACTGAAGATGGAAGATTTTCATTACTGTGTACCAGTGCCATCTTTAGTTATTGGTTATATGTAAATATAAGTATTGATTTTTTTTTTTTTAAATAATATTTTCCCCGAAATCCAATAAAGTAATTATTTAATGCAAGTATGTATTTAACCAATATGAATAGTAAAGCTCCAATACAGGTCTCTGGTAAATAGGGTGTGAATTTATTTAGTTTAACAAAAAAAATTTAACTATAGGTCTTAAACAAAATTGAATTTTCGGCGACGAAGAATAATTTGAGAAAACTATATAAAATATTCAGAAAACAAAAGTGGACAGTTGCTGCTTTACTACTACATTTGCAAGACAATTGTAATTCCAAAACTCTTATTTCCCTAAATCCTCATATAACTCCGCATCTCATACCATCGCACCTAAAGCGTGCTTTGACACATAAGCTAAACAAAGGGAATAAAATTAAATCTTTTTGAGTGTACTGGATTGTTAAAGTTAATAGTAAACCAAAAACAATGAATCCCAAAGTAATAAAAAAGAAGTATTTCATTCTTGGTCTAAAACCAAATACGGACATATAACAAGGCTATATTATGTATCAACGTCACTCTTATACGAAGAAAAAAAATAAACATAATTTAAAAAAAAAAAACAAATAAAAAAAAATAAATTAGAGCCAAGCGAAACGGACTTCTACTTGATGGTAACGTAGTACATTTTTTCCCTTTCACAATGTCCTTTACATTTCGGGGCCCCACGTTGGGCGCCATTTTTTGTAATAACATTTTTCTTTATTGCGTTTATGTTTGTTTGCGTATGAAATTAAGTTCATAATATCCAAGAACCAAAGATTTAATTTCAGAGAGATGTAATGAATAGAATAAATATTCAACAAACAATATTATTATTTGTGTCATAACTAGGAACGATACGCACGTTCATGCATGC
The DNA here is from genome assembly GCA_947311025.1 of Lypha dubia. NCBI lineage: Eukaryota > Metazoa > Arthropoda > Insecta > Diptera > Tachinidae > Lypha > Lypha dubia. Next base: position 57,111,667 of record OX371261.1, on the reverse strand, counting down.
TAGATAGTCCGGTAGTTAAGGGCAGTGATCTTGTTCCAGTATGTGACCATGATCAATATTACAAAAAAAATTAACGTGCGATTATTGCCCTGATGTATGTAAGCTAGATGGAAATACATATATATGGATATGCCTTTGTTTTATATTTTTTGTTTCTTACTCTTCGTTTTTTTTTTTTTTTTTCTTCTTCAGTTATGTTAAAACCTATCAGCGTAGCGAAGATGTTCCCGCTAGGAGCCTATATTCCCACCACCCCATGATATTTTTTTTTTCTTTTTAAGGCTCTGAAATTATTAATAAAAAAAAATATCCCTAACACCTACCATTTACCAAAGACCTCTAAAGCCTTACATTAAAAGAGCAATTACATCATACTGACTATGTACATTTCAGATTTATTAATCAAAGTAAATTGTTACGTACAACAATAAAGAAAAAAAAAAAAAAAAACATACATTCTTCTCAATCCATATCTGTGGACTTCTAACAATACCACTTAAGTATAAATCGTGACAAAAAATATTATTATTCCCGGTGAAATCAAAGAACTAATGGTTGATGAAAAGAAAGTTTACTGATTATAAGTAGTTAATTAAGATGAGTTCATAACAGAAAAAAAATAAACTTAATTTTTAAATTATCTTGCTACGACGTAGCAGCTATTATCCAAAGTCAACAAATATGGGTTGCAAAGGTTAAAAAAATTATTATGATGATATTTATAAATCTAAAGGAATATATGTATAAATAGGAATATGCGAGTATGTATTATTTCAATATAATTGTATATAAAAAAAATTAATTCTCTTAATTTCTTATTCTTTAGTAAGAGTAAAAATAAACGATATGTAAATATGTATATATATATACATATATATATATATATATATATTTTATAAGTAAAAACCTGATCAAACGCCAGCCTTAAAAAGCGGGTCCCTGTGAAGGCTAAATAATGTTTTAAAGTAGTATACATTTATATATATATATATGTATATTTTATAAGTCAAAACCTGATCAAACACCAGCCTTGAAAAGCGGGTCCCTGTGAAGGCTAAGAAATGTTTTAAAATAGTCTGTGGTTAATAAAGAAAAATAATAATAACTAAATAATAAAAATAATGTTTTAATTCAAACATAACATAAGTAAATAATGTACGGTGAAAAAACTTTTCAAATAATACACATAATGTTTTTTAAAAATTTTAAATAGACGAAACCCCTAACGAAGTCAACAAACAATTGACGAAACGTTGGGTAAAAAATGTAATAAAGCTGTTTTTTTAACATTAACTACGTTGGCCTTATTATCTTAAAGAATAAAAACATCGTTATCAACAAAAATTGCATCATTGGCCAAATAATTCCTACAACACATACTTATAAATATTTTAAGTAACAATTTTAAGTAACCAATTCTGTTGATCCAATATACCATGTCCATTTTTTAATAAAAAATCAACTAACATATCTGATGAAACGACAATTTTTCACAATAGCTTTTAAAATGAAAATAAACATAAATCAAAAAAGCAAGTGTCATTTTAAAATAGATTTAAACAAGGGTCTAACCAATTTTAAAATTCGTTTATTTAAATAAGGTTTAAAATAGAAATTTTAAGCTAAAATTCGTTTGTTGATACCATTTTAACGAATTTTGCTTAAAAATATTTTAAAATGGTGTGTAAAATTTTTATGAATACGGCTGTAAAAGTTTTCAGCACGACAAGTCGATCGACAATGTAAGTGAGCGATCTGATGAAACGACAATTTTTCACAATAGCTTTTAAAATGAAAATAAACATAAATCAAAAAAGCAAGTGTCATTTTAAAATAGATTTAAACAAGGGTCTAACCAATTTTAAAATTCGTTTATTTAAATAAGGCTTAAAATAGAAATTTTAAGCTAAAATTCGTTTGTTGATACCATTTTAACGAATTTTGCTTAAAAATATTTTAAAATGGTGTTTAAAATTTTTATGAATACGGCTGTAAAAGTTTTCAGCACGACAAGTCGATCGACAATGTAAGTGAGCGATAACGTAAGCATTTTCATACAAATTTGGCACCCACTGTGAAATGACATACATACGACGACAACTATCAAAGTGAGGCACTTGTATTTTGTTGTCGACAAATTCAATTTTGTAGTATTTTTAGATAAATATATAAATTTTTAAATAATAAAAATTCTTAAAATGGTAAGTACTGTAATATGTAACAAAGTTATACATATTTATTAATCACTTACATATAAATGTATGTATATACTTTTTGTTTAGCATAAAAAAAAATCACATTTGCAGCAGTTGCAGGTGCTTGTTGAGCACATGGAGGCAAATCCGGACTTTGCTAGAGGATCTTACGTGTTTGGGAGCAGTAAGATGTCTATGGAGGAGCAGTGGATTCTTTTAACTAAAAAATTGAATTCTTATGGACCTCCTGTGCGTACAATTGCTGAGTGGAAAAACGTGAGGATTTTCATAAAAAAAAGAGAGGTGTCTTAGGATACCCGGTTAGAGATATGCTCATTAGGTATGTGTATACCTACATAAAATAAATTTCATGAGTTAAATAACAAAGATAGGCTCCTATTATAAACCTTCAATAATTTTGTAGCATCGAAATATTAAATTTAACTTCAAATATCTTTGCAAATTTTCCAGATAGGAATGCATGATATACATACTTTAAAAGAAACCTTGAAGTCTTGGCTATAAGCGTTTAGATATTTTCTTTCAATTTGATGGAAAATGTCACTAAGCTATTAAGCTATTTGTATTGATCCAGCAGGAATCATACAATCTTCCTCAAGAAAGGTGGGAACAAGAGCATACCTGTCGAGTCGCCAGGTCCACTTGGCCTAGCTACAGCCTGCACAGAATCCGCGATCTACTCAGGCTTGGTAAATGTCACACAAGACGACTAGTAACAGTGCTAACGGGGCACTGGTGTTTCGGGACTCATGCCAAAAGGATGGGCCTAAGTTACAAAGACTACTGCAGAAGTTGTAACGATGAGGAGGAAGAAGAAACAGTTCTTCATCTTCTATGTCAATGCCCCGCGCTTAACAGCATTAGGGCGGTTACTATGGGCTCCAACACTCTGCCAGACTTCGACAGTCTGGCGAACATGGGGCTTACCAACCTATCCTCCTTCCTGTAACAATCGGGATGGTTTGATTCGGCGACAGGGCACTCACAGGTAATTGAATAACCAATTGACTGAGCCCTGTCTGCAGTAGGGTATCACAAAGGGACCGAATTAACGGACCCAAGTGCGTCACGTCTCAGATGTGACGGCCCTCGAAACCTAACCTAACCTATATAAGTTACACAGAATTTGGAACAAAATTAGCAAGAAAACTCTAATCAAAATAAATAAATATAAAAAGAAATGAGAGTGATGGACATTCAATCAAAACAAATGAAAAGAGGCTCGTTATTCGAGTACCATTTTTATACATGATAAAAAAAATAGCATGAGTTCGTTTGTAATCTTTTTACGTTTTTGTGTTTTACTTTATCTACAACTTGTACGTTGTACATACGTATGTATGTTGAATAATATTTTATTAAGACTTAAAAAAAAATTAGTTCATATGAAAACAATAAAAATCTATTCCCGTATGTCAATATTCGGATGAAATCATATTCTCTTTATTACTGCACTAACTACAAAACATGGTGGTGCTGCCAGTATAAAAATCTAAAAATTGTTCAGACCATCCGACCAAATCGAAAAAAATATCCAAATAGAAAAAAATATTGCATGAAGCTTTATTTCAAAAAGTAGACTTGTTATCGTAATAAATAATTTCGTATTATTATAACATTCCTTCATTATTCACAGCCCCATACCACTGTTACACCCGATACTGTCGTTGAAGTTACCAAATTGGGCTACAAACTACATGACCGTGTCATAATTCGATTCGAAAAGAAAACTGTTCGAATTTGTATCTTATTTACATTGAAATTCGAAAGCATTTGCTTTCGATTCGAAATACAGAGTAACCCCCCTGCTTTAGTTGGTGTTTCGAAATCCTAATCGCTTGATTTTGTTTTTTTACAAAATTGCTAAAAATTTTCCCCAAATTAATTATTTATTTAATGAAAATGCAAGCATATTTTTTACTTTAGTAAGCGAAACAAAACGTTTTAAGATTTCTTTTTCAACACAACATTTTTATTGTCTATTGTATTGAAAAAGAAAAACAAACTCAGATTAATAATAATCTACATATTACACTGTGATAGTCGAAAAAATGAACTTCGATGAATCCTTTTCGAATTATTAGGGGTGGTCCCCTGAGTGCGAAAGTACATTTGGAAGTGTCAGATTGGCTCCAGTTTTTGAGAAATCGGTATATATCCATTTTTCAAGGTATGTACATTGTTTTAAGAAATTTAATCCATAATTTAAAAATTTGTGACGACAAAAGTCCCTAAAGTCGTTTTTGCCACACTGATTGCTTAACCTTTGGAAATGAATTTATTTTATTTTATTATTTTATTATTTTTATGAATTAGATAATTTTTATTAATGAATACAAATACTTTTTTATGAACTAATTAGAAATAATACTCGATATGGTAGTATTAAGATAATTATATTTAATTATTTGAACTTAACGGAAAAATTAACTACCATCACTGGTAGTCATGATATAAATAGTAACTTACGTTTATACACAGCGCTGAACAACACAATCATCGAACAACTGATCACGTACACAACTCGTGCACAACGTATTGGTGCGGTTGTGTGTGTATCTTGTGTGTGCCAGCAATTTGCTATAAAAGGCGACACATTCGTTGATTGAGGGGAGTTGGTTGGCAGCTGCTAATGTGGTAAGAGCTCTTATTAAACTTGTTTACTAAGAGGGATTAATACATTTTTGTATAGATTAAGAATTCTATTGTGGTGAGTCCGAGCACGGCCACAATTGGATTTTTAGTAGAAGGAGGTTGACTAGCGGTGTGGGTCTGAGCACGGCATCGGTAGGAAACATCTTTCAATACAACCGGTTGTAATTAACTCTAAGAGAAATACCGTGCTCTATTGTGGTGTGTCTGAGTACGGCTACAATAGAGATTTCGTCATATTTCTCTTTCATCGAACGTGCTCTATTGTGGTGGGTCTGAGTACGGCTACAATAGGGATTTCGTTACCTAATCAAGAGACGTCTCCAGAGATAAAGAGAACGACTACAAACAACTCTCAGAGAGAATAACCACATACCAAAGCAGAATCTATATATACATATATACAGAAACAGAAGAGTAAATAAAGTGATAAGATTTATAACGTATTCTAAAGAATTCCGAAGCCTTTTTATTACTCTTACTAAAAAACTGGATAAAATACAATCTAGTAACGACCCTGGACAACGCTGAGCCTACCCCAGCTTCAAAGCGAGAAAACGTGTCGTTACAGTGGCGCCCGAGCAGGGACTTTGCATTGTCCAAACAACATCGACTTTGCATCGTCAAGAAAAAAAAAATAATAAATGAAAAAAAAAAGAACTTTATAAAAACTAAACAATTAAAAACAACAAACAAGAAAAAAAAAATATTATTAAAAAAATAAGTCAACGAAAACTTTTTGCCAAGACTGTACCTACAGAAGTCAAAAAAAAAAACAATCATTGTGTTGAAGAAAAAATTTTTCCGCTACAACTGTATGCTGCCCACAACAAATTGATATTTGTCAGCGACGCAGTTTGTCACGCAACAACGGAAAAAAACAACAACAACAAAATATTTTAAAGAAGAAATTTAAAATAAATCAGCCTGACTGCTTTTGCTTGAAGTCAAACGGTAAAACTTTTGAGTACGTACAAAAGTAAAACATTGTATGGGAAAAAAAAAATTCCACAACGTAGTTTTGATTCAACTGTACATCGCTACAAGAATTTACAACGGTACACACAAATATTTTATTTGCCTACGTGTACAAACCAACTGCTATATATACATAGATATATATAGATAGAGACACAGCTATACATCAGCAAAGCAGATTATTCTACAAAAAAAAAAACAATATAATACATATCGATAATCATCGAAAAAATCAACTAACAACAACGAATAAAATAAATTATATATATATATAAAATAAAACTCATTTTTTTTGGACAAAATACCAGCAAGGAAAAATTTTGATTATAATCACCATGTTAAAGACGTCGTGGATTTACTCCCTCAAGAAGGATGAACTGGTACAATACCTGACCCAGTTTGAACTTGAGATAACAGGCACAGTCGAAGAGTTGAGAAAACGCTTCGCCAAGTTTGTTTCATCAGACCACGAGGATGCTCAACGTACAACTTTACTGGCACTTCAAAATAAACACGATTGTGGCACTACTTCATCAACTAAGCTACAATTACCCGAGGGTGCGACGGATAATACACCAGATTCACCAGCTAAATGCGAACGACCTGGGACATCCCGCCAAAACACACCCCACGATTTTCCCCAGAAGACAACCGTAGAACATCGGATTATGGTAATTGATACCATCAGAAGATGGGGTCTGAAATACGATGGAGGTAAGAATCCCTTAGAATTCGTCGAACGAGTGGAAGAACTAGCGGGTACGTATCAAATAAACTTACGTGATGTTTTAAAAGTAATCATTGAGTTTCTTCGAGATAAATCATTGCTGTGGTATAGGAACAATAATAAAAACTGGACAGAGTGGAAAGCGTTTAAACACGATCTATGTGATTTCTTTTTACCGCCACGCTACTTTGAAAAACTCGAAGACGAAGTCCGAAAGCGAGTCCAGCGGCCACGTGAGCCGTTCAAAGAGTATGTCTTGGCATTGCAAAATTTAATGCGCCCCACAAACCTCACGGTTGAACAACGTGTGGAACGCATTTTCCGCAATGCCCAACCCGACTACCAACGATACATTCGCAGAATCGATTTTTCAACACTCGAAGAGTTAATACGACTGGCCACAGATTTTGAAAGCATCCCTACGAACTCTGCTCCACCCCGCAACGAACATAATCGTATGGTTCTCCACCACTCGACAACAAATCCACATATTGAACCCGAAGCTCCGTCTCGAAGAAATGGGACGTCAATACGATGGGAAGATGACAAATTAAAAGCCACCGTTTGTCTTGACAAGAACTTAGTCACCGCCATAATTGATACGGGTGCAACCCGAAGCTTCATCAGACCATCATGTATCAGACTGGTAAAGAAGCCAATATATTTACAGGTTGACATTGACGTCACTTTGGCTGACGGCTCTAAAAGGATAGTATCACGCGCAGTGAAGTGTCCTATAACCCTGGGAAATCGGACTGCCTTCCACGAATTTCTCATCTTACCTGGGGCGACTGAACATATTTTGTTGGGGCTAGATTTTCTGAAAAATTTCGAGACCAGCATATCCTGTGCCGGTTTAACCGCTACCTCCAAACTTTGTGCGACGGTAAACTGGTGCCAGGGTAATTCAGATGACCAGTTAAGCCCTACTGACGTGGTTACTCCACCAGCGGAAATCACTACCCCGATCAACAAGCAGACTATACTGCAGCAACAGATCGATGATTTTCTCGCACACGAGTTACCAAAATTTCAACAACTTAAAGGCTTATCTACGGCATCATCACATTCAATCGTTACAAAGGACGGCATCAAAACTGATCCAGAAAAAATTCAGGCCGTGGCACAGATGACCCCCCCCTACCAACGTCAAAGACGTCAGACGCTTCTTAGGAATTACGTCTTGGTATCGTCGTTTTGTGCCCGATTTCTCCACCATATCTCGACCACTCACTGACTTACTAAAAAAGGGCAAACACTGGAACTGGGGAAGTGAACAACAAAAGGCATTCGAAACTCTCCGCAATAAATTGACAGAAGCACCAGTACTGGCGTGTCCAGATTTTTCCAAACCGTTTGTGCTACAAACCGATGCTAGTGACTTCGGATTAGGAGCAGTCCTCACTCAGGAACTAGAGGGGACGGAACATGTAATCGCCTACGCTAGCCGCCATCTAAACGCCGCCGAGAAAAACTACTCAGCCACGGAGAAAGAGTGTCTGGCCATCGTATGGGGCATTCGGAAAATGCGTCCATACCTGGAGGGGTACCACTTTAAAGTTATCACCGACCATCTAGCCCTCAAGTGGCTGAATACAATTGACAACCCTTGCTTGCCAGATGGGCGTTAGAATTACAACAGTTTAATTTTGAAATTATTTACAGAAAAGGCCAACTCAACAAGGTTGCGGATGCACTTTCCCGACAACCGCAGGCTGAAGTTAACAGCGCTAATACAAAAGACAACCACACTTGCCGATGGCTCCAAAGCTTGCTCGAGGGGGTGCGTCAACGCCCTGAAGAATTTCCTGACTACAGCGTTATCAATCACCAACTCTACAGGCATTTTGCCAGAGAATTGAATAATGAAGATAGTTACCCCTGGAATTTATGCGTGGACACACCCCAGCATCAACAAGTACTCCAAGAAAACCACGATCGGCCTACTGGAGGCCATCTCGGCATAAGGAAAACACTACACAAGATAGCACAACGGTATTACTGGCCAGGTATGGCCCGTGACGTCAGCCGTTATGTGCGGAATTGTTTCAGCTGTCAACAATATAAAGTGTCACAACAACAACCGGCAGGTAAGATGCTTACACGTGTACCCGATGAACCGTGGTCACTTGTATGTGCCGATTTTGTCGGACCCTTACCCCGTACTCGTCACGGAAACACTACATTACTAGTGTTCTTCGACTATTTTTCGAAATGGTGTGAATTAATCCCCATGAGGAAAGCCACGGCCGAAGGGGCTGTGAAGGCTTTCCGTGAGAGGATCCTCGCCCGATATGGCGTGCCTAAAGCCATCATCACGGACAACGGTACTCAATTCACATCACGCGTTTTTCAAAAATATCTACACGACGTAGGTATTATTCAGCAGTTTACGGCCCTCTACACTCCCCAGGAGAATCCTACGGAGAGGGCCAACCGCACTATAAAAACAATCATCGCACAGTTCGCCGGAAAACAACATGCTTCATGGGATGATCTCTTACCCGAAATCATGCTCGCCATCAATACAAGCATGACTGAATCCACAGGATACAGTCCGGCATACCTTACACAAGGGAGGCAACCACGGTTACCAAATGCGCTGTACGACCAAGTCACGGTCGGTACAGGAGCTCATCAGCTGTCGCCCGAAGAACGGGCCACAGAACTAAAAGAAATTTTCGACATTGTTCGAAACAACATATCCAAAGCGACTAAAAAACAACGCCACCACTACAATCTGCGCCGCCGCAACTGGCAACCTCAGATTGGAGAGCATGTTTTAGTTAAACAGCATCCGTTGTCTAAAGCTATAGACAACTTTGCAGCCAAATTAGCACCAAAATATGGGGGGCCATGGGTGATTGAAAAATTCACCTCCCCCGTATTATTAGAAATTTGCAATCGGCGCACCGCGCACATTAGCGAATTAAAGCCATTTCATAAACAAATATAGTAACTAATTGTTTTCTCTTCGTAGATTTCACCGGCAATCAACACACTCAATAAACGTTCCGAATCAATGACATCATCATCATCATATGCAACAACTCGTCTACATCGACAAAATCCACAGCCAAGTCATCAGTATTTTCAGCGCAATCGAAGGACAGTGTAGGGCTGCCGGAAGCATCATCGCGACCGACAACACCACCCCTACCGACAAAACCCATCACCATAACGCGCCATCAACTCCCAGAAGTCCTGCAGAGGGAGCTGAATGAAAGAATGTCTTGACCACTGCGGCCTACAAGAGAAAAAATTATGTCGACACATCCGCAACCAATGCTTCCGGATAACTTTATTCCGCGATGGGCGTTATCAGATCTGGTGGACCCCGGGCGCTGAGAGGGGAGAGGCAGTGTGACGACAAAAGTCCCTAAAGTCGTTTTTGCCACACTGATTGCTTAACCTTTGGAAATGAATTTATTTTATTTTATTATTTTATTATTTTTATGAATTAGATAATTTTTATTAATGAATACAAATACTATTTTATGAACTAATTAGAAATAATACTCGATATGGTAGTATTAAGATAATTATATTTAATTATTTGAACTTAACGGAAAAATTAACTACCATCACTGGTAGTCATGATATAAATAGTAACTTACGTTTATACACAGCGCTGAACAACACAATCATCGAACAACTGATCACGTACACAACTCGTGCACAACGTATTGGTGCGGTTGTGTGTGTATCTTGTGTGTGCCAGCAATTTGCTATAAAAGGCGACACATTCGTTGATTGAGGGGAGTTGGTTGGCAGCTGCTAATGTGGTAAGAGCTCTTATTAAACTTGTTTACTAAGAGGGATTAATACATTTTTGTATAGATTAAGAATTCTATTGTGGCGAGTCCGAGCACGGCCACAATTGGATTTGTAGTAGAAGGAGGTTGACTAGCGGTGTGGGTCTGAGCACGGCATCGGTAGGCAACATCTTTCAATACAACCGGTTGTAATCAACTCTAAGAGAAATACCGTGCTCTATTGTGGTGTGTCTGAGTACGGCTACAATAGAGATTTCGTCATATTTCTCTTTCATCGAACGTGCTCTATTGTGGTGGGTCTGAGTACGGCTACAATAGGGATTTCGTTACCTGATCAAGAGACGTCTCCAGAGATAAAGAGAACGACTACAAACAACTCTCAGAGAGAATAACCACATACCACAGCAGAATCTATATATACATATATACAGAAACAGAAGAGTAAATAAAGTGATAAGATTTATAACGTATTCTAAAGAATTCCGAAGCCTTTTTATTACTCTTACTAAAAAACTGGATAAAATACAATCTAGTAACGACCCTGGACAACGCTGAGCCTAACCCAGCTTCAAAGCGAGAAAACGTGTCGTTACAAATTTTAGTTAAGTTTTTTAATAATATAATATTTATTTAATAGAAAAAAAATTAATTTCAATTAAATTTGTTGATTTAATATGTACTACATTCATCAAAGCATAATAGTTCAAACGCTTGACGTTTTGTTTGGTGGGTAACTCGGCAACTCAGCAACACAAAGCAAAACAAAAACAACACACTAACATACATACATATGTATTCATATGAGTATATTTAATATTTGGTTTTTTGTTATTGCAGTTGAATGTGAGTAACACGCCATATAGATATGTATGTACATATATTCTCGGCTTGATATTAAAAAACAACAACAAAGTCGCTTTTAAATTACAAGCAAATCAAAACAAAAAGAAAAATATAACTGTAATAGTGTCGATCTATTTTATAACGAAAATTAAAATTCAACCCCCATCGCGCCATAAAGAGCATAGCTCTAAAAAAAACAACACATATCATCAACAACAAACATACGGTTGTTTTTGATAATGTGAGAATTTTAGACAGAGGAAATATAGAGAGAAAGAGATACACAATCGAAAGCTTGCGCATACAAAAGAACATAGAGAACGATGAACATAAAAGAGGACACCAATAATATCAGCGCTAGTTATATTTTTGCAATCAAATAACAGCACCAACTGTGTTTTTACAATATATTTTTATTAATTAATTTTTTAAAAAAATTTTTCGGAATTAAAAAATGTCAAAAATAATTTTATATTGCAATCCTTTTTAATTGAACATTTTTATTATTGTAAGTAAATAATGTACGGTGAAAAAACTTTTCAAATAATACACATAATGTTTTTTAAAAATTTTAAATAGACGAAACCCCTAACGAAGTTAACAAACAATTGACGAAACGTTGGGTAAAAAATGTAATAAAGCTGTTTTATTAACATTAACTACGTTGGCCTTATTATCTTAAAAAATAAAAACATCGTTATCAACAAAAATTGCATCATTGGCCAAATAATTCCTACAACACATACTTATAAATATTTTAAGTAACAATTTTAAGTAACCAATTCTGTTGATCCAATATACCATGTCCATTTTTTAATAAAAAATCAACTAATATATCTGATGAAACGACAATTTTTCACAATAGCTTTTAAAATGAAAATAAACATAAATCAAAAAAGCAAGTGTCATTTTAAAATAGATTTAAACAAGGGTCTAACCAATTTTAAAATTCGTTTATTTAAATAAGGTTTAAAATAGAAATTTTAAGCTAAAATTCGTTTGTTGATACCATTTTAACGAATTTTGCTTAAAAATATTTTAAAATGGTGTTTAAAATTTTTATGAATACGGCTGTAAAAGTTTTCAGCACGACAAGTCGATCGACAATGTAAGTGAGCGATCTGATGAAACGACAATTTTTCACAATAGCTTTTAAAATGAAAATAAACATAAATCAAAAAAGCAAGTGTCATTTTAAAATAGATTTAAACAAGGGTCTAACCAATTTTAAAATTCGTTTATTTAAATAAGGTTTAAAATAGAAATTTTAAGCTAAAATTCGTTTGTTGATACCATTTTAACGAATTTTGCTTAAAAATATTTTAAAATGGTGTTTAAAATTTTTATGAATACGGCTGTAAAAGTTTTCAGCACGACAAGTCGATCGACAATGTAAGTGAGCGATAACGTAAGCATTTTCATACAAATTTGGCACTTGTATTTTGTTGTCGACAAATTCAATTTTTTAGCATTTTTAGATAAATATATAAATTTTTAAATAATAAAAATTCTTAAAATGGTAAGTACTGTAATATGTAACAAAGTTATACATATTTATTAATTACTTACATATAAATGTATGTATATACTTTTTGTTTAGCATAAAAAAAAATCACATTTGCAGCAGTTGCAGGTGCTTGTTGAGCACATGGAGGCAAATCCGGACTTCGCTAGAGGATCTTACGTGTTTGGGAGCAGTAAGATGTCTATGGAGGAGCAGGGAATTCTTTTAACTAAAAAATTGAATTCTTATGGACCTCCTGTGCGTACAATTGCTGAGTGGAAAAACGTGAGGATTTTCATAAAAAAAAGAGAGGTGTCTTAGGATACCCGGTTAGAGATATGCTCATTAGGTATGTGTATACCTACATAAAATAAATTTCATGAGTTAAATAACAAAGATAGGCTCCTATTATAAACCTTCAATAATTTTGTAGCATCGAAATATTAAATTTAACTTCAAATATCTTTGCAAATTTTCCAGATAGGAATGCATGATATACATACTTTAAAAGAAACCTTGAAGTCTTGGCTATAAGCGTTTAGATATTTTCTTTCAATTTGATGGAAAATGTCACTAAGCTATTAAGCTATTTGTATTGATCCAGCAGGAATCATACAATCTTCCTCAAGAAAGGTGGGAACAAGAGCATACCTGTCGAGTCGCCAGGTCCACTTGGCCTAGCTACAGCCTGCACAGAATCCGCGATCTACTCAGGCTTGGTAAATGTCACACAAGACGACTAGTAACAGTGCTAACGGGGCACTGGTGTTTCGGGACTCATGCCAAAAGGATGGGCCTAAGTTACAATGACTACTGCAGAAGTTGTAACGATGAGGAGGAAGAAGAAACAGTTCTTCATCTTCTATGTCAATGCCCCGCGCTTAACAGCATTAGGGCGGTTACTATGGGCTCCAACACTCTGCCAGACTTCGACAGTCTGGCGAACATGGGGCTTACCAACCTATCCTCCTTCCTGTAAGAATCGGGATGGTTTGATTCGGCGACAGGGCAATCACAGGTAATTGAATAACCAATTAGGTTCACAAAGGGACCGAATTAACGGACCCAAGTGCGTCACGTCTCAGATGTGACGGCCCTCGAAACCTAACCTAACCTATATAAGTTACACAGAATTTGGAACAAAATTAGCAAGAAAACTCTAATCAAAATAAATAAATATAAAAAGAAATGTGAGTGATGGACATTCAATCAAAACAAATGAAAAGAGGCTCGTTATTCGAGTACCATTTTTATACAAGATAAAAATAATAGCATGAGTTCGTTTGTAATCTTTTTACGTTTTTGTGTTTTACTTTATCTACAACTTGTACGTTGTACATACGTATGTATGTTGAATAATATTTTATAAAGACTTAAAAAAAAATTAGTTCATATGAAAACAATAACAATCTATTCCCGTATGTCAATATTCGGATGAAATCATATTCTCTTTATTACTGCACTAACTACAAAACATGGTGGTGCTGCCAGTATTAAAATCTAAAAATTGTTCAGACCATCCGACCAAATCGAAAAAAATATCCAAATAGAAAAAAATATTGCATGAAGCTTTATTTCAAAAAGTAGACTTGTTATCGTAATAAATAATTTCGTATTATTATAACATTCCTTCATTATTCACAGCCCTATACCACTGTTACACCCGATACTGTCGTTGAAGTTACCAAATTGGGCTACAAACTACATGACCGTGTCATAATTCGATTCGAAAAGAAAACTGTTCGAATTTGTATCTTATTTACATTGAAATTCGAAAGCATTTGCTTTCGATTCGAAATACAGAGTAACCCCCCTGCTTTAGTTGGTGTTTCGAAATCCTAATCGCTTGATTTTGTTTTTTTACAAAATTGCTAAAAATTTTCCCCAAATTAATTATTTATTTAATGAAATTGCAAGCATATTTTTTACTTTAGTAAGCGAAACAAAACGTTTTAAGATTTCTTTTTCAACACAACATTTTTATTGTCTATTGTATTGAAAAAGAAAAACAATAGTCGAAAAAATAACTTCGAAGAATCCTTTTCAAACTATTAGGGGGGAGTCCCCTGAGTGCGAAGGTACATTTGGAAGTGTCAGATTGGCTCCAGTTTTTGACAAATCAGTATATATCCATTTTTCAAGGTATGTACATTGTTTTAAGAAATTTAATCCATAATTTAAAAATTTTAGTTAAGTTTTTTAATAATATAATATTTATTTAATAGAAAAAAAAATTAATTTCAATTAAATTTGTTGATTTAATATGTACTACATTCATCAAAGCATAATAGTTCAAACGCTTGACGTTTTGTTTGGTGGGTAACTCGGCAACTCAGCAACACAAAGCAAAACAAAAACAACACACTAACATACATACATATGTATTCATATGAGTATATTTAATATTTGGTTTTTTGTTATTGCAGTTGAATGTGAGTAACACGCCATATAGATATGTATGTACATATATATTAAAAAACAACAACAAAGTCGCTTTTAAATTACAAGCAAATCAAAACAAAAAGCAAAAATATAACTGTAATAGTGTCGATCTATTTTATAACGAAAATTAAAATTCAACCCCCATCGCGCCATAAAGAGCATAGCTCTAAAAAAAACAACACATATCATCAACAACAAACATACGGTTGTTTTTGATAATTTGAGAATTTTAGACAGAGAAAATATAGAGAGAAAGAGATACACAATCGAAAGCTTGCGCATACAAAAGAACATAGAGAACGATGAACATAAAAGAGGACACCAATAATATCAGCGCTAGTTATATTGTTGCAATCAAATAACAGCACCAACTGTGTTTTTACAATATATTTTTATTAATTAATTTTTAAAAAAAAATTTTCGGAATTAAAAAATGTCAAAAATAATTTTATATTGCAATCCTTTTTAATTGAACATTTTTATTATTGTAAGTAAATAATGTACGGTGAAAAATCTTTTCAAATAATACACATAATGTTTTTTAAAAATTTTAAATAGACGAAACCCCTAACGAAGTCAACAAACAATTGACGAAACGTTGGGTAAAAAATGTAATAAAGCTGTTTTATTAACATTAACTACGTTGGCCTTATTATCTTAAAGAATAAAAACATCGTTATCAACAAAAATTGCATCATTGGCCAAATAATTCCTACAACACATATAAATATTTTAAGTAACAATTGTTCTTACCAATTCTGTTGATCCAATATACCATGTCCATTTTTTAATAAAAAATCAACTAACATATCTGATGAAACGACAATTTTTCACAACAGCTTTTAAAATGAAAATAAACATAAATCAAAAAAGCAAGTGTCATTTTAAAATAGATTTAAACAAGGGTCTAACCAATTTTAAAATTCGTTTATTTAAATAAGGTTTAAAATAGAAATTTTAAGCTAAAATTCGTTTATTGATACCATTTTAACGAATTTTGCTTAAAAATATTTTAAAATGGTGTTTAAAATTTTTATGAATACGGCTGTAAAAGTTTTCAGCACGACAAGTCGATCGACAATGTAAGTGAGCGATAACGTAAGCATTTTCATACAAATTTGGCACCCACTGTGAAATGGCATACGACGACAACTATCAAAGTGAGGCACTTGTTATTTGTTGTCGACAAATTCAATTTTGTAGCATTTTTAGATAAATGTATAAATTTTTAAATAATAAAAATTCTTAAAATGGTAAGTACTGTAATATGTAACAAAGTTATACATATTTATTAATCACTTACAGCTTATTAATCAGCTTAGCTGTACAAACAAACAAACAAACAATAAGTAACAAGGTGACCAACGTGCACAAAATGGTAGATGCGGTGAGTACAATAAATGATAATAAAATTCAAACAGGAATGGACAGATACATAACCGTGTTAAAAAGGGGAAGTCCAAAATCAGCTCAAATTGCTTCAACATCGAAAGTTCCCAGAGATGGAAAAAACAATATAATAAATTCCGAAAATCGTTTCGCGATTTTATCTGAACAAGGCGATGAAGACACAACTGCAACAAGTTCGAGTAAGCCCCCACCCATATATTTAAGAGAGCAGAATTCCAGTTTGCTGGTTAAAAGTCTTATCTCATTAATTGGAGAAAATGAGTTTTATGTAACTCCAATTAAGCGCGGAAACATCAATGAAACAAAAATTCAGGTAGCTCATGAAAATAATTACCAAAAAATTGTTTCAGATTTAGAATCTAAAAATAAAAACTTCAACACGTACCAATTAAAGAGTGCTAAAGGTCTATCAGTCGTAATAAAAGGTATAGACTCTAGCGTGGATCCAGAAGAGGTCAAGTCTGGCCTTGAAAATAGTGGCTACAAGGTGAAAAATGTCTCAAACATTAAAAATAGAGAAAAAATCCCCCAACCAATATTTAGAGTCGAGTTACAGCCAGATGGCATAAAAATAAAAAAGAATGAAGCACATCCAATATATGACTTAAAGTACTTGTTGCATCGAAGAGTTACTGTTGAGCTTCCACATAAAAGCGCTGGACCTGTTCAATGCCTGAACTGCCAAGAATTTGGGCACACGAAGACTTATTGCAAGTTGCCTACAGTCTGCGTTGTATGTGGTGAGTTACACAGTACCGCTAACTGTGATAAAATAAAAAGTGATACCAAGGCGAAAAAATGTGGCAATTGCGGCGGAAATCACACTGCCAACTATAGAGGCTGCCCCCTTTACTCGTTTTTTAAGAATTCATCAACCAAAATAAACCAATGCTACTCCCGCTCAGCCTAAAACCCCTATTAACTATCCACAGTTACCTCAACCGTTTCAGAATTAGTGGATATAATTTTTACGACACCAAGGATCCCTGTGGCAGAGCTTGTGGTGGTTCGGGAATCCTAATAAAAACGCGAATAAAACACCACCTGTTGAATGATTTTTGTGAAGATTATCTGTCTATTCGCCCCCCAGATTCTCAATTACCGAGAGTCAATATACGGCTTTTTATAAATCACTGGGCCTCCGTTTTCTAGCAGCTGGCGACTACAATGCTAAACACACATTTTGGGGTTCACGTTTAATCACACCTAAGGGACGAATTTTATTCGACACAATCAGCCCAATCACGAATATTCCCTCGGAATTTCTCTCCCACGGAAAATACTTTTCTCGAGAAAAATTTCCTCCAATTATAAATTCCGCGGGAACAAAAAAGTTAAAAAGTGGCATCACTGAATTTTGAAGCCAGCTGTTTTGCTTATTGGCATATAATTTTCTTGTTTTTGTTTCCAATTTGCGGTTTTGTGTGTGCAAAGATAATTAAATAAAAATAAAAAATACTGAAATTGAGCCTGATAATATTAATTTTCATACGTCTATATATAAATTAATTTGTGTTAAAACAAATTTGAAATGAATAATTTAACTTTACGAGCACTTGTTGTTGAAGAACAACACCAAGAAAGAAATAACCAACGGATCACCAGAAGGCAGTTGCGGGATGCATCTAATCCTCTTGAGTTGCCGCTGTCACTGTAAGTACATATGTAAATACAATTAATTACTCGATTTAAAGTTTTTAGCTTGCAACAGGTTTCAAAAGTACTATAGAGTAAATAAACCGGCTTTTCGGTATTTACTAGGTATTTGCTACCTTTATGGAAACCACAGGCAATGGCTGCATTGGATTCCATTAATGTTACCAAATGTTGCAATTGCGCTTTATTTGTGCTCTTCGACCTAAATAAACAATTAAATATTTTTTTTATTTATTTAAACTGTGTTTTATTAAAAATTACTTACATTTTTATGTAAACTCCCTTCAGTTTTCTAAGTGAAATATTTTTAGGGAAAAAACTGTATTCAAAGGCATTCAGAATAACTACTTTTTTCCCCATTCACTTTTATTCTCTTTCACACGGTTGATAAAAATCGTACAAATATGTAGAAAAGGTAAAGTGAGAAATCTCATGCGGGATTTTTATTCATAATAGGAGGAATGGGGAAAGGGAGAAAACTCACGCGGAATTATTATTCGTGATTGGGCTGAATATCTAAAATGGGTTTGAATATAGTTTCAAGTGGACAGCCAACATATTGGCCAACAGATCGACAAAAAATTCCTGATGTTATCGACTTTGGAATTGTGAAAGGCGTGCCCAGCGAGATGGTTGAAGTTGAAGCATCTTTGGACTTATCTTCAGACCACTCGCCTACTATTGTCACTATTTACTCACACACAACATGTGATTTAGCGACGACATCTACACGTATTAACTGGCTGAAATACAGAAAATATCTGAGTGCTCACTGCTCGGAAAAAATGCCGCTGAGAACACCTTCAGACATAGACGATTCTCTCAGGTTGCTTGAAGCGCATGTTAAACAAGCTGCTTTTAATGCTTCTTCAAATGAAATAAACCAACCAGTGAGATTTAACAATATTTTTTCTGTAGATATAGAAAGGCTATTGACTGAAAAACGGCGAGCTCGACGAGAATGGCAGCGCTACAGATCGCCCCACCTAAAATTAAGGCTTAAGGAGTGTACCAAGCAGCTTAGGAAAGTTTTGCAAACTCAAAAAACTGCTTCCCTTCAAAAATTCCTTCAAGAGCTAGATGCAACACCACAAACAGATTATTCACTGTGGCGTGCAGCCAGAGGACTAAAAAGGCCGGTGATATGCAAACCCCCATTACGAGCCCCAAATGGTGACTGGGCAAAAACTGATGCTGAAAAAGGTGCACTTTTTGTTAAACACTTAGAAAAAGTTTTCACTCCGAATATTTCTGCTGATATTGTTGAACTGCCACCAGTCGTCCCTTTACCAGAAATACCGATGAAATTTAACATGACGGAGATTGAAAATACTATTACTAGTCTTAACACCAGAAAAGCCCCAGGTGTTGACAAAAAAAGCAACAAAATGCTTCAAGAATCGCCTTACACTGTAAAAAGAATAATACTATTCATTTTTAACCCATTAACGCCCAACTTTTAAAAATTAAAAATAAAAAGTTTTTTTTAGTGAAACATTTTTAAATAAAGTAGAGTAATACAAAACTGCAAAAATTTATTAATTTTTTATGAAAATAACGTAAATATAGACTGTCCTAAAATTAGGACACTGGCACTTAAACATATCAACCGTTTATAGGTGAAGTCAAGACGAAGATTATTTTTTATGGTAAGGAATGAAGTTGCAAAATGAAATAGGTTTTGATGACCTGCTTTGTCCTTGACATCTTCGCTGTTTCTCTCTTTATTTCATAAAATGTCCTTGGTTATCATATTTAAATCCTCGAAAACGGTTTTGGAATAATTTTCATGTACGGTACGGCAACAAATCGTCTGTACTCTAGCAAAGTGAAATCAATATCGTTACTAGCTTGTAAGCGAGCCATGAGTTTACCATTGATAAATCAAGACACCTAATAAATAGCGGCCAATACCATTTCTTGGCTCTAATATTTGTTGCATACTTTCCCTCCAACCAGTCATGTTGATCCACTCCACCCATGTAAGAGTTGTTATTCTTTAGCAAAAGCGGTTGTGGTATGCTTCACTTTTCTTAAGCCTTTCGATCCCACCTGCCTGTTTTATGGAGAAGTTCTACTGAACACACTTGTCATCATTCAATTTTGCAATAAGTATTTCTGCATTTGCATCGACTCTGTAATCATACGAGCCTTGTTCTTCTTTTCCAAGAGATTTGGAATCTTTTAAAAGGCATGCAGATAATATATTTTCCCATAAAGTTCTAGACGCACTTTGTCCTAGCTGTTGTAGATAAATGAGTAAGTCTCTACTTGTAAACAAGTTGTCAAAATATATCTGATGACTTGCGGGCTCTGATACACAGTCTAACATATCAAGTACTACTCTGGATCCTAATGCCAAATTTCACGATCATTTTTTGCAATTGATTTTCCAGTATACAGGTCAAAGTTATAGCAATATCCACTAACGCCACAAAGAGCCCACAATTTATAGCCACATCTAATAGGCCTTCCACGTATAAATTGCTTCAGGCCATGATATACATCTTTTGAGTATAAATATGTATAAACTAAATGATATATGTATATGATTTATGTATATCAATATAACACCACGAAATAAAAATTTTTCACACAATATATTTACTTGACATACAATGTAGAAATGAGGCTAGAGACAAACTTAAAATACTAAAAAAAGCAACTGTAAATTTTTTATAATGCCAACATACAATACACAATACAGAAAAGTACGTGGCAATAGACAAACTTGAAATATGAAATAAAATAAGATTGTAAATTTGATAACGCAAAGTACCAGTGTCATATAAATAGGACAGCCATAATAGACCATCTATATTGTGAAGTTTGTAATTTTTTTTTTTTAAAATAGCTGTAGTAACAGCTTTGTAGATCTCTTTTTCATGTGAATAGTATAGTAAATGTTACTTAAAGCTTTTTTTAAATGGTTTACAAACATATATATAACGTAATAAAAACGTCGTGTTGGGACTAAACGTAAGGATTAAAAAAATCTCTTCGATGGTACAAACTATATATGGCCAAACATGTTTTAAAAGGCTTAATGGGACTATATCTAACGATGAAAAAAACTATTTTGAAAATACAAGTTATATAAAGACCAAAAAAACACCTGTTTTTGTACTGTCCTATAAATAGGACGCTGGGGTATAATGGGTTAACAGTATTCTACGCCTAGATCACTATCCTAAAGAATGGAAGGTTTCGCTAATTACTATGATACCAAAGCCCGGCAAGGATCATACAAAGGTTGAATCCTATTGGCCTATTAGTTTACTGTCTAACATTTCAAAACTATTTGAAAAGCTGTATATGAGCAAGCTGATGCCTATAGTGACTAGTAACGATTGTATTCCAGATCATCAATTCGGTTTTCGCAGACAACATAACACAATTGAACAAGCTCACAGACTTGTGAATGTCGTTAGAGACACTTCTGAAAAAAAGAAATACTGCTCTGCGCTCTTTATTGATGTCTCACAAGCTTTCGATAAAGTATGGCACGAAGGTCTTTTCAATAAATTAACACAAAATCTACCAGCCAACATCGTAAAGCTTTTAAAAAGCTATTTAGTGGAACGTAAATTTGTAGTTAGGGAAGGCAATTTTTTAAGCCCTCCGCAGTCGATTGAAGCCGGAGTCCCTCAAGGCAGTATCTTCGGACCCTTACTTTATTTAATATATGCCTCTGACTTACAGTTAAGCAGTAACATTCATACATCAACATTTGCGGATGATACAGCCTTTCTAAGCGTTCACGAAAATCCTGTAGAAGCTTCCCGCAACTTACAAGAATATATATCCAAACTGGAAAAATGGCTCAAACAATGGCGTATAAAAGTTAACGAGCAGAAATGTGCACACGTCACTTTTACGTTGCGCAGGGAAACATGCCCGCATATAAAAATTAACACCGAGACTATACCACAACACACTGTAGTCAAATATCTAGGCGTTCATCTTGATCGTCGTTTAACATGGAAATCGCATATAGACGCAAAGTTGACACAAATGAAATTAAAAGCAGCTCAAATGAATTGGCTTATTGGAAGAAATTCTATATTATGTCTTGACTGTAAACTTTTGTTATACAACGCGATCCTGAAACCAATATGGACCTATCGAATCCAGTTATGGGGCACTGACTCAGCATCGAATGTCGAAAGAATTCAAAGGCGACAGAATAAAATCCTACGTACAATAACAGCAGCCCCCTGGTATGTCAGAAACCATCGAATTCATAAAGACCTAGACGTTCCGTTGGTGAAGACAGTATTTTCAAAACACGCGAAAAAATATATAAAAAAAACTTGAGTTGCACCCAAATCCACTTGCGCGCAATATTCTTCATTATAGAGGCCACACCCGGCTGAAAAGAAGGGATACTCTTTTTCTCAGCCGTTCACGAGAGATGTAAAACAACAAAAATTAACCGTTGAAATTAAAAATTTTGTTTAGCATTGGCTAAGCTTATATTTAATATTGTTTAGATTTAAGATTTGAAAAACTTATTGATAATTCAATTTAAATAATTAAAGATTCAATAAATAATAAAATTATCAAAAAAAAAAAAAAAACTTACATATAAATGTATGTATATACTTTTTGTTTAGCATAAAAAAAAAATCACATTTGCAGCAGTTGCAGTTGCTTGTTGAGCACATGGAGGCAAATCCGGACTTCGCTAGAGGATCTTACGTGTTTGGGAGCATTAAGATGTCTATGGAGGAGCAGTCGATTCTTTGCTGACAATTGCTGAGTGGAAAAAGGTGAGGATTTTCATAAAAAAAAGAGGTGTCTTAGGACACCCGGTTAGAGATATGCTCATTAGATATATACCTACATAAAATAAATTTCATGAGTTAAATAACAAAGATAGGCTCCTATTATAAACCTTCAATAATTTTGTAGAATCGAAATATTAAATTTAACTTCAAATATCTTTGCAAATTTTCCACATAGGAAGAATGCATGATATACATATGTACTTAAAAAGAAACCTTGAAGTCTTGGCTATAAGCGTTTAGATATTTTCTTTCAATTTGATGGAAAATGTCACTTAGCTATTAAGCTATTTGTATTGATCCAGCAGGAATCATACAATCTTCCTCAAGAAAGGTGGGAACAAGAGCATACCTGTCGAGTCGCCAGGTCCACTTGGCCTAGCTACAGCCTGCACAGAATCCGCGATCTACTCAGGCTTGGTAAATGTCACACGAGACGACTAGTAACAGTGCTAACGGGGCACTGGTGTTTCGCGACTCATGCCAAAAGGATGGGCCTAAGTTACAATGACTACTGCAAAGTTGTAACGATGAGGAGGAAGAAGAAACAGTTCTTCATCTTCTATGTCAATGCCCCGCGCTTAACAGCATTAAGGCGGTTACTATGGACTTTAACACTCTGCCAGACCTCGACAGTCTGGCGAACATGGGGCTTACCAACCTATCCTCCTTCCTGCAACAATCGGGATGGTTTGATTCGGCGACAGGGCAATCACAGGTAATTGAATAACCAATTGACTGAGCCCTGTCTGCTGAAGGGTATCACAAAGGGACCGAATTAACGGACCCAAGTGCGTCACGTCTCAGATGTGACGGCCCTCGAAACCTAACCTAACCTATTTAAGTTACACAAAATTTGGAACAAAATTAGCAAGAAAACTCTAATCAAAATAAATAAATATAAAAAGAAATGTGAGTGATGGACATTCAATCAAAACAAATGAAAAGAGGCTCGTTATTCTAGTACCATTTTTATACATGATAAAAAAATAGCATGAGTTCGTTTGTAATATTTTTACGTTTTTGTTTTTTACTTTATCTACAACTTGTACGATGTATGTACGTACATACGTATGTTGAATAATATTTTATAAAGACTTAAAAAAAAATTAGTTCACATGAAAACAATAAAAATCTATTCCCGTATGTCAATATTCGGATGAAATCATATTCTCTTTATTACTGCACTAACTACAAAACATGGTGGTGCTGCCAGTATTAAAATCTAAAAATTGTTCAGACCATCCGACCAAATCGAAAAAAATATCCAAATAGAAAAAAATATTGCATGAAGCTTTATTTCAAAAAGTAGACTTGTTATCGTAATAAATAATTTCGTATTATTATAACATCCCTTCATTATTCACAGCCCCATACCACTGTTACACCCGATACTGTCGTTGAAGTTACCAAATTGGGCTACAAACTACATGACCGTGTCATAAGGCCAGCTTTAGTTGGTGTTTCGAAATCCTAATAGCTTGATTTTGTTTTTTTACAAAATTGCTAAAAACTTTCCCCAAATTAATTATTTATTTAATGAAAATGCAAGCATATTTTTTACTTTAGTAAACGAAACAAAACGTTTTAAGATTTCTTTTTAAATACAACATTATTATTGTCTATTGTATTGAAAAAGAAAAACAAACTCAGATTAATAATAATCTACATATTAGTTTAAAAGTTGTATGTGTAAATATTTCAAAATAATAAACATAAATTATTTAAAGAAGTTTTGTTTATAATGTAAACATCGAACTAAACTTCTTAATAGAGGTTTGTAGCTCCTGAACGAACTAGTTCAACTGAACGAATCACACAAGTGAGCTAAATGAGCTGCTCTCTTTACTGAGCGTTTTTAGCTCAGTAAGTGAGCGCTCTCTACAATCAATCAATTCAATTTCATGTATAATAACAATTGGATTTTACGTACCCTAAAGAGCTTTTATTTCGCAAGGAATTTGACATTTGACAAAATACAATACTGTCAATATACTCTATTGACAGTATTGTATTAAATAAGGGTTGATTTTGATAGCCAGCGTTGCCAAATGAGCTAATTTATCTTTACTTTGCATTGTTCAATATATGAAATATTTTATTTGAAATATTAAATATATAAATTCAGCAGACTGCTAAAAAAACTAAAATATACTACAGCATTTTGAAAGTTAGGAAAATACGCAAAGAGGAAGACCATTTGAGATCACCATGTTCAGTGTGATATACGACGGCTGTTCAATAAATTAGGTAAATTTCCATATTTCTCAAAAAGAAACATATTTATTTGTTTTGTAACTTTCAAACTAGTACTGTTTTGATATAATACACTTGCGCCAGCGTTTTTTTTTTTTTTCATTTTACACTTCGTACTTCATATAAGGTCACCGTATGCAGATATTATTTAAATAGTTTGTTGACTTTATTTTATTAGAAATTAAAAAAGAATATTTTATAATATATTCGATATACTATATTATGTTATTATGTGTATACAATATCATAAATTTACAAAACAAAACCCACATAAACTTACATATAATTATTATCTATATTATACCATAATAAGCTAAATGGAGTATTTATTAACTTATTTCTACATATTTAAAATAATTCTAACATTAAATTCTTACAACTAGGTTAAATGTTTAATGGATTGTATTGAAAGTATTATCTACGATTTTTATACAATAAATATGTTTTCATTGGATGCGGTAGGTGAAGGTGTTGAACCCGCTCTTCCAAGTTTACACGACCAAGTTCTCGCCGTATTGTTCGTCTGCATAAGTCCATTAGGGGTAAGGGCTCAGCTAAGAATAGAAAAAAAAAATGATAAAATAACACATAAGCTTTTGTTCGCAAGAAGAGTTAGAAAAATAAGTTATCAACCAAGTTAGTAAATCTTCAAGTTCTTCTTGAAAGCTTTACTATATTGAACTTTACGAGTTTAACACATTTCACTCAGGTGGATAATGGAAAATTATAGAATTTAAATATATCGTTCTAAAAAGATGTGATAAATTCTGAGATTGTAGAGAATAACTTCAGAGTCAATTTGAAACTATTAATTTTTTAGGATAAATCCAAAGTATAATTTACATAAAATTATCCTTAAACCCTAGAATTAGAACTTAATTTATTATAAATATATTATCTGTTTACCTAAAATATATTAACTGTTTTAGATGCAATATTAAAAAATCAGAAAACACATTTGTATCGAATCAGATTTTTTTTTCCAATTATATAGACGAGGTTTGTTGAAAAATAAAGGTGAATTTTGAATATTCGCGGGCTGCGTACATTCGATTATCGAAATTTTTTTTTTTATGTTGGTACGCATGTGTTAGTCATATGTTGGCATTATCAGACCATTTGAATTAGTAGTTTGTTGTTGACAACTGAAAAGAAGAACACACACAAACGTGACTAAGGGCCAGTTTTTTACTGCATTTTTAAGTATGTTATTAGTTAATTTTTATTTATATTTATGTTGTATTTAAATAAGATTCCATTTTTTCAGTGAGTAATTAAAGTTCTTATTTAATTACGATGAATAAATATAAATAATTGATTCTAGCACTACGTAAAATAAAATATTTCCCACTAATTCCCCTGAAGAACAGCTGACTAGAAAGAAAGAAAAATTCAAAAAATATCTATTTTTATTTTAGCTACAAATAAGAATAATTAAGAACTGCGGAAATGTTTCAAAAGAATAAAAGAAACTTTCAAAATGATTAAAGTTTAATGGCGACAAAATTTTATGCAGTTTACCAGCAGCCACAAAAATTTTATTGGCTTCATTTTATATAAGAGGATCAAGCAGTCAAAAACATATGGAAATTCGTAAAACTTTATTAATGTTCATTGACTAAAACTCTATTTCGAATAAAAATCAGGGGGTTACTCTGTATTTCGAATCGAAAGTAAAAGCGTTCGAATTGCAATGTAAATAGGATACATATTCGAACAGTTTTCTTTGCGAATCGAATTACAAATTAACCCACCAGAACACCAAACAAACTGTTGCTTTGAGTGAGTGAGAACATTTTGTTTTACTTCGTTAACACAAAGAGTTTGTTCATTGAAACGATTTTTATTCGAACTTCTCGCTCTCATCTCACAGTTTCTTATTAATACGCAATAGCAATGTTGCCAATTTGGTGAAATAATGTAATCTTTTGCATGCGCTGCCCATGTGTAATTACTTACATATGTAATTTCAAGTTTTAGCTTTTACACGCATGTACGTATGTATGTATTTATATACTATTCATATTACGAGCACTAACAGTAAATCAAATTCAATATGTATTTTAGTTTGTTATTTGCATTTCTAAATAATATAAAACTTCAATAAACGTTAATAAATGAAATAAATCATTAATGATTAAACTGTAAATTTTTTAGAGTTTTTTGCCTTCTTTTTTTTGGATTTAGTTCATTGTGTATGTTTAACGTATTTCTTAAATGATTTTCCTTTTTCCTACAACTGGCAACACTGATCTTTGAGAGCATATTGTTTTTGCATGAACATTATCAGCGTTGTCAACTTGGTGCGTTTCGCACCTTTTTTGGTGCTTTTCTATATGTTTTGTGCGAAAAATATCTGAGTTGGTGCGTGGTGCGCTTTTTTTTTAATTTTGGTGCGTTTTTTTAATTTTGGGTGGCTCCAAAGCATATTAAACACAAAAGAATTTTGTACAAAAAATACAACTGTTTCAATACCATTTCATTCAATTGTGTACAATTTTTACATTCAATTCTACAGACCATAATAAGAACTACCATTAATGATGTTTAAGAGGTACCAAAACCGTTAAACCGTCTTGTTGTTATAGATAATTTGTAACATTTCATTATAAGAAATTTGTTGTCCCTTTCAGATTTCAGAGTACATAATTGTTTGTTGTCGTAAAAGTTGCTGTCAAGTCTGTTAAAGAGGTTAGCAAAAACAAAGTATTCTCGAGACTAGCGATCATTGTTCGATTTTTATAAAATGCATAAAAAATTCGTTTATATAAAGTGTTCTAACACTAAAATTAATAAAATTTCTATTTAATAAAAGAAATATTTAAAGTTAGTATCAATAATGGAGTCTAAAAAAGGAGATCATAAGCGAAACACAAAAAGATTTGGGAATCACAATGTGGGTGTAAGCAATGGATTCGGCCTTGAACAAATAATAACACAAAAGCAAGATGTTATTGCAAATGCGATATCACGCCTAAATATCCAACCTTGTTCGGCATGCTGGAACACGGAAACACATTGCAGCTTTAAGCCCATTTAGCTACAAACGACATCAAGAACCAACATTGTACAAAATGTTTTATCCCATTACAAATATGATATCATGCCATTAGCAGTACAATTTGAATCCGATGTCGAAATATTATATATTTACAGTGTTATTCATAAAAAATTCTTATTGTAGAGATAATGCACACATTAGTTAATAATCAGTTTTTGTGTTATTACCCGGTAATAATAAACATTATTCACAAACGTTTAATAAAGCCAAATTAACTATTGTGTGATTTTTTCAGTTTTGTGATTCTGTGTTAGCAACATTGTTTCATTTTAATTGTCAAGTTACAATTAGTGTTGTGTACAATAACATACTCGATAAGCAAGTAGTCTCTAATGGTTTGAAAATGTGAAAATAATGTCATATAAATTTTATTTAAACAAGTTAGAGTAATAGAGTATTGCTTATAATATTTTAAAAGATATTAAAATTTTTCAATATGTGTTATATTGATATTGCTAGCAATGTGTTTTCATAAGTTATTACAAAAGTATTCAAATACCGAGTTCGTCGCAATTGATTACACACCACTAATATGTTTGCTTTATTTATTTGGAAATGTTTTTAATCTTGTTGTGGTTGAAATGTGACAAATTATGCACAAAATCATGAAAAAAAGATGTAATAATATTAATATTTCAAAGAGCATGTAGAATTTAAGTTATGTACGCACGTGAACAAATATGCATGTACATGCATATAAGTACATACAGACACATTTGTGTACATACATACAACATACATACGTAAACAATCATACATATGTATGTACATATGTACATATTTACATACATATATTCACATTTATATATTTCTTCTTGAATTTTCTTATTTTACGTACATACATAGGTACATACATATGTATGTAAACATTGCAGAAGGACTGGAAGAATCGGGAGAGTTGAAATACATTATCTGCAAAATATTTAATTTAATAAAAAAATTATAGTTTTATGTACATATACATATATATTTTGTATAATACTAACGAATGTCGAAATTATATTTATTACAATCATTACTTTATTCGAATCTTTTTTTTTATTTTCCATACTTTTTGAAGTAAATAGTGATTTTTTTACTTTAAAAAATGCAAATGTCAACTTATTAAACGGCTAAAGTAGCGTGATGCCTGCAATAAAATTTTCGAGTTTATTAGCGTGTAATAACCGCGTCATAGTGCTATTAAACGTTTGTGAATACTACTTTAGCGCATTTTGCTTATTAGCCTCTAATAAAACGTTTGTGAATAACACTGCTAGTATTCAAAATCGGTGGAGAATAATTCACTTCATGCAATGGCACAATATTGTATTAACATTAGAATTTTGGATTTTGTAAAGACGCAAAATTTATTCAATAAAAAAAAAATCTGAACTTGGTGAGTTTTTTATTGAATGGCGCATTTTTTTCTCCATATTGGTGCCTTTTGAAATTTCAAAGTTGACAACGCTGAACATTATTGATATATATTAAAGGCATGTTCGGTTTCACATTTGTAAATGTTCGTTCGCTCTTGTATAAGTGATAGAGTTGACAATTATTCGCCTTTCAACTTTGTTCGAATAATTCAAATAATAGTTTTTCTTCGTTCGATCAAACGATTAAAGCTAAAAATTTATTCGATTAATCGATGAGAACAACGAACAAAAAATGCTTTAAAATAATTTATTGACAAAAAATAAATGTTTGTTATTAACACAAAAATGCATGAGTATATAATCAAAATAAATTAAAAATTAAATAGTTACTGCCTATTTTTGTCAACTTTTATTTATTTGTTGCGGGTTAGCAATATCTAAATATATATTTCGTTTTCTAAGCGTTCATGAAAATCCTGTAGAAGCTTCCCGGAATCTACAAGGGTACATCTCAAAATTGGAAACATGGCTAAAACAATGGCGGATAAAAGTGAATGAGCAGAAATGTGTACACGTTACTTTTACTTTACGCA
The DNA here is from genome assembly GCA_947311025.1 of Lypha dubia. Lineage (NCBI taxonomy): Eukaryota > Metazoa > Arthropoda > Insecta > Diptera > Tachinidae > Lypha > Lypha dubia. The sequence goes on along the minus strand of OX371261.1, from coordinate 57,081,408 downwards.
GGGAAACAAGCCCGCCTATACAAATCAACACCGAGACTATACCGCAACACACTGTAGTAAAATATCTAGGCGTTCATCTTGATCGTCGTTTAACATGGAAATCGCATATAGACGCAAAGCTAACACAAATGAAATTAAAAGCAGCCCAAATGAATTGGCTTATTGGAAAAAATTCTATATTAAGTCTTGACTGTAAACTTTTGTTATACAACGCGATCCTGAAACCAATATGGGCCTATGGAATCCAGTTATGGGGCACTGCCTCAGCATCAAGTGTAGAAAAAATTCAAAGGCGACAAAACAAAATTCTACGTACAATTACTGCAGCCCCCTGGTATATCCGAAATCAGCGAATTCACAAAGATCTTGATGTTCCGTTGGTGAAGACAGTATTTTCAAAACACGCAAAAAAATATATTGAAAAATTAGTATTGCACCCAAATCCACTTGCGCGCAACATTCTAAATTATAGAGGCCACACCCGGTTGAGAAGGAGGGATACTCTTTCTCTCAGCCGTACACGAGAGATGTAAAACATCAAAAATCAACAGTTGGAATTATAAATTTTGTTTAGCACTGCCTAAACATATATTAATGTATTTTTAGATTTAAGATTTGAAAAACTTTTTGATGTTTCAATATATAATTGAAGATTCAATAAATAATAAAACTACCACAAAAAAGCGATATGTATGTAGGTACATAGCTTCCGTGAAAATTAATATTCCGTACAAAAATTTTATAGAACTTATTTTAATCACACATATTAAATTATTCACACATATGTATGTATGTTCATTCATATATATATAAAAACTTTTTTTTGTTTTTTTTTTTTCAAAACTTTTATTTTTTGAAAACCAATTTTGTTATTTTTCTTAGCATTTCATGATTTTTAAAGTTCAAAATATTTTTCGACTTCAATTATACCAAAGTATATTATAAAGGATTGTTATATAAATTGTGAGGAAAAAAGTAAAGAGTGTTTTTACTAAGTTGTTTATAATGCTATGCTTAGCCACAGCACGTTTTACTTCTTCTGAGCACTGTTTAAGGTGCCCGGCTAGAAGGTGAGAACAAGTTTGATTTTCAAAAGTATTCTGATTCTTTATTTAAAAATCTTTCTTATTTATACTATTTTGTGATATTTACAATTCCTAATTCTATGTTATATTCTACCCTCTCTAACCTATGATGAGATTTATTGAGTTAAAACATTTCATTTTGATTGGTCAGTGTTTTAACCCAATTTTCACTCAATTTCTTATTTTAAATTATTTTCTGTCATTCATTCAATCTTATACTTGGAATATTGCTCAATGTACTATTTAAAGTGCATTGGTATATTTACTGTATGGTTGCATTTACACTTTGTGTTTTGTAATATTATCCCTCGTAATATTTCGAATGCAATATTTTAAGTCAAACCGCTTGCATTGACATAACTTCAAGTGCAATGCCTTTTGCTTGTACACACAAACATTGTCTTGTGTGTGGTCTCGCTAAAAGTGTGCCAAGTGGTTTCATGTTGCAGTAAAATGAAATTAAAGAATTTTGTGTTGTTGGTGTTGGATAGTTCACATTCTTTTTAGGTAGTTGTGATGCGTTCTGACAAACACACTACACCTCTGCCCTTAATATTGAATTTATGATTGAAATGAAATGAATTAAATCTTTAAAAATACTTGTGTTTGTAATAACTTTGAGTATACTTAATACAAATTAAAAATAGTTAAATATAAAAATGTCTTACTATTATTTTATAATTTTATTTCTTATTGTCTATTTGTTACATTAGGTTTATATAATTTAAGTATATTGTTGTGATAAATCTTTTCCAAGTTATCAACTTTTAATAAGGAATTTACTCCTAATCTTTTTATTATTTCATATGGTCCCTTGTATGGGCTTTGATTTTTTTTTCTAGATTCTAGTTTAATTAATACTAAATCTCCTACATTAAAGTTACTATTATTTATATTTCTATCATAAATTTCTTTTGATTTATGTTTTGCTATGTTTGTTAATTTTTTAGCATTTTCTAAAGATTTTCTTAATCTGATTTTTACTTCATTAGCGTAATTTTCTATATCATATCATTTATCTGTGTTTTGTATTTTGTCTGTAGGTAATGTTGCTAGTTTACCGTAAATTAATTCAAAAGGTGAATAGTTAGTGTTAACATGTGGTGTTGTGTTATAAGCATATGTATAGTATGGTATCCATTTGTCCCACTCATAGTCATCTACAAAATTCAATAAATATTCATTTAATACACGATGATTGCGTTCTATAGAACCTATGGATTGGTGGTGATATGGTGCTGAAAATTTTTGGTTTATGTTAAGTAAATTACAAACTTCTTTCAACAATTCATTGTTAAATTCAGTACCTCTATCAGATTTTAAAATTTTAAAACATCCATGCTTCAAGATAAACTGTTCAACTAATGTGTTGGCAATACTTCTAGCATCTTTTGTTTCAATTGGGTGTGCTATTACATATTTAGTTAATTCGCATTGTAGCGTAAGTATGTATCTGTAACCATTTGATATTCTTAAAGGTCCTACAGTATCTATTTCTATTGTTTCAAAACTTGTGTTAGGTGTTTCCGTTATAACCATATTCTCTTTAATATATTTTGTCTGTTTATTTCTTAGGCATTTGTCACATTTGTTAATGTAATCTCTAACCATTTTTCGCATGTTTTTCCATACATAACGTTGTTTTAACTTTAGTACTGTCTTTCTAATGCCGAAGTGTCCTGATAATGGTGAATTGTGGAAATCTTTTATAATATCTATCTGTGATTTCTTATTCGTAATATATTGCAAAGGTTTATATAATATGATATTTAGTTCGCAATTCTATATTTATTTGATTTCCATATTCTTTGGTATACCTCATTATAAGTTTTCTTTAAATATTCAATTGATATGAGCTCAAAAATGTTATCTTCGCATGATAAAGCGAGATTTTTTATATTCTGCTTATGCATATAAATAATCAATTTCTCTAGAGACAAAACGTATTTTGCTAGATCTTCATTAATATTCATTACAAAGCTGTTATCTTTGTTTTCTATGGTACCATCTTTAGGTCCATCTTTTATATTTCTTTCACCGGTATTAATAATATTAAATTTTAATTCGCGAATATTCTTTATATCTTGTAAAGATGTACATTCCCACATATTATTTTTATGTTGGCCTTGGGATATGTTATTATTTATTACTTCATTGTTAGAAATTTCCTTTGCGTTCATTCCACGTGTTGTTACCAAAATTTTTGATGGTTTACTACTATCATCTTCTACAGGAATCATATTTTTTAACATATCAGAATCTAATTTTATTCTAGATAAAGCGTCTGCGTTAGTGTTTATTTTTCCTTTTTTATAGACAATTTCAAAATCATAGTCTGATAAATCTATTCTTATACGAGTTAATTTTGACGATTGATTTTTATGAGAAAAAAGTGATACAAGTGGTCTATGGTCTGTTACTACAATAAATTTTTTACCAAATAAATAAGGTCTAAAGAATTCTATACCCCAATGTATAGCAAGAAGTTCTTTCTCAATTACTGGTTTATTTAAATCATGTTTTCCTAGTGTTTTGCTTGCATATGAAATCGGTAAATCTTCTCCTATTTTCCCTTGTGATAATATAGCTCCTAATGCGTAGTTTGATGCATCAGTAGTCAAAATAAATGGTTGTTCAAAATCAGGATATTTTAATATTGGTGCGTTAATTAGTTTTGTCTTTAGTATGTTAAAAGCTTGTTGACATTCTTCTGTCCATTCAAATTCTTTTCCTTTTTTAGTTTGATCATTTAGACATTTTGTGATCTCCGCGAAATTTTTTATGAAACGTCTGTAATAATTACAGAATGCTACAAATCTTTTAACTTCGTCTTTGTCTTTTGGAATTGGGTATTGCTCAATAGCTCTATGTTTTGAAGGATCTGTTCGTATACCGTCTTTTGTTATTTGATGTCCTAAATAAATTACCACTGATTTTAGAAATACACATTTTGATGCATTTAATTTTAAATTGTATTTTGACAAACGCTCAAATACTCTAATAAGATTTTCATTGTGGTGTTTTAAACTACAACCAAATACAATAATATCGTCTACGTATAAAAATGCTTTGGAATCTAGCCCACTAAGTGCTATTGTTAACATTCTTTGGAAACTATTGGATGAAATTTTCAAACCAAATGGAAGTCTTTTAAATTGATAATGACCATTACCAGTTGAAAATGCAGTTAAATTTCTTGAATCTTCGTCTAAATTTATTTAATGGAATGAGCTAGTCATATCTAAAGTGGAAAAATATTTAGCTCTTCCAAGACGATCTAAAACATCCTCTAATCTTGTTAATGGAAATTTATCATTCACTATCTTTTTGTTAAGTTGTCGAAAATCTACAACTAGTCTCCATTTTTCTTTTCCGTTTTCGCTCTTTTTTGGTACTACCAATAAAGGTGAATTGTATGCACTATTTGACGGTTCTATTACATCATCATCCAATAATTTTTGTACCTGCTTATTTATTTCATCATATTGTGTGTGTGGTAATCTATAGTTTTTAATGTATACTGGTGTATTGTCAGAAACTTTTAAATCTTGTGTATAAAAGTTATTTGAAGTTAGTGTCTCTCCTTCTAAATGAAAAATGTCCTGGTAATCCTCAAATATTTTTATCAAGTCCATCTTTGCTTTTTCGTCATTAACGTCAATTTTTAAAATATCAAGTAACTTTTTAAATCTTTCTGTTTTAATATTTCTTTCCTTTCTGTATGGTTGTGTTACTAAAACGTAGTTTTTTAATGGTTCTATTTCAAAATTGATGTTTTTTAAAATTACATTGTGATCTGTTGTGTTTAAAATTTTTACATGGTGATTTCCTTTTCCTGGTACTATTGTGTTACTAACGAATATTCCTGGTTGAATTTCTTTGTTTAAAATTATGCTATCTTCTTTAATATCCAAATTTATAGGATGAATACTTTCTGACCGTTTCTCTACCTCTATGCAATAATTTCTGTTTATCCATGATTTCATAGGTATTGTAATTTCTTCATTTTCTAAAGAAAGGGTTATTGTGAATGTTTCATAGTCGATCTTACATAAGAATTTCGTAAAGAAATCTCTTCCTAAAATTCCGTCTGTTGGTATAGGAAAATTTTCATCTATGATGTGAAATTTATGCTTTTCGCTTATGTTATTTATGATAAAACCTAGTTCTGATGTTCCTATAGATTTAATTTTTTCTGATGTTATCCCTGTAAAACTGCTTGATTGTTCCCTGTCTATGTTTATTGAATCTTCCTCTAATTTGTTCAGTTTACATAAAGAGATATCTGCTCCTGTGTCTATTAGGAAAGTAAGTATTATATTTTTGCCTAAGTCTAAATTTATGAAATTAGTGAAATTGTTTGATATTTGAAAAACATTATTTAATCTTCTCGTTGTTCCTCCGGATGGTGGGTTTGTGCAGTTTCTTGACTCACATCCGGACCCTGGTAGTTTTCCTGTACAAAGTGTACGTTTCTACGGTTATTCTGACTATTATTTCTATTCCGATTATTATTATTATTATAATTATTTCTTCCGTCATTTCTGTTTGCAGTGTTATTGTAATAACTATTATTCGTTTGTCCGTTATTGTTATTATACGGTCTGTTATTATTATTCATTGGCCTAGTAGAATTGCCATTTGAATTATAATTATTTCTCCTATTATTATTGTTATTATTACTCTGGTAATTATTCCTATTGGTATTGTTTCTACGATCATTGTTCCTTGTCATATTGTTTCTATTCCTACTTTGCCTATTCCTGTAATTCGAAAAATAAAGTACTTGATCCTTCTTAGAAAACTCTTTTTCTAACTCTAGTGCTAATTGAATAGCTTCATTCAGTTCTTTTGGTCTAGCCGCAAATATAGTCGGTTTCAGTTCTTCATTTAAGCCAGTTTTAAAAATGTTTAAGGCGTAGTTTTCATTTATTAGTTTAATAGTTTCTGATTGAGTTGTACTACAATTCTGTATTTCCTTAATCTGTAGTTCATTGAGTTCCGCTACTAAGTTCAATAATTTTTCATGATAAGCATGTATACTCATGCTTTTTTGAGAAAAATTGGTTAGTGTGGATTGTATCTGAGCTATTGTTTTTGTACTTTTATACCTATTTGTAAGTATGGTTTTTAAATCATTAATTGTTGTTGGTGCTGATGTACCTATGGCAGTTCTTACTACTGTTGATAATTTTACGTTATATACGAAATTTAATAATACGATTTTCTGGTCTTCTGCCAAACTATTGTTGATCAATTCAACTTTTGCAATGAATGAATTAAGATCCTTATAATTCCCCGTGAATTCTGGAATTGTTTTCAAAGCCAGTTCTAAATTAAAATTTTGTGTAGCCGTATTTATTGAATCCTGTATTTGACTATTGGGTTTCTGAATATCTAACGATTGTTCTAGGAGCGTTTTTGCTTTGTTATAGTATTTTTCAAATTTTTCAGTATTAGCCTTTATGTCACTAGTTATTACCTTCACTTCTATTAAATTAATGAATTCTCTCTTTAGCAAGTCTAGTTCTTGTAATTTTATAAGTATTGTGGATTTTTGATATCCCCTAGCTCCTGTCTTTTTAAAATTTATAATTATTTTTTCTATCCTGTCAAATATTTTTTCCATTTATGATTTAATATACATATTTTATTTTAAACTTGTACGACTGTCTTTTTGTTCACATAGTTTTTGAAATACTTGTTTACCTTATATATTAGGAATACAATAATAATAATACATATTATAAAAAAAGTATCTAGTTTGATGGTACTGCTGAAGTCCATGTTTTGTTGAGTTTTTGTGATCTCTCCGTTGTTCTCATTTATTATGACTGATTTTTTGCTTTGTGAACCTCCCATTACCGATATTTTTTAGCTGAATGTATAACTTCCTCTTCTCTTCACCTGAGGTTATGCCCATTAATCTAATTAGCTCTTTCTTTTCTTTCTGCTTTCTTCTTTTCTTGCCTCCTCTGTTCGGTTTCTTTATTGTCTTCTTTGGGTCTTTTTTTATATTCCTTGCCTTGTATTGTGCTATAGTGATGGCCCTTGGCCCGGCAGTTTTTGGAGTTGGTATATACTGTGGACAATGCTCCGTCTGACCTTCTGGAATATACTGTTCTATACTATATTTAGAGAAGATCTCATCTATTTCCTCTTGCGAGGGAATTCGTTCGAGTGACATAAAAAAGAAAAAAAAAAATTTTTTTTTTTTTTGTTCTAATTTTTAAGTGCTAAAATGCAAATCTTGTCAGGATCGTGGTGTGCAGGATCGTGGTGTGCAGGATCGCCATATAAAGGATTGTTATATAAATTGTGAGGAAAAAAGTAAAGAGTGTTTTTACTAAGTTGTTTATAATGCTATGCTTAGCCACAGCACGTTTTACTTCTTCTGAGCACTGTTTAAGGTGCCCGGCTAGAAGGTGAGAACAAGTTTGATTTTCAAAAGTATTCTGATTCTTTATTTAAAAATCTTTCTTATTTATACTATTTTGTGATATTTACAATTCCTAATTCTATGTTATATTCTACCCTCTCTAACCTATGATGAGATTTATTGAGTTAAAACATTTCATTTTGATTGGTCAGTGTTTTAACCCAATTTTCACTCAATTTCTTATTTTAAATTATTTTCTGTCATTCATTCAATCTTATACTTGGAATATTGCTCAATGTACTATTTAAAGTGCATTGGTATATTTACTGTATGTTTTCATTTACACTTTGTGTTTTGTAATGTTATCCCTCGTAATATTTCGAATGCAATATTTTAAGTCAAACCGCTTGCATTGACATAACTTCAAGTGCAATGCCTTTTGCTTGTACACACAAACATTGTCTTGTGTGTGGTCTCGCTAAAAGTGTGCCAAGTGGTTTCATGTTGCAGTAAAATGAAATTAAAGAATTTTGTGTTGTTGATGTTGGATAGTTCACATTCTTTTTAGGTAGTTCTGACAAACACACTACAATATCAATATCAAGTATGTATATGAATCTCGGCAAGAACATAAAAATAAAACAACAACAATTGTCAAAAATAGTTCAGTAGCAGAGCTGTAAAGGAATGATTTATTCCTTTTACAAAGAATCTACAAATCATAAACTCTTTTAAATTTTTTTTTAAACATTCAAGACTTTTTTAATAATGATCCTAATCCTAGTGAAAACAGTGAATTAATTCATTGCTTTTCTTTAAATCACCAATAAATTCACTCAAAATTTAATTCAATTAATGTTTTTTGTGATGTGAATGCATGCGAGAATTTTTACTTCATGATGAATGCATTCGTGTTTTAATTAAATTCACATTTTGTGTAAAATTAATCTGTAATAAAATAGTTTTTATTTTATTTATTTTGGTCTTAGAGCTTTTATTATTGGAGCTCCTAGGACTGATGATTTATTAATTGTATTGTAAACTAAATGACATTGGCTTATATACTAATTATGAGAATAATTCTTAGGGGTACCTTAACATAAGAGTAAAAGAATAGAAATATATATTATTGTTGGGTAAGCATATTTAGCTTCCAACTATTTATGTATGGCATGTGTTTAAAGTCCAACGAGTGCATACTTAAAAGCAACAGATACTTTGTGTTGCTTATATTTACAATCAAACAAATGCAGTTAATAAATGTGATTCATTTAAGTGCATTGCGCTGCAGCACTTGATTAACCGTACAAGTGTCAAATTACCGACACACAATATATCTTGCTTGCTGTTTGTCAATGCTTGCATGTTGCGGTACTATTGAATCGCAATGCATACTACACACTGTTGGCCACATACTACACCTCCACCTTTTACAAGAATGTTCATATAACGTTAGTTTTATGGACATTCTTTTACAATTACTTTTTAATTAGTCTAAGTTTAAGTGTAATATAATATTTATTTTGTTTTTAAAGAAGAGAAAAAAAATTATAATATTTGTATATGTACTTATATTCTAATTTTATAGTAGTCCGGACGTACAATATTATTGAATGTTAGTTATTATTATATATCTTAAGTCTATTTTTATGAACTATTTGTTGTTTATTTGTTTTCTTATCTTCTATGGTAACATTATTTCTTAAATCTATTGTCTTAATTTTATACGGACCTTTATACTGGTTTTCCAATTTATGGCCTGAATTATTCCTAAGTAGAACTAAATCTCCTATTTTAAAATTATGTTCTAAAATATTCCTATCATAATTTAATTTTTGTTTTATTTTATTTTTATCTAAAAGTATTTGAGCGCGCTTATGTGCTACTTCTAACCTAAATTTTGCCTCTATGGCATAGTTATCCACATTGTATAGTGGTGTCACACTATCTACTTTAGCAAATTGTCTAAAATTGTTTGGTAATCCTGAAAATACTAACTCATAAGGACAGTAGTTATGTGCCGTTGATGGCGTCGTATTAAAGCAGTAAGTGAAATATTTTAACCATTCGTCCCAGTCCGTTTTGTCCACAGATATATAAGAGAAAACATATTCGTTAAAAGTTCTATGACTTCTTTCTATTGTTCCTAGTGTCTGATGGTGATGCGCTGTTGAAGTTATATTTTCAATTTTTAGTAGTGTGCATAGTTCCGTCAGTATAGAATTTTTGTACTCTGTTCCCATGTCCGAGATGAACGTTTTCATTGGACCATAGGTCAATACAAAATTTTCAAATATCGCTTTAGCGATTGTTTTTTCAGATTTATCTGGTGTTGGTATTGTCACCAAATATTTAGTAAGATCACATATTAAAGTGATTGCATATTCATTTCCATTAATCGATTTCGGAAATGGCCCTATTGTATCTACATACACCGTGTCGAATGCTTTTTCTGGTGTTTCTGTTGTAGTCATAGGACTTTTATTATGGTTTACTGTTTTTGATTTTTGGCATTTTTGAAATGATTTAACATATTTCGTTATGTCTTGTATCATATTTTTCCAATAGTAATACCTCTTTATTTTTTCTATTGTTCTATATATTCCACAATGTCCTCCCTCTATCGGATCATCATGGTATTTCAGCATTATATCAAGAATTGCCTTAGCATTCTTATCATTTATATTGGTCACCTCATTAAGTAGCGCTACTTTTAATTTATTTAAATATTTATTGCCCATATTTTTAAATTCATTTATGGAGATAAATTCGAAAATTTTCTCACTGGGTGCCATTTGTAGTGTCTCTACACTAAGTTTACCGGCCACTTTCTCAAGCCTTGGGAAAAATTGTCCTAGGTCAATATTCCCATTAGTAAACAAATCATTTATATTTATATATGTAATAACAGATTTTCCTCGTTTGATGTAACATTTTACAGGAGTAATCTTTAATTTATAGTACTTTCTGACGTCAGTGTTCTTTAGTGGTACATATATATTAGGCTTTTTATCATTATTTTTAATTTGATGCTGAATATTTTCGGTATTACTTTGTTGTTTCTTTTTATATGCCATAGATCTTGTTGTAATATTTAACACCGTATTAGTTTTTATATTTATATCTTTTAAGTCATCAATCGTTATTCTTGATAACGCGTCTGCAACATAATTATCTTTTCCCCTAAGTAAAATTGTATTCTTCCAAATCTAACCTCATTCTTGTTAATTTTGAACTTGGGTTTTTCATAGAAAATAAATATGATAATGGTCTGTGATCAGTACGAACAAGAAAATGTTTACCATATATGTATGGTCTGAAGTGTGTAATAGCCCAATGGATAGCTGTCAATTCCTGTTCGATTATGGATTTATTGCTTTCACCTTTGCTAAAAGATTTTGATGCATATGCTATTGGTAATTGCTTTCCATCATATTCCTGTGTCAATACGGCTCCACAAGCTTGTTTGCTTGCGTCTGTTGTTATACAAAATTCTTTTGTGAAATCAGGGTATTGAAGTAGTGTGGGTTTTATTAGAGCTTTTTTCAGGGTTTTGAATGCATTGTCACAATCTTTAGTCCATTCAAATTGTACTCCTTTTCTTGACAATTTCGTTAGATGTCTGGAATATTCTGAGAAGTTTTTGATGAATCTTCGATAATAATTACAAAATGCAACGAATCGTTTTGCACTATCCGCATCCTTAGGTGTTGGATAGTTTTCGATAGCTGCGTATTTACTATCATCAGGTAATATTCCTTTGTCTGTACATTTGTGTCCAAGATAAGTAACTTCTGTCCTGAAAAATGAACATTTTTCTGGATGAAGTTTTAAGTTGTGTTTTCTACACAAATCAAATACCTCTTTTAAATTTTAAAGCATATGTTTTTCTGAACAACCTAACACCACTAAGTCATCCATGTACAGGAAAGCCTGGTTTGGTTTTAAACCAGCAAAAGCAAGTGTCATCATTCTTTGAAACGAATTTGGAGCTATTTTTAAACCATACGGTAATCTAGTAAATCTGTATGAGCCATTGTTTGTTGAAAATGATGTTAAGTCCCTAGATTTGTTCTCCAAGCCAAAACCTGACATTAAGTCTAAACAAGAAAAATATTTTGCTCTGCCGAGCTGGTCTAGAATATCGTCTATTCTAGGCAATGGAAACTTATCTGCAATTAGTTTTTTATTTATTTGCCTGTAGTCTATGACAAGTCTCCATCTTTTCTTATCGGAATTGGGCAGTGATTTCTTTGGTACGAGTAATATTGGACTGTTGTACTTAGAGTACGAAGGCTCTACAATTTGATCATCTATTAGCTTTTTGACATGTTTATCTATTTCATCTTTATGTGTATGTGGTATACGATAATTTTTAATGTATACCGGTTCTTTATCCTTTACCCTCAACTTTTGTTCATAAAAATTATTTATTGTTATTTTTTCTGATTCTAAACCGAAAATATCACTGTATGTTGAGCATAACTCTGTTAATGTATTTTTAAATTGTTCCGGGAAATTTTCCCTCAAAATTTTTAATATTTTTGATTTACTTGATGTATTTTTGTTAAAATTTTCTTTTATTATATCATAATCAGAGATGTTTTCGGTTTTAATGTTATATTTTTTTATTTTAGTATTAGTGTTATTAGTGTTTAAAAAACGAACGTATGCTTTATTAGAGTTAACTATTGTGTTTGGAATGAAGACGACTGGTGCAATTTCTTGATTAGGAATTAGAATTTCACTGTTTAAATTGTTAAATTTTATTTTATGTATTATTTCACATCTTGGTGGTAAAGTTATTTCCTTATTGTTATTTGTAATTGGTATATTGATTGTGTGTGGCATATTAAATGGTCTTAGGATAAGGCAATCATTGTTTTTGTTAAAATCCAACATGCAATTATACTTTTTCATGAAATCCATTCCAATGATTCCATCGCATGGTATTGGAAAGTTATTGTATACCACTTGGAATTTATGTGGTATTAAAAATTTTTCGAATTTTAGATCAAAAAATATACTTCCCATTGATTTTATATTGCCCTGTCCTATTCCACTAAAAAGTGTAGTGTCATTAGTATTTATTTTGTTTAATCTGAAAAATTTTGATTTTATTAGAGAAATATCAGCACCAGTGTCTACCAAAAGTGTGAGTGTAGTGTCGGTATTATTTAGTTGAACATTTACAAAGAAACTTAAGTTGAGGTTTAGATGATAGATATTTATTGATTTTGTCTTAGGGGAAATTCGGAGTTTTCCGAATCATTTTGATTAGATTCTGTTGCTCTTACGTAGTTGTTGTTCCTACGGTTATTGGTGTATCTTTGGCGGTAATTGTCACTATTGTTGTTATTGTTATATCTTTGACGGTTTCTGTTATAATTGTCATTACTGTTGTTATAGCTGTTATTGCTATTATTGTTACGTGGGAAATTATTTCTTCCACGCAACCGTGTATTATTGCCACGATAATTGTTATTGGGTCTATATTTTTGCCCATAATATAGTATGGCATTATGTTGGCCTGTGGCTTTGGTACAGCTATTGACAAATTTACTTATAGCATCATTCATGCTATTGAATTGGCCTGCCTCCATGATAAGCTTTACTTTATCAGTGTTGCAGTTTTTGGTAAGTGCTTTTACAGCGACTTGTGTTGAATATTTGGTTGCTAATTCTGATGGTAATCCATCTGTTATATATGCACTTTCTAATGATTTTGCTAAACTTTCAATTTCATTGCAGTAGGCATTCGCCGTTTTACTGCTTTGCTTAATGTTCATTATTTGCGCAGATATTACTTCTACTGATTCACCTTTAACGGTTTGTTGCAACTTATTTATGTTTATTATTGTTGCTTCATCGTTGATAAGATTTCTTGCAGTACCCTTTAATTTTGTTTTTATGAGGGATACTGCTGTGGATTCGTGTTCTTTTATTGAATTTAGTAACGATAATGAATCTATGAAAGAGCGTAAATTTTCTGCTCTGCCATCAAAGTCTGGAATTAGCTTTGAGGCTGTATTTAAAAATTCTACTATTGTTTGGCCCATTGTAGTATTTATTGGTTTAGTTCTGAATTTATGAGGTGAATTTTCGTGGATGGATGTTGGTAGGTCAAGCTCTACCCCTTTCTTAGCTGCCAATTTGAAAATTTTTTCTTTTAAATCTGCAAAGAATGCATCTGCTGCTGTTAAACGGCGATCAAGGTGAACGCCTAGATATTTTACTACAGTGTGTTGCGGTATAGTCTCGGTGTTGATTTGTATAGGCGGGCATGTTTCCCTGCGTAAAGTAAAAGTAACGTGTACACATTTCTGCTCATTCACTTTTATCCGCCATTGTTTTAGCTATGTTTCCAATTTTGAGATGTACCCTTGTAGATTCCGGGAAGCTTCTACAGGATTTTCATGAACGCTTAGAAAAGCCGTATCATCAGCAAATGTTGACGTGTGAATGATACTGCTTAACGGTAAGTCAGAGGCATAAATTAAATAAAGTAAGGGACCGAAGATGCTGCCTTGGGGAACTCCGGCTTCGATCGACTGCGGATGGCTTAAAAAATTGCCTTCCCTAACTACAAATTTTCGTTCCTCTAAATAGCTTTTTAAAAGCTTGACGATGTTTGCGGGGAGATTGCGTGTTAATTTGTGGATAAGACCTTCGTGCCATACTTTATCGAAAGCTTGAGAAACATCTATAAAGAGCGCAGAGCAAAATTTCTTTTTTTCAAAGGTGTCTCTAACTACGTTCACAAGTCTGTGAGTTTGTTCAATAGTGCTATGTTGTCTGCGAAAACCGAATTGATGATCTGGAATGCATCCACTTCTAGTCACTATAGGCATCAGCTTGCTCATATACAGCTTTTCAAATAGTTTTGAAATGTTGGGCAATAAACTAATAGGCCGATAGGATTCAACCTTCGTATGATCCTTGCCGGGCTTTGGTATCATAATAATCATCGAAACCTTCCATTCTGCAGGATAGTATTGCAGCCGTAGAATACTATTAAAAATTAAGAGTATAACTCTTTTTGCAATATAAGGCAGTTGTTGAAGCATTTTGTTGCTTATTTTGTCGACACCTGGGGCTTTTCTGGTGTTAAGACTAGTAATAGTATTTTCAATCTCCGTCATGTTAAATCTCATCGGCATTTCTGGTAAAGAGACGACTGGTGGCAGTTCAACAATATCAGCAGAAATATTCGGGGTAAATACTTTTTCTAGGTGCTTAACAAATAGATCACCTTTTTCAGCATCAGTTCTTGCCCAGTCACCATTAGAGGCTCGTAATGGTGGTTTGCAAATCACCGGCCTTTTAAGTCCTCTGGCTGCACGCCACAGCGAATAATCTGTTGACGGTGTTGCATCGAGTTCTTGCAGAAATTTTTGCAGCGAAGCTGTTTTTGGTGATTGTAAAACTTTTCTTAGCTGTTTGGTACACTCCTTAAGCCTTAATTTTAGCTGAGGCGATCTGTAACGTTGCCATTCTCGTCGAGTTCTCCGTTTTTCAGTCAATAGCCTTTCTATATCTGCACAAAAAATATTGTTAAATCTCGCTTGTTGATTTGGTTGAATTGAAGAAGCATTAAGAGCAGCTTGTTTAGCATGTGCTTCAAACAACCTAATAGAATTTTCTATGTCAGTATGTTTTCAAAATCATATTTTCCGTGCAATGAGCACTCAAATATTTTTTGTATTTCAGCCAGTTAATACGTGCAGGTGTCAGCGGTAAATCACATATTGGTGTTGTAGTTGTGTGTGAGTAAATAGTGATAATAGTAGGCGAGTGATCTGAAGACAAATCCAGAGATGCTTCTACTTCAATCATTTAGCTGGGCACGCCTTTCATAATCCCAAAGTCGATAACATCAGGAATTTTTTGACGATCCGTTGGCCAATATGTTGGCTGACCACTTGAAACTACATTCAAACCCATTTTTGAAATTGTGTCAAACAAAACACGACTCTTGGGACTGATTAAACGTGAGCCCCAAAAAGTGTGTTTAGCATTGTAGTCGCCAGCTGCTAGAAAACGGGACCCCAGTGTTGTATAAAATGCGGTATATTGACTCTCTGAAATTGAAAACCTGGGAGGAGATTAAACAGATGATATCACAAGCTTTTGATAAAAATTTTCAATGCAGATGTTCGTTGCTTGAAGATATTCTTCACGAAGGTCGTTTATTAGGTAGTGTTTTATTGGAGTTTTTATTAGGATTCCAGAGCCACCACAAGCTCTACCTTGAGGATCCTTGGTGTCGTAGAAATTATATCCACTAATTCGAAAATAGCTTCGGGACGTCAAGTGAGTTTCTGAGATAAGCATAACATCGATTTGTTTATCCAGAAGAAAATATTCAATTTCATTTTTATGTTGGCAGATGCCGTTTGCGTTCCAAAAACAGATTCTTAAGTTCATGGTTTGTTCAATACAGCCTGCAACAAGGTAGACTGCATTTTCAACATTTCCTGCATCATACAGGACATGTTGAGATTGAATGCATTTACTGTTTGTATAAGGATCTCTATTGAGGCTTCAATACGACTAAAATTATGCCCTGATTCTTCATTTACTGGTACAGTTTTTTGCGCCGGAGTCTGGTTACTCTTTAAAATATTAGCGTATGAAAATTGACTATTAGGTTTTTGTTGAGTAAGAGTCGTGTTAGACTTTAAAACATTTGAGTATTGATTATGGCTAGACGACGGTTGAGGTAACTGTGGGTAGTTTAAAGGAGTGTTGGGCTGAGCGGGAGTAGCATTAGTTTTTCTGTTCGACGAATTTTTAAAAAGAGAATAAAGAGGGCAGCCCCTATAGTTGGCAGTGTGGTTTCCGCCGCAATTACCACATTTTTTTGCTTTGGTATCACCTTTTATGTTGTCACAGTTAGAGCTACTGTGTAACTCGCCACATACAACGCAAACGGTAGGCAACTTGCAATAAGTTTTGGTATGGCCAAATTCTTGACAGTTCATGCATTGGATAGGTCCAGTTTTTTTATGTGGCATCTCAACGGTAACTCTTCGATGCAACAAGTATTTTAAGCTATAGATTGGGTGCGATTCATTTTTTTTAATTTTCAAGTCGCCTGGCTGTAGCTCGACTCTAAAAATAGGTTGGGGGATTTTTTCCCTGTTCTTAATGTTTGAAACATTTTTAACCTTGAAGCCATTATTTTCAAGGCCAGACTTAACCTCTTCCGGATCCACGCTTGAATCTATTCCTTTTATAACTACTGTTAGGCCTTTAGCACTCTTCAGTTGATATGTATAAAAGTTTTTGTTTTTAGTCTCAAAATCTGAGACAATTTTTCTATAATTATTTTCTTGTGTTACCTGAATTTTAGTTTCGTTGATTTTGCCGCGCTTAATTGGAGTTACATAGAACTCATTTTCTCCAATTAATGAGATAAGGCTTTTTACCAAAAGGTTAGAGTTCTGTTCTCTTCTGGTCATAATATGCTCGCTACTGTGCGATATGTGCGTTCATAAAAACAATGAGCGCAAAAACCAGTAGCAGCAAACATCGCAATCTGCATGAGCAAAACTTTTAGTATTTCGTTTTTTGCATACTCTATTATTTTTTTTTTATTTGCTTTTGGAAGTTTTCTCCACCAGCGTTGCCATTTTGGTGCTTTTCGTGTATTTTTTGGTGCTTTTTTGCGAAATTTTGTTAAATACCCGTTTTTGAAAAGCGGGTATTTAAAGTGCTTTTCAAAATTTCTCACAGTTCTTTTAGGTGCGTTTTAAATAATCAACATTTTTGACACTGAACCATTTTCCTACTATTCTTTAAACACACCTAATACTTTTATAATCAACTGCGTATTATTTGCATCTTTATTTTGATTAGTACTCATGTGTTAAAGTTCATCATCTAACAATGGCTTTCCCATAGATCAAAAACAAATACTTTTATAGAAAAGCTTGGGAATATGATCCAGCTTTTAAAAGCTGGCTTAGATCAGCAAAAAATGAACTAAAAGCATATTTTAGTTGTTGTAATTGTGAAATAAATGCACGATAAAGCGATTTACTCTGACCAAATCACATAATAGATCTGTTAGTGCTGGGGTTAGTGCTTTTGTATCCGAAATTTGTTTCACTTTTAACCCTTTTTTACCCTATTTTCATGGGCTCACAGTGCTTTTGATGTTGCAAGAGTTGGCATCACTGGGTATGAGGCTGGTTGAAAAATTGTGCCTACGAAAAACCGATCTCGTCACCCCTCTCGTCTTAAAACTGTAATGTTATGCCAGCATAATCATCACGCGTGTGAAACCCCAATTATCAGCATTATCAAGTTTTTTTTTAGATTTGTTCTCCAAGCCAATTTGGTGAAAACCTGACATTAAGTCTAAACAAGAAAAGTATTTTGCTCTGCCGAGCTGGTCTAGAATATCGTCTATTCTAGGTAATGGAAACTTATCTGCAATTAGTTTTTTATTTATTTGCCTGTAGTCTATGACAAGTCTCCATCTTTTCTTATCGGAATTGGGCAGTGATTTCTTTGGTACGAGTAATATTGGACTGTTGTACTCAGAGTACGAAGGTTCTACAATTTGATCATCTATTAGTTTTTTGACCTGTTTATCTATTTCTTCTTTATGTGTATGTGGTATACGATAATTTTTGATGTATACCGGTTCTTTATCTTTTACCCTCAACTTTTGTTCATAGAAATTATTTATTGTTATTTTTTCTGATTCTAAGCCGAAAATATCACTGTATGTTGAGCATAATTCTGTTAATGTATTTTTAAATTGTTCCGGGAAATTTTTCTTCAAAATTTTTAGTATTTCTGATTTTCTTGATATATTTTTGCAAGAATTTTCTTTTATTATATCATAATCAGAGATGTTTTCGGTTTTTATGTTACTTTTCTTAATTTTGGCATTAGTGTTTAAAAAACGAACGTATGCTTTGTTAGTGTTAACTATTGTGTTTGGAATGAAGACGCCTGGTGCAATTTCTTGATTAGGAATTAGTATTTCACTGTTTAAATTGTTAAATTTTATTTTATGTATTATTTCACATCTTGGTGGTAAAGTTATTTCGCTATTATTATTTGTTATTGGTATATTGATTGTGTGTGATATATTAAATGGTCTTAGGATAAGGCAATCATTGTCCCTGTTAAAATCCAACATGCAATTATACTTTTTCATGAAATCCATTCCAATGATTCCATCGCTTGGTATTGGAAAGTTATTGTATACCACTTGAAATTTATGTGGTATTAAAAATTTTTCGAATTTTAGATCAAAAAATATACTTCCCATTGTTTTTATATTGCCCTGTCCTATTCCACTAAAAACTGTTGTGTCATTAGTATTTATTTTGTTTAATCTGAAAAATTTTGATTTTATTAGTGAAATGTCAGCACCAGTGTATACCAAAAGTGTGAGTGTAGTGTCAGTATTATTTATTTGAACATTAATGAAGAAACTTAAATTGAGGTTTAGATGATATATATTTACTGAATTGGTCTTAGGGGAAATTCGGAGTTTTCCGAATCATTTTGCTTTGATTCTGTTGCTCTTATGTAGTTGTTGTTCCTACGATTATTGGTGTATCTTTGATGGTTTCTGTTGTAATTGTCATTATTATTGTAATTGTTATTATTATTGTAATTGTTATTATTATTATTATTACGTGGGAAATTATTTCTTAAACGGAATCGTGTATTATTGCCACGGAAATTGTTATTGGGTCTGTATTTTTGCCCATAATATAGAATTGCATTTTGTTGACCTGTGGCTTCGGTACAACTATTGACAAATTTGCTGACAGCTTCGTTCATTGTATTAAAGGTTCCTGCTTCCATAATTAGTCTTACTTTGTCTATGGTGCAGTTCTTAGTCATAGCTTTTACAGCATGTTGTGTAGCATATTTATTTGATATTTCTGGTGTTAACCCATCAGAAATGTATGCTCCTTCCAGTGATTTTGTAAGTGTTTCAATTTCACTACAATATGCATTTGCTGTTTTGGTGTTTTGTTTAATGTTCATTAATTTGGCTGTCAGTACCTCGACTGATTCGCCTTTTACGCTATTTTTTAATTTATTGCTAATGTCAGCTATGGTGTTTTCTGTACTAACAAGGTTTCTTGCATTGCCTTTTAATTTTGTTTTTATTAAGTTTACTGCCAAAGATTCGTGATTGCCTTTTATGGAATCAACTAAAGACAGTGAGTCTAGAAATGGCCGTAAATTTTCAGATTTACCATCGAAATCTATAATTAGCCTTGCAGCTGTGTTTAGAAAATCTATTGCTGTTTGTGCCATTATGGATGTGTTTGATGTACAAATTTGTTGCAGATCTATTTTTTCGTGCAATGTTTGTGGTAGTTGTATTTTAATAGTTTTTCTTTCCGCTATCTGTATTACTCTATTCCTTATATCTTGGAAAAATGCTTCGGCTGCTATTTTATGTGAAGGTGTTAATCTTTGATAATTTACGTTTAAAATAACCCTTATTTCTTCTAAATATTGTATAAGTTTTTTATAATGTTTATTAATTGTGTCCTCTTTTATTGGTCTGTCTATATTGAGGCATTTGTAACTTTTTTCAAATTCAATTTTGATTTTTCTGCAGTGTTCTAGGATGTCTAACCAGTCCATGTGAAAATTGTATACTTTGTCTAGATCAGTTGCTCTGCTTAGATATTGCTTCCTTAGGGATCTTTTATGTAACAAGTAAATTTTTAATAGAAGACTAACTGTGTTTATTACCACCAATATTAATAGTAGTGTCCATAACGAGCCTATGTGTTCTGTATGGTCAATAATTTCTAAATTATTTACTACGTTACCGTTTGGTTTTTCTATTTTAGATTGCGGTTTTCCCATTTTATTCTTATTTCTACGTATTTTGACAATATAAGTGACCGTTTACATTGAATTATTTGTATGGAATATCAATTTGCTTTATTTAAAATTTAGTTTTGAATTTAATTATTTTTGATTAAGTTTAATTTTATTTTTACTTATTATGAAGGTTATAAAAGTTAGTTAGTTAGTTAGTTTTTTTTTTTTTTTTTTAAAGGATTAAAATAAGAGTTTTTCATTTATTGAAAAATTACTTTCTGCAGAAAATCATATGTAAAATTAAAAAAATCAACTAAATTTTAATGGTAGTATTCATAGAAACTAAAATAGGTTTCAAATGTCTTTTAGTACAATACAAATTTTTTTCTTAAAATAGATTTCATATGCACTAAATACGTTTATGATTTAGGTTTAAAGTATAAGTATGCTAATTTCATGTAAAACACAGTACTAGAAACGTTTTAACCCTCTAATGTTTCACTATGGCTGTTTTTTTTTTTTTTTTTTTTTTTTTTTTTTACCCAGCTGATTTTCTTGCTGTTGTTGAGTTCGGTTAGCGTTCCATTAGTTATTGTTATATTGACGCCTTTTGGCCAGGCGCTTCCACCTCAGTGTTTTTTTTTTTTGCTTAAACACTCTTCTGACGGAGACTTGGCTGTCCGTCAGGTTCCGTTTGGTGCTAATTTTAAAGCACTTTGTAATCCAATACTGGCAGGATCGCCATGTAATATGATTAAAACAATTTAGTTATTCTGGTGCTCTCTAGGAGCTCTCAATTTATTGTGGAGGATTGATGATGAGAAGAGTTTAAGAAAATAAATAATAGTGCCGGCGCTTAAGAACGCCACTGGCAAATAAAAGTAAAAGGCAGATGAATGGCAGTATGAATTAGTAATGCCGATTGAAGGCAAAGTATGAATTGATTCCTTAAACTAATTGACATTGGCTTATATACTAATTATGAGAATAATTCTTAGGGCTACCTTAACATAAGAGTAAAAGAATAGAAATATATATTATTGTTGGGTAAGCATATTTAGCTTCCAACTATTTATGTATGGCATGTGTTCAACAGTTTTAAAGTTCAACGAGTGCATACTTAAAAGCAACAGATACTTTGTGTAGCTTATATCTACAATCAAACAAATACAGTTAATAAATGTGATTCATTTAAGTGCATTGTGCTGCTGCACTTAATTAACTGTACAAGTGTCAAATTACCGACACACACAAAGTATCTTGGTTGCAGTTTGTCAATGCTTGCATGTTACGGTACTATTGAATCGCAATGCATACTACACACTGTTGGCCACATGCTACAGTAATACACAAAAAGAAAACTATTAATTCTTGCAAAACCTTATTAATTCTTTTATTGTCTTTTCTTTTAAAGTTCTGTGTTTGTTAAGGATGCCTTCAGTAAAGAGACTACACAAAACTTTACTATTTTTCCAGGTTTTTAAAAGGAATTTTTAATGCAAAAATAATGTCTTAAAATTTTTATTCGGTTACACGGATAATTTGATAATTCGGATTAGGGTATACAATCAATTAACAGCATTATCAAGCTTTCTCTGTAATGATCTGTTTTTATTTTGCTTATAAAATATTGTTAATTTGAAACATTAATTGACATGTTCTAACAATTTTTTTTTGACCGCAGTTGAAGATGTGTGATTATTTCTCTTTATTTGATCTCCGTATGCTAAGAATGTACAACCAGTGTACCAAATATTCACTCACTTATCACTCATATACATGAATAAGAATTTTAAATTTTTGTTGTGTTTCATTCGTGTTTGAAGAGACAAAAAATATTTTGCTTTATTCGTTCATGTGAAGAATATAAGGATTTTGTATTTATTCTTTATTTTGCTGTAGCATTCAAAAATGAACAGCAAAATATTTCTTTATTGGACATTCATGAACAGAGTATCAAATATTCACTAACTTATCACGCATGTTCATGAGTAAGAATTTTCAATTTTAGTTGCGTTTCATTCTATTCGTGTTTGAAGAGACAAAAAAATTTTGTTTTATTCGTTCATGTGAAGAATATAAGGATTTTGTATTTATTCACACATGAATACGAACATCAAACTTTATTTTGCTGTAGCATTCAAAAATGAACAGCAAAATATTTCTTTATTGGACATTCATGAACAGAGTATCAAATATTCACTAGCTTATCACGCATGTTCATGAATAAGAATTTTCAATTCTATTCGTGTTTGAAGAGACAAAAAATATTTTGCTTTATTCGTTCATGTTGAGAAAAAAAACGGTGTTAATGAATGCGACTGTGAACTAATGTCGAGTAATATATATGTATCGTAATTTTTATTGTGTTAAATGAGAAATTACTATAGATTTTACTGGATGCCGAATGCGGTGATTAGACTCCAGAAATTTTATGAAAACATACTCATCAAACAAACAATAAGGAACTATAGGCATTGACAAAAATTTGAAGTATGTATGTATGTGTTTATGAAAACTATGCATTGCAAATAAGCTTGCGCTTAGAAAGTCGGACGGATTTTCATCAAAGCGAAATATATGTAAGTATAACATTTTTTTTTTTTTTTTTTTGTGGTAGTTTTATTATTTATTGAATCTTCAATTATAAATTGAAACATCAATAAGTTTTTCAAATCTTAAATCTAAAAATACATAAATATATGTTTAGCCAGTGCTAAACAAAATTGTTAATTCCAACTGTTGATTCTTGATGTTTTACATCTCTCGTGTACGGTTGAGAGAAAGAGTATCCCTCCTTCTCAACCGGGTGTGGCCTCTATAATTTAGAATGTTGCGCGCAAGTGGATTTGGGTGCAATACTAGTTTTTCAATATATTTTTTAGCGTGTTTTGAAAATACTGTCTTCACTAACGGAACATCAAGATCTTTGTGAATTCGCTGATTTCGGATATACCAGGGGGCTGCAGTAATTGTACGTAGAATTTTGTTTTGTCGCCTTTGAATTTTTTCTACACTTGATGCTGAGGCAGTGCCCCATAACTGGATTCCATAGGCCCATATTGGTTTCAGGATCGCGTTGTATAACAAAAGTTTACAGTCAAGACTTAATATAGAATTTCTTCCAATAAGCCAATTCATTTGGGCTGCTTTGAATTTCATTTGTGTCAGCTTTGCGTCTATATGCGATTTCCATGTTAAACGACGATCAAGATGAACGCCTAGATATTTTACTACAGTGTGTTGCGGTATAGTCTCGGTGTTGATTTGTATAGGCGGGCATGTTTCCCTGCGTAAAGTAAAAGTAACGTGTACACATTTCTGCTCATTCACTTTTATCCGCCATTGTTTTAGCCATGTTTCCAATTTTGAGATGTACCCTTGTAGATTCCGGGAAGCTTCTACAGGATTTTCATGAACGCTTAGAAAAGCCGTATCATCAGCAAATGTTGACGTGTGAATGATACTGCTTAACGGTAAGTCAGAGGCATATATTAAATAAAGTAAAGGACCGAAGATACTGCCTTGAGAGACTCCGGCTTCAATCGACTGCGGGGGGCTTAAAAAATTGCCTTCCTTCACTACAAATATTCGTTCCTCTAGATAGCTTTTTAAGAGCCTGACGATGTTTGCGGGTAGATTTTGTGTTAATTTGTGGACAAGACCTTCGTGCCATACTTTATCAAAGGCCTGTGCGACATCAATAAAAAGCGCTGAACAATATTTCTTTTTTTCAAAAGTTTCTCTAATGACATTCACAAGCCTGTGAGTTTGTTCAATAGTGTTATGCTGACTGCGAAAACCGAATTGATGATCTGGAATACATGCACTGCTAGTTACTATAGGAGTCAGCTTGCTCATGTACAGTTTTTCAAAAAGTTTCGACATATTGGACAATAGACTGATAGGCCGATATGATTCAACCTTTGTATGATTCTTACCGGGCTTTGGTATCATAGTAATCATCGAAACCTTCCATTCTGCCGGATAGTATTGCAGTCGTAAAATACTATTAAAGATGAATAGTATTATTCGTTTTGCAATGAAAGGCAATTCTTGCAGCATTTTGTTGCTTATTCTATCAATACCTGGGGCTTTTTTTGAGTTTAGACTTGTAATAGCTGTAATAGCAGTCATTTGCCTTTGCTTAAATTAAAAATAAAAATTTGCAGGTACATACTAGTGCTGGCAAAGTATTGAGTAGTGGGTACCGAGTATCGAGTATTTGCCCTTTTTTTTGGATACTCAATACTCAAAAGTAGTTACTCGATACTTTCAGAGTTGTATTTTTAAGCAAGTTGAGATGCTAAAATAGTGTATAAAAATACATAAAAATACAGAAAGACAACAATGTGTAAGCTGTCATATAATAATAATAATATAATAATAAAGCTGTCAAAAAAATAGAACAACCACATGTGATAAATTACATTTTAAAAGTACTTAAAAATGTATATTAGTTAAATAAGTATATACATACATGTAAATATTATATTTTATTCTTATATACATACACAATGTATTACACGTGCAGGCACATATGTATGTATGTATGTTCACGCATATGTAAATATTTTCAATTCTTATTTCTTAAGCTGTTAAATTAAAAGTTAGCTTTACATATATTTTTGATTTAATAATAAAGGACATACAAAACCAATAATAGTTAAAGATCTATTTTTAATTTTTGAAGAAACTAGTCCAATTTGCAGATAAAAAATGCGTTACAAATTCAAAAAATCCGTTGAAAGTATCGAGTAGTATTGAGTACCCAAATGAAAAGTATTGAATATTATTGAGTAATGATTCTTCATTTACTGGTACAGTTTTTTGCGCCGGAATCTGGTTACTCTTTAAAATATTAGCGTATGAAAATTGACTATTAGGTATTTGTTGAGTAAGAGTCGTGCTAGACTTTAAAACATTTGAGTCTTGATTATGGCTAGACGACGGTTGAGGTAACTGTGGGTAGTTTAAAGGAGTGTTGGGCTTAGCGGGAGTAGCATTTGTTTTTCTGTTCGACGAATTTTTAAAAAGAGAATAAAGAGGGCAGCCCCTATAGTTGGCAGTGTGGTTTCCGCCGCAATTACTACATTTTTTTGCTTTGGTATCACCTTTTATTTTGTCACAGTTAGCGGTACTGTGTAACTCGCCACATACAACGCAAACGGTAGGCAACTTGCAATAAGTTTTGGTATGGCCAAATTCTTGACAGTTCATGCATTGGATAGGTCCAGTTTTTTTATGTGGCATCTCAACGGTAACTCTTCGATGCAACAAGTATTTTAAGCTATAGATTGGGTGCGATTCATTTTTTTTAATTTTCAAGTCGCCTGGCTGTAGCTCGACTCTAAAAATAGGTTGGGGGATTTTTTCCCTGTTTTTAATGTTTGAAACATTTTTCACTTTGAAGCCACTATCTTCAAGGCCAGACTTTACCTCTTCCGGATCCACGCTTGAATCTATTCCTTTTATAACTACTGTTAGGCCTTTAGCAGTCTTCAGTTGATATGTATAAAAGTTTTTGTTTTTAGTCTCAAAATCTGAGACAATTTTCCTGTAATTATTTTCTCGTGTTACCTGAATTTTAGTTTCGTTGATTTTGCCACGCTTAATTGGAGTTACATAGAACTCATTTTCTCCAATTAATGAGATAAGGCTTTTTACCAAAAAGTTGGAGTTCTGTTCTCTTAAATATATCGGCGGTGGCTTACTGGACCTTGTTGTATTTGTATCTTCATCGACTTGTTCATTCAAAACGTTTTCAGAATGTTTAATATTATTTTTCCTATCTTTGGGCATTTTCGCCGTTGACGCTATTTCAGCTGATTTGGGACTTCTTCCCCTTTTTAGCACGGTTATGTATCTGTCCATACCAGTTTGGATTTTATTATCACTATTTTCACTCACTGCATTTACAATTTTGTGCACGTTGGTCAAAACTCTATACACAAATTTTAAATTTATTATGATCAAAAATATTTTTGTACAAATAAATACTTTCAAATAAATACGCCACAGTACCGCCAGCTAATACCACATAAAAAAATTTCAATTGTTTATTGAAATTATTTCTTAACAGTGATGCCATCTCTTATAAATGTTCCCATAACTTTCGAACGTAATGCTTTCTTGAGAAATTACTACGCAAAAATCATGCGCTTTACAATTTTCAAAATGCCTTTGCTGCAAAAACACAATAAGTTTTGACTAGAACTTTGTGAAATAGCTTTAAAAAATAGACGTTTTAAAAAATATTTTAATTTTTTTTTTAACAAAAACACAATTATTGTTACGGAGTATAAATTATAATGTAAGGTAACACTAATATAAAATGCCAAATATACACGCATATATATTTGTCTCTTTTTTTAATGTTATATTATCAAATAAGAAAGAGAGGAATGGTCTAATGATAGCAAATTAGCTACGGCGAAAAGAGTAAATTTTAGCTAAGCGATTAGAGTTACAGAATACCTTTTGAGCAAAATCGCTAAAATTTTCGCCCTAAAAATTTTAGCGATCGAGATTTAGCTTTAGCTACGAGAATTACAGAATATAGCTGCAGTATCCAATTTAAAGGTCGCGTATTACAAATTTACTTGATATGTTGTAAAATACTATTAACATTACAGAACTAATCCAGAAACAAACAGATATGATTGCCGGAATGATGAGCGAACAAAAAATTATAAAATAGCAAGTGGCCAAATTGCAATGTATTCGGCACAAAGCATAATGAAATCTATTTTATTCTTATAATTATTATTGATTCACTGTTAACTTTTTCAGCAACGACAGAACATCAGAATAAAGTAATAGTG
Source organism: Lypha dubia (assembly GCA_947311025.1). Classification (NCBI taxonomy): domain Eukaryota; kingdom Metazoa; phylum Arthropoda; class Insecta; order Diptera; family Tachinidae; genus Lypha; species Lypha dubia. The sequence goes on along the minus strand of OX371261.1, from coordinate 57,054,301 downwards.
CAAATGCTGGCCGATCACAAAGTGCAACTTAAAACTGTTCAAAATCCCCGCCAGAACATAGCTGCCTTATCAACGTCATTTCCACTAAAAACGGACGAAGACCTTAAAAAGATGGAAGATTATATAGGCGAAGCCAATGAAGAAAAATATGTATGTAAATATAGTTGCAAAATTTCATTAGTTTTAAAAAGCTCTTCCAACATTTCAAATATCCGATGTGAAATATTTATTGGACGGAAACGTTACAAAAAATTTTAAACGCTTTTTCTCGGGATCTGTGCATAAGCTACAATGCAGACGAAATCTGCGGGAAAAAGAGTTTTAAAACTTTTAATAATATATATAAAATTATTATATGTAATTATTTAAGGTGTAAAGTTACACAATTTAGTTCTTTTTAATAACGAAATAGCTTTTAGCTGCAATAAACCACTGCCTCAACACCATAAGAAAAAAAATAGTAATTAGAGTATAGATCTTTTGTCGCCAAAAATTATATATGTATATACACTTGCCAGAATAAATATCCGTACACCATAATATAAATTTTATGCCCTTGTAAATCGCAAATGAAATAAGTATAGATTTAAATTTTGTGATATAGTTAAGATGTATTGGGGACTATATTTTCTTTCCACAAGGTATAAAAAAAGGTATTGACATTATAACGTTTTTTATTAGTCAGCATATGCAATATAGTATCATTATGCACCAGAAAAAATATTCGTACAATAACAATGTGTTAAGTCTTTAACCTAACGGTAGTCTATGAAAAACTAAACTTCACTGTTTTGTTTTCGATACTTACTTATTTAAACGTATATTACGCATAGATTTTGCCAAATAAACAATATATCAAACACTATAAACATTTGCAACACAAAATTATCAGAAAACTAACGAAATTTTACATGTTTACCTTTCAATTAAAAGTGAAAACATATTTACAAAAGAACAAAGATCAGCAAAAGGCCGTCAAAAGTACAAAAAAAAAAAATATTAGAAAAAAGTTGCTTAAGAAGCGAAAGAAAAAAACATATACTGCATGGCCCACGATGTCAAACGAATTTTTCTTTTGTACAAATTACATTTAAAACAAAAACAATTTAAAAAAAATTTTTTGGCAGATAATTTTACATAAAACATACAAAAAAATTTAAATAATTGAACAAATTTAATTCCAACAAAAAAAACTCATCACCACACTATCAAGCTGAGACATGAAAATAACTAACATTATAAAAACTGAAAAATTAAAAAAAACAACAACAACAACAACAGCATATCAAAAACTGAAAAAAAAGTTATAAAATAGAAAAAAAATTTTTATAAAAACGTTATAACAAAATAAATACCATAACTCTTTTCCGATATTATTTTAATCGGACGAGTTTAAAAATTGTAACAACTCACAAACAAAACGACGAAACTGTACCAAATTTGTGAAAAAAGAAAAGAATTAAGAAACGGAAAGAAAGAAATGAAGAAAAAGAATAAGCATTCATCAAAAAATAACCAAGTGCAAAAAAAAGCGAAAAAAAAAGATCGGCATAGTGACAACAAACAACATCAATCAAAAAATTATACTGACAACAGACAAGAAGGTAACAACAACACCCAACTACATACATATATCGACGTGCACACCTAGAGAGTAAGTCAATTGCATGGAACACGAGGCAATAAACTAATATGCATCTTAAAAAAAAAGTTTACTATGTATTATACTCTTTTTATATAAATTTTATTTACAAATTAAAGAAATAAACCTAATTATAATAAAATTTTATAAATTTTTATACCTGTAAAGAACTCAAGACTTGTGTTTCTTATAAAATTCTTTATTAAATTAAATATTCTTCGTGGATATAAATGTAGACAGGTTTGTTCTCTTATTAATTAGATTGATGAGTGAGTTGCTGCTTTAGTTTAAATTCTTAGTATACCTAAAAACTTAAGTGCAATTGCATTTGTCGCAAAACCGGTATTATTTATATATCTAGGTTTGTTGCTTTTATATTTAGCGGGATTATTAAATATTCATATAAGTATATAATATGTAACACAACGGTTCAGCAAGCAATAAATGCAACATAATAATTTACCTACAAATATCAATAATATATATATAATACAAGTTACTTAAAGTAAGTAATGTAAAAGTGTGAATACATTTACCATATAGTATCTACATATACTACAATACCCCCCATAAACTTTTTTTTTTTATTATTATTATTACCAAATTAAATGCAGACCACCAAAACTTGGATAAAAAAGTTTATATAGAAGTTTGCCAAAATTCAGTTAATTAATATAATTGTTAATATAATAAATTTTTTGTTTTATTCCTTATAACTCGTTTGTTTTCTCTGCCTTAAATTATATTTTATATTCGTATTTTCATTATTATTATTAAGACAGTTTTCGTTTGGTTGCGAAACCTTAGAATCATTAACTACATTTGGTTCATCTAGGTTATTACTTTCGTTTTCAAGGTTTTTATGCAAATCTGTCGAACTAGTGTAAAATTTCTGAAATGGATTTGTTATGGTTGTTTCTGTTTCTGTCTCAGATAAATTTTTAATCGATATAATTTGATTGGCATGTCTTTTCCATACTTTGTTAGAATCTATTTTTACCAAATATATTTGTTTGCCTAAAATCTTTGAAATAGTGCCGTTTGCCCACGACACTTTTCCTGGTGCCGAATAATCTTTTACAACAACACTCTCATTTACGTTAAATTTTGTTTTTTTAAAACCTTTGTGGTACTTAATTTGAGAGATTTGTTTATTTTTTGCAAATTTCGCAACATTTTTTACCGTTTTAGTCTTCACTGTTCTTTTAGGGTTAATCAGATCTAATCTGGTTCTAATTTTTCTTTTATTAAACATAAGAAAAGCTGGGGAAACTCCAGTGCTAGAATGTATAGTGTTGCGGTAATCGAACAAAAATCGGCTTAAAACACTGTTGAATTCGGATAATGGCGCTTCTTTTAAGCAACGTTTTAAAGCGTTTTTTATTAATTTCACCGCATTTTCCGCTTGACCGTTTGTAGCGGGATGTCCTACCGGCGTTGTAATTTGTTTGATTCCATTTAATTGCAAAAAATTCTTAAATTTGTTTGAAACAAATGCAGTTCCATTGTCTGAAACTACACATTTTGGAAGTCCAAATCGAGCGAACATTTCGCGGAGTGCCGAAATTACCGCGTCACTTGTGGTATTCGTACCCATGTCAACGCACTGAACCCATTTACTGGTGCTATCAACAACTACCAAGCACCAACGTTTCAGAAACGGACCAAAAAAATCAATATGTATCCTGGACCAAATTTCATTGCACCTCCCCCAAGGAATTAAGTCCTGTTGGGGTGGATTTGGCCGCGTCATCAAGCAGGGCTGGCAGGATCTAACTCTTTCTTCCAACTTCTTGCTTTGTCCGGGCCACCAACAGCACTCTCGAGCCATGGACTTCATTTTTACAATACCCATATGAGTAGCATGCAAAAAATCTACCAATTCCCTTGTCAATTTCTGGGGTATAATCACCCTATAACCCCAAAACACGCAATTTTCCTCTTCCGACAGTTAATTTTTTCTCAAAAAATAAGGTAATAAATCGGAATCGGTACACTTTTTTGGCCACCCCACTTTAACAAAATGTCTCAGTTTTTTCAACAATGCATCTTTCGCAGTCTCTTCACAAATGAGTTCAAAGTTTAACCATTTTCTCTCATCAGGAAAATTCCGAAGGTGATTTATATAAATGTTGTTGGGAAATTTTTCCGAAATGAAATTCTTACCTTTAGGGTACCTCGAAAAGTAATCCGCGACATTATTTTTCGATTTTATGTGGCAAATATCATACTGATACCCAGACAGCGTTAACGCAATGCGTTGCAATCTGCTCGACGCCATTACAGGTATCCCCTTTTTAGGACTAAATATGTGGTGTAGTGGCTTATTGTCAGTAACTAACGTGAAACGCCGTCCGTAAACATAATGATGGAATTTCTTCACCCCGAACAAAATAGCAACGGCCTCACGGTCTAATTGAGAATATCGTCTTTCGGTATCTGTCAAAGACCTAGAGGCAAATTCTATTGGTCTTTCGATACCCTTCTCATCTCTCTGATATAACACAGCGCCCACGCCTACAGGGCTGGCATCCACAGTCAATCGCGTACTAAATTTTTCGTTAAAATGAGCCAAGCACTTATTGGATAGCAAAACAGATTTTAGCTGGTCAACAGCCGAAGAACAATGCTCATTCCAAACAAATTTTGTGTTGGCGCGTAGCAAATTGTGCAATGGATGCAACAAAGTGGCAATATCCGGTACAAACCGTCTGTAAAAATTGACAACACCTAAAAAAGCTTGAAGCTCTTTCACATTTGTGGGGTTTCTTATATCCCTAATCTCACTTATTTTCTCCGGATTCATATGTAATCCCCTTCTGTCAATTATATGGCCCAGATATTGTATTTTTTCAGCGAAAAATACACACTTCTCTGTCGATAGTTTAAAACCAGCCTTACTCAAAATCGTAAGCACTCGTTCCAGCCTTTGTATGTAAAATTTTCTATCAGGCGCGCTTATCAAAATTTCATCCAAAAAGACAACAACGCCCTCCAGCCCTGCCAAAAGAGAATCCATGATTCTTTGAAAAATAGCAGGAGCCGAAGATAAACCATAAATCAGTCTGGTATACTGAAATAGACCCTTCGTAGTTGAAATAGTCGTGTATTTTCTAGAGTCGTTATCCAATTCAATCTGCTGGTATGCCATAGTAAGGTCCAATTTCGTAAATTCTTCCCCACCGTGCAATTTGGAAAAAATGTCCTCTATCCGTGGAAGTGGATATTTCTCAATATCCAATTGCGGATTCAGGGTAACTTTAAAATCCCCACAAATCCTTATGCCCCCATTCTTCTTCACTATTGGCACAATAGGTGTACCCCACTCGCTATGGTTAACCGGCTGTAACACCTTGATTTTCACTAAGTTTTCTATCTCAATTTCCACTTTTTCTTTAATTGCCAAGGGTAACGGCCTTGGTCTGAAAAATTTTGGCTTCGCACCCTCTTTTATCATTAATGTTGCTTGACCTCCTCTAAACAACCCTAAGCTACCATCAAAAAGGCTTCCAAATTTTCTAATTATTTGTTGAGCTGTTGTCATTGGTACACAATAATTTAACTTACAAATCTTGATTTCAAATTTTTTTAGAAAAATTTCTACCTAACAATGGCGGGCCACCATTTTCTATCACAATAAATGGTATTACCATTGCTTTAGCCCCATACGTGACTTTTACGTCACAAGCACCAATTGGAGTTATTTTCACGCCATTATACGCCTTCAACAGAACCCCCACTTTTTTTAATATATAGTTTCCTAAAAACGTTTTATAAAAATTTTCCGAAACAACATTATTTTCAGAACCTGTGTCTAATTCCATTTCAAAAATTTTGTTATTTACAAGAATTTCTACTTTTATAGGACCGTCTTTGTCACTACTAATTGAGTATAAACTTAAATCATTATTAGCTATAAAATTAAAATCTTTTGACATACACATTTTTTTAAATGTTCCTTTTGCTTGCATTGATTGCATTTGTAATTTTTAAACTTACAAGTTTTTGACCTATGATTGTTGTAACCACACACTTTGCACCGATCTGTTACAGTTTTACTCTGTTGTTGCTGCTTTCTGTGCTGTCCCCGTTTGTTTCGATTGATGAAATGGATATCTTCCTCTTTCACTTCCTGTACAACTTCATAGTGGTGCTTAGCGTATTCTACGTTATTAGCAATCTCTGTAACCTTCTCAAAAGAGCATTCCACGGATTCCAAAAAAATTTTGTCTCGGGCCGGACCTTTTTCCAGCCCCATCACGAACTTGTCCCGAATGGCTGTTTCTAAATTAGTTCCAAACTCACAAGCAACTGCTAGTGACCGGACTCGAACCGCCCATTCATTAATTGTTTCGTTTGATGATTTTTTAGCATTATAAAATTTGAAACGCTCCGCAAAGCCAGATGTAGAAGTTTTAAAGTGCTTTTTCATTGCTGCCAAGCAAACCTCATACGTTGTCGATGCATCCTCTAATTTGGATGGACTCATCAAATTTGCCAACAACATATGTATATGTATGATGTTTCACATAAAGAAGTCAACAAAATGGCTTTTTTCTATGGTTCGTCCTTTATATCATTTGCAATCAAAAATTGACAAAGTTGATTTTCATACACAGCCCAACTATTTCGTGTGTGCTCAAAAAATGGTACTTTACCCAGGATTACCTTGGCCATTGCTTTAAACTTTAATCCTCGTCGCCACTGTAAAGAACTCAAGACTTGTGTTTCTTATAAAATTCTTTATTAAATTAAATATTCTTCGTGGATATAAATGTAGACAGGTTTGTTCTCTTATTAATTAGGTTGATGAGTGAGTTTCTGCTTTAGTTTAAATTCTTAGTATACCTAAAAACTTAAGTGCAATTGCATTTGTCGCAAAACCGGTATTATTTATATATCTAGGTTTGTTGCTTTTATATTTAGCGGGATTATTAAATATTCATATAAGTATATAATATGTAACACAACGGTTCAGCAAGCAATAAATGCAACATAATAATTTACCTACAAATATCAATAATATATATATAATACAAGTTACTTAAAGTAAGTAATGTAAAAGTGTGAATACATTTACCATATAGTATCTACATATACTACAATACCTAAAACTGCATATTTACATACATACTGTGAAAAAAACAACGAAACATTGTAAACACCACAATTATACTTCACACCATTCCCTTCAAAACAAACACTACACAACATATGTACCTCACAAGTATACTAGTAATAAATACGAAACATAAAAAAAATCCAAATATATTCTTTTCTTTAAAAACGAAACAAAAACAAAATCGAAAATGGAAACAATACAGCCTTCGCTTTTATAATGTATCACGAATACTACGCTTTTTGTTACGTTGTACTCATTCAACTCTCGTAGTGAACAGACGCGTTTTTATAATCGTCGCAACTGAATATAAAAAAAATATAAAAAAAAAAAATTTTCAAGTCACAAAATATATAAAAAAAAAAAAATTTTCAAGTCACAAAAAATATAAAATAAAACAAAACATTTATTGAACAGTTATTTTACTGGTTTTATTTTATTTTTTGCTTGTGTGCAATATACATAAATATTTGCGTACACAAACTAATATAAGTGAAAATAAAAAAAAGAGAACTCTGATGAGTTTATCTTCTGACAACAACAACAATAATCCTACAAGCAGTAGGAATGCACAATATATAACTTTAGTTGCTGATGACGACAATAAAAAAATGAATGAAACAAAAACCTGAATTTAACAGAAAACACAAATACTTGTGCGCGATCATTATCTTTGAACATGTTAAATAGTGATCAAGAAGCAACAAGAATTGCACCCATCAGCAAACTTGTCAGCTTAGCTGTACAAACAAACAAACAAACAATAAGTAACTAGGTGACCAACGTGCACAAAATGGTAGATGCGGTGAGTACAATAAATGATAATAAAATTCAAACAGGAATGGACAGATACATAACCGTGTTAAAAAGGGGAGGAAGTCCAAAATCAGGTCAAATAGCTTCAACAGCGAAAGTTCCCAGAGATGGAAAAACAAAATAAAAAATTCCGAAAATCGTTTCGCGATTTTATCTGAACAAGACAATGAAGACACAACTTCGGTCGAGTAAACCTCCACCGATATATTTAAGAGAGCAGAACTCTAGTTTTCTGGTAAAAAGCCTTATCTCCTTAATTGGAGAAAATGAGTTCTATGTAACTCCAATTAAGCGCGGAAATATTAACGAAACAAAAATCCAGGTAGTGCAAGAAGGTAATTACCGAAAAATAGTTTCTGACCTTGTCAAAAAACAAAAATTTTTATACGTACCAATTAAAGAGTGCTAAAGGTCTAACCGTCGTAATAAAAGGTGTAGACTCTAGTGTGGATCCAGAAGAGGTTAAGTCTGGCCTTGAAAATAACGGCTTCAAAGTTAAAAATGTTTCTAACATCAAAAATAGGGAATAAATCCCCCAACCTATTTTTAGAGTCGAGCTACAGCCAGGTGACTTGAAAATTAAAAAAAAAGAATCGCACCCAATCTATAATCTAAAGTACTTGTTACACAGAAGAGTTACAGTTGAGATGCCACATATAAAAAATGGACCTATCCAATGCATGAACTGTCAAGAATTTGGCCATACCAAAACTTATTGCAAGTTGCCTACCGTTTGCGTTGTATGTGGTGAGTTGCACAGTACCGCTAACTGTGACAAAATAAAAGGCAAAAAAATGTGGCAATTGCAGTGGAAACCACACTGCTAACTATAGAGGCTGCCCTCTTTACTCTTTTTTTAAAAATTCGTCGAGCAGAAAAACAAATGCTATTCAGCCCAACACCCCTTTAAATTACCCTCAGTTACCTCAGCCGTCGTCTAGCCATAATCAATACTCAAATGTTTTCAAGTCTAACACGACTCTTACTCAACAAAAACCTAATAGTCAATTTTCATACGCTAATATTTTAAAGAGTAACCAGACTCCGGCGCAAAAAACTGTACCAGCAAATGAAGAATCAGGGCATACTTTTAGTCGTATTGAAGCCTCGATAGAGATACTAATACAAACAGTAAATACATTTACTCTCAACATGTCCTGTATGATGCAGGAAATGTTGAAAATGCAGTCTACCTTGTTGCAGACTGTATTGAAAAAACCATGAACTTAAGAATCTGTTTTTGGAACACAACAAACGGCATCTGCCAACATAAAAATGAAATAGAATATTTTCTTCTGGATAAACAAATCGATGTTATGCTTATCTCAGAAACTCATTTGACGTCTCGAAGCTATTTTAAAATTAGTAAATATAATTTCTACGACACTAAGGATCCTCGAGGTAGAGCTTGTGGTGGCTCTGGAATCCTAATAAAAACTCGAATACAACACTACCTGCTAAATGACCTTCGTGAAGAATATCTTCAAGCAGCTGGCGACTGCAATGCTAAACACACTTTTTGGGGTTCACGTTTAATCAGTCCTAAGGGTCGTGTTTTGTTTGACACAATTTCAAAAACGGGTTTGAATGTAGTTTCAAGTGGTCAGCCAAAATATTGACCAACGGATCGACAAAAAATTCCTGATGTTATCGACTTTGGAATATCGAAAGGTGTGCCCAGCAAAATGATTGAAGTAGAAGCATCTTTGGATTTTTCTTCAGATCACTCGCCTACTATTATCACTATTTACTCACACACAACTGCAACACCAAAATGTGATTTACCGCTGACATCTGCACGTGTTAACTGGCTGAAATACAAAAAATATTTGAGAGCTCATTGCACGGAAAATATGCCATTGAGAACACCTACTGACATAGAAAATTCTATTAGGTTGTTTGAAGCACATGCTAAACAAGCTGCTCTTAATGCTTCTTCAATTCAACCAAATCAACAAGCGAGATTTAACAATATTTTTTATGCGGATATAGAAAGGCTATTGACTGAAAAACGGAGAGCTCGACGAGAATGGCAACGTTACAGATCGCCTCAGCTAAAATTAAGGCTTAAGGAGTGTACCAAACAGCTCAGAAAAGTTTTACAAATACAAAAAACAGCTTCCCTTCAAAAATTTCTTCAAGAGTTAGATGCAACACCACAAACCAGATTATTCGTTGTGACGTGCAGCCAGAGGACTTAAAAGGCCGGTGAAATGCAAGCCCCCATTAAGAGCCCCTAATGGTGACTGGGCAAAAACTGATGCTGAAAAAGGTGCACTTTTTGTTAAACCCTTAGAAAAAGTATTCACTCCGAATATTTCTGCTGATATTGTTGAACTGCCACCAGTCGTCTCTTTATCAGAAATACCACTAAGATTAAGCATTGTGGAGATTGAAAAGGCCATTACTAGTCTTAACACCAAAAAAGCCCCAGGAATAGACAAAATAAGCAACAAAATGCTTCAAGAACTGGCTTACATTGCCAAAAGAATAATACTATTAATTTTTAACAGTAGTCTACGCCTAGAACACTATCCAACAAAATGGAAGGTTTCGATGATTACTATGATACCAAAGCCCGGCAAGGATCATACGAAGGTTGAATCCTATCGGCCTATTAGTTTATTGCCCAACATTTCAAAACTATTTGAAAAGCTGTACATGAGCAAGCTGATGCCTATAGTGAGTAGAAGTGGATGCATTCAAGATCATCAATTCGGTTTTCGCAGTCAACATAGCACTATTGAACAAACTCACAGACTTGTGAACGTAGTTAGAGACACCTTTGAAAAAAAGAAATATTGTTCAGCGCTTTTTATTTATGTCGCACAGGCTTTTGATAAAGTATGCCACGAATGTCTTGTCCACAAATTAACACAAAATCTACCCGCAAACATCGTCAGGCTCTAAAAAGCTACCTAGAGGAACGAAAATTTGTAGTTAGGGAAGGCAATTTTTCAAGCCCCCCGCAGTTGATTGTAGCCGGAGCCCCTCAAGGCAGTATCTTTGGTCCTTTACTTTATTTAATATATGCCTCTGACTTACCGTTAAGCAGTAACATTCATACATCAGCATTTGCGGATGATACAGCTTTTCTAAGCGTACATGAAAATCCTGTAGAACATCTGAAAATTGGAAACATGGCTAAAACAATGGCGGATAAAAGCGAATGAGCAGAAATGTGTACACGTTACTTTTACTTTACGCAAGGAAACATGCCCGCCTACACAAATCAACACCGAGACTATACCGCAACACACTGTTGTCAAATATCTGGGCATTCATCTTGATCGTCGTTTAACATGGAAATCGCACATAGACGCAAAGGTAATCCAAATTAAATTAAAAGCAGCCCAAATGAATTGGCTTATTGGAAGAAACTCTTTACTAAGCCTAGACTGTAAACTTCTATTATCCAATGCGATCCTAAAACCAATATGGGCCTATGGAATCCAGTTATGGGGCACTGCCTCCGCATCAAATGTAGAAAAAATTCAAAGGCGACAAAACAAAATTCTACGTACTATAACAGCAGCCCCATGGTATATCCGAAATCATCGAATTCACAAAGATCTCGATGTTCCGTTGGTTAAGACAGTATTTTCTAAACACTGTAGCATGTGGCCAACAGTGTGTGCTATGCATTGCGATTCAATAGTACCGCAACATGCAAGCATTGACAAACTGCAAGCAAGATATTTTGTGTGTGTCGGTAATTTGACACTTGTACAGTTAATTAAGTGCAGCAGCACAATGCACTTAAATGAATCACATTTATTAACTGTATTTGTTTGATTGTAGATATAAGCTACACAAAGTATCTGTTGCTTTTAAGTATGCACTCGTTGAACTTTAAAACTGTTGAACACATGCCATACATAAATAGTTGGAAGCTAAATATGCTTACCCAACAATAATATATATTTCTATTCTTTTACTCTTATGTTAAGGTAGCCCTAAGAATTATTCTCATAATTAGTATATAAGCCAATGTCAATTAGTTTAAGGAATCAATTCATACTTTGCCTTCAATCGGCATTACTAATTCATACTGCCATTCATCTGCCTTTTACTTTTATTTGCCAGTGGCGTTCTTAAGCGCTGGCACTATTATTTATTTTCTTAAACTCTTCTCATCATCAATCCTCCACAATAAATTGAGAGCTCCTAGAGAGCACCAGAATAACTAAATTGGTTTAATCATATTACATGGCGATCCTGCCAGTATTGGATTACAAAGTGCTTTAAAATTAGCACCAAACGGAACCTGACGGACAGCCAAGTCTCCGTCAGAAGAGTGTTTAAGCCAAAAAAAAAAAAAACACTGAGGTGGAAGCGCCTGGCCAAAAGGCGTCAATATAACAATAACTAATGGAACGCTAACCGAACTCAACAACAGCAAGAAAATCAGCTGGGTAAAAAAAAAAAAAAAACTTCCAAAAACAGCCATAGTGAAACATTAGAGGGTTAAAACGTTTCTAGTACTGTGTTTTACATGAAATTAGCATATCTTATACTTTAAACCTAAATCATAAACATATTTAGTGCATATCAAATCTATTTTAAGAAAAAAATTTGTATTGTACTAAAAGACATTTGAAACCTATTTTAGTTTCTATGAATACTACCATTAAAATTTAGTTGATTTTTTTAATTTTACATATGATTTTCTGCAGAAAGTAATTTTTCAATAAATGAAAAACTCTTATTTTAATCCTTTAAAAAAAAAAAAAAAAACTAACTAACTAACTAACTTTTATAACCTTCATAATAAGTAAAAATAAAATTAAACTTAATCAAAAATAATTAAATTCAAAACTAAATTTTAAATAAAGCAAATTGATATTCCATACAAATAATTCAATGTAAACGGTCACTTATATTGTCAAAATACGTAGAAATAAGAATAAAATGGGAAAACCGCAATCTAAAATAGAAAAACCAAACGGTAACGTAGTAAATAATTTAGAAATTATTGACCATACAGAACACATAGGCTCGTTATGGACACTACTATTAATATTGGTGGTAATAAACACAGTTAGTCTTCTATTAAAAATTTACTTGTTACATAAAAGATCCCTAAGGAAGCAATATCTAAGCAGAGCAACTGATCTAGACAAAGTATACAATTTTCACATGGACTGGTTAGACATCCTAGAACACTGCAGAAAAATCAAAATTGAATTTGAAAAAAGTTACAAATGCCTCAATATAGACAGACCAATAAAAGAGGACACAATTAATAAACATAATAAAAAACTTATACAATATTTAGAAGAAATAAGGGTTATTTTAAACGTAAATTATCAAAGATTAACACCTTCACATAAAATAGCAGCCGAAGCATTTTTCCAAGATATAAGGAATAGAGTAATACAGATAGCGGAAAGAAAAACTATTAAAATACAACTACCACAAACATTGCACGAAAAAATAGATCTGCAACAAATTTGTACATCAAACACATCCATAATGGCACAAACAGCAATAGATTTTCTAAACACAGCTGCAAGGCTAATTATAGATTTCGATGGTAAATCTGAAAATTTACGGCCATGTCTAGACTCACTGTCTTTAGTTGATTCCATAAAAGGCAATCACGAATCTTTGGCAGTAAACTTAATAAAAACAAAATTAAAAGGCAATGCAAGAAACCTTGTTAGTACAGAAAACACCATAGCTGACATTAGCAATAAATTAAAAAATAGCGTAAAAGGCGAATCAGTCGAGGTACTGACAGCCAAATTAATGAACATTAAACAAAACACCAAAACAGCAAATGCATATTGTAGTGAAATTGAAACACTTACAAAATCACTGGAAGGAGCATACATTTCTGATGGGTTAACACCAGAAATATCAAATAAATATGCTACACAACATGCTGTAAAAGCTATGACTAAGAACTGCACCATAGACAAAGTAAGACTAATTATGGAAGCAGGAACCTTTAATACAATGATCGAAGCTGTCAGCAAATTTGTCAATAGTTGTACCGAAGCCACAGGTCAACAAAATGCAATTCTATATTATGGGCAAAAATACAGACCCAATAACAATTTCCGTGGCAATAATACACGATTCCGTTTAAGAAATAATTTCCCACGTAATAATAATAATAATAACAATTACAATAATAATAACAATTACAATAATAATGACAATTACAACAGAAACCATCAAAGATACACCAATAATCGTAGGAACAACAACTACATAAGAGCAACAGAATCAAAGCAAAATGATTCGGAAAACTCCGAATTTCCCCTAAGACCAATTCAGTAAATATATATCATCTAAACCTCAATTTAAGTTTCTTCATTAATGTTCAAATAAATAATACTGACACTACACTCACACTTTTGGTATACACTGGTGCTGACATTTCACTAATAAAATCAAAATTTTTCAGATTAAACAAAATAAATACTAATGACACAACAGTTTTTAGTGGAATAGGACAGGGCAATATAAAATCAATGGGAAGTATATTTTTTTATCTAAAATTCGAAAAATTTTTAATACCACATAAATTTCAAGTGGTATACAATAACTTTCCAATACCAAGCGATGGAATCATTGGAATGGATTTCATGAAAAAGTATAATTGCATGTTGGATTTTAACAGGGACAATGATTGCCTTATCCTAAGACCATTTAATATATCACACACAATCAATATACCAATAACAAATAATAATAGCGAAATAACTTTACCACCAAGATGTGAAATAATACATAAAATAAAATTTAACAATTTAAACAGTGAAATACTAATTCCTAATCAAGAAATTGCACCAGGCGTCTTCATTCCAAACACAATAGTTAACACTAACAAAGCATACGTTCGTTTTTTAAACACTAATGCCAAAATTAAGAAAAGTAACATAAAAACCGAAAACATCTCTGATTATGATATAATAAAAGAAAATTCTTGCAAAAATATATCAAGAAAATCAGAAATACTAAAAATTTTGAAGAAAAATTTCCCGGAACAATTTAAAAATACATTAACAGAATTATGCTCAACATACAGTGATATTTTCGGTTTAGAATCAGAAAAAATAACAATAAATAATTTCTATGAACAAAAGTTGAGGGTAAAAGATAAAGAACCGGTATACATCAAAAATTATCGTATACCACATACACATAAAGAAGAAATAGATAAACAGGTCAAAAAACTAATAGATGATCAAATTGTAGAACCTTCGTACTCTGAGTACAACAGTCCAATATTACTCGTACCAAAGAAATCACTGCCCAATTCCGATAAGAAAAGATGGAGACTTGTCATAGACTACAGGCAAATAAATAAAAAAACTAATTGCAGATAAGTTTCCATTACCTAGAATAGACGATATTCTAGACCAGCTCGGCAGAGCAAAATACTTTTCTTGTTTAGACTTAATGTCAGGTTTTCACCAAATTGGCTTGGAGAACAAATCTAGGGACTTGACAGCATTTTCAATAAACAATGGCTCATACAGATTTACTAGATTACCGTATGGTTTAAAAATAGCTCCAAATTCATTTCAAAGAATGATGACACTTGCTTTTGCTGGTCTAAAACCAAACCAGGCTTTCCTGTACATGGACGACTTAGTGGTGTTAGGTTGTTCAGAGAAACATATGCTTTCAAATTTAAAAGATGTATTTGATTTGTGTAGAAAACACAACTTAAAACTTCATCCAGAAAAATGTTCATTTTTCAGGACAGAAGTCACTTATCTTGGACACAAATGTACAGACAAAGGAATATTACCTGATGATAGTAAATACGCAGCTATCGAAAGCTATCCAACGCGAAAGGATGCGGAGAGTGCAAAACGATTCGTTGCATTTTGTAATTATTATCGAAGATTCATCACAAACTTCTCAGAATATTCCATACATCTAACAAAATTGTCCAGAAAAGGAGTAAAATTTGAATGGACTAAAGATTGTGACAATGCATTCAAATACCTGAAAAAAAGCTCTGATAAAACCCACACTACTTCAATACCCTGATTTCACAAAAGAATTTTGTATAACAACAGACGCAAGCAAACAAGCTTGTGGAGCCGTATTGACACAGGAATAGGATGGAAAGCAATTACCAATAGCATATGCATCAAAATCTTTTAGCAAAGGTGAAAGCAATAAATCCACAATCGAACAGGAATTGACAGCTATCCATTGGGCTATTACACACTTCAGACCATACATATATGGTAAACATTTCCTTGTTCGTACTGATCACAGACGATTATCTTATTTATTTTCTATGAAAAACCCAAGTTCAAAATTAACAAGAATGAGATTGGATTTGGAAGAATACAATTTTACTATAGAATACCTTAGGGGAAAAGATAATTACGTTGCGGACGCGTTCTCAAGAATAACGATTAATGACTTAAGACATAAATATAAAAACTAATACGGTGTTAAAAATTACAACAAGATCTTTTTTTTTTTTTTTTTTTTTTTTTTCTTTGCATTCTCATTTTATTTTATTTATTTATTTATTTTTATTTATTTATAAACTTTGAGTTATCTAACACAACAAGATATGTAGAATCTTATAAATGAGAGTGCTAGTAATTGAACAGATAATAACATACATTGATTACAATATTAATATTAATATAATATAGTAAATTATTAATAGACAGTAGGACCTAGTTTTACAATTATTCAAAAAAGATGTAGAAAGTAAAAAGAGAAAACGAGAATATGTAAATGTATAATTAAAGAGAAAAGTTACATAAATACATCAGAACCTTATGCAAATAACTTACATAACTCCCTTTTAAACATAACTGCGTTGCTTATTATTTGTATGGAATTAGGTAAAGCATTCCAAAGACTGACGGTATAAATCAAAAATTGTCGTTGTGATAAGAGACTTCTATATTTTTGTTGAATTATTTTTCTACCACGGCTTGACCTGGCAAAAATAATTCTATTGTATAGATAAGACGGTTGTTGTGATGTTATGGTTTTGTGCAATAAAATAAGACATCTTAGTTTTAAATAATTTACAAATTCCATCCGGAAGATCTGGTGCGAATAAGATGAAATGTGGTCACGACGACTTTTCAGGAAAACAAATCTTGCGATGTTATTGAATGCAACGTTTAATCTACGTAGATCATCGCTATCACAATTCGCAAATAACTCACATCCATACAAAAGCGCTGGTATAAGAAAAGTTTTAGCCAGTAACATTCGAATGGCGAAAGGAGTGGAATCTTTGACGGCCCATAGATTACGTAGCATACCATATACTTTTCCCACGACGACTTTAATATGATTGGACCAAGTAAGTTTATTGTTAAATGTAACTCCTAAATTAATCGCCGAGTCCACCGGAGCTATACAGTCACCATTTATTTTTATTTCAAAGCTGTGAGAGATTCTTGCAGTTCTTGAAATAAATAAACATTTAGACTTTGTTGGATTGATGCACAAGCCATTGGCCCTGGCCCAAGTGTTAACTTTGTTAAGGTCTTGATTTATATTGCTTACACATGCTGCAATACCATCTATTGTGGAGCTGTTGTAGATTTGTACATCATCTGCATATATTTGCATTTTACTGCCGGAGAGAGTGTCAGGTAAATCATTTATAAATAGACAGAATAAAATGGGACCAAGAATTGAGCCCTGTGGTACTCCTCTGGTGATATTTAGTGCTTTAGAGTAAACACCATTATAATAAACCATTTGAAATCTGGAGCTTAAGTAAGTGGAAATCAAATTGCATGCTGAGTACGAAAAATTAAAGAATTTCCTAAGTTTTGTAATAAGAATTTGATGATCCACAGTATCAAATGCTTTGCTATGATCTAGAAGGACTAAGAGGGCTGCCATGTTATCATCAAGTTTTGATCGAATATCTTCTACAACATCTACCAATGCTGTTATGCAGCTTCTGGTTTTTATGAAGCCTGATTGCCTATCAGATATTAAATCATTTTTAGCTAAATAATTACTTATTTGTTTTCCCATAATTTTCTCAATAGCTTTAGATAAATACGGTAAGATAGCGATTGGTCGAAATTCATTGTTCGCCTTTGGAATAGGTATTATTTTTGACAATTTCCATATTTCTGGAAATGACGAGTTAGTCAGAACCGTGTTAAATAGATAAGTTAAATATGGGAGTAACCTAGGAAGTAAGATTCTTAAAAATTTGGGACTTAAATCATCCATTCCAGTGGCGTTTGATTTTATTGTGGTGATGCAAGCAATAACTTCCAGCTGGTCAACACAATGAAAACTAAATGGGTTTGATATTAGAACATGACAAAGATTTTCGTAAATACTACTATCTGGTGGTGTTATATTTATATTTAAAAATTTATCGTTGAGTTGATCTGCATCAGCATCGTGATTATGCGGAGGCGAACTTTTCTGTCCGATTCCAATTTTGCGTATTTCCCTCCATTTAGATTTGCAATCAATTGCGGACGAAAACCTTCGCTGATAAAACAATGATTTTGCAACTTTAATACGTTTAGTTACTTCTCTACGAGCAGTCTGATGCGTAGCCTTAAGATCATCCGTTTTGAACCTCTTCCACCGAGAGTAAGCATCATCACGTTTTTTGATCAAACGTACTTATGTACATACATATACATATGTATGTACAATATCAATCATAGAAGTCTCTGCATCTAAATGATGTCCCGTTAGTTTTAAATTTCCACATATCGGTTTGTAAAAAAAAGCAGACACAATAATAAAAAAGCAGAAAAATGAAAAATATATAAAAATTCGGTTTAGCGAGCTTACAACCAATGCGGATTATAGAGTATGTAATACGTCATAAATTCAATTCGGATTACTGGATAATTCGGATTACACACCTTCGGATTAGCGAGCTGGCACTGTACTTAAATAAATTAAAAGTAGCGCTACTTAATGAGGTGACCAATATAAATGATAAGAATGCTAAGGCAATTCTTGATATAATGCTGAAATACCATGATGATCCGATACAGGGAGGACATTGTGGAATATATAGAACAATAGAAAAAATAAAGAGGTATTACTATTGGAAAAATATGATAAAAGACATAACGAAATATGTTAAATCATGTCAAAAATGCCAAAAATCAAAAACAGTAAACCATAACAAAAGTCCTATGACTATAACAGAAACACCAGAAAAAGCATTCGACACGGTGTATGTAGATACAATAGGGCCATTTCCGAAATCGATTAATGGAAATGAATATGCAATCACTTTAATATGTGATCTTACTAAATATTTGATGACAATACCAACACCAGATAAATCTGCAAAAACAATCGCTAAAGCGATATTTGAAAATTTTGTATTGACCTATGGACCAATGAAGACGTTCATCTCGGACATGGGAACAGAGTACAAAAATTCTATACTGACGGAACTATGCACACTACTAAAAATTGAAAATATAACTTCCACGGCACATCACCATCAAACACTAGGAACAATAGAAAGAAGTCATAGAACTTTTAACGAGTATGTTCGTTCTTATATATCTGTGGACAAAACGGACTGGGACGAATGGTTAAAATATTTCACTTACTGCTTTAATACGACGCCATCAACGGCACATAACTACTGTCCTTATGAGTTAGTATTTTCAAGATTCCCAAACAATTTTAGACAATTTGCTAAAGTAGATAGTGTGACACCACTATACAATGTGGATAACTATGCCAAAGAGGCAAAATTTAGGTTAGAAGTAGCACATAAGCGCGCGCAAATACTTTTAGATAAAAATAAAATAAAACAAAAATTAAATTATGATAGGAATATTTTAGAACATAATTTTAAAATAGGAGATTTAGTTTTACTTGGGAATAATTCAGGGCATAAATTGGAAAATCAATATAAAGGACCGTATAAAATTAAGAAAATAGATTTAAGAAATAATGTTACCATAGTTGATAAGAAAACTAATAAACAACAAGTAGTTCATAAAAATAGACTTAAGATATATAATAATAACTAACATTTAATATTATTGTATGGCCATACGACTACTATAAAATTAGAATATAAGTACATCTAAATACTATAATTTTTTTTCTTTTCTTTAAAAACAAAATAAATATTATATTACACTTATACTTAGACTAATTAAAAACTAATTGTAAAAGAATGTCCATAAAACTAACGTTATATGAACATTCTTGTAAAGGGTGGAGGTGTAGCATGTGGCCAACAGTGTGTAGTATGCATTGCGATTCAATAGTACCGCAACATGCAAGCATTGACAAACTGCAAGCAAGATATTTTGTGTGAGTCGGTAATTTAACACTTGTACGGTTAATCAAGTGCAGCAGCACAATGCACTTAAATGAATCACATTTATTAACTGCATTTGTTTGATTGTAAATATAAGCAACACAAAATATCTGTTGCTTTTAAGTATGCACTCGTTATACTTTAAAACTTTTGAACACATGCCATACATAAATAGTTGGAAGCTAAATATGCTTACCCAACAATAATATATATTTCTATTCTTTTACTCTTATGTTAAGGTACCCCTAAGAATTAGTCTCATAATTAGTATATAAGCCAATGTCATTTAGTTTAAAATTCAATTAATAAATCAACTGTCGTAGGAGCTCCATTTACACAAGCTCTAAGACCAAAAATAAAATAAATAAAAACTATTTTATTACAGTTTTCAAAAATGACAGCATACAGTTTTTATTGTTTTTTCACGCTCTATCGATTGACGTGTTTACTTTTTCAACTCTTCGAACAATTTCTCGTTTATAAGCAAAAACATTTTTTAGCGAATTTTGCTAATTGCACCAATGTTTGCTGGGAATAACTTCTAAATGCAAGTCTTTTAGAATGTGACATTTCCACCCACAAAATTGTATGAGGCTCCTCTATCGACAACAATTGTTCAATTTTGTGCACAAAGAATATTTTTCGTTTTACAGACGTAACACTTTTCCCTGTTTTTCGCTAATTTTGAAATGTTTGTTGCACATAACTTTTGAATGCAAGTGTTTTCAAAAATGACAGCATACAGTTTTTATTGTTTTATCACGCTCTATCGATTGGCGTTTTTACTTTTTCAACTCTTCGAACAATTTCTCGTTTTATAAGCAAAAACATTTTTCAGCAAATTTTGCTAATTGCACCAATGCTTGCTGGGAATAACTTCTAAATGCAAGTCTTTTAGAATGTGACATTTCCACCGACAAAATTGTATGAGAGTCCTCTATCGACAACAATTGTTCAATTTTGTGCACAAAGAATATTTTTCGTTTTACAGACGTAACACTTTTCCCTGTTTTTCGCTAATTTTGAAAAGTTTGTTGCACATAACTTTTGAATGCAATTGTTTTCAAAAATGACAGCATACAGTTTTTATTGTTTTATCTCGCTCTATCGATTGGCGTTTTTACATTTTCAACTCTTCAAACAATTTCTCGTTTTATAAGCAAAAACATTTTTCAGCGAATTTTGCTAATTGCACCAATGTTTGCTGGGAATAACTTCTAAATGCAAGTCTTTTAGAATGTGACATTTCCACCCACAAAATTGTATGAGGGTCCTCTATCGACAACAATTGTTCAATTTTGTGCACAAAGAATATTTTTTGTTTTACAGACGTAACACTTTTCCCTATTTTTCGCTAATTTTGAAATGTTTGTTACACATAACTTTTGAATGCAAGTGTTTTCAAAAATGACAGCATACAGTTTTTATTGTTTTTTCACGCTCTATCGATTGGCGTGTTTACTTTTTCAACTCTTCGAACAATTTCTCGTTTATAAGCAAAAACATTTTTCAGCGAATTTTGCTAATTGCACCAATGTTTGCTGGGAATAACTTCTAAATGCAAGTCTTCTAGAATGTGACATTTTCACCCACAAAATTGTATGAGGGCCCTCTATCGACAACAATTGTTTAATTTTGTGCACAAAGAATATTTTTCGTTTTACAGACGTAACACTTTTCCCTGTTTTTCGCTAATTTTTAAAAGTTTGTTGCACATAACTTTTGAATGCAAGTGTTTTCAAAAATGACAGCATACAGTTTTTATTGTTTTATTACGCGCTATCGATTGGCGTTTTTACTTTTTCAACTCTTCGAACAATTTCTCGTTTTATAAGCAAAAACAGTTTTCAGCGAATTTTGCTAATTGCACCAATGTTTGCTGGGAATAACTTCTAAATGCAAGTCTTTTAGAATGTGACATTTCCTTCCACAAAATTGTATAAGGGTCCTCTATCGACAACAATTGTTCAATTTTGTACACAAAGAATTTTTTTGTTTTACAGACGTAACACTTTTCCCTGTTTTTCGCTAATTTTGAAAAGTTTGTTACACATAACTTTTGAATGCAAGTGTTTCCAAAAATGACAGCATACAGTTTTTATTGTTTTATCACGCTCTATCGATTGGCGTTTTTACTTTTTCAACTCTTCGTACAATTTCTCGTTTTATAAGCAAAAACATTTTTCAGCGAATTTTGCTAATTGCACCAATGTTTGCTGGGAATAACTTCTAAATGCAAGTCTTTTAGAATGTGACATTTCCACCCACAAAATTGTATGAGGGTCCTCTATCGACAACAATTGTTCAATTTTGTGCACAAAGAATATTTTTCGTTTTACAGACGTAACACTTTTCCCTGTTTTTCGCTAATTTTGAAAAGTTTGTTGCACATAACTTTTGAATGCAAGTGTTTTCAAAAATGACAGCGTACAGTTTTTATTGTTTTTTCACGCTCTATGCATTGGCATTTTAACTTTTTCAACTCTTCGAACAATGTCTCGTTTTATAAGCAAAAACATTTTTCAGCGAATTTTGCTAATTGCACCAATGTTTGCTGGGAATAACTTCTATATGCAAGTCTTTTAGAATGTAACATTTCCACCCACAAAATTGTATGAGGGCCCTCTATCGACAACAATTGTTCAATTTTGTGCACAAAGAATATTTTTCGTTTTACATACGTAACACTTTTCCCTGTTTTTCGCTAATTTTGAAAAGTTTGTTGCACATAACTTTTGAATGCAAGTGTTTTCAAAAATGACAGCATACAGTTTTTATTGTTTTATCACGCTCTATGCATTGGCATTTTAACTTTTTCAACTCTTCGAACAATGTCTCGTTTTATAAGCAAAAACATTTTTCAGCGAATTTTGCTAATTGCACCAATGTTTGCTGGGAATAACTTCTATATGCAAGTCTTTTAGAATGTGACATTTCGACCCACAAAATTGTATGAGGGCCCTCTATCGACAACAATTGTTCAATTTTGTGCACAAAGAATATTTTTCGTTTTACAGACGTAACACTTTTCCCTGTTTTTCGCTAATTTTGAAAAGTTTGTTACACATAACTTTTGAATGCAAGTGTTTTCAAAAATGACAGCATACAATTTTTATTGTTTTATCACGCTCTATCGATTGGGGTTTCTATTTTTTCAACTCTTCGAACAATGTCTCGTTTTATAAGCAAAAACATTTTTCAGCGAATTTTGCTAATTGCACCAATGTTTGCTGGGAATAACTTCTATATGCAAGTCTTTTAGAATGTGACATTTCCACCCACAAAATTGTATGAGGGCCCTCTATCGACAACAATTGTTAAATTTTGTGCACAAAGAATATTTTTCGTTTTACAGACGTAACATTTTTCCCTGTTTTTCTCTAATTTTGAAAAGTTTGTTGCACATAACTTTTGAATGCAAGTGTTTTCAAAAATGACAGCATACAGTTTTTATTGTTTTTTCACGCTCTATGCATTGGCATTTTAACTTTTTCAACTCTTCGAACAATGTCTCGTTTTATAAGCAAAAACATTTTTCAGCGAATTTTGCTAATTGCACCAATGTTTGCTGGGAATAATTTCTATATGCAAGTCTTTTAGAATGTGACATTTCCACCCACAAAATTGTATGAGGGCCCTCTATCGACAACAATTGTTCAATTTTGTGCACAAAGAATATTTTTCGTTTTACAGACGTAACACTTTTCCCTGTTTTTCGCTAATTTTGAAAAGTTTGTTGCACATAACTTTTGAATGCAAGTGTTTTCAAAAATGGCAGCATACAGTTTTTATTGTTTTTTCACGCTCTATCGATTGGCGTTTTTACTTTTTCAACTCTTCGAACAATTTCTCGTTTTATAAGCAAAAACATTTTTCAGCGAATTTTGCTAATTGCACCAATGTTTGCTGGGAATAACTTCTATATGCAAGTCTTTTAGAATGTGACATTTCCACCCACAAAATTGTATGAGGGCCCTCTATCGACAACAATTGTTCAATTTTGTGCACAAAGAATATTTTTCGTTTTACAGACGTAACACTTTTCCCTGTTTTTCGCTAATTTTGAAAAGTTTGTTGCACATAACTTTTGAATGCAAGTGTTTTCAAAAATGACAGCATACAGCTTTTATTGTTTTTTCACGCTCTATCGATTGGCGTTTTTACTTTTTCAACTCTTCGAACAATTTCTCGTTTTATAAGCAAAAACATTTTTCAGCGAATTTTGCTAATTGCACCAATGCTTGCTGGGAATAACTTCTAAATGCAAGTCTTTTAGAATGTGACATTTCCACCCACAACATTGTATGAGAGTCCTCTATCGACAACAATTGTTCAATTTTGTGCACAAAGAATATTTTTCGTTTTACAGACGTAACACTTTTCCCTGTTTTTCGCTAATTTTGAAGTTTGTTGCACATAACTTTTGAATGCAAGTGTTTTCAAAAATGACAGCATACAGTTTTTATTGTTTTATCTCGCTCTATCGATTGGCGTTTTTACTTTTTCAACTCTTCAAACAATTTCTCGTTTTATAAGCAAAAACATTTTTCAGCGAATTTTGCTAATTGCACCAATGCTTGCTGGAAATAACTTCTTAATGCAAGTCTTTTAGAATGTGACATTTCCACCCACAAAATTGTATGAGAGTCCTCTATCGATAACAATTGTTCAATTTTGTGCACAAAGAATATTTTTCGTTTTACAGACGTAACACTTTTCCCTGTTTTTCGCTAATTTTGAAAAGTTTGTTGCACATAACTTTTGAATGCAAGTGTTTTCAAAAATGACAGCATACAGTTTTTATTGTTTTATCACGCTCTATCGATTGGCGTTTTTACTTTTTCAACTCTTCGTACAATTTCTCGTTTTATAAGCAAAAACATTTTTCAGCGAATTTTGCTAATTGCACCAATGTTTGCTGGGAATAACTTCTAAATGCAAGTCTTTTAGAATGTGACATTTCCACCCACAAAATTGTATGAGGGTCCTCTATCGACAACAATTGTTCAATTTTGTGCACAAAGAATATTTTTCGTTTTACAGACGTAACACTTTTCCCTGTTTTTCGCTAATTTTGAAAAGTTTGTTGCACATAACTTTTGAATGCAAGTGTTTTCAAAAATGACAGCATACAGTTTTTATTGTTTTTTCACGCTCTATGTATTGGCATTTTAACTTTTTCAACTCTTCGAACAATGTCTCGTTTTATAAGCAAAAACATTTTTCAGCGAATTTTGCTAATTGCACCAATGTTTGCTGGGAATAACTTCTATATGCAAGTCTTTTAGAATGTGACATTTCCACCCACAAAATTGTATGAGGGCCCTCTATCGACAACAATTGTTCAATTTTGTGCACAAAGAATATTTTTCGTTTTACAGACGTAACACTTTTCCCTGTTTTTCGCTAATTTTGAAAAGTTTGTTGCACATAACTTTTGAATGCAAGTGTTTTCAAAAATGACAGCATACAGTTTTTATTGTTTTTTAACGCTCTATCGATTGGCGTTTTTACTTTTTCAACTCTTCGAACAATTTCTCGTTTTATAAGCAAAAACATTTTTCAGCGAATTTTGCTAATTGCACCAATGTTTGCTGGGAATAACTTCTATATGCAAGTCTTTTAGAATGTGACATTTCCACCCACAAAATTGTATGAGGGCCCTCTATCGACAACAATTGTTTAATTTTGTGCACAAAGAATATTTTTCGTTTTACATACGTAACACTTTTCCATGTTTTTCGCTAATTTTGAAAAGTTTGTTGCACATAACTTTTGAATGCAAGAGTTTTCAAAAATTACAGCATACAGTTTTTATTGTTTTATCACGCTCTATCGATTGGCGTTTTTAATTTTTCAACTCTTCGAAAAATTTCTCGTTTTATAAGCAAAAACATTTTTCAGCGAATTTTGCTAATTGCACCAATGTTTGCTGGGAATAACTTCTATATGCAAGTCTTTTAGAATGTGACATTTCCACCCACAAAATTGTATGAGGGCCCTCTATCGACAACAATTGTTCAATTTTGTGCACAAAGAATATTTTTCGTTTTACAGACGTAACACTTTTCCCTGTTTTTCGCTAATTTTGAAAAGTTTGTTGCACATAACTTTTGAATGCAAGTGTTTTCAAAAATGACAGCATACAGCTTTTATTGTTTTTTCACGCTCTATCGATTGGCGTTTTTACTTTTTCAACTCTTCGAACAATTTCTCGTTTTATAAGCAAAAACATTTTTCAGCGAATTTTGCTAATTGCACCAATGCTTGCTGGGAATAACTTCTAAATGCAAGTCTTTTAGAATGTGACATTTCCACCCACAACATTGTATGAGAGTCCTCTATCGACAACAATTGTTCAATTTTGTGCACAAAGAATATTTTTCGTTTTACAGACGTAACACTTTTCCCTGTTTTTCGCTAATTTTGAAGTTTGTTGCACATAACTTTTGAATGCAAGTGTTTTCAAAAATGACAGCATACAGTTTTTATTGTTTTATCTCGCTCTATCGATTGGCGTTTTTACTTTTTCAACTCTTCAAACAATTTCTCGTTTTATAAGCAAAAACATTTTTCAGCGAATTTTGCTAATTGCACCAATGCTTGCTGGGAATAACTTCTATATGCAAGTCTTTTAGAATGTGACATTTCCACCCACAAAATTGTATGAGAGTCCTCTATCGATAACAATTGTTCAATTTTGTGCACAAAGAATATTTTTCGTTTTACAGACGTAACACTTTTCCCTGTTTTTCGCTAATTTTGAAAAGTTTGTTGCACATAACTTTTGAATGCAAGTGTTTTCAAAAATGACAGCATACAGTTTTTATTGTTTTTTAACGCTCTATCGATTGGCGTTTTTACTTTTTCAACTCTTCGAACAATTTCTCGTTTTATAAGCAAAAACATTTTTCAGCGAATTTTGCTAATTGCACCAATGTTTGCTGGGAATAACTTCTATATGCAAGTCTTTTAGAATGTGACATTTCCACCCACAAAATTGTATGAGGGCCCTCTATCGACAACAATTGTTTAATTTTGTGCACAAAGAATATTTTTCGTTTTACATACGTAACACTTTTCCATGTTTTTCGCTAATTTTGAAAAGTTTGTTGCACATAACTTTTGAATGCAAGAGTTTTCAAAAATTACAGCATACAGTTTTTATTGTTTTATCACGCTCTATCGATTGGCGTTTTTAATTTTTCAACTCTTCGAAAAATTTCTCGTTTTATAAGCAAAAACATTTTTCAGCGAATTTTGCTAATTGCACCAATGTTTGCTGGGAATAACTTCTATATGCAAGTCTTTTAGAATGTGACATTTCCACCCACAAAATTGTATGAGGGCCCTCTATCGACAACAATTGTTCAATTTTGTGCACAAAGAATATTTTTCGTTTTACAGACGTAACACTTTTCCCTGTTTTTCGCTAATTTTGAAAAGTTTGTTGCACATAACTTTTGAATGCAAGTGTTTTCAAAAATGACAGCATACAGCTTTTATTGTTTTTTCACGCTCTATCGATTGGCGTTTTTACTTTTTCAACTCTTCGAACAATTTCTCGTTTTATAAGCAAAAACATTTTTCAGCGAATTTTGCTAATTGCACCAATGCTTGCTGGGAATAACTTCTAAATGCAAGTCTTTTAGAATGTGACATTTCCACCCACAACATTGTATGAGAGTCCTCTATCGACAACAATTGTTCAATTTTGTGCACAAAGAATATTTTTCGTTTTACAGACGTAACACTTTTCCCTGTTTTTCGCTAATTTTGAAGTTTGTTGCACATAACTTTTGAATGCAAGTGTTTTCAAAAATGACAGCATACAGTTTTTATTGTTTTATCTCGCTCTATCGATTGGCGTTTTTACTTTTTCAACTCTTCAAACAATTTCTCGTTTTATAAGCAAAAACATTTTTCAGCGAATTTTGCTAATTGCACCAATGCTTGCTGGAAATAACTTCTTAATGCAAGTCTTTTAGAATGTGACATTTCCACCCACAAAATTGTATGAGAGTCCTCTATCGATAACAATTGTTCAATTTTGTGCACAAAGAATATTTTTCGTTTTACAGACGTAACACTTTTCCCTGTTTTTCGCTAATTTTGAAAAGTTTGTTGCACATAACTTTTGAATGCAAGTGTTTTCAAAAATGACAGCATACAGTTTTTATTGTTTTATCACGCTCTATCGATTGGCGTTTTTACTTTTTCAACTCTTCGTACAATTTCTCGTTTTATAAGCAAAAACATTTTTCAGCGAATTTTGCTAATTGCACCAATGTTTGCTGGGAATAACTTCTAAATGCAAGTCTTTTAGAATGTGACATTTCCACCCACAAAATTGTATGAGGGTCCTCTATCGACAACAATTGTTCAATTTTGTGCACAAAGAATATTTTTCGTTTTACAGACGTAACACTTTTCCCTGTTTTTCGCTAATTTTGAAAAGTTTGTTGCACATAACTTTTGAATGCAAGTGTTTTCAAAAATGACAGCATACAGTTTTTATTGTTTTTTCACGCTCTATGTATTGGCATTTTAACTTTTTCAACTCTTCGAACAATGTCTCGTTTTATAAGCAAAAACATTTTTCAGCGAATTTTGCTAATTGCACCAATGTTTGCTGGGAATAACTTCTATATGCAAGTCTTTTAGAATGTGACATTTCCACCCACAAAATTGTATGAGGGCCCTCTATCGACAACAATTGTTCAATTTTGTGCACAAAGAATATTTTTCGTTTTACAGACGTAACACTTTTCCCTGTTTTTCGCTAATTTTGAAAAGTTTGTTGCACATAACTTTTGAATGCAAGTGTTTTCAAAAATGACAGCATACAGTTTTTATTGTTTTTTAACGCTCTATCGATTGGCGTTTTTACTTTTTCAACTCTTCGAACAATTTCTCGTTTTATAAGCAAAAACATTTTTCAGCGAATTTTGCTAATTGCACCAATGTTTGCTGGGAATAACTTCTATATGCAAGTCTTTTAGAATGTGACATTTCCACCCACAAAATTGTATGAGGGCCCTCTATCGACAACAATTGTTTAATTTTGTGCACAAAGAATATTTTTCGTTTTACATACGTAACACTTTTCCATGTTTTTCGCTAATTTTGAAAAGTTTGTTGCACATAACTTTTGAATGCAAGAGTTTTCAAAAATTACAGCATACAGTTTTTATTGTTTTATCACGCTCTATCGATTGGCGTTTTTAATTTTTCAACTCTTCGAAAAATTTCTCGTTTTATAAGCAAAAACATTTTTCAGCGACTTTTGCTAATTGCACCAATGTTTGCCGGGAATAACTTCTAAATGCAAGTCTTTTAGAATGTGACATTTCCACCCACAAAATTGTATGAGGCTCCTCTATCGACAACAATTGTTCAATTTTGTGCACAAAGAATATTTTTCGTTTTACAGACGTAACACTTTTCCCTGTTTTTCGCTAATTTTGAAATGTTTGTTGCACATAACTTTTGAATGCAAGTGTTTTCAAAAATGACAGCATACAGTTTTTATTGTTTTATCACGCTCTATCGATTGGCGTTTTTACTTTTTCAACTCTTCGAACAATTTCTCGTTTTATAAGCAAAAACATTTTTCAGCAAATTTTGCTAATTGCACCAATGCTTGCTGGGAATAACTTCTAAATGCAAGTCTTTTAGAATGTGACATTTCCACCCACAAAATTGTATGAGAGTCCTCTATCGACAACAATTGTTCAATTTTGTGCACAAAGAATATTTTTCGTTTTACAGACGTAACACTTTTCCCTGTTTTTCGCTAATTTTGAAAAGTTTGTTGCACATAACTTTTGAATGCAATTGTTTTCAAAAATGACAGCATACAGTTTTTATTGTTTTATCTCGCTCTATCGATTGGCGTTTTTACATTTTCAACTCTTCAAACAATTTCTCGTTTTATAAGCAAAAACATTTTTCAGCGAATTTTGCTAATTGCACCAATGTTTGCTGGGAATAACTTCTAAATGCAAGTCTTTTAGAATGTGACATTTCCACCCACAAAATTGTATGAGGGTCCTCTATCGACAACAATTGTTCAATTTTGTGCACAAAGAATATTTTTTGTTTTACAGACGTAACACTTTTCCCTATTTTTCGCTAATTTTGAAATGTTTGTTACACATAACTTTTGAATGCAAGTGTTTTCAAAAATGACAGCATACAGTTTTTATTGTTTTTTCACGCTCTATCGATTGGCGTGTTTACTTTTTCAACTCTTCGAACAATTTCTCGTTTATAAGCAAAAACATTTTTCAGCGAATTTTGCTAATTGCACCAATGTTTGCTGGGAATAACTTCTAAATGCAAGTCTTCTAGAATGTGACATTTTCACCCACAAAATTGTATGAGGGCCCTCTATCGACAACAATTGTTTAATTTTGTGCACAAAGAATATTTTTCGTTTTACAGACGTAACACTTTTCCCTGTTTTTCGCTAATTTTTAAAAAGTTTGTTGCACATAACTTTTGAATGCAAGTGTTTTCAAAAATGACAGCATACAGTTTTTATTGTTTTATTACGCGCTATCGATTGGCGTTTTTACTTTTTCAACTCTTCGAACAATTTCTCGTTTTATAAGCAAAAACAGTTTTCAGCGAATTTTGCTAATTGCACCAATGTTTGCTGGGAATAACTTCTAAATGCAAGTCTTTTAGAATGTGACATTTCCACCCACAAAATTGTATAAGGGTCCTCTATCGACAACAATTGTTCAATTTTGTACACAAAGAATTTTTTTGTTTTACAGACGTAACACTTTTCCCTGTTTTTCGCTAATTTTGAAAAGTTTGTTACACATAACTTTTGAATGCAAGTGTTTCCAAAAATGACAGCATACAGTTTTTATTGTTTTATCACGCTCTATCGATTGGCGTTTTTACTTTTTCAACTCTTCGTACAATTTCTCGTTTTATAAGCAAAAACATTTTTCAGCGAATTTTGCTAATTGCACCAATGTTTGCTGGGAATAACTTCTAAATGCAAGTCTTTTAGAATGTGACATTTCCACCCACAAAATTGTATGAGGGTCCTCTATCGACAACAATTGTTCAATTTTGTGCACAAAGAATATTTTTCGTTTTACAGACGTAACACTTTTCCCTGTTTTTCGCTAATTTTGAAAAGTTTGTTGCACATAACTTTTGAATGCAAGTGTTTTCAAAAATGACAGCGTACAGTTTTTATTGTTTTTTCACGCTCTATGCATTGGCATTTTAACTTTTTCAACTCTTCGAACAATGTCTCGTTTTATAAGCAAAAACATTTTTCAGCGAATTTTGCTAATTGCACCAATGTTTGCTGGGAATAACTTCTATATGCAAGTCTTTTAGAATGTAACATTTCCACCCACAAAATTGTATGAGGGCCCTCTATCGACAACAATTGTTCAATTTTGTGCACAAAGAATATTTTTCGTTTTACAGACGTAACACTTTTCCCTGTTTTTCGCTAATTTTGAAAAGTTTGTTGCACATAACTTTTGAATGCAAGTGTTTTCAAAAATGACAGCATACAGTTTTTATTGTTTTATCACGCTCTATGCATTGGCATTTTAACTTTTTCAACTCTTCGAACAATGTCTCGTTTTATAAGCAAAAACATTTTTCAGCGAATTTTGCTAATTGCACCAATGTTTGCTGGGAATAACTTCTATATGCAAGTCTTTTAGAATGTGACATTTCGACCCACAAAATTGTATGAGGGCCCTCTATCGACAACAATTGTTCAATTTTGTGCACAAAGAATATTTTTCGTTTTACAGACGTAACACTTTTCCCTGTTTTTCGCTAATTTTGAAAAGTTTGTTACACATAACTTTTGAATGCAAGTGTTTTCAAAAATGACAGCATACAATTTTTATTGTTTTATCACGCTCTATCGATTGGGGTTTCTATTTTTTCAACTCTTCGAACAATGTCTCGTTTTATAAGCAAAAACATTTTTCAGCGAATTTTGCTAATTGCACCAATGTTTGCTGGGAATAACTTCTATATGCAAGTCTTTTAGAATGTGACATTTCCACCCACAAAATTGTATGAGGGCCCTCTATCGACAACAATTGTTAAATTTTGTGCACAAAGAATATTTTTCGTTTTACAGACGTAACATTTTTCCCTGTTTTTCGCTAATTTTGAAAAGTTTGTTGCACATAACTTTTGAATGCAAGTGTTTTCAAAAATGACAGCATACAGTTTTTATTGTTTTTTCACGCTCTATGCATTGGCATTTTAACTTTTTCAACTCTTCGAACAATGTCTCGTTTTATAAGCAAAAACATTTTTCAGCGAATTTTGCTAATTGCACCAATGTTTGCTGGGAATAATTTCTATATGCAAGTCTTTTAGAATGTGACATTTCCACCCACAAAATTGTATGAGGGCCCTCTATCGACAACAATTGTTCAATTTTGTGCACAAAGAATATTTTTCGTTTTACAGACGTAACACTTTTCCCTGTTTTTCGCTAATTTTGAAAAGTTTGTTGCACATAACTTTTGAATGCAAGTGTTTTCAAAAATGGCAGCATACAGTTTTTATTGTTTTTTCACGCTCTATCGATTGGCGTTTTTACTTTTTCAACTCTTCGAACAATTTCTCGTTTTATAAGCAAAAACATTTTTCAGCGAATTTTGCTAATTGCACCAATGTTTGCTGGGAATAACTTTAATATGCAAGTCTTTTAGAATGTGACATTTCCACCCACAAAATTGTATGAGGGCCCTCTATCGACAACAATTGTTCAATTTTGTGCACAAAGAATATTTTTCGTTTTACAGACGTAACACTTTTCCCTGTTTTTCGCTAATTTTGAAAAGTTTGTTGCACATAACTTTTGAATGCAAGTGTTTTCAAAAATGACAGCATACAGCTTTTATTGTTTTTTCACGCTCTATCGATTGGCGTTTTTACTTTTTCAACTCTTCGAACAATTTCTCGTTTTATAAGCAAAAACATTTTTCAGCGAATTTTGCTAATTGCACCAATGCTTGCTGGGAATAACTTCTAAATGCAAGTCTTTTAGAATGTGACATTTCCACCCACAACATTGTATGAGAGTCCTCTATCGACAACAATTGTTCAATTTTGTGCACAAAGAATATTTTTCGTTTTACAGACGTAACACTTTTCCCTGTTTTTCGCTAATTTTGAAGTTTGTTGCACATAACTTTTGAATGCAAGTGTTTTCAAAAATGACAGCATACAGTTTTTATTGTTTTATCTCGCTCTATCGATTGGCGTTTTTACTTTTTCAACTCTTCAAACAATTTCTCGTTTTATAAGCAAAAACATTTTTCAGCGAATTTTGCTAATTGCACCAATGCTTGCTGGAAATAACTTCTTAATGCAAGTCTTTTAGAATGTGACATTTCCACCCACAAAATTGTATGAGAGTCCTCTATCGATAACAATTGTTCAATTTTGTGCACAAAGAATATTTTTCGTTTTACAGACGTAACACTTTTCCCTGTTTTTCGCTAATTTTTAAAAGTTTGTTGCACATAACTTTTGAATGCAAGTGTTTTCAAAAATGACAGCATACAGTTTTTATTGTTTTATCACGCTCTATCGATTGGCGTTTTTACTTTTTCAACTCTTCGAACAATTTCTCGTTTTATAAGCAAAAACATTTTTCAGCGAATTTTGCTAATTGCACCAATGCTTGCTGGGAATAACTTCTAAATGCAAGTCTTTTAGAATGTGACATTTCCACCCACAACATTGTATGAGAGTCCTCTATCGACAACAATTGTTCAATTTTGTGCACAAAGAATATTTTTCGTTTTACAGACGTAACACTTTTCCCTGTTTTTCGCTAATTTTGAAGTTTGTTGCACATAACTTTTGAATGCAAGTGTTTTCAAAAATGACAGCATACAGTTTTTATTGTTTTATCTCGCTCTATCGATTGGCGTTTTTACTTTTTCAACTCTTCAAACAATTTCTCGTTTTATAAGCAAAAACATTTTTCAGCGAATTTTGCTAATTGCACCAATGCTTGCTGGAAATAACTTCTTAATGCAAGTCTTTTAGAATGTGACATTTCCACCCACAAAATTGTATGAGAGTCCTCTATCGATAACAATTGTTCAATTTTGTGCACAAAGAATATTTTTCGTTTTACAGACGTAACACTTTTCCCTGTTTTTCGCTAATTTTTAAAAGTTTGTTGCACATAACTTTTGAATGCAAGTGTTTTCAAAAATGACAGCATACAGTTTTTATTGTTTTATCACGCTCTATCGATTGGCGTTTTTACTTTTTCAACTCTTCGTACAATTTCTCGTTTTATAAGCAAAAACATTTTTCAGCGAATTTTGCTAATTGCACCAATGTTTGCTGGGAATAACTTCTAAATGCAAGTCTTTTAGAATGTGACATTTCCACCCACAAAATTGTATGAGGGTCCTCTATCGACAACAATTGTTCAACTTTGTGCACAAAGAATATTTTTCGTTTTACAGACGTAACACTTTTCCCTGTTTTTCGCTAATTTTGAAAAGTTTGTTGCACATAACTTTTGAATGCAAGTGTTTTCAAAAATGACAGCATACAGTTTTTATTGTTTTTTCACGCTCTATGTATTGGCATTTTAACTTTTTCAACTCTTCGAACAATGTCTCGTTTTATAAGCAAAAACATTTTTCAGCGAATTTTGCTAATTGCACCAATGTTTGCTGGGAATAACTTCTATATGCAAGTCTTTTAGAATGTGACATTTCCACCCACAAAATTGTATGAGGGCCCTCTATCGACAACAATTGTTCAATTTTGTGCACAAAGAATATTTTTCGTTTTACAGACGTAACACTTTTCCCTGTTTTTCGCTAATTTTGAAAAGTTTGTTGCACATAACTTTTGAATGCAAGTGTTTTCAAAAATGACAGCATACAGTTTTTATTGTTTTTTAACGCTCTATCGATTGGCGTTTTTACTTTTTCAACTCTTCGAACAATTTCTCGTTTTATAAGCAAAAACATTTTTCAGCGAATTTTGCTAATTGCACCAATGTTTGCTGGGAATAACTTCTATATGCAAGTCTTTTAGAATGTGACATTTTCACCCACAAAATTGTATGAGGGCCCTCTATCGACAACAATTGTTCAATTTTGTGCACAAAGAATATTTTTCGTTTTACAGACGTAACACTTTTCCCTGTTTTTCGCTAATTTTGAAAAGTTTGTTGCACATAACTTTTGAATGCAAGTGTTTTCAAATATGACAGCATACAGTTTTTATTGTTTTTTCACGCTCTATCGATTGGCGTTTTTACTTTTTCAACTCTTCAAACAATTTCTCGTTTTATAAGCAAAAACATTTTTCAGCGAATTTTGCTAATTGCACCAATGCTTGCTGGGAATAACTTCTAAATGCAAGTCTTTTAGAATGTGACATTTCCACCCACAACATTGTATGAGAGTCCTCTATCGACAACAATTGTTCAATTTTGTGCACAAAGAATATTTTTCGTTTTACAGACGTAACACTTTTCCCTGTTTTTCGCTAATTTTGAAGTTTGTTGCACATAACTTTTGAATGCAAGTGTTTTCAAAAATGACAGCATACAGTTTTTATTGTTTTATCTCGCTCTATCGATTGGCGTTTTTACTTTTTCAACTCTTCAAACAATTTCTCGTTTTATAAGCAAAAACATTTTTCAGCGAATTTTGCTAATTGCACCAATGCTTGCTGGAAATAACTTCTTAATGCAAGTCTTTTAGAATGTGACATTTCCACCCACAAAATTGTATGAGAGTCCTCTATCGATAACAATTGTTCAATTTTGTGCACAAAAAATATTTTTCGTTTTACAGACGTAACACTTTTCCCTGTTTTTCGCTAATTTTGAAAAGTTTGTTGCACATAACTTTTGAATGCAAGTGTTTTCAAAAATGACAGCATACAGCTTTTATTGTTTTTTCACGCTCTATCGATTGGCGTTTTTACTTTTTCAACTCTTCGAACAATTTCTCGTTTTATAAGCAAAAACATTTTTCAGCGAATTTTGCTAATTGCACCAATGCTTGCTGGGAATAACTTCTAAATGCAAGTCTTTTCGAATGTGACATTTCCACCCACAAAATTGTATGAGAGTCCTCTATCGACAACAATTGTTCAATTTTGTGCACAAAGAATATTTTTCGTTTTACAGACGTAACACTTTTCCCTGTTTTTCGCTAATTTTGAAATGTTTGTTGCACCTAACTTTTGAATGCAAGTGTTTTCAAAAATGACAGCATACAGTTTTTATTGTTTTTTCACGCTCTATGCATTGGCATTTTTACTTTTTCAACTCTTCGAACAATTTCTCGTTTTATAAGCAAAAACATTTTTCAGCGAATTTTGCTAATTGCACCAATGTTTGCTGGGAATAACTTCTAAATGCAAGTCTTTTAGAATATGACATTTCCACCCACAAAATTGTATAAGGGTCTTCTATCGACAACAATTGTTCAATTTTGTACACAAAGAATTTTTTTGTTTTACAGACGTAACACTTTTCCCTGTTTTTCGCTAATTTTGAAAAGTTTGTTACACATAACTTTTGAATGCAAGTGTTTTCAAATATGACAGCATACAGTTTTTATTGTTTTATCACGCTCTATCGATTGGCGTTTTTACTTTTTCAACTCTTCGTACAATTTCACGTTTTATAAGCAAAAACATTTTTCAGCGAATTTTGCTAATTGCACCAATGTTTGCTGGGAATAACTTCTAAATGCAAGTCTTTTAGAATGTGACATTTCCACCCACAAAATTGTATGAGGGTCCTCTATCGACAACAATTGTTCAATTTTGTGCACAAAGAATATTTTTCGTTTTACAGACGTAACACTTTTCCCTGTTTTTCGCTAATTTTGAAAAGTTTGTTGCACATAACTTTTGAATGCAAGTGTTTTCAAAAATGACAGCATACAGTTTTTATTGTTTTTTCACGCTCTATGCATTGGCAGTTTTACTATTTCAATTCTTCGAACAATGTCTCGTTTTATAAGCAAAAACATTTTTCAGCGAATTTTGCTAATTGCACCAATGTTTGCTGGGAATAACTTCTAAATGCAAGTCTTTTAGAATGTGACATTTCCACCCACAAAATTGTATGAGGGTCCTCTATCGACAACAATTGTTCAATTTTGTGCACAAAGAATATTTTTCGTTTTACAGACGTAACACTTTTCCCTGTTTTTCGCTAATTTTTAAAAGTTTGTTGCACATAACTTTTGAATGCAAGTGTTTTCAAAAATGACAGCATACAGTTTTTATTGTTTTTTCACGCTCTATGCATTGGCATTTTAACTTTTTCAACTCTTCGAACAATGTCTCGTTTTATAAGCAAAAACATTTTTCAGCGAATTTTGCTAATTGCACCAATGTTTGCTGGGAATAACTTCTATATGCAAGTCTTTTAGAATGTGACATTTCCACCCACAAAATTGTATGAGGGCCCTCTATCGACAACAATTGTTCAATTTTGTGCACAAAGAATATTTTTCGTTTTACAGACGTAACACTTTTCCCTGTTTTTCGCTAATTTTGAAAAGTTTGTTGCACATAACTTTTGAATGCAAGTGTTTTCAAAAATGACAGCATACAGTTTTTATTGTTTTTTCACGCTCTATGCATTGGCATTTTAACTTTTTCAACTCTTCGAACAATGTCTCGTTTTATAAGCAAAAACATTTTTCAGCGAATTTTGCTAATTGCACCAATGTTTGCTGGGAATAACTTCTATATGCAAGTCTTTTAGAATGTGACATTTCGACCCACAAAATTGTATGAGGGCCCTCTATCGACAACAATTGTTCAATTTTGTGCACAAAGAATATTTTTCGTTTTACAGACGTAACACTTTTCCCTGTTTTTCGCTAATTTTGAAAAGTTTGTTGCACATAACTTTTGAATGCAAGTGTTTTCAAAAATGACAGCATACTGTTTTTATTGTTTTTTCACGCTCTATCGATTGGCGGTTTTACTTTTTCAACTCTTCGAACAATTTCTCGTTTTATAAGCAAAAACATTTTTCAGCGAATTTTGCTAATTGCACCAATGCTTGCTGGGAATAACTTCTAAATGCAAGTCTTTTAGAATGTGACATTTCCACCCACAACATTGTATGAGAGTCCTCTATCGACAACAATTGTTCAATTTTGTGCACAAAGAATATTTTTCGTTTTACAGACGTAACACTTTTCCCTGTTTTTCGCTAATTTTGAAGTTTGTTGCACATAACTTTTGAATGCAAGTGTTTTCAAAAATGACAGCATACAGTTTTTATTGTTTTATCTCGCTCTATCGATTGGCGTTTTTACTTTTTCAACTCTTCAAACAATTTCTCGTTTTATAAGCAAAAACATTTTTCAGCGAATTTTGCTAATTGCACCAATGCTTGCTGGAAATAACTTCTTAATGCAAGTCTTTTAGAATGTGACATTTCCACCCACAAAATTGTATGAGAGTCCTCTATCGATAACAATTGTTCAATTTTGTGCACAAAGAATATTTTTCGTTTTACAGACGTAACACTTTTCCCTGTTTTTCGCTAATTTTGAAAAGTTTGTTGCACATAACTTTTGAATGCAAGTGTGTTCAAAAATGACAGCATACAGCTTTTATTGTTTTTTCACGCTCTATCGATTGGCGTTTTTACTTTTTCAACTCTTCGAACAATTTCTCGTTTTATAAGCAAAAACATTTTTCAGCGAATTTTGCTAATTGCACCAATGCTTGCTGGGAATAACTTCTAAATGCAAGTCTTTTCGAATGTGACATTTCCACCCACAAAATTGTATGCGAGTCCTCTATCGACAACAATTCTTCAATTTTGTGCACAAAGAATATTTTCGTTTTACAGACGTAACACTTTTCCCTGTTTTTCGCTAATTTTGAAATGTTTGTTGCACCTAACTTTTGAATGCAAGTGTTTTCAAAAATGACAGCATACAGTTTTTATTGTTTTTTCACGCTCTATGCATTGGCATTTTTACTTTTTCAACTCTTCGAACAATTTCTTGTTTTATAAGCAAAAACATTTTTCAGCGAATTTTGCTAATTGCACCAATGTTTGCTGGGAATAACTTCTAAATGCAAGTCTTTTCGAATGTGACATTTCCACCCACAAAATTGTATGAGAGTCCTCTATCGACAACAATTGTTCAATTTTGTGCACAAAGAATATTTTTCGTTTTACAGACGTAACACTTTTCCCTGTTTTTCGCTAATTTTGAAATGTTTGTTGCACCTAACTTTTGAATGCAAGTGTTTTCAAAAATGACAGCATACAGTTTTTATTGTTTTTTCACGCTCTATGCATTGGCATTTTTACTTTTTCAACTCTTCGAACAATTTCTCGTTTTATAAGCAAAAACATTTTTCAGCGAATTTTGCTAATTGCACCAATGTTTGCTGGGAATAACTTCTAAATGCAAGTCTTTTAGAATATGACATTTCCACCCACAAAATTGTATAAGGGTCTTCTATCGACAACAATTGTTCAATTTTGTACACAAAGAATTTTTTTGTTTTACAGACGTAACACTTTTCCCTGTTTTTCGCTAATTTTGAAAAGTTTGTTACACATAACTTTTGAATGCAAGTGTTTTCAAATATGACAGCATACAGTTTTTATTGTTTTATCACGCTCTATCGATTGGCGTTTTTACTTTTTCAACTCTTCGTACAATTTCACGTTTTATAAGCAAAAACATTTTTCAGCGAATTTTGCTAATTGCACCAATGTTTGCTGGGAATAACTTCTAAATGCAAGTCTTTTAGAATGTGACATTTCCACCCACAAAATTGTATGAGGGTCCTCTATCGACAACAATTGTTCAATTTTGTGCACAAAGAATATTTTTCGTTTTACAGACGTAACACTTTTCCCTGTTTTTCGCTAATTTTGAAAAGTTTGTTGCACATAACTTTTGAATGCAAGTGTTTTCAAAAATGACAGCATACAGTTTTTATTGTTTTTTCACGCTCTATGCATTGGCAGTTTTACTATTTCAATTCTTCGAACAATGTCTCGTTTTATAAGCAAAAACATTTTTCAGCGAATTTTGCTAATTGCACCAATGTTTGCTGGGAATAACTTCTAAATGCAAGTCTTTTAGAATGTGACATTTCCACCCACAAAATTGTATGAGGGTCCTTTATCGACAACAATTGTTCAATTTTGTGCACAAAGAATATTTTTCGTTTTACAGACGTAACACTTTTCCCTGTTTTTCGCTAATTTTTAAAAGTTTGTTGCACATAACTTTTGAATGCAAGTGTTTTCAAAAATGACAGCATACAGTTTTTATTGTTTTTTCACGCTCTATGCATTGGCATTTTAACTTTTTCAACTCTTCGAACAATGTCTCGTTTTATAAGCAAAAACATTTTTCAGCGAATTTTGCTAATTGCACCAATGTTTGCTGGGAATAACTTCTATATGCAAGTCTTTTAGAATGTGACATTTCCACCCACAAAATTGTATGAGATCCCTCTATCGACAACAATTGTTCAATTTTGTGCACAAAGAATATTTTTCGTTTTACAGACGTAACACTTTTCCCTGTTTTTCGCTAATTTTGAAAAGTTTGTTGCACATAACTTTTGAATGCAAGTGTTTTCAAAAATGACAGCATACAGTTTTTATTGTTTTTTCACGCTCTATGCATTGGCATTTTAACTTTTTCAACTCTTCGAACAATGTCTCGTTTTATAAGCAAAAACATTTTTCAGCGAATTTTGCTAATTGCACCAATGTTTGCTGGGAATAACTTCTATATGCAAGTCTTTTAGAATGTGACATTTCGACCCACAAAATTGTATGAGGGCCCTCTATCGACAACAATTGTTCAATTTTGTGCACAAAGAATATTTTTCGTTTTACAGACGTAACACTTTTCCCTGTTTTTCGCTAATTTTGAAAAGTTTGTTGCACATAACTTTTGAATGCAAGTGTTTTCAAAAATGACAGCATACTGTTTTTATTGTTTTTTCACGCTCTATCGATTGGCGTTTTTACTTTTTCAACTCTTCGAACAATTTCTCGTTTTATAAGCAAAAACATTTTTCAGCGAATTTTGCTAATTGCACCAATGCTTGCTGGGAATAACTTCTAAATGCAAGTCTTTTAGAATGTGACATTTCCACCCACAACATTGTATGAGAGTCCTCTATCGACAACAATTGTTCAATTTTGTGCACAAAGAATATTTTTCGTTTTACAGACGTAACACTTTTCCCTGTTTTTCGCTAATTTTGAAGTTTGTTGCACATAACTTTTGAATGCAAGTGTTTTCAAAAATGACAGCATACAGTTTTTATTGTTTTATCTCGCTCTATCGATTGGCGTTTTTACTTTTTCAACTCTTCAAACAATTTCTCGTTTTATAAGCAAAAACATTTTTCAGCGAATTTTGCTAATTGCACCAATGCTTGCTGGAAATAACTTCTTAATGCAAGTCTTTTAGAATGTGACATTTCCACCCACAAAATTGTATGAGAGTCCTCTATCGATAACAATTGTTCAATTTTGTGCACAAAGAATATTTTTCGTTTTACAGACGTAACACTTTTCCCTGTTTTTCGCTAATTTTTAAAAGTTTGTTGCACATAACTTTTGAATGCAAGTGTTTTCAAAAATGACAGCATACAGTTTTTATTGTTTTATCACGCTCTATCGATTGGCGTTTTTACTTTTTCAACTCTTCGTACAATTTCTCGTTTTATAAGCAAAAACATTTTTCAGCGAATTTTGCTAATTGCACCAATGTTTGCTGGGAATAACTTCTAAATGCAAGTCTTTTAGAATGTGACATTTCCACCCACAAAATTGTATGAGGGTCCTCTATCGACAACAATTGTTCAACTTTGTGCACAAAGAATATTTTTCGTTTTACAGACGTAACACTTTTCCCTGTTTTTCGCTAATTTTGAAAAGTTTGTTGCACATAACTTTTGAATGCAAGTGTTTTCAAAAATGACAGCATACAGTTTTTATTGTTTTTTAACGCTCTATCGATTGGCGTTTTTACTTTTTCAACTCTTCGAACAATTTCTCGTTTTATAAGCAAAAACATTTTTCAGCGAATTTTGCTAATTGCACCAATGCTTGCTGGAAATAACTTCTTAATGCAAGTCTTTTAGAATGTGACATTTCCACCCACAAAATTGTATGAGAGTCCTCTATCGATAACAATTGTTCAATTTTGTGCACAAAGAATATTTTTCGTTTTACAGACGTAACACTTTTCCCTGTTTTTCGCTAATTTTTAAAAGTTTGTTGCACATAACTTTTGAATGCAAGTGTTTTCAAAAATGACAGCATACAGTTTTTATTGTTTTATCACGCTCTATCGATTGGCGTTTTTACTTTTTCAACTCTTCGTACAATTTCTCGTTTTATAAGCAAAAACATTTTTCAGCGAATTTTGCTAATTGCACCAATGTTTGCTGGGAATAACTTCTAAATGCAAGTCTTTTAGAATGTGACATTTCCACCCACAAAATTGTATGAGGGTCCTCTATCGACAACAATTGTTCAACTTTGTGCACAAAGAATATTTTTCGTTTTACAGACGTAACACTTTTCCCTGTTTTTCGCTAATTTTGAAAAGTTTGTTGCACATAACTTTTGAATGCAAGTGTTTTCAAAAATGACAGCATACAGTTTTTATTGTTTTTTCACGCTCTATGTATTGGCATTTTAACTTTTTCAACTCTTCGAACAATGTCTCGTTTTATAAGCAAAAACATTTTTCAGCGAATTTTGCTAATTGCACCAATGTTTGCTGGGAATAACTTCTATATGCAAGTCTTTTAGAATGTGACATTTCCACCCACAAAATTGTATGAGGGCCCTCTATCGACAACAATTGTTCAATTTTGTGCACAAAGAATATTTTTCGTTTTACAGACGTAACACTTTTCCCTGTTTTTCGCTAATTTTGAAAAGTTTGTTGCACATAACTTTTGAATGCAAGTGTTTTCAAAAATGACAGCATACAGTTTTTATTGTTTTTTAACGCTCTATCGATTGGCGTTTTTACTTTTTCAACTCTTCGAACAATTTCTCGTTTTATAAGCAAAAACATTTTTCAGCGAATTTTGCTAATTGCACCAATGTTTGCTGGGAATAACTTCTATATGCAAGTCTTTTAGAATGTGACATTTTCACCCACAAAATTGTATGAGGGCCCTCTATCGACAACAATTGTTCAATTTTGTGCACAAAGAATATTTTTCGTTTTACAGACGTAACACTTTTCCCTGTTTTTCGCTAATTTTGAAAAGTTTGTTGCACATAACTTTTGAATGCAAGTGTTTTCAAATATGACAGCATACAGTTTTTATTGTTTTTTCACGCTCTATCGATTGGCGTTTTTACTTTTTCAACTCTTCAAACAATTTCTCGTTTTATAAGCAAAAACATTTTTCAGCGAATTTTGCTAATTGCACCAATGCTTGCTGGGAATAACTTCTAAATGCAAGTCTTTTAGAATGTGACATTTCCACCCACAACATTGTATGAGAGTCCTCTATCGACAACAATTGTTCAATTTTGTGCACAAAGAATATTTTTCGTTTTACAGACGTAACACTTTTCCCTGTTTTTCGCTAATTTTGAAGTTTGTTGCACATAACTTTTGAATGCAAGTGTTTTCAAAAATGACAGCATACAGTTTTTATTGTTTTATCTCGCTCTATCGATTGGCGTTTTTACTTTTTCAACTCTTCAAACAATTTCTCGTTTTATAAGCAAAAACATTTTTCAGCGAATTTTGCTAATTGCACCAATGCTTGCTGGAAATAACTTCTTAATGCAAGTCTTTTAGAATGTGACAT
The DNA here is from genome assembly GCA_947311025.1 of Lypha dubia. Lineage (NCBI taxonomy): Eukaryota > Metazoa > Arthropoda > Insecta > Diptera > Tachinidae > Lypha > Lypha dubia. The sequence continues at coordinate 57,010,567 of OX371261.1, read as the reverse complement.
TTCCACCCACAAAATTGTATGAGAGTCCTCTATCGATAACAATTGTTCAATTTTGTGCACAAAAAATATTTTTCGTTTTACAGACGTAACACTTTTCCCTGTTTTTCGCTAATTTTGAAAAGTTTGTTGCACATAACTTTTGAATGCAAGTGTTTTCAAAAATGACAGCATACAGCTTTTATTGTTTTTTCACGCTCTATCGATTGGCGTTTTTACTTTTTCAACTCTTCGAACAATTTCTCGTTTTATAAGCAAAAACATTTTTCAGCGAATTTTGCTAATTGCACCAATGCTTGCTGGGAATAACTTCTAAATGCAAGTCTTTTCGAATGTGACATTTCCACCCACAAAATTGTATGAGAGTCCTCTATCGACAACAATTGTTCAATTTTGTGCACAAAGAATATTTTTCGTTTTACAGACGTAACACTTTTCCCTGTTTTTCGCTAATTTTGAAATGTTTGTTGCACCTAACTTTTGAATGCAAGTGTTTTCAAAAATGACAGCATACAGTTTTTATTGTTTTTTCACGCTCTATGCATTGGCATTTTTACTTTTTCAACTCTTCGAACAATTTCTCGTTTTATAAGCAAAAACATTTTTCAGCGAATTTTGCTAATTGCACCAATGTTTGCTGGGAATAACTTCTAAATGCAAGTCTTTTAGAATATGACATTTCCACCCACAAAATTGTATAAGGGTCTTCTATCGACAACAATTGTTCAATTTTGTACACAAAGAATTTTTTTGTTTTACAGACGTAACACTTTTCCCTGTTTTTCGCTAATTTTGAAAAGTTTGTTACACATAACTTTTGAATGCAAGTGTTTTCAAATATGACAGCATACAGTTTTTATTGTTTTATCACGCTCTATCGATTGGCGTTTTTACTTTTTCAACTCTTCGTACAATTTCACGTTTTATAAGCAAAAACATTTTTCAGCGAATTTTGCTAATTGCACCAATGTTTGCTGGGAATAACTTCTAAATGCAAGTCTTTTAGAATGTGACATTTCCACCCACAAAATTGTATGAGGGTCCTCTATCGACAACAATTGTTCAATTTTGTGCACAAAGAATATTTTTCGTTTTACAGACGTAACACTTTTCCCTGTTTTTCGCTAATTTTGAAAAGTTTGTTGCACATAACTTTTGAATGCAAGTGTTTTCAAAAATGACAGCATACAGTTTTTATTGTTTTTTCACGCTCTATGCATTGGCAGTTTTACTATTTCAATTCTTCGAACAATGTCTCGTTTTATAAGCAAAAACATTTTTCAGCGAATTTTGCTAATTGCACCAATGTTTGCTGGGAATAACTTCTAAATGCAAGTCTTTTAGAATGTGACATTTCCACCCACAAAATTGTATGAGGGTCCTTTATCGACAACAATTGTTCAATTTTGTGCACAAAGAATATTTTTCGTTTTACAGACGTAACACTTTTCCCTGTTTTTCGCTAATTTTTAAAAGTTTGTTGCACATAACTTTTGAATGCAAGTGTTTTCAAAAATGACAGCATACAGTTTTTATTGTTTTTTCACGCTCTATGCATTGGCATTTTAACTTTTTCAACTCTTCGAACAATGTCTCGTTTTATAAGCAAAAACATTTTTCAGCGAATTTTGCTAATTGCACCAATGTTTGCTGGGAATAACTTCTATATGCAAGTCTTTTAGAATGTGACATTTCCACCCACAAAATTGTATGAGGGCCCTCTATCGACAACAATTGTTCAATTTTGTGCACAAAGAATATTTTTCGTTTTACAGACGTAACACTTTTCCCTGTTTTTCGCTAATTTTGAAAAGTTTGTTGCACATAACTTTTGAATGCAAGTGTTTTCAAAAATGACAGCATACAGTTTTTATTGTTTTTTCACGCTCTATGCATTGGCATTTTAACTTTTTCAACTCTTCGAACAATGTCTCGTTTTATAAGCAAAAACATTTTTCAGCGAATTTTGCTAATTGCACCAATGTTTGCTGGGAATAACTTCTAAATGCAAGTCTTTTAGAATGTGACATTTCCACCCACAAAATTGTATGAGGGTCCTCTATCGACAACAATTGTTCAATTTTGTGCACAAAGAATATTTTTCGTTTTACAGACGTAACACTTTTCCCTGTTTTTCGCTAATTTTGAAAAGTTTGTTGCACATAACTTTTGAATGCAAGTGTTTTCAAAAATGACAGCATACAGTTTTTATTGTTTTTTCACGCTCTATGCATTGGCAGTTTTACTATTTCAATTCTTCGAACAATGTCTCGTTTTATAAGCAAAAACATTTTTCAGCGAATTTTGCTAATTGCACCAATGTTTGCTGGGAATAACTTCTAAATGCAAGTCTTTTAGAATGTGACATTTCCACCCACAAAATTGTATGAGGGTCCTTTATCGACAACAATTGTTCAATTTTGTGCACAAAGAATATTTTTCGTTTTACAGACGTAACACTTTTCCCTGTTTTTCGCTAATTTTTAAAAGTTTGTTGCACATAACTTTTGAATGCAAGTGTTTTCAAAAATGACAGCATACAGTTTTTATTGTTTTTTCACGCTCTATGCATTGGCATTTTAACTTTTTCAACTCTTCGAACAATGTCTCGTTTTATAAGCAAAAACATTTTTCAGCGAATTTTGCTAATTGCACCAATGTTTGCTGGGAATAACTTCTATATGCAAGTCTTTTAGAATGTGACATTTCCACCCACAAAATTGTATGAGGGCCCTCTATCGACAACAATTGTTCAATTTTGTGCACAAAGAATATTTTTCGTTTTACAGACGTAACACTTTTCCCTGTTTTTCGCTAATTTTGAAAAGTTTGTTGCACATAACTTTTGAATGCAAGTGTTTTCAAAAATGACAGCATACAGTTTTTATTGTTTTTTCACGCTCTATGCATTGGCATTTTAACTTTTTCAACTCTTCGAACAATGTCTCGTTTTATAAGCAAAAACATTTTTCAGCGAATTTTGCTAATTGCACCAATGTTTGCTGGGAATAACTTCTATATGCAAGTCTTTTAGAATGTGACATTTCGACCCACAAAATTGTATGAGGGCCCTCTATCGACAACAATTGTTCAATTTTGTGCACAAAGAATATTTTTCGTTTTACAGACGTAACACTTTTCCCTGTTTTTCGCTAATTTTGAAAAGTTTGTTGCACATAACTTTTGAATGCAAGTGTTTTCAAAAATGACAGCATACTGTTTTTATTGTTTTTTCACGCTCTATCGATTGGCGTTTTTACTTTTTCAACTCTTCGAACAATTTCTCGTTTTATAAGCAAAAACATTTTTCAGCGAATTTTGCTAATTGCACCAATGCTTGCTGGGAATAACTTCTAAATGCAAGTCTTTTAGAATGTGACATTTCCACCCACAACATTGTATGAGAGTCCTCTATCGACAACAATTGTTCAATTTTGTGCACAAAGAATATTTTTCGTTTTACAGACGTAACACTTTTCCCTGTTTTTCGCTAATTTTGAAGTTTGTTGCACATAACTTTTGAATGCAAGTGTTTTCAAAAATGACAGCATACAGTTTTTATTGTTTTATCTCGCTCTATCGATTGGCGTTTTTACTTTTTCAACTCTTCAAACAATTTCTCGTTTTATAAGCAAAAACATTTTTCAGCGAATTTTGCTAATTGCACCAATGCTTGCTGGAAATAACTTCTTAATGCAAGTCTTTTAGAATGTGACATTTCCACCCACAAAATTGTATGAGAGTCCTCTATCGATAACAATTGTTCAATTTTGTGCACAAAGAATATTTTTCGTTTTACAGACGTAACACTTTTCCCTGTTTTTCGCTAATTTTGAAAAGTTTGTTGCACATAACTTTTGAATGCAAGTGTGTTCAAAAATGACAGCATACAGCTTTTATTGTTTTTTCACGCTCTATCGATTGGCGTTTTTACTTTTTCAACTCTTCGAACAATTTCTCGTTTTATAAGCAAAAACATTTTTCAGCGAATTTTGCTAATTGCACCAATGCTTGCTGGGAATAACTTCTAAATGCAAGTCTTTTCGAATGTGACATTTCCACCCACAAAATTGTATGCGAGTCCTCTATCGACAACAATTCTTCAATTTTGTGCACAAAGAATATTTTCGTTTTACAGACGTAACACTTTTCCCTGTTTTTCGCTAATTTTGAAATGTTTGTTGCACCTAACTTTTGAATGCAAGTGTTTTCAAAAATGACAGCATACAGTTTTTATTGTTTTTTCACGCTCTATGCATTGGCATTTTTACTTTTTCAACTCTTCGAACAATTTCTTGTTTTATAAGCAAAAACATTTTTCAGCGAATTTTGCTAATTGCACCAATGTTTGCTGGGAATAACTTCTAAATGCAAGTCTTTTCGAATGTGACATTTCCACCCACAAAATTGTATGAGAGTCCTCTATCGACAACAATTGTTCAATTTTGTGCACAAAGAATATTTTTCGTTTTACAGACGTAACACTTTTCCCTGTTTTTCGCTAATTTTGAAATGTTTGTTGCACCTAACTTTTGAATGCAAGTGTTTTCAAAAATGACAGCATACAGTTTTTATTGTTTTTTCACGCTCTATGCATTGGCATTTTTACTTTTTCAACTCTTCGAACAATTTCTCGTTTTATAAGCAAAAACATTTTTCAGCGAATTTTGCTAATTGCACCAATGTTTGCTGGGAATAACTTCTAAATGCAAGTCTTTTAGAATATGACATTTCCACCCACAAAATTGTATAAGGGTCTTCTATCGACAACAATTGTTCAATTTTGTACACAAAGAATTTTTTTGTTTTACAGACGTAACACTTTTCCCTGTTTTTCGCTAATTTTGAAAAGTTTGTTACACATAACTTTTGAATGCAAGTGTTTTCAAATATGACAGCATACAGTTTTTATTGTTTTATCACGCTCTATCGATTGGCGTTTTTACTTTTTCAACTCTTCGTACAATTTCACGTTTTATAAGCAAAAACATTTTTCAGCGAATTTTGCTAATTGCACCAATGTTTGCTGGGAATAACTTCTAAATGCAAGTCTTTTAGAATGTGACATTTCCACCCACAAAATTGTATGAGGGTCCTCTATCGACAACAATTGTTCAATTTTGTGCACAAAGAATATTTTTCGTTTTACAGACGTAACACTTTTCCCTGTTTTTCGCTAATTTTGAAAAGTTTGTTGCACATAACTTTTGAATGCAAGTGTTTTCAAAAATGACAGCATACAGTTTTTATTGTTTTTTCACGCTCTATGCATTGGCAGTTTTACTATTTCAATTCTTCGAACAATGTCTCGTTTTATAAGCAAAAACATTTTTCAGCGAATTTTGCTAATTGCACCAATGTTTGCTGGGAATAACTTCTAAATGCAAGTCTTTTAGAATGTGACATTTCCACCCACAAAATTGTATGAGGGTCCTTTATCGACAACAATTGTTCAATTTTGTGCACAAAGAATATTTTTCGTTTTACAGACGTAACACTTTTCCCTGTTTTTCGCTAATTTTTAAAAGTTTGTTGCACATAACTTTTGAATGCAAGTGTTTTCAAAAATGACAGCATACAGTTTTTATTGTTTTTTCACGCTCTATGCATTGGCATTTTAACTTTTTCAACTCTTCGAACAATGTCTCGTTTTATAAGCAAAAACATTTTTCAGCGAATTTTGCTAATTGCACCAATGTTTGCTGGGAATAACTTCTATATGCAAGTCTTTTAGAATGTGACATTTCCACCCACAAAATTGTATGAGGGCCCTCTATCGACAACAATTGTTCAATTTTGTGCACAAAGAATATTTTTCGTTTTACAGACGTAACACTTTTCCCTGTTTTTCGCTAATTTTGAAAAGTTTGTTGCACATAACTTTTGAATGCAAGTGTTTTCAAAAATGACAGCATACAGTTTTTATTGTTTTTTCACGCTCTATGCATTGGCATTTTAACTTTTTCAACTCTTCGAACAATGTCTCGTTTTATAAGCAAAAACATTTTTCAGCGAATTTTGCTAATTGCACCAATGTTTGCTGGGAATAACTTCTATATGCAAGTCTTTTAGAATGTGACATTTCGACCCACAAAATTGTATGAGGGCCCTCTATCGACAACAATTGTTCAATTTTGTGCACAAAGAATATTTTTCGTTTTACAGACGTAACACTTTTCCCTGTTTTTCGCTAATTTTGAAAAGTTTGTTGCACATAACTTTTGAATGCAAGTGTTTTCAAAAATGACAGCATACTGTTTTTATTGTTTTTTCACGCTCTATCGATTGGCGTTTTTACTTTTTCAACTCTTCGAACAATTTCTCGTTTTATAAGCAAAAACATTTTTCAGCGAATTTTGCTAATTGCACCAATGCTTGCTGGGAATAACTTCTAAATGCAAGTCTTTTAGAATGTGACATTTCCACCCACAACATTGTATGAGAGTCCTCTATCGACAACAATTGTTCAATTTTGTGCACAAAGAATATTTTTCGTTTTACAGACGTAACACTTTTCCCTGTTTTTCGCTAATTTTGAAGTTTGTTGCACATAACTTTTGAATGCAAGTGTTTTCAAAAATGACAGCATACAGTTTTTATTGTTTTATCTCGCTCTATCGATTGGCGTTTTTACTTTTTCAACTCTTCAAACAATTTCTCGTTTTATAAGCAAAAACATTTTTCAGCGAATTTTGCTAATTGCACCAATGCTTGCTGGAAATAACTTCTTAATGCAAGTCTTTTAGAATGTGACATTTCCACCCACAAAATTGTATGAGAGTCCTCTATCGATAACAATTGTTCAATTTTGTGCACAAAGAATATTTTTCGTTTTACAGACGTAACACTTTTCCCTGTTTTTCGCTAATTTTGAAAAGTTTGTTGCACATAACTTTTGAATGCAAGTGTGTTCAAAAATGACAGCATACAGCTTTTATTGTTTTTTCACGCTCTATCGATTGGCGTTTTTACTTTTTCAACTCTTCGAACAATTTCTCGTTTTATAAGCAAAAACATTTTTCAGCGAATTTTGCTAATTGCACCAATGCTTGCTGGGAATAACTTCTAAATGCAAGTCTTTTCGAATGTGACATTTCCACCCACAAAATTGTATGCGAGTCCTCTATCGACAACAATTCTTCAATTTTGTGCACAAAGAATATTTTCGTTTTACAGACGTAACACTTTTCCCTGTTTTTCGCTAATTTTGAAATGTTTGTTGCACCTAACTTTTGAATGCAAGTGTTTTCAAAAATGACAGCATACAGTTTTTATTGTTTTTTCACGCTCTATGCATTGGCATTTTTACTTTTTCAACTCTTCGAACAATTTCTTGTTTTATAAGCAAAAACATTTTTCAGCGAATTTTGCTAATTGCACCAATGTTTGCTGGGAATAACTTCTAAATTCAAGTCTTTTAGAATATGACATTTCCACCCACAAAATTGTATAAGGGTCCTCTATCGACAACAATTGTTCAATTTTGTACACAAAGAATTTTTTTGTTTTACAGACGTAACACTTTTCCCTGTTTTTCGCTAATTTTGAAAAGTTTGTTACACATAACTTTTGAATGCAAGTGTTTTCAAAAATGACAGCATACAGTTTTTATTGTTTTATCACGCTCTATCGATTGGCGTTTTTTCTTTTTCAACTCTTCGTACAATTTCTCGTTTTATAAGCAAAAACATTTTTCAGCGAATTTTGCTAATTGCACCAATGTTTGCTGGGAATAACTTCTAAATGCAAGTCTTTTAGAATGTGACATTTCCACCCACAAAATTGTATGAGAGTCCTCTATCGACAACAATTGTTCAATTTTGTGCACAAAGAATATTTTCGTTTTACAGACGTAACACTTTTCCCTGTTTTTCGCTAATTTTGAAATGTTTGTTGCACCTAACTTTTGAATGCAAGTGTTTTCAAAAATGACAGCATACAGTTTTTATTGTTTTTTCACGCTCTATGCATTTACATTTTTACTTTTTCAACTCTTCGAACAATTTCTCGTTTTATAAGCAAAAACATTTTTCAGCGAATTTTGCTAATTGCACCAATGTTTGCTGGGAATAACTTCTAAATTCAAGTCTTTTAGAATATGACATTTCCACCCACAAAATTGTATAAGGGTCCTCTATCGACAACAATTGTTCAATTTTGTACACAAAGAATTTTTTTGTTTTACAGACGTAACACTTTTCCCTGTTTTTCGCTAATTTTGAAAAGTTTGTTACACATAACTTTTGAATGCAAGTGTTTTCAAAAATGACAGCATACAGTTTTTATTGTTTTATCACGCTCTATCGATTGGCGTTTTTTTTTTCAACTCTTCGTACAATTTCTCGTTTTATAAGCAAAAACATTTTTCAGCGAATTTTGCTAATTGCACCAATGTTTGCTGGGAATAACTTCTAAATGCAAGTCTTTTAGAATGTGACATTTCCACCCACAAAATTGTATGAGGTCCTCTATCGACAAAAATTGTTCAATTTTGTGCACAAAGAATATTTTTCGTTTTACAGACGTAACACTTTTCCCTGTTTTTCGCTAATTTTGAAAAGTTTGTTGCACATAACTTTTGAATGCAAGTGTTTTCAAAAATGACAGCATACAGTTTTTATTGTTTTTTCACGCTCTATGCATTGGCATTTTAACTTTTTCAACTCTTCGAACAATGTCTAGTTTTATAAGCAAAAACATTTTTCAGCGAATTTTGCTAATTGCACCAATGTTTGCTGGGAATAACTTCTATATGCAAGTCTTTTAGAATGTGACATTTCCACCCACAAAATTGTATGAGGGCCCTCTATCGACAACAATTGTTCAATTTTGTGCACAAAGAATATTTTTCGTTTTACAGACGTAACACTTTTCCCTGTTTTTCGCTAATTTTGAAAAGTTTGTTGCACATAACTTTTGAATGCAAGTGTTTTCAAAAATGACAGCATACAGTTTTTATTGTTTTTTCACGCTCTATGCATTGGCATTTTAACTTTTTCAACTCTTCAAACAATGTCTCGTTTTATAAGCAAAAACATTTTTCAGCGAATTTTGCTAATTGCACCAATGTTTACTGGGAATAACTTCTATATGCAAGTCTTTTAGAATGTGACATTTCCACCCACAAAATTGTATGAGGGCCCTCTATCGACAACAATTGTTCAATTTTGTGCCCAAAGAATATTTCTCGTTTTACAGACGTAACACTTTTCCCTGTTTTTCGCTAATTTTGAAAAGTTTGTTGCACATAACTTTTGAATGCAAGTGTTTTCAAAAATGACAGCATACAGTTTTTATTGTTTTTTCACGCTCTATCGATTGGCGTTTTTACTTTTTCAACTCTTCGAACAATTTCTCGTTTTATAAGCAAAAACATTTTTCAGCGAATTTTGCTAATTGCACCAATGTTTGCTGGGAATAACTTCTATATGCAAGTCTTTTAGAATGTGACATTTCCACCCACAAAATTGTATGAGGGCCCTCTATCGACAACAATTGTTCAATTTTGTGCACAAAGAATATTTTTCGTTTTACAGACGTAACACTTTTCCCTGTTTTTCGCTAATTTTGAAAAGTTTGTTGCACATAACTTTTGAATGCAAGTGTTTTCAAAAATGACAGCATACAGTTTTTATTGTTTTTTCACGCTCTATCGATTGGCGTTTTTACTTTTTCAACTCTTCGAACAATTTCTCGTTTTATAAGCAAAAACATTTTTCAGCGAATTTTGCTAATTGCACCAATGCTTGCTGGGAATAACTTCTAAATGCAAGTCTTTTAGAATGTGACATTTCCACCCACAACATTGTATGAGAGTCCTCTATCGACAACAATTGTTCAATTTTGTGCACAAAGAATATTTTTCGTTTTACAGACGTAACACTTTTCCCTGTTTTTCGCTAATTTTGAAGTTTGTTGCACATAACTTTTGAATGCAAGTGTTTTCAAAAATGACAGCATACAGTTTTTATTGTTTTATCTCGCTCTATCGATTGGCGTTTTTACTTTTTCAACTCTTCAAACAATTTCTCGTTTTATAAGCAAAAACATTTTTCAGCGAATTTTGCTAATTGCACCAATGCTTGCTGGAAATAACTTCTTAATGCAAGTCTTTTAGAATGTGTCATTTCCACCCACAAAATTGTATGAGAGTCCTCTATCGATAACAATTGTTCAATTTTGTGCACAAAGAATATTTTTCGTTTTACAGACGTAACACTTTTCCCTGTTTTTCGCTAATTTTGAAAAGTTTGTTGCACATAACTTTTGAATGCAAGTGTTTTCAAAAATGACAGCATACAGCTTTTATTGTTTTTTCACGCTCTATCGATTGGCGTTTTTTCTTTTTCAACTCTTCGAACAATTTCTCGTTTTATAAGCAAAAACATTTTTCAGCGAATTTTGCTAATTGCACCAATGCTTGCTGGGAATAACTTCTAAATGCAAGTCTTTTCGAATGTGACATTTCCACCCACAAAATTGTATAAGGGTCCTCTATCGACAACAATTGTTCAATTTTGTACACAAAGAATTTTTTTGTTTTACAGACGTAACACTTTTCCCTGTTTTTCGCTAATTTTGAAAAGTTTGTTGCACATAACTTTTGAATGCAAGTGTTTTCAAAAATGACAGCATACAGTTTTTATTGTTTTATCACGCTCTATCGATTGGCGTTTTTTCTTTTTCAACTCTTCGTACGATTTCTCGTTTTATAAGCAAAAACATTTTTCAGCGAATTTTGCTAATTGCACCAATGTTTGCTGGGAATAACTTCTAAATGCAAGTCTTTTAGAATGTGACATTTCCACCCACAAAATTGTATGAGGGTCCTCTATCGACAACAATTGTTCAATTTTGTGCACAAAGAATATTTTTCGTTTTACAGACGTAACACTTTTCCCTGTTTTTCGCTAATTTTGAAGTTTGTTGCACATAACTTTTGAATGCAAGTGTTTTCAAAAATGACAGCATACAGTTTTTATTGTTTTATCTCGCTCTATCGATTGGCGTTTTTACTTTTTCAACTCTTCAAACAATTTCTCGTTTTATAAGCAAAAACATTTTTCAGCGAATTTTGCTAATTGCACCAATGTTTGCTGGGAATAACTTCTAAATGCAAGTCTTTTAGAATGTGACATTTCCACCCACAAAATTGTATGAGGGTCCTCTATCGACAACAATTGTTCAATTTTGTGCACAAAGAATATTTTTCGTTTTACAGACGTAACACTTTTCCCTGTTTTTCGCTAATTTTGAAAAGTTTGTTGCACATAACTTTTGAATGCAAGTGTTTTCAAAAATGACAGCATACAGTTTTTATTGTTTTTTCACGCTCTATGCATTGGCAGTTTTACTTTTTCAATTCTTCGAACAATGTTTCGTTTTATAAGCAAAAACATTTTTCAGCGAATTTTGCTAATTGCACCAATGTTTGCTGGGAATAACTTCTAAATGCAAGTCTTTTAGAATGTGACATTTCCACCCACAAAATTGTATGAGGGTCCTCTATCGACAACAATTGTTCAATTTTGTGCACAAAGAATATTTTTCGTTTTACAGACGTAACACTTTTCCCTGTTTTTCGCTAATTTTGAAAAGTTTGTTGCACATAACTTTTGAATGCATGTGTTTTCAAAAATGACAGCATACAGTTTTTATTGTTTTTTCACGCTCTATCGATTGGCGTTTTTACTTTTTCAACTCTTCGAACAATTTCTCGTTTTATAAGCAAAAACATTTTTCAGCGAATTTTGCTAATTGCACCAATGCTTGCTGGGAATAACTTCTAAATGCAAGTCTTTTAGAATGTGACATTTCCACCCACAACATTGTATGAGAGTCCTCTATCGACAACAATTGTTCAATTTTGTGCACAAAGAATATTTTTCGTTTTACAGACGTAACACTTTTCCCTGTTTTTCGCTAATTTTGAAGTTTGTTGCACATAACTTTTGAATGCAAGTGTTTTCAAAAATGACAGCATACAGTTTTTATTGTTTTATCTCGCTCTATCGATTGGCGTTTTTACTTTTTCAACTCTTCAAACAATTTCTCGTTTTATAAGCAAAAACATTTTTCAGCGAATTTTGCTAATTGCACCAATGCTTGCTGGAAATAACTTCTTAATGCAAGTCTTTTAGAATGTGACATTTCCACCCACAAAATTGTATGAGAGTCCTCTATCGATAACAATTGTTCAATTTTGTGCACAAAGAATATTTTTCGTTTTACAGACGTAACACTTTTCCCTGTTTTTCGCTAATTTTGAAGTTTGTTGCACATAACTTTTGAATGCAAGTGTTTTCAAAAATGACAGCATACAGTTTTTATTGTTTTATCTCGCTCTATCGATTGGCGTTTTTACTTTTTCAACTCTTCAAACAATTTCTCGTTTTATAAGCAAAAACATTTTTCAGCGAATTTTGCTAATTGCACCAATGCTTGCTGGGAATAACTTCTAAATGCAAGTCTTTTCGAATGTGACATTTCCACCCACAAAATTGTATGAGAGTCCTCTATCGACAACAATTTGTAGCATGTGACCAACAGTGTATAGTATGCATTGCGATTCAATAGTACCGCAACATGCAAGCATTGACAAACTGCAAGCAATATATTTTGTGTGACTGTAATTTGACACTTGTAGGTTTAATCAAGTGCAGCTGCACAATGCACTTAAATGAATAACATTTATTTACTGCATTTGTTTAATTGTAAATATAAGCAACCCAAAGTATCTGTTGCTTTTAGGTATGCACTCGTTTAGACTTTAAAACTATTGAACACATGCCAAACGTAAATAGTGGGAAGCTAAATATGCTTACCCAGCATTAATATATATTTGTATTCTTTTACTCTTATGTTAAGGTACCCCTAAGAATTATTCTCATAATTAGTATATAAGCCAATGTCAATTAGTTTAAGAAATCAATCAATCATAAAACCTCAAGCTTAGGAGCTACTAGTTAGCTCTAAGCAAATTATAAAATAATAAATAAATTGAGAGCTCCTAGAGAGCACTACAATAACCCAAAGACTTTTAATTATATTACAAATTGTTCAATTTTGTACACAAAGAATTTTTTTGTTTTACAGACGTAACACTTTTCCCTGTTTTTCGCTAATTTTGAAAAGTTTGTTACACATAACTTTTAAATGCACGTGTTCTCAAAAATGACAGCATACAGTTTTTATTGTTTTATCACGCTCTATCGATTGGCGTTTTTACTTTTTCAACTCTTCGTACAATTTCTCGTTTTATAAGCAAAAACATTTTTCAGCGAATTTTGCTAATTGCACCAATGTTTGCTGGGAATAACTTCTTAATGCAAGTCTTTTAGAATGTGACATTTCCACCCACAAAATTGTATGAGGGTCCTCTATCGACAACAATTGTTCAATTTTGTGCACAAAGAATATTTTTCGTTTTACAGACGTAACACTTTTCCCTGTTTTTCGCTAATTTTGAAAAGTTTGTTGCACATAACTTTTGAATGCAAGTGTTTTCAAAAATGACAGCATACAGTCTTTATGGTTTTTTCACGCTCTATCGATTGGCGTTTTTACTTTTTCAACTCTTCGAACAATTTCTCGTTTTATAAGCAAAAAAATTTTTCAGCGAATTTTGCTTATTGCACCAATGCTTGCTGGGAATAACTTCTAAATGCAAGTCTTTTCGAATGTGACATTTCCACCCACAAAATTGTATGAGAGTCCTCTATCGACAACAATTGTTCAATTTTGTGTACAAAGAATATTTTTCGTTTTACAGACGTAACACTTTTCCCTGTTTTTCGCTAATTTTGAAATGTTTGTTGCACCTAACTTTTGAATGCAAGTGTTTTCAAAAATGACAGCATACAGTTTTTATTGTTTTTTTCACGCTCTATGCATTGGCATTTTTACTTTTTCAACTCTTCGAACAATTTCTCGTTTTATAAGCAAAAACATTTTTCAGCGAATTTTGCTAATTGCACCAATGTTTGCTGGGAATAACTTCTAGATGCAAGTCTTTTAGAATATGACATTTCCACCCACAAAATTGTATAAGGGTCCTCTATCGACAACAATTGTTCAATTTTTTACACAAAGAATTTTTTTGTTTTACAGACGTAACACTTTTCCCTGTTTTTCGCTAATTTTGAAAAGTTTGTTACACATAACTTTTGAATGCAAGTGTTTTCAAAAATGACAGCATACAGTTTTTATTGTTTTATCACGCTCTATCGATTGGCGTTTTTACTTTTTCAACTCTTCGTACAATTTCTCGTTTTATAAGCAAAAACATTTTTCAGCGAATTTTGCTAATTGCACCAATGTTTGCTGGGAATAACTTCTAAATGCAAGTCTTTTAGAATGTGACATTTCCACCCACAAAATTGTATGAGGGTCCTCTATCGACAACAATTGTTCAATTTTGTGCACAAAGAATATTTTTCGTTTTACAGACGTAACACTTTTCCCTGTTTTTCGCTAATTTTGAAAAGTTTGTTGCACATAACTTTTGAATGCAAGTGTTTTCAAATATGACAGCATACAGTTTTTATTGTTTTTTCACGCTCTATGCATTGGCAGTTTTACTTTTTCAATTCTTCGAACAATTTCTCGTTTTATAAGCAAAAACATTTTTCAGCGAATTTTGCTAATTGCACCAATGTTTGCTGGGAATAACTTTTAAATGCAAGTCTTTTAGAATGTGACATTTCCACCCACAAAATTGTATGAGGGTCCTCTATCGACAACAATTGTTCAATTTTGTGCACAAAGAATATTTTTCGTTTTACAGACGTAACACTTTTCCCTGTTTTTCGCTAATTTTGAAGTTTGTTGCACATAACTTTTGAATGCAAGTGTTTTCAAAAATGACAGCATACAGTTTTTATTGTTTTATCTCGCTCTATCGATTGGCGTTTTTACTTTTTCAACTCTTCAAACAATTTCTCGTTTTATAAGCAAAAACATTTTTCAGCGAATTTTGCTAATTGCACCAATGTTTGCCGGGAATAACTTCTAAATGCAAGTCTTTTAGAATGTGACATTTCCACCCACAAAATTGTATGAGGGTCCTCTATCGACAACAATTGTTCAATTTTGTGCACAAAGAATATTTTTCGTTTTACAGACGTAACACTTTTCCCTGTTTTTCGCTAATTTTGAAATGTTTGTTACACTTAACTTTTGAATGCAAGTGTTTTCAAAAATGACAACTTACAGTTTTTATTGTTTTATCACGCTCTATCGATTGGCGTTTTTACTTTTTCAACTCTTCGAACAATTTCTCGTTTCATAAGCAAAAACATTTTTCAGCGAATTTTGCTAATTGCACCAATGCTTGCTGGAAATAACTTCTAAATGCAAGACTTTTAGAATGTGACATTTCCACCCACAAAATTGTATGAGGGTCCTCTATCGACAACAATTGTTCAATTTTGTGCACAAAGAATATTTTTCGTTTTACAGACGTAACACTTTTCCCTGTTTTTCGCTAATTTTGAAAAGTTTGTTGCACATAACTTTTGAATGCAAGTGTTTTCAAAAATGACAGCATACAGTTTTTATTGTTTTATCTCGCTCTATCGATTGGCGTTTTTACTTTTTCAACTCTTCAAACAATTTCTCGTTTTATAAGCAAAAACATTTTTCAGCGAATTTTGCTAATTGCACCAATGCTTGCTGGAAATAACTTCTTAATGCAAGTCTTTTAGAATGTGACATTTCCACCCACAAAATTGTATGAGAGTCCTCTATCGATAACAATTGTTCAATTTTGTGCACAAAGAATATTTTTCGTTTTACAGACGTAACACTTTTCCCTGTTTTTCGCTAATTTTGAAAAGTTTGTTGCACATAACTTTTGAATACAAGTGTTTTCAAAAATGACAGCATACAGCTTTTATTGTTTTTTCACGCTCTATCGATTGGCGTTTTTACTTTTTCAACTCTTCGAACAATTTCTCGTTTTATAAGCAAAAACATTTTTCAGCGAATTTTGCTAATTGCACCAATGCTTGCTGGGAATAACTTCTAAATGCAAGTCTTTTCGAATGTGACATTTCCACCCACAAAATTGTATGAGAGTCCTCTATCGACAACAATTTGTAGCATGTGACCAACAGTGTATAGTATGCATTGCGATTCAATAGTACCGCAACATGCAAGCATTGACAAACTGCAAGCAATATATTTTGTGTGACTGTAATTTGACACTTGTAGGTTTAATCAAGTGCAGCTGCACAATGCACTTAAATGAATAACATTTATTTACTGCATTTGTTTAATTGTAAATATAAGCAACCCAAAGTATCTGTTGCTTTTAGGTATGCACTCGTTTAGACTTTAAAACTATTGAACACATGCCAAACGTAAATAGTGGGAAGCTAAATATGCTTACCCAGCATTAATATATATTTGTATTCTTTTACTCTTATGTTAAGGTACCCCTAAGAATTATTCTCATAATTAGTATATAAGCCAATGTCAATTAGTTTAAGAAATCAATCAATCATAAAACCTCAAGCTTAGGAGCTACTAGTTAGCTCTAAGCAAATTATAAAATAATAAATAAATTGAGAGCTCCTAGAGAGCACTACAATAACCCAAAGACTTTTAATTATATTACAAATTGTTCAATTTTGTACACAAAGAATTTTTTTGTTTTACAGACGTAACACTTTTCCCTGTTTTTCGCTAATTTTGAAAAGTTTGTTGCACATAACTTTATTGTTTTATCACGATCTATTGATTGGCGTTTTTACTTGTTCAACTCTTCGAACAATTTCTCGTTTTATAAACAAAAACATTTTTCAGCGAATTTTGCTAATTGCACCAATGCTTGCTGGGAATAACTTCTAAATGCAAGTCTTTTAGAATGTGACATTTCCACCCACAAAATTGTATGAGAGTCCTCTATCGACAACAATTGTTCAATTTTGTGCACAAAGAATATTTTTCGTTTTACAGACGTAACACTTTTCCCTGTTTTTCGCTAATTTTGAAAAGTTTGTTGCACATAACTTTTGAATGCAAGTGTTTTCAAAAATGACAGCATACAGTTTTTATTGTTTTTTCACGCTCTATGCATTGGCAGTTTTACTTTTTCAATTCTTCGAACAATGTCTCGTTTTATAAGCAAAAACATTTTTCAGCGAATTTTGCTAATTGCACCAATGTTTGTTGGGAATAACTTTTAAATGCAAGTCTTTTAGAATGTGACATTTCCACCCACAAAATTGTATGAGGGTCCTCTATCGACAACAATTGTTCAATTTTGTGCACAAAGAATATTTTTCGTTTTACAGACGTAACACTTTTCCCTGTTTTTTGCTAATTTTGAAGTTTGTTGCACATAACTTTTGAATGCAAGTGTTTTCAAAAATGACAGCATACAGTTTTTATTGTTTTATCTCGCTCTATCGATTGGCGTTTTTACTTTTTCAACTCTTCAAACAATTTCTCGTTTTATAAGCAAAAACATTTTTCAGCGAATTTTGCTAATTGCACCAATGTTTGCCGGGAATAACTTCTAAATGCAAGTCTTTTAGAATGTGACATTTCCACCCACAAAATTGTATGAGGGTCCTCTATCGACAACAATTGTTCAATTTTGTGCACAAAGAATCTTTTTCGTTTTACAGACGTAACACTTTTCCCTGTTTTTCGCTAATTTTGAAATGTTTGTTACACTTAACTTTTGAATGCAAGTGTTTTCAAAAATGACAACTTACAGTTTTTATTGTTTTATCACGCTCTATCGATTGGCGTTTTTACTTTTTCAACTCTTCGAACAATTTCTCGTTTCATAAGCAAAAACATTTTTCAGCGAATTTTGCTAATTGCACCAATGCTTGCTGGAAATAACTTCTAAATGCAAGACTTTTAGAATGTGACATTTCCACCCACAAAATTGTATGAGGGTCCTCTATCGACAACAATTGTTCAATTTTGTGCACAAAGAATATTTTTCGTTTTACAGACGTAACACTTTTCCCTGTTTTTCGCTAATTTTGAAGTTTGTTGCACATAACTTTTGAATGCAAGTGTTTTCAAATATGACAGCATACAGTTTTTATTGTTTTATCACGATCTATTGATTGGCTTTTTTACTTGTTCAACTCTTCGAACAATTTCTCGTTTTATAAACAAAAACATTTTTCAGCGAATTTTGCTAATTGCACCAATGCTTGCTGGGAATAACTTCTAAATGCAAGTCTTTTAGAATGTGACATTTCCACCCACAAAATTGTATGAGGGTCCTCTATCGACAACAATTGTTCAATTTTGTGCACAAAGAATATTTTTCGTTTTACAGACGTAACACTTTTCCCTGTTTTTCGCTAATTTTGAAAAGTTTGTTGCACATAACTTTTGAATGCAAGTGTTTTCAAAAATGACAGCATACAGTTTTTATTGTTTTATCACGATCTATTGATTGGCGTTTTTACTTGTTCAACTCTTCGAACAATTTCTCGTTTTATAAACAAAAACATTTTTCAGCGAATTTTGCTAATTGCACCAATGCTTGCTGGGAATAACTTCTAAATGCAAGTCTTTTAGAATGTGACATTTCCACCCACAAAATTGTATGAGAGTCCTCTATCGACAACAATTGTTCAATTTTGTGCACAAAGAATATTTTTCGTTTTACAGACGTAACACTTTTCCCTGTTTTTCGCTAATTTTGAAAAGTTTGTTGTACATAACTTTTGAATGCAAGTGTTTTCAAAAATGACAGCATATAGCTTTTATTGTTTTTTCACGCTCTATCGATTGGCGTTTTTACTTTTTCAACTCTTCGAACAATTTCTCGTTTTATAAGCAAAAACTTTTTTCAGCGAATTTTGCTAATTGCACCAATGCTTGCTGGGAATAACTTCTAAATGCAAGTCTTTTAGAATGTGACATTTCCACCCACAAAATTGTATGAGAGTCCTCTATCGACAACAATTGTTCAATTTTGTGCACAAAGAATATTTTTCGTTTTACAGACGTAACACTTTTCCCTGTTTTTCGCTAATTTTGAAATGTTTGTTGCACCTAACTTTTGAATGCAAGTGTTTTCAAAAATGACAGCATACAGTTTTTATTGTTTTTTCACGCTCTATGCATTGGCATTTTTACTTTTTCAACTCTTCGAACAATGTCTCGTTTTATAAGCAAAAACATTTTTCAGCGAATTTTGCTAATTGCACCAATGTTTGCTGGGAATAACTTCTATATGCAAGTCTTTTAGAATGTGACATTTCCACCCACAAAATTGTATGAGGGCCCTCTATCGACAACAATTGTTTAATTTTGAGCACAAAGAATATTTTTCGTTTTACAGACGTAACACTTTTCCCTGTTTTTCGCTAATTTTGAAAAGTTTGTTGCACATAACTTTATTGTTTTATCACGATCTATTGATTGGCGTTTTTACTTGTTCAACTCTTCGAACAATTTCTCGTTTTATAAACAAAAACATTTTTCAGCGAATTTTGCTAATTGCACCAATGCTTGCTGGGAATAACTTCTAAATGCAAGTCTTTTAGAATGTGACATTTCCACCCACAAAATTGTATGAGAGTCCTCTATCGACAACAATTGTTCAATTTTGTGCACAAAGAATATTTTTCGTTTTACAGACGTAACACTTTTCCCTGTTTTTCGCTAATTTTGAAGTTTGTTGCACATAACTTTTGAATGCAAGTGTTTTCAAAAATGACAGCATACAGTTTTTATTGTTTTATCACGCTCTATCGATTGGCGTTTTTACTTTTTCAACTCTTCAAACAATTTCTCGTTTTATAAGCAAAAACATTTTTCAGCGAATTTTGCTAATTGCACCAATGCTTGCTGGGAATAACTTCTTAATGCAAGTCTTTTAGAATGTGACATTTCCACCCACAAAATTGTATGAGAGTCCTCTATCGATAACAATTGTTCAATTTTGTGCACAAAGAATATTTTTCGTTTTACAGACGTAACACTTTTGCCTGTTTTTCGCTAATTTTGAAAAGTTTGTTGCACATAACTTTTGAATGCAAGTGTTTTCAAAAATGGCAGCATATAGTTTTTATTGTTTTTACACACTCTATCGATTGGCGTTTTTACTTTTTCAACTCTTCGAACAATTTCTCGTTTTGTAAGCAAAAACATTTTTCAGCGAATTTTGCTAATTGCACCAATGTTTGCCGGGAATAACTTCTAAATGCAAGTCTTTTAGAATATGACATTTCCACCCACAAAATTGTATAAGGGTCCTCTATCGACAACAATTGTTCAATTTTTTACACAAAGAATTTTTTTGTTTTACAGACGTAACACTTTTCCCTGTTTTTCGCTAATTTTGAAAAGTTTGTTACACATAACTTTTGAATGCAAGTGTTTTCAAAAATGACAGCATACAGTTTTTATTGTTTTATCACGCTCTATCGATTGGCGTTTTTACTTTTTCAACTCTTCGTACAATTTCTCGTTTTATAAGCAAAAACATTTTTCAGCGAATTTTGCTAATTGCACCAATGTTTGCTGGGAATAACTTCTAAATGCAAGTCTTTTAGAATGTGACATTTCCACCCACAAAATTGTATGAGGGTCCTCTATCGACAACAATTGTTCAATTTTGTGCACAAAGAATATTTTTCGTTTTACAGACGTAACACTTTTCCCTGTTTTTCGCTAATTTTGAAAAGTTTGTTGCACATAACTTTTGAATGCAAGTGTTTTCAAAAATGACAGCATACAGTTTTTATTGTTTTTTCACGCTCTATGCATTGGCAGTTTTACTTTTTCAATTCTTCGAACAATGTCTCGTTTTATAAGCAAAAACATTTTTCAGCGAATTTTGCTAATTGCACCAATGTTTGTTGGGAATAACTTTTAAATGCAAGTCTTTTAGAATGTGACATTTCCACCCACAAAATTGTATGAGGGTCCTCTATCGACAACAATTGTTCAATTTTGTGCACAAAGAATATTTTTCGTTTTACAGACGTAACACTTTTCCCTGTTTTTTGCTAATTTTGAAGTTTGTTGCACATAACTTTTGAATGCAAGTGTTTTCAAAAATGACAGCATACAGTTTTTATTGTTTTATCTCGCTCTATCGATTGGCGTTTTTACTTTTTCAACTCTTCAAACAATTTCTCGTTTTATAAGCAAAAACATTTTTCAGCGAATTTTGCTAATTGCACCAATGTTTGCCGGGAATAACTTCTAAATGCAAGTCTTTTAGAATGTGACATTTCCACCCACAAAATTGTATGAGGGTCCTCTATCGACAACAATTGTTCAATTTTGTGCACAAAGAATATTTTTCGTTTTACAGACGTAACACTTTTCCCTGTTTTTCGCTAATTTTGAAATGTTTGTTACACTTAACTTTTGAATGCAAGTGTTTTCAAAAATGACAACTTACAGTTTTTATTGTTTTATCACGCTCTATCGATTGGCGTTTTTACTTTTTCAACTCTTCGAACAATTTCTCGTTTCATAAGCAAAAACATTTTTCAGCGAATTTTGCTAATTGCACCAATGCTTGCTGGAAATAACTTCTAAATGCAAGACTTTTAGAATGTGACATTTCCACCCACAAAATTGTATGAGGGTCCTCTATCGACAACAATTGTTCAATTTTGTGCACAAAGAATATTTTTCGTTTTACAGACGTAACACTTTTCCCTGTTTTTCGCTAATTTTGAAAAGTTTGTTGCACATAACTTTTGAATGCAAGTGTTTTCAAAAATGACAGCATACAGTTTTTATTGTTTTATCTCGCTCTATCGATTGGCGTTTTTACTTTTTCAACTCTTCAAACAATTTCTCGTTTTATAAGCAAAAACATTTTTCAGCGAATTTTGCTAATTGCACCAATGCTTGCTGGAAATAACTTCTTAATGCAAGTCTTTTAGAATGTGACATTTTCACCCACAAAATTGTATGAGGGCCCTCTATCGACAACAATTGTTCAATTTTGTGCACAAAGAATATTATTCGTTTTACAGACGTAACACTTTTCCCTGTTTTTCGCTAATTTTGAAAAGTTTGTTGCACATAACTTTTGAATGCAAGTGTTTTCAAAAATGACAGCATACAGTTTTTATTGTTTTATCACGATCTATTGATTGGCGTTTTTACTTTTTCAACTCTTCGAACAATTTCTCGTTTTATAAGCAAAAACATTTTTCAGCGAATTTTGCTAATTGCACCAATGTTTGCCGGGAATAACTTCTAAATGCAAGTCTTTTAGAATGTGACATTTCCACCCACAAAATTGTATGAGGGTCCTCTATCGACAACAATTGTTCAATTTTGTGCACAAAGAATATTTTTCGTTTTACAGACGTAACACTTTTCCCTGTTTTTCGCTAATTTTGAAGTTTGTTGCACATAACTTTTGAATGCAAGTGTTTTCAAATATGACAGCATACAGTTTTTATTGTTTTATCACGATCTATTGATTGGCTTTTTTACTTGTTCAACTCTTCGAACAATTTCTCGTTTTATAAACAAAAACATTTTTCAGCGAATTTTGCTAATTGCACCAATGCTTGCTGGGAATAACTTCTAAATGCAAGTCTTTTAGAATGTGACATTTCCACCCACAAAATTGTATGAGGGTCCTCTATCGACAACAATTGTTCAATTTTGTGCACAAAGAATATTTTTCGTTTTACAGACGTAACACTTTTCCCTGTTTTTCGCTAATTTTGAAAAGTTTGTTGCACATAACTTTTGAATGCAAGTGTTTTCAAAAATGACAGCATACAGTTTTTATTGTTTTATCACGATCTATTGATTGGCGTTTTTACTTGTTCAACTCTTCGAACAATTTCTCGTTTTATAAACAAAAACATTTTCAGCGAATTTTGCTAATTGCACCAATGCTTGCTGGGAATAACTTCTAAATGCAAGTCTTTTAGAATGTGACATTTCCACCCACAAAATTGTATGAGAGTCCTCTATCGACAACAATTGTTCAATTTTGTGCACAAAGAATATTTTTCGTTTTACAGACGTAACACTTTTCCCTGTTTTTCGCTAATTTTGAAAAGTTTGTTGCACATAACTTTTGAATGCAAGTGTTTTCAAAAATGACAGCATATAGCTTTTATTGTTTTTTCACGCTCTATCGATTGGCGTTTTTACTTTTTCAACTCTTCGAACAATTTCTCGTTTTATAAGCAAAAACTTTTTTCAGCGAATTTTGCTAATTGCACCAATGCTTGCTGGGAATAACTTCTAAATGCAAGTCTTTTAGAATGTGACATTTCCACCCACAAAATTGTATGAGAGTCCTCTATCGACAACAATTGTTCAATTTTGTGCACAAAGAATATTTTTCGTTTTACAGACGTAACACTTTTCCCTGTTTTTCGCTAATTTTGAAATGTTTGTTGCACCTAACTTTTGAATGCAAGTGTTTTCAAAAATGACAGCATACAGTTTTTATTGTTTTTTCACGCTCTATGCATTGGCATTTTTACTTTTTCAACTCTTGGAACAATGTCTCGTTTTATAAGCAAAAACATTTTTCAGCGAATTTTGCTAATTGCACCAATGTTTGCTGGGAATAACTTCTATATGCAAGTCTTTTAGAATGTGACATTTCCACCCACAAAATTGTATGAGGGCCCTCTATCGACAACAATTGTTTAATTTTGAGCACAAAGAATATTTTTCGTTTTACAGACGTAACACTTTTCCCTGTTTTTCGCTAATTTTGAAAAGTTTGTTGCACATAACTTTATTGTTTTATCACGATCTATTGATTGGCGTTTTTACTTGTTCAACTCTTCGAACAATTTCTCGTTTTATAAACAAAAACATTTTTCAGCGAATTTTGCTAATTGCACCAATGCTTGCTGGGAATAACTTCTAAATGCAAGTCTTTTAGAATGTGACATTTCCACCCACAAAATTGTATGAGAGTCCTCTATCGACAACAATTGTTCAATTTTGTGCACAAAGAATATTTTTCGTTTTACAGACGTAACACTTTTCCCTGTTTTTCGCTAATTTTGAAGTTTGTTGCACATAACTTTTGAATGCAAGTGTTTTCAAAAATGACAGCATACAGTTTTTATTGTTTTATCACGCTCTATCGATTGGCGTTTTTACTTTTTCAACTCTTCAAACAATTTCTCGTTTTATAAGCAAAAACATTTTTCAGCGAATTTTGCTAATTGCACCAATGCTTGCTGGGAATAACTTCTTAATGCAAGTCTTTTAGAATGTGACATTTCCACCCACAAAATTGTATGAGAGTCCTCTATCGATAACAATTGTTCAATTTTGTGCACAAAGAATATTTTTCGTTTTACAGACGTAACACTTTTGCCTGTTTTTCGCTAATTTTGAAAAGTTTGTTGCACATAACTTTTGAATGCAAGTGTTTTCAAAAATGGCAGCATATAGTTTTTATTGTTTTTACACACTCTATCGATTGGCGTTTTTACTTTTTCAACTCTTCGAACAATTTCTCGTTTTGTAAGCAAAAACATTTTTCAGCGAATTTTGCTAATTGCACCAATGTTTGCCGGGAATAACTTCTAAATGCAAGTCTTTTAGAATGTGACATTTCCACCCACAAAATTGTATGAGGGTCCTCTATCGACAACAATTGTTCAATTTTGTGCACAAAGAATATTTTTCGTTTTACAGACGTAACACTTTTCCCTGTTTTTCGCTAATTTTGAAAAGTTTGTTGCACATAACTTTTTAATGCATGTGTTTTCAAAAATGACAGCATACAGTTTTTATGGTTTTTTACGCTCTATCGATTGGCGATTTTACTTTTTCAACTCTTCGAACAATTTCTCGTTTTATAAGCAAAAACATTTTTCAGCGAATTTTGCTAATTGCACCAATGTTTGCTGGGAATAACTTCTATATGCAAGTCTTTTAGAATGTGACATTTCCACCCACAAAATTGTATGAGGGCCCTCTATCGACAACAATTGTTCAATTTTGTGCACAAAGAATATTTTTCGTTTTACAGACGTAACACTTTTCCCTGTTTTTCGCTAATTTTGAAAAGTTTGTTGCACATAACTTTTGAATGCATGTGTTTTCAAAAATGACAGCATACAGTTTTTATTGTTTTTTCACGCTCTATCGATTGGCGTTTTTACTTTTTCAACTCTTCGAACAATTTCTCGTTTTATAAGCAAAAACATTTTTCAGCGAATTTTGCTAATTGCACCAATGTTTGCTGGGAATAACTTCTATATGCAAGACTTTTAGAATGTGACATTTCCACCCACAAAATTGTATGAGGGTCCTCTATCGACAACAATTGTTCAATTTTGTGCACAAAGAATATTTTTCGTTTTACAGACGTAACACTTTTCCCTGTTTTTCGCTAATTTTGAAAAGTTTGTTGCACATAACTTTTGAATGCAAGTGTTTTCAAAAATGACAGCATACAGTTTTTATTGTTTTATCACGATCTATTGATTGGCGTTTTTACTTGTTCAACTCTTCGAACAATTTCTCGTTTTATAAACAAAAACATTTTTCAGCGAATTTTGCTAATTGCACCAATGCTTGCTGGGAATAACTTCTAAATGCAAGTCTTTTAGAATGTGACATTTCCACCCACAAAATTGTAGGAGAGTCCTCTATCGACAACAATTGTTCAATTTAGTGCACAAAGAATATTTTTCGTTTTACAGACGTAACACTTTTCCCTGTTTTTCGCTAATTTTGAAAAGTTTGTTGCACATAACTTTTGAATGCAAGTGTTTTCAAAAATGACAGCATATAGCTTTTATTGTTTTTTCACGCTCTATCGATTGGCGTTTTTACTTTTTCAACTCTTCGAACAATTTCTCGTTTTATAAGCAAAAACATTTTTCAGCGAATTTTGCTAATTGCACCAATGCTTGCTGGGAATAACTTCTAAATGCAAGTCTTTTAGAATGTGACATTTCCACCCACAACATTGTATGAGAGTCCTCTATCGACAACAATTGTTCAATTTTGTGCACAAAGAATATTTTTCGTTTTACAGACGTAACACTTTTCCCTGTTTTTCGCTAATTTTGAAATGTTTGTTGCACCTAACTTTTGAATGCAAGTGTTTTCAAAAATGACAGCATACAGTTTTTATGGTTTTTTACGCTCTATCGATTGGCGTTTTTACTTTTTCAACTCTTCGAACAATTTCTCGTTTTATAAGCAAAAACATTTTTCAGCGAATTTTGCTAATTGCACCAATGTTTGCTGGGAATAACTTCTATATGCAAGACTTTTAGAATGTGACATTTCCACCCACAAAATTGTATGAGGGTCCTCTCTCGACAACAATTGTTCAATTTTGTGCACAAAGAATATTTTTCGTTTTACAGACGTAACACTTTTCCCTGTTTTTCGCTAATTTTGAAAAGTTTGTTGCACATAACTTTTGAATGCAAGTGTTTTCAAAAATGACAGCATACAGTTTTTATTGTTTTATCACGATCTATTGATTGGCGTTTTTACTTGTTCAACTCTTCGAACAATTTCTCGTTTTATAAACAAAAACATTTTTCAGCGAATTTTGCTAATTGCACCAATGCTTGCTGGGAATAACTTCTAAATGCAAGTCTTTTAGAATGTGACATTTCCACCCACAAAATTATATGAGAGTCCTCTATCGACAACAATTGTTCAATTTTGTGCACAAAGAATATTTTTCGTTTTACAGACGTAACACTTTTCCCTGTTTTTCGCTAATTTTGAAAAGTTTGTTGCACATAACTTTTGAATGCAAGTGTTTTCAAAAATGACAGCATATAGCTTTTATTGTTTTTTCACGCTCTATCGATTGGCGTTTTTACTTTTTCAACTCTTCGAACAATTTCTCGTTTTATAAGCAAAAACTTTTTTCAGCGAATTTTGCTAATTGCACCAATGCTTGCTGGGAATAACTTCTAAATGCAAGTCTTTTAGAATGTGACATTTCCACCCACAAAATTGTATGAGAGTCCTCTATCGACAACAATTGTTCAATTTTGTGCACAAAGAATATTTTTCGTTTTACAGACGTAACACTTTTCCCTGTTTTTCGCTAATTTTGAAATGTTTGTTGCACCTAACTTTTGAATGCAAGTGTTTTCAAAAATGACAGCATACAGTTTTTATTGTTTTTTCACGCTCTATGCATTGGCATTTTTACTTTTTCAACTCTTCGAACAATGTCTCGTTTTATAAGCAAAAACATTTTTCAGCGAATTTTGCTAATTGCACCAATGTTTGCTGGGAATAACTTCTATATGCAAGTCTTTTAGAATGTGACATTTCCAACCACAAAATTGTATGAGGGCCCTCTATCGACAACAATTGTTCAATTTTGAGCACAAAGAATATTTTTCGTTTTACAGACGTAACACTTTTCCCTGTTTTTCGCTAATTTTGAAAAGTTTGTTGCACATAACTTTTGAATGCAAGTGTTTTCAAAAATGACAGCATACAGTTTTTATTGTTTTATCACGATCTATTGATTGGCGTTTTTACTTGTTCAACTCTTCGAACAATTTCTCGTTTTATAAACAAAAACATTTTTCAGCGAATTTTGCTAATTGCACCAATGCTTGCTGGGAATAACTTCTAAATGCAAGTCTTTTAGAATGTGACATTTCCACCCACAAAATTGTATGAGAGTCCTCTATCGACAACAATTGTTCAATTTTGTGCACAAAGAATATTTTTCGTTTTACAGACGTAACACTTTTCCCTGTTTTTCGCTAATTTTGAAGTTTGTTGCACATAACTTTTGAATGCAAGTGTTTTCAAAAATGACAGCATACAGTTTTTATTGTTTTATCACGCTCTATCGATTGGCGTTTTTACTTTTTCAACTCTTCAAACAATTTCTCGTTTTATAAGCAAAAACATTTTTCAGCGAATTTTGCTAATTGCACCAATGCTTGCTGGGAATAACTTCTTAATGCAAGTCTTTTAGAATGTGACATTTCCACCCACAAAATTGTATGAGAGTCCTCTATCGATAACAATTGTTCAATTTTGTGCACAAAGAATATTTTTCGTTTTACAGACGTAACACTTTTGCCTGTTTTTCGCTAATTTTGAAAAGTTTGTTGCACATAACTTTTGAATGCAAGTGTTTTCAAAAATGGCAGCATATAGTTTTTATTGTTTTTACACACTCTATCGATTGGCGTTTTTACTTTTTCAACTCTTCGAACAATTTCTCGTTTTGTAAGCAAAAACATTTTTCAGCGAATTTTGCTAATTGCACCAATGTTTGCCGGGAATAACTTCTAAATGCAAGTCTTTTAGAATGTGACATTTCCACCCACAAAATTGTATGAGGGTCCTCTATCGACAACAATTGTTCAATTTTGTGCACAAAGAATATTTTTCGTTTTACAGACGTAACACTTTTCCCTGTTTTTCGCTAATTTTGAAAAGTTTGTTGCACATAACTTTTTAATGCATGTGTTTTCAAAAATGACAGCATACAGTTTTTATGGTTTTTTACGCTCTATCGATTGGCGTTTTTACTTTTTCAACTCTTCGAACAATTTCTCGTTTTATAAGCAAAAACATTTTTCAGCGAATTTTGCTAATTGCACCAATGTTTGCTGGGAATAACTTCTATATGCAAGTCTTTTAGAATGTGACATTTCCACCCACAAAATTGTATGAGGGCCCTCTATCGACAACAATTGTTCAATTTTGTGCACAAAGAATATTTTTCGTTTTACAGACGTAACACTTTTCCCTGTTTTTCGCTAATTTTGAAAAGTTTGTTGCACATAACTTTTGAATGCATGTGTTTTCAAAAATGACAGCATACAGTTTTTATTGTTTTTTCACGCTCTATCGATTGGCGTTTTTACTTTTTCAACTCTTCGAACAATTTCTCGTTTTATAAGCAAAAACATTTTTCAGCGAATTTTGCTAATTGCACCAATGCTTGCTGGGAATAACTTCTAAATGCAAGTCTTTTAGAATGTGACATTTCCACCCACAACATTGTATGAGAGTCCTCTATCGACAACAATTGTTCAATTTTGTGCACAAAGAATATTTTTCGTTTTACAGACGTAACACTTTTCCCTGTTTTTCGCTAATTTTGAAGTTTGTTGCACATAAATGATAAAACAGAACTGGGGCTTGACGTTTTTCTTCATACAATTTGGCATATAAAAGACGCGGCTGAAAGCAGTCGTGAGATAGAATCTATTTTTTTTTGCCAGCGACTTTGCTTATGCTCTCACTCTCAGAGTAAAATTCTCTCAACAATGCTACCACACTTTTATTATATTTCATACAATTTGTAAACAAAACCAAAGAAAAATAAGAACAAAAGAAAATCAAAAAAACATTTGAAAGAGCAATATAATTATAATTTTCTAAATTTGTAAATAATATGAGTAATATTGTCGAAAAATTGATTGCAGAAGTGCATAAACATGATTTCATATATAATTTGCAGTAATCAATGTACAAAAACAAGACTTGTGGATAAAAATTGGAAATGTGAATGAAGTTGAAGCCGACGATTCTATTCTGGGCATTTTTTCTCTGAGAGTCGTTTTTGCTTCAAGTTGCGGACGTGTTCTGTTTCATCATTAACTTTTGAATGCAAGTGTTTTCAAAAATGACAGCATACAGTTTTTATTGTTTTATCTCGCTCTATCGATTGGCGTTTTTACTTTTTCAACTATTCAAACAATTTCTCGTTTTATAAGCAAAAACATTTTTCAGCGAATTTTGCTAATTGCACCAATGCTTGCTGGAAATAACTTCTTAATGCAAGTCTTTTAGAATGTGACATTTCCACCCACAAAATTGTATGAGAGTCCTCTATCGATAACAATTGTTCAATTTTGTGCACAAAGAATATTTTTCGTTTTACAGACGTAACACTTTTCCCTGTTTTTCGCTAATTTTGAAAAGTTTGTTGCACATAACTTTTGAATGCAAGTGTTTTCAAAAATGACAGCATACAGCTTTTATTGTTTTTTCACGCTCTATCGATTGGCGTTTTTACTTTTTCAACTCTTCGAACAATTTCTCGTTTTATAAGCAAAAACATTTTTCAGCGAATTTTGCTAATTGCACCAATGCTTGCTGGGAATAACTTCTAAATGCAAGTCTTTTCGAATGTGACATTTCCACCCACAAAATTGTATGAGAGTCCTCTATCGACAACAATTGTTCAATTTTGTGCACAAAGAATATTTTTCGTTTTACAGACGTAACACTTTTCCCTGTTTTTCGCTAATTTTGAAATGTTTGTTGCACCTAACTTTTGAATGCAAGTGTTTTCAAAAATGACAGCATACAGTTTTTATTGTTTTTTTCACGCTCTATGCATTGGCATTTTTACTTTTTCAACTCTTCGAACAATTTCTCGTTTTATAAGCAAAAACATTTTTCAGCGAATTTTGCTAATTGCACCAATGTTTGCTGGGAATAACTTCTAAATGCAAGTCTTTTAGAATATGACATTTCCACCCACAAAATTGTATAAGGGTCCTCTATCGACAACAATTGTTCAATTTTGTACACAAAGAATTTTTTTGTTTTACAGACGTAACACTTTTCCCTGTTTTTCGCTAATTTTGAAAAGTTTGTTACACATAACTTTTGAATGCAAGTGTTTTCAAAAATGACAGCATACAGTTTTTATTGTTTTATCACGCTCTATCGATTGGCGTTTTTACTTTTTCAACTCTTCGTACAATTTCTCGTTTTATAAGCAAAAACATTTTTCAGCGAATTTTGCTAATTGCACCAATGTTTGCTGGGAATAACTTCTAAATGCAAGTCTTTTAGAATGTGACATTTCCACCCACAAAATTGTATGAGGGTCCTCTATCGACAACAATTGTTCAATTTTGTGCACAAAGAATATTTTTCGTTTTACAGACGTAACACTTTTCCCTGTTTTTCGCTAATTTTGAAAAGTTTGTTGCACATAACTTTTGAATGCAAGTGTTTTCAAAAATGACAGCATACAGTTTTTATTGTTTTTTCACGCTCTATGCATTGGCAGTTTTACTTTTTCAATTCTTCGAACAATGTCTCGTTTTATAAGCAAAAACATTTTTCAGCGAATTTTGCTAATTGCATCAATGTTTGCTGGGAATAACTTCTAAATGCAAGTCTTTTAGAATGTGACATTTCCACCCACAAAATTGTATGAGGGTCCTCTATCGACAACAATTGTTCAATTTTGTGCACAAAGAATATTTTTCGTTTTACAGACGTAACACTTTTCCCTGTTTTTCGCTAATATTGAAAAGTTTGTTGCACATAACTTTTGAATGCAAGTGTTTTCAAAAATGACAGCATACAGTTTTTATTGTTTTTTCACGCTCTATGCATTGGCATTTTAACTTTTTCAACTCTTCGAACAATGTCTCGTTTTATAAGCAAAAACATTTTTCAGCGAATTTTGCTAATTGCACCAATGTTTGCTGGGAATAACTTCTATATGCAAGTCTTTTAGAATGTGACATTTCCACCCACAAAATTGTATGAGGGCCCTCTATCGACAACAATTGTTCAATTTTGTGCACAAAGAATATTTTTCGTTTTACAGACGTAACACTTTTCCCTGTTTTTCGCTAATTTTGAAAAGTTTGTTGCACATAACTTTTGAATGCAAGTGTTTTCAAAAATGACAGCATACAGTCTTTATGGTTTTTTCACGCTCTATCGATTGGCGTTTTTACTTTTTCAACTCTTCGAACAATTTCTCGTTTTATAAGCAAAAACATTTTTCAGCGAATTTTGCTAATTGCACCAATGCTTACTGGGAATAACTTCT
This sequence comes from Lypha dubia, assembly GCA_947311025.1. Taxonomy (NCBI): domain Eukaryota; kingdom Metazoa; phylum Arthropoda; class Insecta; order Diptera; family Tachinidae; genus Lypha; species Lypha dubia. Next base: position 56,978,805 of record OX371261.1, on the reverse strand, counting down.
ATATGCAAGTCTTTTAGAATGTGACATTTCCACCCACAAAATTGTATGAGAGTCCTCTATCGACAACAATTGTTCAATTTTGTGCACAAAGAATATTTTTCGTTTTACAGACGTAAGACTTTTCCCTGTTTTTCGCTAATTTTGAAGTTTGTTGCACATAGCTTTTGAATGCAAGTGTTTTCAAAAATGACAGCATACAGTTTTTATTGTTTTATCTCGCTCTATCGATTGGCGTTTTTACTTTTTCAACTCTTCAAACAATTTCTCGTTTTATAAGCAAAAACATTTTTCAGCGAATTTTGCTAATTGCACCAATGTTTGCCGGGAATAACTTCTAAATGCAAGTCTTTTAGAATGTGACATTTCCACCCACAAAATTGTATGAGGGTCCTCTATCGACAACAATTGTTCAATTTTGTGCACAAAGAATATTTTTCGTTTTACAGACGTAACACTTTTCCCTGTTTTTCGCTAATTTTGAAAAGTTTGTTGCACATAACTTTTGAATGCATGTGTTTTCAAAAATGACAGCATACAGTTTTTATTGTTTTTTCACGCTCTATCGATTGGCGTTTTTACTTTTTCAACTCTTCGAACAATTTCTCGTTTTATAAGCAAAAACATTTTTCAGCGAATTTTGCTAATTGCACCAATGCTTGCTGGGAATAACTTCTAAATGCAAGTCTTTTAGAATGTGACATTTCCACCCACAAAATTGTATGAGAGTCCTCTATCGACAACAATTGTTCAATTTTGTGCACAAAGAATATTTTTCGTTTTACAGACGTAACACTTTTCCCTGTTTTTCGCTAATTTTGAAGTTTGTTGCACATAACTTTTGAATGCAAGTGTTTTCAAAAATGACAGCATACAGTTTTTATTGTTTTATCTCGCTCTATCGATTGGCGTTTTTACTTTTTCAACTCTTCAAACAATTTCTCGTTTTATAAGCAAAAACATTTTTCAGCGAATTTTGCTAATTGCACCAATGCTTGCTGGAAATAACTTCTTAATGCAAGTCTTTTAGAATGTGACATTTCCACCCACAAAATTGTATGAGAGTCCTCTATCGATAACAATTGTTCAATTTTGTGCACAAAGAATATTTTTCGTTTTACAGACGTAACACTTTTCCCTGTTTTTCGCTAATTTTGAAAAGTTTGTTGCACATAACTTTTGAATGCAAGTGTTTTCAAAAATGACAGCATACAGCTTTTATTGTTTTTTCACGCTCTATCGATTGGCGTTTTTACTTTTTCAACTCTTCGAACAATTTCTCGTTTTATAAGCAAAAACATTTTTCAGCGAATTTTGCTAATTGCACCAATGCTTGCTGGGAATAACTTCTAAATGCAAGTCTTTTCGAATGTGACATTTCCACCCACAAAATTGTATGAGAGTCCTCTATCGACAACAATTGTTCAATTTTGTGCACAAAGAATATTTTTCGTTTTACAGACGTAACACTTTTCCCTGTTTTTCGCTAATTTTGAAATGTTTGTTGCACCTAACTTTTGAATGCAAGTGTTTTCAAAAATGACAGCATACAGTTTTTATTGTTTTTTTCACGCTCTATGCATTGGCATTTTTACTTTTTCAACTCTTCGAACAATTTCTCGTTTTATAAGCAAAAACATTTTTCAGCGAATTTTGCTAATTGCACCAATGTTTGCTGGGAATAACTTCTAAATGCAAGTCTTTTAGAATATGACATTTCCACCCACAAAATTGTATAAGGGTCCTCTATCGACAACAATTGTTCAATTTTGTACACAAAGAATTTTTTTGTTTTACAGACGTAACACTTTTCCCTGTTTTTCGCTAATTTTGAAAAGTTTGTTACACATAACTTTTGAATGCAAGTGTTTTCAAAAATGACAGCATACAGTTTTTATTGTTTTATCACGCTCTATCGATTGGCGTTTTTACTTTTTCAACTCTTCGTACAATTTCTCGTTTTATAAGCAAAAACATTTTTCAGCGAATTTTGCTAATTGCACCAATGTTTGCTGGGAATAACTTCTAAATGCAAGTCTTTTAGAATGTGACATTTCCACCCACAAAATTGTATGAGGGTCCTCTATCGACAACAATTGTTCAATTTTGTGCACAAAGAATATTTTTCGTTTTACAGACGTAACACTTTTCCCTGTTTTTCGCTAATATTGAAAAGTTTGTTGCACATAACTTTTGAATGCAAGTGTTTTCAAAAATGACAGCATACAGTTTTTATTGTTTTTTCACGCTCTATGCATTGGCATTTTAACTTTTTCAACTCTTCGAACAATGTCTCGTTTTATAAGCAAAAACATTTTTCAGCGAATTTTGCTAATTGCACCAATGTTTGCTGGGAATAACTTCTATATGCAAGTCTTTTAGAATGTGACATTTCCACCCACAAAATTGTATGAGGGCCCTCTATCGACAACAATTGTTCAATTTTGTGCACAAAGAATATTTTTCGTTTTACAGACGTAACACTTTTCCCTGTTTTTCGCTAATTTTGAAAAGTTTGTTGCACATAACTTTTGAATGCAAGTGTTTTCAAAAATGACAGCATACAGTCTTTATGGTTTTTTCACGCTCTATCGATTGGCGTTTTTACTTTTTCAACTCTTCGAACAATTTCTCGTTTTATAAGCAAAAACATTTTTCAGCGAATTTTGCTAATTGCACCAATGCTTGCTGGGAATAACTTCTAAATGCAAGTCTTTTAGAATGTGACATTTCCACCCACAAAATTGTATGAGAGTCCTCTATCGACAACAATTGTTCAATTTTGTGCACAAAGAATATTTTTCGTTTTACAGACGTAAGACTTTTCCCTGTTTTTCGCTAATTTTGAAGTTTGTTGCACATAGCTTTTGAATGCAAGTGTTTTCAAAAATGACAGCATACAGTTTTTATTGTTTTATCTCGCTCTATCGATTGGCGTTTTTACTTTTTCAACTCTTCAAACAATTTCTCGTTTTATAAGCAAAAACATTTTTCAGCGAATTTTGCTAATTGCACCAATGCTTGCTGGGAATAACTTCTAAATGCAAGTCTTTTAAGCTTACAGTACACGGCATGTCAAAAGCCACATTCGCATGTGGCTCTGACGTAATTTTGACGTCACCATGAAGCTAAATTGGCAACATGTCGTGTACTTCCACTTTTTGTGACACTCACATGCACCACACATTGATATGTGTGCCACATGTTCTTTTGTAGAGACATGCAAACATGCGTATTTTAGCCATGTCGTGTACTAGCTTGGTACATTTGAATTTTGACATTTGTAATATTTTTACATGCGCATGTAGCAGTCCCAAACATGTGGCAGCAAACATTTTTGACACAACATTTTTCAATAGTATGTAGCCAATGGCACTCTTGCCAATGTTGATTTTCTCCAACAAAATGTGGTAGGAATTTAATGACGAAAAAATTTTTTTATTATTATTAATCACACGATGACTGAGATTCATGATAATTTTTTGGGTTTGCGAGCGGGGTAGAGATAAAAGAAGGGTAGAAAAATTATCATATTTTCTCTATTCCATGCAATTATTTGTATTTATCTTTGATTTGGGGTTTTTCTTTTATTAATTAATATCTTAATTAACAGCTTAATTAGTTTGGGTTTTTGTTATTATTTCTCGTTCTTGTTCTAAACCATGCAAAAGATACTTTCAAAGCTAAGATGTAAAAATTCATGTATAAATAGTAAATTTATTCAATAATTAATAAAACAACTGTTGCGTTGTTTTTGTGTCAGTGCAGTATTATTTAATTTTTTTCACCATTTTAGTGTTCATGGGAATTATTTCACGATAAAAGTGAATTTATTTTACTTTTTATCAGATGTTGTTTTATTTCTTCTTTCTCTTCGACATTTTATAAATTTTTCACACAAAATTTTAAAAATCAAACAAGTGCCATAAACATATGACTGTTGTACATGTTAATATGAAAAATGTGTACATATGTTACATGCTGTGTACTGACAATACATATGTAGCCAATCAAAAGTTCACACATATGCTGCCATTGCAAATGTGTACGCTTCGGCTACATTTGTCACATATAAATTTTGGGACAAAACAACATTTCATGTACTACCAAAATTTTGAAGCATGTAGACACTTCTGCATGTTTCGTAAATGTAAACAAAATGCTGCAAATTCTCGTGACGTCAGAGCCACATGCGAATGTGGCTTTTTACATGCCGTGTACTGTAGGCTTTAGAATGTGACATTTCCACCCACAAAATTGTATGAGAGTCCTCTATCGACAACAATTGTTCAATTTTGTGCACAAAGAATATTTTTCGTTTTACAGACGTAACACTTTTCCCTGTTTTTCGCTAATTTTGAAAAGTTTGTTGCACATAACTTTTGAATGCAAGTGTTTTCAAAAATGACAGCATACAGTTTTTATTGTTTTTTTACGCTCTATCGATTGGCGTTTTTACTTTTTCAACTCTTCGAACAATGTCTCGTTTTATAAGCAAAAACATTTTTCAGCGAATTTCGCTAATTGCACCAATGCTTGCTGGGAATAACTTCTAAATGCAAGTCTTTTAGAATGTGACATTTCCACCCACAAAATTGTATGAGAGTCCTCTATCGACAACAATTGTTTAATTTTGTGCACAAAGAATATTTTTCGTTTTACAGACGTAACACTTTTCCCTGTTTTTCGCTAATTTTGAAGTTTGTTGCACATAACTTTTGAATGCAAGTGTTTTCAAAAATGACAGCATACAGTTTTTATTGTTTTATCACGCTCTATCGATTGGCGTTTTTACTTTTTCAACTCTTCAAACAATTTCTCGTTTTATAAGCAAAAACATTTTTCAGCGAATTTTGCTAATTGCACCAATGCTTGCTGGGAATAACTTCTTAATGCAAGTCTTTTAGAATGTGACATTTCCACCCACAAAATTGTATGAGAGTCCTCTATCGATAACAATTGTTCAATTTTGTGCACAAAGAATATTTTTCGTTTTACAGACGTAACACTTTTGCCTGTTTTTCGCTAATTTTGAAAAGTTTGTTGCACATAACTTTTGAATGCAAGTGTTTTCAAAAATGGCAGCATATAGTTTTTATTGTTTTTACACACTCTATCGATTGGCGTTTTTACTTTTTCAACTCTTCGAACAATTTCTCGTTTTATAAGCAAAAACATTTTTCAGCGAATTTTGCTAATTGCACCAATGTTTGCCGGGAATAACTTCTAAATGCAAGTCTTTTAGAATGTGACATTTCCACCCACAAAATTGTATGAGGGTCCTCTATCGACAACAATTGTTAAATTTTGTGCACAAAGAATATTTTTCGTTTTACAGACGTAACACTTTTCCTTGTTTGTCGCTTATTTTGAACAGTTTTTTGGGTATAACATTTGAATGCAAGTGTTTAAGAAAATGACAGCCAAAAATTTTTATTTTTTCATGTTTTATCGATCGGCGTTTTTTGTATTTAACATTATTAGTTTATTTATATATATATATATATAAATATATATATATATATATATATAATTAATTAAATTCTCAAAAAGTTTGATGCGGTTTGTCTTTTTAATCGCTAGTTACTGGTAAAAACGCTAGATGCGCAGCATTGTACATTTTTTGCATCCCTGAAAAAAGTTAGTTAATTCCATGTACGTTTTTTTTTCAACTATGGTAAAAATTTTTTTACGTGACAGAAAAAGTTTGCCAAGTGAAAAAAAAAAGTTTGTTTTGTTCACGGCGATACTTTCATTTAGTTCAAGTAGAATTCAAGGCGAATTGATACCAAATTGCAAGCGAATTCTTAAATACTGTTTTTGACAGCTCTATCAAAGCGAATTAAAGCGAGATTAACTATGACATACTAATAACTCTTAAACTATAAGTTGTCTCCAATTCATTTATTTAATATTTTCTTCTTACTTTACGATTTTCTTCAACATAGTTTCTTTTTTAAATCTCTGGGCTTCAATTCATTCACAAAATTGTCTATTTTATGAGAACTTAAGAAGGTCATAACTTCTAAACTATTAATTACTGCTAATTATTTTAAAATATTTTCTGTTTACCTGTTCTAAAAAGGATCATAGCTCTAAATTTTGAGTTGCAGTCAATATTTTTATTTAATATTGTCTTCTTACTTTACGGTTTTCTACAACATAGTTTGTTCTTTAAATCTGTGCTTCAATTCATTCACAAAATTTACTTCAAATTCGCCATTTTATGAGAACTTCAGAAGGTCATAACTTCTAAACTATAAATTGTTGCTAATTACTTTATAATATTTTCAGCTCATTTTGCATTTGCTTCAACAAGGTATAGTTTAAGTTTCTCCTGAATGCAATTCATTCATAAATTTATTGCGAATTCGGTTTTGTAAGGCGAATTCATAACAATTTTGAGGTGCAGCCAATATTTTTATTTAATATTTTCTTCTTACTTTACGATTTCTTACAACAAAGTTTGTTTTTTAAATCTTTGGGCTTCAATTCATTCACAAAATTTATGCAAATTCGTCATTTTATGAGAACTTCAGAAGTTCGTAACTTCTAAACTATAAATAGCTGCTAATTATTTTATAATATTTTCTGCTTATTTTGCACTTGCTTCAACAAGGTATAGTTTTTATTTTTCTTAAATTCAATTCATTCTTAAATTTATTGCGAATTCGGGTTTGTAAAGCGAAATCATAACTATTGTTTGAGTCGGCTACAACCGGTAAAACTTTGCCGCCGATGATTATTGATAGTTGCTGCCAAGGAGATATAATAGCCGCCGATTAATTTTTTTACTTTCATTTTGTTCAAGTAGAATTCAAGGCGAATTGATACCAAATTACAAGCGAATTCTTAAATACTGCTTTTGACAGCTCTATCAAAGCGAATTAAAGCGAGATTACCTATGCCATACTTATAACTCTTAAACTATAAGTTGTCTCCAATTCATTTATATAATATTTTCTTCTTACTTTACGATTTTCTTCAACATAGTTTCTTTTTTAAATCTCTGGGCTTCAATTCATTCACAAAATTTTCTATTTTATGAGAACTTAAGAAGGTCATAACTTCAAACTATAAATTACTGCTAATTATTTTAAAATATTTTCTGTTTACCTGTTATAAATAGGCTCATAGCTCTAAATTTTTTTACGGTTTTCTACAACATAGTTTGTTCTTTAAATCTGTGCTTCAATTCATTCACAAAATTTACTTCAAATTCGCCATTTTATGAGAACTTCAGAAGGTCATAACTTCAAAACTATAAATTGTTGCTAATTATTTTATAATACCTTCAGCTTATTTTGCATTTGCTTCAACAAGGTATAGTTTTAATTTCTCCTGAATGCAATTCATTCATAAATTTATTGCGAATTCGGTTTTGTAAGGCGAATTCATAACAATTGTTTTTGACAGCTCAGATGATAATTCTCGCTGTGTTTGGGATCTAGTTGATATGTCAAATGCTTTGACACATTGTTTGGAACATTACTTAATATCTATCAAAGCGTATTGAAGCCAGAGTACCTGTTATAAATAGGCCATGCTGATAGCTCGAAAATTTTGAGGTGCAGCCAATATTTTTATTTAATATTTTCTTCTTACTTTACGATTTCCTACAACAAAGTTTGTTTTTTAAATCTTTTGGCTTCAATTCATTCACAAAATTTATGCAAATTCGCCATTTTATGAGAAATTCAGAAGGTCATAACTTCTAAACTATAAATTGTTGCTAATTAGTTTATAATGTTTTCTGCTTATTTTGCATTTGCTTCAAGAAGGTATAGTTTTTATTTTTCTTGAATTCAATTCATTCATAAATTTATTGCGAATTCGGTTTTGTAAGGCGAATTCATAACAATTGTTTTTGACAGCTCAGATGATAGTTCTTGCTGTGTTTGTTATCTAGTTGACATGTCAAATGCTTTGACACATTGTTTGGAACATTAGTTAATATCCATCAAAGCGTATTGAAGCCAGAGTACCTGTTATAAATAGGCCATGATTATAGCTCGTAAATTTTGAGGTGCAGCCAATATTTTTTTTTAACATTTTCTTCTTACTTTACGATTTTCTACAACATAGTTTCTTTTTTAAATCTCTGGGCTTCAATTCATTCACAAAATTTTCTGCAAATTCGCCATCTTATGAGATCTTCAGGTTAAATATTTCGTTGCCACATTGTTTTCAATTTTATTTGTCATCAGAAGAGATATTTTTCAAAGTTAGTTAATTAGAGTTTATCTGAATAAATGTGCCCCGATCATAACCTGTAAATTTTAAGTTACTGCCAATATTTTTACATAATATTTTCTAGTTGTTTTTTTTTTTATTTCTACTACATTTTTTGTTTTTTTATTCTCTTGGCTTGAAACCGTTCAGAAAATATTGCAAATTCGTCTTTGTATTTCTAATCCAGTTAATGTACATACCAAGGCGAATTCATTATCAGGTGGATGCAGGGGCGAATTTGTGCGAATTTATCCAGCAAAACTGTCAAATTTGGTTCATATGAGAACAGTTTTACGTGACGCGAAATTAAGTAATTTCACGTTGAAATTACGAAAGAAATCCAAGGTGTTCACGCTGGTACATTTGACACATGAGTTAATTTTAAGAACAGCTGATAACATTATGCGTAGGTATATATGCATGTACTTACTTTGCCACAATATGTACATATGAATACACTATTAAATTTCAAAAAACAAACAACTCATAAAAATTTCAGTTTTAAATATTGAATTCAATATATTTTGTAAACAAATGACACTTTTTTCTCGGTAAACACGGTTGTACATATGAGCACGGTTGGAACAAAAATGGTATTTATCACAAAAAAGGGTTGATTATTGTAATTTCAAGTTGGTTTCGGTGAAATTAAGTAATATTACTTAATTTGGGAATTGTCAAAACGCATGCGAAATAACATAATTTTAACTTGATTCCGGTCTAAAAAATCAGGAAATTACTTAATTTTGCGTCACGCTGAACGGGTTATTAACATTAACAATATGCCTGTTGTGTTTTTAGTGTTGTTTTGTTGTAGTGGTGCATATACATTTGCTGAATTCACAAAACCTCTTGTATCATTATATCGAGTGTATTATAGTATCATATACAATAGTGTAAAATTTGTTGTTGATAATTTTCATATAAAACGGAAATACACCATTACACTTTTATTTCATATGTTTTGGAAAAATCGTATTTCATACAATACTCAGAGAGTATAAGTATATACTCTCAGAGAGTATAAGTATATACTCTCAGAGAGTATTTGTATGGTGCTTGTTCTTATTTTATCCATCAATACAAGATTCAAGCCGATACAATATACACTAGGTGTTCACAAACCTATAAACAAACTTGTATTTCATACAAGATAGACGATACAAATTGTTGTGAATTCAGCAATTCAGCGGAAGGTAAATGTTAATTTTATAAACCATTTTAAAAATTAATGTATACTTATAATATACATTGGCAGGCTTACTAGTATATATTGAAGAACAACAATAAAAATAAACTTATGTAGTTTTTATATTTTAAAGATGGCGTCATTTTTATACAATAATTACAAAAACAACTAAAATAAACGTATACTGTCCTTACAAATTGAAGATGGGATCATTTTTATAAAATTTTTACAAAAACGACCAAGATAAACGTATATTATTTTATATATTGAAGATGGCAAAACTTTTATACAGTAATTACAAAAGCAACCAAAATATACATAGGTACACTGTTTTTGCAAATTGTCATCATTTTTACACAATAATTACAAAAACAACTAAAATATAAGTACATATGTATACTGTCTTTACAAATTGCAGATGGGATCATTTTTTACAATAATTACAAAAATAACCAAGATAAACGTATATTATTTTGTATATTGAACATGGCATAACTTTTATACAATAATTGAAAAAAAAAACCGAAATATACGTATGGTGATTTTGCAAATTGAAGATGGCATCATTTTTATACAATAATCACAAAAACAACTAAAATATACGTATACTGTCTTTACAAATTGAAGATGGGATCATTTTTATACAATTATTACAAATACAACCAAGGTATACGTATATTGTATTTGTATATTGAAGATGGCATCATTTTTATACAATAATTACAAAAACAAGTAAAATAAACGGATGTTGTTCTTGTAATTTTTGTAGAACAGTAACCACCAGCTATTTCGTATCAAACATCAGTGGCACTTTGGAAATACATGCCGCCGTCAGTAAAAAAACGGGGAAATATAGTGACAGTCTGGCAAGATTTATACACTGTAATTGTTGAGGACTGGTGCCGAAAAATTACTAAATAATGCTTACAGTCCCTTATAATGGTATAGTGTTAATTAAACGCTCTTAATCCCACATAAATAAAATTTAATTAAAAATATTGAATTTAGTTCCTTATTTATTTATTTTTCATACGAAAATGTTAAAAAAAGTTATATATTTTACCGTCCCCAATAATGCCGAATTGCATACATATATATATATATATATATATATATATATATTTATATATATATATATTAATATATTTATATATACGTACATACATTGTATGGAAATATATATTTGGCTTGAAAGCAACTCGTAGGCCAAGCAAAATTGTAGGTAAATGATGTATCCATCTTGCCGGATTATGACACAAAATCGCTGCTTTAAACGTTCGGTGCCACCTCTCGATTATACCATTCGATTGTGGGTGGTATGGTGTCGTACGAAGATGTGTTGCGCCGATTGCAGTTATTAACTCGGCGACCACGATCAGATGTTATTCGAGCTGGAACACCAAATCTTGAAATCCACTGAGACACTAGAGCTTTCGAAACTGTGATGGCTGATATGTCTGGGATTGGAACTGCTTCCGGCCAGCGTATAAAACGATCCATTATCGTAAGGCAGTACCGTTGCCCTTCACATAATGGAAACGGACCAACGATGTCTATGTTGATATGAGTGAAACGTTGTTTTGGAGGTTCATACTTCACAGGTGATGCAAACACCTTCGCACATAAATAGCAGAATCTTTTCGAATCTCAGGCCAACAAAACCTGCATGTGACCAATTTGGTGGTAGTCCGGACACCTGGATGTGACAAATTATGAACTGTTGGTAATATCTGTTGACGAAATTCCTTTGGGATGTATGGGCGAACACGGGACGTCGATGTGTCACAGGTTAGTTGGTCGTTGCAACCTGGGATTGAAAAAAATTTTAATTTAAGTGAATTGATTTGCGTACCTGAACTTTGAAGCATTTGTTAAAGTTCCTCATCATCTCTCTGAGTCAGCGCGATGCGAGAATAGTCGACAATTTGATTAATTGCACCAATGCGAGAAAGTGCGTCAGCTGTAGCATTTTCTAAACCAGGCGTGTGGCGAATATCGGTGGTGAACTGGCTGATGAAATCGAGTTGACGTATTCTACGGGGCGAAGCTTTCTCGAGTTTTTGTTGAAATGCAAAAATTAGCGGACGATGGTCGGTGACAATGTAACAACTCCTTCCTTCTATCATATAACAGAAATAGGATACAGATTGGTACATTGCTGCCAGCTCGCGATCATATGTTGAATATTTTTGCTGGGTTGGTGTAAATTTTTTGGAAAAAAACGCCAGAGGTTGTAAATCACCATCAATTTTCTGATGCAAAGCTGCCCCAACAGCTGTATCCGAAGCGTCCACGAAAATAGCTAATTCGGCTTCGGCAGCGGGGTGTATTAAAAGTGTTGTGTTGGCTAATTCGTTTTTACATCGAACAAAAGCAGCTTCCGCGTCTGGAGTCCACTTTATTGCTGTACGATCGTTTTTTTTTATTGCCGACGATTAGCGTCTGCAGCTGCGTCTGATAAGAAATTGCATGTGGCAAGAATTTTCTATAAAAGTTCAGCATGGCGATGAACCTTTTAAGCTCTTGAGCCACTTTTGGTTTTGGAAAATCGCGTATTGCAGCTACTTTTTCCGGCAAAGGTCGGATTCCGTCAGCGTTAACCAGATGACCCAAAAATTTTATTTCGTTTTTACCAAATTCACATTTTTTCAGGTTGATGGCGAGATGATTGTCTTGAAGTCGTCGAAAAACTTCAGCAAGATCACGAGGATGTTGTTCAGCAGAAGACGAAGCGACACAAATATCATCGATGTATGGAAAAACAAAATCCAGACCACGTACTACCTCATTTATTAACCGCTGGAACGTTTGGGCGGCATTGCATAGCCCAAACGTCATAAAGTTAAACTCGTACAGGCCGAACGGGGTACTAATGGCGGTTTTCGGTACGTCATCTGGATGGATCGGCACCTGGTGGAAAGCTTTTTGCAGGTCAATTTTAGAAAAAAAAATTCTTACCTCTCAAATTAGCTGTAAAATCTGTTAAATACGGCAAAGGGTAACGATCTTGCAACGTCTGCGCATTCAGGGCTCGATAATCGCCGCTTGGTCTCCAAGTTCCGTCACTTTTTTTGACTAAGTGCAACGGACTAGACCAGTTGCTTTTTGATAGTTGGCAAATGCCAGCTTTCATTAAAAAATCAAACTCTTTTTTAGCAGCTGAGAGCTTTTCCAGAGATAAACGTCGTGGTCGGCAAAAAACAGGCTGACCTGTCGTTTCGATGCTATGAAAAATCGAAGATTTTGTCGTAGACCCATATGGCGAGAGTTTTGTAACGTCGGGAAAATTTTTTAAAACATCAGCCAATCCGTTTGGTTGCGTCGAAAGTTTTGATGACGGCTGCTTCGCAAAACGTTGACGATGTCAGACTTGATGAAAGACCAGTGATGTTATCGATAAGGCGGTTACGTCGAAGATCAATAAGTAGGTCGAAGTGTTTTATAAAATCGGACCCGATGATAGGTGAAGACGCGTCGGCGACCACAAATGACCAATTAAACTCACGGCGAAGACCAAGGTCAAGTTTCATACGTTTTTCTCCACTTACCTTAATGGGAGAACCGTTAGCGGCGTATAACGTGATGGCAGTTGAACGGACATCAAAAGATTTCGAAGTTAGAGGCAGGACGGAAATATCGGCGCCACTATCGACAAGAAAATTTGTGTTGGTGTAACTATCTTTGACTTGAAGGCGAAATCTTTGGCACTTGGTGGGGGAATTTTCGCCGGAAACCTCCACCAGCCGATTGAGTCACTGCGATGTACCTGTAGATAGTACATTCACTTTACGTTGTTTATGTCTACAAGGGCTGCGACACTTTTGAGCATTTCGGCCATATTTTTTATGGTACCAGCACTCGTCACCAGTCGTATCGCTGGAATACGAAGCACGATTTTGGGATCGAATGCGCGCCACTGTTGGTTTACTTGAACGTGATCGTGAGCGAGTCGAAAAATTTTCAAATTTTTTTGTGAGTTGAACGACAGCTGCACGAATTTCGCTTAATTCGCTTGATGGCCCAGACGTCACTTGATTAACTTGGCTCGATGCCATGGCGTCACAAATTGAATCGGCAATTTTCGTAAACTCGACTGGAGTGCCTGAAGAAGCAGCCACCACAGCTTGAGCGAATGCCGGCAGCCTTTGTGTCCATAGACCCTTTAGAGCCGCGTCGCCCAGAGTGCTTCCGGCGACCCGAAATACAATTCGGATGGTTTTTTGTCGCCCAGGGTAATTCAGACAACAGCCGGTTGAGTCGACGCTGATCGCTGTCCGCAAAATGCTCGATTACATTCTTTTTTATATACTCATACCTTTCGGTGTCCGGAAGTGCAGCAATAACGTCAGTCAACTGTGATATTACATTTGGACTAAGCGCTGCCAACACAGTTGCAATCTTTTGTCGGTCAGCGGTTATTCCCGATGCCGTGAACCAGAAATCCATTGTGGTGAACCATGCCTCAATATTAGTGTTAGTCATCTGAGGAACAGGCAATCTGGCATAGACGACAGAAACATTATGAGTCGGTTGAATATATTGTGGGGATTCTTCGATATAGTGTCCACCAACATTGGATGCTGCTGTGGAAGTCCTACTGTCGTTTGGATTGACCATCGTAAGTTGTTATACAATTGTTACGTAACAATCGGCTTGATATTTTGTAAAAAAAAAATATGGCGGCTCAAAATATAAAATATGGCGGCTCAAACCACGCCACTTGCTGTTGCAAAAAAAAAAAAAATCAAAATGGCCGGTATCCAACAAAAAAACTCCACTCCAAAAATGGAAAAAAAAAAAATCACACAAATACTATCACCGCCGATCACGTCGGGGTCACAAGTTTGGGAAATTTGTTATTAATTTCCTTAAATTGAATAGGCGGTGGTATATTTAGTTTTTTAATTTTGATTTTATTAACTAAATTATAATTAGTGACTTTTTATTTTATTAAAAATATGAAGCGTGTTGAAAGCGCGAAAAAGTAAAATAGAATGAGAGAAAATGATTTTTATATTAGTGTTGAAGAATCTAAAAACTAATTAGTACGAGTATTTGATTATAGTATTTGGTACGTGTATTCGGTACGTGCCAAAACAATAGGGTTCCACATATATATATATATATATGTATGTATATATATTTCAAAGTATTGAAAAACATGCAATCTATTTACATGTGATGTTATTGTGAATACTAATTGAAGTATCTGATCTCTGTATTCAAAAGAATGCTGTTTTATTAATAAGATTTGTTGATTTAAGAATTTTGTTATGTTTTGCCTCTAATAAAATAATTTTTTTTTTTGTAGTTTTATTGAATTGAATTTATTGAATCTTCAATTATAAATTTAAACATCAAGAAGTTGTTCAAATCTTAAAATGTTATATATATGTTTAGCCAATGCTAAACAATATTATTAATTTCAACGGTTGATTTTTGTTGTTTTACGTCTCTCGTGTACGGCTGAGAGAAAGAGTATCCCTCCATCTCAATCGGGTGTGGCCTCTATAATTTAGAATATTGCGCAGAAGTGGATTTGGGTGCAACTCCAGTTTTTCAATATATTTTTTCGCATGTTCTGAAAATACTGTCTTCACCAATGGAACATTAAGATCTTTGTGAATTCGCTGATTTCGGATATACCAGGAGCTTCAGTAATTGTACGTAGAGTTTTGTTTTGTTGCCTTTGAATTTTTTCTACATTCGATAGGACCATATTGGTTTCAGGATCGCGTTGTATAATAAAATTTTACAGTCAAGGCTTATAGAAT
The DNA here is from genome assembly GCA_947311025.1 of Lypha dubia. Lineage (NCBI taxonomy): Eukaryota > Metazoa > Arthropoda > Insecta > Diptera > Tachinidae > Lypha > Lypha dubia. Next base: position 56,963,613 of record OX371261.1, on the reverse strand, counting down.
TTCTTCCAATAAGCCAATTCATTTGGGCTGCTTTTAATTTCATTTGTGTCAACTTTGCGTCTATATGCGATTTCCATGTTAAACGACGATCAAGATGAACGCCTAGATATTTTACTACAGTGTGTTGCGGTATAGTGTCGGTGTTGATTTGTATAGGCGGGCATGTTTCCCTGCGTAAAGTAAAAGTAACTTGTACACATTTCTGCTCATTCACTGTTATCCGCCATTGTTTTAGCCATGCTTCCAATTTTGAGATGTACCCTTGTAGATTCCGGGAAGTAACGGTAAGTCAGAGGCATACATTAAGTAAAGTAAAGGACCCAAGATTCTGCTTTGAGGAACTCCGGCTTCAATCGACTGGGGAGGGCTTACGAAATTGCCTTCCCTAACACAAATTTTCGTTCCTTTAAATAGCTTTGTAAGAGCCTGACGATGTTTGCGGATAGATTTTGTGTTAATTTGTTGTTATGACCTTCGTGCCATACTTTATCAAAACCATGTTCGACATCAATAAAAAGCGCTAACCAATATTTCTTTTTTTCAAAAGTTTCTCTAACTGCATTCACAAGTCAGTGAGTTTGTTCAATAGTGTTATGCTGACTGCGAAAACCGAATTGATGATCTAAAATACATTCACTGCTAGTCACTATAGCAGTCAGCTTGCTCATATACAGCTTTTCAAAAAGTTTCGACATATTGGGCAATAAACTGATAGGCCGATCGATTCAACCTTTGTATGATCCTTACCGGGCTTTGGTATCATAATAATCATCGAAACCTTCCATTCTGCAGGATAGTATTGCAGCCGTAGAATACTATCAAAAATGAATAGTATAATTCTTTTTGCAATATAAGGCAGTTGTTGAAGCATTTTGTTGCTTATTTTATCGACACCTGGGGCTTTTTTGGTGTTAAAACTAGTAATAGCCTTTTCAATCTCGACAATGTTGAATTTTAGCGATATTTCTGGTAAAGAGACGACTGGTGGCAGTTCAACAATATCAGCAGAAATATTAGAAGTAAATACTTTTTCTAAGTGCTTAACAAAAAAGAACACCTTTTTCATCAGTTCTTGCCCAGTCAACATTTGAAACTCGTAATGGAGGTTTACATATCACCGGCCTTTTAAGTCCTCTGGCTGCACGCAACAGCGAATAATCTGTTTGTGGTGTTGCATCTAGTTCTTAAAAAAATTTTTGAAGGAAAGCTGTTTTTTGTGTTTGCAAAACTTTTCTAAGCTGCTTGGCCTTAAGCCTTAATTATAGCTGGGGCGATATATAACATTGCCAGTCTAACATTAGCATGTGCAATCAGATTAGCAGAACGTATCAGTATACCGATTTCAAGGCCGCTACACCTCTCATCAGCGATCAATTGTCCATCTTTACAATTTTCGTAAAGTCGATACTAATTGAGAAGAATATCAAAAAACCGTAAATGTAAATGAAGATTCGGGGTATAATTTTAGTCGTATTGAAGCCTCAATTGAGATGTAAATACATTTACTCTCAACATGTCCTGTATAACAGGAAATGTTGAAAATGCAGTCTACCTTGTTGCAGGCTGTACTAAACAAACCATGAACTTAAAAATCTGTTTTTGGAACGCAAACGGCATCTGCCAACATAAAAACGGAATAGAATATTTTCTTCAGGATAAACAAATCGATGTTATGCTTATCTCAGAAATTCATTTGACATCTCGAAGCTGTTTCAGAATTAGTGGATATAATTTTTACGACACCAAGGATTCCCGTGGCAGAGCTTGTGGTGGTTCGGGAATCCTAATAAAAACGCGAATAAAACACCACCGGTTGAATGATTTTTGTGAAGATTATCTTCAAGCAACGAACATCTGCATCGAAACTTACTATCAAAAACTTGTAATATCATCTGTCTATTCGCCCCCAGATTCTAATTACCGAGAGTCAATATACGGCTTTTTATAAATCACTGGGCCTCCGTTTTCTAGCAGCTGGCGACTACAATGCTAAACACACATTTTGGGGTTCACGTTTAATTACACCTAAGGGACGAATTTTATTCGACACAATATCTAAAATGGGTTTGAATGTAGTTTCAAGTGGACAGCCAACATATTGGCCAACAGATCGACAAAAAATTCCTGATGTTATCGACTTTGGAATTGCGAAAGGCGTGCCCAGCGAGATGGTTGAAGTTGAAGCATCTTTGGACTTATCTTCAGACCACTCGCCTACTATTGTCACTATTTACTCACACACAACATGTGATTTAGCGACGACATCTTGACGTATTAACTGGCTGAAATACAGAAAATATCTGAGTGCTCATTGCTCGGAAAAAATGCCGCTGACAACACCTTCAGACATAGACGAATTTCTCAGGTTGTTTGAAGCGCATGTTAAACAAGCTGCTTTTAATGCTACTTCAAATGAAATAAACCAACCAGTGAGATTTAACAATATTTTTTCTGTAGATATAGAAAGGCTATTGACTGAAAAACATAAAGCTCGAAGAGAATAGCAGCGCTACAGATAGCCCCAGCTAAAATTAAGGCTTAAGGAGTGTACCAAGCAGCTTAGGAAAGTTTTGCAAACTCAAAAAACAGCTTCCCTTCAAAAATTCCTTCAAGAGCTAGATGCAACACCACAAACAGATTATTCACTGTGGCGTGCAGCCAGAGGACTAAAAAGGCCAGTGATATGCAAACCCCCATTACGAGCCCCAAATGGTGACTGGGCAAAAACTGATGCTGAAAAAGGTGCACTTTTTGTTAATCACTTAAAAAAAGTTTTCACTCCGAATATTTCTGCTGATATTGTTGAACTGCCACCAGTCGTCTCTTTACCAGAAATACCGATGAGATTTAACATGACGGAGATTGAAAATGCTATTACTAGTCTTAACACCAGGAAAGCCCCAGGTGTCGACAAAATAAGCAACAAAATGCTTCAAGAATTGCCTTACCCTGCAAAAAGAATAATACTATTCATTTTTAACAGTATTCTACGCCTAGAACACTATCCTAAAGAATGGAAGGTTTCGCTAATTACTATGATACCAAAGCCCGGCAAGGATCATACAAAAGTTGAATCCTATCGGCCTATTAGTTTACTGTCTAACATTGAAAAACTATTTGAAAAGCTGTATATGAGCAAGCTGATGCCTATAGTGACTAGTAATGGATGTATTCCAGATCATCAATTCGGTTTTCGCAGACAACATAACTCAATTGAACAAACTCACAGACTTGTGAATGTCGTTAGAGACAATTTTGAAAAAAGAAATACTGCTCTGCGCTCTTTATCGATGTCTCACAAGCTTTCGATAAAGTATGGCACGAAGGTCTTTTCAACAAATTAACACAAAATCTACCAGCAAACATCGTAAAGCTTTTAAAAAGCTATTTAATGAAACGTAAATTTGTAGTTAGGGAAGGGAATTTTTTAAGCCCTCTGCAATCGATTGAAGCCGGAGTCCCTCAAGGCAGTATCTTCGGACCCTTACTTTATTTAATATATGCCTCTGACTTACCGTTAAGCAGTAACATTCATGCATCCACATTTGCGGATGATACAGCCTTTCTAAGCGTTCACGAAAATCCTGTAGAAGCTTCCCGCAACTTACAAGAATATATATCCAAACTGGAAAAATGGCTCAAACAATGGCGTATAAAAGTTAACGAGCAGAAATGTGCACACGTCACTTTTACGTTGCGCAGGGAAACATGCCCGCCTATACAAATCAACACCGAGACTATACCGCAACACACTGTAGCAAAATATCTAGGCGTTCATCTTGATCGTCGTTTAACATGGAAATGGCATATAGACGCAAAGTTAGCACAAATGAAACTAAAAGCAGCCCAAATGAATTGGCTTATTGGCAGAAACTCTATACTAAGCCTTGACTGTAAACTTTTCTTATACAACGTGATCCTGAAACCAATATGGTCCTATGGAATCCAGTTATGGGGCACTGCCTCAGCATCGAATGTAGAAAGAATTCAAAGGCGACAGAATAAAATCCTACGTACAATAACAGCAGCCCCCTGGTATGTCAGAAACCATCGAATTCATAAAGACCTAGACGTTCCGTTGGTGAAGACAGTATTTTCAAAACACGCGAAAAAAATATATAAAAAAACATAAGTTGCATTATAGAGGCCACACCCGGCTGAAAAGAAGGGATACTCTTTTTCTCAGCCGTTCACGAGAGATGTAAAACAACAAAAATTAACCGTTGAAATTAAAAATTTTGTTTAGCATTGGCTAAACTTATATTTAATATTTTTTAGAGTTAAGATTTAAAAAACTTATTGATAATTCAATTTAAATAATTAAAGATTCAATAAATAATAAAATTATTTTCAGTCTGATAAAATAATTATAATAATATTATCCAAAAAAAAAAAAAATCAACTATTTAACCAAGTTTTCAACAGAAATAGAGTACGAGAATTAATTTAATTCATTTTATTCTATTTTTACATATTGAAACAATTTTGGTTAGTAAGAAATTCCCCATTATTTTCATTAATTAAATAAAACTGAACTTAAACCTAATAATAATAATTTCTCATTTTAAAGAAAACTTAAAAAACGGAAAGCTAAATATTCAATCTTGGAGCAATAGTTTAGTTGCAGCGTTTGTTTATTGCATTTTTACTTTTATGTTGTAAAGTAATTCGGCTCCTTTTTGGACAGCCAACAAAACTATATAATTCCAAAAAATTAAGGCTTCTCAAATCCGCAGGCATTGTTTTGCATTTTGTTGAGCAATACATCAAAATGTGCATTATTATCGGACATTTTTCTTAATATAAACTTTGTAAGCTTTGATATTCAAATTATAAGAAGAACTACATACAAGTTTTGTTCTGTTCCCCATAAAAAATAAAGTGAATTAATTAAAGGGAAACGTGAAAAAACTTTGAAGTGAACATTCTTTCACGTTATTATTCTTGAGTGAATAAAATTTTTCCATGCGAGTTGTTCACGATTGCAATTACGGGTGATTATTAATTTTATTACCCACCCTAATTGACATTTACCACAGATATGATTTATGTCTTTTGGGTTCTTAATCCCTTTTTCTTTTTTATTGTTTTCCAAATAATTGTAAACGGTTTTAAAAATAATTGAGTAGTATTGCACACATATACTTACGGTCAAGTCCACCGATGTACCTCATAGTTATCTCACAATGACCCCACACGGCCGAAACCACTGGATACAGTTTTTTTCCTTTTAAGCCTTTAAAAGCAATTCCAAGGTACTGGTGATCTATAATAAAGCTCAATGTTCCTTCGTCCATATCAAGGGCAACTAAAAACTTATCAGGAACCAAAAAAGCTTCGTCGTTTTTAAGTATTGCAGGATATGTAATTCCCGCACAGTTTTTGGAATTGTGATATAATTTATTTCTTCCTAAGTCCCAGCCCCAGCTTTGATCTGAAGAACCAACTAAACTCTGATAACCCACCGAGTGCAGTGGGGCTTCAGATGTGGCGACTCCTACAACAGCATGAGTACCCCTTTGTCTTGTTGGCCAATAAATTTCCCATATATGTAATCCTTTAGTCATTCCAATTCTACCACGTATACAATCAGTGCTTTGTGCTACTGGGTGCCTATGGAAAGTAAGCTTATCATCTTCTTTAACAAATATGTTAAGAGATCTATCTTCAGAATTCCAAGAATGTTTAAGTTGCATTTCTTTATTTGCTGGTGGCATGTCTAATAATATGTCAATACGAGCTGGTTTTGCAAAATCGGCTGCTAACTCTCTTGGTATAATTGGTTTGAAAGGCGTTTGTGTATCATTTCTGTTAACAGATTTCACACTGCCGCTTATTTTTTGACCCATGCTCATACCACGGAAACCGCAAGATCTTCTTTGATCTTCAATTGAAACTTTATATGGCAACCGCAACCGTTAAAAATCTGTATGTTCCAATATCTAAAGAGCAGTCTGGAGCGATGAAAGCCGCAAAGAAATTATAGTATGCACGTAAGACTTAACCGAGCAGAAGGTGTAATACGGAATTTAAATCTGAAAATATACCTATAATAATGTCAGTGTCATTCACAAAAACGTTTTATTAGAGGTTAATAAGCAAAATCCGCAAAGTAGCAAGTAATATTAAACAGTTCGTAGTAATTTAAAAAATTACAATTAATATACATACACAAAAAAAGCAAGGGCCTTTGCTAATTAAATGTTCAAAAAAACGAACATTAATCAAAAATATACTTAAGTTTAAAAATCAAACCAAAAAAGTTTGTCATAAGTAGAACAAAAAATCAGGAGATTGGGCATTGCAGGATATAATTCGCTGGCAGAACTGTAATGTTTAAAATACAATAACAAATAAAAACAAAAGAAATATAAAAAAAATTCCCCAGCTAGCATCCAGTAGAAATAAGTCGCGTATTCTATTTGTATTGGTAATTGTGTATAAATAGAGTATGAAATGACGTTCAACGAAGCTACCTAACAAGTAGTGAAAAAGCATTTGCACATGAATACTGACGTGGTTTAGTGGCTTTTACCGATAAACAATGTTTGTTTCTATTCAGCTAGTGCTGTTGAAAAATCTACAAAAGGGATGTATAAATAATAAATTTTTACAATGACTACCTAATATTTCTCTGATTATAAACATTTACGAACTTTAGCCTGGACAAATTTTAACAAAAAAGAAAATAATATCCCGGTTCAGCCTATCACACTTGTAAGCTACCCACAGTTACCTCAACAGTCTACCAGTCAGCAACAATATTCAAACGTATTGAAATCTAACACGACTATTGCTCAGCAACAACCTAATAGTCAATTTTCATACGCTAACATTTTAAAAAGTAACCAGAACACAGCGAAAATTCTTCAAATCAACAAGTGAGATTCAACAGTATTTTTTGTGTAGATATAAAAAGGCTATTGACTGAAAAACGGAGAGCTCAACGAGAATTGCATCGTTACAGATCCCCTCAGTTAAAGTTAAAGGTGAAGGAATGTACCAAACAGCTCAGAAAAATTTTACAAACACAAAAAACATCTTCGACGCAAAAATTTCTTCAAGAATTAGATGCAACACCACAAACAGAGTATTCGCTGTGGCGTGCAGCCAGAGGACTTAAAAGGCCGGTGATATGTAAACCTCCATTACAAGCTTCGAATGGTGACTGGTCAAGAACTGATGCTGAAAAAGGTGATCTTTGTGTTAAACAATTAGGGAAAGTATTTACTCCACGTACTTCTTCTGACATTGTTGAACTGCCACCAGTCGCCTCTTTGCCAGAAATACCGCTAAAAAATATATGCATAAAAAAACTTGAGTTGAAGTTTACAGTCTAGGCTTAGTAAAGAGTTTCTTCCAATAAGCCAATTCATTTGGGCTGCTTTTAATTTAATTTGGATCAACTTTGCGTCTATGTGCGATTTCATGTTAAACGGCGATAAAGGTGAACGCCTAGATATTTTACTTCAGTGTGTTGCGGTATAGGCTCGGTGTTGATTTGTATAGGCGGGCATGTTTCTCTGCGCAACGTAAAAGTAACATGTACACATTTCTGATCGTTAACTTCTATACGCCATTGTTTGAGCGATTTTCATGAACGCTTAAGCTACGTTCACATTTATCAAATATTTGTCGAAAAAAACGTAACCAAGAAAAAAAACTAATAATTTATTTCCTTTAATTCCAATATTTTTTTAATTTTGGGTTCGAATTTTTTAAAAACTGTATAAAAATACTCTTTTGGAGTAGAATTAATTTTATTTTGTAATATATCAATCGTGTTAAATGACACTATCCCTAAGCAAAACTATTGGTTACGTTTTTTTGGGCAAATATTTGATAAATGTGAACGTAGCTTTAGAAAAGCTGTATCATCAGCAAATTTTGATGTATGAGTGTTATTGCTTAACGGTAAGTCAGAGGCATATATAAGGTACAGCAAGGGACCGAAGATGCCTTGGGGAACTCCGGCTTCGATCGACTGCGGAGGGCTTAAAAAATTGCCTTCTCGTATTACAAATTTACGTTCATTTAAATAGTTTTTTAAAAGCCTGACGATGTTTGCGGGAAGATTTTGCGTTAATTTGTGTATAAGACCTTCCTGCCAGCGCAGAGCAATATTTCTTTTTTTCAAAAGTGTCTGTAAACACATTCAGAAGTCTGTGAGTTTGTTCAACGTTGCTATGTTGTCTGCGAAAACCGAATTGATGATCTGGAATGCATCCATTACTAGTCACTATAGGCATCAGCTTGCTCATATACAGCTTTTCAAACAGTTTTTTGGCTGACAGAACGAGTATCCCTCCTTCTCAACCGGGTGTGGCCTCTATAATTTAGAATATTGTGCGCAAGTGGATTTGGGTGCAACTCCAGATTTTCGATGTATTTTTTCGCGTGTTTTGAAAATAGGCTGACTTCCTAAATGCATGTTGCTTTGTAGTAATACAATGTAGCGTATTCGTAAATGCAACCATGCAAATTTTGACAATGTATTCTGTTCCCATTTGCAACACTGTTGTAGTTAATACGCAAGAAAAAGCAAGAAAGGTATCCAAAAAATTTTAGATGCATAATAAATACAACACGCAGAACAATGGCGACGCAGGAAGATAAGTGAGCGGTTTTTCTTATAATATCATATATTTCTATATTCACTTACATATTTAAATTTTTATTATAGTAAAAGATGGACCCATAACTATAAAAACGTATTAATTAATGCACGACTAGATATGGAAAACGAATTTCGTCAAAAAAAAAAGAAGCGCGTTGTACTATGGGAGCGTGTTTTGCAAAATATAAAGTCCATAGATGACACGTTCCCATTTTCACGGGACGACATATATCGCAAATTTTTAAATTTTATGGTCACATATAAGCGTATTAAGAAACGCAACAACACGTTGGGAGAAGCAGCAACTACCTGGGACTTCTATGACAGATTGGACGAAGTGTATGGCTGCCGGAGTGACATATCTATTCCAGAATGCAATCTGGAATCGACTTTAGACCCATTATATGAAGATTTAACCAGGGATAATAACGAGCCATGCACATCGCAAGCATCTCAGACCCTTCATGAAAGCTCACCACCACCACGGAAGCGAAATCGAGTCGATATTGTGGAGTTTTTAACAAAGCCAGTCCGATAGGAAACTGTTAGAAGATCTCCTAAACTGCGAAAAAGAAAAATTGAAAATTGAAAAAGAAAAACTCGAAGAAATAAGGAAATTACGAGAAGCTTTATTAGAGGCTCGTAAATGATTTTATATATTTAAAATTTTTAATACAGTAAGTTGATTGATCTCATTTATGAATTTGTTTTTTATGTTTTCATTTATGTTTTTTTATATTATTATTTATGAATTTCTTTTTTTTATGTTTTTTTAAGTATTTCACACCTATGTTGAATTAAAAGAGTTTTTAAGTATTTTTAATCAGAAAATGCATTTATTTTTGTTAATTATTTTTAAATAAGACAAATATGAATATTAAATAAAAATGTTTTGTTTAATCTAAGCTGATAGTGAATTAGTTAGCATTTCTCTTTTCATTATTGCTTGTTCTCTTGGGTTTTCTTCATTTGGAATGTTATTTCTGTAATTTACAGAGTTTGTTTCATTTACAATTTCCACGTTTTCAGGAGATCCTTCCATGTTAATAATAATATTATGGAGAATAAAGCAAGACATAATTATAGTTTTTGCTAACTTTACATCACGAATTTCTAAGTAATTCAAAACTTCGAATTTTTTTTAGTATTCCAAATGCTTGTTCTACACACACTCGAGTTGAACTTAAAATTGTGTTAAATCTGATTTGCGCAGCTGACAAGTACCTATTATCACGATAAGGTACCATTAAATAATTTTCTAAGGGATAGGCTGCGTCTCCTAACAAGTGGGCATTAGGTGGGAAAACAATGTGGCCTGATGCAATTGCACGCTTTAAAGGACTATCGGCCCACACAGATGCATCGTGGCAACGACCTGGATGGCCTACTAAGACATCAAGGAATCGGAACTCACTATCAGGCACAGCCTGTATGTACAAATGAAATTTGTAAGGGATAATTATATATGTATAAAGTAAATTGAGTCGATAAAAACGCACTAAAAACAATTTACCTGCACTATTATAGAATATGTTCCCTTACGATTATAATAACTCACACTATCATTTGATGGCTCTGATATTCTGATATGTGTACCATCAATACATCCCAAGACGTAGGGAAAAGGGTGAGATCGAAATGATTCGAAACCTTCCATTATTTTTCTCTGGCTTGATTCCGAATTTGGAAACTTTATAAGTTGTTTTTGTTAGGCAATAAGGTGAATACAATAAACAAAACCTCTGTAGCACGCACCCACCCCAACATTAAAACGATCGCTTACTTCGCGAAAGCTATTTAGATTAGAAAGTTTCCACAGCGTTATAAAAAGAATATTCTTTAATTCAAGACCAGGGCGACCACTTTGAGCATTTTTGCGTGAACCATTTAACAAACATAGAAGTTTCTGGAAATTAAAACAAATTAGCTTAGTTGAGCTACTACGTGCAGATTTTTATTTACTTACATCAAAAGTCTTCTTTTCCATTCTAAAGTGGCTGTAAAAAATATCGTCAAGCATTTCATCAATTACTTCTACAAAGCCTTTTGTTTTTGGTATTCTTTTTGTTATCCGTGTTTCTTTTTGCAAGACAGCTAATCGTTCATGTTTTTTTTTAATATTACTTAAAGCAATATGGAAGCTGGAGCTTACTTGTTCGCACAAATCAAAAAAAATTTTCAATAAAATATACTCCTCCGCCATTGTTCGCTTTATTATGAATGATACATTGCAAATATATGTTCTTAAACAATTTCAGGGTTGCAAAGTATTAGTATGCAACGTATTAAAAAGTAACTACACAATGTATCAACTCGGTATTAATACTGTATTGATACATTGTAAATATACATTTAGGAAGTCAGCCATACTGTCTTCACCAACGGAACATCAAGGTCTTTGTAAATTTATTGATTTCGGATATACCGTTTTGTTTTCTCGCTCTTTCAATGCTCACAAACATACAAACTTCAAAGTTGAATGCATGAAGTTTAACATTATGAACTGCGTATATAATTGTCAATATACAACGAGTCATTTATTGTATCGTACTCTTAGCTATTGTGTTGTTCTTGCTGAAAAAATGTAACACAGTTATGTTACTCTCTCTGTCTCTTTACTTTTAAGCACTGAAAGTAGTAAGAAGTAAGTGGCACACCACTCTAAATGGGTCAAAGTGAGATTTTTCAAAATTTGACCCTTGGGGTCAAAAGTCGGGACATCAAAATATATTGTAGCGGTATGGTTCCTTCGGCAAAGTGTCTTATTTTGATCCCTAGAATACGATTTTCCTTGTAATTTGAGCCATTTTCTTTGCCTCCATACAAATCGACCCGCCCTAATGTACATGCATATTTTTCACATGCATACATAACTAAAATTCTACCTGCTCTTTGAAATATTAATATGATTTGATGCGGTATTTGAATACTTTTGTAATAACGAATGTAAACACATTACTAGCAAAGTCACTACAACACCTCTTAATAAATTTAAATATTTTTTGAATATTATAAGCAATATTTTATTAATCTAACTTTTTTAAATAAAATTTATACATTATTTTCACATTTTGAAACCATTGTGCGCATCGAGTATTTCATTGTATGCAACACTAATTATAACTTGACAATTAAAACAAAACATTGTTGCTCATAAAACTGAAAAAAATCACACCATAGTAAATTTGGGTTTATTAAGCGTTTGTTTATAATGTTTCTTATTACCGGCTAATAAGACAAAAAATGATTATTAACTAATGCGCACATAATGGCTTCAATAAGAATTTGTTATTTCCAGTAATTAAGTGTCAAATGCAAACGAAATGTGAACGAGGAAAATTAATTATAACAAAACCAAATCAATAAAAGGCTGCAAAATTTAAAATGACAAAACAACAATTAATCTTTATAATTTTTTTTATTTACATAAAAACGTAAATGTTTAGTGCAGTGCTAGTTTTCATTCAAATTAAAAAATATATTTACAAAGATATTATTGTCTCTATTTAAAATTTTTGCTATATATGTACATTATCTATTAATTTCTGTTACAGATTTATGCATACGAATTAAACAATATCTTTATTTATTTAAATTTTGATTTTCTCGCACCAATTTAAAAAGTTAGTTATTCTGACACTTCTTGTGAGAAACTTTCCGCAAAATGTTGTTACAGAAACAATTATTCTTACATACTTCTAATAATTGCTCGAAAATTATTAAAACGACAGATCATTCTCGCAAAGTATACATATGTATATACAAAGACACTTCTGTGACAAAAGCAAAATTTTGTTTAATTTTACACTGTTTGTTGCAATTTACTCGTTTCGTGCCGAAAAGTTTAAGATGCGAGATACACAGAAACGAGCTACTGGAGGCAGAGATCTTAATAAAACAATTTGATTTCTGTAATTGCATTAAAATTGCTAACATTAAAACTGAAAACAAAAATTTAGTATAAAATTTTAGAGTTAATTTATCGTTTGTGAAGAATGAAACGGTTATACACTAGTTATTATATTACACTAAGTGTAAATTAACTCGTTTGTTAATTTGTTCTAGATTTTAATTACAGCACATAAACTGGATTAAACTTAAAATTGCTAAAACAACAAGCGGCACTTGAAACCGAGTTGTTTTCCAAAAGAAATGATTGAGGCACACTCTTCAATGTTCAAACACAAAAAAGGCGATCTTTATTTAAATATTACTTCTTTTATACAATATTCATTCTTATTAATTTTACATACTTGGCATTTAAGTTCATTGGCTGTGTGGCCATGAACATGAGACAACCAAAAAAAATACCTAGAATGAAATTTTGTGGATATAGGTGAACGCACTACATAAACAGTACAAAAAAATAAAAACTGCATAATAAACAATCGTCAATTACAAACAAATATATAAGAAACGAAACTAATAAAATTGCATTCTAAGTATTTTATTACAATTTTATGAGCAAGACAAATAAAGAATAAAAAAATGCATGATCTACAAAAAGAATTGCTCAACTTTATGGAAAAGAATGAAAACTAAAAATTAATAAATTTACAAAATTGTACGACAAACAAAAATTAAACAATTATGAACATCCTCCCCCGTTGAGCGCAGCTCAAAAGCCTGTGTTTAAGATGCTGGTGGTGGCAGTTTATGATATTCTGAGTTGAAGTGCCGGGTAAAAAAAAATCTTGTTTAAATATGTACTGTGAAATCCGATGTTGTTTGCAGGTTGCGAGGAGCTGGAGTTTGTGTTGGTTTGAAGTTACATTTCCTTTTGATGATTAAATAGACCACAATGCATCCGGTAATGATTAATGTGGAATAGCCGATCGTTATGTGGTGGTAATTGTGTGCATCAATTTGGTTTGGAAGCTGGAATATCTTTTGTTCTGCTTATGAAGTTTGTAATGCTGTTAAGTTCTGTATTTGTGAGATGTACGCGCTTTTATGCATTTCATGTAAAAGCGGTTGACAAGTTTCGTATGTTTCTTCCGTGATTTTCCAGAACTTTATGTATGATGTCTTTATCGAACTGGATATTCTCTGCCGTGCCTGTATGGTTGTGGAATTGTGCTGCAGCACGCATTCTGGTTCCAAACTAAGTAAGCCTGATCCTTTTAGAGTTAAATGCGTGATCTCCTTTTTGCATACGGCAGTTGCATGAGATGAAGATGGTGTTGCATATATCCACTTGTTCTGATGCCGTAGTGAAACCCACGCAAAATTTGCTGTTAACTGCTGTAATGTACAGTCTGACTTTGTTTTATTTCTAAACAGATTAACTTCACAAGCGCATGCTGCTGCACCTTGCCCGTATTGAATTTGACCCTTGGAGCATATATACATTTCTTCTTTGAGAGTGATGCACCCGTCGAGTTCCGAGGTTATCATGGTAAAATGTTTGTTTTGAATACTATTGATTGCTAACAGCGGAGAATATGGTTTTATTGATACCAGCGTGTTGTTAATCCACCTTGGTGTTGGTATCAGATTGAACAGATCGAATTTTTCACTCTCAATTAGTGGTAAGGTAACACTAAAAATTGCTGTGGTATTTGTTAGTCCTCCTGTGACCTTCATGAGTTTGTATCGTTGTAGGAAATCTTCTCTTTTTGCAGGTATGTAAGTGAAGTGATTCGGGTAGATGAAGTTTTATTTTGTCTATTTCATGTTGTAGTTGAATCGGAGTAAGTAATGACGGGCTTATAATACCATGATGTGTATTTGTTAGAATATCTAGAATTAAGGATTGCGTTTGGTCTAAACATGCTGCCATAATTGTAAGTTGAATGCTTAATGACGAGAAAATACGATAGGTTCTGTCTTCCTCATTGTTGTCACGTATCCGGTTGTACATTTGTGTTATTTGGAAATCCATGTTGTCAAACTTTTTCTTCACGGCTTCTTGGTCCAATTTAATAATGTTAATTGTAGAATCAATAATTGACGTTCGATTCTTTAATAGATTGAGTAAATGGGCTTCATTTTGTTTAACCTGCGCTATTGTGTGTGCCATTGTTTTTGCATATTCGGAGTCTAGTACTCCAAATAATGTATGCGCAATATTTCCGACAAGATCAATTGCAGCTCTTTTATGCCTTTCCCTGAAAGTTATGTGCTTTCCATTAGTAGCCTAGCCTCAGTATGTTCAAAATAATTGACTAGATCTGTGCACGGTGTCTTTTGCTGCATTTCTTTGCATAAATGACTAAGTGCCTTGGTTCCACTTGAGAATAGAGCTAATTCAGACCAGAACCCTTCCAACTCATAATAAATTAAAAATTGCCATTCTGTAGGTGAGATAAGTGTTGTTCCAATTCCCTCATAGTAAATGCCAGGCTGTGTTCCAAATTCTTTATTGTAGATATTTGTTCCTAGTAATAGTGGTAACAGCATAAGAGTCATTATCATCGTAGCAAGGTTGAATTGATGATTGGACGTGCGTCTCCTTTTCGTGGGACTTTCAGATTCGGTATTGTTTTGGTGGATGTTTGATTCAATTACTTGATCTTGTGCAGATATGTCGTTAACGTCTTCACTATATATTGGTAACGGTGCTAAACGTGTAATTGGCCTTCTGTAGCAGCCGGTTGAGTTATTGCAAGCGAAGGAAGTAAAAATCATACAATATACATTTGTATGAAAATGCGCTCCGCGTTGAGTGAAGCTCAAAAAAAGTTAACATAGATCTAAGATTTCTTATTTTTAACGTGCTGGATAGGAGGGTGTGTTGATTCTTATATGTGTCCAGTGCAATCAGTATACTAGGTGCTGAAATTGAAGAGGAGTTAGCCAGTTGTTGATAGGATCTCCGTTTAATTAGTAAGTAAATTGAAATGCAGAGCATGATGATCAATGTTGTATAATTAACTGCTATGTGGTGGTAATTGTTAGTTTGTTTGTTTGGTAGTTTTAGTATTTCTTGTGCAGCTAAGAAGGTTTGTAAAGTTGTTAAATTTTTAACTTGTGACAAATACTCGCTTGTACTCGTATGTCTCGAATTTCATTTAGCAAAGATTTCAAATGATCCCTGTGGCTCTGTTCGGTTGGTTCCCAAAGACCAGTGTATGAAATCGTAAGGGAGCTAGATATTACTCGCTGTACCTGCATAGTGGTGGATTTATATTTGAGGATGTACCTGCTTTCAGAGCCAGCTAACCAGATCCGTCGAGTGTTAATTGTGTAATTTCTTGCTTGCTTACTGCCGTCGCATTAGATGTACCTGCAATTGCTAGATCCATTTGTTTTTATGGTGGAGAGGTATCCAAGCGGGACTGTCTGTTATTTGCTGTACTGGGCAATCTGAATGAGTTTTGTTACAAAATAAATTTATATCGCCTAAACATGTTGCTGATCCTACTTGACCTTTGGAGCAGAGATACATGTCTTCTGTAAGAAGTGATCATGTTTAGAAGTCAGTGGTACTGATCGTAAAATATTAGTTCTATTCACAATCTTATGCAAATGGTCTTGCATCATTGCATTTGCAAAATTCTGTAGTATAGGGTCTGTTCGCAAATTCATCATTGCGCTGCATATTATGCACAGTACGTTCATATATGCCGGTGGTTTTCAAACGGTGGGTCGCGGTGACCTTTCTCGGGGGTCGCGAGCTGATCTAAATAAAATACATCGATGTTTTTTTTTTTAATTTAATTTATTCCTTTTTTTTTTGTTTTAATGTTCACCATTTGTGAAAAAGTCATTTCGCATAGATTAGATATTGAAAATTGAATTAAAATAAGGTTTTCCAATAAGAGTTATATGATTTCTTAAAAAAAAACACACTTATTGTTAAGGAAATTTAAAAGTTTTTTTATTTAATTCAGTTCTAATTAAAACATCATTAAAATGGCCTTCACGACTTCTTCTGTAGGAACGAATTCGATTACTCCAATTTTCGAGCATTTTTTCCACTAAATCAAGACGTATGTCATGAATGGCACGTTCATATTGATTTGTAAAGCTTGAATGGAGTCTGGTTTATTTCGAAAGACCAATGACTTCAAATAACCCCACAAGAAATAGTCTAATGGTGTTAAATCACAACTTCTTGGAGGCCATTCAATATCACAATTTCTTGAAATAATCGAATCTCAAAACTTTTCTCACAATAATTCAATTGTTGCATTTGCTGTGTGGCATGTATGTAGCTCCGTCTTGTTGGAACCAAATGTTGTCAAGATAAACTTCTTCCAATTTCGGCCATAAAAAGTTGGTTATCATCGATCTATACCAGTCCCAATTGTTGAGAACGTCTTGGAATCGACAAATTGCAGTCTTCAGCAACACTTGCCTGAACGGCAGCAATATTTGCATTACTTCAAGCGGTTCTTTGTCTTATTGGCACTTGAACATTATGTAAAGAAAATGTAAGCTCAAAATTTTCAACAATTCGAAAAATAGCAACCACACTTGGACGATTATTACGACCATAAAATGGCAAAAGCGCACGAAAAGTTGCAATTGGAGAATGATTATTTTGATAATAAAACTGAATAATTTGTTAACGTTATTCTTGCGTATATCTCGCCATGACAAAATTGTAAACACTACTGAATACAATGAAAAACAAATAACAGATCATGACATATTACAAATGGCCGAAACGTCCCTTCAAAATCATATCATCCCTATTGGAAAACCTTTTAGTTTAAGTGCTTTTTAGCTAGCTGAGGGTTTTCTGCCTTTTGCTTTACCCAAAATGTAGAATTATTTTGAAATAAATATTCGTTTTTGAGCATACTGCCCGCCGCCATGTAAATTTTTTTTTTAAATTAACTGGCTGAAATACCGTTGAGAACACCTTCTGACATAGATAACTCTATTAGGTTGTTTGAAGCACACGTTCAACAAGCTGCTCTTAATGCTTTTTCAAATCAACAAGTGAGATTAAACAATATTTTTTGTGTGGATATAGAGAGGCTATTGACTGAAAAACGGAGAGCTCGACGAAAATGGCAACGTTACAGATCGCCTCAGCTAAAAATAAGACTAAAGGATTGTACCAAACAGCTCAAGAAACTTTTACAAACAGAAAAAACAGCTTCGCTGCAAAAATTTCTTCAAGAACTCGAAGCAACACCACAAACAGATTATTCGCTATGGGGTGCAGCCAGAGTACTTAAAAGGCCGGTGATTTGCCAACCTCCATTACGAGGTTCAAATGGTGACTGGGCAAGAACTGATGCTGAAAAAGGTGCTCTTTTTGTTAAACACTTAGAAAAAGTATTTACTCCGAACATTTCTGCTGATAGTGCTGAACTGCCACCAGTCGTCTCTTTACCAGAAATACCGTTAAGATTTAATATTGTGCAGATTGAAAAGGCCAATAATAGTCTTAACACCAAAAAGCCCCAGGTGTCGATAAAATAAGCAACAAAATGCTTCAAAATTTGCCTTATAATGCAAAAAGAATAATACTATTCATTTTTAATGGTATTTTACGGCTGCAATACTATCCAGCTGAATGGAAGATTTCGCTAATTACTATGATACCAAAGCCCGGCAAGGATCATACAAAGGTAGAATCCTATTGGCCTATTAGTTTATTATCTAACATTTCAAAAATATTTGAGAAGCTGTATATGAGCAAGCTGATGCCTATAGTGACTAGTAAAGGATGTATTCCTGATCATCAATTCGGTTTGCGCAGACACCATAACACTATTGACCAAACTCACAGGGTTGTGAATGTTGTAAGAGACACATTTGAAAAAAAAAAAAAAATATTGCTCCGCACTCTTCATTGATGTTGCACAACCTTCGATAAAGTATGGCACGAAGGACTTATCTACAAATTAACACAAAATCTACCCACAAATATCGTCAAGCTTTTAAAAAGCTATTTAATAGAAAGAAAATTTGTAATAAGGGAAGGCAATTTTATAAGCCTGCGGAGTCGATTGAAGCCGGAGTCCCTCAAGGCAGTATCTTCGGTCCTTTACTTTATCTAATATATGCCTCTGACTTACCTTTAAGCAGTAACATTCATACGTCAACATTTGCTGATGATACAGCTTTTCTAAGCGTTCATGAAAATCCTGTAGAAGCTTCTAGGAATTTACAAGGGTACATATCAAAACAGGAAACAATGGCGGATAAAAGTTAATGAGCAGAAATGTGTACACGTCACTTATACGTTGCGCAGAGAAACATGCCCGCCTATACAAATCAACACCGAGACTATACCGCAACACACTGTAGTCAAATATCTAGGCGTTCATCTTGATCGTCGTTTTATTGAAGATTCAATAAATAATAAAATTATCAAAAAAAAAATATATATAAAAACGTGTTCTTCAAATAACATATCGATCTAAAGTAAAGAAGAAGTAAGTAAAAAGTAAGTAAGTAGTTTAAAAGGAAAACATTGTTGCCACACTAATATTGAGTTGAATGGTTGCCAAAAGTTATAATAGTTCTCCCCCGCTTGTTTAAAAGGTGATGGCAGACACATAATCATTTATGTAAGCAGGTGGACGACGACTTCTAGGGTTCCTACGAGTTGATGGTTGATCCGGTGTATTCGTCTCTTGAGTGTTCCGGCTAGGAAAATCGGCATTTCGAGTTGCTTGTGTGGAGTCCCCCTCATTTCTTGGAAGCTCTATTAAGTCTTGTAAATCAATAGTAGGGGCTGTTGGAATGGTATCTTTCTATGTTGGTTCACTATGTTCTGATTTCTGTTCAGTAGCTGTTGACCTCTGTTGGTTTATGTGGCGTTTAAGGGCGTACCCATCATCTAATTTTACCCGATAATGTAAGTGACCAAACTTCTTTAAAATTGTTCCCAATTTCCAAAGATTTTTATTATTCGCATAATATCTAAAAAGTGCCCTTTCTCCTACTTGTAATTGTCGGGCTGCACAGTTGTCAATTGAAATACTTGTTGTTTTTAATGGGGTCTTCAATGCATATAGCTCGATTCGTATTTGTCGTATTTTCCATTGGAAAGCGGTGTCGCCCGATAACGGAAAACTATTTCCCTAACTTTTTCAGTATAGGGCGTCGATCATCTACCATGGATTTTAGGCGTTGTTCAAGGGTTTGAACGTTGCGCTCGGCGTTGGAGCGATAAACTTTTGAAAAATCCCACGATCAGCGCATACCGTTGTGATTTCGTCGCTAATGAATATAGTTTCGTTGTCGGAAACGATTACATCAGGATACCCATGCCTTGCAAACATATCTAATAACATCTCTATCGTCGAATGTGTTGTCGGTGCGGAACATATGGTGCCAATTTCAGCACACTTTGATTTGGCGTCTATTACAACGAAATAGTAATACCCTTGAAATATGCCGGCGCACTGTGTTGCGGCTAGTGGAAAAGTAACTTTTTTCCGATTATTTTTCTCAGTGTTTTTAATGATGCAATTTTGTCACAGACATTCCAAGTAAACAAAAAACACATAAAGATTATTTTTATGTTGGTCCGTTGATTTTTAATTGATTTTATAAGTCAACTATACAAAATTTTCACGAAAAGAGAGGATTTCAGGGCTGTATTCAAAATGATCTCATTTGATTTTGGTGACAGATATTTTGATTCGGAAAAAAAATCTGCCTTCGGACAAGTATCTTCTGTAAAAAAAAGGAATGTTGTTTGAGACATTTTCATATGCACCTTTTTTAGAGCGAAAACCCGACTAAAGGTCCATTTTTCCTTAAAATTTGGGTTAGGTAAGCAATATCTAAAAAGTCCCAGAGAGTCATAGTTTCAAACCACTACAGAAATGTTACATAATTTGTTTTCAACGAACGGTGAAAAAATCAGCTGCCCATACCTGCCCTCCTGGGAGTTATAGCGATTTTAGTATATCACTCTCAGTATTTATTCCATAGAAATAGAACGGAAATTGTATCTTCAAAGTTTTTTTTTATTCTACATCTATTCTAGCACTCCACAAAAATGAGCATAACTCTCTTAAAACTGAAGCTATTGACTTGAAACCGGTATCAAATTAAAGCTTTTATTGCCACCTTTCAAATAAGAAATGAAATAGATTTTGGTTTTATATAAAATTTTAGAGTTATTCAACAAATATCGAAAAATCATGAAAATTTGACGTTTATAATTCTTGTTCGGACCACCCTATAATTTATTTTAAAAACTAATCATAGGGTATTTATCAGAAATAAAAGAAGAATTAAAATAAATTTTTTTTTTAATTTTTCGAACATTTTTTTTATTTTTGACTTTTGTTGAAAATTTGACCCAAGAATTTTTTCGGTGTAAATTTTTTTTTCACTAATTCTGTTTGGGATTCCATTCTGACCAATCTGTAGAAGTTTCTCATCGATACAATTAAAATTACAGTTTAGGCAATATGATTTCCAAAAAAATCCGGTTTCGCAACACTGTGCGGCGTAGACGATGTGTATTCGTTGCCAGTTCCGTTCCGGTTCCTCCCACGTATGTAATTTTGCTTTGGGCGGATTTCCTTTAATCATACCACATGGCAAACATTCCTTCACCAGTGTTTCGATGACTTTGACAATCAATTTCCAATATACATATCTCCTTGCCAGTTGCTTCATTTTTGTTATGCCAAAGTGTGTCTGATGAAGCTCCATTAAAACTGCGTGCTGTAGTGACAATGGTATGACAACTCGATGAGCCCTAAACACAATACCGTTGTTCAATGTAAACTCACTATCCTCCACTCGATTATTTTGTAACTGGCCTATCTTTTCGTATGGTGCTTCTGATATCTCGTGAGGTATTAATGGCTCTTTTGCATTGTCTGACCTAGTTTTTTGACATATTTGGCATTTAGCTACCAAGACTTCTATATCATGATTCATTGATGGCCAATACAGCAGTTCTTTTGCCCTCTTTCTGGTTTTTTCAATTCCGACGTGTGACTTATGAAGAATTGAGTGTTGAAGAGAACTAGGAATATAGACCCTATCATCAAAAAATACAAGTCCATATTCACTATATAAATTCATTCTTTTACTCCATAGAAACTTAACATTACTTTCTACCTTTGTTTTATCATTAGGCCATCCGCTTTCACAGTATTTCAAGACTTTACTCAAAATGTTGTCTTTTCTAGTTTCTACTTTAAACAATTTTTTCTTCTCATCAGTTTCATTCTTTGTAATTTTGCCGAAGGTATTTTGTTATAATCCTTTTTTATTATTCCTAGCAATGGCTTATGATCAGTTGTGATTTCTACCTTATTTCCGTAAATGTAATTATGAAATTTTCGACAAGCAAATACTATTGCTAGTATTTCCTTTTCAATCTGAGTATATCTTGTTTCAACGTCGGTTATACTACGCGATGCGAAACATACTGGTCGGTTGTTTTGCAATAATGCGCACCCTACGCCATCCTTTGTTGAGGCATCTGTTTGTAAAGCAATTTTTGATGACCTATAAAACGGTTTTAATTCTGGAGCATTTAGAATTAACTGTTTAATATTCTCCAAACATTTGTCATGAACTGGCAACCACTGAAATTCAACCGTATTTTTCAACAACTCTCTTATGGGTTTACTTATACTAGAGAGATTAGGTATATATTGCCGTATATAATTTATGAAACCTAATAGCCTTTGGATATCTTTTCTACATGTTGGAGGTCCAAGTCTTCAATGCCTTTCAATCTACTTTTATCACAACCGATTCCCTTACTTGAAATTCGATGTCCTAAAAATATGGTTGTCATAGAATCCAATCTTGTCGTTATTGGATTTGAAAACGACAAAAAAAAAATACTTTGGTGTCATGAAATCCAATGTTATCGGTTTTATGTTCGAACTAGTATGACTTTTGCATTTTTTAAAGTAAAAAAATTACTTTTTACTTCAAAAAGTATGAAAAATAAAAAAAATATTCGAATAAAGTAATGATTGTAATAAATATAATTTCGACATTCGTTAGTATTATACAAAATATATATACATAAAACTATAATTTTTTTATTAAATTAAATATTTTGCAGATAATGTATTTCAACTCTACCGATTCTTTCAGTCCTTCTGCAATGTTTACATACATAAGTATGTATGTACGTAAAGTAAGAAAATTCAAGAAGAAATACATAAATATGAATGTATGTGAATATGTACATACATACATACATATGTATGTATGTTTACGTATCTATGTACACAAATGTGTCTGTATGTACTTATATGCATTGTTCACATGCGTACATAACTTAAATGCTACCTGCTCTTTGTAATATTAATGTAATACATCTTTTTTTCATGATTTTGTGCATAATTTATCACATTTCCACCACAACAAGATTAAAAATATTTCCAAATAAATAAAGCAAACAAATTAGTGGTGTGTGATATATTCAATACGTTTGAATATTGTTTCTGACTGGTACACTGTTGAGGTAGCTGTGAGTAGCTTACAGGTGTGATAGGCTGAGCGGGGATATTATTTTCTTTTTTGTTCGACGAACGTTAAAAAAAGAGTAAAGAGAGCAGCCTCTATAATTAGCAGTGTGATTACCGCCGCAATTGCCACATTTTTTCGCCTTGGGATCACCTTTGATTTTGTCACAGTTAGCGGTACTGTGTAACTCACCCCATACAAAGCATACGGTAGGCAACTTGCAATATGTTTTAGTGTGTCCAAATTCTTGGCAGTTCAGGCATTGGACAGGTCCAGCTCTTAGGTGGCAGCTCAATAACTCTTCGGTGCAACATATACCTAAATATATATATGTATGGTGTGCATCATTTTTTTATTTTTAAGTCACCTGGCACTCGTATAAATATTTTTGTTTTTTGACTCAAAGTTTAAAACTTTTTTTCGGTAATTACTTTCTTGCACTACCTGGATTTTTGTTTCGTTGATATTCCCGCCCTTAATTGGAGTTACATAGAACTCATTTTTTCCAATTACCGAGATAAGACTTTTTACCAAAAAAATAGAGTTCTGCTCTCTTAAATATATCGGTGGAGGTTTACTCGACCTTGTTGTAGTTGTGTCTTCATTGTCTTGTTCAGATAAAATCGCGAAACGATTTTCGGAATTTTTTGTTTTGTTTTTTCCATCTCTGGGAACTTTCGCTGTTGAAGCTATTTGAGCTGATTTTGGACTTCTTCCCCTTTTTAACACGGTTATGAATCTGTCCATTCCTGTTTGAATTTTATTATCATTTATTGTACTCACCGCATCTATAAAATAAAAATGGACCTATCCAATGCATGAACTGTCAAGAATTTGGCCATACCAAAACTTATTGCAAGTTGCCTACCGTTTGCGTTGTATGTGGTGAGTTGCACAGTACCGCTAACTGTGACAAAATAAAAGGTGATACCAAGGCAAAAAAATGCGGCAATTGCAGTGGAAACCACACTGCTAACTATAGAGGCTGCCCGCTTTACTCTTTTTTTTTAAAATTCGTCGAACAGAAAAACAAATGCTACTCCCGGTCAGCCCAACACCCCTTTAAACTACCCTCAGTTACCTCAACCGTCGTCTAGCCATAATCAATACTCAAATGTTTTAAAGTCTAACACGACTCTTACTCAGCAAAAAACTAATAGTCAATTTTCATACGCTAATATTTTAAAGAGTAACCAGACTCCGGCGCAAAAAACTGTACCAGCTAATGAAGAATCAGGGCATAATTTTAGTCGTATTGAAGCCTCGATAGAGATCCTAATACAAACAGTAAATACATTTACTCTCAACATGTCCTGTATGATGCTGGAAATGTTGAAAATGCAGTCTACCTTGTTGCAGGCTGTATTGAAAAAACCATGAACTTAAGAATCTGTTATTGGAACGCAAACGGCATCTGCCAACATAAAAATGAAATAGAATATTTTCTTCTGGATAAACAAATCGACGTTATGCTTATCTCAGAAACTCATTTGATGTCTCGAAGCTATTTTAAAATTAGTGGATATAATTTTTACGATACTAAGGATCCTCGAGGTAGAGCTTGTGGTGGCTCTGGAATCCTAATAAAAACTCGAATAAAACACTACCTGCTAAATGACCTTCGTGAAGAATATCTTCAAGCAACAAATATCTGTATTGAAAATTTTTATCAAAAGCTTGTGATATAATCTGTTTATTCTCCTCCCAGGTTTTCAATTTCAGAGAGTCAATATACCGCATTTTATACAACACTGGGGTCCCGTTTTCTAGCAGCTGGCGACTACAATGCTAAACACACTTTTTGGGGTTCACGTTTAAGGGTCGTGTTTTGTTTGACACAATTTCAAAAATGGGTTTGAATGTAGTTTCAAGTGGTCAGCCAACATATTGGCCAACGGATCGACAAAAAATTCCTGATGTTATCGACTTTGGAATCTCAAAAGGTGTGCCCAGCGAAATGACGGAAGTAGAAGCATCTTTGGATTTGTCTTCAGATCATTCGCCTACTATTATCACTATTTACTCACACACAACCGCAAGACCAACATGTGATTTACCGCTGACAGCTGCACGTATTAACTGGCTGAAATACAAAAAATATTTGAGTGCTCATTGCACGGAAAATATGCCATTGAGAACACCTACTGATATAGAAAATTCTATTAGGTTGTTTGAAGCACATGCTAAACAAGCTGCTCTTAATGCTTCTTCAATTCAACCAAATCAACAAGCGAGATTTAACAATATTTTTTGTGCAGATATAGAAAGGCTATTGACCGAAAAACGGAGAGCTCGACGAGAATGGCAACGATACAGATCGCCTCAGCTAAAATTAAGGCTTAAGGAGTGTACCAAGCAGCTTAGAAAAGTTTTGCAAACACAAAAAACAGCTTCGCTGCAAAAATTTCTGCAAGAACTCGATGCAACACCATCAACAGATTATTCGCTGTGGCGTGCAGCCAGAGGACTTAAAAGGCCGGTGATATGTAAACCTCCATTACGAGCTTCAAATGGTGACTGGGCAAGAACTGATGCTGAAAAAGGTGCTCTTTTTGTTAAACACTTAGAAAAGGTATTTACTCCAAATATTTCTGCTGATATTACTGAACTGCCGCCAGTCGTCGCTTTACCAGAAATTCCGCTAAGATTTAATATTGTGGATACTCAAAAGGCTATTACAAGTCTTAACTCAAAAAAAGCCCCAGGTATTGATAGAATAAGCAACAAAATGCTGCAAGAATTGCCTTTCATTGCGAAACGAATAATACTATTCATCTTTAATAGTATTTTACGACTGCATACTATCCGGCAGAATGGAAGGTTTCGATGATTACTATAATACCAAAGCCCGGTAAGGATCATACAAAGGTTGAATCCTATCGGGCTATCAGTCTATTGTCCAATATGTCGAAACTTTTTGAAAAACTGTACATGAGCAAGCTGACTCCTATAGTAACTAGCAGTGCATGTATTCCAGATCATCAATTCGGTTTTCGCAGTCAGCATTACACTATTGAACAAACTCACAGACTTGTGAATGTTATAAGAGAAACTTTTGAAAAAAAGAAATATTGTTCAGCGCTTTTTATTGATGTCGCACAGGCCTTTGATAAAGTATGGCACGAAGGTCTTGTCCACAAATTAACACAAAATCTACCCGCAAACATCGTCAGGCTCTTAAAAAGCTATCTAGAGGAACGAAAATTTGTAGTTAAGGAAGGCAATTTTTTAAGCTCCCCGCAGTCGATTGAAGCCGGAGTCCCTCAAGGCAGTATCTTCGGTCCTTTACTTTATTTAATATATGCCTCTGACTTACCGTTAAGCAGTATCATTCACACGTCAACATTTGCTGATGATACGGCTTTTCTAAGCGTTCATGAAAATCCTGTAGAAGCTTCCCGGAATCTACAAGGGTACATCTCAAAATTGGAAACATAGCTAAAACAATGGCGGATAAAAGTGAATGAGCAGAAATGTGTACACGTTACTTTTACTTTACGCAGGGAAACATGCCCGCCTATACAAATCAACACCGAGACTATACCGCAACACACTGTAGTAAAATATCTAGGCGTTCATCTTGATCGTCCTTTAACATGGAAATCGCATATAGACGCAAAGTTTACACAAATGAAATTAAAAGCAGCCCAAATGAATTGGCTTATTGGAAGAAATTCTATATTAAGTCTTGACTGTAAACTTTTGTTATACAACGCGATCCTGAAACCAATATGGGCCTATGGAATCCCGTTATGGGGCACTGCCTCAGCATCAAGTGTAGAAAAAATTCAAAGGCGACAAAACAAAATTCTACGTACAATTACTGCAGCCCCCTGGTATATCCGAAATCAGCGAATTCACAAAGATCTTGATGTTCCGTTGGTGAAGACAGTATTTTCAAAACACGCTAAAAAATATATTGAAAAACTAGTATTGCGCGCAACATTCTAATTTTAGAGGCCACACCCGGTTGAGAAGGAGGGATACTCTTTCTCTCAGCCGTACACGGGAGATGTAAAACATCAAAAATCAACAGTTGGAATTAAAAATTTTGTTTAGCACTGGCTAAACATATATTTATGTATTTTTAGATTTAAGATTTGAAAAACTTATTGATGTTTCAATTTATAATTGAAGATTCAATAAATAATAAAAGTACCACCAAAAAAAAAATGTGTCGGTTTTAGGTGTCACAGAAACCAATGTTATCTGTTTTGTTATTGGAAATAAACCAAGCAGCTTACAGCTGTCATTTTTTTTATTGGAAATAAATAAAGTAGCCATTCATTTTATTATTTTAAACATTTAGAGTTTGGTGAAGATGTAAGTAAATTAAAGTGGATAAATTGGTAAAAAATATTATTTATTTTAATGTTTGATAGGACCCTTCAGTTAAAAATCGCAACGAAGCTGCAGCTTGCTGCAATGGCGGGATTTTAGAACGTGGAAGGGGTTCTTTAATTGTGTCAAGTATCATACATAAAGCATCAAAATCACTTTTATTTGTTTGGATGGGTTTTCATCAAGAATGATAGAACTACAGAATACACGATGCGCGTGATTTCTGTTTAACCCATACAAGGGTTGCCTATTCTATATATTTCCAAATCATTTAGGGCAATGTTATTATTGAAAACTTTTAATTTATGATTCAAAATGAGAATATTTTACATTTAGAATATAAATATGAACGTCAGTGCGTTGAATTTGAAGGAACCTCACCTGGCATAAAATTTATAATTTATTTACGAAACCGAAAATTTTTGTCGGACTACATTACCTTAGAAGCTTCAAAGCTCCAAGATAAAAATATTTTCCTTTGTATGTAAAAAATATAGACGAAATGCATACCAAATGAAAAAATTCTTTAACAAATCTGCGAAGTCAATATATTCTATGCATATTAATTCCTACTTTTTTCTGAAAAAAATTATATGTGATGTGAGACTTGGCATTCCTGCAATAAAAATCACTATGACAGTTCTTCAACAATTAATTTATCGGATTTCGTTATAGATGAAGAATTTTGAGTTTAAATTTATAAAATATAGTGTAAAAAAATAATTATTATTATATTAACCGTGTGTGAGGTGTTTTTAAAAGCTTTAAGTGCAAAAAAAAGTTGCTAAAAGTTTGAAGCAAATTGTAAACATTCACCCCTATCGTGATTAAGAAGTTAAATTTTTGTTCACGTGAAATTTTTATTCGTCTCGAAGGGAAAAATGGTATCGTGAATCTCACGTGAAAAATTATTCCCACTATCAGTTATCAGTGAATGTAAAAAAAGAAAGAAGATTAAAATAACAAAAAATTCAAAGAAATTTTTGTTCAATAATATACACGGGCATATAAACATATTTTAAAGAAAACTTACAAAAGCAAAGTGATATATTCAGTGTTGAAGAGATAGTTTATTTGAACAAACGCTTCAACTTTTATGTGGTAAAATAATTCGGTTTCTTTTTGGAAAGCCATCAAAACGAAAGAATTGCAGAAAATTAAAGCTTCACAAATCCGTTTTTAGCGCTGTATTCTGGTTACTTTTTAAAATTTTAGCGTACGAAAATTGACTAATAGGTTGTTGCTGAGCAATGGTCGTGATATATTCAATACGTTTGAATATTGTTTCTGACTGGTACACTGTTGAGGTAGCTGTGAGTAGCTTACAGGTGTGATAGGCTGAGCGGGGATATTATTTTCTTTTTTGTTCGACGAACGTTAAAAAAAGATTAAAGAGAGCAGCCTCTATAATTAGCAGTGTGATTACCACCGCAATTGCCACATTTTTTCGCCTTGGGATCACCTTTGATTTTGTCACAGTTAGCGGTACTGTGTAACTCACCCCATACAAAGCAAACGGTAGGCAACTTGCAATATGTTTTAGTGTGTCTAAATTCTTGGCAGTTCAGGCATTGGACAGGTCCAGCTCTTAGGTGGCAGCTCAATAACTCTTCGGTGCAACATATACCTAAATATATATATGTATGGTGTGCATCATTTTTTTTATTTTTAAGTCACCTGGCACTCGTATAAATATTTTTGTTTTTTGACTCAAAGTTTTAAACTTTTTTTCGGTAATTACTTTCTTGCACTACCTGGATTTTTGTTTCGTTGATATTCCCGCCCTTAATTGGAGTTACATAGAACTCATTTTCTCCAATTACCGAGATAAGACTTTTTACCAAAAAAATAGAGTTCTGCTCTCTTAAATATATCGGTGGAGGTTTACTCGACCTTGTTGTAGTTGTGTCTTTATTGTCTTGTTCAGATAAAATCGCGAAACGATTTTCGGAATTTTTTGTTTTGTTTTTTCCATCTCTGGGAACTTTCGCTGTTGAAGCTATTTGAGCTGATTTTGGACTTCTTCCCCTTTTTAACACAGTTATGTATCTGTCCATTCCTGTTTGAATTTTATTATCATTTATTGTAAAATAAAAATGGACCTATCCAATGCATGAACTGTCAAGAATTTGGCCATACCAAAACTTATTGCAAGTTGCCTACCGTTTGCGTTGTATGTGGTGAGTTGCACAGTACCGCTAACTGTGACAAAATAAAAGGTGATATACCAAGGCAAAAAAATGCGGCAATTGCAGTGGAAACCACACTGCTAACTATAGAGGCTGCCCGCTTTACTCTTTTTTTTAAAAATTCGTCGAACAGAAAAACAAATGCTACTCCCGGTCAGCCCAAAACCCCTTTAAACTACCCTCAGTTACCTCAACCGTCGTCTAGCCATAATCAATACTCAAATGTTTTAAAGTCTAACACGACTCTTACTCAGCAAAAACCAAATAGTCAATTTTCATACGCTAATATTTTAAAGAGTAACCAGACTCCGGCGCAAAAAACTGTACTAGCTAATGAAGAATCACGGCATAATTTTAGTCGTATTGAAGCCTCGATAGAGATCCTAATACAACAGTAAATACATTTACTCTCAACATGTCCTGTATGATGCTGGAAATGTTGAAAATGCAGTCTACCTTGTTGCAGGCTGTATTGAAAAAACCATGAACTTAAGAATCTGTTATTGGAACGCAAACGGCATCTGCCAACATAAAAATGAAATAGAATATTTTCTTCTGGATAAACAAATCGACGTTATGCTTATCTCAGAAACTCATTTGATGTCTCGAAGCTATTTTAAAATTAGTGGATATAATTTTTACGATACTAAGGATCCTCGAGGTAGAGCTTGTGGTGGCTCTGGAATCCTAATAAAAACTCGAATAAAACACTACCTGCTAAATGACCTTCGTGAAGAATATCTTCAAGCAACAAATATCTGTATTGAAAATTTTTATCAAAAGCTTGTGATATAATCTGTTTATTCTCCTCCCAGGTTTTCAATTTCAGAGAGTCAATATACCGCATTTTATACAACACTGGGGTCCCGTTTTCTAGCAGCTGGCGACTACAATGCTAAACACACTTTTTGGGGTTCACGTTTAAGGGTCGTGTTTTGTTTGACACAATTTCAAAAATGGGTTTGAATGTAGTTTCAAGTGGTCAGCCAACATATTGGCCAACGGATCGACAAAAAGTTCCTGATGTTATCGACTTTGGAATCTCGAAAGGTGTGCCCAGCGAAATGATGGAAGTAGAAGCATCTTTGGATTTGTCTTCAGATCACTCGCCTACTATTATCACTATTTACTCACACACAACCGCAAGACCAACATGTGATTTACCGCTGACATCTGCACGTATTAACTGGCTGAAATACAAAAAATATTTGAGTGCTCATTGCACGGAAAATATGCCATTGAGAACACCTACTGACATAGAAAATTCTATTAGGTTGTTTGAAGCACATGCCAAACAAGCTGCTCTTAATGCTTCTTCAATTCAACCAAATCAACAAGCGAGATTTAACAATATTTTTTGTGCAGATATAGAAAGGCTATTGACTGAAAAACGGAGAGCTCGACGAGAATGGCAACGATACAGATCGCCTCAGCTAAAATTAAGGCTTAAGGAGTGTACCAAGCAGCTTAGAAAAGTTTTGCAAACACAAAAAACAGCTTCGCTGCAAAACTTTCTGCAAGAACTCAATGCAACACCATCAACAGATTATTCGCTGTGGCGTGCAGCCAGAGGACTTAAAAGGCCGGTGATATGTAAACCTCCATTACGAGCTTCAAATGGTGACTGGGCAAGAACTGATGCTGAAAAATGTGCTCTTTTTGTTAAACACTTAGAAAAGGTATTTACTCCAAATATTTCTGCTGATATTACTGAACTGCCGCCAGTCGTCGCTTTACCAGAAATTCCGCTAAGATTTAATATTGTGGATATTCAAAAGGCTATTACAAGTCTAAACTCCAAAAAAGCCCCAGGTATTGATAGAATAAGCAACAAAATGCTGCAAGAATTGCCTTTCATTGCGAAACGAATAATACTATTCATCTTTAATAGTATTTTACGACTGCAATACTATCCGGCAGAATGGAAGGTTTCGATGATTACTATAATACCAAAGCCCGGTAAGGATCATACAAAGGTTGAATCCTATCGGCCTATCAGTCTATTGTCCAATATGTCGAAACTTTTTGAAAAACTGTACATGCAAGCTGACTCCTATAGTAACTAGCAGTGCATGTATTCCAGATCATCAATTCGGTTTTCGCAGTCAGCATAACACTATTGAACAAACTCACAGACTTGTGAATGTTATAAGAGAAACTTTTGAAAAAAATAAATATTGTTCAGCGCTTTTTATTGATGTCGCACAGGCCTTTGATAAAGTATGGCACGAAGGTCTTGTCCACAAATTAACACAAAATCTACCCGCAAACATCGTCAGGCTCTTAAAAAGCTATCTAGAGGAACGAAAATTTGTAGTTAAGGAAGGCAATTTTTTAAGCCCCCCCAGTCGATTGAAGCCGGAGTCCCTCAAGGCAGTATCTTCGGTCCTTTACTTTATTTAATATATGCCTCTGACTTACCGTTAAGCAGTATCATTCACACGTCAACATTTGCTGATGATACGGCTTATCTAAGCGTTCATGAAAATCCTGTAGAAGCTTCCCGGAATCTACAAGGGTACATCTCAAAATTGGAAACATAGCTAAAACAATGGCGGATAAAAGTGAATGAGCAGAAATGTGTACACGTTACTTTTACTTTACGCAGGGAAACATGCCCGCCTATACAAATCAACACCGAGACTATACCGCAACACACTGTAGTAAAATATCTAGGCGTTCATCTTGATCGTCCTTTAACATGGAAATCGCATATAGACGCAAAGTTGACACAAATGAAATTAAAAGCAGCCCAAATGAATTGGCTTATTGGAAGAAATTCTATATTAAGTCTTGACTGTAAACTTTTGTTATACAACGCGATCCTGAAACCAATATGGGCCTATGGAATCCAGTTATGGGGCACTGCCTCAGCATCAAGTGTAGAAAAAATTCAAAGGCGACAAAACAAAATTCTACGTACAATTACTGCAGCCCCCTGGTATATCCGAAATCAGCGAATTCACAAAGATCTTGATGTTCCGTTGGTGAAGACAGTATTTTCAAAACACGCTAAAAAATATATTGAAAAACTAGTATTGCGCGCAACATTCTAAATTATAGAGGCCACACCCGGTTGAGAAGGAGGGATACTCTTTCTCTCAGCCGTACACGGGAGATGTAAAACATCAAAAATCAACAGTTGGAATTAAAAATTTTGTTTAGCACTGGCTAAACATATATTTATGTATTTTTAGATTTAAGATTTGAAAAACTTATTGATGTTTCAATTTATAATTGAAGATTCAATAAATAATAAAAGTACCACCAAAAAAAAAATGTGTCGGTTTTAGGTGTCACAGAAACCAATGTTATCTGTTTTGTTATTGGAAATAAACCAAGCAGCTTACAGCTGTCATTTTTTTTATTGGAAATAAATAAAGTAGCCAAAAACTCCATTTTTCATTTTATTATTTTAAACATTTAGAGTTTGGTGAAGATGTAAATAAATTAAAGTGGATAAATTGGTAAAAAATATTATTTATTTTAATGTTTGATAGGACCCTTCAGTTAAAAATCGCAACGAAGCTGCAGCTTGCTGCAATGGCGGGATTTTAGAACGTGGAAGGGGTTCTTTAATTGTGTCAAGTATCATACATAAAGCATCAAAATCACTTTTATTTGTTTGGATGGGTTTTCATCAAGAATGATAGAACTACAGAATACACCATGCGCGTGATTTCTGTTTAACCCATACAAGGGTTGCCTATTCTATATATTTCCAAATCATTTAGGGCAATGTTATTATTGAAAACTTTTAATTTATGATTCAAAATGAGAATATTTTACATTTAGAATATAAATATGAACGTCAGTGCGTTGGATTTGAAGGAACCTCACCTGACATAAAATTTATAATTTATTTACGAAACCGAAAATTTTTGTCGGACTACATTACCTTAGAAGCTTCAAAGCTCCAAGATAAAAATATTTTCCTTTGTATGTAAAAAATATAGACGAAATGCATACCAAATGAAAAAATTCTTTAACAAATCTGCGAAGTCAATATATTCTATGCATATTAATTCCTACTTTTTTCTGAAAAATATTATATGTGATGTGAGACTTGGCATTCCTGCAATAAAAATCACTATGACAGTTCTTCAACAATTAATTTATCGGATTTCGTTATAGATGAAGAATTTTGAGTTTAAATTTATAAAATATAGTGTAAAAAAATAATTATTATTATATTAACCGTGTGTGAGGTGCTTTTAAAAGCTTTAAGTGCAAAAAAAGTTGCTAAAAGTTTGAAGCAAATTGTAAACATTCACCCCTATCGTGAATCTCACGTGAAAAATTATTCCCACTATCAGTTATCAGTGAATGTAAAAAAAGAAAGAAGATTAAAATAACAAAAAATTCAAAGAAATTTTTGTTCAATAATATACACGGGCATATAAATATATTTTAAAGAAAACTTACAAAAGCAAAGTGATATATTCAGTGTTGAAGAGATAGTTTATTTGAACAAACGCTTCAACTTTTATGTGGTAAAATAATTCGGTTTCTTTTTGGAAAGCCATCAAAACGAAAGAATTGCAGAAAATTAAAGCTTCTCAAATCCGTTTTTAGCGCTGTATTCTGGTTACTTTTTAAAATTTTAGCGTACGAAAATTGACTAATAGGTTGTTGCTGAGCAATGGTCGTGATATATTCAATACGTTTGAATATTGTTTCTGACTGGTACACTGTTGAGGTAGCTGTGAGTAGCTTACAGGTGTGATAGGCTGAGCGGGGATATTATTTTCTTTTTTGTTCGACGAACGTTAAAAAAAGAGTAAAGAGAGCAGCCTCTATAATTAGCAGTGTGATTACCGCCGCAATTGCCACATTTTTTCGCCTTGGGATCACCTTTGATTTTGTCACAGTTAGCGGTACTGTGTAACTCACACCATACAAAGCAAACGGTAGGCAACTTGCAATATGTTTTAGTGTGTCCAAATTCTTGGCAGTTCAGGCATTGGACACGTCCAGCTCTTAGGTGGCAGCTCAATAACTCTTCGGTGCAACATATACCTAAATATATATATGTATGGTGTGCATCATTTTTTTTATTTTTAAGTCACCTGGCACTCGTATAAATATTTTTGTTTTTTGACTCAAAGTTTAAAACTTTTTTTCGGTAATTACTTTCTTGCACTACCTGGATTTTTGTTTCGTTGATATTCCCGCCCTTAATTGGAGTTACATAGAACTCATTTTCTCCAATTACCGAGATAAGACTTTTTACCAAAAAAATAGAGTTCTGCTCTCTTAAATATATCGGTGGAGGTGTACTCGACCTTGTTGTAGTTGTGTCTTCATTGTCTTGTTCAGATAAAATCGCGAAACGATTTTCGGAATTTTTTATTTTGTTTTTTCCATCTCTGGGAACTTTCGCTGTTGAAGCTATTTGAGCTGATTTTGGACTTCTTCCCCTTTTTAACACGGTTATGTATCTGTCCATTCCTGTTTGAATTTTATTATCATTTATTGTACTTACCGCATCTATAAAATAAAAATGGACCTATCCAATGCATGAACTGTCAAGAATTTGGCCATACCAAAACTTATTGCAAGTTGCCTACCGTTTGCGTTGTATGTGGTGAGTTGCACAGTACCGCTAAGTGTGACAAAATAAAAGGTGATACCAAGGCAAAAAAATGCGGCAATTGCAGTGGAAACCACACTGCTAACTATAGAGGCTGCCCGCTTTACTCTTTTTTTTAAAAATTCGTCGAACAGAAAAACAAATGCTACTCCCGATCAGCCCAACACCCCTTTATACTACCCTCAGTTACCTCAACCGTCGTCTAGCCATAATCAATACTCAAATGTTTTAAAGTCTAACACGACTCTTACTCAGCAAAAACCTAATAGTCAATTTTCATAAGCTAATATTTTAAAGAGTAACCAGACTCCGGCGCAAAAAACTGTACCAGCTAATGAAGAATCAGGGCATAATTTTAGTCGTATTGAAGCCTCGATAGATATCCTAATACAAACAGTAAATACATTTACTCTCAACATGTCCTGTATGATGCAGGAAATGTTGAAAATGCAGTCTACCTTGTTGCAGGCTGTATTGAAAAAACCATGAACTTAAGAATCTGTTATTGGAACGCAAACGGCATCTGCCAACATAAAAATGAAATAGAATATTTTCTTCTGGATAAACAAATCGACGTTATGCTTATCTCAGAAACTCATTTGATGTCTCGAAGCTATTTTAAAATTAGTGGATATAATTTTTACGATACCAAGGATCCTCGAGGTAGAGCTTGTGGTGGCTCTGGAATCCTAATAAAAACTCGAATAAAACACTACCTGCTAAATGACCTTCGTGAAGAATATCTTCAAGCAACAAATATCTGTATTGAAAATTTTTATCAAAAGCTTGTGATATATTCTGTTTATTCTCCTCCCAGGTTTTCAATTTCAGAGAGTCAATATACCGCATTTTATACAACACTGGGGTCCCGTTTTCTAGCAGCTGGCGACTACAATGCTAAACATACTTTTTGGGGTTCACGTTTAATCAGTCCTAAGGGTCGTGTTTTGTTTGACACAATTTCAAAAATGGGTTTGAATGTAGTTTCAAGTGGTCAGCCAACATATTGGCCAACGGATCGACAAAAAGTTCCTGATGTTATCGACTTTGGAATCTCGAAAGGTGTGCCCAGCGAAATGATGGAAGTAGAAGCATCTTTGGATTTGTCTTCAGATCACTCGCCTACTATTATCACTATTTACTCACACACAACCGCAAGACCAACATGTGATTTACCGCTGACATCTGCACGTATTAACTGGCTGAAATACAAAAAATATTTGAGTGCTCATTGCACGGAAAATATGCCATTGAGAACACCTACTGACATAGAAAATTCTATTAGGTTGTTTGAAGCACATGCCAAACAAGCTGCTCTTAATGCTTCTTCAATTCAACCAAATCAACAAGCGAGATTTAACAATATTTTTTGTGCAGATATAGAAAGGCTATTGACTGAAAAACGGAGAGCTCGACGAGAATGGCAACGATACAGATCGCCTCAGCTAAAATTAAGGCTTAAGGAGTGTACCAAGCAGCTTAGAAAAGTTTTGCAAACACAAAAAACAGCTTCGCTGCAAAACTTTCTGCAAGAACTCAATGCAACACCATCAACAGATTATTCGCTGTGGCGTGCAGCCAGAGGACTTAAAAGGCCGGTGATATGTAAACCTCCATTACGAGCTTCAAATGGTGACTGGGCAAGAACTGATGCTGAAAAATGTGCTCTTTTTGTTAAACACTTAGAAAAGGTATTTACTCCAAATATTTCTGCTGATATTACTGAACTGCCGCCAGTCGTCGCTTTACCAGAAATTCCGCTAAGATTTAATATTGTGGATATTCAAAAGGCTATTACAAGTCTAAAAGTTATGGTGTCACCCCACCGTATAATAATTTAACAAATATGTTTTACATTTTTTTATTATTATTTTATCGTATACACGAGTTTCCTGTTTTGCAACTTTATTCTTGTTGTTACCCTATTTTTGAATTCCAGACAAACTATTAAAAAAATATAATACATGTCAATGCACTTTCCACGCTTTATCAAAATTATCTAGAAATGCAATTTTGTCAACACACTTCTGCTGTTAACAAATAATTCCACGAATTAAAACAATAAAGACACAAACAAACAGGAAACTCACAAAAATAAATATTATTAATAAGCAAAATAATAAAAATTACCAATAAGCATTTTTTAATAAGAAAACAAAATTGTAACAATAAAGTTTAGTTTTTAACTCTCGTTTGATAAATAAAGAAGTAGCAAAAGCTACGAAAAAAATAAGAAAATAAAAAGAATTTTATTTTTTTTTAATTAATAAAAAACCCACAAACATATTTGGCGACGAGGATGGGATTTCGCGAAAAGGTTTTAATCGTTTAAAGAATTAATCGGTTCCTTTTAGACATTTTAATGTTTAACGCGATTTCAAAAAAATAGAAAAAAAAGGAAGAATCCTTATTCTAAACAACAACATTAATAAGTGAACTAAAAGTTAAGTAAAATAATAAAAGAGAAAAACCCTTACTCTAATCAAATAAACTAATTAAGTGAACTTTAATTTTAATGCACACATAAAAAGTGGAAAATATCATCAACAAATTACTACATAAAAAAAGAAATGAAAATAAATATAGACAAAACAAATTGCCTTATACATTGACAGAAAATAATAATAAATAAAAGAAAAAAGTAATAAAAAACATTTTTAAATAAAAACACTATTTGAACAGTGGAAATATAAAGTGATTTAAAAGCACTATTTGAACAAGTGGAAATAGAAAATCAGTAAAACCGAGAAGAAGAACACCAGAGAAAAATCCTGATCAGCACTAAGAAGGAAGAGAACAACTATAAACAAGGAAGACAACTTTAAAAGGATATAGTAAGAATAGTCATAAGTTATTCAAAATTTTTTTTTTCCTCCATAATTTATAACTATAAGATAATATTATTAATTACGTGTACAAAAAATTGTCCACTGAAAATTGCAAATAAAATCTAAAAAAAATAAACAAATTTATACCTTCCTTTAAAATGGCAGAACCAAATCAAATTCAATTAGATCCCATTAAATACTTGAATTCAATCCCTCAGTATAACGGTAACCGTAACGATTTAATTAATTTTACTAGACTAATAGATAGAATATATCCGGTTCTTAGGACTTATGATGAACTTTCACAACTTGTCTTCTCAGACATTATAAAAGGTAGATTAGTCGGTAGGGCCAAAGAAATTATAGAAATTAATACGCAGGCACAATCTTGGACAGATATCAAGAGTATTTTAGAGAACAATTTTGGTGAGAAAAAGAATTGCGAACAATTATATGATGAGTTAAGATCTGTCACTTTTGAAAGTACTACTGTTGATTTTTATAACGAGATAAAATACAGACTACGGCGTTTGAATAACAAAGCCCTTTTGGTCCTTGGTGAAGGTGAAGCAACAAATCAGGTAGCCATTAACAATCAAAGATCTGCACTGCACATCTTCAAAAACAAAATGCCGGAACCAATGCGGACTGTATTAACTTGCAGGAATCCTGGAAGCCTGGAATTAGCAATGGATATTCTATTCGAGAGCGGATACGACCGCATGGGAAAAGATGGTCGCATAGTGAAGAATAGTAATAGCAAAGGGAAACGACAGAATAATGAAGAACAAGAAAGAAACATAGAACCTTCGGGGAGCAGAACAAATCATAATAAAAAATATAATTATAATAAATTTAACGACAATAGTAATTACCACCGAGGAAACTACAATTATCAGCAAGGCAATCAGAGCTACAATCACAACCGGTACCAACAACGCAACATGGAAAGATATAACCAAAACTATAACCAAAATCAACAACGCAATTATAATCCGCCCCAACAACCAGAACCAATGGAAATAAATAATGTACAACACTTTAAACCGACAACAGAAAGTTACCAAAACGACAGTAAGTACAATCATCACTACCAACAAAATCGACACTACAGCAGATATAATAGACAAAACTATAATCAACCCAGACAGCCGGAACAAGGCAGAACAGATGTTCAAAATTTTCGGCCGATGGCCTCAACGGAAACTTACCATATATAATCGTTAAAACAAAACTAGGACGTTTAAGATTCATCATCGACACGGGAGCAACACATTCCGTAATAAATCCTGGAATTTGCCATCCCAAATGGAGGATCCCTTGCGATGTGACAAACATTAAGACATTACAACATACTATTACAATTTCAGAAAAAGTAGCAATCCCAATTTTTAAAGAATTTGGTGAATTTACAGACACCAAATTAGAATTTTTAGTCTGCCAATTCCACAAACAGTATGATGGAATAATTGGCAATAACATACTTAGACAAATGAAAGCAATAGTTAATTTGAAAGATAACACCCTAAAAATCGAAAAAACCGAAATTCCAATTCGATACACAAATAACGGTATCGAATACTATTTCGAAAAAAAAGGACTACATAAAGTTATAGTACCAGTTGAGCACAAAAACGGTTTAGTATATAATCCCAAAACCTTATTAAACGATAAGAATATCGAAATAGTGGAGGGAGTATACGAAACAGAAAATTATAAAATCAATGCTCTTGTTAAAGTGAATGGAAATTTACCACAACGGGTTATTTTAGAAACCCAGGAAACAGATGAAATAACACCCGAAAATTTTTATACAATTGAATCATATAAAAAAATAGATGTACCAATGTTGGAACAGATTCGCGTAGACCATTTAAATAAAGAAGAAAAAGAGAAACTTTTACCAATCATTAAAAAATATAATAATATATTCTACACAGAAGAGAGCGATCTTACATTCACGAACGCCATCAAACACGAAATAAGGACAACTAACAACATACCTATTGCGGCGAAAACATATAGATACCCCTACATACATAAAACTGAGGTAGAAAAGCAAATAGAGGAAATGTTACACAAAAGGATAATAAGGCCCAGTCATTCGCCTTATTCGGCCCCAGTTTGGGTAGTTCCAAAAAAATTAGACGCTAGTGGTAAGGCAAAATGGAGACTGGTTATAGATTACAGAAAAATCAACGAGATAACAATAGACGACAAATATCCAATCCCGAATATCGACGAAATCCTGGAAAAACTCGGACGTTGTCAATACTTTACCACCCTCGACCTAGCGAAAGGTTTCCATCAAATCGAGGTTCACGAAAAAGACATCGCAAAGACAGCATTTAGTGTGGAAGGCGGCCACTACGAATTTCTTCGTATGCCGTTTGGGCTGAAAACAGCTCCGGCCACTTTCCAGCGTTTAATGAATAACGTTTTGGGCGAGTTCATTAATAAAATTTGTCTAGTGTATCTAGACGATATTATAATATTCTCAACTTCATTACAGGAACACATAGAATCCATAACGAAAGTCTTCCAAAGACTAAAAGAAGTTAATTTAAAAATTCAACTGGACAAAAGCGAATTTATGAAAAAAGAAACCAAATTCCTTGGACACGTAGTATCTGAGGAAGGCATTAGACCAAATTCCGACAAGATAGCTTGTGTACAGCAATTTCCTTTACCAAAAACGCAAAAGGAAATAAAACAGTTTCTCGGATTAGCGGGATATTATCGCAAGTTCATGAAAGACTATTCCAAAATAGCCAAACCCATGACGAGATATCTTAAGAAAGACTCCGTTGTTGAATTTAAAAATTCAGAATATATCGAATCATTTGAATCTCTTAAAAGACTGTTGACAAATTCTCCCGTTCTAGCATATCCAGATTTTACCCA
Source organism: Lypha dubia (assembly GCA_947311025.1). Classification (NCBI taxonomy): domain Eukaryota; kingdom Metazoa; phylum Arthropoda; class Insecta; order Diptera; family Tachinidae; genus Lypha; species Lypha dubia. Next base: position 56,922,774 of record OX371261.1, on the reverse strand, counting down.
AAAATTCATTCTTCAAACCGACGCAAGCAAATTTGCACTTGGAGCTGTTCTATCGCAGAATGGCCATCCTATTTGCTATGCAAGTCGTAGCCTAAATGGTGCGGAACAGAACTACAGTACGATAGAAAAAGAACTTCTCGCAATTGTATGGTCAACAAAATATTTTAGACCATACCTCTTCGGAAGGAAATTTTTAATTGAAACAGATCATAGACCACTAGTTTGGCTGTTCTCCATTAAAGAACCAAACTCAAAACTTGTGAGATGGAGACTACGTCTACAAGAATACGATTATGATATAAAATATAAAAAGGGTATTATGAACGGTAATGCAGACGCATTATCTAGGATAGAAATTAATTTCAACGAAGATGAAAACTTAAATAATATTATTTCAGAAACAAACAACCCGCTCAACTTTTATCGGAGACAAATTGTAATTCATAAAACAATGTCAGGATCACTGAAAGTAAAAAACCAACAAATTTTCAAGAATAACAGGAAGACAATTTATGCTAAAACTTTTGACGAAGAAACACTAATAACTCTATTAAAAAATCATTTCAACCCTGATAAAACCAACGCAATTTTCATAAATGATGAATCTGTTTTTTACGAACTGAAAACTGTCTTTGAAAAATACTTTGGTGAAAATAGAAACTTCAAAATCATACGCTGTAAACACCTTCTTAAGGATATAACAGATGAAAACGAGCTGACCGATATAATAGGAAAAGAGCACATAAAAAACAATCATAGAGGAATAAACGAAAATTTCGCAGAATTAAAACTTGAATTTTACCACCCACAGCTAAAAATACGCATAACACAATTTATAAATAATTGTGATATATGCAACAAAGAAAAATACGAAAGAAATCCAATAAAACAACAATAAATAATTTTAACATTTTGAAAACTAAATTAGATAATCTTTCACCACATTTTAGAATTAGACGAGGTTTAATAAATGGCCTTGGAAAAGGATTAAAATTTATAACAGGAAATATGGACAGTGACGATGAACAAGAAATCAGATCAATGCTCACGAATCTAACGACAACTACTAATGCTAACTCAATCGAAGTAGGATATATAGCGCGTATAAGTAAAACACTTTCTACACAGATACAAAATGTCACAACTCATATCAACAGACAACAATATATAGTAAAAACATATATAAACAAATTTCGCAATGAGATTCAGAATAAAATATCTACATTAGAAGACGAAATAGATTTCCTAAAACACATTTACCAGATTGATAATGATATAAATCTACTCAAAGACCATATTGACGACATTGCAGGAGTCATATTTACTAGCAAACTAGGTATTATACCGACGGACTTACTCGACGAACAGGAAATTGAAATTATAAATGACTTTGAAAAGTATACTAAAACAAAAGTTGCCGTATCCTTTGAAAAAGAACAAATTGTCATCATCCTTTCCATTCCCCAATTTTCAAACATATCCTTTACACAAATAATCCTTGAGCCAATTCCCAATAAAATAAACAAATCATTATTTTTAAAAGAAAACAGAATTTTAGTTGATGAGAACCAAAATGTCTATTTTCCAAATACATCTAGCTTATATAAGAATCTAAAACAAATTAATGATCCATGTATCTTAAGCATCGTTGCAAATAAAATAGCAAGTTGTACACTTAGAGAGTATAAAATACCAGAAATAAAAGAAATAAAAGAAGGAATAATTATATTTAAAAATTTCTTTAACAACTTTACACACAATTGTAATTACAAAGGAAAAACTATTAATATAAGTCATAATTTTATAATTAAATTTGAAAATTGTCAAATCAATGTTGGTAATTTAACATTTAAAAACGAAAAACTAATTGTAAAAGAAAAAATTATTCAAACTAACTTTTTAAAAGAGATAAAAGAAAATGGAACATACACTGAAATTAAATTAGAAGATCTATACATAAAACAAATTAAATATGAAAACAATTTTACTGATTTTAATAAAACCCAAAATATACACAGAATCATTAATATAGCTGCAAATAGCACTACAATTTCAATATTGATCATTTTAGTAATTACTATACCCATACTTTGTAAAAGAAGAGCAACTGTGCTCCAAATTTCGTCGGAGCCTCAAACTAACGGAGGGGGAGTTATGGTGTCACCCCACCGTATAATAATTTAACAAATATGTTTTACATTTTTTTATTATTATTTTATCGTATACACGAGTTTCCTGTTTTGCAACTTTATTCTTGTTGTTACCCTATTTTTGAATTCCAGACAAACTATTAAAAAAATATAATACATGTCAATGCACTTTCCACGCTTTATCAAAATTATCTAGAAATGCAATTTTGTCAACACACTTCTGCTGTTAACAAATAATTCCACGAATTAAAACAATAAAGACACAAACAAACAGGAAACTCACAAAAATAAATATTATTAATAAGCAAAATAATAAAAATTACCAATAAGCATTTTTTAATAAGAAAACAAAATTGTAACAATAAAGTTTAGTTTTTAACTCTCGTTTGATAAATAAAGAAGTAGCAAAAGCTACGAAAAAAATAAGAAAATAAAAAGAATTTTATTTTTTTTTAATTAATAAAAAACCCACAAACATATTTTCTAAACTCCAAAAAAGCCCCAGGTATTGATAGAATAAGCAACAAAATGCTGCAAGAATTGCCTTTCATTGCGAAACGAATAATACTATTCATCTTTAATAGTATTTTACGACTGCAATACTATCCGGCAGAATGGAAGGTTTCGATGATTACTATAATACCAAAGCCCGGTAAGGATCATACAAAGGTTGAATCCTATCGGCCTATCAGTCTATTGTCCAATATGTCGAAACTTTTTGAAAAACTGTACATGCAAGCTGACTCCTATAGTAACTAGCAGTGCATGTATTCCAGATCATCAATTCGGTTTTCGCAGTCAGCATAACACTATTGAACAAACTCACAGACTTGTGAATGTTATAAGAGAAACTTTTGAAAAAAATAAATATTGTTCAGCGCTTTTTATTGATGTCGCACAGGCCTTTGATAAAGTATGGCACGAAGGTCTTGTCCACAAATTAACACAAAATCTACCCGCAAACATCGTCAGGCTCTTAAAAAGCTATCTAGAGGAACGAAAATTTGTAGTTAAGGAAGGCAATTTTTTAAGCCCCCCGCAGTCGATTGAAGCCGGAGTCCCTCAAGGCAGTATCTTCGGTCCTTTACTTTATTTAATATATGCCTCTGACTTACCGTTAAGCAGTATCATTCACACGTCAACATTTGCTGATGATACGGCTTATCTAAGCGTTCATGAAAATCCTGTAGAAGCTTCCCGGAATCTACAAGGGTACATCTCAAAATTGGAAACATAGCTAAAACAATGGCGGATAAAAGTGAATGAGCAGAAATGTGTACACGTTACTTTTACTTTACGCAGGGAAACATGCCCGCCTATACAAATCAACACCGAGACTATACCGCAACACACTGTAGTAAAATATCTAGGCGTTCATCTTGATCGTCGTTTAACATGGAAATCGCATATAGACGCAAAGTTGACACAAATGAAATTAAAAGCAGCCCAAATTAATTGGCTTATTGGAAGAAATTCTATATTAAGTCTTGACTGTAAACTTTTGTTATACAACGCGATCCTGAAACCAATATGGGCCTATGGAATCCAGTTATGGGGCACTGCCTCAGCATCAAGTGTAGAAAAAATTCAAAGGCGACAAAACAAAATTCTACGTACAATTACTGCAGCCCCCTGGTATATCCGAAATCAGCGAATTCATAAAGATCTTGATGTTCCGTTGGTGAAGACAGTATTTTCAAAACACGCTAAAAAATCTAGTATTGCACCCAAATCCACTTGCGCGCAACATTCTAAATTATAGAGGCCACACCCGGTTGAGAAGGAGGGATACTCTTTCTCTCAGCCGTACACGGGAGATGTAAAACATCAAAAATCAACAGTTGGAATTAAAAATTTTGTTTAGCACTGGCTAAACATATATTTATGTATTTTTAGATTTAAGATTTGAAAAACTTATTGATGTTTCAATTTATAATTGAAGATTCAATAAATAATAAAAGTACCACCAAAAAAAAATGTGTCGGTTTTAGGTGTCACAGAATCCAATGTTATCTGTTTTGTTATTGGAAATAAACCAAGCAGCTTACAGCTGTCATTTTTTTTTATTGGAAACAAATAAAGTAGCCAAAAACTCCATTTTTCATTTTATTATTTTAAACATTTAGAGTTTGGTGAAGATGTAAGTAAATTAAAGTGGATAAATTGGTAAAAAATATTATTTATTTTAATGTTTGATAGGACCCTTCAGTTAAAAATCGCAACGAAGCTGCAGCTTGCTGCAATGGCGGGATTTTAGAACGTGGAAGGGGTTCTTTAATTGTGTCAAGTATCATACAAATTAATTTTATTTGTATTTAATTTTGTTTTTAAAAAATACGTGTTGCAAAGCAACACGTTGTTATTCTTTATTTACTATAAAATGACTGCACAAGTTTTACTTAGAACTAAACTTAAATATATTTCTCCTAACTGTTTCTGCTGCTACTGCATTTGCACGGTAAGATGATACTTTAAATATAAATCATAAAACTGTTTCCCACAGTTGAAGAAAATGCTGACAACGCGTCTGGAATTTGCGCGTGTGAACCAAATATATTTTTGAATGTTTTATTTGTTAACTCCTCCCCCTTTAAATTCATACGTCCTCGTATGAACCATTTCTAGAAAAAGGGTAAGCTGTGGATACTTTTAGGTTTAGGGGGTGTTACTTCGGAATGGCTTGGTGCTTCTTCCACACAAGTATCTTCGATTGCATTCTGTTCATTATTTGGCTTGAGAGATCTATTTTTGAGGATTTTTATCAAAGCAACAAGAATAATAGCCATGATTGATGTCATCAGAACAATATTTAAATAAAAGTTAAGATTGCTGTTGTTTTCTAATTTCTCAATTATTCTTGAATTATTAAAGCTTACGGCTTTCATCATCTCAAGAGACAGTGTTTCTGCTTCAGCCTCAGCCAAAATTGGTTGAACCAATGCGGGAAGGGGTTTTGATGCTGTAATTTGTGTTGTCTTATATGTTCTCCCTTCGATTTCAATTGAAGAATTTAGGTGGTGAATAATAAAAGTGCCATTTAATTGCATAGCTGAGCCGTCCACTTTAATTTCTCCAGAAAATTGATTTAGAAATAAGATGTCATCATCTAGTTCCTCGACTGTTGGGATATGGTAGTTACTTGTTGTTGTGCATGTTGATGGTTGACTAATCAGAAGTTTCGGTATACACTCGGAAGCAGTTATATTTGTTATTTCTCCTAATCTACAAATACTTAAGCTATTATAATTTTGACAATCATTGTTTAAACCAAATATTTCGTTATTACATTTGATTATTTTTTTAAATTCTAATTTTTTAATAGAATTCTTAAATTTAACAGGCTTGACCAATATTTTCTTACCATCCTGTAACAAGGTAGTTGGAATACTAATGATGTAAATTAAATCTTTATCATTAATTGCAATTTTTATGTTGGCAAATGTGAGAAGTTCATCAATGTTAGAAAAGGGAATACTATTTTTTGTGAAAACGTTTTGTAAAGTTTCTAACTCAATATTAGACAAAATAAATGAATTAACAATATTTGCTTTTGCCCAATGGATAGCAAATTCTATGTTTGATATTTCCTTTTTAATTATTTCAAGTTTATATTTAAATTCGATAATTTTTTCTTTTTCATCTTCTGATTTTATGACCTTTAAAATATTATTTGTAACATTCGTAAGGCTATTCAATCTGTCAACAGAAAGTTGGTTAATTATTACTTGGTTATTGCTGTTTGATAAAGCATTATTCATTTTTTCTTGGATTATTTCAAAGTCATGTCGGTCTGGTGTTCCAGATAACCATTTCCAAGCTGATCCAAGGAAATCTAAGGAACGCTTTGGTCTTAGTTTTGGCTTAAGTCGGGATATGTAGGATTTGATTTGGATAATGGAGTGTTTTAGGTAAGGAAGGAGGGGATGATTAACTGTATTTCCAAGTAGTATTGCTTTTTCCAAACTGTGTATTACGTTCTCGTAATTCTGTAAGTCTATAACGTGTACTAGTTTAAATGTTCCAGACTGAACATTAGCCGTGCCTACATTAACTGCAACCATTTTAGAGTTAGAGTAGTCCATGATTTGTATGTCGCCTGCACACAGTGCTGTGGTTAATAAAATCCTGTAAAATTTTGAAAATTTGAGTTAGTTCCTAATATGCTTTTTATGAATAATTCTTCCACTCTCAGTCACTACTGTAGAATTCCTATTTTCTTTCACTATTTCTTCCTTATACCTTTCGGTCAGTTTTGTTCCAAGTCGCTTGTTAATTTTTACAAATATTGTCTGGCCTGGAATGTAATCTTTTGCTTGCGTCTTTTTCCTATTGTGATATTTCAAATCTTTTTCCTGTTTCTGTCGCAGTCGTTCAATGTTGGTCTGTCTTGTTCGATCGTAGGTTCCTGGTGAAAAATCTACTGTTCTGCCGAAGAACATGTCAACAGGTTCCCTGCCAATTGTTGAGTGCACCGAGTGATTGTACTCATTTACAGACTTTTCTAAGAGCTCCTCAAAATTTCTACTTAATCCTTCATCGTTCAGACATCTCAAGATTTCAGCTAGTGTTGAGTGAAATCGCTCAACCTGACCATTTGCCTCGCTTCTGTATGGAGGGGTTGTAAAAACTTTTATTCCTAGCTCGTCCTTCATCATAAACATGAGAGATGCGGAATTAAGGGATTTTTCGTTATCAATTACGATGGTTTTCGGAACTCCGAAATAAAAAATAAGATCTCTTAGAGGTTTCCTGATATCCTCAATAGATTTTCCGTTAAGGATTCTTGCCTGAGCAAATTTTGAAAATGTCATGACCAATTTCTTGTCAGTGGAAAAAATGTCAATGTGAATTATTTGTCCGGGATAGGTTGGAATAGGTGTCTCACTAAGTTTTGGTGTTGTTGGGTGTCGCTCATATTTATTCTTTTTGCAAATAGTGCACAATTTGACTATTCTTTTTGTCTTAGCCAACATACCTGGGAAATAAAATTTTTCCAATATTTGGGTTTTATTCTCAACCGCATTTCGGTGAGCGCGTTTATGGGTGTCTATAATTATATTTTCTTGGTCCGATTCGGACAAAACGTCATCCACCACCAATTGTGAAAAGCGTGTTTTGCAATTAAGAAAGTGATTAGGATACACCTCCTGTATTTTACCCATTATGTTTTCAGGTGTCTTAATACAATTTATTACTGAAGGATTTAAATATCTCTTCAATATAGTGATTAAATTTACACTGTTGTAATCTCTCTCCACTATGGTCTGCCTATGATAACCAGGGAAAATAATCTGAAATTGATATGAGGGAAAATCGCCTATTGAGAGAAATATTTGATTCTTAAACGCATTAATTGGAACCTCGACACTAGGTATTAAGTTTTCTGCTGAACTTTCTCCGCTGTGAACTGTACCAGTTAAAGAGTTAATGTTTGTAACAGCAGATCGCGAAAGTGCGTCGGCAACTACATTAATTTTTCCAGGCTTATAACGAATCTCATGGTTATATTCCTCCAAGATGGCCTTCCATCTTTTCATCTTCATATTGCTATTTCTATTACTAAGAGCGTGAGTGAGAGGTCGATGATCTGTATAAATCACCACCTTTGCGGTTCCGTACAAATAGTTTCTAAGGTTATTCAAAGCCCACACAATGGCAAGCATTTCCCTTTCATTAGTGGCATAACTTTCTTCTTCCTTTGATAATGTTCGGGAAATAAAGGTTATGGGGCGACCATCCTGACTTAGTACCGCTCCTATAGCGATGTTCGACGCATCAGTTGTAAGATGAAATTCTTTTCCAAAGTCAGGGTAGGACAAAATCACTTCCTGTGACAAAAGAGCATTTTTTAATTTATCGATTGCCTCCTTTTCCACATCACCCAACGATATTTTTATTTTACTCGATTCCGTTCTAGAAACTCTACCGTTTGTTCCCCTTAACTTCTGGGTAAGAGGTTTCGCAATGTCAGCAAACCCTTTGATAAATCTGCGGTAGTAGCTAAAAAGACCGAGAAAAGAACGCAAATCCTTAAGTGTGCCGGGATATGGAAATTTAGTAATAGCCTCGACCTTCTTTGGGTTGGCCTTTAAGCCATTCTCGGATACAACAAACCCTAAAAATTCAACCTCATTTCTGAAGAATTCACACTTGTCCAGCTGCACTTTCATATGGGCAGCATTTAAAGTTCCAAAGATCTCATTAAGGTGCTGTAGATGCGATTTCTCGTCCCTACTAAATATTATTATATCATCGATGTACACATAGCAGGTTTTACCAATAAAATTTCGAAGAATATCATCGAGAGCTCTCTGGAATATCGCAGGTGCATTCCTGAGCCCAAATGGAAGTCGAGTAAACTCGTACTTCCCATTACTAACGGAGAATGCTGTATTTTCAATGTCTGCCTCCTTGAGCGGGATCTGGTGAAATCCACTCTTGAGATCAATCACCGTAAAGAATTTGTTACCACCCAAACGACCCAAGACTTCACTTATCTCCGGAATTGGATATTTATCAGGGATTGTAACCTCATTCAGTTTCCTAAAATCTATTACTACCCTGTACTTCTTTTCTCCCGATGCATCTTCCCTTTTTGGCACCACCCATATTGGGGAATTGTACGGAGAGCGAGATGGTCTTATGATCCCATCGCTCAGCAACTTTTTTATTTCCTTATCAACGACATCCCTCAGCGCCATGGGGTAAGGATAATTCCGCGTATAGATAGGGTTATATGTAGTTGTTCTTATTTCCCATACAACCCTTGTAGTATAGGTTAACCTATCATCAGGCTCAGCGAAAAGATTCCTATGCTCATTTACAATATTCAATAATGAGCCAGACTGACACCTCGAAAGATGTCCCATTCTAATATTTAAATTGTTTACATCATTGGACAAATATTGATGAATTGGAATTCTAACATTACCCTCAACGGTGAAATATCCTTCAGATGTGTAAATAATAGCGGAAAAGTCTTTTAAAGTATCGTTCCCCAAAATTGCATCAAAAGTACGCAACCCTGGTAGAACAAAAAATTTTATTGGTCTACTCGAAGGACCGAAAAGATTTAGAAAGGTATGTTTGGAAATTTCGACATCTCCAGATATCGATTTTGCAAAAAAATTGTCTTTATTTGGAAGAGGATTCTTTACTAAACAGGATTTAATATAATTCTTATTGCTACCGGTATCTAAAAGAAATTTTAGTGTTTCTACGTTCCTCAAATTTACCTTAAAATAGGGTAAAGAGGAATAATTTAACCAAAAAAATTAAGGTCTGCATTTAAGTCTTCAACGGAGTAAGAACCCAATGCATTATTGGTTTCTTCAGCCTTAGCATCGAAGCGAGAGGACAATTCATCAACGTTTTCGTGTTCGCATATTTCAAAGTAGTTAGCAGGTTCTGAATAACACTCTGCTGCATCATCATGGTATGAATTTTCATCCGCTGTTTCATTCTGTGCGCCACTGCCTCTAGTTTCCAAATGGAAGTTTCTCTGAATCTTATTAACAGGACCTTGGAAGGACCCGTGAGGCCTTTTGTAAGCTGAATTGAATGGTGGCCTGTTTACATAATTTACTTGTCTAGTTTGAACAGAGGAATCAACGTCCATCGGTACAACACCTCCGACATTTGATGAATTGTTATGTGAATTATTAAAATTTTTATTCTGGCTTTGAATTGGGAATGGTCGGTTTTGATTTGTGTTAAATCTGTTTATTTGGAAATTAGCACGAGTATGCGGGTTATATGCTAAGGTTTGGTTAGGAAAGCTGCGTGGAGGAATGATCGGTCTGGCGCGGGCCATATTACCGATATTTACGAGTTCAGGATAAAATTTCTTTGGTGTTGGTAGAACTAGTTTGTCATTCGAAAATCGAGAATGCGCATGATTCATGCGGAATGACATATTGTCCAATTTTAGACAAATATGCAGGGCCTGTGGTAATGAAGTTGGTTCTTTTACGCTTAGCAACCTCGGGAGGTCTCCATTCAGTCCTCTAACGAACGTATCCAGGGCCTTCTCCCTGTAAGTGTTCGTTAATGCTCGAAGACTGGATTCGTCTAAGTCTAAGCATGCAACTTTATCCAAAAGTATAGAAAGATGTTGATAAACAACGTGGTAAAACTCCGTTATGCTTCTACCCTTCTGGCATAGGACAGTCATTTGGTACTCCAAAGTACCGATATCTCTTCTGTCAGAATAATGAAGCATTAAGCACTTTTTTATTCTTCCCCAGTCGAGGGGCGTCCTATAGGACTCCAATGCAGTGTCTGCATCCCCTATGATCTTAGTACGTATGGTATGGAGAATTGCGTAGTATCGTCCTGTGCCTATTAAAGATTTGTAAAGATCTAATACTCTGTCTACTGATTTTCGCCAAGAGTTAAATTCACCTGGTTTCCCAGAGAATTCCCTTAACGATTTGACAATATCCGGTACTTTGTCAAGTTCTTCTAGTCTAGATGGTACTACACCTACGGGAACATCATCGCCCTCATCTGCTACATTATCGGAAGGAGTTCCGATTGTTTCTAAAATCAATCTCCTAATTTGTGATTTCTGAATTTCGGTAAATCCTGCCGCGTTTTCCGACGCAGTACTGTTACTTAATATAAGTGTTCGACTTAACCTTGCGGTTAGTTGTTCTACAGATTCGTCCGGCATTTTTGTGTCAAAAGGAAGGGTTTTTAATAAAGACTTTAGCACAACACTAATATAATTTTTTCAAGGGTACTTCTGTTACTTTGTTGATTTAGATTGAACAGTTAACAAATGTTACTTACCAGAAATATCCGGTCATCTTCAAAAGGTTTTCACAAATGTTACTTCACAAAATTATTTTTTTAAATTATTAATTTTTCTGAAATCTTTTTAATGTTATTATTCTCTCTTTTTATATTTTTCTTTTTTTAAATTTGTATTATTATTTTTCCTATATCCTTTTACTCTTAGTTAAATTTTAATTTAAAAGCATTTCTTTAATCAGTATTGAACAATTTCTAATTTTTACTTCTTACGTTATGGAATTTTTCCTCTAAAAATTTTTTACATAAAATTTTTCTTTTATTTTCCACTTTTCATATAAATTATTTTTTAATTCTTCGTATTCACAAAATTTTCTCTTTTATTTAGAATTTTTCGTTTGAAACATTTCACATTTCCTTCTTAAAACATATTTCCTACTTCTTTGTATTCTTATTTCTTTTATTTTTAATTATTTTTTAAACTTTTCATATATCTCCTTTTTTTTTTTTAAAAAAAAACTTATTTTCACAAAATATTTCTTTATCTATTTTCCAACTTTTTACATTTCTTTCTTAAAACTTATTTTCACAAAATATTTCTTTATTTATTTTCCAACTTTTAACATTTCTTTCTTAAAACTTATTTTCAAAATATATTTCTTTATTTTTTAATTTTTTTAGCTTAAAATTTATTTTCACAAAATTTTTTCTTTATTTAATTTATTTTTTAAGCTTTTCTTAAAACTTATTTTCACAAATTATTTCTTTATTTTTTAATTTTTTTAGCTTTTCTTAAAATTTATTTTCACAAAATTTTTTCTTTATTTAATTTATTTTTTAAGCTTTTCTTAAAACTTATTTTCACAAATTATTTCTTTATGTTTAATTTATTTGTTAAACTTATCACTTATTTCCTACGGCTTGAATAGCGCTGATCCTTTTCGGCTAGTACTCAGGGGCTATACAAGGCTTTTTTTAAGGACCTTTCCAAACGAGGGTCCCTGCTCGGGCGCCAATTAATTTTATTTGTATTTAATTTTGTTTTTAAAAAATACGTGTTGCAAAGCAACACGTTGTTATTCTTTATTTACTATAAAATGACTGCACAAGTTTTACTTAGAACTAAACTTAAATATATTTCTCCTAACTGTTTCTGCTGCTACTGCATTTGCACGTTAAGATGATACTTTAAATATAAATCATAAAACTGTTTCCCACAGTTGAAGAAAATGCTGACAACGCGTCTGGAATTTGCGCGTGTGAACCAAATATATTTTTGAATGTTTTATTTGTTAACTTACATAAAGCATCAAAATCACTTTTATTTGTTTGGATGGGTTTTCATCAAGAATGATAGAACTACAGAATACACCATGCGCGTGATTTCTCTTTAACCCATACAAGGGTTGCCTATTCTATATATTTCCAAATCATTTAGGGCAATGTTATTATTGAAAACTTTTAATTTATGATTCAAAATGAGAATATTTTACATTTAGAATATAAATATGAACGTCAGTGCGTTGAATTTGAAGGAACCTCACCTGACATAAAATTTATAATTTATTTACGAAACCGAAAATTTTTGTCAGACTACATTACCTTAGAAGCTTCAAAGCTCCAAGATAAAAATATTTTCCTTTGTATGTAAAAAATATAGACGAAATGCATAGATACCATATGAAAAAATTCTTTAACAAATCTGCGAAGTCAATATATTCTATGCATATTAATTCCTACTTTTTTCTGAAAAATATTATATGTGATGTGAGACTAGGCATTCCTGCAATAAAAATCACTTTGACAGTTCTTCAACAATTAATTTATCGGATTTCGTTATAGATGAAGAATTTTGAGTTTAAATTTATAAAATATAGTGTAAAAAAATAATTATTATTATATTAACCGTGTGTGAGGTGTTTTTAAAAGCTTTAAGTGCAAAAAAAGTTGCTAAAAGTTTGAAGCAAATTGTAAACATTCACCCCTATCGTGAATAAGAAGTTAAATTTTTGTTCACGTGAAATTTTTATTCGCCTCGAAGGGAAAAATGGTATCGTGAATCTCACGTGAAAAATTATTCCCACTATCAGTTATCAGTGTATGTAAAAAAAGAAAGAAGATTAAAATAACAAAAAATTCAAAGAAATTTTTGTTCAATAATATACACGGGCATATAAATATATTTTAAAGAAAACTTACAAAAGCAAAGTGATATATTCAGTGTTGAAGAGATAGTTTATTTGAACAAACGCTTCAACTTTTATGTGGTAAAATAATTCGGTTTCTTTTTGGAAAGCCATCAAAACGAAAGAATTGCAGAAAATTAAAGCTTCACAAATCCGTTTTTAGCGCTGTATTCTGGTTACTTTTTAAAATTTTAGCGTACGAAAATTGACTAATAGGTTGTTGCTGAGCAATGGTCGTGATATATTCAATACGTTTGAATATTGTTTCTGACTGGTGCACTGTTGAGGTAGCCTGTGTGCATCATTTTTTTTATTTTTAAGTCACCTGGCACTCGTATAAATATTTTTGTTTTTTGACTCAAAGTTTAAAACTTTTTTTCGGTAATTACTTTCTTGCACTACCTGGATTTTTGTTTCGTTGATATTCCCGCCCTTAATTGGAGTTACATAGAACTCATTTTCTCCCAATTACCGAGATAAGACTTTTTACCAAAAAACTAGAATTCTGCTCTCTTAAATATATCGGTGGAGGTTTACTCGGCCTTCTTGTAGTTGTGTCGTCATCGCCTTGGTCCTTTAGAATCGCGAAACGATTTTCGGAATTCTTTATATTATTTTTCCCATCTCTGGGAACTTTCGACCTTGAGCGGATTTGGGACTTCTTCCTCGCCTTTTTAGCACGTTTATGTATTTGTCCATACCTGTTTGAATTTTATTATTACTATTTTCACTCACTGCATTTACCATTTTGTCCACGTTGGTCACCTTGTTATTTATTGTTTGTTTATTTGTTTGTACTTTTAAGCAGGCTGACAAGTTTGCTAATGGGTGCAATTGTTGTTGCTTCTTGATCACTATTTAACATGTATGGAGATCATGTTCGCACGCGAGTAATTGTGTTTTGTGAATTCAGGTTTGTGTTTAATTAATTTTTTTTATTGTCGTCATCAGCAAGCAAACTTAAATAAACATTCATACTCCTTGTAGCTTTATTGTTTTTGTTAAAGATGAACTCATTTAGAGTTCACTTTTTTTGTGTATATTACACTCAAGCAAATAATAAAATAAAACCAGTAAAATAACTGCTTAATAAATGTTTTGTTTTTGTATTAATTTTTGTGACTTGAAATTTTTGAAAATTTTTAATATTCAGTTGCGACGATTTTAAAAACGCGTCTGTACACTGAAAGAGTTGAAACTGAATGTGTGATCATTGCTCGGAAAGAATGCCGCAGAGAACACCTTCTGACATAGACGATGCTGTATTATTCGTTGATCGATGGAAAAAACAAAGTCAATGTGCGTTGTGTAGCTTGCTCATTTATTGATTGACACTGTGTATTTTTTAGTATTGATTTACAGTAAAATAATATAATTGAAAAAAAGAAGTAATGACAAATTTAAAGAATGAGAGTGCCTGCATAAAGTAACGAGCAGATGTAGAAATGCATACAGGGTGTTTGCTGCTTTCTTAAATTAGTATTACATTATTATTACGATTATTTTCATTTCACTACAGCTCCCCTTTTTTGTAAATAAGATTATGATACTCGTAATAATAAGTATAATAAAATAATATACAGGATTTCTTATAATTAATTTTCGCTTATTTTGGATACACATATGATAGATATTTATATAAATCTTAGATTTAATCATTAATAGGTAATTGTTCAATATAGGTCAGTATAATATCTCTATATATTCTCCATCTTCTTAAGTTTATATGCGCTTTCGCAAGTTGTTATCTCTATTATTCCGACGTAAAATGGGTAATATTTGATCACTATAAAATTTAAGCTTTCCGGGCACCAACGTTCTAGTTTTTCTCCCAAATAATAATTGTTTTGGTGACAGGTTTGAATTTCTAATTGGGCTGTTTCGATATTCGAGCAATGAATGTCATAAATTGCTTTTTTCATCGCTGCATTTCAATACCAGCTTTTTCGCAATTTGCACCATTCGCTTCGCAAAACCGTTAGACTTTGGATAATGTGGACTTGTCGTGGTAACTTTTATGTCTAGTGTTTTAGCCCATTGCCTAAATTCAAAAGATCCAAATGGAACATTATCTGAAATTATTTCCAAAGGATATTCATGTATAGAAAATATTATATGGAGTTTACCGATTATTGCTTTGGCCGTCCTTTTCGTCAAAGGAACTATGTCTAAATATTTAGAAAAATAATCGCCGATAACCAAGTAGCCTTTGCCACTTACTTCCATTATATCCATACCAATCTTTTCGTATGGTGCTTCTGATATCTCGTGAGGTATTAATGGCTCTTTTGCATTGGCATATTTGGCATTTAGCTACCAAGACTTCTATATCATGATTCATTGATGGCCAATACAGCAGTTCTTTTGCCCTCTGTCTGGTTTTTTCAATTCCGACGTGTGACTTATGAAGAATTGAGTGTTGAAGAGAACTAGGAATATAGACCCTATCATCAAAAAATACAAGTCCATATTCACTATATAAATTCATTCTTTTACTCCATAGAAACTTAACATTACTTTCTACCTTTGTTTTATCATTAGGCCATCCGCTTTCACAGTATTTCAAGACTTTACTCAAAATGTTGTCTTTTCTAGTTTCTACTTTAAACAATTTTTTCTTCTCATCAGTTTCATTCTTTGTAATTTTGCCGAAGGTATTTTGTTATAATCCTTTTTTATTATTCCTAGCAATGGCTTATGATCAGTTGTGATTTCTACCTTATTTCCGTAAATGTAATTATGAAATTTTCGACAAGCAAATACTATTGCTAGTATTTCCTTTTCAATCTGAGTATATCTTGTTTCAACGTCGGTCAACAACTCTCTTATGGGTTTACTTATACTAGAGAGATTAGGTATATATTGCCGTATATAATTTATGAAACCTAATAGCCTTTGGATATCTTTTCTACATGTTGGAGGTCCCAAGTCTTCAATGCCTTTCAATCTACTTTTATCACAACCGATTCCCTTACTTGAAATTCGATGTCCTAAAAATATGGTTGTCATAGAATCCAATCTTGTCGTTATTGGATTTGAAAACGACAAAAAAAAATACTTTGGTGTCATGAAATCCAATGTTATCGGTTTTATGTTCGAACTAGTATTTATTAATAAAAATATGTGGATCTGAATTGCAGAACACCAAAAATGCTAAAGTAATCCACTTTCGAGTGAATTCGGATTCTAGAACAGACCCGTATGTGTCGGTTTTAGGTGTCACAGAAACCAATGTTATCTGTTTTGTTATTGGAAATAAACCAAGCAGCTTACAGCTGTCATTTTTTTATTGGAGATAAATAAAGTAGCCAAAAACTCCATTTTTCATTTTATTATTTTAAACATTTAGAGTTTTGTGAAGATGTAACTAAATTAAAGTGGATAAATTGGTAAAAAATATTATTTATTTTAATGTTTGATAGGACCCTTCAGCTAAAAATCGCAACGAAGCTGCAGCTTGCTGCAATGGCGGGATTTTAGAACGTGGAAGGGGTTCTTTAATTGTGTCAAGTATCATACATAAAGCATCTTTGTTTAAACGGAAGTAACCTATGAATATGCGCAGCAGCTTAAAGTAAGAACGTAGATTATATAACAAATGTATTTCGCTGTCTCCGGCAGTTCAAGGGGGTTTAAGCGATCTAGCAAAAGTCTTCTTCTAACCTTTTCTGCGCGCTCTTCCTCTAACAGCAAATATGCAACAACAGCAGTGCTCATTTTATTTATTTTTATAGATATTTAATTGTTTAAAGAACAATTTTTTATATTTTTACAAAACAATAGAACATTACACAAATGTAAGAACAAACGTAAATAATACAATAACAGAATTTAATTATTTTGTTTACTGTATTACTACTTAATCCTCCTTTTTATAATTTTGTATTAATAACACAATTTTTAATAATATTTTGGCGCAAAAACTATAATTTACAAAATTTTTAAACAAAAAATTGCATTAAAAGAAGTAAACAAATGAGCAAAACATAAAACAGCTGATTCGAATATCGGTTTTGTTTGCATTCGAAAATAACAAATCCGACATGTTTTCATGACACCAAATGAAACCAATATTGGTTTGCAAAACCGACAATTAGCAAAACCGACTTGGATTCTATTTCTTTTTGTTTCCACTGACTTTTTGCCTATTAAACTTCACATTTCTTTCTCTAGCCCTTTCCATCACTAATTTTACAGTTTCATCATGCTCCTGCTCAGCTCACTCCCTGCGGCAATAAGTATATCATCAATATACACAATAACGTTTTTAATATCTGCAAAATTTTCCTCATTTGGTTTTTGGAATGCTTCTGGAGATATTTTAATGCCAAAGGGCAAACGTTTGAAACTGTAGCACCCGAAGGGTGTGCTAAACGTGCATAAACTTTTTGAATTGTCATCAAGGGCAATTTACCAAAAACCATCTTTAAGATCTAGCACTGTAAATATTGTTTTATTAAGTAGATGTGTCTTCAATCGCTCAAAAGTTGGAATTTCATAGTAATTATCTTTGATCGCTTTATTCAGTTCCTTTGGATTAATACAAATTCTCAATTTTTTGTTAGGTTTTTCCACTATAACAATATTTGAAATCCACTCACTCGGATTTTTACATTTTTCAATAATGCCTTTCTCAAATAAATTTTTTAATTCTTCCTTTAACGGTTCCCTAAGAGCTAATGCTATCCGAGTAGCATTCGAGCCAGGTGTAGTTTGTTCTTTTAGTTCAATTACAAAGTCTTTCTTGAAACAGCCTATTCCCTCAAAAAGGTCCCGATATTCATTTTTTAGTTGTTCTTTATTAAATATTTCTACGGAATTTAAACGTTTAATCAAACCAAATTCTATACAAGACTCTAGGCCTAAAATAGGAACTGAATTTGTATCCTTTACTACAAAAAATTTTAAAATTTTTTAACTTTTGTTTTATTTTGCACGACAAGTTCACAATACCCATATGATTTATAACTGTTCCATTAAAGGCAATCAAATTATCTGAAAATTTGTCAACTGTAATGTTACGAAAGTCTTTTACTATGTTAAATGGCAATATGTTAACCATAGCCCCTGTGTCCAGCTAAAACCTTATAGATTTTTATTTAATTTGAAGATATTCATACCACGTGTGCGCATCATTTCCTTTTCTAATGGAATCTATATACAAACTACTCGCATTACTTGTATCATTAGTCTGCACTTTTACCTCACCTATAGATTTCTTTTTACATACAGAGGAAAAATGATTTCTCCCTTTACAGTAATTACATATTTTACCATATGCTGCGTATTTTCCCTTTATGTGCTTTGCAATTATTATTTTTGTTATAATTTTGCCGACTCTCTTGCACATTGTGCTTTGCACTATTTTGGTTATCCTTAAAATTACCTTTAAATTTTGGAGATTTCTTATTAACTAAATTAATTTCTGCTTCTCCACCTCGCATAGTGTTCATTTGCTTGTTACTAACTTCATCTGATCTCACCAAATCAATTGATATTTCCATTGTTAAATTTGGTGTATCTAACAGCCTTTTTTGCTTGTCATTCGTTCCCAGAACAATTCTTTCACGCACCATCCTATCATCGTTATCAAAGCTACATCGCCGCAATATTTTCTTAATGTCCATTAGGAAGTCATCAAAAGGTTCATACTGTGCCTTACATCGGTTATGGAATACGAAACTCTCATATACCTCGTTGCACTTTGGTTTACAAAATTCTTCAAATGATTTTGTAACATCCTTATATTTTCCTTTAGCTGCCTCACTGAGGTTAAAAGACTCAAATAGTTCTACAGCTTCTGGACCAATCGCATTTAAAAATATAGCCACTTTTACTGCCTCTGCTTTCCCATCCAATTCAATTGCGGTGGCAAAAATTTTAAAATTTTCCAATAAAATTCTCCATTTTTCAGCAATATTAGCTGTGATTTTTAATTCATATACTTTCTTCACAAAATCCATATTTCTATTTATATAAATGTATTTAATATTTTTTGGTGGCCTTCCATATATTGTTATGTAATAATGATTTATTATTCTTTTATTTTACCATAACAGGTTTGTTTCACCGGCTGCGCCATGTATTATTCGTTGATCGAGGGAAAAAACAAAGTTGTGTAACTTGCTCATTTATTGATTAACACTGTGTATTTTTTAGTATTGATTTACAGTAAAATAATATAATTGAAAAAAAGACGTAATGACAAATTTAGAGAATGGGGTTCCGCACACGAGATGAATTTTTAAACCGCACAATTTTTGTTCTTTTTTTTACACACGAGACTAATTCATCTGGCATAAAATGTATACGTGTACTCAGCTTTGTGTGTGTTAGTGTTTTTTGTATTCATTTGATGTTTGGCTTGTGTATGTATTAGTTTTGTGCTGCTTGTGCGGGTATGAGGCTGACTTCCATAACGTTCGTATACAATGCATATGCAAAGTTCCGAAACAATGAATCAACTATAAAACCGATGCCTTGTTTGCTTTCTTACTGCGTTTTGAAATGGTATACGTATACATTGTACTGAGGCGTTATGAAATGTGCTGCTTTGTTCAAACACAAAACAATTGACGTTTTGGAAGACAGCCTATTATAACACGTTCGGGCAACTACGCCCTCTGATCATCTGAATATGACAGCTGAACATAATAGTACTTTGCCACATATAGAGATATTTATCTACATTTTATTACACACATATACAGTATGTAATTTTAATTAACTAAATTAACTTGAATTTAAATTGAAACTACCGTAGTTTTTATTTCTGTACAGTATTGTCATTTCGAATCAAAAGAAACGGACCGGTAAGAGTTTTGCAATTTTTAATAAGACCTATTTTCTCCTTTTATATGGCGTTATCAATATAAACCGATAGGTTGTAGATCCAAGCATAAGAGACATGTTGTTTGAGGTTTCTTTAATACTACTTTAAATACTACTGGACTTTATATATACGTTTCCGACATAGCGTTTGCGCTCGTTTGTGTTATAATGAGCTAATGTAATTTTTGTACTTACTATTTCGCATACAGTGAAGTAGGCAGTATTGAAGTTTTCCAATTCGGCCACAATAAATCTTAAATCGTAATGCTCCCAAGTAGGTACTCCGAATATGAAAATCAAAACCGCTTACGGGTAGATCCATTTCTTTTAACTAGAAACATAAACACATATTTTAATATAGACTTAAATTATTTAAAACAATGTTTAATTATAATTAAAATTTTTAAAAACCCCTTAATAGAAAACACTTGTTTTCTTAATTTTTTAAGGTTTTTGTTTTGTGTAGGATTAAACTCAGCGAATACCATATAAGTAAATATGTACGAGTTGTTTGTATAAATTCTTTCTACATTTTTTATTCTTAATATTCGTTTAAACACTTTGCTAAAAATGTTAAGATCATTTTACATACATAAATATTGTTAAGATCATTTTGCATACATACATGTATTTGTTGCTTTTTATAGCAGACCATTTTTTGAACAGAAATTCTTCTGAGGTCAAATAAAACAAAGTTATACTTTGCAAGTTTAGTTAGTTAATAGTCGTGAAATAGAGAAGTAATAATTTACAGTAATCAAAATTATAACGCGTTTCTTTCTTTTTAAACATACAACACTTTGTATGCAACATTTTGGCGACCGAGACAGGACATTGGTATTTTAAGATTTTGAAATAAAATTTACTTTTATTTCAAATTGGTGACAAGAGTTTTAGGCCAATAGAGCGGCAACAGCAACATCGTCTTTAGTCAAATTTGTGAAAATACTTTCGCAAATATTTTGTCAATTTGAGCAAGAAACCTATTCTAGAGGAAAGCTGTATTTTCGTTCGAAAAATTCTTGGAACCAACTTTAAACACTGCTGTTGTATTGAAAAAATTAATTACATTGATTTGATAAGTATATATACATATATAATTTATCGTTCAACTTGTGGTTCGTGGAAGTCAGTACAAAAATAATTTGTGGTACAAAACTGTGTGCTCTCAAAAAGTATTTTAATTTTCTGAGCGGAGTCTAAATTAGTGAACAACTTATTGAGATTCAAATTATTTCAACTAATGATAATCCAGCCAATACTTCAACTGCTCCAGAACTGGCTTCAGTAAAGCAACAACGACCCACAACAAAGCGAAACATTACCAGCATACAGAAGAGGATCGAAACAGATGGCGACAAATCCGATCCAAAAATTTTGCAGTGCAGGCTGGAAATTTTGGAATCTTATTTTAAGCAAATCGAAAAGGTATGTCCTTCAGAAACCGCCAGAGGTGACCTTATAGAAATGTATATCGCAGCCAAGGCAAAAATATTATCGTTTTTAAAGAAAAATAATTATTCGGCTTCAATGGATCACAGTTTTATAAACACCTCGATTGGGATTCCTAGCCAAACTCGATTTCCCTCATTGAAATTGCCACGCTTTGATGGAAAGTATTCTGATTATAAACGATTTATTGCTACTTTTAATAATATAGTGCATGAGAATTCGTTGCTCACACCAGTCGATAAATTCAAAATTATAACGCGTTGAACCATTTCAGGTTAAAGATGAAAATTATCCGAGGGCAATGCAAAGATTAAAGGAGCGTTATGACAACAGTGTTAATTTTCTTAGAACACATAACAGCCCTGTTCAATATTTCCGACATGTCAAAAGGTAACAGTATCCCATTACGCAACATAATTGATACAGTTTCAGCAATTCTTGGATCACTTTTATCGCTTGGTTCGGAAATGGACGTAATGAATTCGATAATTATACATATGGTGCTTTCGAAACTCGATGACGCATCGCGTCAGTGCTACGATGAAAAAATTGATTTTAAATCGTTGCCCACCTGGGATGCTTGCTATGAAATTCTAAGCCATCGCTGTCAACTCCTTGAAAGTCATGGTAAGAAACCTGAAATTAAACATCATAGTAATACTGGTACAAAACCAAAACAAAGTTTGAATCGTCATTCAAACACGTTAGTCAACACCAAGACCAACTTAACTTGCACATACTGTAACAGCTCTGAACATTAACTTGCCACCTGTTCTTCGTTTTCGTCGCTTTTAGTCTCCGAACGTTTTAATTTTGTAAAACGTAATGGGCATTGTGTAAACTGCCTTCGAAAAGGACATTTAGTATCGAAATGTCCCTCAAAAAGTCGTTGTCGTGTTTGCCAGTCCGCTCATCATTCCTTTTTACATATATTCATCCAAACAGAGTCACCATCCGGTAGTAATGTTTCAGCACCATCGACTAGTGCAAATCATTCTGTGTCACTAGTTACTCGATCATTTAGAAGAACAATAATACCAACTGCTGTGGTTCTAATAATGGACATTTGTGGTTCTTTTCAACCGGTAAGAGTGCTTCTTGATTCTTGTTCAGAAATTCAAGGAAGCTGCTAGAAGCCTTATAAGTAAAGCGCAAACAAAAAAAAGATTTTCTGTATTTGCCAGCGCAAAATCCCTACGAATTTTCATCCAAATTCGCTGTTACCAAGTCAATTTCAACTCAACACTCTGCTGAATTGATTGATATATCTAAGCTTAAAATTCCCGAACCAGTAGAATTAGCAGATCCATTATTCTTTAAACCGCACCGAATTGATTTGTTGTTGAGCGCAGAAACATTCTTTGATATGTTTCTCGAAGGAAGAATTTCATTGGGACAAGGTATGCCTACTCTCATTAACACAGTTTTCGGATGGATTTTTGGTGGAAGTTCAATCTTCATTAAACTTCTGCGACAGCAACTTGTAACTAAGCATTGGACTCGTCGGTTGATGAATTGAACCACACGTTGAAGAAATTTTGGGAGGTAGAAGAGTATGTATGCACCACAATTTTCTGAAGAAGAACAAGCAAGTGCAAATCACTTTAGAGAAAACACTTCAATAACATCAAATGGAAAAATTATGGTTCATTTGCCCTTCAAACACGTTCCAGAGTGCTTGGGTGAGTCTTTTGAAAATTCAAAAAGAAGATTTTTGTCGCTCGAACGTAGACTTGAACGTGATCCAACACTAAAATCTATGTATATCGAATTTATGGATGATTATATGGCACTTGGTCATATGTCAACCCTTAACACCCCTGTTGGTCATCCATATTATATTATACCACACCATTGTGTACTAAGGCCTTCTAGAAACTTCGAGTGGTTTTCGATGAGTAAGCTCGCACAACTTCGAATTATTCGTTGAATAATATACACATGGTTGGCCCAACAATAAAACAAGATTTAATAACTAGTATTTTTGCGTTTCGTTTGAATAGATATGCTCTTACTGCTGACATAACCAAAATGTACCGCCAATTCCTTGTCGATGAACGTGACCGCAAATTCCAATTAATTCTATGGAGATCTGATCCGAAAGATAAACTTAGTGTGTTTCAGCTAAACACCGTTACTTATGGGCTTTCAGCAGCACCGTTTTTGGCAATCAGAGGTCTGTTTTCCATCTCAGATCGACATGTTAAACGTTTACAATTGGTTCAAGAGTTCTTCGTGAGGATTTATACGTCGACGATGTTCTTACTGGTTCCGATACTCTAGAAGAGTTAGCAGTCAAAAAAGCTGAAATTACGCAAATTCTCAGCACTCATGGTCTTCAGCTAGCAAAATGGAATAGTAATTGCCTAGCTGCACGAATCGTGGCACGGATGAAGTTCCAATAAAAACCCCTGAAGACAACGTTACATAAACTCTTGGTATGGTTTGGAATCCCACACAAGTCATAGTTTTGTTTTTTGTAGATTTTATTATTTATTGAATCTTCAATTTTAAATATATGTTTAGCCAATGCTAAGCTAAATTTTGAATTTCAACGGTTAATTTTGTTGTTTAACATCTCTCGTGTACGGCTGAGAGAACGAGTATCCCTCCTTCTCAACCGGGTTTGGCCTCTATAATTTAGAATATTGCGCGCAAGTGGATTTGGGTGCAACTCCAGTTTTTCAATATATTTTTTTTGCGTGTTTAGAAATTACTGTCTTCACCAACGGAACCTCAAGATCTTCGTGAATTCGCTGATTTCGGTTATACCAGCAGGCTGCAGTAATTGTACGTAGAATTTTGATTTGTCGCCTTTGAATTTTTTCTGCATTCGATGCTGAGGCAGTGTCCCATAACTGGATTCCATAGGACCGTATTGGTTTCAGGATTGCGTTGTACAATAGAAGTTTGCAGTCTAGGCTTAGTATAGAATTTCTTCCAATAAGCCAATTCATTTGGGCAGCTTTTAATTTTATTTGTGTTAAGTTTGCGTCTATATGCGTTTTCCATGTTAAACGACGATCTAGATATTTGACTAGAGTGTGTTGTGGTATAGACTCGGTGTTAATTTTTATAGGCGGGCATGTTTCCCTGTGCAACGTAAAAGTGACGTGTACACATTTCTGCTCGTTAACTTTTATACGCCATTGTTTGAGCCATTTTTCCAGTTTGGATATATATTCTTGTAAGTTGCGGGAAGCTTCTACAGGGCTTTCATGAACGCTTAGAAAAGCTGTATCATCAGGAAATGTTGACGTGTGAATGTTACTGCTTAACGGTAAGTCAGAGGCATATATTAAATAAAGTAATGGACCGCAGATACTGCCTTGAGGGACTCCAGCTTCAATCGACTGCGGAGGGCTTAAAAATTGCCTTCCCTAACTACAAATTTACGTTCCATTAGATAGCTTTTTAAAAGCTTGACGAAGTTTGCTGGTAGATTTTGTGTAGTTTGGTGATAAGACCTTCGTGCCATACCGAAGGCTTGAGAAACATCTATAAAAAGCGCAGAGCAGTATTTCTTTTTTTCAAAAGTGTCTCTAACAACAATTGTGCTATGTTTTCTGCGAAAACCGAATTGACGATCTGGAATGCATCCATTACTAGTCACTATAGGCATAAGCTTGCTCATATACAGCTTTTCAAATAGTTTAGAGATATTGGGCAATAAACTAATAGGACACTAGGATTCAACCTTCGTATGATCCTTGCCGGGCTTTGGTATCATAGTAATCATCGAAACCTTCCATTCTGCCGGATAGTATTGCACCCGTAAAATACCATTAAAAATGAATAGTATTATTCTTTTTGCAATGAAAGGCAATTCTTGAAGGATTTTTTGCTTATTTTGTCGACACCTGGGGCTTTTCTGGTGTTAAGACTAGTAATAGTATTTTCAATCTCCGCCATGTTAAATATCAGCGGTATTTCTAGTAAAGAGACGACTGGAGGCAGTTCAACAATATCATCAGAAATATTCGGCGTAAATACTTTTTCTAAGTGATTAACAAATAGGTCACCTTTTTCAGCATCAGTTCTTGGCCAGTCACCATTTGAATCTCGTAATGGAGGTTTGCAAATCAGTGGCCTTTTAAGTCCTTTGGCTGCACGCCACAGCGAATAATCTGTTTTTGGTGTTGCATCGAGTTCTTGAAGAAATTTTTGGAACGAAGTCGTTTTTTGTGTTTGTAAAACTTTTCTGAGCAGTTTGATACATTCCTTTAGCCTAATTTTAACTGAGGAGATCTGTAACGTTGCCATTCTCGTCGAGCTCTCCGTTTTTCAGTCAATAGCCATTCTATATCTACAGAAAAAATATTGTTAAATCTCACTGGTTGGTTTATTTCATTTGAAGTAGCATTAAAAGCAGCTAGTTTAACGTGCGCTTCAAGCAACCTGAGGGAATCGTCTATGTCAGAAGGTGTTCTCAGCGGCATTCTTTCCGCGCAATGAGCACTCAGTTATTTTCTGTATTTCAGCCAGTTAACACGTGCAGATGTCATCGGTAAATCACGTGTTGGTGTTACAGTTGTGAGTGAGTAAATAGTGATTATTGTAGGTGAGTGATCTGAAGATAAATCCAAAGATGCTTCAACTTCAACCATCTCGCTGGGTACACCTTTTTCTATTCCAAAGTCAATAGCATCAGGATTTTTTTGCCGAACCCCAGAATGTGTATTTAGCATTGTAGTCGCCAGCTGATAAAAAACGGGGGCCCAGTGATTTATAAAAAGCCGTATATTGACTCTCGGTAATTGAAAATCTGTTTTTGATAGTAATTTTCAATGCAGACGTTCGTTGCTTGAAGAAAATCTTCACATAAATCAATTAACAGGTAGTCTTTTATTCGCGTTTCTATTAAAATTCCCGAGCCACCACAAGCTCTACCTCGAGAATCCTTTGTGTCGTAAAAATTATATCCACTAATTCCGAAATAGCTTCGAGACGTCAAATGAGTTTCTGAGGTAAGCACAACATCGATTTGTTTATCAAGAAGAAAATACTCTATTTCGTTTTTATGTTGGCAGATGCCGTTTGCATTCCAAAAGCAGATTTTTAAGTTTATGGCTTGTTTAAAACAGCCTGCCACAAGGTAGACTGCATTTCCAACATTTCCTGCATCATACAGGACATGGTGAGAGTAAATGTATTTACTGTTTGTATTAAGCTCTCAATTGAGGCTTGAATACGACTAAAACTAGACCCCGAATCTTCATTTACATTTACGGTTTTTTGCACCGTACTCTGTACCTCGTTTCTGTATTTCTCGCATCGTAAAATTTCTCACATTAAGAGTGAAACAATAAATTCCATCGTTTCTCGATTTGTGAGAAAAAACTGTTTCTGTATTTGCATGCGAAAACAGGCTGCGCTGATTTTGTTTTTACTGGAATGTTTCCAATAATTAAGTGTCAAATGTAAAAGAAACGTCAACGAGGGAAATTAATTATAACAAAACCAAACAATGAAAGGCTGAAAAATTTTAAATTACAAAACAACAATTGTTCTTTATAATTTTTTTTTATTTTTCATTCAAACTAAAAAAATATTTAAAAACATATTCTTGTGTTTATTTAAAATTTTTGCTACATACATAATATGTATATATGTACATATTAAGTACATACATATATACATATGTACATTATCTTTTGATTTCTGTTCCACATTTATACATACGAATTAAAAAATATTTATATTATACTAGATGACCCGGCAAACGTTGTTTTGCCATACAAAATATTTCTAGTGCATATTTTGGGTGATATATAAAACATTGCGAATGTGTTAAGTGTGTGACGATGACCGCCGAAGAAAAAAATACCAAACAATAATTTTGTTCTGTTTGAAATACGAACAAGGACGACTCTCCTGCATGAGGCGGACATAGAGCCATCTGTCATTCAACAACAAAAATAATTATGAGGCGGACATAACCCATCTGTTGGGTTAATAGTTTAGTAAATACAGAAATTGCCCCCTCCCTAACCTCCTCGTGCCCCTAGCAATTTAAAATATACTTTAGATCCTATTCTCATATCTACCAAATATGCATAAAAAATTTCATTAAAATCGGTCCAGCCGTTTCGGAGGAGTTCGATAACAAACATCGTGACACGAGAATTTTATATATTAGAAGATTTACTTTTCATATGTACATATATTTACATATATTTACTTAAATTTTGATTTTCTCGCACCAATTTGAAATGTGAGTTATTTTGACACTTCTTGTGAGAAACTTTCCGCAAAATGTTGTTACAGAAACACTTTTTCTCACATACTTCCAATAATTGCTGGAAAATTATTAAAATGACAGATCATTATCGCAAAGTACATTTACAGAAACACTTGTGTGAGAAAAATCATATTTTGTTTCATTTTACACTGTTTTTTTTGCAATTCACTCGTTTCATGCGGATAACTTTACGATGCGAGAAATACAGAAACGAGCTACTGGTTGCTTTTTAAAATACTAGCGTATGAAAATTTATTGTTAGCTTGTTGTTGAGCACTAGTCGCGTTAGACTTAAAAATGTTTGAATATTGATTTTGGCTGGTGGACGGTTGAGGTAAATGTGGGTAGTTAAAAGGGGTTTAAGCGGGAGTAGCATTTTTTTTTTGTTTGATGAATTCCTAAAAAACGAGTAAAGGGGACAGCCTCTATAGTTGGCAGTGTGATTTCCGCCGCAATTCCCACATTTTTTTCGCATTGGGATCACCTTTAATTTTGTCCAAATTAAGTAAGATTTGGAACACATTCATCGCATTGAAGCACCCCGCTATGCTCGCACATCAGAAAGCAGACTTGGGGAAATACACGGCTTTGCAGATGCCTCTCAACGAGCCTTTGGTTGCTGTCTGTATTATTGTATCTTTGAAATGCTGATTGCCAAATTGAAGGTAGCTCCAATCAAGGCCCAATCTTTACCTCGTCTCGAATTGTGTGCAGCAGTTCTACTCAGCAAAAATTGTTACAAGATCAAATTTAAAATCTCTAAATTTGTTTCTTCAGTCTTTTGCACAGACTCGAAAATCTTTCTACAGTGGCTAAAATTACATTTTTCAACACTAAACTATTTCGTTGCAAATCGTGTTTCAGATCTACAAGAACAGACTAGAGACATAACATGGCGACACGTACCATCAAAAAGTAATCCTGCTGATATTGTGTCTCGTGGGTGTACGCCAGAAAATTTACCTAAAACAATCTAGTTTTCTGGTCCCGAATTCTTACGTTTTGACGCTTCAGAATGTCCTTCCAGTTTAAATCTTGCAACACTAGAAGTTCCTGAAAGAAGAAATGTAGTTGTTTTCAAATGCACTACAATTGTCAAAGAGTCAATTATTGAAAAAATTATTGAGAAACATTCTAATTATCGTAAAATTGTTCGAATAATAACTTATATTTTTCGTATTTTCAATAGATCAAAAGTAAATTTGTCACAAAAGGCTAACAAAATTGCTCACATACCATCCCATGAGTTGGATAACACATTCTGGAAAATTGTGTCCCACATACAACAAACCAATTTTGATACGGAATTAACCGTCCTCATAAACAATAACTTTGTTTAACCTCATCTGCAAAACTTGACTCCATTTATACACCAAATGGATATTGACAAAAATACTTTTAATATAATTCGAGTTGGTGGAAGACTATAACAGGCTCCCATCCCTTTTGATGCTCGATTTCCTGCTTTACTTCCCAAAAACCATCGCTTCGTTAGACTCTACATTGAACATTTACATCGCGTTCATCTGCATGCTGGGCCGAAAATATTACTTTGTATACTTCGTCAAAAGGTATGGATCATAAATGCAAGAGAAATAGTTCGAAAGGTGGTACGCAGCTGCACTCACTGTTTCCACTACAAACCAAAATTTGTATGTCAGATAATAGGCGATTTACCAGTTGATCGTTTTAGAGCCCAACGACCATTTCTTACAACCGGTGTTGATTTTTGTGGTCCGTTTCTTACTTCATATCGAATTCGAAAACCTATATAGCTGTTTTTGTTTGCTTCAGCTCAAAGGCGGTTCATTTGGAGCTTGTGTCGGATTTGTCAACAAACAACTTCATACTTTGCCTGAAACGTTTTGTTATTCGACGTGGTCGGCCTCAACGAATTTTTAGTGATAATGCAACAAATTTTACTGGCGCTAATAATCATCTTAGAGAACTGAAGGAAAAATGACTCTCCGAACCAACAAAGGCTGATATTAAAACACATTGCTCACAGAATGGGTTCGAATTTTGTTTTATTCCCCCTCGTGCTCCACAATTCGGCGCTGTGGGAAGCAGTCGTGAAATCTGCTAAAACTCTTCTGGTAAAAAATATGTCTCAAGTCCGTCTTACATTTGAGGAACTACAAACTTTAATAGCAGAAACAGAAGCCATATTGAACTCTCGTCCCATTGCGCCAATGACAGATGACCCTAATGATGGTGAGGCTTTGAATCCTGGTCATCTTTTGATTGGTTCCTCGTTAATATCCGTTCCTAAAGCAACATTTAATACAACAAACTTATCAACGCTAGATAGATGGCAGACGATTTCGTTTCTCAAAAATCAATTTTGGCAACAGTGGTCTTCATTCATTACGTTCGAAATGGACAAAAACGCAGCCAAATATCAAGATTGGGGATTTGGTCATCATTCATGAAGATAATTAATACACCCCACAAAACTGGCTTCTAGCAAGAGTGACAAAAAGAATTAGTGGTACCGACGGATGCATTCGAGTGATCGAATTAAAAACTGCAAACGGCTCCTGTGGACACAAAATTGCTCCCCTGCCGACATCTAATGATTCTTGAAACACAGGCGATTCAACAGGAGGAGAATGTTGGGTGACATCATATTAATCACCGTATCCGCTCTAAACAAAGTGCCTTCACAGGTATTAACTCCTTTTTATTTTATATTAAACCGTATTAATTCATATTGTTGTTTTTGTACATGCACTTGCTTATGAATCTACATACAAACATTGTTGTTTGTATAAATTATTTCTACATTTTTTTATACTTAATATTCGTTTGCACACTTTGCTAAAAATTTTAAGATCATTTTACATACATACATTAATATTGCACACTTTGCTAAAAATTTTAAGATCATTTTGCATACATATATGTATTTGTTGCTCTTTATAGCAGACCATTTTTTGTACAGAAATTCTTCTGAGGTCAAATTCAACAAATTTATACTTTGTAAGTTTAGTTACAAGTTAATTGTGAAATAAAGAAGTAATAATTTACAGTAATCAAAATTATAACGCGTTTCTTTCTTTTTAAACATACAACAAACAATTGACTAAACGTTAGGTAAAAAATGTAATAAAGCTGTATGTATTCCTTCCTTACTCGTGGTGTCGTCTACCTAACCTTTTGCTTCGGCCCACGCTATTGGCTTTTTCTTCTCGATGCTGAAATGTTGATTTTACAGTTGTGATGTTGGTGTCTGTTTGTAGATTTTGTTGTTGTTTATTGTTTTTTTTTTTTTTTGGTTTCTTTACGGTTAGTGATTGAGTTGAAAGAACATAGTTTCTTTTTCTTTTTGAATTGTTGGTTATTTATCTTTGTCACTATTGTTTTAACCACTTCTTGTTTGTTTATTTCTCCTTCGCTTTGTTTTTATTTCAATCAAGATATTGACAATGGTACTCATACAATGTATGTATGTATGTATAATTCTTCTTTTTTTTATTTTGGTTTTAAATATTTATTAGTAATTATATTTATATTCTATTTTATTTGACCTTTTCTTTATATTTATTAGATGCTAACAAATTGTTAGCGAAATATCGAAAATAAATATAAATAAAACAACAATATATATATATATTAAATCAAAAGACCTATTGCTTAAACAAACATTATAATAAAATTAGTAATTATATATAATAGATGTATATATGTATTAAACACATGCACTGTTCCACTCAAATGGTACAAGTTTTTTAACGTATTACTACTTTCACATTATTGTACGTAAATAAAATTTTATTGTAGTAGTGGTTATTGTTATCTGTTAAAAAAGTTTGAGTGCGTAAAAGTAAAGAGACAGAGAGAGTAGCATAACTATGTTACAGTTTTCCAGCAAGAACAATACAATAGATACTAGTACGATACAATAAGTGACAAGTTGTATATTTTTTTTTTGTGGTAGTTTTAATTATTTATTGAATCTTCAATTATAAATTGAAACATCAATAAGTTTTTCAAATCTTAAATCTAAAAATACTTTAATATATGTTTAGCCAGTGCTAAACAAAATTTTTAATTCCAACTGTTGATTTTTGATGTTTTACATCTCTCGTGTACGGCTGAGAGAAAGAGTATCCCTCCTTCTCAACCGTTTTTTCACTGTACATTATTTACTTACAATAATACAGATGTTCATTTAAAAAGGATTGCAATATAAAATTATTTTTGACATTTTTTAATGCCGAAAAATTTTTTGAAAAATAATAAATAAAAATATACTGTAAAAACACAGTTGGTGCTGTTATTTGATTGCAACAATATAACTAGCGCTAATATTATTGGTGTCCTATTTTATGTTCATCGTTATCTTTATGTTCTTTTGTATGCGCAAGCTTTCGATTGTGTATCTTTTTCTCTATATTTTCTCTGTCTAAAATTCTCACATTATCAAAATCAATTGTATGTTTGTTGTTGATTATATGTGTTGACAAAGCTGATGATGTTTTTTGTTTTCGTTGTTATTGAAATAATATTGTGGAAAAAGTAATAGTTGTGTATATTTTATAAAAAAAAGTGTGAAGCAAACTGAATTTTTGTAGCAAATACGTCCTGAATAGGAAAATAAATAACAAAAATAATGTGAGAGTACAACTTTAGTTAAAAAGAATTATATAATACGTATGTAGATATATACTACATATGTACATATGTATGTATGTATTTTTTTCGACACAACCACAAACAAGAGACAAAACTAGCGTAGTTAACTCGTTGACGAAACAAAAATAATGAAAAATTATGACATACGTATACTCCACCATTAAAAGATTCGCGTGTTTTAACAGCATGTCATGTCTAATGTAGACGTGCAGTTATAATTTATACTCCGTAACCAGTGATGCCAACTCTTGCAACATCAAAAGCACTGTGAGCCTATGGAAATAGGGTAAAAAAGGGTAAAAAGAAAAAAAAATCGGGTACAAAAGCACTAACCTAATTTTGTTTTGGGTCTGGTGGATCAAAAGACAGATATATTGCTTTTTCATGGCTTTTTGTGTGACTTTGTCGGAATAAATCGCTTTATCGTGCTTTTATTTCACAATTACAGCAAATAAAATATGCTTTTAGTTCATCTTTTGCTGTTCTAAGCCACCTTTTAAAAGCGGGATCATTTTCCCAAGCTTTATTATTATATTATTATTATTATATGACAGCTTACACATTGTTGTCTTTCTGTATTTTTATGTATTTTTATACACTATTTTAGCATCTCAACTTGCTTAAAAATACAACTCTGAAAGTATCGAGTAACTACTTTTGAGTATTGAGTATCCAAAAAAAAGGGCAAATACTCGATACTCGGTACCCACTACTCAATACTTTGCCAGCACTAGTATGTACCTGCAAATTTTTATTTTTAATTTAAGCAAAGGCAAATGACTGCTATTTTTATTTGGTTCATGTTATACTTTACAAGCTATTACAAGTCTAAACTCAAAAAAAGCCCCAGGTATTGATAGAATAAGCAACAAAATGCTGCAAGAATTGCCTTTCATTGCAAAACGAATAATACTATTCATCTTTAATAGTATTTTACGACTGCAATACTATCCGGCAGAATGGAAGGTTTCGATGATTACTATGATACCAAAGCCCGGTAAGAATCATACAAAGGTTGAATCATATCGGCCTATCAGTCTATTGTCCAATATGTCGAAACTTTTTGAAAAACTGTACATGAGCAAGCTGACTCCTATAGTAACTAGCAGTGCATGTATTCCAGATCATCAATTCGGTTTTCGCAGTCAGCATAACACTATTGAACAAACTCACAGGCTTGTGAATGTCATTAGAGAAACTTTTGAAAAAAAGAAATATTGTTCAGCGCTTTTTATTGATGTCGCACAGGCCTTTGATAAAGTATGGCACGAAGGTCTTGTCCACAAATTAACACAAAATCTACCCGCAAACATCGTCAGGCTCTTAAAAAGCTATCTAGAGGAACGAAAATTTGTAGTTAAGGAAGGCAATTTTTTAAGCCCCCCGCAGTCGATTGAAGCCGGAGTCGCTCAAGGCAGTATCTTCGGTCCTTTACTTTATTTAATATATGCCTCTGACTTACCGTTAAGCAGTATCATTCACACGTCAACATTTGCTGATGATACGGCTTTTCTAAGCGTTCATGAAAATCCTGTAGAAGCTTCCCGGAATCTACAAGGGTACATCTCAAAATTGGAAACATGGCTAAAACAATGGCGGATAAAAGTGAATGAGCAGAAATGTGTACACGTTACTTTTACTTTACGCAGGGAAACATGCCCGCCTATACAAATCAACACCGAGACTATACCGCAACACACTGTAGTAAAATATCTAGGCGTTCATCTTGATCGTCGTTTAACATGGAAATCGCATATAGACGCAAAGCTGACACAAATGAAATTCAAAGCAGCCCAAATGAATTGGCTTATTGGAAGAAATTCTATATTAAGTCTTGACTGTAAACTTTTGTTATACAACGCGATCCTGAAACCAATATGGGCCTATGGAATCCAGTTATGGGGCACTGCCTCAGCATCAAGTGTAGAAAAAATTCAAAGGCGACAAAACAAAATTCTACGTACAATTACTGCAGCCCCCTGGTATATCCGAAATCAGCGAATTCACAAAGATCTTGATGTTCCGTTGGTGAAGACAGTATTTTCAAAACACGCTAAAAAATATATTGAAAAACTAGTATTGCACCCAAATCCACTTGCGCGCAACATTCTAAATTATAGAGGCCACACCCGGTTGAGAAGGAGGGATACTCTTTCTCTCAGCCGTACACGAGAGATGTAAAACATCAAAAATCAACAGTTGGAATTAAAAATTTTGTTTAGCACTGGCTAAACATATATTTATGTATTTTTAGATTTAAGATTTGAAAAACTTATTGATGTTTCAATTTATAATTGAAGATTCAATAAATAATAAAACTACCACAAAAAAAAAAAAAAATGTTATACTTACATATATTTCGCTTTGATGAAAATCCGGCCGACTTTCTAAGCGCAAGCTTATTTGCAATGCATAGTTTTCATAAACACATACATACATACTTCAAATTTTTGTCAATGCCTATAGTTCCTTATTGTTTGTTTGATGAGTATGTTTTCATAAAATTTCTGGAGTCTAATCACCGCATTCGGCATCCAGTAAAATCTATAGTAATTTCTCATTTAACACAATAAAAATTACGATACATATATTTTACTCGACATTAGTTCACAGTCGCATTCATTAACACCGTTTTTTTTCTCAACATGAACGAATAAAGCAAAATATTTTTTGTCTCTTCAAACACGAATAGAATTGAAAATTCTTATTCATGAACATGCGTGATAAGTTAGTGAATATTTGATACTCTGTTCATGAATGTCCAATAAAGAAATATTTTGCTGTTCATTTTTGAATGCTACAGCAAAATAAAGTTTGATGTTCGTATTCATGTGTGAATAAATACAAAATCCTTATATTCTTCACATGAACGAATAAAACAAAATTTTTTTGTCTCTTAAAACACGAATAGAATGAAACGCAACTAAAATTGAAAATTCTTACTCATGAACATGCGTGATAAGTTAGTGAATATTTGATACTCTGTTCATGAATGTCCAATAAAGAAATATTTTGCTGTTCATTTTTGAATGCTACAGCAAAATAAAGAATAAATACAAAATCCTTATATTCTTCACATGAACGAATAAAGCAAAATATTTTTTGTCTCTTCAAACACGAATGAAACACAACAAAAATTTAAAATTCTTATTCATGTATATGAGTGATAAGTGAGTGAATATTTGGTACACTGGTTGTACATTCTTAGCATACGGAGATCAAATAAAGAGAAATAATCACACATCTTCAACTGCGGTCAAAAAAAAATTGTTAGAACATGTCAATTAATGTTTCAAATTAACAATATTTTATAAGCAAAATAAAAACAGATCATTACAGAGAAAGCTTGATAATGCTGTTAATTGATTGTATACCCTAATCCGAATTATAAAATTATCCGTGTAACCGAATAAAAATTTTAAGACATTATTTTTGCATTAAAAATTCCTTTTAAAAACCTGGAAAAATAGTAAAGTTTTGTGTAGTCTCTTTACTGAAGGCATCCTTAACAAACACAGAACTTTAAAAGAAAAGACAATAAAAGAATTAATAAGGTTTTGCAAGAATTAATAGTTTTCTTTTTGTGTATTACTGTAGCATGTGGCCAACAGTGTGTAGTATGCATTGCGATTCAATAGTACCGTAACATGCAAGCATTGACAAACTGCAACCAAGATACTTTGTGTGTGTCGGTAATTTGACACTTGTACCAAAGACTATAAATATATAAAGATACTAGCTGATCCCGGTGTACTTCGCTACCCCCCTCGTTATAAAATAAAATGAAAAGTATTTATATATATGCTATTGTGACGATCGGTCCAGTAGTTAAGGCTATATTACGATTTTTAATTTTCCTAAAAAGGAGCGTGGTCCCATCCACTTTTCTCCCGGTACGTATTCCAATTTATGCCAATACCATATGTACCTAATATCATCGACATAGGTCAAAAAATGCCCAAAATATGGCGATTTAAATTTTTGGGTTATATGGGTGGTGCCACTCCTCTTTGTCCAATCCCGCCCATATTTGCAGCAGCACTAAAAAAATGCACACCAAACCGACGTACCAAATTTTGTTCAAATACCATTATCAGGAGCAGAAATAATAGATTTTTAATTTGTGGTTTGTATGAGAGGTACCACGCCCCTTTGTCCAATCCCGCCCATATTTGCAGCAGCACATAAGAAATGCACACCAAACCGACATACCAAATTTTGTTCAAATACCATTATCAGGAGCAGAAATAATAGATTTTTAATTTGTGGTTTGTATGAGAGGTACCACACCCCTTTGTCCCATCCCGCCTATATTTGCAGCAGCACTTAAGAAATGCACACCAAACCGACATACCAAATTTTGTTCAAATACCATTATCAGGAGCAGAAATAATAGATTTTTAATTTGTGGTTTGTATGAGAGGTACCATCGTGTATAGCTTGAAATATAGGCTATATATGTATTATTTTGAATTTGAAATAGAAAAAATTGCTTTTTGAATAACCTGGTCATTTATAAACAGATTTTCAAAATTATTGTTTTGTTTGAAAGGTGTTGCCTGCAGTTGGGTCTCATAAATTTATTTTTGGAAATCTGTTAATAACTCTGCTATTTATAAAACAATTTTCTTTCTCCTCTCTGAAAGAGTATAACAAGCCATTTCAATCAAGATCCGTTGGAAAACTTATTTTCATATATACGTGCCAAGGGCGGGCACTGCAAAAATCCTTCGGTTTATGAATTAAATGTCGCAATAGCTAAACTGTCATCTCTAAAAATAACTCAATTTAGTACCTCATCGAATTGTTCTAAAGGCGATGCGATACTTTTACCTATAGAGTTTCAAACAATTTTAGAGGATACTCAAAGAAGTGGCAGTACATCAGAAAGTGCTCACATTCCTGACGTATGTAGATGTTACAAATATATTAGCCGAAAATAAAGATTATTTTAATGAAGATGCTGATTGTTTTAACTCTGAAAACATTCCAATAGAGTTAACATCAAGCCGCTATTTCGTTGGTTACATAGCTCAACGGATATCTTGTGCTCGCTGCCGTATGGATATAATAAAACCCGCGCAAATTTTGTCATATCCATCAGAAATGTTTGTACATGCAAAAAATTATGATAAAAATTCAGATTTTGGAAGTTTGTGTGCTCCATCAGATTTATTTTTTGCAGTATGTAAGATTCATATAAAAGTTTTCGAAAAAATTTTTTATGAATCCAAAGAAATAAAAAACATAAAAAAAACTATTGTTGAGCAATGTGTAAATTGCACCAAAAATACAATATATTCCTTTTGGTTTCAAGAAAACAACGTATGCTATAAGCACAGAATGGAGATGCTAAATTTATTAATTCTTACACTTTTACGAAAGCATTCCTCGTGGGAAACATACAATTACAAATTAACGAGCGCAGAAAAACTTAAAATTTTGAAACAATAAAACATATGCTCAATCCAGAAAATTATTAAATATGTATGTACCAATCACCAAAAATAATTACATTTCTTGTGCTAGTTATCACTTATTAAAAAGATTTTAATAAATTTTATAATAGTTTTGTAAACAAAATAATAAATTTTATGGTTTTCGAACTCAGGTAAGCGCACGTTTTATTTGATTTATGCATATAAGTACATATGTACATACATAGATATTCTAACTACATATACCATTGAAAATTCTAAAATAAAATATTTAATAAAACAAATGTGTATACATAGTTCGGTGCGAATCAACATAAATGCAATAGTACAATAACAAAAAACGTAATTTTACCCTACAGCCATAGAAATCGGTCGCATGTCTTTGCACTGTTTATTTGCACATGATTTATATGAAAACAAGAAACTGCTTTTAGTTGTTAATATTGTTATTGAATGTGCTTTGCACAAGAAATATGACACACAAACACATTTCTCAATGAGCATCATTTATATGTGTAAACAACAAAAAAAAACCATAATTTCTCTGGAAAATAATTTCTAGTAGAGTTAAAAGAAACAAAAATGTTTCTAAAACAACAACAAAATAAACTTGACAAAATTATTACTACATACATACTTATGTACGTACATATGTATGCATGTCTAAAATTTTTGTGGTCTTTTCTCTTGCTACTTCCCCCCACAGCATCAACAAACGCAAACAATTTTTGTTTTTATTCAATGTTCTACGTGCAATATCTTTATATATTTATAGTCTTTGCTTGTACGGTTAATCAAGTGCAGCAGCACAATGCACTTAAATGAATCACATTTATTAACTGCATTTGTTAGATTGTAAATATAAGCTACACAAAGTATCTGTTGCTTTTAAGTATGCACTCGTTGAACTTTAAAACTGTTGAACACATGCCATACATATATAGTTGGAAGCTAAATATGCTTACCCAACAATAATATATATTTCTATTCTTTTACTCTTATGTTAAGGTACCCCTAAGAATTAGTCTCATAATTAGTATATAAGCCAATGTCATTTAGTTTAAAATTCAATTAATAAATCAACAGTCTTAGGAGCTCCAACAATACAAGCTCTAAGACAAAAATAAAATAAATAAAAACTATTTTATTACATGACATCCTGCCAGTTTTCTTGGAGTGCTACTAGATTTGCACCCAGAAACAAGAGCAGAAGAAGGAGAGGGTCCGCCTGGCCAAAAGGCACCCCAGCATTAAAGAAGCAAATAAAGGTCCGCCTGGCCAAAAGGTAGCGAAAAAAGGACGACATCTTCAATACAAATATCACCTCCATCAGCCAGCCAAAATGATCTGAAGAGAACCAAGAAGACCACAAAATCACCAAAAAATATATTTTTCTTCATATGTATTTTACAATTAATTAATTAATAACTTTTATTTTAAAAGTGGTGCGCTAAAGTCGCACACTAGGGCCAGTAAGCGTTAACCGCTCGTGGCAAATATTTTTTTTTTCAAATTAACTTAAGACTAAACAAAAAAAAAATTTTTTAAAAACCTTTTATTACATGAAGAGATCATTAAGAAAATCTCATAAGTAAAAATTTTTTTTTTACTATGCCGTCAGTGGGACCAAAACCACTCCCCATTGTAGCATGTGGCCAACAGTGTGTAGTATGCATTGCGATTCAATAGTACCGCAACATGCAAGCATTGACAAACTGCAAGCAAGATATTTTGTGTGTGTCGGTAATTTGACACTTGTGTAGTTAATCAAGTGCAGCAGCACAATGCACTTAAATGAATCACATTTATTAACTGCATTTGTTTGATTGTAAATATAAGCTACACAAGGTATCTGTTGCTTCTGAGTATGCACTCGTTGAACTTTAAAACTGTTGAACACGTGCCATACATAAATAGTTGGGAGCTAAATATGCTTACCCAACAATAATATATATTTCTATTCTTTTACTCTTATGTTAATGTACCCCTAAGAATTATTCTCATAATTAGTATATAAGCCAATGTCATTTAGTTTATAATTCAATTAATAAATCATCAGTCTTAGGAGCTCCAACTATACAAGCTCTAAGACTAAAATAAAATTAAATAAAACAATTTTATTACATGGCGATCCTGCCAGTCTTCTTCAGCGAGTGCTACTAAACTGCACCCTGAAGAAGCAAGAGCAGCCTGCCAGTTCCAAGAGTGTTGTAAAATACTAAGCACCTTGGAATGAGCAGAAGAAGGAGAGGGTCCGCCTAGCCAAAAGGCACCCCAACATTACCAAACCAACATTAGAGAGGGTCCGCCTGGCCAAAAGGCACCCCAACTTTGAAGAAAATAAAGGTCCGCCTGGCCAAGAGGCTACCAAAGAAAGATGACCGCCTAGCTAAGGGGCTATGAGATGGCCAACATCTTCCATTTAAATACCACCAACATCCTGGGAAGCTGCGAAAATAAGTCTTTTATTACATAAATCATTTTATTCTACATCTTTTATTTATAACTGTAGTGCATTCAATTTGCACACTAGAGCCAGTAAGCGTTAACCGCTCGTGGCAAACATTTTTTGATTACTAAATAGCTCGTAGCTAAAATCTAAAAAAAAAAAAAACATTTTTATTTACAAAATCGCCAACATAGGCACTTAAAATAAAAATATAATTAACATGTTACACTTAAAGAATATTTTTAATTTCTAAATTTAAAAAAAAAAAAAAAAAAAAAATTTTTTACTTTAAAATGTATAAAATTAAAATTGAACTTAATCAAAGAAAATGAAATTGTAAAATTAAATTAAATTTTAATAATTAGAATAAAATAATGAAAGTAAATTAATAATTACATTTTACTTCTTAATAATTTTAAGACAAATAATATAATAACATTATTATTATAAAATTAAAATGAAGAATGAACAGTCGAAAGTTGAAAAACCAAATGCTAAAAACAAAGTAGTTGTAGAAGGTAATAGCTCCGGTTTATTTGAAATCCGAATATATTTACTTCTTAGTTTAATTATAAAAAAAAAAAAAAAAAAAAATTTAAACATGCCAAAATTAAGATGTAAGGCACAAATATACAGCCAAGGCATTAATAGCCTAATGCTAAAATCTGTTATTCATCAAATAATAATATTAGAAATAAAATGTCACCATAAATAAACACAAAACCCATTATGTGGCAGTAAAAGAAAAAAAAATTAATACAGTATTAAAAATCACAACAAAATCTATGGCATATAAACAACAAAGTAATATCGAAAATATGTATTCAGCATCAAATTTAAAATAATGATAAAAAGCCCAATATGTCGTCAGAAGAAAACTACTTACTAAAGGGAATCTTGACTTAGGACAAGTTTTCCCTAGGCTTGAAAAAGTGGCCGGTAAATTATATATAATGTTCATTAATGGGAATATTGACCTAGGACAATTTTTCCCAAGGCTTGAGAAAGTGGCCGGTGAACAAATGGCACCTAACGAGAAAATTTTAGAATTTATCTCAATTAAATAATTTATAAATAAAAGGGCATAAAAGTAGCGCTACTACTTAATGAGGTGACCAATATAAATGATAAGAATGCTCAGGCAATTCTTGATCAAATGCTGAAATACCACGATGATCCGATAGGGGGAGGACATTGTGGAATATATCAAACAATAGAAAATATAAAGAGGTATTACTTTTGGAAAAATATGATAAAAGACTAACGAAATATGTTAAATTATGTCAAAAATGCCAGAAATCAAAAATAATAATAGAAAAATAATAAACCATAATTGATTAGAAAAATGCTAAAGTCTTTCAAATTATTGTACACATCGAAAACTCTCAATATAACTAAGAGAAGTCTATTGATACACATTTCATTACTGCCATAAAATTCAAAATTCAAAAAAGGGTTAAAGGTTGACAATATAAAATTATTACAATAATTTTTGGGTAATAATCATTTAAAACTGTTTTATTCTTGCCTAAAAGTCTAATGAAGACGTTCAATTTAGTCAAAGGTACAGAGTGAAAAGTTATTTGATTTTCAAACTAGTTTAATAACATAAAATTTATGAATATACACATACATATATTTTTCTAATTAAAATTTTATTATTCAAGAAAAAGACCCAAAATAAAGAAAAAGTAAAATTGTAATTAAGATAAAAATATAATAGAAGAAAATTAATCAGAAAATCCTTTATATTGATTTTAGTTTTATTGGTCCGTATAAAATTAAGAAAATAGATTTAAGAAATAATGTTACCATAGTAGATAAGAAAACCAATAAACAACAAGTAGTTCATAAAAATAGACTTAAGATATGTAACATTTAATATTATTGGACGTCCAAACTAATATAAAATTAGAATATAAGTACATCTAAATATTATAATTTTTTTTTTAAAAACAAAATAAATATTATATTACACTTATACTTAGACTAATTAAAAACTAATTGTAAAAGAATGTCCATAAAACTAACGTTATATGAACATTCTTGTAAAGGGTGGAGGTGTAGCATGTGGCCAATAGTGTGTAGTATGCATTGCGATTCAATAGTACCGCAACATGCAAGCATTGACAAACTGCAAGCAAGATATTTTGTGTGTGTCGGTAATTTGACACTTGTGTAGTTAATCAAGTGCAGCAGCACAATGCACTTAAATGAATCACATTTATTAACTGCATTTGTTTGATTGTAAATATAAGCTACACAAGGTATCTGTTGCTTCTGAGTATGCACTCGTTGAACTTTAAAACTGTTGAACACGTGCCATACATAAATAGTTGGAAGCTAAATATGCTTACCCAACAATAATATATATTTCTATCCTTTTACTCTTATGTTAATATACCCCTAAGAATTATTCTCATAATTAGTATATAAGCCAATGTCATTTAGTTTATAATTCAATTAATAAATCATCAGTCTTAGGAGCTCCAACTATACAAGCTCTAAGACTAAAATAAAATTAAATAAAACAATTTTATTACACCATAGAAGAGAACAAGAAGACGACATTTAAAAAAGAAAGAAGAAGTAGCCACAGCAATAGGCAAGATAAAAAAGCCAAAACGTAGAGGTGGCTACTCAAATAAATTAAAACGTGATAGGGCCATCTTATTAAGAGAAGTAAATAATGAACACCCACCAAGCTGGGAAAGAGCCACAAAAATATGGGAGCAAATTTCCCATATTGAAAAATTACTAGAAACTTTAAGAAATAAATATTAAACCAAAACTAACGTTTTAAAGATTTTTTATAAAATATCATAATTTTAATAAGAATAAAGTAAATTAAAAGAAAAATTTATAAAATTATTATACATAACTTTTTACACGGTCCTTTATAATGAATAGAAAACAGAAAAAGAGGGCAGCAAAATAAAAATAGAAAAACTAATTAAAGACATTAAATTAAATTATACTTATGGAATGGCAAGAAATACTTAACAAAGCCAGATTAATAAAGGAAGATTTTGACCGTTCTTATAAATGCCTAAACATTGACAGACCTACAAAAGAAGAAACAATAAAAATACATTTCGATAAACTTTTAGGTTGCTTGGAAAGAATAAGAACTTTATTTAATGTGCAGTACAATAGACTTACAGTTTCACACAAAACAGCAGCAGATGCATTCTTTGCAGATTTAATAGAAAAAATTTTCAAATTGGCAGCTAAGAAAGGGATAGAGCTTGACCTACCAACATCCATCCACGAAAATTCACCTCATAAATTCAGAACTAAACCAATAAATACTGCAATGGGCCAAACAATAGTGGAATTTTTAAATACAGCCTCAAAGCTAATTCCAGACTTTGATGGCAGAGCAGAAAATTTACGCTCTTTCATAGATTCATTATCGTTACTAAATTCAATAAAAGGAGAACACGAATCCACAGCAGGATCCCTCATAAAAACAAAATTAAAGGGTACTGCAAGAAATCTTATCAACCATGAAGCAACAATAATAAACATTATGAATAACGTTGCAACAAACCGTTAAAGGTGAATCAGTAGAAGTACTATCTGCGAAAATAATGAACATTAAGCAAAGCAGTAAAACGGCGATTGCCTACTGCAATGAAATTGAAAGTTTAGCAAAATCATTAGAAAGTGCATATATAACAGATATATTACCATCAGAATTAGCAACCAAATATTCAACACAAGTCGCTGTAAAAGCACTTACCAAAAACTGCAACATTGATAAAGTAAAGCTTATCATGGAGGCAGGCCAATTCAATAGCATGAATGATGCTATAAGTAAATTTGTCAATAGCTGTACCGAAGCCACAGGCCAACAGAATGCCATACTATATTATGGGCAAAAATATAGACCCAATAACAAGTATCGTGGCAATAATACACGGTTGCGTGGAAGAAATAATAAC
This sequence comes from Lypha dubia, assembly GCA_947311025.1. Lineage (NCBI taxonomy): Eukaryota > Metazoa > Arthropoda > Insecta > Diptera > Tachinidae > Lypha > Lypha dubia. The sequence goes on along the minus strand of OX371261.1, from coordinate 56,878,688 downwards.
CCAAGTAACAATAATAGCAATAACAGCTATAACAACAATAATGACAATTATAACAGAAACCGACAAAGATATAACAATAACAACAATAGTGACAATTACCGCCAAAGATACACCAATAACCGTAGGAACAACAACTACGTAAGAGCAACAGAATCTAATCAAAATGATTCGGAAAACTCCGAATTTCCCCTAAGACAAAACCAATAAATATCTATCATCTAAACCTCAACTTAAGTTTCTTTATAAATGTTCAACTAAATAATACCGACACTACACTCACACTTTTGGTAGACAGACACTGGTGCTGATATTTCTCTAATAAAATCAAAATTTTTCAGATTAAACAAAATAAATACTAATGACACTACAGTTTTTAGTGGAATAGGACAGGGCAATATAAAATCAATGGGAAGTATATTTTTTGATCTAAAATTCGAAAAATTTTTAATACCACATAAATTCCAAGTGGTATACAATAACTTTCCAATACCATGCGATGGAATCATTGGAATGGATTTCATGAAAAAGTATAATTGCATGTTGGATTTTAACAAAAACAATGATTGCCTTATCCTAAGACCATTTAATATGCCACACACAATCAATATACCAATTACAAATAACAATAAGGAAATAACTTTACCACCAAGATGTGAAATAATACATCAAATAAAATTTAAAAATTTAAGCAGTGAAATTCTAATTCCTAATCAAGAAATTGCACCAGGCGTCTTCATTCCAAACACAATAGTTAACACTAATGAAGCATACGTTCGTTTTTAAACACTAATACCAAAATCAAAAAAAATAACATTAAAACCGAAAACATCTCTGATTATGATATAATAAAAGAAAATTTTAACAAAAATATATCAAGTAAATCAAAAATATTAAAAATTTTGAGGGAAAATTTCCAGGAACAATTTAAAAATATATTAACAGAGTTATGCTCAACATACAGTGATATTTTCGGTTTAGAATCAGAAAAAATAACAATAAATAATTTTTATGAACAAAAGTTGAGGGTAAAAGATAAAGAACCGGTATACATTAAAAATTATCGTATACCACATACACATAAAGAAGAAATAGATAAACAGGTCAAAAAGCTAATAGATGATCAAATTGTAGTGCCTTCGTACTCTGAGTACAACAGTCCAATATTACTCGTACCAAAGAAATCACTGCCCAATTCTGATAAGAAAAGATGGAGACTTGTTATAGACTACAGGCAAATAAATAAAAAACTAATTGCAGATAAGTTTCCATTACCTAGAATAGACGATATTCTAGACCAGCTCGGCAGAGCAAAATATTTTTCTTGTTTAGACTTAATGTCAGGTTTTCACCAAATTGGCTTGGAGAACAAATCTAGGGACTTAACATCATTTTCAACAAACAATGGCTCAATCAGATTTACTAGATTACCATATGGTTTAAAAATAGCTCCAAATTCGTTTCAAAGAATGATGACACTTGCTTTTGCTGGTTTAAAACCAAACCAGGCTTTCCTATACATGGATGACTTAGTGGTTTTAGGTTGTTCAGAAAAACATATGCTTTCGAATTTAAAAGAGGTATTTGATTTGTGTAGAAAACACAACTTAAAACTTCATCCAGAAAAATGTTCATTTTTCAGGACAGAAGTTACTTATCTTGGACACAAATGTACAGACAAAGGAATATTACCTGATGATAGTAAATACGCAGCTTTCGAAAACTATCCAACACCTAAGGATGCGGATAGTGCAAAACGATTCGTTGCATTTTGTAATTATTATCGAAGATTCATCAAAAACTTCTCAGAATATTCCAGACATCTAACGAAATTGTCCAGAAAAGGAGTACAATTTGAATGGACTAAAGATTGTGACAATGCATTTAAATACCTGAAAAAAGCTCTAATAAAACCCACACTACATCAATACCCTGATTTCACAAAAGAATTTTGTATAACGACGGACGCAAGCAAACAAGCTTGTGGAGCCGTATTAACACAGGAATATGATGGAAAGCAATTACCAATAGCATACGCATCAAAATCTTTTACCAAAGGTGAAAGCAATAAATCTACAATCGAACAGGAATTGACAGCTATCCATTGGGCTATTACACACTTCAGACCATACATATATGGTAAACATTTTCTTGTTCGTACTGATCACAGACCATTATCATATTTATTTTCTATGAAAAACCCAAGTTCAAAATTAACAAGAATGAGGTTAGATTTGGAAGAATACAATTTTACTATAGAATATCTTAGGGGAAAAGATAATTATGTTGCAGACGCGTTATCAAGAATAACGATTGATGACTTAAAAGATATAAATATAAAAACTAATACGGTGTTAAAAATTACAACAAGATCTTTTTTTTTTTTTTCTTTGCATTCTCATTTTATTTTATTTATTTATTTATTTTTATTTATTTATAAACTTTGAGTTATCTAACACAACAAGATATGTAGAATCTTATAAATGACAGTGCTAGTAATTGAACAGATAATAACATACATTGATTACAATATTAATATTAATATAATATAGTAAATTATTAATAGACAGTAGGACCTAGTTTTACAATTATTCAAAAAAGATGTAGAAAGTAAAAAGAGAAAACGAGAATATGTAAATGTATAATTAAAGAGAAAAGTTACATAAATACATCAGAACCTTATGCAAATAACTTACATAACTCCCTTTTAAACATAACTGCGTTGCTTATTATTTGTATGGAATTAGGTAAAGCATTCCAAAGACTGACGGTATAAATCAAAAATTGTCGTTGTGATAAGAGACTTCTATATTTTTGTTGAATTATTTTTCTACCACGGCTTGACCTGGCAAAAATAATTCTATTGTATAGATAAGACGGTTGTTGTGATGTTATGGTTTTGTGCAATAAAATAAGACATCTTAGTTTTAAATAATTTACAAATTCCATCCGGAAGATCTGGTGCGAATAAGATGAAATGTGGTCACGACGACTTTTCAGGAAAACAAATCTTGCGATGTTATTGAATGCAACGTTTAATCTACGTAGATCATCGCTATCACAATTCGCAAATAACTCACATCCATACAAAAGCGCTGGTATAAGAAAAGTTTTAGCCAGTAACATTCGAATGGCGAAAGGAGTGGAATCTTTGACGGCCCATAGATTACGTAGCATACCATATACTTTTCCCACGACGACTTTAATATGATTGGACCAAGTAAGTTTATTGTTAAATGTAACTCCTAAATTAATCGCCGAGTCCACCGGAGCTATACAGTCACCATTTATTTTTATTTCAAAGCTGTGAGAGATTCTTGCAGTTCTTGAAATAAATAAACATTTAGACTTTGTTGGATTGATGCACAAGCCATTGGCCCTGGCCCAAGTGTTAACTTTGTTAAGGTCTTGATTTATATTGCTTACACATGCTGCAATATCATCTATTGTGGAGCTGTTGTAGATTTGTACATCATCTGCATGTATTTGCATTTTACTGCCGGAGAGAGTGTCAGGTAAATCATTTATAAATAGACAGAATAAAATGGGACCAAGAATTGAGCCCTGTGGTACTCCTCTGGTGATATTTAGTGCTTTAGAGTAAACACCATTATAATAAACCATTTGAAATCTGGAGCTTAAGTAAGTGGAAATCAAATTGCATGCTGAGTACGAAAAATTAAAGAATTTCCTAAGTTTTGTAATAAGAATTTGATGATCCACAGTATCAAATGCTTTGCTATGATCTACAAGGACTAAGAGGGCTGCCATGTTATCATCAAATTTTTATCCAATATCTTCTACAACATCTACCAATGCTGTTATGCAGCTTCTGGTTTTTATGAAGCCTGATTGCCTATCAGATATTAAATCATTTTTAGCTAAATAATTACTTATTTGTTTTCCCATAATTTTCTCAATAACTTTAGATAAATACGGTAAGATAGCGATTGGTCGAAATTCATTGTTCGCCTTTGGAATAGGTATTATTTTTGACAATTTCCATATTTCTGGAAATGACGACTTAGTCAGAACCGTGTTAAATAGATAAGTTAAATATGGGAGTAACCTAGGAAGTAAGATTCTTAAAAATTTGGGACTTAAATCATCCATTCCAGTGGCGTTTGATTTTATTGTGGTGATGCAAGCAATAACTTCCAGCTGGTCAACACAATGAAAACTAAATGGGTTTGATATTGGAACATGACAAAGATTTTCGTAAATATTACTATCTGGTGGTGTTATATTTATATTTAAAAATTTATCGTTGAGTTGATCTGCATCAGCATCGTGATTATGCGGAGGCGAACTTTTCTGTCCGATTCCAATTTTGCGTATTTCCCTCCATTTAGATTTGCAATCAATTGCGGACGAAAACCTTCGCTGATAAAACAATGATTTTGCAACTTTAATACGTTTAGTTACTTCTCTACGAGCAGTCTGATGCGTAGCCTTAAGATCATCCGTTTTGAACCTCTTCCACCGAGAGTAAGCATCATCACGTTTTTTGATCAAACGTACTTATGTACATACATATACATATGTATGTACAATATCAATCATAGAAGTCTCTGCATCTAAATGATGTCCCGTTAGTTTTAAATTTCCACATATCGGTTTGTAAAAAAAAGCAGACACAATAATAAAAAAGCAGAAAAATGAAAAATATATAAAAATTCGGTTTAGCGAGCTTACAACCAATGCGGATTATAGAGTATGTAATACGTCATAAATTTAATTCGGATTACTGGATAATTCGGATTACACACCTTCGGATTAGCGAGCTGGCACTGTACTTAAATAAATTAAAAGTAGCGCTACTTAATGAGGTGACCAATATAAATGATAAGAATGCTAAGGCAATTCTTGATATAATGCTGAAATACCATGATGATCCGATACAGGGAGGACATTGTGGAATATATAGAACAATACAAAAAATAAAGAGGTATTACTATTGGAAAAATATGATAAAAGACATAACGAAATATGTTAAATCATGTCAAAAATGCCAAAAATCAAAAACAGTAAACCATAACAAAAGTCCTATGACTATAACAGAAACACCAGAAAAAGCATTCGACACGGTGTATGTAGATACAATAGGGCCATTTCCGAAATCGATTAATGGAAATGAATATGCAATCACTTTAATATGTGATCTTACTAAATATTTGATGACAATACCAACACCAGATAAATCTGCAAAAACAATCGCTAAAGCGATATTTGAAAATTTTGTATTGACCTATGGACCAATGAAGACGTTCATCTCGGACATGGGAACAGAGTACAAAAATTCTATACTGACGGAACTATGCACACTACTAAAAATTGAAAATATAACTTCCACGGCACATCACCATCAAACACTAGGAACAATAGAATGAAGTCATAGAACTTTTAAAGAGTATGTTCGTTCTTATATATCTGTGGACAAAACGGACTGGGACGAATGGTTAAAATATTTCACTTACTGCTTTAATACGACGCCATCAACGGCACATAACTACTGTCCTTATGAGTTAGTATTTTCAAGATTACCAAACAATTTTAGACAATTTGCTAAAGTAGATAGTGTGACACCACTATACAATGTGGATAACTATGCCAAAGAGGCAAAATTTAGGTTAGAAGTAGCACATAAGCGCGCGCAAATACTTTTAGATAAAAATAAAATAAAACAAAAATTAAATTATGATAGGAATATTTTAGAACATAATTTTAAAATAGGAGATTTAGTTTTACTTAGGAATAATTCAGGGCATAAATTGGAAAATCAATATAAAGGACCGTATAAAATTAAGAAAATAGATTTAAGAAATAATGTTACCATAGTTGATAAGAAAACTAATAAACAACAAGTAGTTCATAAAAATAGACTTAAGATATATAATAATAACTAACATTTAATATTATTGTATGGCCATACGACTACTATAAAATTAGAATATAAGTACATCTAAATATTATAATTTTTTTTTTCTTTAAAAACAAAATAAATATTATATTACAATAATTAAAAACTAATTGTAAAAGAATGTCCATAAAACTAACGTTATATGAACATTCTTGAAAAGGGTGGAGGTGTAGCATGTGGCCAACAGTGTGTAGTATGCATTGCGATTCAATAGTACCGCAATATGCAAGCATTGACAAACTGCAAGCAAGATATTTTGTGTGTGTCGGTAATTTGACACTTGTACGGTTAATCAAGTGCAGCAGCCCAATGCACTTAAATGAATCACATTTATTAACTGCATTTGTTTGATTGTAAATATAAGCAACACAAAATATCTGTTGCTTTTAAGTATGCACTCGTTATACTTTAAAACTGTTGAACACATGACATACATAAATAGTTGGAAGCTAAATATGCTTACCCAACAATAATATATATTTCTATTCTTTTACTCTTATGTTAAGGTACCCCTAAGAATTAGTCTCATAATTAGTATATAAGCCAATGTCATTTAGTTTAAAATTCAATTAATAAATCAACAGTCCTAGGAGCTCCAACAATACAAGCTCTAAGACAAAAATAAAATAAATAAAAACTATTTTATTATATTACGTTGAAATATTATGTACATATGTACATATTTTTATATTTAAGTATGTATGTATACCTACATAATTCATGTCATTTAGGTATCGTACAATTCAAAGTGAATTTAATAATTTTTAAAAAAATTGTTTGTGTTTTGCATATTTACAAACAAACAAATTTTAAATATTTTAAAGCCAAAAACAATGATACAATTTTATTTGAAGCTAGGACCGGAATGTATGTAGTATAATTCAAAGTATAGTTATGCAAGTACATGCATGAGCAAAGCTGAACGTCTTTTTTTATACATATTTTCATTGCCTATTGTCAAGATTTTTTTCATTTTTCTCTCTACACAATTTTCTTTAAGTTCTGCCTAGCAGAGCTGTAAAAGAATGACTAAAATTTGGTTTTTATTTCAAAATGATTTACAAAAAGTTTAATTGATTAATTTTACACAAAATGTGAATTTAATTAAAACACGAATGCATTCCTCATGAATTAAAAATACTCGCATGCATTCACATCTCGTAGAGTACAGACGCGTTTTTATAAACGTCGCAACTGAATAAAAAAAATTATCAAAAAAAAATTTTCAAGTGGCAAAAAATATAAAAAACAAAACATTTTTTTAAACAGTTATTTTACTGGTTTTATTTTATTTTTTGCTTGTGTGCAATATATGTACATAAATATTTGCATACGCAAACTGATTTAAGTGAAAATAAAAATAAAGAGAACTCTAATGAGTTCATCTTCTGACAAAAACAACAATAAACCTACAAGCAGTAGAAATGCTTATTTAACTCTTGTTGCTGCTGACGACAATAAAAAAAATGAATTAAAGACAGAAAACACAAATACTCGTGTACGATCATTATCTCTGAACATGTTAAATAGTGATCAAGAAGCAACAACAATTGCACCCATCAGCAAATTTGTCAGCTTAGCTGTACAAACAAACAAACAAACAAACAAACAAGCAAACAATAAGTAACAAGGTGACCAACGTGCACAAAATGGTAGATGCGGTGAGTACAATAAATGATAATAAAATTCAAACAGGTATGGACAGATACATAACCGTGTTAAAAAGGGGAAGAAGTCCAAAATAAGCTCAAATAGCTTCAACAGCGATAGTTCCCAGAGATGGAAAAAACAATATAAAAAATTCCGCAAATCGTTTCGCGATTTTATCTCAACAAGACAATGAAGATACAACTACAACAAGGTCGAGTAAACCTCCACGAGCTATAAATACCCTAATAACAGGGGTCACAGTAATATGTGAATTTCCCTAATATAGAGTAAAAACAACAAAAACGTTAAAATACAAAGTAGAATACTTTGATGATAACAGACTATGAGTTTGTGTTGATTATTAGTTCCAAACAGTAATGAGGGAATTTCGTACTAACCAGCACTGTTTCATTGTAGAATAAAAATTGAATTAAAAATTAATTCTCATATTCTATTTCTGTTGAAAACTGGTTAAATAATTGATATTCTTCTCAATTAGTATCCACTTTACGAAAATTGTAAAGATGTAACGCTGATGAGAGGTGTAGCGGCCTTGAAATCAGTAGTGATACGTTCTGCTAAACACTGATTGGATATAAATAATAATATTTTCCAACACAAAAAAACTCTTAGTAATTTTGAATTTTCATTAATTCAATAAAAGTGAACTTGAGCCTGATAATATTACTTTTCATATGTAAATCAATATAAGTTCAAATAATAATTACGTTTATTCGTAATAATAATATAAAAATATTAATTCCGCTTGGGCACGAGCTATAAATACCCTAATAACAGGGGTCACAGTAATATGTGAATTTCCCTAATATAGAGTAAAAACAACAAAAACGTTAAAATACAAAGTAGAATACTTTGATGATGACGGACTATGAGTTTGTGTTGATTATTAGTTCCAAACAGTAATGAGGGAATTTCGTACTAACCAGCACTGTTTCATTGTAGAATAAAAATTGAATTAAAAATTAATTCTCATATTCTATTTCTGTTGAAAACTGGTTAAATAGTTGATATTCTTCTCAATTAGTATCCACTTTACGAAAATTGTAAAGATGGACAATTGAACGCTGATGAGAGGTGTAGCGGCCTTGAAATCAGTACTGATACGTTCTGCTAAAAACTGATTGGATATAAATAATAATATTTTCCAACACAAAATACTCTTAGTAATTTTGAATTTTCATTAATTCAATAAAACTGAACTTGAGCCTGATAATATTACTTTTCATATGTAAATCAATATAAGTTAAATTAATAATTACGTTTATTCGTAATAATAATAATATAAAAATATTAATTCCGCTTGGGCACGAGCTATAAATACCCTAATAACAGGGGTCACAGTAATATGTGAATTTCCCTAATATAGAGTAAAAACAACAAAAACGTTAAAATACAAAGTAGAATACTTTGATGATAACGGACTATGAGTTTGTGTTGATTATTAGTTCCAAACAGTAATGAGGGAATTTCGTACTAACCAGCACTGTTTCATTGTAGAATAAAAATTGAATTAAAAATTAATTCTCATATTCTATTTCTGTTGAAAACTGGGTAAATAGTTGATATTCTTCTCAATTAGTATCCACTTTACGAAAATTGTAAAGATGGACAATTGAACGCTGATGAGAGGTGTAGCGGCCTTGAAATCAGTACTGATACGTTCTGCTAAAAACTGATTGGATATAAATAATAATATTTTCCAACACAAAAAACTCTTAGTAATTTTGAATTTTCATTAATTCAATAAAACTGAACTTGAGCCTGATAATATTACTTTTCATATGTAAATCAATATAAGTTCAAATAATAATTACGTTTATTCGTAATAATAATAATATAAAAATATTAATTCCGCTTGGGCACGAGCTATAAATACCCTAATAACAGGGGTCACAGTAATATGTGAATTTCCCTAATATAGAGTAAAAACAACAAAAACGTTAAAATACAAAGTAGAATACTTTGATGATAACGGACTATGAGTTTGTGTTGATTATTAGTTCCAAACAGTAATGAGGGAATTTCGTACTAACCAGCACTGTTTCATTGTAGAATAAAAATTGAATTAAAAATTAATTCTCATATTCTATTTATGTTGAAAACTGGTTAAATAGTTGATATTCTTCTCAATTAGTATCCACTTTACTAAAATTGTAAAGATGGACAATTGAACGCTGATGAGAGGTGTAGCGGCCTTGAAATCAGTACTGATACGTTCTGCTAAAAACTGATTGGATATAAATAATAATATTTTCCAACACAAAAATTAGTAATTTTGAATTTTCATTAATTCAATAAAACTGAACTTGAGCCTGATAATATTACTTTTCATATGTAAATCAATATAAGTTCAAATAATAATTACGTTTATTCGTAATAATAATAATATAAAAATATTAATTCCGCTTGGGCACGAGCTATAAATACCCTAATAACAGGGGTCACAGTAATATGTGAATTTCCCTATATAGAGTAAAAACAACAAAAACGTTAAAATACAAAGTAGAATACTTTGATGATGACGGACTATGAGTTTGTGTTGATTATTAGTTCCAAACAGTAATGAGGGAATTTCGTACTAACCAGCACTGTTTCATTGTAGAATAAAAATTGAATTAAAAATTAATTCTCATATTCTATTTCTGTTGAAAACTGGTTAAATAGTTGATATTCTTCTCAATTAGTATCCACTTTACGAAAATTGTAAAGATGGACAATTGAACGCTGATGAGAGGTGTAGCGGCCTTGAAATCAGTACTGATACGTTCTGCTAAAAACTGATTGGATATAAATAATAATATTTTCCAACACAAAAAACTCTTAGTAATTTTGAATTTTCATTAATTCAATAAAACTGAACTTGAGCCTGATAATATTACTTTTCATATGTAAATCAATATAAGTTCAAATAATAATTACGTTTATTCGTAATAATAATAATATAAAAATATTAATTCCGCTTGGGCACGAGCTATAAATACCCTAATAACAGGGGTCACAGTAATATGTGAATTTCCCTAATATAGAGTAAAAACAACAAAAACGTTAAAATACAAAGTAGAATACTTTGATGATAACGGACTATGAGTTTGTGTTGATTATTAGTTCCAAACAGTAATGAGGGAATTTCGTACTAACCAGCACTGTTTCATTGTAGAATAAAAATTGAATTAAAAATTAATTCTCATATTCTATTTCTGTTGAAAACTGGGTAAATAGTTGATATTCTTCTCAATTAGTATCCACTTTACGAAAATTGTAAAGATGGACAATTGAACGCTGATGAGAGGTGTAGCGGCCTTGAAATCAGTACTGATACGTTCTGCTAAAAACTGATTGGATATAAATAATAATATTTTCCAACACAAAAAACTCTTAGTAATTTTGAATTTTCATTAATTCAATAAAACTGAACTTGAGCCTGATAATATTACTTTTCATATGTAAATCAATATAAGTTCAAATAATAATTACGTTTATTCGTAATAATAATAATATAAAAATATTAATTCCGCTTGGGCACGAGCTATAAATACCCTAATAACAGGGGTCACAGTAATATGTGAATTTCCCTAATATAGAGTAAAAACAACAAAAACGTTAAAATACAAAGTAGAATACTTTGATGATAACGGACTATGAGTTTGTGTTGATTATTAGTTCCAAACAGTAATGAGGGAATTTCGTACTAACCAGCACTGTTTCATTGTAGAATAAAAATTGAATTAAAAATTAATTCTCACATTCTATTTCTGTTGAAAACTGGTTAAATAGTTGATATTCTCTTTCAATTAGTATCCCTACAAGAACAATGACGGTCATTTGATGCATCATCTGATGGGCATTGCTGATGGGTATACCCATCAGCATTCTCTATCATTTTATTAAGGGCAATATGAAAAAACTGATGTAAACATTCGTGTACGTGTGATTTTGTTTCTCTTTCATACTTGTGGATTTCGTGAACTATAGTAAAACATATATCTGAACTCTGCTCACTCCACAATATTTTACTAATCAGATCTGATGTAAACATAGTCCTAGATGCAAGAGTGTTAGTAAATAAGTTTTGTGTGTATTAGTTTCCATCAGCAATTTCTTGTAGGGTATCCACTTTACGAAAATTGTAAAGATGGACAATTGAACGCTGATGAGAGGTGTAGCGGCCTTGAAATCAGTACTGATACGTTCTGCTAAAAACTGATTGGATATAAATAATAATATTTTCCAACACAAAAAAACTCTTAGTAATTTTGAATTTTCATTAATTCAATAAAACTGAACTTGAGCCTGATAATATTACTTTTCATATGTAAATCAATATAAGTTCAAATAATAATTACGTTTATTCGTAATAATAATAATATAAAAATACTCCACCGATATATTTAAGAGAGCAAAACTCTAGTTATTTGGTAAAAAGCCCCATCTCCTTAATTGGAGAAAATGAGTTCTATGTAACTACAATTAAGCGCGGATATATTAACGAAACAAAAATCCAGGTAGTGCAAGAAAATAATTACCGAAAAATAGTTTCTGACCTTGAGTCAAAAAACCAAAATTTTTATACGTACCAATTAAAGAGTGCTAAAGGTCTAACCGTCGTAATAAAAGGTATAGACTCTAGTGTGGATCCAGAAGAGGTAAAGTCTGGCCTTGAATATAGTGGCTTCAAAGTTAAAAATGTTTCTAACATTAAAAATAGAGAAAAAAATCCCCCAACCTACTATATTCAGAGTCGAGCTACAGCCAGGTGACTTGAAAATTAAAAAAAATTAATCGCACCCAATCTATAATTTAAAGTATTTGTTGCATGCACAGAAGAGTTACAGTTGAGATGCCACATAAAAAAACTGGACCTATCCAATGTATGAACTGTCAAGAATTTGGTCATACCAAAACTTATTGCAAGTTGCCTACCGTTTGCAGTACCGCTAACTGTGACAAAATAAAAGGTGATACCAAGGCAAAAAAATGTGGCAATTGCGGTGGAAACCACACTGCTAACTATAGAGGCTGCCCTCTTTACACTTTTTTTAAAAATTCGTCGAACAGAAAAACAAATGCTACTCCCGCTCAGCCCAACACCCCTTTAAACTACCCACAGTTACCTCAACCGTCGTCTAGCCATAAATAGAGAGCCTTATACAAACAGTAAATACTTTTGCTCACAACATGTCCAGTATGATGCAGGAAATGTTGAAAATGCAGTCTACCTTGTTGCAGGCTGTATTGAAAAAACCATAAACTTAAGAATCTTTTTTTGGAACGCAAACGGCATCTGCCAACATACAAATGAAATAGAATATTTTCTTCTGGATAAACAAATCGATGTTATGCTTATCTCAGAAACTCATTTGACGTCTCGAAGCTATTTTAAAATTAGTGGATATAATTTCTACGATACTAAGGATCCTCGAGGTAGAGCTTGTGGTGGCTCTGGAATCCTAATAAAAACTCGAATAAAACACTACCTGCTAAATGACCTTCGTGAAGAATATCTTCAAGCAACAAATATCTGTATTGAAAATTTTTATCAAAAGCTTGTGATATCATCTGTTTATTCTCCTCCAAGGTTTTCAATTTCAGAGAGTCAATATACCGCATTTTATACAACACTGGGGTCCCGTTTTCTAGCAGCTGGCGACTACAATGCTAAACACACTTTTTGGGGTTCACGTTTAATCAGACCTAAGGGTCGTGTTTTGTTTGACACAATTTTAAAAATGGGTTTGAATGTAGTTTCAAGTGGTCAGCCAACATATTAACCAACGGATCGACAAAAAATTCCTGATGTTATCGACTTTGGAATCTCGAAAGGTGTGCCCAGCGAAATGACGGAAGTAGAAGCATCTTTGGATTTGTCTTCAGATCACTCGCCTACTATTATCACTATTTACTCACACACAACCGCAAGACCAACATGTGATTTACCGCTGACATCTGCACGTATTAACTGGCTGAAATACAAAAAATATTTGAGTGCTCATTGCACGGAAAATATGCCATTGAGAACACCTACTGACATAGAAAATTCTATTAGGTTGTTTGAAGCACATGCCAAACAAGCTGCTCTTAATGCTTCTTCAATTCAACCAAATCAACAAGCGAGATTTAACAATATTTTTTGTGCAGATATAGAAAGGCTATTGACTGAAAACGGAGAGCTCGACGAGAATGGCAACGATACAGATCGCCTCAGCTAAAATTAAGGCTTAAGGAGTGTACCAAGCAGCTTAGAAAAGTTTTGCAAACACAAAAAACAGCTTCGCTGCAAAAATATCTGCAAGAACTCGATGCAACACCATCAACAGATTATTCGCTGTGGCGTGCAGCCAGAGGACTTAAAAGGCCAGAAGCGAATTTACTGAATATTTTTGCAATGAGGGAAAATTTTAAACATCAATAAAAAAATTTTGAAATTGCTTCACAACTTCTATACTAATAAAAAAACTTTAGCCAAAATTTTTCAAATTTTTTAATTTAATTGTGTATGTAACTTATTAATTCTCTTAGAACTTTTGTAGTTTTTTAAGTAAATTCTGAGAATTTTTATAATTAATCGTTAAAAAATTTTATGTTTTTAAAAGATTTATTGACAAATTTAATCAAATAACAATTAATAAACATAAACCGCCTTATTTGCAAAAAATATTTTCTGCTTATAAATAAAATAAAAACATATAAAATACAAAAATATAAAATTTTACATTTATTTATTTATTACTCAAGAAAAAAAATTTAAAAACATATAAAATACGAAAAAAACTAAAAATGAATTGAGAATGTTTCATACTGTTTAAAACATAAATGCATAAATTTTGTTGGCGCGACCAACCCCCTTCTTCTTTGTAATTCATGTTAACTCGATGATTGCTAACTAACGACTGAGTACGGTCTGTAAAAAAAGAAAACACAGAACCTGTGTATTCGTAAGTGTGTATGTGTTAGTTTTGTGCTGCTTGTGCGGGTATGAGCCTGGATGAAAAATTGTGCCAACGAAAAATCGCTCTCTTCACCCCTCTCGCTTAAAAACTACCATGTTATGTCAGCATAATTAATCCAGTGTGAAAAACACCATTGAGAAGAAATTGTTGCTGAACAATATATTACAGAGAATTTATTTTAATTTTGTGTGCTAGTAAAAAATTTTACTAGTTGTCAAGTACAAAATTTTTTTTAGAAAACTGGAAATTTATTTGTTATCAGGTAAATATTTTTAGTTTCTCTACTATAAAAATCTGGCAACCTTATAATGTGCGAGTAATATATTTCTGTAATTGGCGGTAGTTCTTGACTAATTTTTTAATATTATTGGAAAAATAAACTTTAAATTTCCCTGCCAGTGATATACCTGTATATACCAATATTGTTTTTCACGTTATATACATTATTTAAGTGTAATTGGAGTTTCGCAATCGTACTTCTGTTTATTGGCTTTTTCACACACTAACATTCTACGGAAGTTACACGTGTCGAAGTCTAAGTCAAACTTTATATTTATATTATTGCTGTATCCAGTGCTTCTTACATCAGAGCAGCCTTCCAGTTGTTCTCTGTGCTCGAAAAATGTGACCAAAAAGGGCGGTGGAATTGCCTGTTTCCTTTGTAATAGATGGTGTCACCTAGCATGTGTTGATGTAAGTAACGACCAAATCAAGGCCATTAAGGATAACCCCCTTATTGGTTTTGCATGCAAAAACTGCCAGAATGGCAATCGGGCAGCAGCACGTGCCCCAGGAACTGATTCAAGTGAAATCTCTGCGTTGCGAAATGAGGTTAAATCCGGCTTTGAAGACATTAATAACAACCTTAATCTTACGATGCAAAAATTGTCCTCCAAAATTCTTGACGTAAAGAAGGAAGTTGATGCGTTCCACTTAAACATCAAAGAAACCTCTGCCAAAGTTTCCAAACTGGAACTCGACAATAATATTCTCCACAAACGGCTAAATATATTCGACATTATAGTGACTGGCTTGTCCCGTACGGATAATATCACTAGCTCAGTTCTCAATATTGCTAAATGCCTGGAAGCATCTTTAACGGAGAATGACATCCAGCAGTGCTGTTTTATTAATAAACGTGCAATGGTCCTTGTCAAGCTTTTTTCGGCAAGCAAGAAAAGCAAAATTATGGATAAATATTTTAAACGTGGGAACTTGAAACTCTCTGATCTCAACTTTACAAACAATGGGGAACCTATTAACTCCAGAGTATATCTTAATGATAACAACACCCCGATGGAACGTAAGCTGGCCTTGTTTTGTCTTAATTTAAAAAAGAAAAATATTATACGGTCATATCGCTTGCTGCACAGTGATATCCCTAAAGTCAGTATTTTTGGTTTGGATGGTTTATCTAAGATATACTTTTACAATGATTGTTATGCTGCATTTGATCACCAACACTTATAATTAATTGGCTCTTTTTTATTCTTTTTCCTTTAATAGTTGTTTTTTGGTTACTCTTGTACTTTTGAATTAAGAACTATTTTTCAGTTACCAGAGAAAAAAAAAAAAAAAAAAAAAAAAAATAACTTCTTTTTCTCGATACACATACATGTAAATATTTATCCTACTTTTTCTATTATATATAATTTCATTCTTAATTTCAATTTTTATTTTTTCTTCTGTTTTTATTATTTCTCTCTTATAAATCTTTTTGTATTGATCTCATATTGTAATATGAGCTTTTCGAATAATTTAGGTCATATTACATTTAATAATGATTATATCTTAAATAACTTTTCTAACAAGGAACATTTTTTCAATATTGGGCACATGAATGTACAAAGTATAAAACCTTCATCTCAATCTGTTAAATTTGACGAATTCAAACATATTCTTTCCGGGTCTATTCTTCATGCTGTCGGTGTTACGGAAACTTGGCTAAAGTCCTGGGTGTCCTACTCCGCTGTTCATATTCCGGGTTATAAGTTATTTAGAGTTGATAGGAAGGATGATGTCAGGGGTGGAGGTGTGGCGTTTTACCTCAGTGAGAAATTTAAAGCACGGGTTGTTCTGGAGCTGTCTGATGTGGATACGATTGAATGCTTATTTGTGGAAGTTTCTGTATATAATAACAAGTACTTGTTTGGGGTAGTGTACTTGCCTCATGGCCATATAGGTGGCCTTCAGCGCCTTGACGACATTCTAGGTGACTTGAGTTGTCGCTTTGAGCACATTGCAGTGATGGGGGACTTTAACAACAACCTCTTTGACCCCGTGAAGTCTTATCGCGTTAGAGAACTATGCAGAGGCCACAACCTTTTGTGCCATCATAATTCACTACCTACTAACTATGATATTAGCCGAAATAGCTCATCTTTAATTGACTATTTTATACTGAGCAATCATACTCGTGTCGACTTCTCTGGGCAATTTCAATCTCCTCACTTATCTAAACATGCCTTCATTTGTTTGAGCCTAGTGCTTCCTGTCTGCCTTTCCGAAACTGTTATTGAATACAGAGACTATAATGCCGTTGACTTGGCTTTTTTTGAAAGTAAGGTCGCCTACTCTGATTTCAACTTTATTTACCACACTTCAGATGTGAACGCTCAAGTCGATGAACTCAATTCGATTTTACTTAATCTTCTATCCTATGTCCCTGTCAGGCGCAGAGTTATCAAACAGAACAGATCGTATATGGATAGGCCTGAGGTTAGATCAGCTCAGTACTTACGTAGCCTTGCCTATCGAGCATTTTGTGAGTGTAATAGTGAATATAATTGGTCGACTTACTGCAAACATCGTAATCGTGTCAAAACTGTTATTAGAAAATTAAAAAGAATGGATGACTACAATAGATTCAAGGACGTTAACCTTACTTCAGCCTGGAGAATACTAAATAATTTAGGTTGCAGGGATGTAGAGCGCTCTGATATTTCTGAGGACGCCTTTGTCTTAAATGATGCTTTCATTTCTAACCAATCTGACGATTTTTGCCCTTTGGCCCCGATGTCTGACTTTGGTGGTTTTGCCTTTGCTAGGTTCCTGCCTATCGATCTATTCAAGGCTTTTTTTCCGTTAAATCAAATGCCATTGGCGATGATGGTATTCCTATTAAATTCCTTAGATTACTGTACCCATTGTTTGAAAAACATTGGTTACACATTTTTAATACCATTATTATGACCTCTACATACCCTAGTGCATGGAAAACTGCAAATATCATCCCTATTAGGAAACAACCTGGTATTGGCCCTGACTGCTATCGTCCAATTAGTATTCTCCCCTGCCTTTCTAAAGTTTTCGAACACCTGATACTCGACCAGATGAATAAGCATTTACATGATAATGCACTTATTAGTGATTGTCACTTCGGCTTTCGTAAGGGTCATAGTACTACATCCCTTTTGCTTTCCTTGACTGATAAAATCAGAAAGAGTCTTAATAGTCAAGGAGTTGGTGTCCTAGTTGCTCTGGACCTATCCAAAGCCTTTGACACAATCAACTATAACAACTTAGTTAACAAAATGTTTTCTATGTATAAGTTTAGCAAAACCTCCTGTAATTTATTTTTATCTTATCTAACCGATAGAAAGCAATTTGTCTCCATCCGAGGTACTGGCTCCTCCAAGCTGTGTTGTCGCAGTGGAGTTCCTCAGGGTTCAATCCTTGGCCCGCTTCTCTTTACGCTCTACGTTAACGATTTTGTCAACTTTCTTAATTTGCCTACCTCGGATGTATTCCTATATGCTGACGACATCCATCTAGTGTTCCTTGGCGAAAAACATTTTCTTGATTCACTTAATGAAAGAGTAAACTATGCCTTATATATGTCACACCTGTGGATGAGTAGTAATTTCTTGCGGGTTAATGTGAACAAAACAAAAGCGATGTGCTTTGGTCTTCAAGATAAGTCTCTTCTTGATATTAATATGTGTAACAGAAATATCGATCTTGTAGATCATATGCGTTGCTTGGGTGTAATTCTGGACGAAAAGCTCAACTTTGTGAGACACATTAACTCCATTAAATCGAAAGTATGTTTTGGTCTGAGGAGATTGTATAGTTTGGGCTGCTATCTTCCAACTAGCATTAAAACTTTGATTGCCAAATCGCTACTTCTATCCATTGTCAATTATGGTATAGAAGTCTACTCATCCACTAACAGATCTACTCTTAGGGAGGTTAATAAAATTGTAAATAGAATAGTTAGATACGTCTTCAACTTAAGGCTACGTGATTCTGTTTCCTCTTACGTCACCCGATTTCTTGGGTTGTCTTTCACTGCTTACGTGAAGTTTAACCCTTTGACACGGGAATTAATTCTGGCCATTGCAAAATTTTACAGATGGTTTCAATAGGTTAAAAAGGCTTCAAAAAACATGTGTAAAAAATTTTGCTGAAAAATTTTTATTCTAAAGTGGTTTATGAAGATGTACATTTTAATGTACAATTCGCTTCAGTGCAAAAACTTTTTCTTAATTTAATTTTTTTATTGTTAAATTTTTTAGTATACATATTAAGAAGGAACACATTTAAAAATTCATTAAAAATAATAAGCTACTAAAATTCGTTGTGTTAAGGTGAAATACATATATTTTTATATAAAATATGGAATACATATACATGCACATATATATATATGTATATATATATATATATATTTATATATATATGTATATATATGTATATGTATAATATTGAAAAATATTATTATTTTGTATGCATTTGTAGGAAGCAATTTCTTTCTTTGGTAATGCATAAATGAATTTTGCACTTTTGGCAAAAGAAATGAGTTCTGCCAGCTACTCCTTGACTGCTTTTGCAATTATTTTTGCATCTTGTGGCTTCTTTTTTACCATCGTGGCATGGCATGTGATCTATGCCATCCAATTGTACATCTCGCACTGGTCTTACTTCAATTTTCCGCTTAGTAGAAACAGGAGATGAAGTTGAAGGACTTGAAGGATTTGTATTTGAAGGGCGTCCCCGCTTTGGTGTCGACTTCTGATTTTTATATAGCAGAACATTCGCAATTTCTAATCGGAAATGCATAAGATCCAATATCTCCCGTTTTGACCTTCCCTGTCTTACTGCATAGCTTTGGTATTCGAGGAAGCTAGCAACTAAAGCAAAATCGAGGAAATGTGTGATTATTCGAAGTGTCCATTTCCTGGATTTTAAGAAAACTCTATAATAGGATATATATTGATCGAGAAGATCAACTCCACCCATTCCTGAGTTATAAAGCTTTACAATGTTAGGACGATTGAACTGTTCAAAAACTTTTTTCGACTTATTGTACCTGTATGTAAGATATAAAATAATAAATAAATAATAACTGAAGTTAACGTTCGTTATATACAACTACCTTTTAACAATATCATCCTCTTCTGATAACATAAAATTTGATGCCAAATGAATCGGTTTGTTATCATACCATTTAATTAAAAATATATTTCCGTCCCGGCTTACTACCTGATCTGAACTTCCTCTGCCCTTTTTCTTTAATTCCTTGTCTTCTATTAGAGGAGGTGTTGCAAACCGATTAACTCTTACAGTTCCTACAGCATTTATATATTTTTGACGAAGTATTTCCAATAGCTGGTACGAAGTAAAAAAATTGTCACAATATAAAGTGTGACCTTTATTTTTAATTCTTTCAGATAATTGAAGAACAACTGATGCTCCAAACCCAAATTGGGATAAATTGTTGGAGCTAATTTTAGTAGAACTTCCTTGATAAAGAAAAAAGTCGTATGGCATCCCAGATTTGCCAGCTAACACATAAACTTTAACACCCCAAAGATTAGGTTTTCCTTTTATATACTGCTTCGTTGACAATTTCCCAGTATACGGTATGATTTGCTCATCTACGGATAATACTTCCTCTACTTCTAACTCTAAACACCTACTTCTGACGGCTTCAATAACGGGTCTGACTTTCCAAAATTTGTCAGTAGTATCCTTATTCTTTTCCAAATTATCTACGATATGGAAATTATTCCGCAACTGGCAAAACCTGTCAGAAGTTAATGTGTTTCGAAAGCTTTCAATGCCAAGCAATGGATCCCAGTAAAGTCTGAGCCTAGAGAACTTCATACTACCAATCAAAATGTGCAATCCAAATAATTTTTTAATTTCGTTGCAATCAGTATTTTTGAAGTTTCCCGAATTATTTTGAGTTGCATATACATTTGTGTAGAAAGCAAAATTTTGAAATAGTTCATCCGTAAAATATTGTTGAAAAAATTGGTATGGTGTTTTTTCATCTTCATATCTTTCAACATTTTCACATTCAAATGGAGTGGGATCATATTTATAGTTCTTTCGGCGCCAATTTATATCTTGCTTCTTTGTGTATGTATAATTTGTCGATGGATTAACATCTGATTCATTAATAGGACCAGAAGTTTCATCGTTGGTATCAGCATTCGGAATATTGTGTTCGTCTAACTCATCTTGTTCATCATCCGATGAACAACGTGGGACGCGATTTACGATAACAATATCCTCGTTTTGATTTTCAATATTATTATTATTATTTTCACATAAATCTATATCTTCTTCGATGTCCGATTCATTCAATATATCAAAAATTTCTTTAATTGTTAATTTCGACATAATTTCTATTAAAAAAATGCAAATTTTGAGCTTATTTGTATATTATAATATAATGTACATATAAATGTACATTGAAGATTTCACTAAATGTACATTTAAATGTACATTATTTTTTTGGTTATAATTAACGCCTCAAATATGGTATTTATGTAAAACGTATGTTTACATGAGAAAAGTATCAACAAAATAAACAAAAAAAAACTTACCTTTGCTATGAAAAACACTGTATTACTTTTTTTTTTAATATTTTGAAAATAAACTTTACCACAATTTCCAATGTGTTGATTATGTCTAGACAAACTATACAATACTGATCGCACGTTGTGTTGAAATTTTGCAGACTATTAAGAATTCAAACAACAACAAAACAACGAAACGATAACTGTAAATTAAGTGCCTGTGTGCCAAAATTCACAGAAGTTACATGGTTATAAAATTGACGTACATTAAAATGTACGCCACGCGTCAAAGGGTTAAACTCATCATGATGTTCTACAAAGTAATTTATCTGCAACTACCCGCTTACTTGCTTAACAGCTTTATTTTTTCGCACTCAGTTCGTTCTCCACAGATAATAATCAGTCGTATTCTCAAGAGCACTTATGAGCATTCACGTATTTGGAATGCGCTTCCGAACAACCTCAAGGTTTTTTCTTTTTCTCTGGCTAAAGCGAATTCCGTTTATCGTGAATTCCTATCATCTCAATAATTGATATAAAAAACACTCAATTAATGATATAAAAAACACTTACATTATTTTCATTCGTTATACTATGTACATATATTAAATAATGTTCCTTGGGTTTTGACAGTTATTATTTAACATTAGTTTACCATTTTTAAGAATATATTGTTATTTTGTCTCTCTAAGCTAATTGTACTTTAATTATATTTTTAATTTATGAATTCGCACTTTTGTTTAACCTATTAACCATATATGGCCCTCTTGGGCTCGGTTTAATAAAGAAATAAAATAAATAAATAAATAAATAAATAAATAAAAAATGGAAACGGATCATATTTTCTCACTGTTCGCTAGTATAATAAATAAAAATAAGAAAACTAATTTTAAACCCTGTATATATGTACATATGTACATACATAGTATAATTCAAAGTATATTTATACAAGTACCTGCATGAGCACAGCTGATTGTGTTTTTTTACATATGTATTTTCATTGCCTATTGTCAAAATTTTTCATTTTCCTTTCTAGGGCAATTTTTTAATTCACTGTTTTCGCTAGGATTAGGATCATTATTAAAGTCTTGAATGTTTTAAAAAAAAATTTAAAAGATTCTTTCAAAAGAAATCATTCCTTTTCACTACTGAGCTATTTTTGACAATTGTAAATCGATGAAACATAAGGTCTCCCCACAAAGGTGACCTCACAGGTTAAATTTAAAAGTTCTACCGTAAAAGCTTCCAGAGATATTAAGGTGTGAAAAGTCCATATTTTAGTATCATGCCGTTTCTTTGTATGGGGCACTTCCAGTATAGCTAGAAAGCTGAAATTTGGTACACAGGTAGGTCCATGGTGGAATAATAAGGTGCGCGTAAGAATACAACAATAAAAAACGACATGCATTTTGTTTGTGTAAAATTCATTCAAAATTGTCAAAACAAAGCTGTATACAAAACAAAACAAAAGTTGTTTTGTATGTATTTATTGGTTATGTAAAAACAAAAAGCATAACGTAAACAAAAATATTCATGATGGCGGCCAAAAATGTAAACAACTTTTGACAAGACCGAATTAACTTACCATATTTTTGCAGATTATTTAACGGTCAAAACATATAAATATTTATAAAAAAACAACTTAAAATAAGAAGTGAGATCCGCACAAAAACATAAATGTGGAAATAACGCCAAGTTTGTATCCAAAATATTTCGGCCGTAAAAAGTACTGAGATCAAAATAAGGACCAAGTTTTTTATTGGTACAATTCCATCTCATGTCTAGGCAACCTGTAAGCTTAGCAAAATTGTTATGCCTTTCTAGTATGGGAAAGAATTCTTGGAAAAATATTGCCAAGGTTATAGGTTGCCTAGAAATGAGATGGAATTGCACCTATAGAGAACTTGGTCCTTATTTTGATCTCAGTACTTTTTACGGCCGAAATATTTATTTATTTTATTTATTTACTAGCTTATCCCGGTGTGCTTCGCTAACCCCTCGTTATAAAATAAAATTAAAAGTATTTATATATCCTATTGTGAAAATTTAATGACAATCGGTCCAGTAGTTAAGACTATATTACGATTTTTAATTTTCCTAAAAAGGGGCGTGGTCCCACCCACTTTTCTCCTGGTACGTATTCCAAATTATGCCAATACAATATGTACCAAATATCATCGACGTAGGTAAAAAAATGCCCAAAATATGGCGATTTAAATTTTTGGGATATATGGGAGGTATCACGCCCCTTTGTCCAATCCCGCCCATATTTGCAGCAGCACTAAAAAATGCACACTGAACCGACATACAAAATTTTGTTCAAATACCATTATCAGGAGCAGAAATAATAGATTTTTAATTTGTGGTTTGTATGAGAGGTACCACGCCCCTTTGTCCAATCCCACCCATATTTGCAGCAGCACTTAATACACCAAACCGACATACCAAATTTTGTTCAAATACCATTATCAGGAGCAGAAATAATAGATTTTTAATTTGTGGTTTGTATGAGAGGTACCACGCCTCTTTGTCCAATCCCGCCCATATTTGCAGCAGCACATAAAAAATTCACACCAAACCGACGTACCAAATTTTGTTCAAATACCGTTATCAGGAGCAGAAATAATAGATTTTTAATATGTGGTTTGTATGGGAGGTACCACGCCCCTTTTTCCAATTGGACCGAATTGTAAATCTAAACCACCCGGGGCGCCACCCAAACACATACAAAAAAATTTATGCAAATCGGTCCAGCCGTTTAGGAGGAGTTCAGTTACAACGCACGTACAGTAGAATTATATATATAAAGAGCCACGCCCCTCCGCCCCCAGGCCATTAATTTAAATAATAACTATCCTATCATATAAGTTGGACCAAATTACATATATATGCCGATTTTCATGAATATCAGTTGACTCGTTTTTGAGTTTATTCGAAAACATTTAGATTTTTATATTATTAAAAAATGGGCGTTAAAGTAGGCGTGGACGAAAAAAAATTTCCTATTATTTATGCTGGAGTTTGAGTAACATGCTGACAGAGTTTCAGAAGGATCGGTCCAGCGGTCTAGCTTCGTATACGGTACAAACATTTTGCCACGCCCCTCCGTCCCCAGGCCATTAATTTAAATAATAACTATCCTATCATCTAAGTTGGACCAAACTACATATATATGCCAATTTTCATGAATATCAGTTGACTCGTTTTTGAGTTTATTCGAAACATACACAGTGACACGGATTTTTTATATATTAAGATTAATTTAGATGTGTATATCAATACAAAAAAGGCTGCAAGGCCAATATAAATCATATATTGTAGGGACTAAAAATAATAAAGCACTATGTGCTACAAAGCTACTATAAAAAACAAAAATATTACTTAAAATATATTAAACTTAATATAAGCTCTATGATTAAATTTTACTCCCCAGCCATATTAGTAAAGCAGGAAAAAAGAATAAAAATTTTCTAAAGATTAAAAAAAGAAAGGAGGAATCCTATAGCCAAGATATACAATGTTAAAGATTATTCTCGATTTTCATTTAAAAATGCCAATATCTGTTTTCTATAAGTATGATAGGAATATGAAAAGAGCTTAAGTTCGTTTGGGAACAAACTCCAAATATAGTGGACCCTTTTTACAAACAATCGGTCAATTATTGACCGTTGCTCTAGGGGAACAATGATTTGAATGTACCGTGTAGAGTTTATGTGCTCGTTAAAGTTAAGTTTGCTGTCCAAAGTGACTCCAATTGAGAGACTCGACACAAGCTACTAACTGTCCGTTTACAAGAAGTCGCGGCTGCGGGGGAGGAGTACGATTAGATGAGTAAAAATTCATAGCTTTTGTTTTTGACGCATTTATATCGAGATAGTTAGCGTCCATCCAATTGGATATATAATTAAGATGGCTATTCAGAGAAAGCTCAAAACTGTTTAAACTCCCAAAGGTATCACCAAATAATAGTAGGATATCATCGGCAAACACAAAAGATTGCCAAGAGTTATTATCCAAGAAAGATACACAGTCATTGAGATAGGTAAAGTATAGGGCCTAACATAGAGCCTTGAAGAACACCGGAGGTAACATTTGCTTGAATTATTTCCGTTTCGGGAAACATATTGCAATGTATCCGAAAGGTATGAATACAATAGTTTGCAAGCTGATTTCGAAAAATTAAAATATCTTTTTAGTTTGAAGATTAAGAGATTGTGGTTGATGCGATCATATGCTTTGGTTAGATCCAGAGAAACTAGTGTACAAAGCTTACGATTGTCTATTTTCTTTATAACAGATTGTGTGAGGGTGAGTAGTAAAGATGTGGTGTTAAGGTTGCGTTAAAAGGAATATTGACTTTGGTGAACTAAGGAAAGTTGATTGCAGTAAGTAATGATTTGTGATTGCATTATATTCTCGATAATTTTTGACATCGCGGATAAGATGCTAATTGGTCTTAAATTATCAAGGTCGAAACGCCCATTTTTTGGAATGGGTACTACCCGTCCGAGTTTCTAAGCCGCGGGAAACTTCGAGCAGGTGAGAATTGTGTTTATAATATGAAGAACGGATACGGAAATTAAGGGAAAAATTAGCTTTATAAATTTAATAGGGATGTTGTCATGGCCACAAGCATTAGATTTAATACAGTTTAAAGCAATGTAGAGTTACGCGGTTAAAAGAAAAAGATCTTGCGGTATCCCTAAATTCATTGAAGTCAATATCGGCAGCCGCATGAGGGCTAAGATTACATAAAAAATTATTAGCAACCGCTTCGGCCTCCAATTCGTTTCGTTTAGCATCTTGCGAGCCACAACATCCTAACAATTGTATACCATTCCAAAGCTGTCTACAATTTTTTCGATAGAATAAGCTTTCGCCATATTTTCGACGAGCTTTTCTAATTATTGATTTAGCTTTATTTCTAAGCCTGCAATAAATTCTCCATTTCTCTTCTGTACGGTCATTGAGATATGCTGCATAAGCACGATCCCGGTGGCGTGTAGCATGAGAAATTTCTCTCGAGTTCATCCAAGCAGAGTCCCTCGAATTATGCTGGATACGAGTAACGGGAACGAACTCATGGAGCCCCTGTACTAAATTGTCTAACACCGAGAGTTGTAAATCGGTATCATTAGTAGTAAAGATGGGATATAAATTGTACCGGTGAAAATATTCATTAATGTCGTTCATATTTAAACGCTTGTGGTCTCTGAATTCAAAGCTGAAATTTTGCAGCAGCGGGGAGAACTTGAGCGAAATAAAAATAAAGCCATGATGTGATGAGAAAAAGGGAACTGAGTCTGGTTTTGGTAAACAATGTTTTCGGGCTGGTTCACGAGGAAATACTCTAATAAAGATGTCACGTTATTAGGTAAGAATAAATATGTAGGTAGACAGTTATGCACACAATGAAGACGGCACCTGGATATAACACCACGTAGATTTGTAGCTTTGCCCAATTCAAAAATATTGTATTTAAAATCACCCATTATGTTGATGTTAGAAAAACGAACAAATTAGTCGGAGTTAATTATCACCACGTGGTAGATAGACGACACCAACTATAGTTGAAGCATTATTGCCAAAAATTACTACGAATAGGGATTCGCAACCACCATATTGCTCCGAAAAATTACACGATAACGAAGTTTGTTGCATATGTATAGACATACGCCACCACCCCTTTCAGGGCTATCGTTCCTACCACTAGTATTTTTAGTACGATCATTTCATACAAGATTGAAACCTTGAAAGGCCAACGATTGCGACAATAGATGAGGCTTAAACCAGGTTTCAGTGACTCCAATAACATCGAGGTTCGAGTTAGAGAACACATTTTTGAATTCTTCAAGCTTAGTGTTCATATTTGAGGGACATAGGCTTTGAGCATTTATGTGTCCAATGTTAAGTAATCCTGGTATAGGAGGAAGGTGGTTTTTCAATGTGGAGTTAGGACCCAGACTTTGGTTAATAGACATCAAAAATCGCGCGATACACATATTTGGTGGGGGCCTAAAAATTAACATACAGGGAGTTAAAATCATATCAAAAATTTGTACAATCAATTTCATTATTAAATTACCATCTTGATAAAAAAAAATATAGTTATAAAATAGAGAAACAATAGAAAGCATATATGCACGTATGCATGAATGTACCTAATATAACTAAGTGCATACTAGGCTTTTGCTCTAAGTACATTTAAATTCAAAAACATTTGCTTTTTTAAAAATTCTCAGAGTAATTCCAAGAACAAAAGGGGATCAAAGCAAGTAAATACAAAACAAAAAAAAAAAAACAAAACATTTATTCTCTTTATACGCTCAGAGTATTTGTATTTACTCATTCTTATTCACTATAGGTAGAGTAAAGTTAACATTTTTTTTGCTAATATTCTGTAAGTATTTTGCAAGGTTCTTATTTTACCATGTGGGTATTTTAAGCATTTTCTTGGTTTTTATTTTTAGCATTAATTTAGCAGTTAATTTTATGGAATATACATATGTACATACCTATCTAAGTATATACAACTATTGATATGTTGATAATTTGATCTTAACATCAAATTAAATAAAAGCGAAATTTCATACAAACCAAATAAAACTTACAAAAATACTTAAGTATTTTAGTAAATAGTTTAAGTAGTCTTGTCTTTACTTAATGTGCTTGGTTCTTATTATGCTTAGTTCTTACATGCTTTAATACTTGCTGTATTTATTTCGTACAGAAACAATATTTTTTGTGTTTGTTTCGTATAATAGAGAACAGAAGAAGGTATAGTAAAGAGAAGGTATAATAAAACAAATACACGAAAAAAAAAAGAATATATTTAAGTATTTGTTTTTTGTACTTTTGCAAAACCATAGTATGTATACGAAATCAGTATTATGAATTTTTTGGCTTAAATCTAGATGGAGAATTAAAATATACGAAAAAAAAAATTGTCAGCGAGGCTGTCCGAGTTACATATACCCATAACGGTACTCGCCGGTGTTCCAATACAAAATTTTGCTTATATGGTATTTCATAAAATATGGTTGATATTAGTATCACTTAAAAACTTTTGAGATCAGAAAATGCATGAAATCTGTACTAAATACGGCTGTTTCGGGATATACCATGGTGGAGATAATTATTAAGCCCGGCCGAAGGCCGACTATGCAAATAATCTGTACTACATACCGGGATATACCATGGTAGAGAAAACCAGTAAGCCCGACTATTCATACAATATGTACTATGTATGTATATGCCCCGTGACGGGATATACAATGGTGAAGAAGGCCAGCTTTGCCGAAAATATACTCAGCGGACCAAATTAATATAATATGTAAAGGGTACTGTGAGTAAAATTTACTCACATAAGGAATAGATTTGTTCGTAAATCAGCAGGTCGGCCACACTGAAAGTCAAGCCACTAGCAGTGCTTGGCCCACTCTGTCATTAGTCGGCTACCGCAAGCATTGAATGGTGTTGTTTGATTTATCGCGCTTGTGGACAATTTAAAAAAAGTCAGTGAGTAAAATTTACTTATCGGTACCCTTTACGTACTAAATTTAGTGAGTCAAATTTACTCATCAGTACTAATTTGGGTAAGTCATATTTACTTATTAGTAACTTACTACGTGTCTAAAAAATATATTTTGTGCTGAATTATGACAATTATGTTTTTGTTTTGTATTATGTTACCGTAAAGAAAACTATAGAGCATAAAAATGGCAGGTCGCGGACTATCAGAACAAAATATTTTGGATGCAATACTTGAACTAGACTCTGAAGAAGAAGACAATTTGGAGTTGGAGCTTTGCAACTTTGATGAGGATTCTTGGGATAGTATGGCAGATCCGGAATATCAACCAGAAACGGAAGAATTAAATAATGTCGAAGAAAATTTGATACACGGAATCATAAATGCAGAAGAAGCTGAAAAGGAAGAAAGGGAGAAAACATCTGGAAGCAGCAAACGTAAAAAACAGAAACTTAGTGAGGGGAGAAGAAATGAAAGATCAGCTGCTCAAGAAATTATTGAAACAGAAGAGGTAATTACAATTATTACACCTAGTACCGACAATCTGATCGGAAAAGATGGAAATTTTATTTGGAGTAAGGAACCTGTTGCTGCGCTAGGTCAAAAAACTCCCTCAAAAAATATTGTTCACATTCGCCCTGGCCCAACAGCAAATGCAAAAAATTCGTTGTGTCCTGCCAGCTGCTTCAAACTGTTTTTTACCGCAGACATATTGGAAGAGATTTTGGTTTATACAAATAAAGAAATAGATATTCAAAGGGAGAACTATAACGATAAATCTCACGCGGTTTTGTCAAATTTGGAAATGGACGAACTTGAAGCATTTCTTGGTTTGTTAGTCTTGTCCGCTGCTCTCAAAGATAACCACTTGGCAACACATATGATGTTTGACACTACCTACTGTGGGGAAAGGTACAAGGCAACCATGCCTGAGAGAAGGTTCAAATTTATCCTAAATTGTCTAAGATTCGATGACAAAGAAACAAGAACTGCTAGAAGAGAAATTACCAAACTAGCTCCAGTTTCTTCTATCTGGAACAAACTTCTAAACAATTGCAGAGTGAACTATAAACCTGGAAGCTATATAACCATTGATGAGCAACTAGTTGGATTTAGAGGCAAATGTCCATTTAGGATGTATATTCCCTCTAAACCCAACAAGTATGGTATCAAAATTGTCATGTCTTGTGATAGCGGAACAAAGTATAAGTTGGATGCCATTGTTTACCTTGGAAAAGGAAGTGTACCTCCTGGAGTGGCTGCTGGTGAATATTATGTTGTTGAACTGTTGAAAAATGTAAAGGGCACCAATCGAAATGTCACGATAGACAATTGGTTTACGAGTGTACCACTCATTCAACGTCTCCGTCATGAATACAAAATAACATCTGTTGGCACAATAAAAAAAAATAAACCACAATTACCTATTGAAGCTACAGATATAGTTTCAAAAACGAGCCGCATCCACTTCATTGTTTATATTTCATGAGGATTTGACAGTTGTTTCATACAAGCCCAATAATAATAAACTTGTATTATTGGCGTCTAGTATGCACAGTACGGGTAGTATTCATGAGACCACTGGAAAACCAGAAATAGTGCATATGTACAACTCAACAAAAGGAGGAGTTGACAGTTTTGATCAGATGTGCCAAAACATTAACCATGGCAGGAAAACCAGAAGGTGGCCTCTAGCATTTTTCCAAAATATGATGAACATAGCTGCAATAAACGCATACATCGTTTACGCGCAGAACATGTGTAGCCGTGGGCAAAAGCCAGAATCCCGACTTAATTTTATGTTAATTCTACACAAGGAGTTAACGGAAGGATTTCAAAGGAAAAGATTAGCAAAAAATACAAACATGAGCCTGGCGTTGAAAAAATCCATTCAAAATATTGTAGGCGCAAGCCACGAGGCCCATAGTGCCGGAGAAGACCAAAAGGGGCCAAGAAAGTACTGTATTTTTTGTAGTTATACCAAACGTAGATACACCACCACTTATTTCAATTGTGGATTAGCTATTTGCGGTGAACATGCACGAAAAAATTGCCCCGACTGTGGTTGAAAAACAATTTTTATGTATTCGTAATCGTCAAAAATCCATAATAAAGTATTATTTTTGCTTATTTTTTTTTTTTTGATGATTTGGAATTACTCCATACCCCTCTAAAAAATTAAAGGATAGGAGGATTATTTGGCTGGTCCAGAGGAGGACAACGCCACCAACATTGCTTATTTTATATATTTTAATAAAAAAATACACTTATATTATATGCTGTCTTTCAATTTTTTTCATTTAAAACTACTACTTTACAAAATAAATCAGATAATAACGTAAAAATTCTGAAGTGAGTAAAATTTACTCATCGGTACCTATAAGCGCCTATAATTTATCCGTACCTTTCTAGGGTTAAAAGCTTTTAATTGATAACACTATTGACCACATTTAATTATCAATAGACCGTATAATCACAATTTTGTACTGGAACTTCGGAGGAGCATAACTCGGAAACTAAGCCTATCGGCAATTTTTTTTATTTTTTGATTCTCCATCGGATAAGAAACTTTTTAATTTTTGAGCAATGTGGCTAAACCAGATTTTTTACATGAAAGAAAAAAAAATTACAATCCTTAAATACTTATTGCAGCCAGCTGCTAACAATAACATACTTACTCCACCATCGCATAACAAAATCAAATGCATGGATGAATGTTAACGTGATCAACAAACATTTGTAATTATCAACGGCAATTCTTATTCAAGGTCACTTATTGTTTTTTAAATCTCTTCAATCAGAGCAGTATATTAGCTAACGTAAATTTGAAAGAAATATACATATAGCTTTAGTAATTTCCACAGTCAAAAAACTATATTATTATATATATACACAACATTTAATAAATTATCCCCAAATCGGTTACTACTTTAAGCACGGATTCGACATGAAACCGGCGTAACAGTTGCTCGACTAATCACAATCAAGGGAAAAGCATATAAGGTAGTCTCGACAGCGCAGTAATGAAATAGGGCGAATTTATCTATTGCCCACACTGTCAAATTTAAGCGCAAATTGGCTTGACAAACCAAGGTTTTTTTGATTGGGTTAGTGCATAGTGGAATAATCAGGTGTGCGCAAGAAGGAATATGGTTTTTTGTAGGGATGTGTTTTGACCGTTAAAAAAATGGAAAAGGATGCTTTTCTTGTCAAAAGTTGTTTACATTTTTGGCCGCCATCATGAATATTTTTGTTTACGTTATGCTTTTTGTTTTTGCATAACCAATAAATACATACAAAACAACTTTTGTTTTGTTTTGTATACAGCTTTGTTTTGACAATTTTGAATTAATTTTACACAAACAAAATGCATGTCGTTTTTATTGTTGTATTCTTACGTGCACCTTATTATTCCACCATGAGTTAGTGAAAAAAAACTCTCACGTATATGTCCAAAGTATATGTATACCAAGTAGATGAAACTAAACAGCTGATTCATTTTTTTCTCGCTTATTTTTAATGTATGACTGTCAAAAGCTGTTTACGATTTTCGTACGCCATTTTGGTTTGTTTTGTTTTCTTATACATAATTCTACAAATTGTTTTTGTTTTTTCATGTTGTTCTCATCTCTTTTTGACATTCATCCAATATTTTTACACAAACAAAATACATGGTGCATCTACTTGGTATAAATTTACTTTGTATATGTCCATGTGAGTTTGACCAAGGCGAATTAACACCAAGGCAAATTTATTGAATTCGCCTTGCCTAACACCAGGTAGTCGCAAGGCGAATTAAAGAATTCGCCCTGATCTGACTTGTCAAAACAAATGCGTCAATGTGTGGTATAAAATTCAGCATTAAAATGTAAAACACAGAATATTTTTAATTTTTTGTAAACTTTATTGAAAGAAAGATTAACAAAGTCCGAACAATGGTATAATAAACAGGAAGGAGGTCTTGGAACATACATTAAAATTTATTTAATGTAGTCCTACTGACTAAAAAAACGTACCCATCAATATGTCTTATGCCTGTGAAGTTTTAAGTTTGCAATTTGGAAATTATGCAAATCATGTTGGAGCTCACTGGTGGAACATACAAGTAAGTAAGTAAAAGTGAATGAAATAAACATATGGAACATATAATTGATAAAAATTGTATTACTGTTTTAAAGGAGTCGGAATTCATGTATGATCAGTCCGCTGAGCCAGGAGATGCATATATGCCATTAGGTGTTAATCACAATGTAAGTAAATTTTATTTAAAAAATTAGATAAAAATATCTTGCAGTCCTTCCCAATTTATAGAAACAAACAACTTACACCCTGCACTTGTTATTGGTCGATTTGGATGGCTCACTAAAGTATTTACCACGCGAGGGTGAACTTTACGGCAATAGCTTGAAAAGAGGCGGCCTGGATGGTATTGCAAAGGCGGAGGATATTACACAACATGATGCTGTTAAAAAACTTAATGAAGACTTGGTGTGAAAGCCATCAGATATAGAAATATGCGTTGGTGAAAAGAATTCTAATCTAGCAGATAATGTTGACACATGGGCTGATTTTTTCCACTTTCGCTATCATCCTCGCACTGTAAATATTATCAAACAATACCGGCATGTGTGAACATAAAAGCAAGTTCAAAAGAGAATTCTGAAAAAGTTGGGCAATTAAGATCGTCGTGTGTGACCCTAGACTAAAGAGCGCTCACTTAGTCTATGTTCACACACGACGATTTTAGTTGGGCAATTCTTGATTTTATAGATGTTTTTTTTCACTTTGCGGTGAGGGGAATAAAAAGGGAAAAATAATCGCCGGTACCCAGCTATTTCAAGCAATTCTCTCATTCGATTTTTTTAAATTTGAATATTTGACATTTCTTTTCATTCGGTGTTTTGCTTCTTGGCGTGTAAATCATTTATAATTTCAATTAACCGCAAAAAATACGCGTTTTAAATATGTAAAAATAAAACAATTAATATAGAGTAAAAATTTTTATTAAAAGCTTACTACATTTTGTTTATTTTATTGAAATTGTTTATTTTATGAAAGCACAAATGTCAAATTGTAAGAAAATAAAAGCTAAACAAGACAGAAGAATTGCCCAACTAAAATCGTCGTGTGTGAACATAAAAGCGAGTTCAAAAGAGAATTCTGAAAAAGTTGGGCAATTAAAATCGTCGTGTGTGACCTTAGACTTACTGAGCTAAAAACGCTCAGAAAGGCGAGCGGCTCATTTAGCTCACTTGTGTGAATCGTTCAGTTGAACTAGTTCGTTCAGGAGCTACACACCTCTAATTTTTACTAGGTTTGCTTAGCTAAAATATCGTACGCGGAAAATTTGATAGCGCAAAAATAAAAAAAATCATACTGGAATTAATTATATTTTATCGCGGTTTGCCTGCATAAAGGAGAGTAATTAATAATAAACCAAATGTTGAAATTAATGTAAATGTTATGCAAATTTTTATATATATTGAATTAAAATTAACAAAATATATTTAATTATTTTCATAATAATATAAAGGCTCTGTAAGTCAATCGCATATAAAAATATAAGATAATTGATTTTATAAATGTTAATAATTAATATTAAGAAAATTTTGTAAGCAAAATATATTTTGCGACCAGAAACATCCCACGTTCTTATCCTTCAAAAATATATATCAATTGAAATATGACGGCATGAAATTGACACGTTGCTGTGTTCATGGTGGAATAATAAGGTGCGCGTAAGAATACAACAATAAAAAACGACATGCATTTTGTTTGTGTAAAATTCATTCAAAATTGTCAAAACAAAGCTGTATACAAAACAAAACAAAAGTTGTTTTGTATGTATTTATTGGTTATGCAAAAACAAAAAGCATAACGTAAACAAAAATATTCATGATGGTGGCCAAAAATGTAAACAACTTTTGACAAGACCGAATTAACTTACCATATTTTTGCAGATTATTTAACGGTCAAAACACAACCCTACAAAAACCATATTCCTTCTTGCGCACACCTGATTATTCCACCATGGCTGTGTTACAGCCATACCTAAACAAGAGCGGCAAGCGTTTTTTAGCTGTCAAAAGTTCTCATGCCCATACAATTTGTATGGAGCATCCCGAAATAACGCGGCGGCAAAATTTTGCAATTGTAAAATCCGATTTTGACAGCGCGTTTAATAGTGAAGTTAGTTGCAAAAGACAAGCACTCATGATACATTGACTATAAGGTATTCTTACAAGCCCAGCTGACAATTCTTGTAAATTACTTGTTTTTTATTTCAAGTGTTAAATTTTGATTTGTATTTATTTTTTCGTATTTGAATGAATAATTTTTATTTATATTTTTGTCACAGGTTGAAACATACACACATACACATTTATACTTTTGACTTCTGAGGAATTTTTTTGTTGTGTTTGTTGTAGAGATGCATGTATTATTAGGTTATGAGTATACTATTATAATCAGGGTTGTTATATATTTTGTAATAACCCTGTTTTTATGACAAAGCGTTGACGCTCTTGTATAGGTATGGTATTTCAGCGTTAACGCTAGGCAATAGAAAACGTTCCGCTTTCCGCTCTTGTTTAGGTATGGTGTTAAAGGTGCCCACACACGATTGATTTGTTCGTGTTCGACGTCTTGTTACAAGTTAATGGGGCTGTGCGCGCACAAATCATAAGAAATTGAAAATTTTCAATTTCTTGTGATTTTTTGGATTGTTAGTGGACTTGTGCGCGAACATTTTAAAATTTTTCAATTTAGTGCACAACGAAACCACAGGGTAACCAGAGATGACACGAGACGGAAGATTTTGCATACTTGTTTGTATACACTCATACAATCGCGGGTTTTGGTTTTTTTTTTTGTGCTGTCTTTCTATCCAAATTAAAATTATAAGTCGCAAAACTAATTAAATATCCATATATTTATCTAATTCACATTAAAAATATTATTAATTAATTAATTTAAGTTGGTTTTCACTGATCGTTTGTATTTTATCACTATAACTAGATATACCCGGTGCGCTTCGCTACCGCCTCGTTATAAAATAAAATTCTTATTGTGAAAATTTCATGACGATCGGTCCAGTAGTTAAGACTATATTACGATTTTTTATTTTCCTAAAAAGGGGCGTGGTCCCACCCACTTTTCTCCTGGTATGTATTCCAAAATATGGCAATACCATATGTACCAAATACCATCGATGTAGGTAAAAAAATGCCCAAAATATGGCATTTAACTTTTTTAAGTTATATGGGCGGTGCCACGCCTCTTTGTCCAATCAAAACTTCATATAGCCTATTATTCCTTCCAGAGTCACAGTAACATGCTCTGAAAATTTTAGGAAGATCGGTCCAAGGGTTTGGTTTTCCTTAAAAGGGGCGTGGTCCCACCCACTTTTCGCCTGGTACGTATTCCAAATTATGGCAATACCATATGTACCAAATATCATCGATGTAGGTAAAAAAATGCCCAAAATATGGCGATTTAACTTTTTGGGTTATATGGGCGGTGCCACGCCTCTTTGTCCAATCAAACCTTCATATAGCCTATTATTCCTTCCAGAGTCACAGTAACATGCTCTGAAAATTTTAGGAAGATCGGTCCAAGGGTTTGGTTTTCCTTAAAAGGGGCGTGGTCCCACCCACTTTTCGCCTGGTACGTATTCCAAATTATGGCAATACCATATGTACCAAATATCATCGATGTAGGTAAAAAAATGCCCAAAATATGGCGATTTAACTTTTTGGGTTATATGGGCGGTGCCACGCCTCTTTGTCCAATCAAACCTTCATATAGCCTATGTCACCCGCCTGAATATTTTGAAGATTCCCTGAAAATTTCATCAAAATCGGCCCAGCCGTTTTCGAGTCCATTTCTTACATACATACACACATCCTCTTTTATATATATAGATATCTGCAAAATATCAGAATTTATCAAGTATGTATGTATGTATGTGTGTAAGTAATAAAGCACCACCATTTGGCAAATTTACAGCATATATGTACGTATGTATATAAATTTAATATACAGAATATATAAGCACACACTAAATTGTTTTATCACTTTATTTTCGAATCATATCCCGTAAATACTTAATATATTACATTTTCATTTCATTTCATTTCATTTATTCATTCGTAATACATATAGCCTTAGGCCAATTTAATTCGTATTACATGTGATTATTATATCTATGAGTATATATTCAACCATAAAAGTAAAACAGTACACGTTCTAACATCCCGGCGACTCCCTCATCACCATAAAAAAAGACTTAAAAAATTAAGTAATAGGTAAAATTGAACCCAGTCTATTAGTATCTAAATGTCGCTCATATTAAAAAAGCTTACAAGTTTCCTTTTGAAACTTGAAACCGACCACGAAAATACGCGTAACTCTCTTGGCAAAAAATTCCAAATCCTAGCAGCCTGAACTACTAAAGATCGTTCATATGTAGAATTATTAATCCTTGAGATTAACATTTGAGGACTTCTTAAAGTTCTTGTAAAAGCTATCATTTGTACAATACGTAAAGGATTCTGGTATTTAATAATTCTGAAAATATAAATCAAAAGACGGAATTTAAGATAATCCTCAAACGAAAACCTCAAAAAACTCCGCACACGATGTGAAACATGTGTCCTCGGTCTCAGTCTATAAATGAATCTAACAATTTTATGTACCACACCCCTAATCTTGCTCCTGCTACCAATATTACATCCTGAATAAACCTCAATGCAATAGCTAACCTGAGACATTAATAGTGCATGAGCAACACTACACCTAACGTGTAAAGGGAGAAACAGGTTTAAATGATATAACCTCCTAAGTGTAAGACAGACCCTGAAACATATGTTATCAATGTGAGGTTCGAAGGAAAGTTTCTCGTCTATCAGCACACCAAGACATTTCATCTGACTTACAAAATCAATACCGGCACCACAAATCCGCAAATCCAGAGTACTCACATCACCTCTATTTACTCTAAAGATCATCGCCTTAGTCTTTCGAGGATTCACCTGAAGAAAATTATCATCCATCCAATTGCTCAACTTATTTAAATCCTGATTGATAAGATCTGACCATTCAACTTGTGTGCATAAATCACCAGACCACAGTAATTTTAGTAAATTTAAGCGTGCTTTCATGTAGCATTTTCCACTAAAAACTGAACTTTTTTTTTGCTTTTCGTTTTGTTTATCTTCATAACAAACACACTAATGTTGTCTCTTTTTCAGGATGCCGAGTTATGATAAATAAAATATGATCGAAGTCCAATTTTTTTTTTGTCATCTCTGGGTACCCTGTGAACGAAACGTAAAAGAGACAACTTGTGTGCATGTATGTATGTACTGCGGAGATGAGTGCAAGCAAAAAATTTTTTAGTTTCTTCTGCATTTTTTTTTACTATTGTTTGTGGTCGAGTTGAATATGTTTAAAGATGGTTATTAGGGAATTTTTAATTTATTATGTACATTTAATATGTACATACATACATATGTATGTATTAAAATTTCAAAAGAAGAAAATGTCATTTGGCATAACAAAATTTAAAAATATAAAGGGAGAAATGAAGAACAAAATAATTCGATCAAAATTTTTCTTCTTATATTACATATTTACATTTATTTATTTATTATACCATGACATATTTATGAATGTATATACTCGTATGTATGAATGTATTTTCATACATTCATACATACATACATGTTTTTTAATAATATTAGTTTACTTCTATGTACATACATATGTATGCATATATAATTTGGTTTTGCCCATACAAATACATACATATGTATGTATGTAAGTATATAATCAAAAGAGAAATTGCATCATCCGCTTCACATTTCATGTTTTCTTCTTGACGTATAAGGTTATTGTGATTTGTTCGTCGTTTGTGGAGAAACAGTACGCGAACAAATCACACGCTCAAATCCCTCGTGTGTGGGCAGCTTAAGACAAACACTCAACGGATGCATAACAGTTACGCCTTATGAACGCGACCATTGACATCAGCTGATTGATTTTTTGTTGTCAAGACTTTGTTGTGTTTTTTATCAGAGATGTGCGCGTGAGTAAATTTACGCTCACGATCACGAAACATAAATATTATTCACGCACGGCATGATTTAAAACTTTCACGATCACGCACGCTCCCGAACGCAATATGTATAATCACGTGCTTTCACGCACGACGGGAATAATTTTGAACGCACGCTCACGATGAAATGAAAATTTTGCAATAAAAGATTTAACATATGCTAAAAAATTTTATTTTGTAATTAATTTCTTTATATACTTCAAGATCATCAATTAAATAAAAAAAATTCAGGAACAGCTCGAAAAATCAGGAATACAAAGGATAAACTTAATATAAAAAATCTACCACTATCTGCCAAGCCAGGCTATTTATATTTCTTACTTATGTATATGTAAAGGGATTCAAAAGGAGTACTAGAGTTGTTAGGTTTAGGTTCACGCAAGATTTCCAAAGGTGTATGTACATATGTATGTAGATACTACATACATACATTTGAATAACTTTTCATATTTACATTTTATACATACTTTTGTATTATGTTTCTAGATAGTGTTTTATTAATATGTCCATACATACATTTTATAACACCAATGAGATAAAATATCACATTACATATTGTAATAAAATTGTTTTATTTAATTTTATTTTTGTCTTAGAGCTTGTATATTTGGAGCTCCTAAGACAGTTGATTTATTAATTGAATTATAAACTAAATGACATTGGCTTATATACTAATTATGAGACTAATTCTTAGGGGTACCTTAACATAAGAGTAAAAGAATAGAAATATATATTATTGTTGGGTAAGCATATTTAGCTTCCAACTATTTATGTATGTCATGTGTTCAACAGTTTTAAAGTTCAACGAGTGCATACTTAAAAGCAACAGATACTTTGTGTAGCTTATATTTACAATCAAACAAATGCAGTTAATAAATGTGATTCATTTAAGTGCATTGTGCTGCTGCACTTGATTAACCGTACAAGTGTCAAATTACCGACACACACAAAATATCTTGCTTGCAGTTTGTCAATGCTTGCATGTTGCGGTACTATTGAATCGCAATGCATACTACACACTGTTGGCCACATGCTACAATATTTTCATTATCTGTTTAAACTTTAAACATACAGAAAACAAAATGGATTTTCACCAAATTTAACAATATATACTTATGTACAAACATATGTATGTACATATGTATGAATGGATGTAATTTTAGCAAACATCGAAAAATTCAAAAGAAGAAAAAGCTTAGCATAGAGAACTGTTTTGAGTACGTGAAAATTGTGTTAAAAAATCACGCACGATCACGCACGGTATTATATATTTGAATCACGATCACGCACGCATGATTTTATCAATTTGTAATCACGTGATTCATGGTGAGTTACGCGTGACACGAAAATTTCACAACATTTTCAAATCTCTAGTTTTTATAAAAATATTGTATTGTATATATACAGTTCAGTTTAGCTCTCGCAGTGTACAGACGCGTTTTTATAATCGTCGCAACTGAATATTAAAAATTATTTAAAGATAAAATCACAGAAAAAAATAAAACAAAAACAAAACATTGATTATACTTGTTTTATTTTATTTTTTGCTTGCGTGTGGTATACATATATATTTGCAAATACAAACTCATATAGTGAACACAAAAAAAAGAGAACTCTAAATGAGTTCATCTTCTACCAACAAAAACAATAATAAACCTACAAGCAGTAAGAATGTTTATTTAACTTTAGGTCCGTTTGTTTACTTTTACAGTAAAATGCAGTAAATGAGTAAACAGCAGAATTTACTCTCCAAAAAAATGTTTGACCAAAAAAGTACGCGAACGGAAAAATTTTAAAAATTCGTAAGATTTAGGCAACAGCTGATGGAAAATAAAGGTAGTGTTGGAAAATTTTTACATTTTTGGATATTTGAACAATTTATTCATGGGTACTCGATTAAATACTTTTTATAACACAAATATTGTAATAAAATATAAACAATTTAATTTAAGTAATCTCTTCCATTTCTAATTTTTTTTTTATTTTATTTGATTTTGCATATTTGTGTGTAGTTAAATTTATTCAAAATACATGAATATTTGTTTTTGCTACTGACTATCGTAAAAAGATGTGCATTACTAAGTACACAAGTACTTTAGAAATTCACAACTCCAAAGAATTAAAATAAAAACTCCACAAAACTAAAATAACTTTTATTTTCCATTAAAAGGCATGTAGGTAATTGTTTCACAAACAGGTTCAATTAATGTTAATTTACTTTTAGTTTCGTTTTATTTTTACTTAAATTTTTAGTTTGATAAATATTTTAGTCACAAATTGTACACGTTTTGTTTGTTTACATTTTCAATCATATGTTTTCTTGTTTTACTAAACTTTATTGCGAAAAATTTCTGTAGTAAAAATTTGCAAGTTCCTAATTTAGAACTGTCACTTTACGCTCTCAATTTGTGTTCTCATTTACTGTATTTTGTGTAAACGAACGCAATTTAGTAAAATGCAGTAAAGTTCATAGTAAGAACTTTCGCGTACTCGAACACACTTTTTGGTTCATGACGACGAATATGAAAACCTGAATTCTACACAACACACCACTACTCGTGTGACTTATATAATCCTTTTGGGGTTATTATAAAAAAATATAACTTTTGAGCTTAAGCTCTTTATTGTTTATTGTACTTCAAATGTATTACAACTGACTTAAAAATTAAGTTACAAGTTTTATTTATTAATTTAAAATTGATTTCTTAAAACTAAAGTGCTTATTCTACGTTAATAAAAATGTATTAAATTACATTTTGTTATTAACAAATAGTTCAGTGGCTTTTGTACAAAATTAATGTTTAGTCTACATAAATGTGTCGATTGCACAATTTTAGTTGGGCTATCGACCTTTTGTTACTTTTGCTAATTTGCTGATTATGATAAATGTTTATTTTAAATAAATGTGTCGATTGCACAATTTGAGTTGGGCCATCGACCTTTTGTTACTTTAGCTAATTTGCTGATTATGATAAATGTTTATTTTAAATAAATGTGTCGATTGCACAATTTGAGTTGGGCCATCGACCTTTTATTACTTTTGCCAATCTATATTTATTTTTGGTGAAGTCGAAGCTGTTTCTGACGTAACTCCTTCCCCCTTTGTATCAAAACTCTCCTGAGTTTTGTTTTTTAGTTTTCTTTGTATTTTTACTGTATAGACACCTACCATTGTTAATAACAAGATTAATAAGATTATTATTATAAATATGGTTATAATTGATTTATTGCTATATTTTTTATGATATTTTAACTCTTCAATTTCTTTTACATTTTTAATTTCACTTAAAACTATTTCATCAAATGTAGGTTCTATGGTGTCAAATTCAATTTGATTCTTTGATGGGATAATGAAACTATCTTTGTATGTTTTTTCAGAATTTGTAAATGTTTCATTATCAATAAATATTTTGCAATCATGAAATGTAAATAAATAATTTTTGCTAATTGAGAGATTTCTTTCATCACAACTACTAGTAACAACACTTCCGTTTGAATTTTTTAAAAGTATTAAGCCTGGTTCTATTTCAGTTATATCTTTTTTATATTCTCTTATTTTCTTACAATCATTTTTATAGATACATAAATTGGATTTTTTCATTTCTCTTAAATTAGGGTTTTGCTTATATTCAAAAACTTCTCCGTTATAGTGTACAATTTCCTGTGGTTTAAAGTTTAACTGTGTGAAATTTGTGTCTGTGATGGGTGTAATGAGGGATCTTTTAACTGTCACTGTGTCTTTTGGGAATTTTATGACGAATATTATGTGGTCTTCTTTGTATTTTGCAGCTCCTAATTGCATGTACTGGAGTTCGTAAAAGTCGATTTTGAAGTCGTTAATTTCTTTGTCCGTGAGAATATTACTGGTCATCACATTGAGTTTCGCAGAAACTATGTTGTTTTGGATGTGTTCCAAATTGTCCGACAAAATTTTTAATTTGAGTAAAGTGTCTATGTAGTTTATCTGATCCAGTAATTGATCGTCATTTTTGCTTATCGCATTTAAATGCTTTGATATGATTAGTCTGTCTGCGTTTATAGTTGATTTAAGTTTGTTTAACGTTTGATTGAAATAGTCATTTATGTATATATTTTTGTTAGCATTGTCTATTATCTCGTGATTGTTTTCATCTACCATTTTTAAGTGTTCTTCGATGTCTATTCGGTCGTCATCGCTCATTGTTCCTGCTATCCATTTTAATCCTGAGCCTATTGCGTTAAATAAACCTCTTTTATGCCTGTTTGTGCTTTTA
Organism: Lypha dubia; assembly: GCA_947311025.1. Classification (NCBI taxonomy): domain Eukaryota; kingdom Metazoa; phylum Arthropoda; class Insecta; order Diptera; family Tachinidae; genus Lypha; species Lypha dubia. The sequence continues at coordinate 56,835,443 of OX371261.1, read as the reverse complement.
CCCTGATTTTATTTAGTTCATGTTCTAGAAGTATTCTGTTCTTAACGGGTTGAAATTGCTCTATCTCCTTTCCTAAATTATTAATTACCTCTATTATTTTTTGAATATCAATTATATGAATAACTTTGTTGTAGTTTATTATTATTTTAGTTTCACCTAATTTAATTTCAGCAAAACCATCTGAGTTGTTAATTGGTTGGATTGTCAGAGATGCCATTGTCATTGGTATTAGTATCGTGAGTATAACGATTGGTGTCCATTTGTTCTGAAAATTTATTTTTGCGTTTAATATTTGTGGGATGTATGCCTTCGAGTTTTAGCTTACGGTATCTAGGTTCATATTTATGCCTCAATGTTTTATAATTTTTAACATAACCTTCTTCATCTGTCCTCTCATAATTTTCTCTATTCTCATTTCTTTTAGTAGTTATACGAATCTTTGCCTGCCTTAGTTTTTGCTCTATTTTAGTTTTGTCAACTCTACCTTCTACAACATCTATTGGTCTTTCTTTAATAAGAGAATGAATTGATTTGTTATACCATTCTAAACCTTTAAAAATATGCTCTTGTGTTGAAAGTGCCGAATTTTCTGATTCCATTGCCCTGTATTTTTCTGAAATCGTACTGTGTAGCCTTTCCACATCTGCATTTCCGGTGTGGTTATTGGGTTTGGTAAAATGGACTTCAATTCTTTCTTATCTTAAAAACTGTTTTACATTTTTAGAATTAAATTCATTATCTGTAACTATTTTAAGAGGTTTGCTTCTAACTGATAAAAATTGTCTTAGCTTTTCAACAATTGTTGTGCTATTTCTGTCTTCTAAATAAATTGCAACAGCATGCTTAGAAAATGTCTATAAATGTCATGAAACTATGTTTTCTAAAGGTGTATACGTCTAGGTGTATAATTTGATTTACATCCGACGGGGTCTCTGTGATATGATATATTGGTTTTATAGGATTACGATCGTATTTTGATTTGTTACATGTGTCACAATTGTTAATATATTTGTGAACTAAAGTTTTGAGGTTTTTGAAATAAATCTTCTTTTTCAATCCCTCATAGTTCTCCGTTATACCACCATGGCCGGTTTCATATTTGTGATACTTTGCGATTTGTTTATAAGTTTCGTCTTCATTGCCCATGTCTTTTGCATAGTGACTACATCTATAAAACTTTATACTTTTATCAAATAATTCAATCAGGTTGAGCTGTACCTGATTATAAGCTTCATCGGTTAGTTCAGAGAAAATTCCTACTTTGCCCTTTTTTAAGAATCTTCTAAATATATCAGTCATGAAGTTGGATTCAATGTCGTTCTTACTGACAAAAATTTTTCTTTTTCCTTGGACAATTTCTATTTCCTTTGTTTTATATTCTGTTAATATTATTTGAGTCATAAACCTATTCACTACAGTGTCTAAAATTGGGAAGTGATCGTTTTGTTCTTCCTGCTGCGAATGGATTGTCGCTGCAGTACTTATGACGTCGTCAGTGTCAATCATATGAATTTCTCCTGTATCGGGGTTGATTCTGCTCAGAAAATCTGGAATTTTATTTTCTTTACCTTTGATGTGATTCATGTTTAGATTGTATTCTCCTAGTTCCATTAGCCATCTTTGTAGTCTGGGGTTGATATCTTTGCCTTTATGTTTGGTATGTAGCCATACTAACAGCTGGTAGTCGGTTAATAGCTCAAAGGGTCTGCCATAAATATATGGCCTGTAATACTTAGTGGCCCAGACTATTGCCAAAAGTTCTTTTCCGACGGCTGCATATTTTTTTTCGTGGTCGTTGAGTGTCCTACTGGCATAGCTGATGGGATGTTCGTCTTGCATAAGTACCGCCCCAACTGCGTAATCGCTGGCACCAGTTACCAGTTTAAATTTTTTCGAATAATCCGGGTACTTAAGGATTGGTGGGTTGATTAATAACCTTTTCAATTTTTCAAATGTGCCAATATATTGTGGGTCGTTTTTATTGACCTTTGTATTTTTCTTTTGATACTTTGTCATCCCTTGTGCTATTTTCGGATAGTCTCTAATGAACTTTCTATAGTAACCTGTGGCTCCAAGGAAGGATTTGATTTGTTTTTGCGTTTCGGGGAGTTTTAACTTTTGTATACTTTCTACTTTGGAAGGATTTGGTTTTACACCTTCTGTTGTTAAAATATGTCCTAAATATTCCGTTTCCTTTGCAAGGAACCTACATTTATCCACCTGAATTTTGAGATTGTGTTCCCTTAGTCTATCGAAGACCTTTTGTATATTTATTTTATGTTCTTCTAGGCTTGTGCTAAAAATAAGTATATCATCTAGATATACAACACATATTCTGTTTATTAAGTTTCTCAAAACTGAATTCATTAAGCGTTGGAAGGTCGAAGGCGCATTTTTGAGCCCAAAAGGCATACGGACAAATTCGTAGTGACCTAACGGTGTTGAAAACGCCGTCTTCTTTCTACCACCCTTTTTTATTTTGATCTGGTGGATACCCTTGGCTAAATCAAGGGCAGTAAAATACTGTGACTTCCCAAGTTTGTCTAATATACTTTCGATATTAGGCATCGGGAACTTGTCATCGACAGTTATTTCGTTTAGTTTGCGGTAGTCTATGACTATCCGCCATTTTTTTTTTCCTGAATAATCCGTCTTTTTTGGGACTATCCAAATCCGTGAGTTATAAGGAGAATTGCTTTCTGTAATAATGTTCTGATGAAGCATTTCCATCATTTGCCGATTTATTTCCTCCTCATGAATTTGAGGGTATCTGTATATTTTGGAATATACAGGGTTTATTGTTTTTGTAACAATTTCATGTTGAATTTCGTGGGTATGACTTAATGTCATACCTTCCTGGAAGAATAGATCTTTGTTCGCATCGAGTAGGTTATTTAATATCCTACTTTCTTTCTCGTTCAAGTCGGTTCTTGAGAACTTATTGATTATTACATCAACTTTTGAACCTTCTAGTGTTTGAATGCTTTCATATTCGTATGGACAAGCATTGCAAAATTTTATTTTATTATTGTTAACCTTGATATATTCTTCACCTATATTGATATTGGCATTTAACCTTTGCAGAATATTTTGTCCTATCAGACCATCGAATGGTTTATTTTTAAAACTAGTCAATTTCCAACTCATAAGGTTGTCATCTTTGAATTCCTGTGGAAGTTCTGTAATAATTTCGTAGTTCACCTCCATTTGTCCGTTTAATGTTTTGAAAAGTAAGGGTCTGTCTAATTTTTCTCGTTTGTACTGAGGGAGCAATTTTTCGTTTAGTAATGTGGTTGAAGATCCGGTATCTATTAAACATTTTATTTTAATATTTCGAATGGTCAAGTCTACTAACGGTAAATTTGCTTTGGGGCTGGTAACCGAAAATTTTCCTCGTTAATATGGTCGACTTCCATAGGCTCTTCCCGGCTATAGGAATTTTGTCTAAAAGGATTTCGTACTTGTCCTGATGTTCGTCCATTTTGTTCGTATCTAGGGTAGTTTGGATGACGTTGCAATCCTGAATTATTTACTTGCCTGAATTGACCTGAATTATTTGGATGTCCTAAACGGTTTGAATTATTTGCTTGTCTGAGCTGACCTGAATTATTTGTCTGTCCGAAATAGTTTGAATTATTTTTTTGTCTGAATGGACCAAAACTATTTGTCTGTCTACTTTGTGAATTATGTCCTATGTGGTTAGATTCCCTATATTCCATGCGTTTATTATTTGTATTGTGTCTTATTATGCCTGTTTCCTCAAAGGCGTGAAATGCTGATCTAATATTAGATATGTCTCTACTATAAATAATACTCGCCATATAAGGTGGAATGTTGTTCAGAAATGTTTTTAAAATCATAGACTCATTTTTGGACTAAATTCATTAGGCTTATCTTGATCTTTCTCATGTTTTTCATTGAGTTTACTTAAAATATTACTTAAATTAAAATAGTATTCACTTACATTATAGTTTTTAATGGACAAGGCCTTATGGTATAATTGGTGATATGTTTCCCTGACACCGAAGTTTGCGATAAGTTCCTTTTTAATCTGCTCCCAGCTTGGATCGGGCCCCAACGTTCGTATCACGTTCAGTGCTGCTCCCTGAATTTTATTCGTTATGCACCTTTGAAAAACATACTCCTCTAGATGGGTGCCTTTAAAAATCGGGATGAAGAGTTCGGCTTCCCTTATAAACGATGACAACGCATAATCTTGGCTTCCTGTGTATTCTCTGATCCTTGATGCTTCTTTAAGTACTTCCGATATGGCTATTGGAGATTCTTTGGTTCAGTTTTCTTCTGTTGGACATGAATTTGCTGAGTTGGTTGGTTCCGTCTTGATGATTGCTCACTTGTTGCACTTTTTGTTATTGTTGAAATTTTATTATAATCGAAAATGTTTTATACTTTTGTTTGTATTTAACTGCTTTATTCTTAACTAGTTTGATTTTTTTGTGTGTTTTTTTTTTTTTTGTAAACTCCTTAAGGAATTTTGTTTGTTATTTTAATCCTTCAGGATATAAAATTTTTCACAATTTTTGTTTTATATTCACTAGTCTAATCCTTCGGGATTAGATCCTACCACGACTGCGCCACTTAAATAATCCTTTTGGGATTATAATAAAAAAATATAACTTTTGAGCTTAAGCTCTTTATTGTTTATTGTACTTCAAATGTATTACAACTGACTTAAAAATTAAGTTACAAGTTTTATTTATTAATTTAAAATTGATTTCTTAAAACTTAAGTGCTTATTCTACGTTAATAAAAATGTATTAAATTAAATTTTGTTATTAACAAATAGTTCAGTGGCTTTTGTACAAAATTAATGTTTAGTCTACATAAATGTGTTGATTGCACAATTTTAGTTGGGCTATCGACCTTTTGTTACTTTTGCTAATTTGCTGATTATGATAAATGTTAATTTTAAATAAATGTGTCGATTGCACAATTTGAGTTGGGCCATCGACCTTTTGTTACTTTAGCTAATTTGCTGATTATGATAAATGTTTATTTTAAATAAATGTGTCGATTGCACAATTTGAGTTGGGCCATCGACCTTTTATTACTTTTGCCAATCTATATTTATTTTTGGTGAAGTCGAAGCTGTTTCTGACGTAACTTGCGCGATCTTGCTCTCCAAACCTAAATATTGATAGAGAAGCAACAACAATTGCACCTATTAGCAAACTTGTCAGCTTAGCTGTACAATCAAACAAACAAACAATAAATACCCAAGTGACCAACGTGCACAAAATAAATAAAATTATAGATGCAGTAAGTGAAAATAGTGATAATAAAATTCAAACAGGTATGGATAGATACATTACCGTGCTGAAAAGGGGAAGAAGTCCCAAATCTGCTCAAATAGCGCCAACGGCAAAAGTTCCTAGAGATGGAAAATATATTAAAAATTCCGAAAATCGTTTTGCGATTTTAACTGAACAAGGCGATGAAGACACAACAACAACAAGTTCGAGTAAACCACCACCCATATATTTAAGAGAACAGAATTCCAATTAGTTGATTAAAAGCCTTATCTCATTAATTGGAGAAAATGAGTTCTACGTAACTCCAATTAAGCGCGGCAAAATCAACGAAACAAAAATTCAGGTAAACAAAGAAAATCATTATCGAAAAATAGTTTCCGATTTCGAGTAAAAAAATAAACAATTTTACACATACCAACTAAAGAGTGCTAAAGGCCTAACAGTCGTTATAAAAGGTATAGACTCTAGTGTTGATCCTGAAGAGGTTAAGTCAGGCCTTGAAAATAGTGGCTTTGAAATAAGATATGTTTCAAACATTAAAAATAAGGAAAAAATCCCCCAACCTATTTTTAGAGTCGAGCTACAGCCAGGTGACTTGAAAATAAAAAAAATGAATCGCACCCTATTTACAATTGAAAGTACTTGTTGCATCGAAGAGTTACCGTTAAGCTTCAACATAAAAGAGCTGGACCTGTTCAATGCCTGACCATAAACCTAAACAAGAGCGGCAAGCGTTTTTTAGCTGTCAAAAGTTCTCATGCCCATACAATTTGTATGGAGCATCCCGAAATAACGCGGCGGTAACGCGGCGGCAAAATTTTGCAATTGGAAAATCCGATTTTGACAGCGCGTTTAATAGTGAAGTTAGCTGCAAAAGACAAGCACTCATGATACAATGACTATAAAGCTATGTACAGACGATTGGCGGATCTTACAATATTGTAAGATATGTCAATATGCTGACAATGTACTGACAATGAAAAATTGTTACCAAAAGGTAAATTGTCAGTTCAGACGATTGTAAGAAAACCTTACAATTTCATTGTAAGACAATTGTCAGACAATAAATTTATCTGCCAACAAAAATTGTCAGTTTACACGGTTGTCAGATTGTTGTGTGGAAAAATTGCCAGATGTGTTGTTAAACTTTGTCAGAACTGTCAAATCCAATAGTATTTATGGACAGCATTGCCAATAGAAAAATTATCTGACAATGGTGCCATTGTCAGATGCATTAATTTAAACACATCTGCCACTAAAAAAGAGCTTACAATGTCTGACAATTATCTGACTATGGCAAAGTAGAGTGTTCTCACGATTGTCAGATGTCTGACAATATTATTGTTTTACAATGAACTGACAATGATTTTTCTTGCAACGTTGCAAGACAAAAATTGTAAGTTCAGACGGTTGGCAGACATTTTCTGAACATTTTTCTGACAATATTGTAAGATCTGCCAATCGTCTATACATAGCTTAAGGTAGTCTTACAAACCCAACTGACAATTCTTGTAAATTACTTGTTTTTTATTTCAAGTGTTAAATTTTGATTTGTATTTATTTTTTCGTATATGAATGAATAATTTTTATTTATATTTTTGTCACAGGTTGAAACATACACACATACACATTTATACTTTTGACTTCTGAGGAATTTTTTTGTTGTGTTTGTTGTAGAGATGCATGTATTATTAGGTTATGAGTATACTATTATAATCAGGGTTGTTATATATTTTGTAATAACCCTGTTTTTATGACAAAGCGTTGACGCTCTTGTTTAGGTATGGTATTTCAGTGTTAACGCTAGGCGGTAGAAAACGTTCCGCTTTCCGCTCTTGTTTAGGTATGGCTGTAAGTTGCCTACAGTTTGCGTTGTATGTAGTGAGTTACACAGTACCGCTAACTGCAATGTGGCAATTGCGGCGGAAATCACACTGCAAACTACAGGGGCTGCCCTCTATATTCGATTTTTAAGAGCTTGTCAAACAAAAAAACTAATGTTACTCCCGCTCAGCCTAAAACCCTTTTTAACTACCCAAATCTACCTCAACCGTCTACTAGCCAGAACCAATATTCAAATGTTTTGAAGTCTAACACAACTATTGCCCAACAACAACTTAACGGACAATTTTCATACGCTAATATATTAAAAAGTAACCAGACTACGGCGCAAAAAACTGCTCCAGCAAATGAAGATACAGGTTCTAATTTTAGTCCAATTGAAGCCTCAATTGAAGCCTTAATTCAAACAATAAATACTTTTACTCTGAACATGTCCTGTATGATGCAGGAAATGCTGAAAATGCAGTCTACCTTGTTACAGGCAGTATTAAGCAAACCATGAACTTAAAAATCTGTTTTTGGAACGCAAACGGCATCTGCCAACATAAAAATGAAATAGAATATTTCCTACTGAATCAACAAATCGATGTAATGCTCATTTCAGAGACTCACTTGACGTCCCGAAGCTATTTTAAAATTAGTTGATATAATTTCTACGACACCAAGGACCCTCGAGGTAGAGCGTGTGGTGGCTCGGGAATTCTAATAAAATCGGGAATAAAACACTACTTATTAGATGATTTTTGTGAAGAATATCTTCAAGCAAAAAATATTTGTATTGAAAATTATTATCAAAAACTTGTAATATCATCTGTCCCCAGATTTTCAATTACCGAGAGCCAATATATGGATTATTATAACTTACTGGGCCCCCGTTTTCTAGCAGCTGGTGACTACAATGCTAAACACACATTCTGGGGTTCACGTTTAATCACTCGTAAGGGTCGTGTGTTGTGTAACACAATCTCTAAAATGGGTTTGAATGTAGTTTCAAGTGGCCAGCCAACATATTGGCCAACAGATCGACAAAAAATTCCAGACGTTTTCGACTTTGGAATAGTGAAAGGTGTGGCCAGCGAAATGATTAAAGCTGAAGCATCTCTGGATTTATCTTCAGATCACTCACCTACTATTGTCACTATATTCTCACACAAAACTTGAATACCTACAAGTGATTTACCGATGATATCTGCACGTATTAACTGGTTGCAATACAAAAAATATTTGAGCGCCCATTGTTCGGAAAATATGCCGTTGACAACACCTTCTGACATAGATAACTCTATTAGGTTGCTTGAAGCACATGTTAAACAAGCGGTTCTTAGTGCCTCTTCCAATCAACCAAATCAACAAGTGAGATTAACAATATATTTGGTGTGAATATAGAAAGGCTTTTGACAGAAAAACGTAGAGCTCAACGAGAATGGCAACGTTACAGATCGCCCCAGCTAAAATTAAGGCTTAAGGAATGTACCAAGCAACTTAGAAAAGTTTTACAAACACAAAAAACAGCTTCCCTCCAAAAATTTCTCCAAGAACTAGATGTAACACCTCAAACAGATTATTCACTGTGGCGTGCAGCCAGAGGACTTAAAAGGCCGGTGATATGCAAACCTCCATTACAAGCCTCAAATGGTGACTGGGCAAGAACTGATGCTGAAAAAGGTACTCTTTTTGTTAAACACCTAGAAAAAAGTATTCACTCCGAATATTTCTGCTGGTATTGTTGAACTGCCACCAGTCGTCTCTTTACCAGAAATATCGCTAAAATTCAACACTGTGGAGATTGAAAGGGCCATTACTAGTCTTAATACTAAAAAAGCCCCAGGTGCCGACAAAATAAGCAACAAAATGCTTCAAGAATTACCATATATTGCAAAAAGAATAATTCTATTCATTTTTAATGGTATTTTACGGCTGCAATACTATCCTGCAGAATGGAAGGTTTCGATGATTATTATGATACCAAAGCCCGGCAAGGATCATACGAAGGTTGAATCCTATCGGCCTATTAGTTTATTGCCCAACATTTCGAAACTATTTGAAAAGCTGTTTATGAGCAAGCTGATGCCTATAGTGAGTAGAAGTGGATGCATTCCAGATCATCAATTCGGTTTTCGCAGTCAACATAGCACTATTGAACAAACTCACAGACTTGTGAATGTAGTTAGAGTCACCTTTGAAGAAAAGAAATATTGCTCCGCACTCTTCATTGATGTTGCACAAGCCTTCGACAAAGTATGGCATGAAGGTCTAATACACAAATTAACACAAAATCGACCTGTAAACATTGTCAAGCTTTTAAAAAGCTACTTAAGTGACCGAAAATTTGTAGTTCGAGAAGGTAACTTTTTAAACCCTCCGCAGTCGATCGAAGCCGGAGTCCCTCAAGACAGCATCTTCGGTCCTTTACTTTTTTTAATATATGCCTCTGGCTTACCGTTAAGCAGTAACATTCACACGTCAACATTTGCTGATGATACAGCTTTTCTAAGCGTTCATGAAAATCATTAAGAAGCTTCCCGGAATTTGCAAGGGTACGTATCAAAACTGGAAACATGGCTAAAAAAATGGCGAATAAAAGTTAATGAGCAGAAATGTGTACACTTAACTTTTACATTTCGCAGGGAAACATGCCCGCCTATACAAATTAACACTTATGTTATGAGTCGTTTTCCCCCAACCAACAAAAAATATCAGCAGCAGCGAAACATACGCTGCATACACATACTGACGTTGTCATGAGTTATTTTCCCTCAACCAGCAAAAATACCAACGGCAGCAGCAAAATACCGCTGCATGCATTACTGACGTTATTACCAGTAATTTTCCTACAGACATATGCTGACGTTGCAATACCGCTGCATACATATATGCCAGTAATTTTCCTACAGATATATGCTGACATTGCAATATCGTGAGAACCGCAATCGGCTGGAAGTTCCACGGGTATGAATATGCTGAATTTGCATACTAATGGCGTTTTCTTTTCTGAAAAAAGTGTTGCATTTATGCTACATTCTTTAATTTTCGTGATCCATTCTAAAAAATATGTAACATATTTAAAAGCGATTTCGTTCCTTTCTAATTATGTTGCACCAATAAATGGCAAAATATGCAACATATTTGGCGTCTACTATCAAGTCGGGGTGATATACTGCCCATTTTTACAACTTTGTTTAGTATATTTTTATACAAGTAAGAACTTGTATATTTGTCATTCTACTTACTTAAGCGAAAAAACTTATAATTAAAACGATAATTAATTAATTAATATTAAGTAATGTTAAGCCTCAAATATTTTGTACCATTGTGGCAATAAAAAATGTACCACTTTTTAAAGGTAGGTGCAAACTGTAAAAAGTGTTACACATTGAAAGGTCAACATTTTTGTTCAGAAAAGAAAACACCATAACACACTTAGCAATGACCACGCCGGCGGCAGCGAACGTCAGCAGCATCGTTCTATCTGACAACGAAATTGGGTATAAAAGCGAAGGGTGATTTGGTATGGAGGGTCTAGTCTAGTTCTAGTCTGTAGATTCTTGACAGAAAGCAGTTCGGGAATATTCTTTAACACGTAACAACTAACCTGATCAAACACCAGCCTTAAAAAGCGGGTCCCTGCGAAGGCTAAGTAATGTTTTAAAATAGTCTGTGCTTAATAAATAAAAATAATAATAACTAAATAATAAAAATAATGTTTTAATTCAACCATAACACTGAGACTATACCGCAACACACTGTAGTAAAATATCTAGGCGTTCATCTTGACCGTCGTTTGACGTGGAAACCGCATATAGACGCAAAGTTGACACAAATGAAATTAAAAGCTGCCCAAATGAATTGGCTTATGTGATGTGTAAAACAAACAATAATTCAATTTAAAAACAATTGTATAAAATGAAAATAAAAGTTCAAATTATTTATAATATAGAAAATAAATTCCTGCCACAAATTTCGCTCCATATATGTACTTCTCGGGCGCTTTTCTTTGGGTACTTGGAACAACTTTCCTTCCCCCTTTGCAAATTTTTTTTTGCAGACACTACATACACGCATTGTAATCGAAATTTTTAATTTTAACTAAATTTTAAAAATTTTTCACGCGTTATTTTTTCAATTTCTTAAATTTTAATTAAATAAAAAAAATGTCACAATATTTTTATAAAAACAGAACAAAGTTTTGACAACAAAAAATCAATCAGCTGATGTCAATTTTAGCTAATGCGACTACCTGATAATTATAATTAATGTACCTTGAATGAAACAATAATTAAAACAAATCTCGAGGGCTAACTATAATGTGCTTAATATTAATATTTGTACACGCTAAAGTTCGTAAATGTTTATAATCAGAGACATTGTTAACATATTTCGAGCAACAAAGGAAAAATTTAATATTTACACATTGTAACGACACGTTTTTCCGCTCTGATGCCGGGATAACTCAGCGGTGTCCAGTGTTGTACATAAAATAAGGGTGGATTTGATTAAATATGGTCGATGTCACCGTCTGGTAAAAAGTCGTCCGTACTTGTAATGCGGTAATCCGCCTATGCGATGAATGTTCTTGAATAGTATCTGCCGGAGCCCCAGGAGGTGCCTGTAGAGGATCGGAATACGCCAAACCACTCTCTTGATTCGGAATACACCTCGCCACGAGACTATATCATTCACGACTTATGGCCTGTCCTGTCTATTTTTCTGTCGTACCTCTATTGTAAGAAATACGCCTAAAGGTATAAACACAGCAGACTACACGAACACAGGAACACAAATGCTGCTAGCTACCGTTGTAGCCGTTTAGCCAGCTACTTAATTATTTTGGAAACGACAGATACACAGTAAACAGCTGATCCTGAATTGTTGCAACGATTCATTTATGTATATTACAGTGATGCATATTGAGCGCTTTTACTTTTTTAAAGTTCGCTGGGGCGAATAAAATATGACGAATTGAATTCGCCACTCACATCACTTTGTATGGATTGGCTTTGACATAAACAGAAAAAATTCATCTTATGGATCTCTTTTGGCTCCAGAGTTACGGGTTCAAAACTTATTTTTTTTTTATTTATAATATTTATACTTATGAGCTATTATAAACACTAGTTAACAATAACAATTTCTATATACAATGGCCCATAATCGAGCAATCAAGTATTATTTATATAATAATAATTTGGTTTTTACAAATTTGTTTATAATTTTTTTATTTTGTTTACAATAAATAAATATATATATCACCAGCTTTTTGCAATGAAAATTAGTTTAAAAACATTGCTTATATATTAATGAGTGGGTAAAGAAAGGCTAGTGTCAAGGGTTAAAAAAAAGGGAAATTATGAGTTTATTCAAAAAACCACCAAAACTTTTTGGTATTAGATTTTTGTGTAAATCTTAAATCTCTGATTGATATGCTAGTGCTATATCTCATATTTAAGTTTTCTGAATTACAGTTTACTGCTTTTATATTGGCACGTCTGTATTGATCATAACTCCTAGAATATGGAACGGATATAAGCGATGTGGATATCACTCTAAACTTCTCTAAAATACCTTTATACTGGTATACAAATTTTTTAAAACAATTTACCTATTGCGAGTGAAATTCAATTTTAAAATTTTTTTATCTGACTTTTCACTTTTACAAATAACTTACCATGCTTTTATTTGGTGTATATTTGAAAGCTGTCACCGATGAAATACGTAAGTAATGCTTCTTTAATGATGATTTTAAGAATTAAATGAGTTATTTAGAGCATTTTGACATGATACCTATGTCGTTTATATTCGTTCTATATTGTAGGACTTATGATCAATAATATATAAAAGTTTTGAAACCCGTAACTGCGGAATCAAGAGAGAGCACCGTAAAAATTACACAAACATTTTTAGGTAAAAAAGGGCTATTACTATAGTTGTCAACCGATTAAGAATAATTCGATTAATCGATCAAACAAAACGAAACTCTTGTTCGAATAATTTTAAAATGCCGATTTGCGAATAACGAATAAATCGATTAATTAATGTCAATTAATCGAACAACTTTTTTTAGTTTAACATGCATACGTCAAAAATGTTTAAATTTGTTTGTATGATATGAAACAAAGCGAGTACTTTATATCAACCAAATATATATTATTTTGGATGTTTGCAGTTGTTGTCAAACTGTGCATTACCTACATAGTAGTCGTGCTATGTTTTGAATGAAACGTTAAAAAATTTTCAAGAATGGGGTTTTTTCACTCTCATGTGAATAAATTAGAAATACACTAAAGCCAAAAAATTGAGCTCGTTTTGGAAGTATTTTACCAAGCACAAAAATGAAAAAAAAAAACAAAGTCACATGTAACAAGTGTCCTAAAGTATACAAAATTGTTGGATCAACAACAAAAAAATTAATAATTCTTTTGCAACAGATTTACGAAAACGTATTAAAATAAGAATAAATGAGGGACGTATAACATTTTTAAATACGTTAACAATATTTTTTAAATTTTGGAAATTTTCCGAGCAATGAATGTTTTTAAAATATTCTTAAAAAAGTGAAACTAAAGAATAAATTATACTCCAGATTATTTTATGTTGAAAATAACCACAATAATTCAGATGAAAGTAATGATCAAGAAGATGTTACTAGTAATGAAACTAACAATCTTTTATACGAATTAAATAATTATATTAAAAGTATTAAAAATTCAAAATATAAAAAGACTTCAGCGATATGTTAGACGATATGGTATATTTGAAAAAAAGTAAAAAAAGAACAGAAAAATTAGATAAACTATTTTATGCTCTTCTCACAATATCACCTACCTCGACAATTAGCGAAAGATTTATTTCAAAAACCAAAACCAAAAATCGTTTGAAAGCTAAAAAATTTAGTCAACTTTTATTTGTAAAAGATTATTTCTTAAAAACAACCCAAATTGTCTGATTTCACAAAAAAAAAACATGATATTTTTTGACAGAATGAAGCATGTTTATTTGAATTACGCCCGCTTTCACGACCCTACAAGAACAATGACGGTCATTTGATGCATCATCTCATGGGCATTGCTGATGGGTATACCCATCAGCATTCTCTATCATTTTATTAAGGGCAATATGAAAAAACTGATGTAAACATTCGTGTACGTGTGATTTTGTTTCTCTTTCATACTTGTGCATTTCGTGAAATTTAGTAAAACATATAGCTGAGCTCTGCTCACTCCACAGTATTTTACTAATCAGATTTGATGTAAACATAGTCATAGATGCAAGAGAGTTAGTAAATAAGTTTTGTGTGTGTTAGTTTCCATCAGCAATTTCTTGTAGGGGATGTTCGATTAAAAAATAATCAACACTTTAACCGAAAGTCTGGCTAAGTTGTATTACACAATATATGATTAACTCTTAACTGACAGAATTTAACAGAAAAGTTTATGTTAAATTTAAAGGCTGCTTTAGCTGACCGTAACTCTAGAAATGTAAATGCTGATGTGCCAGCTGATTGCTTCTGTTATATGCAAAAGCTATGAAAATACTTACTTGACTGAAATAAAATGTTGCCGTAACGTACCAACCTGCAGAAAATAGAATTTCATTACGAGGTTACGTGATAATTTTAGACAGTGATGGGATGGTTGTATTTTGAATTGCAATGGGGCACAGAAGTCCTTTGTTGGTACTTTTTTTTGTTTTGACTAGTTTTAGTTGTTAAATATGTACACATGCATGCTTTATTGAGTAAAGAAAGTTTTCTAAATAATTTTTTTTCAATATCTAGCAAGAGACTGTACCGATCGTTTGTGCTTATATATTTTATTGTAATGAATTTGATAATTGTTTAAATTATAGTTTAACATTCATATCTATGTATGTATGTATGTATGTACATCATAGTTTTGATTATTAGTGTTACTTATTATTTAAGATTTTCTTTTTGTATACTTGAATGTATGTATGTATGTATGCACATATGTATGTACATAGGTACAATATATATGAAATTACAAAGTGAGCATTTCAATTTATGTACATACATACATTCAAGTATACAAAAAAAAAAATCTTTTATATAATAACTGCCTTGCACATGATGTCGAAAGAATTTTTCTTTCGTGCAAATTACATTTAAAACAAAAACAAAATTTTTAAAATTGTATGTATGTACATACATAAATTGATATGCTTACTTTGTAATTTCATGTATAGTGTACTTATGTACATATGTACATATATACATACATACATACATTCAAGTATACAAAAAGAAATCCTTTAAATAATAAGTAACACTAATAATCACAACAATGATGTACATACATATCGCACCCGTTCAACAATACTGTATTAACTCAAAAACTTCAAAGTGTTCAGGAGAGACAAAAAACTGTTTTTTTTTATACTATTCGTCTATCACAAAGAGAGATACAACTGTATTTTTTTGGGTGAAAGAGTGGAGAAAATGGTGTAAAATTTTTACAGTGGATAGATATGACCACTGTTCATCGATTTCTTGCAAAAAACGAAATTTTAAAAATTTTGAGTTAATACAGTATTGTTGAACGAGTGCGATATATAGATATGAATGTTAAACTATAATTTAGCCAATTATCAAATTCATTACAATAAAATGTGTAATAATATGATTCGGTACCTTTTAAATAATATCGTACTATTTCCGAACAATCACAAATATTGTAAACATTTGGAACTGCCATCAACGTTTGGAGCAGCTGTTTTGTATTTTATTTATAATTTTCAAAGTGATAAAAAGTTGCAATGGACGACAAGAAATTAATACTACTGGTGAAGGAAAATGAACAATAACAATTCTCCGGGGCACAAGATTTCGGAGAAGAACAGAAAAATATGATTTAATATGTTTAATAAGAATTTCTGTTCTTTTTATGTATGTATGTACATTCATGTGTCACGTGACACAACAACATTTAGCTTACAGCCATACCTAACAGCCATACCTAAACAAGAGCGGAAAGCGGAACGTTTTCTACCGCCTAGCGTTAACGCTGAAGTACCATACCTAAACAAGAGCGTCAACGCTTTGTCATAAAAACAGGGTTATTACAACATACAGTCGAACTTCCATAACTCGAATCACTATTATCCCAAAAAAAACTTCGACTTACGGAGACTTCGAGTTACAGAATTTTTTGTCAAAATAGAATAAAAGGTTTTTGTACTATGTATTTTTATTTCAAATAGCCTCTAATGGAAAACTACATACTTAAAAATGTAAAAGAACAAGCATATATAATTAAAAAATTACAGTTAAGTAAAATATTCTGAAATAAGTGACTGACTGAAATAAGTTACTGGGTCCTTACTCTTTTACTAGATAAACGAAATCCAGATTCAAACGAGTTGATAATTGATTCCTTATTTTTGAAAATTGTTGAGACCGTGCTTGCCGGGATACCACATTTATCAGCTGCTTCCTTTATCTTTAATCCATCTTCGACGTCTTTTATACGTTTATATATTTATTCAATTGATAAGCATTTTAAAACACGTTTAGTTGTCATAATAATAAAACTAATCGATTTCAACATTTATCCTCTAGCCCGAATTATGCATAGAACTGATACTTACGCAAACAAAAAGAAACAAATTTGTAATTTCCCGAAAAAAATAGCATGTAAAATATACAAACCAGCTAAAGCACCAAAATAGAGTAAAACAAACCATAAATAAAGCAAAAACAAAAACCATTTAAACAAGCATAATTCTTCGAGTTATAGAGTTCATGTGTATGTTTTTTGTTTGAGTTATGGAGAACTTCGACTTATAGAAGTTCGAGTTACGGAAGGAAAATTGTACGTCATTTGTTCTTTTAACGCTACTGCCAACCAAATTAGTTCGAGTTAGAGAAAATTCGAGTTACAGAAGTTCGAGTTATGGAAGTTCGAATGTATATAACAACCCTGATTATAATAGTATACTCATAACCTAATAATACATGCATCTCTACAACAAACACAACAAAAAAAATTCCACAGAAGTCAAAAGTATAAATGTGTATGTGTGTATGTTTCAACCTGTGACAAAAATATAAATAAAAATTATTCATTCAAATACGAAAAAATAAATACAAATCAAAATTTAACACTTGAAATAAAAAACAAGTAATTTACAAGAATTGTCAGCTGGGCTTGTAAGACTACCTTATAGTCATTGTATCATGAGTGCTCGTCTTTTGCAGCTAACTTCACTATTAAACGCGCTGTCAAAATCGGATTTTCCAATTGCAAAATTTTGCCGCCGCGTTACCGCCGCGTTATTTCGGGATGCTCCATACAAATTGTATGGGCATGAGAACTTTTGACAGCTAAAAAACGCTTGCCGCTCTTGTTTAGGTATGGCTGTAAACAAATCGGTCGGTATTTTTAAATCCAAGATAAAAGTATTGGACGTTAAATACGATTATGTACATATTTGTACATCATCTTACCATGGCAAATTCCTTCTCTTGATTTATTTCCTATCTTCTGGACACATCCAAACTATATTCCTTCAACTACATATGTATGTATGTCCCAAATACGTTGTCGACGGAGAACATACCACAAACAAACAATTTATATTAATGCTTTATATACATGTACATTTATGTACAAATAACAATATTTTAATTATTACTTACCTGAATTTTACTATTATTACAAAGTTTTGTTTCTCAAATTTGCAAAAACAGTCTTTTTAATTCATTTTTTATGTAAACAAACGGATAGTATTGCCACATTTTTATTAAATTCTTTTGTTACTTAAGCGAAAGATGGTGAAACGAAAATACGTAACCGTTGATTAAATAGTGCCCGTTAGCCTAACCAGCAATTAGTTAATTTTTTGTTAACAGACATTTTACCGAACATTGTGAAATCAGGCGTTAATAGTTTTGTGTATTTTTTTGTTAATAAAAATATTAAATATTTTATTTTTAAGTTTTTTGTATGAAATGTTTATTTTTTGTCAATAAATTTTTAAATCCTTTTTTATTCGTTGTTCTCATCGATTAATCGAAAAATTTTTCAGCTTTAATCGTTTGATCGAACGAACAAAATCAATTATTTGAATTATTCGAACAAATTTGAAAGGCGAATAATTGACAACTCTAGCTATTACCCTGTGAGTTTTTTTTAATCTTTAACAATGTTGGTATTTTTGACTCAAGTCAATATTCTATATAACAATAAAACTAATAAAAATTCTTGATGCATATATATTATAACATATAAATTTTGTAATTTTCTTTTTTATTTAACAATAAAAAATATTTTTAATCACTAATTTGCTTTACAAATTTTGTTTTATTGTCAACATTGTTTTGGTTTTGTGGCCATCAGAAATAGAAATTAGTTTAATATGACTACACGACAAAAGTAGCATGGACAAAAACCAGTTGCCGTGTTGCCTTGCTGTCTTCAATATAATCATTCTCATATGCACACATGTATTCTAATTTTGACAGGTGGTAGTCGGTAGTCTGTTGTGGCGAATGTGTTTAATGGTTTATGGTGAAACACAAGCAATGAAATATATAAGCACAGAGATTGAAAGTTGTTGATGATCATTTCGATCAACGAAGCTACTAATATGTTTACGTACAGACTGGTTGGAATTTGAGGAATGTGGCTACCGTTACTTGTTTGTTTTGTATACACAGTGGGTCGTGTGATAATTACTACAGAAATAAAATAATAACACAATTTTGTCTTAGTTGAATAAAGTAAATAATAATTAAACAAAGTACTACTCCAATGTAGAAAATAAAAATAATTCAGTCAATAATATTAGGGTAACTTATTGATAAGGAACAAAGATGCTGCTTCATGCAGAAAAACTAATGTATAGCAATCCTAATTAGGGTTCCCAACTTTTTTGTTTGCAATTAAAGTACATTGGTTGTTAAAGGTTAGGAAAAAAAAAGTACACAGTATAAAAATAAAGTACAATTTATTTTTCTTTATTGTTATCTTTGAAAACGTATTTTTTATTGCTTTTCGCAAGTTTTATCAAATACTTATCATATTTAAATTAAAGTAAATAATTAATTAATTTTTTATCAGATTCAGAGACGCTTTGTTTCTTTCGTCTCGCCATTTGCTCTTCATTACAGAAAAAACTCTCTCTGTGAATGCTGACTTGGTAGGAATAGAAATTAAAAATGAAATTACTTTATACAAATTTGATAAATTATCATCAGTCTTATTAAATAATAGCTGCCATTTACTTGCTGTAGATAATTCCGCAAAACCTGCATAAATTTTGTTTAATGACGCAATTTCTCCATAAAGATCATCCATATTTGTATTAAGTTTTTGCAGATTTAAATTTTCGTTTATGTTAACAATATTATCAAATTCAACTTTGCTCTTTAAATTTTTATTGCTAATTGTAAATAACCAGTTTGTATTTTTAAAATCAAACCATTTATTCAGGTACTCTAAGGCTTTATCGATAAATAATAAAAAATTTATGTGAATTTCCCTGTTCAGTTTCGGTGCAGACAAAAGGTTAATTTTTTTGCTTGTTTCATATCCAAATTGCCATGACATACTCTTAATACTATGTTCACACGACAAGATGAAGCACTTGCTTCGCTCTCTGAAGCATGTTTATGAATCTAACTGTTCACACTACTCATTTACTTGCTTCGATTTGTCAGTTCTCTTTTTAATAACAAATAAAATCTAAAATGGACAAAAAAAAAATAAGTTGAAATTATTACGCATTTTTAAAAATGCATAAACATATTTTTTGTTTCCATTGTTGTTTTATCTCTATAGTTTTAATTCAATTTTTCACTTTTAATTAAAGTTTTTGCTGTGTTTTTTGCATAAAGTTCAGGTAAACTTCCGATAAATTCCGATAAAATTTAGAGAAGACAGCAATTTTTCATGCTTCGCAAGTAGATTCAATATGAATCTACATGTATCGCTCTCAAAATTTTGAATGGCCAAGCATGTAGCTTCGCTCATGATTGGGGTGTGAAGCATGAATAGAGAGCGAAGAATGTTCCGTGTGAACGTAGTATAAGAAAGAATCGCCACTGTAAAACAACGTCAAATATAACCCGAATCTATTTTGAATTGTAGATAAATCAAATCATTCGAAATAAAGTATTTTGATGTACTTTATTGTTTCTATAAAGTATAGAGTACAATTAATCAAAAAAACGTACAATACTTTATTATAAAGTACGGGTGGCAAGCCTAATACTAATATATAATAATGACAATATATACATAACAATGACCATATTTCTTAAATAATACGGTTTTAACTATTTGTAAGGGTAAAATAAATATGCTGCTTCATGCAGAAATAATAATGAATATTACGAATAATATTTAAGATATAAAAATAACAATAACTATTCTGCTTCTGGAGAGATGGTGTGGGCAAAAACGAATCGCTTGACTTTTGTCGTCACAACATCGGCGAGAAGAAAACAACATTGGAAACTGGAAATAGTGAGGTTAAAAACCGCACATCCGTTTTGTTAACTTTTCATTGTGGAAAATGTAAACAAAGAGTGAAAAAATATTACGACTTTGAATGCAATAATTTTAAAGTAATATTTTAATAAATTAAAAATATAAAAATAGAATATATAGCAAAAGTCCTCTAGTATCTGATTTTATTACTGTCATTATTGACATTTTAATTATGTCGAATATATCCGGAGTTTTCTTCGAACAATTTTCAAAACACTATTTCATGGATATCTCAGAAACTATAGAGTGAGCGCATATGATACTACACCTAATCGAATGAGGTTAAAAATACGCATCGATTATGGGTTCAACTATTTTTCCGGATGCTTTCTGAGAAAAGTTGTATACTTAACAACATTTGTTTTTACAAAAAAAATTGGAAAAAAAAAACAGTTTTAGTAATTTGCAAATTACTCATAAAGTAGAAGGTGAGCGCATATGAGACTACACGCAATCGATTGAGGTTGAAAATACGCATCGATTGTGGGTTCAATTATTTTCCCGTAGGTTTTCTGAGAAAATTTATATTCCATCAAAAATATGAAAATCGGAAAATTATTTTTTGGTTTGAACCTATTGGGCAGCACTTTTCAATATTTTACCGAACACGTTTTTTTTTTGTGAGTTTACATATAATAAATAAAGTTTACAATAAATAAATAATAACAAAAAAAAAAAAAACATATTGACTTCGCAGCACTTGTAAATTAAATTAAAAGGAACATATACTGCTGTCAAACGTCAAAGTTAAAAGACCAAAATTTTAAAAGCTCTGCAAAATAATTAAAAAAATATATAAATTGTTGTTTAAAAAAGATAGGACTTTAAAAAAACGACAAATAAAACAAAAGTTTAAACTGGCTTATAAGTTTAATAAAGAAAAAACATTTATTTCGTTAATAAAAATTAATTAATTGCCCGACCCAGCCATGGCTGAGTGTCACAAATGTAAAGCCTCAATACGTGGAGAGTCAGGAATTAGCTGTGCTGGTGTGTGCAAAAAGGTGTATCACTGTGCGCGGGTGTTGACCAATATTCGGTTAAAATTCTTGATGAGGATAATTTTGTGCGATTTATGTGTGGTGATTGCCTTCAATATATATAAAATGTTGACATGGTGTTAAAAGAAATACAAGATGGTGTTCACAAAAACAAAATAAATTTAGTTGAATACAAAAGTGAATTCGAATCATCACTAAAACAAAATGAAAATGAAATTAAACTCTTATTAGAGGCAATAGAAAAACGTTATGAAGAGAGACTTAAAAAAATAGACAATGCACAAAAAATATGTGAAAAAAACGTTGATGAAATAAAAAAACTTTGTAATATTGTAAGCGAATATTAAAGTAAAAATAAAAAGATTTATACCACTATTGAAGAAAGTAATGAAAAGATATGTAAAGAGATAAAAAAAGTTATTAAAGAAAATAATGATAAACAAAACAAACTGTCATTTGCTGACACAGTTAAAAAAAATACGATGTTGCCAGATGTTAAAAAACAAGTTCCCCTTATAATAAAACCAAAGGAAAAACAAAAAATAGAAAAAACAAAGGAGGACCTAAACAATAAGGTAGATCCAGTTAACCTAAATATAGCAAACATTGAAAATAGAAATAATGGTACAATTGTGATACAAAGTGAAAATGATGAAGAAAGAAATGATGAAACGCCAAATGAAAATGATATGTCAATAATTATAACTGACATGTCATTTAAATATGCGGATGATGAACTTATAGAAAAAATAAAGAGACAAAATCAACAATTACAAGAACATGAAATGAAAGTAATAAAATCCTACGAATCTAAAAAATATAATAAAGTAATTTATAATAGTAGACAAGGAAACATACACAAAGATTAAGGCAGCACAAAAATTAAACATTGGATGGGAAAAATGTAGAATATTTGATGGGACTAATATTTTGATGTGCTATAAATGTCAAGGATACAATCATAAAGCGAGTGAATGTAAGAATGAAGAGACATGTTATAAGTGCCATTAAACTCATAGATCAAAGGAATGCGAAAAAGAAATAATAAATAAATGTATTAATTGTATTAGAGCTAATAAGAAATTAAATATGGGACTTGACGAAAATCACGTCACATCAAACAAAGAATGTCCAGTTTATAAAAACAAACTTAATATGAAAAAGAAGAGGTTGGGGTTGATAATTTAACAATCACAGCAAATATACGGCATTTATACAAATATATGTTGACTAGTTAACAATTACAATCAACTAGAAATTATTGCCGATGAACAAAATCCAGATTTTATAGTTCTTACAGAAACACATTTAACTGGAGATATAGAAGAAAAAGAAATAAATCTCAGAGAATATGATCAGTATATTACATTATCAAATTCAAACAGGACGGGTGGAGTTATTATTTATTTTAAAAAGCAATGTAATGTTATAACAATTGGGGAAAAGTCTTCTGATTATAATTATTGGATAGGTGCATACATGGCGACAATCAAGAATAAAGAATTTGTAATAATAGCGGTCTATAGATCACCAAGCAGCAGTGAAGTAGAGTTTTGTCAAGTATTTGAAAAATTAATGGAAGAAATATGTGAAGCACAATGTGATATAATAATAGCAGGTGATTTCTTTCAAGGTGTAAAGAAGATACATATAAAAAAAGACTTGAATGCGCTTTTAATGATAATGGGCTTAAACAAATAGTAAATGATTATACGAGAATAACAGAAAGTACAAAAACAATTATAGACTACGTCATCACAAACAGTGAAAATGTAACAGTAGCAAATAACATTTCTAATAAAATAACGGATAATAAGGAAGCCATAGACATAAAAATCAAGATAGTAACTGAAAATCAAGACGAAATGAGCAAAAAGGAAATTAAAACACGTTTTAATCAAGAAATTAGTGCAACATTGAAAAACAATGATAGCGATGATTTAAATAATAAAGTTAATAATTTTGATTCAGCCATTGAAAATACTATAAAGAAATTTACAATTAAAAAAGTAATAAATACAAAAAGTAAAGTTAACAAATGGTTTAACAGAGAACTAAAAAAGTTAAAGAAAGAAAAAGTTCTTACATATCAAATAGCTAAGACAGAAAATACAGATATAGCGTGGAGTAGTTATAAAATAGCTAGAAATACTTATAAAACCAAAATTGATACAGAGAAGAACAATTACGTTAATAAAAAAATAATTAATGCCAAAGACCAAAAACAAATGTGGAGAGAAATCAAAGACTTAGTCCTAAAGAAAAATAAAGCTGTGATAAAAAATGTGATATTTAGCTATATAGAATATAAAGATAACTACCAAATAGCCACCCAATTTAATAATTATTTTGTTAATAGTATTAAGTCAATTAATAATACAATAGAAAATGTGCAATATATAAACAATATACCTGTGATAATAAATAGATTTAGATTCCGTGCAATAACAATCCAAGAAATTCAAAATATTTGTAAGAATATGAAAAATAAACCAGATTTCAACAATGTTACAATTAAGCTCATTATGGATAACTGGAATATTATAGGAAAATCAATGCGTGATATAATAAATAAATCACTTGAAACAGGAGTTTTCCCGAATAGTTGGAAATACTCAATGGTAACACCAATAGAAAAAATAGCAAAAACAAATAAATGTGATGAATTTCGTCCAATAAACACTCTGAAAACTTGTGAAAAACATATTGAAAAAATTGTTAAGGAACAACTGGAAACATACTATATGGAACAACATAATTTATTTTCAAAATATCAATCGGGATTTAGAAAAAAATTTTCATGCGAAACAAGAGTTAATTATGTAATAAATAGATGGAAATATATACATAAATAGAAAGAAAAAGATAATGGCAATATTTTTGGATTTCAAAAGAGCATTTGAGACCATTGATAGAGAAATACTTATTCAAAAACTATATATGTACGGCATCAGAGAAAATGAATTAAATTGGTCTAAATCATATCTTAAATAGAAAGTAAGCAACAAAAGTTAATGGTACAAAATCAAACGAAGTAAACAATGAATTTGGAGTACCTCAGGGTTCTATTCTAGACGCACTATTATTTATAATATACATAAATGATATGCCAAATATACTAAAGAAATGCGAAATAATTCTTTATGCGGATGACACATTAATCTACGCAGAAGGTGACACAGATGAACAATGTAGAGCAAATCTAATGCACGACTTAAATAACATAAATAATTGGCTTAAAATGAATAGATTAAAACTTAATGAAAACAAAACTAAACTACTTGAAATAAATATAAACAGTGAATCAATAATTACAATTAATAATGAAGAAATAGAAAAAGTAAATAAAATTAAATACCTCGGTTTTATAATCGATAAAGACCTAAACCTAAAAGAACACATTGAATATATATGTAAAAAAATTGGCAAAAAAATTGGTTTTTTTAAACGGGTTAGAAATAAAATATCTCAAATAACGGCAATACATATGTATAACACCATGATAAAACCACATTTTGAATTTGGCTCCACAATCATATACACTTGCTGCTCAAAAAGACAAATCGAAAGACTACAAAAATTACAAAATAAAGCTATGCGGTCATATTAAAATATAATATATATGCTCCAATTCAACTAATGCTAGACACACTGAAATGGTTAAATATTCAACAAAGACTGGAACTTAACACACTGCAATTCATTCAGAAAATGAAAATGGGAAACGCACCTGAATACCTAACTGAACAACTTGACTATCTGAGAGAAGTCCAACCGTACAACCTTAGAAATTCTGAAAATTTCCGGCTACCGAGGGTAATAACAACAGCAATGCAACGATCTCTATTCTTTAAAGGACTTAAATTATACAATCACTTAGCAGAATATGCTAAAACAGAAAGAAATATGAGTATACATATGTAGGAGAAATATGGTACAATTTGTAAAAAACAATGAATTCAATAATATTTTGTAAAGAAAAATCTGTAAAATAATCATATTTGAAATATTTTAAAGTATTATAAATACTACTAAATAAATAAACTAAATGAAATTAACCAATTATAATGTTTTTTACAAAATATCTGTTATGTTTTTGCTTACAAGTGCTGCCAGGTCGTGAAAAGTTGCACGCCATAAATGGCTTCGTCTAATAGCGCTTTGATCGTGTGGCACCCTTGTTAGTCGAATGGCATAGTCGCCGACTAAATGGTGTTCCGCACACGAGTCTAATTAAGCTGGCATAACATGAGAGTTTTTAGGCGAGAGGAGTGAAGAGAGCGGTTTTTCGTTGAAACAATTTTTCAACCAGCCTCATACCCGCACAAGCAGCACAAAACTAATACATACAGAAGCCAAACATCAAATGAATACAAAAAACACTAACACACACAAAGCTGAGTACACGTATACATTTTATGCCAGATGAATTCGTCTCGTGTGTAAAAAAAAGAACAAAAATTGTCCAACTAAAGGCAGCTTTAGCCGACCGTAACTCTAGAAATGTAAATGCTGATGTGTCAGCTGATTGCTTCTATTATATGCAAAAGCTATGAAAATACTTACTTGACTGAAGTGAAATGTTGCCGTAACGTACCAACCTGCAGAAAATAGAATTTCATTACGAGGTTACGTGACAATTGTAGACAGTGATGGGATGGTTTTATTGTGGATTGCAATGGGGCACAGAAGTCCTTCGTTGGTACTGTTTTTTGTTTTAGTTGTTAAATATGTACACATGCATGCTTTATTGAGTAAAGAAAGTTTTCTAAATAATTTTTTTTCAAAATCTAGCAAGAGACTACCGATCGTTTGTGCTTATATATTTTATTGTAATGAATTTGATAATTGTTTAAATTATAGTTTAACATTCATATCTACATATGTACGAGTATGTATGTACATCATAGTTTTGATTATTAGTGTTACTTATTCAGCCCTATCGTGAATAATTTTCCACGTGAAATTTTTTCACTTTTCACGTATTTGCAATCGTGAACAACTCGCATGAACAAATTTTATTCAGTCCAGAATAACAACGTGAAAAATGTTCACTGAAAAAAATTCGCCTTATCGTGAATAAATATTTCCCTCGGAATTTTTTCACTTCTCACATTGATATTTTCACTTTATTTTTGATGGGGAATAGAACAGAAATTATATGTATTTCTTCTTATAATTCGAATATTAAAGCTTAAAAAGTTTATTTTAATGAAAAGTTTTTATAATAAGGCACAAACTGATGTATTCCTCAACAAAATGCAAAAAATCAGGTCGATTGCCTGCAGATTTGTGAAACTTTAATTTGTTGGCATTTTTTCGTTTTGTTGGCTTTCCAAAAAGTAGCTGAATTATTTTACAACATAAAAGTTAGAATGCAATAAACAAACGGAGCATCCAAACTAAAGCTCCAAAACTGAATATTTAACTTTGATTTTTGAAGTTTTCTTTAAAATAAATATGTCCGTGTATATTTTTGAACAAAAAGTTGTATGATTTTTTATTTTTTTAATCTTCTTCCCTTTTTTACATTCACTAACAACTGATAGCGGGAATAATTTTTCACGGAAGATTCACGATACCATTTTTCCCTTCGAGTGGAATTAAAATTTCACGTGAACAAAAATTTCACTTCTTATTCACGATAGGGGTGATTATTTAAAAGATTTTTTTTGTATACTTGAATGTATGTATGTATGTATGCACATATGTATGTACATAGGTACAATATATATGAAATTACAAAGTGAGCATATCAATTTATGTACATACATTCAAGAATACAAAAAAAAAATCTTTTATATAATAACTGCCTTGCACATGATGTCGAACAAATTTTTCTTTCGTACAAATTACATTTAAAACAAAAACAAAATTTTTAAAATTGTATGTATGTACATACATAAATTGATAAGCTTACTTTGTAATTTCATATATACTCGTAGTGTACTTATGTACATACATATATACATCCATACATACATACATTCAAGTATACAAAAAAAAATCCTTTAAATAATAAGTAACACTAATAATCAAAACAATGATTTATATACATACTAGCTGATCCCGGTGTACTTCGCTACCCCCCTCGTAATAAAATAAAATTAAAAGTATTTAAATATCCTATTGTGACGATCGGTCCAGTAGTTAAGACTATATTACGATTTTTAATTTTAATAAAAAGGAGCGTGGTCCCATCCACTTTTCTCCCGGTACGTATTCCAATTTATGCCAATACCATATGTACCTAATATCATCGACATAGGTCAAAAAATGCCCAAAATATGGCGATTTAAATTTTTGGGTTATATGGGTGGTGCCACTCCTCTTTGTCCAATCCCGCCCATATTTGCAGCAGCACTAAAAAAATGCACACCAAACCGACGTACCAAATTTTGTTCAAATACCATTATCAGGAGCAGAAATAATAGATTTTTAATTTGTGGTTTGTATGAGAGGTACCACGCCCCTTTGTCCAATCCCGCCCATATTTGCAGCAGCACATAAGAAATGCACACCAAACCGACATACCAAATTTTGTTCAAATACCATTATCAGGAGCAGAAATAATAGATTTTTAATTTGTGGTTTGTATGAGAGGTACCACACCCCTTTGTCCCATCCCGCCTATATTTGCAGCAGCACTTAAGAAATGCACACCAAACCGACATACCAAATTTTGTTCAAATACCATTATCAGGAGCAGAAATAATGGATTTTTAATTTGTGGTTTGTATGAGAGGTACCACACCCCTTTGTCCAATCCCGTTCATATTTGCAGCAGCACTTAAAAAATGCACACCAAACCGACGTACCAAATTTTGTTCAAATACCGTTATCAGGAGCAGAAATAATAGATTTTTAATTTGTGGTTTGTATGAGAGGTACCACGCCCCTTTGTCCAATCCCGCCCATATTTGCAGCAGCACTTAAAAAATGCACACCAAACCGACGTACCAAATTTTGTTGAAATACCGTTATCAGGAGCAGAAATAATAGATTTTTAATTTGTGGTTTGTATGAGAGGTACCACGCCCCTTTGTCAAATCCCACCCATATTTGCAGCAGCACTTAAAAAATGCACACCAAACCGACGTACCAAATTTTGTTCAAATACCGTTATCAGGAGCAGAAATAATAGATTTTTAATTTGTGGTTTGTATGAGGGGTACCACGCCCCTTTGTCCAATCCCACCCATATTTGCAGCAGCACTTAAAAAATGCACACCAAACCGACGTACCAAATTTTGTTCAAATACCGTTATCAGGAGCAGAAATAATAGATTTTTAATTTGTGGTTTGTATGAGAGGTACCACGCCCCTTTGTCCAATCCCGCCCATATTTGCAGCAGCACTTAAGAAATTTACACCAAACCGACATACCAAATTTTGTTTAAATACCGTTATCAGGAGCAGAAATAATAGATTTTTAATTTGTGGTTTGTATGAGAGGTACCACGCCCCTTTGTTCAATCCCGCCCATATTTGCAGCAGCACTTAAGAAATTTACACCAAACCGACATACCAAATTTTGTTCAAATACCGTTATCAGGAGCAGAAATAATAGATTTTTAATTTGTGGTTTGTATGAGAGGTACCACACCCCTTTGTCCAATCCCGTTCATATTTGCAGCAGCACTTGAAAAATGCACACCAAACCGACGTACCAAATTTTGTTCAAATACCGTTATCAGGAGCAGAAATAATAGATTTTTAATTTGTGGTTTGTATGAGAGGTACCACACCCCTTTGTCCAATCCCGTTCATATTTGCAGCAGCACTTAAAAAATGCACACCAAACCGACGTACCAAATTTTGTTCAAATACCGTTATCAATAATAGATTTTTAATTTGTGGTTTGTATGAGAGGTACCACGCCCCTTTGTCCAATCCCACCCATATTTGCAGCAGCACTTAAAAAATGCACACCAAACCGACGTACCAAATTTTGTTCAAATACCGTTATCAAGAGCAGAAATAATAGATTTTTAATTTGTGGTTTGTATGAGAGGTACCACGCCCCTTTGTCAAATCCCTCCCATATTTGCAGCACTAAAAAAATGCATACCAAACCGACTTACCAAATTTTGTTCAAATACCGTTATCAGGAGCAGAAATAATAGATTTTTAATTTGTGGTTTGTATGAGAGGTACCACGCCCCTTTGTCAAATCCCACCCATATTTGCAGCAGCACTTAAAAAATGCACACCAAACCGACGTACCAAATTTTGTTCAAATACCGTTATCAGGAGCAGAAATAATAGATTTTTAATTTGTGGTTTGTATGAGGGGTACCACGCCCCTTTGTCCAATCCCACCCATATTTGCAGCAGCACTTAAAAAATGCACACCAAACCGACGTACCAAATTTTGTTCAAATACCGTTATCAGGAGCAGAAATAATAGATTTTTAATTTGTGGTTTGTATGAGAGGTACCACGCCCCTTTGTCCAATCCCGCCCATATTTGCAGCAGCACTTAAGAAATTTACACCAAACCGACATACCAAATTTTGTTTAAATACCGTTATCAGGAGCAGAAATAATAGATTTTTAATTTGTGGTTTGTATGAGAGGTACCACGCCCCTTTGTTCAATCCCGCCCATATTTGCAGCAGCACTTAAGAAATTTACACCAAACCGACATACCAAATTTTGTTCAAATACCGTTATCAGGAGCAGAAATAATAGATTTTTAATTTGTGGTTTGTATGAGAGGTACCACACCCCTTTGTCCAATCCCGTTCATATTTGCAGCAGCACTTGAAAAATGCACACCAAACCGACGTACCAAATTTTGTTCAAATACCGTTATCAGGAGCAGAAATAATAGATTTTTAATTTGTGGTTTGTATGAGAGGTACCACACCCCTTTGTCCAATCCCGTTCATATTTGCAGCAGCACTTAAAAAATGCACACCAAACCGACGTACCAAATTTTGTTCAAATACCGTTATCAATAATAGATTTTTAATTTGTGGTTTGTATGAGAGGTACCACGCCCCTTTGTCCAATCCCACCCATATTTGCAGCAGCACTTAAAAAATGCACACCAAACCGACGTACCAAATTTTGTTCAAATACCGTTATCAAGAGCAGAAATAATAGATTTTTAATTTGTGGTTTGTATGAGAGGTACCACGCCCCTTTGTCAAATCCCTCCCATATTTGCAGCACTAAAAAAATGCATACCAAACCGACTTACCAAATTTTGTTCAAATACCGTTATCAGGAGCAGAAATAATAGATTTTTAATTTGTGGTTTGTATGAGAGGTACCACACCCCTTTGTCCAATCCCACCCATATTTGCAGCAGCACTTAAAAAATGCACACCAAACCGACGTACCAAATTTTGTTCAAATACCGATATCAGGAGCAGAAATAATAGATTTTTAATTTGTGGTTTGTATGAGAGGTACCACGCCCCTTTGTCCAATCCCACCCATATTTGCAGCAGCACTTAAAAAATGCACACCAAACCGACGTACCAAATTTTGTTCAAATACCGTTATCAGGAGCAGAAATAATAGATTTTTAATTTGTGGTTTGTATGAGAGGTACCACGCCCCTTTGTCCAATCCCGCCCATATTTGCAGCAGCACTTAAAAAATGCACACCAAACCGACGTACCAAATTTTGTTCA
The DNA here is from genome assembly GCA_947311025.1 of Lypha dubia. Taxonomy (NCBI): domain Eukaryota; kingdom Metazoa; phylum Arthropoda; class Insecta; order Diptera; family Tachinidae; genus Lypha; species Lypha dubia. The sequence continues at coordinate 56,804,172 of OX371261.1, read as the reverse complement.
AATACCGTTATCAGGAGCAGAAATAATAGATTTTTAATTTGTGGTTTGTATGAGAGGTACCACGCCCTTTTGTCTAATCCCACCCATATTTGCAGCAGCACTTAAAAAATTTACACCAAACCGACATACCAAATTTTGTTTAAATACCGTTATCAGGAGCAGAAATAATAGATTTTTAATTTGTGGTTTGTATGAGAGGTACCACGCCCCTTTGTCCAATCCCGCCCATATTTGCAGCAGCACTTAAAAAATGCACACCAAACCGACGTACCAAATTTTGTTGAAATACCGTTATCAGGAGCAGAAATAATAGATTTTTAATTTGTGGTTTGTATGAGAGGTACCACGCCCCTTTGTCCAATCCCGCCCATATTTGCAGCAGCACTTAAGAAATTTACACCAAACCGACATACCAAATTTTGTTTAAATACCGTTATCAGGAGCAGAAATAATAGATTTTTAATTTGTGGTTTGTATGAGAGGTACCACGCCCCTTTGTCTAATCCCGCCGAAATTTGCAGCAGCACTTAAGAAATTTACACCAAACCGACATACCAAATTTTGTTTAAATACCGTTATCAGGAACAGAAATAATAGATTTTTAACTTGTGGTTTGTATGAGAGGTACCACGCCTCTTTGTCCAATCCCGCTCATAAGTATCCTATAGCCTATTCCTGGCTCTAAACTACCTCCCTGCCAATTTTCAGCTCAATCGGTTCAGCCGTTCTTGAGTTATAAGCGAAGTAACTAACACGACTTTATTTTATATATATAGACTAGCTGATCCCGGTGTACTTCGCTACCCCCCTCGTTATAAAATAAAATGAAAAGTATTTATATATATGCTATTGTGACGATCGGTCCAGTAGTTAAGCCTATATTACGATTTTTAATTTTCCTAAAAAGGAGCGTGGTCCCATCCACTTTTCTCTCGGTACGTATTCCAATTTATGCCAATACCATATGTACCAAATATCATCGACATAGGTCAAAAAATGCCCAAAATATGGCGATTTAAATTTTTGGGTTATATGGGTGGTGCCACTCCTCTTTGTCCAATCCCGCCCATATTTGCAGCAGCACTAAAAAAATGCACACCAAACCGACGTACCAAATTTTGTTCAAATACCGTTTTCAGGAGCAGAAATAATAGATTTTTAATTTGTGGTTTGTATGAGAGGTACCACGCCCCTTTGTCCAATCCCGCCCATATTTGCAGCAGCAGATAAGAAATGCACACCAAACCGACATACCAAATTTTGTTCAAATACCATTATCAGGAGCAGAAATAATAGATTTTTAATTTGTGGTTTGTATGAGAGGTACCACGCCCCTTTGTCCCATCCCGCCTATATTTGCAGCAGCACTTAAGAAATGCACACCAAACCGACATACCAAATTTTGTTCAAATACCATTATCAGGAGCAGAAATAATAGATTTTTAATTTGTGGTTTGTATGAGAGGTACCACGCCCCTTTGTCCAATCCCGCCCATATTTTCAGCAGCACATAAGAAATGCACACCAAACCGACATACCTAATTTTGTTCAAATACCGTTATCAGGAGCAGAAATAATAGATTTTTAATTTGTGGTTTGTATGAGAGATACCACGCCCCTTTGTCCAATCCCGCCCATATTTTCAGCAGCACTTAAAAAATGCACACCAATCCGACGTACCAAATTTTGTTCAAATACCGTTATCAGGAGCAGAAATAATAGATTTTTAATATGTCGTTTGTATGGGAGGTACCACGCCCCTTTGACCAATTGGACCGAATTGTAAATCTAAACCATCCAGGGACCAACTCAAATACACACAAAAAATTTCATCGAAATCGGCCCAGCCGTTAAGGAGGAGTTCAGTTACTAACACACTTTCAGAAGAATTATATATATAAAGATATAGATATGAATGTTAAACTGTAATTTAACCAATTATCAAATTCATTACAATAAAATGTGTAATAATATGATTCGGTACCTTTTAAATAATATCGTACTATTTGCGCACAATCACAAATATTGTAAACATTTGGAACTTCCATCAACGTTTGGAACAGCTGTTTTGTATTTTATTTATAATTTTCAAAGTGATAAAAAGTTGCAATGGACGACAAGAAATTAATGCTACTGGTGAAGGAAAATGAACAATAAGAATTCTCCGGGGCACAAGATTTCGAAGAAGAACAGACAAATATGATTTAATATGTTTAATAAGAATTTTTGTTCTTTTTATGTATGTATGTACATACATATCCATGGCTGCACATTTATGTGTCACGTGACACGTTTTTAAGCATTCTATAACTACAAAAATGTTGGCTCTTACATTACATCAACATTTAGCTTACATCTACATTTTCAACGGTCGGCTAAATAGGCCTTAAACCTCTTGATGTTTATAATTTATCAACTGTTATTAACATACATACATTTGTGTCAATATTTAAAAGCACGCCAAAAACTTGAACTTGAATGAGATTGATCCTATGTACATACATACGTATGTATATTAAAATTGTTACACAAAATTTATAAAAATGGAAAGTGTGACATCATTAAAAATTGTAGAAAGTTTTACGTAGAACTGTGTGACCAAGTTTTATTGAGATTTGACTTTGAAGACAAATTCAAAGCATTAAGCTAAATTAATCCCTACATTCTTATAAAAGATAATAACAATGCATTTAATGATATTCTTAAAGTATTTTCACAATTTGTTGAAGAACGTGTAAGACAGGAAATTGAATCTGAGTTTAGACAAATTAAATTACTAAATTTAGAATAATTCTTCCTGGATACGGACATAAAACTTTTAGATTTTTGGAAAAAGATTTCAGTGATGAAAAAAAAACTCTAGTCTTTTATTTCCCACGTTAACTAATTTTATTAAAAAAAATTGGTTTTACCACATTCTTCGGCAAATGCAGAAATAGTGCTTAGCCAAGTTAATTCAATAAGACAAAAGTTAGAAATCGGTTACAGAAAGCTTCTTTGGAGGCAATTTTATATACTAAAGATCATTTAAAATTAAACAAGTGTAATTGTTTTGACATGAAAGTAGTACCTGATTTATGGGTCGATTATGGATGGCAACTGGCAACTGAGAGCTGCCAGTTTCAGTTGCTATTTAGTGCTTTTCTGGCAACCACAAATTTTCAGTTGCCAGCTGGCAACGCAACTGAAGTTCGGTTGCTATCCATAATCGAGCCATTAATAAAACGGTTCAACTCCAATATATATGTTAAATTTTTTTTTTAATTTTTACAAATGTGTTGTAACATGAATAATACTATGTATCATTGTTTTTAATTTAAACGCAAATTTTATCACTAATTTCTCTAAAAATTTAAACTTGCTAATATTTTGTGGATATGGTATGTAGCCATTGTATTAAAAAATGCACAAAACACCTGTTTTTACTTTGTTTCAACAGCTGATCTCTTTATTGATAAGAATTTACTTTATTTTATATAAAAACCCTTGAATTTTATTTGTTATGTTTTGTTAAATAAAATGTTTGAAAAAATTGTGATTTTATATTCGACGATTTATTGACGACTTCGGAAAACTGTTTTGACGATTTTACCCTAAAAATTTGACGAATTCGGACTCATTTCATCTGGCAACTATGTACGCAACATCTAACAGCCATACCTAAACAAGAGCGGCAAGCGTTTTTTAGCTGTCAAAAGTTCTCATGCCCATACAATGTATGGAGCATCCCGAAATAACGCGGCGGCAAAATTTTGCAATTGGAAAATCCGATTTTGACAGCGCGTTTAATAGTGAAGTTAGCTGCAAAAGACAAGCACTCATGATACAATGACTATAACGTAGTCTTACAAGCCCAGCTGACAATTCTTGTAAATTAATTGTTTTTATTTCAAGTGTTAAATTTTGATTTGTATTTATTTTTTCGTATTTGAATGAATAATTTTTATTTATATTTTTGTCACAGGTTGAAACATACACACATACACATTTATACTTTTGACTTCTGAGGAATTTTTTTGTTGTGTTTGTTGTAGAGATGCATGTATTATTCGGTAATGAGTATACTATTACAATCAGGGTTGTTATATATTTTGTAATAACCCTGTTTTTATGACAAAGCGTTGACGCTCTTATTTAGGTATGGTAATTCAGCGTTAACGCTAGGCGGTAGAAAACGTTCCGCTTTCCGCTCTTGTTTAGGTATGGCAGTAACATCTACCATCAATTTGAGAAGATGTTAACATCTTCCCATAATAGCCTTTTTCCACTACGCAACATCTAACATCTACCATCAATTTGAGAAGATGTTAACATCTTCCCATAAGAAATACACAGTACTAAAAGTCAACATCTTTCTACATCTTTAAAAGATGTTCCTATATCATTTTGTTCCAATCAACATATTCCGATAATTTTAATGTCATCTCTAGCAAAATGACAGATACATACATATTGACTGTTTAATTTTTTGTGAATGACATATGTATGTATACATAATTGTGTAAGAAAAAATAAAGAAAAATATATCAAAATGAGTGGCACACGTAAGTTTTTACTTTTTTTAACTTTATTTTATATGTTGTACATATATAAATATAATAATTTATTTTTGGTTTTAGTAAAGAAAAGCACTGCTCGTCGCATAGTATGGAACCAGGATTTGGAAAACATGTTGCTGGACTTATGGGATGACAAAATAGAAGAGTTGAGAGGCACAAGAAAGACCTCTCATGTCTTTCAGGAAATCGTTTTTTTTGCTATGCATATAAAAACTTTAAATAAATAAAAAACCAAAGAATTCATATAAGAAGTTCGTGTTAATGCTTTTTTCTGAACACTGCATTAACAATTCCGTTTGTTCTTGTAAATTATGAACGAGTCCAATTATTAATGCTTCTTCAAAATCCATTTTAATTTTATTTTAATTTTTTCCACACTAAATTATGCTGTAAGTATTTTTATATTTTTGACAGCTGAGAAGATGCTAGATGTTAGATGTTGCCAGTGGAAATGCAATTTGACATTTTCAACATATTCCATTCATTCCTCAGAAATGTATGCTAGTGGAAAAAGGCTATAAGTATTTTTATATTTTTGACAGCTGAGAAGATGGTAGATGTTAGATGTTGCCAACATAGCTGCCAGATTTTTTTAGGTAATATCGTCATATTTTTGGACAAAAATCGTCATTATCGTCAATATAGCTAATTGAAATCGTCATAAAAACGTCAAGTGAAAAAACCGCTTTTTTACCAACAAAACATTTTCTATTAGAGATGAAGCAACAAAATTCTTAAATCAACAAATGCGATTAATAAAGCAGCATTCTTTTGAATACAGAGATCAGTAGTGCGATTCAGTAACTTTTAACAATTCGATAAGTGTTAAATTTACCGATAATTATTGCGATTTGCAGTAACGATTTTGTTATTCACTAATTGCTTCTTAACAACATCGTTATAATTTCCTTCTACTTTGGCATCTCTATCAATATATACGAAAAGCACAAAGAAAATAAACAAAAAACAAATAAATATATTTATTTATTGAAATTTTTCCCAAAAATGTTTTGGAATTTAAAAAATTGAATGTTAAATTTTATGAAATTTAGAGATATGAATGTTATATTGCATGTTTAAATAATGGTAATATTATTTTTTATGCATAAAAGATTCTGTGTTTGTGTATATTGTTATAAAAGATAAATTTTCTTCTTTGCATAACGCACGTGCTATGATTGAACTGCTGACTTTTATTTATTTCATAACAACCGAAAAATTATTGTCGTTTACATACCGATGGCGAATATCGTTAAAAGTGTTACTGAATACCAAATTCGATAAATTTTCGTTATATTAATTTTAACAATACGATTATCGTAATGAAAGTTACTGAATCCCACCACAGATTCAATTAGAATTCACGATAAAATCACATGTAAATAGATTGCATGTTTTTCAATACTTTGAAAACATGCATAGAAAAAATATTGTATGGAAAAAATAAAAAAAACCAAATCCTTTAGTTATTTTTACTCCAATTTAGTAAAATATGAATTTTAAATTTCATTTTTGGAAACACTTTTTCTAAATATGTATAAAAACTAAAATAAAATTTATACAATAAAAATATAATTGTTAAAGAAAATAAACATGTATACATATACATAAATGTGTATATGAATAATATATTTTACAAATATATATTGAAATTAAACATATTGATTAATTCAGGTATAACTGCTAGATCATAGCAGGTACATTTGTTTAGCTTTAAATAAACTTTTGTATATAACATTGCTTCCAAAGACGACTTTTTCAATGAATTTCTTAGTTTAGTCTTATTTATGCTTACCTGACTATGTATTCTTTCAACATTTGCTGAATAATGTTGTAAAACTAAGATTTTTGTAATAAATTTAATCAAAACCGGAAACTAAAGACTAGAAACCCTAATTTTCATCTCTGATATTTTTTTCCAAAAATCCAATAGTTATATGTTTTTATCAGGACAATAATTTTAATTGTCTGAACTCAGTTTCTAGCTCTTGCATTCCACTTTCTTCAACAAAATAGGAAAATTCTTTTATAATTTCCGAAAACCAAATTTTTTCTTTATTAATAATATTAAATGGAATAATTTGGACAAGAGCTTTATATTTATTTTTAAAATCAAATCTTAATAATATCTGATCACAAAGCTCTATATAAAAATTAACACAATTATTATTTTTCTTTTGCTAAATTTGTGCTTCTTCAAATACATCTCTGGCAAATATTCCTAAATAAATGTATTCAAGATTTAAAAAATTGTTTTTGCTTTTATAGGCGCCCCGGCTTCGGAAGTGGAAGCTATTTACTTTTATAAATTTCAATTTACCTAATCAAAGCACATCACGACTTTCACGAAAATTCATGACTTAAGAACGCGTCGATAAACCATCTACACGAACATACGAACAAACCCTAAAAATTTAATCGAATTCGGTTTGACCGTTCGTGAGTGATAAAGTCACAAAACACTTGCAACAATTTTTTTTATATATAGATTAAATAAAAGTTTACATTTTTAAGCAAACTAGTTTTTAAAAAATTACTCATTAAAATTTTCAGCAGTTCAGTTGCTTTAATAGTACAAATAAATGTTGCAAACTTGAATTATTTAAAATCGTCAAAATTAGGGTATAAATCGTCCCATCGTCACTATGTCATTTTTAGGACCCTAAATCGTCAAAATGACGATAAATCGTCAAATCTGGCAGCTATGGTTGCCAATGGACACGCAAGTTTCACTCTTTTATAATATTCCATTCATTCCTCTAAAATGTATGCTAGTGGAAAAACGCTATAAAAATTCATCTCGTGTGCGGAACCCCAATGAGGCTTTAGCCGCCGATGAGCACCATTTTTTATCAGCTTCGTGCTCATGTTTGAAAGTTGTTCGTCATTGCTTTTCCAATTGTTCTATTCTTGATAAATTTTGTAGAGATGGTAAGCGAAGTACGCATTTTCTTTTACTCTTTTTAAGATGTAATATCTTTTAAGTTCCGAAATCAATATGATAGTGATGTCACTGTTTGGAGCCCGCAAGGACGGCTTCACCAAGTTGAATATGCTATGGAAGCTGTGAAGTTGGGTTCAGCTACAGTAGGCTTGAAAAATAAGGATTATGCGGTTTTAGTGGCTTTACGTAGGGCGTCGTCAGAGCTATCTTCATCGCAGAGAAAAATTATTCCAATTGATGGTCACTTGGGAATATCCATTTCAGGAATAACCGCAGATGCTAGAGTTCTGAGCCGTTACTTAAGGACCGAGTGTCTGAATTACAAGTATTCTTATGATACTGCTTATCCTGTAGCAAGATTAATATCGAATCTTGGAAATAAGATGCAAATCACTACGCAACGATATGACCGTAGGCCGTATGGTGTGGGGCTTCTAGTTGCTGGATATGATGAAATGGGACCACATATATATCAAGTTGTTCCATCGGCAAACTTCTTTAACTGTAAAGCCATGTCTATTGGCTCGCGGTCTCAAAGCGCAAGAACTTATTTAGAACGACATATAACAACATTCGGTGATTGCAGTAAAGATCAATTGATTTGCCATGGAATTCAAGCTATTCGTGGTTCTCTGCCAAATGAAGAACTCGGAGCAAAAGATAATCAATCTTCTGTGTTGGTAATATTAGCAATTAGTCATAGGGCCTGCTCGCGAATTAATCAATGTAATGCAGCATATGAACAAACTTTTATAGGAGTAACCATTTTTCTCCTTATTCCACATGTGTTTCTTCTGCTTCAGTGATGTTTGTTAAGACATTTAAATTATCATTTGCAGCGCAGTGAATAAATTACGAACAGGCCCATAATAGTCTGAATAACTACTATGAAAAGCATAAAAATGTTGCAAATACTTTTTTTTTTTTATTAATTTTACTCTGCGTATTGTAGATATGCATATGAGTATAAAGCTGTAAAGCGTAAAAATACCAGCTGAAAATCCTGAAGATACGTACTTCAGTTGGTGATTTAAAAATCATCAATATTTTGTATATCAATTAAATACTTATTAATCTGTTTTGATTTTCATATGCTAAGGAACAAATCTAGTTTAGCTACATTGCTCAAAAATTAACAAAAATTCAGATGGAGAAAATCAGATGGAGAATCAAAAAATAAGAATAAAATTTGTCGGCGAGGCTTATGTGTCGATTATAGATGGCAATCGAACTCCAGTTGAGTGGTCAGTTGCTGACAATTGTGTTATGGATGATAACTGACAACAGACTACAAATTTTCAGTTGCCGACTGGCAACGCAACTGAACTTAGGTTGCTATCCAAAATCGAGCCATTAGTTTCCGAGTTATGGGCCTCTGGACTTCAAGTACAAAATTGTGATTATCAGGCCAGGAGGGTTACTCTGTGCGATGCGAAAGCAAATGCGATGCGAAAACAATGCAAATAAGATACAAATGCGAAAAGTTATATTATCGCATCGCAATAGAGGGTAACCCCCCTGTTCTGAAATCAAGGTGATTACAAATTACAAACGATTTTTAAATCACGGAAGTGATATTGCGGTGTTCTGAAAATCAAAAGATTTTTAATTTTTAGTAGTGATATCATTGTTCTAAATCACGAGCAAACACCTGATTTTCTTTCTTTACACAAGTTATGAACTTCTTTAATAAACATTTTATAATAATTTTTTTCTTAAATTAAGTGCTTTTATTATTTCGCAATTATATATTTTTTATTTATTTATTTATTTTATTTTTATTCACATTCAGTTTCAACTCTCGTAGTGAACAGACGAGTTTTTATAATCGTCGCAACTGAATATAAAAGAAAAAAAAATTTTCAAGTCACAAAAAATATAAAAAAACAAAACATTTATTGAACAGTTATTTTACTGGTTTTATTTTATTTTTTGCTTGTGTGAAATACACATAAATATTTGCATACACACTCTAATATAAGTGAAAATAAAAAAAAAGAGAACTAATGAGTTCATCTTCTGATAAAAACAACAATAATCCTATAAGCAGTAGGAATGTACAATATATAACTTTAGTTGCTGATGACGACAATAAAAAAAAATGAATTAAACAAAAACCTGAATTTAACAGAAAGCACAAATACTCGTGCGCGATCATTATCTCTGAACATATTAAATAGTGATCAAGAAGCAACAACAATTGCACCCATCAGCAAACTTGTCAGCTTAGCTGTACAAACACACAAACAAACAACAAGTAACAAGGTGACCAACGTGCACAAAATGGTAGATGCGGTGAGTACAATAAATGATAATAAAATTCAAACAGGAATGGACAGATACACAACCGTGTTAAAAAGGGGAAGAAGTCCAAAATCAGCTCAAATAGCTTCAACAGCGAAAGTTCCCAGAGATGGAAAAACAAAATAAAAAATTCCGAAAAGCGTTTCGCGATTTTATCAGAACAAGACAATGAAGACACAACTACAACAAGGTCGAGTAAACCTCCACCGATATATTTAAGAGAGCAGAACTCTAGTTTTTTTGGTAAAAAGCCTTATCTCCTTAATTGGAGAAAATGAGTTCTATGTAACTCCAATTAAGCGCGGAAATATTAACGAAACAAAAATCCAGGTAGTGCAAGAAAGTAATTACCGAAAAATAGTTTCTGACCTTGAGTCAAAAAACAAAAATTTTTATACGTACCAACTAAAGAGTGCTAAAGGTCTAACCGTCGTAATAAAAGGTAGACTCTAGTGTGGATCCAGAAGAGGTTAAGTCTGGCCTTGAAAATAATGGCTTCAAAGTTAAAAATTTTTCTAACATAAAAAATAGGGAAAAAATCCCCCAACCTATTTTTAGAGTCGAGCTTCAGCCAGGTGACTTGAAAATTAAAAAAAATGAATCGCACCCAATCTATAATCTAAAGTACTTGTTACACACAAGAGTTACAGTTGAGATGCCACATAAAAAAAAATGGACCTATCCAATGCATGAACTGTCCAGAATTTGGCCATACCAAAACTTATTGCAAGTTGCCTACCGTTTGCGTTGTATGTGGTGAGTTGCACAGTACCGCTAACTGTGACAAAATAAAAGGTGATACCAAGGCAAAAAAATGCGGCAATTGCAGTGGAAACCACACTGCTAACTATAAAGGCTGCCCGCTTTACTCTTTTTTAAAAATTCGTCGAACAGAAAAACAAATGCTACTCCCGGTCAGCACAACACCCCTTTAAACTACCCTCAGTTACCTCAACCGTCGTCTAGCCATAATCAATACTCAAATGTTTTAAAGTCTAACACGACTCTTACTCAGCAAAAACCTAATAGTCAATTTTCATACGCTAATATTTTAAAGAGTAACCAGACTCCGGCGCAAAAAACTGTACCAGCTAATGAAGAATCAGGGCATAATTTTAGTCGTATTGAAGCCTCGATAGAGATCCTAATACAAACAGTAAATACATTTACTCTCAACATGTCCTGTATGATGCAGGAAATGTTGAAAATGCAGTCTACCTTGTTGCAGGCTGCATTGAAAAAACCATGAACTTAAGAATCTGTTATTAGAACGCAAACGGCATCTGCCAACATAAAAATGAAATAGAATATTTTCTTCTGGATAAACAAATCGATGTTATGCTTATCTCAGAAACTCATTTGACGTCTCGAAGCTATTTTAAAATTATTTATTTTATTTTATTTATTTATTTATTCATTTGTAATACATATAGCCTATTGGCCAATTTCATTCGTATTACAGGTATAATGCCTCCAATATGGAGAGTAAACTTAACACACTTCAGCGCCCCATGAGTCCCGCGCACACCCGCCAAAAATAAACACGACTTAATATAATATGAGACATATGTCTCAGAGAGTACCCGTATAAGTCATTGGTGATTCGATTCATGATAAATATGTAATAAGTTTGCGTTTGAAAAAATGTAAAGACATAGAGAAGGACCGTAAATCTCTAGGTAAGCTGTTGTAATACCTGGCTGCAAGAACTAGAAAGGATCTTTCATAAATAGCACAATTAATACGTGAAATAATAATTTGAGGATTCCTCAAACCTCGTGTCATGGTAATCCAACGTACAACACGTTCAGGTTTTTGGAATTTTATGATTCTGTAAAGATATATTAATAATCGAAATTTAAGGAAATCCTCGAAATTAAATTTTAGATAATTTTTTAGATGATGCGAGACATGATCTCTAAATCCAAGTCCATAGACGAATCGGACAACCTTGTGCACAATGTATTTTATTTTCATTTTATTACCAGCATTACAGCCAGAGTACACTCTTAGTGGATATAATTTTTACGATACTAAGGATCCTCGAGGTAGAGCTTGTGGTGGCTCTGGAATCCTAATAAAAACTCGAATAAAACACTACCTGCTAAATGACCTTCGTGAAGAATATCTTCAAGCAACAAATATCTGTATTGAAAATTTTTATCAAAAGCTTGTGATATAATCTGTTTATTCTCCTCCCAGGTTTTCAATTTCAGAGAGTCAATATACCGCATTTTATACAACACTGCGGTCCCGTTTTCTAGCAGCTGGCGACTACAATGCTAAACACACTTTTTGGGGTTCACGTTTAATCAGTCCTAAGGGTCGTGTTTTGTTTGACACAATTTCAAAAATGGGTTTGAATGTAGTTTCAAGTGGTCAGCCAACATATTGGCCAACGGATCGACAAAAAATTCCTGATGCTATCGACTTTGGAATCTCGAAAGGTGTGCCCAGCGAAATGATGGAAGTAGAAGCATCTTTGGATTTGTCTTCAGATCATTCGCCTACTATTATCACTATTTACTCACACACAACTGCAAGACCAACATGTGATTTACCGCTGACATCTGCACGTATTAACTGGCTGAAATACAAAAAATATTTGAGTGCTCTTTGCACGGAAAATATGCCATTGAGAACACCTACTGACATAGAAAATTCTATTAGGTTATTTGAAGCACATGCTAAACAAGCTGCTCTTAATGCTTCTTCAATTCAACCAAATCAACAAGCGAGATTTAACAATATTTTTTGTGCAGATATAGAAAGGCTATTGACCGAAAAACGGAGAGCTCGACGAGAATGGCAACGATACAGATCGCCTCAGCTAAAATTAAGGCTTAAGGAGTGTACCAAGCAGCTTAGAAAAGTTTTGCAAACACAAAAACAGCTTCGCTGCAAAAATTTCTGCAAGAACTCGATGCAACACCATCAGATTATTCGCTGTGGCGTGCAGGCGTGCAGCCAGAGGATTTAAAAGGCCGGTGATATGTAAACCTCCATTACGAGCTTTAAATGGTGACTGGGCAAGAACTGATGCTGAAAAAGGTGCTCTTTTTGTTAAACACTTAGAAAAAGTATTTACTCCAAATATTTCTGCTGATATTATTGAACTGCCACCAGTCGTCGCTTTACCAGAAATTCCGCTAAGATTTAATATTGTGGAGATTGAAAAGGCTATTACAAGTCTAAACTCAAAAAAAGCCCCAGGTATTGATAAAATAAGTAACAAAATGCTGCAAGAATTACCTTTCATTGCAAAACGAGTAATACTATTCATCTTTAATAGTATTTTACGACTGCAATACTATCCGGCAGAATGGAAGGTTTCGATGATTACTATGATACCAAAGCCCGGTAAGGATCATACAAAGGTTGAATCCTATCGGCCTATTAGTTTATTGTCCAATATGTCGAAGCTTTTTGAAAAACTGTACATGAGCAAGCTGACTTCTATAGTAACTAGCAGTGCATGTATTCCAGATGATAAATTCGGTTTTCGCAGTCAGCATAACACTATTGAACAAACTCACAGACTTGTGAATGTTATAAGAGAAACTTTTGAAAAAAAGAAATATTGTTCAGCGCTTTTTATTGATGTCGCACATGCCTTTGATAAAGTATGGCACGAAAGTCTTGTCCACAAATTAACACAAAATCTACCCGCAAACATCGTCAGGCTCTTTAAAAGCTATCTAGAGGAACGAAAATTTGTAGTTAAGGAAGGCAATTTTACAAGCCCCCCGCAGTCGATTGAAGCCGGAGTCCCTCAAGGCAGTATCTTCGGTCCTTTACTTTATTTAATATATGCCTCTGACTTACTGTTAAGCAGTATCAACACGTCAACATTTGCTGATGATACGGCTTTTCTAAGCGTTCATGAAAATCCTGTAGAAGCTTCCCGGAATCTACAAGGGTATATCTCAAAATTGGAAACATGGCTAAAACAATGGCGGATAAAAGTGAATGAGCAGAAATATGTACACGTTACTTTTACTTTACGCAGGGAAACATGCCCGCCTATACGAATCAACACCGAGACTATACCGCAACACACTGTAGTAAAATATCTAGGCGTTCATCTTGATCGTCGTTTAACATGCTAATCGCATATAGACGCAAAGTTGACACAAATGAAATTAAAAGCAGCCCAAATGAATTGGCTTATTGGAAGAAATTCTATATTAAGTCTTGACTGTAAACTTTTGTTATATAACGCGATCCTGAAACCAATATGGGCCTGTGGAATCCAGTTATGGGGCACTGCCTCAGCATCAAGTGTAGAAAAAATTCAAATGCGACAAAACCAAATTCTACGTACAATTACTGCAGCCCCCTGGTATATCCGGAATCAGCGAATTCACAAAGATCTTGATGTTCCGTTGGTGAAGACAGTATTTTCAAAACACGCAAAAAAATATATTGAAAAACTAGTATTGCACCCAAATCCACTTGCGCGCAATATTCTAAATTATAGAGGCCACACCCGGTTGAGAAGGAGGGATACTCTTTCTCTCAGCCGTACACGAGAGATGTAAAACACCAAAAATCAACAGTTGGAATTAAAAATTTTGTTTAGCACTGGCTAAACATATATTAATGTATTTTTAGATTTAAGATTTGAAAAACTTATTGTGTTTCAATATATAATTGAAGATTCAATAAATAATAAAACTACCACAAAAAAAAAATATTTTTTTTTATTAGTAATTAGTTCAATTGTTTTACATTATTTCACAATTTATTTGTATTCTCGAATTTTGCTTATTTTACATTATTTCACAATTTATTTGTATTTTTGAATTTTGCTAGTTCAGTGAACTTTGTATTCTTTATTATTTTGCAATTATTTTTATTTTTTTATTAACCAGTGTTAACTCTTCCCCTCTTAAAAATGTTTGCACTCAAACATTCGAAATTGAGAGTCTTGGGGGTTTGAGTGGACCCGAAATTATAACAAACTGTTCATCAGGATTTTTGTTGGGAATAACTTCTGGAACGAAATGTGACGTTTGTGTGATTTTTATAATATTATTTTCGTTTGAGCTATTTTTTGTTGCGATGTTATGGAATATTACTTTTCTCTTTGTTTTACTTACTAGGCCGGATAAAATTATTGTTAATAGTGATATGATTAGAATGATGACAAATAACGATTTATTAACAACTGTTTCTGTTTGTAAGAATTGAATTTTATTGGTATTGTTTAAATGAAGTTGATTTAGTTTTTCTAAGGAAAGCATTTCGATATATTGTTTTTCTAAAGGGTTTTGATGAACTATTCGTGGTGAAGCTGATATCGCTGAGGCTTCCATATTCTGAAAAAAATTGTTAGTAATGGATTCATTATTGAAGTTTAATACGTATGTTCCATTTATTGTCTGATTATTTATTGTTCCATGGAAATCATTTAATAAAATTGTACCTGTTTTCAATTCCTCTACTGATGATACGTGGAAAGCATCGGAAATGTCGCAATGTGGACGAGATCCATTTAGAAAATGTGGGATACAGGTAGAGTTAACAATGTCTTTTAAATCATTTACTTTACAAATTGTTATAGTATTGATAATAGTACAATTTTTCTTATTAGCTAACACTTCTTTATATTTCAAAACTCACTAACAAACAAACAATTGTTCAATTCACAAGCTCAGTCGTCTGTCTTATGGTTTAAAAAAAGACGATATTTGTATATGTGCTTGTGAACAGACAAATTTGTTGTATCGTTATTTTGTCGTATTTTAAATGTCAGTTTAATATCAAAATATTTAAATGTCAGTTTTATATCAAGGTGTGAAACCAGGTGTGGGAATTATAATTTGACGCTAAATATAATAACTTTTTTAGCGACAAGCAATTTGGATTAAATTAGTTTGAAAATTAAGTTGAAATTAATCATGTATATATTTATCACTAAGAAGAATGTATTTTCTGGTGTTAGTTATCACATATATAAAATATTTTTACAAATTAATTTAACAAATAGAATATTCCCAGACCCGGCCTCAATATAACAATTGAAAAACATATAAAATTCAATCGTATAATTATAACACACTTTTGTATGAAAATTACCAACAACTAAAATACAATATTGTATTATTATACGATTAGACAACACATATGACGTTAATACGAGCTTGTGAATTAAACATATATTTATAATATTATCTTTTTTTTATTGGTTTTATTACTATTTTTTCATAAATTTTTTCAGAAGTAAGTGGGATCTGTATAATATACAATAAAGTTGAATCTTTATATAAAACTTTACACATTATTTAACTGGAACTCTCGGATCAATTATAGGCTACCTTTTTTTAAACCACACCCACTTTTACGCCCACTTTTTTTACGTCGATGATATTTGGTACATATGGTACTGGCATAATTTGGAATACGTACCAGGAGAAAAGTGGGTGGGACCACGCCCCTTTTTTAGGAAAACCAAACCCTTGGACCGATCTTCCTGAAATTTTCACAGTTTGTTGCTGTGACTGGAAGGAATAATAGGCTATATGAAGTTGTGATTGGACAAAGAGGCGTGGCACCGCCCACATAACCCCAAAATTTAAATCGCCATATTTTGGGCATTTTTTGACCTACGTCGATGATATTTGGTACATAATGTATTGGCATAATTTGGAATACGTACCAGGAGAAAAGTGGGTGGAACCACGCCACTTTTTAGGAAAACCAAACATTTGGACCGATCTTTCTGAAATTTTCACAGCATGTTACTGTGACTGGAAGGAATAATAAGCTATATGAAGTTTTGATTGGACAAATAGGCGTGGCACCGCCCATATAACCAAAAAATTTAAATCGCCATATTATGGGCATTTTTTGACCTATGTCGATGATATTTGGTACATATGGTATTGGCATAATTTGGAATACGTACCAGGAGAAAAGTGGGTGGTACCACGCCCCTTTTTAAGAAAATTAAAAATCGTAATATAGTCTCAACTACTGGACCGATTGTCATTAAATTTTCACAATAGAATTATATAAATACTTTGAATTTTATTTTATAACGAGGGGGTAGCGAAGCACACCGGGATAGGCTAGTATACAATAAAAACATGGTACATGCTAAGATAAATTGGGAGGATGCGAAGATTTGCATCAAAGGTGAACATTCTAATTATATTGCTCAATCTACACATATGTATATATATACACATATATACATATACATATATATAAATGAATTACTGCTCGTCAGTCTCGCTAAAACTCGAGTACGGCTAGACCGATTTGGCTAATTTTGGTCTTGAATTATTTGTGGAAGTCTAGATAAGGTTTAAAAGGTGAATAAATATGAAAGCAACATGCTTCGCCATACAAAATTTTGAGAGCGAAGCATGTAGATTCATATCGAATTGCTGTCTTCTCAAAATTTTATCGGAATTTACCGGAAGTTTATCTGAAGTAGCTGCAAAAAAACCAACTTTAATTAAAAGTGAAAAATTGAATTAAAACTATTTTTTTTTATTGAATCTTCAATTATAATTTGAATCATCAATAAGTTGTTCAAATCTTAAATCTAAAAATAAAAATAAAGTAAAGTTTAATATATGTTCAGCCAATGCTAAAGAAAATTTTTTAGTTTCAGCGGTTAATTTTTGTAGTTTTAAATCTCTCGTGTACGGCTGAAAAAAAGAGTCGAGAAGACTTCCATCTTAAACGACGATCAAGGTGAACGCCTAGATATTTGACTACAGTGTGTTGCGGTATGGTTCGGTGTGAATATGTATAGGCGGGCATGTTTCCCTGCGCAACGTAAAAATTACGTGTACACAATTCTGCTCGTTAACTTTTATACTGTTTGAGCCATTTTTCCAATTTGGATATACATATACCCTTGTAAGTTGCGGGAACATTCTACAAGATTTTCGAGAACGCTTAGAAAAGCTGTATCATCGGCAAATGTTGATGTATGAATGTTACTGCTTAACGGTAAGTCAGAGGCATATATTAAATAAAGTAATGCACCGAAGATACTGCCTTGAGGGACTCCGGCTTCAATCGACCGCGGAGGGCTTAAAATTTGCCTTCCCTGTTGAAGTTATTTGTTTATGTTATGTTTTGTTAACATCACTTTGATAATACATGTACTTGTTAATATATTTTGTATTTAATCAAATTAACATGTTTTATATAATATTCTATTTTTCAATTTTGATTACTAACTTCAATAAAAACTTTAAATCTAAAAGGTTATGGGCCCAGGCAGTTGTCTTTAAAAAAAAAAAAATCATGGATTTTTCAAAGCTTTTAAAGCCATTGCAAAAAGAAACAGAATGGCCGATGTGGAAGAGGAAAATACGTGATATACTGAATTATCACGAAGGAGCTTTAGCTGTGATTGACCGAATTTTATTGAAACCAAATCCATTAGAAGAAAATGCAAATTTGGTTGGTAGGCAAGAACATAAAGCAAAGGAAGATCTCTATAGGAAGGCTAATGAAATTTATGAAAAAATTATGGATCAAGAGTCTGCTGCTGATACATGGGATGCGCTGAAGTCACTATTTGAAGCAACTTCTAGAGACCAGGTTTTCAAAATATGTATTGACTTTTTCCAATTTAATTGGAATAATAATTTCGATGCCACAACGCATATTGCAAAATTGAAAACATTGTGGTGTGAATTAAATAACGCCCTTAGAGCAAGAAATGAAAATGTTTTACCAGATCTGCTACTCGTTTGCAAAACTTTGCAAATATTGCCCCATCATTTTGAAACTTTTAAATCAAGTTGGATGTTACTTTCAAAGAACGAAGACAAAACTTTTGATGAAATGTCAACACAACTCTGTATGTTTCAACCCAACTTTGGGAACTCTGAAGAAAAGTATACCGACGAAGCCTTAGTTTTGAGATACCCGAAGAGCAAGAAGGCAGAGGGTTCTCAGAATGCACCTAGTTGCCAAAACAAAAAGTCAGACATATGTCATTACTGCAAGAAAAGGGGACATTGGGTGCGAGAGTGTCGTAAATGGTTGAGTAATGGTAAGCCCGTAAAACCAAAAACTGGAGAAGTTAAATTGATCCATGAGACTTTGCAATTATTCTGTGATGAAGTGAATTCAACTCAAGATGAGAATTTAGATGCCTGGTGGTTAGACAATGGAGCAACACGTCATGTATGTAATAACTTTAAATATTTTAAAATTTTTGAGAAGTTTAGAAGTCCATGTCATATAAAAGCAGCTGGAACTGAAATTTTAGAAGCAATTGGTACAGGTACATTTGAGATGGAATCAATTGTCAACAATAAGATCATTTTAATGGACTTATCTGACGTTTGGTATGTGCCTAAAATTAATAGAAATTTGTTTTCGGTACTTATGGCTCATGATAGGCGGAAAAATAGTGAATTTAATTCAACAGTAACCAATTGCTCATTTAAAGTAAATAATACATTTTTATTGACTGGTTCCCGTGAAGCTGGAGGTTCGCTTTACATAGCAAATATTAAAGCAAAGTATAGAACAAATGTTAATGAAATAAATTCTGCAGAAGAAGATTCCTTATTGCAGTTGTATCATGAACGTTGGGGACACCAAGATAAACGTCACATCCGAAGATTGTTAAAATCCACGTTAAATATTAATGTAAAAATTAACAGCAATATATGTGAGTCCTGTGTGTTTGGAGGGGCACATAGGGCGCCTTTTGGCAAAATAGTAGAAGCTATAAGTCCGGGAGAATTAATTTCTGCTGATGTGGTCCACGTTTGTAAAATCTTTTAGCAAAAATAAGTATCTTGTAATATTTAAAGATGCATTTACCAAATATCGTTTCGGTTACTTACTTAAACAGAAGTATGAAGTAAAAGATGTTCTTCAAATTGTATTGAATTTAGCAAGAGCCCAAGGTCATTCAGTAAGAGAGTTTCTTACTGATAATGGAGGAGAATTTGATAATTATGATATTCATATGATATTAAATAAGCATGTAATAAAGCATAGATTTACAGCACCATATACACCTCAACAAAATGGTGGAAGTGAAAGAGAGAATAGAACGGTTATAGAAATGGCTAGGATGCTCAAATATTCTAACAAGGTTCCGGACTTTCCTGATGCTATGTGGGCAGAGTTGGTGAAAACATCAATATATATTTTAAATCATACTGGTAAAACTTCTATCAATGGTAAAAGTCCTTTTGAACTTTGGCTTGGGAAGAAACCAAGGATAAGACACCTCACAATTATTGGATGCGAATGTTTTGCTCACATTCCATGTCAAAAGAGGAAGAAAATCGACCCTAAAGCTGTGAAGGGCTATCTAATTGGATATAATGAAGATGAAAGTTATCGAGTTTATGATAAAGAGGCGAAGAATTTAATAATATCAAGGGATGTTATATTTAATGAAAAAGTTAAAGATTGTGAAATAAGAACATCCACAAATAATGATGATAGAGTACATATCCAAATGAAGCAATATGATCCACATCCTTCCTTGGTAAATTTTGAGCAACGTTTTATAGATAGTAGAAATAATTCTATTCAAGGGCATAATGATGAGCAAATTGAAATATTTGATGAAGTTTGCGAAGAACCCCAAAATGACTCTTCAGATGAAATTCAAGATTATACTTCTGCAGAATTTCCTGATGAAGAAGTTCCAGATGAAGGAGGTTCAGCTGAACACATTCCTTTTAAAATTTTTTTGATGGCAATAAACCACAACCACAAAATCTAAGAAAGAGGGCACGTTGAGCTGACGAAGATCCAGAACCAATTTTGAAAAGATTACGCGATCGAACTTTAATTACTAATTCAAGATATAAAGATTATGTAATGTTTTCTGAAAATTTTGTAAACGGAATAGTAATTCCTTCTACTTATAATGAGGCAATTAATGGTACACAAAGTGCACAATGGAAAGAAGCCATGAAATTAGAAATGCAGTCACTTCTAGAAAATAAGACATGGGTTATGGAATCTCCACCACAAAGCGTCAAGACTCTTCCTTCAAAGTGGGTATATAAGTTGAAGATGAATCAAGACGGTAGTATAAACAAGTTCAAAGCAAGGCTAGTAATAAAAGGATTCATTCAAAAAGAAGGTATTGATTACAATGAAACCTTCAGTCCTGTTGCAAAGATGGGTACAATGCGAGCTCTTTTAAAGATAGCTGCAAGTCAAAATATGCACTTAGCTCAATTTGATGTTTCAACAGCATTTTTATAAGGAGAACTAGATGAAACAATATATATGAAACAACCAGAAGGGTTTGGAGATGGAAGCAAAAAGGTATGCAAATTGAAAAGAAGTTTATATGGTTTAAAGCAAGCTCCAAGATGTTGGAATCGTAGATTTGGGAATTATCTTAAGAAACTTGGTTTTAAAGCATGTGGTTCGGATCCATGTTTATATATGCAAGAGAAGAAAGAAAAGAAGATCTTACTAACTCTTTACGTTGATGATGGATGATAGTGGCAGCAACTGATGCAAATGATTTAAATCAGTTTCTGAATGACTTAAGAAAAGAATTTAAAATTATTTCAAAACCTTCAACATTCTTCCTAGGACTAGAGATTAAGACACATGAAGGAGAGATTACAATCACTCAAGAAGCTTATGTCAGAAAGTTATTGAAAAAATTTAATTTTTCGGGTTGTAATAGTGTTGCATCACCCATGATTAAACATAATGAGAGTTCTAAATCAGGGGAAGAAATAGAAGAAATAAGAGAAAGAGCATATCCTTACAGACAAGCGGTTGGGGGTATAATGTATTTGATGCTTGGAAGTAGACCAGATCTAGCGTATTCTGTTGGCTATTTATCTAGAACTTTGGAAAACTCCTCAAACACAGATGTGGTACATCTTAAGCGTGTTTTTAGGTATATTGCTGGTACTCTCAATTACGGAATAACTTATAATTCAGAGGAATGTCCTAAATTAGAGTGCTATATTGATGCTGATTTTGGTGGCTGTACGAAAACTGGAAGATCTACATCTGGAGTTGTAATAAAATTTGCTGGTGGAGCAATAACACGGCTTAGTCAAAGGCAAACTATTGTAGCTACTTTAACCACGGAATCGGAAATCGTAGCGGCAACAGAAGGAGCGAAAGAAATTATTTGGTTAAGTCGTTTATACTCTGAAACAATTGGATATAATGAAATTCCAATTTTGCAAGTTGATGATTCGGCAGCAGTCAGACTTGCACAAAACCCCGAATATCATCGTAGAACAAAACACATTGCTCTCAAACACTTTTTTGTTCGTGAGAAAGTAATTGAACGAAAATTAGATGTCAAACAAATTGCTACTCAAGAACAGCTTGCAGATGTTATGACAAAACCACTACAACCTCAAAGACTGAAGTATATTCGAGAGAAGTTGGGACTTCAAAATGTCAACATCACATAACAAGGGGAAGTGTTGAAGTTATTTGTTTATGTTATGTTTTGTTAACATCACTTTGATAATACATACATGTACTTGTTAATATATTTTGTATTTAATCAAATTAACATGTTTTATATAATATTCAATTTTTTCAATTTTGATTACTAACTATAAAAACTTTAAATCTAAAATTCCCTAACTACAAATTTACGTTCCATTAAATAGCTTTTAAAAGCTTTACGATGTTTGCTGGTAGATTTTGTGTTAATTTGCTGATAAGACCTTCGTGCCATACTTTATCGAAAGCTTGTGAGACATCAATAAAGAGCGCAGAGCAATATTCCTTTTATCAAAAGTGTCCCTAACAAAGTCTGAGTTTGTTCATTTGTGCTATGTTGTCTGCCAATACCGAATTGATGATCTGGAATACATCCATTACTTTTCACTATAGGCATCAGCTTGCTCATATACAGCTTTTCAAATAGTTTTGAAATGTTAGACAATAAACTAATAGGCCGATAGGATTCAACCTTCGTATGATCCTTGCCGGGCTTTGGTATCATAGTAATCATCGAAACCTTCCATTCTGCCGGATAGTATTGCAGCCGTAAAATACCATTAAAATGAATAGTATTATTCTTTTTGCAGTGTACGGCAATTCTTGAAGCATTTTGTTGCTTATTTTGTCGACACCTGGGGCTTTTCTGGTGTTAAGACCCATAATGACCTTGTCAATCTCCACAATGGTAAATCGTAGCGGTATTTCTGGTAAAGAGACGACTGGTGGCAGTTCAGCAATATTTTGGGTAAATACTTTTTTTAAGTGTTTTAACAAAAAGATTACCTTTTTCAGCATCAGTTTTTGCTTAGGCACCATTCGAAGCTCGTAAGGGAGCTTTGCATATCACCGGCCTTTTAATTCCTCTGGCTGCACGCCACAGCAAATAATCTGTTTGTGGTGTTACATCTAGCTCTTGTAAAAGTTTTCTGAGCTGTTTGGTACATTCCTGAAGTCTTAATTTTAGATGAGGCGATCTGTAACGTTGCCATTCTCGTCGAGCTCTCCGTTTTTCTGTCAATAGCCTTTCTATATCCACACAAAAAATATTGTTAAATCTCACTTTATGATTTGGTTGATTTGAAGAAGCATTAAGAGCAGCTTGTTCAACATGTGCTTCAAACAACCTAATAGAATTTTCTATGTAAGGTGTTCTCAACGGCATTAGGCTTTTGCACTAAGTACATGTAAATTAAAAAACATTTTCTTTTTTAAAAATTCTCAGAGTAATTCTAAGTACAAAAGGGGATCAAAGCAAGTAAATACAAAACAAAAAAAAAAAAAAAACAAACAAAACATTTATTCTCTTTATACGCTCAGAGTATTTGTATTTACTCATTCTTATTCACTATAAGTAGAGTAAAGTAAACATTTTTTTGCTAATATTCTGTAAGTATTTTGCAAGGTTCTTATATTACCATGTGGATATTTTAAGCATTTTCTTGGCTTTTATTTTTAGCATTAATTTAGCAGTTAATTTTTATGGAATATATATGTATGTATATGTACATACTTATCTAGGTATATACAACTATTGATATATTGATAATTTGATCTTAATATCAAATTAAATAAAAGCTAAATTTCATACAAACAAAACAAAACTTATAAAAATATTTAAGTATTTTAGTAAATAGTTTAAGTACTGCTTGTCTTAACTTAATGTGCTTGGTTCTTATTGTGCTTACTTCTTACACGCTTTAATACTTGCTGTATTTATTTTGTACAGAAACAGTATTTATTGTGTTTGTTTCTTATAATAGAGAACAGAAGAAGGTATAGTAAAGAGAAGGTATAATAAAACAAATATACGAAAAAAAAGAGAATATATTTAAGTATTTGTTTTTTGTACTTTTGCAAAAGCCTAAACGGCATATTTTCCGTGCAAGGAGCGCTCAAATATTTTTTGTATTTCAGCCAGTTAATACGTGCGATGTCAGCGGTAAATCACATGTTAGGTTAGGTTTCGAGGGCCGTCACATCTGAGACGTGACGCACTTGGGTCCGTTAATTCGGTCCCTTTGTGATACCCTACAGCAGAGAGTGCTCAGTCATTTGGTTATTCAATTACCTGTGATTGCCCTGTCGCCGAATCAAACCATCCTGATTGTTGCAAGAAGGATGATAGGTTGGTTAGCCCCATGTTGGCCTTATGCTGTTAAGCGCGGGGCATTGACATAGAAGATGAAGAACTGTTTCTTCTTCCTCCTCATCGTTACAACTTCTGCAGTAGTCATTGTAACTTAGGCCCATTTTTTTGGCATGAGTCCCGAAGCACCAGTGCCCCGTTAGCACTGTTACTAGTCGTCTTGTATGACATTTACCAAGCCTGAGTAGATCGCGAGTTCTGTGCAGGCTATAGCGGGGCCAAGTGGAGCTGGCGACTCGACAGGTATGCTCTTGCTCCCACCTTTCTTGAGCAAGATTGTATGATTCCTGCTGGATCAATCGCATGCAGTGAGATAGAGGAATGCCAGCGAAGTGACATATCAACGAGTTCCTTAATGGTGCACCCTTTTTGGCAGTCCGCAATATCGTTTCCAGTGCACTCTGAGTGCCCTGGAATCCAGACTAGTGTTACTCTTGAATGTCTCGCTATCTCGTTTAGAGATTTCCGGCATTCGTTTACCACCGTCGATGTAGTGTATACACCAGAGAACGGCGCAATCACACCGCAACTATAAATACACCGCATATGTACTCAATACTTTACACATCCGAGCACTTTAAACAACGCAAAAAAAATTTGCGGTGTTGGTTTGACTCGCCGTTTATTTACAGAGAGTTGATGCGATCATAATATGCTCGCTACTTTGCGATGTGTACGTACATAAAAACAATGAGCGCAAAAACCAGTAGCAGCAAACATCGCAATCTGCATGAGCAAAACTTTTAGTATTTCGTCTTTTCATACTCTATTATTTTTTGTATTTGCTTTTGGAAGTTTTCTCCACAAACAATCAGTGATGCCAGATTTAAGATTAATCCTTACACAATAACAGATTCAAAATTACACAAAAATAATATTTACGAATAAATCTTTCACAAAACATTTCTTAAGGCGCTATCTGCTTATATTTGTATACCAGAATTCATTGCAAAAAATTTAAATTGTTCTTCAGCGTAGTTATTTTTCCTACTGAGATTGAAAAATGCAAATGCGCAGCATTACAAAAAACCAAATTTCGATTCCGAAAAACAATGTGAAAGTGTTATGAGAGTTTAATAAACATTAAAAATAAGACAGGTTTTTATTTAGCATTTCGTTGCCTGAAACGATAAATGCCCTAACTATCAACTTTATTATTTTACAAGAGAAACGAAAAACATGATAGAGGTAATTTTAAAAAACATGGTAGAGGTATTCGGCATTTACACATACATACATACATATTATGTAGGTTAGGAAGGGTAGTGTGAAATACACATCCACTCGGAGACCCAATTGGATCCATTGTGATTACATTTTATGTACATTCATATGAATATATGCGTCGCTAATATATTACATTTCCTGCAATTTTTGCAGAACACAAAAGCTATATACAAATACATAGATGTTTTTTTTAGCTAGTACAGCTTTTGTATAATTACACAGTGGCAACGCTGTATTTACTTCATATAAAGCACACATCAATGAGTGTGCTCGCAAATATTTTTTTTGTTGTGTACTTTAAGTACGAGTACGACTGCCGAATGTGTGAAAAAATAAGGCAGAGCAATAGTACCTTGCGATACGACTTGCTGGTGGACCGGAAGCATTTAGTTTGGCCATGAGTTGTTCCCAAAAGGTGGTTAGCCTTTACCCTCTCCCTTGCAAAGTATTTGGCAATATGCCCTTTGCCAAGTCATAAAATTTCGAAGAATTACAATTTTATTCTTAATGTACATTTTCTTTTTTATTCTTGTTTGCACATAAAAACGTTACTGATTTTTGTTTACGAATGATTTTTTGCTTACGAACAAACACTCGCACGCTTGCGTTTGAACTATTACTCGCTATCGATTGTCATCATTAGAAATTTCGCAACGACTTACTCAATAGCGTGTCAGAGAATACCAAAAATTAAAAAACACGAACGTTTGAGTAGGATTTCGCTCGTATGCGAGGGCGAGAATTAGCCCCCTGGTTAAATCACATGTTGTTGCAGTTGTGTGTGAGTATATAATAATAATAATAGTAGGCGAGTGATCTGAAGATAAATCCAATGATGCTTCAACTTCCATCATTTCGCTGGGTACACCATTTATAATTTCAAAGTCGATAAAAAAAAATTTTTCAATACAGATATTTGTTGCTTGAAGATATTCTTCACGAAGGTCATTTGGCAGGTAGTGTTTTATTCGAGTTTTTATTAGGATTCCTGACCCACCACATGCTCTACCTCGAGGATCCTAGGTGTCGTAGAAATTATATTCACTAACTCTAAAATAGCTTCGAGACGTCAAATGAGTTTCTGAGATAAGCATAACATCGGTTTGTTTATCAAGAAGAAAATATTCTATTTCATTTTTATGTTGGCAGATGCTGTTTGCGTTTTAAAAACAGTTTCATAAGTTCATGGTTTGTTCAATACAGCCTGCTACAAGGTAGACTGCATTTTCAACATTTCCTGCATCAAAAGGACATGTTAAGAGTAAAAGTATTTACTGTTTGTATAAGGCTCTCTATCGAGGCTTCAATACGACTAAAATTAGGCCCTGATTCTTCATTTGCTGTTACAGTTTTTTGCGCCGTAGTCTGGTTACTCTTTAAAATATTAGCGTATGATAATTGACTATTAGGTTTTTGTTGAATAAGAGTCGTGTTAGACTTTAAAACATTTGAGTATTGATTATGGCTAGACGACGGTTGAAGTAACTGTGGGTAGTTTAAAGTAGTGTTGGGCTGAGCGGGAGTAGAATTTGTTTTTTTGTTCGACGAATTTAAAAAAAAGAGTAAAGAGAGAGGGCACCCTCTATAGTTAGCAGTGTGGTTTCCACCGCAATTGCCACATTTTTTTCGCTTTGGTATCACCTTTTATTTTGTCACAGTTAGCGGTACTGTGAAACTCACCACATATGTACAACGCAAACGGTAGGCAACTTGCATTAAGTTTTGGTATGGCCAAATTCTTGACAGTTCATGCATTGGATAGGTCCAGTTTTTTTATGTGGCATCTCAACTGTAACTCTTCTATGCAACAAGTACTTTA
Source organism: Lypha dubia (assembly GCA_947311025.1). Taxonomy (NCBI): domain Eukaryota; kingdom Metazoa; phylum Arthropoda; class Insecta; order Diptera; family Tachinidae; genus Lypha; species Lypha dubia. Next base: position 56,776,729 of record OX371261.1, on the reverse strand, counting down.
AATTATAGATTGGGTGCGATTCATTCTTTTTTTAATTTTCAAGTCACCTAGCTGTAGCTCGACTCTGAAAGTAGGTTGGTGGATTTTTCCCTATTTTTAATGTTTGAAACATTTTTCACTTTGAAGCCGCGATTTTCAAGGCCAGACTTAACCTCTTCTGGATCCACGCTTGAATCTATGCCTTTCATAACTACTGTTACGCCTTTAGCACTCTTCAGTTGATATGTATAAAAGTTTTTGTTTTTAGTCTCAAAATCGTTGACTATTTTTCGGTAATTATTTTCTTGTGTTACCTGGATTTTTGTTTCGTTGATTTTGCCGCGCTTAATTGGAGTTACATAGAAGTAATTTTCTCCAATTAATGAGATAAGGCTTTTGTATGGGTGGTGGTTTACTCGACCTTGTTGTATTTGAGTCTTCATCGCCTTGTTCATTCAAAATCGCGAAACGATTTTCAGAATTTTTATTATTATTTTTACCATCTTTATACATTTTCGCCGTTGACGCTATATTGAGTTGTCAACTGTCTAAATGTATTGAGCACCACAGGTTTCCTTTGGAGCTCAGATTTGAATATTGAGTTAGCCCAGGTAGAAACACCATGTGCTGTTGTAAATTAAATCTAAGCCTTAGTAGAGGCACTAAGACTGGTCAAGAAGCAATCATAAGAGTTAATCTTTGTATGCCACACGTTCTTTATTTTTGCATGTCTTTTTATACATTTAATTTCTTACGTTAACTAAAATTAATAACAAATATACATTTTCAGCAATTATAATAAATTCATTATTTTGCAGTTCTTTTAATTATTATTATTATTATTATTTATTGAGTAGTATTTGAAATACTTTTACGAAACATTTACATTATACAGGGTGGGCCAAAAGAAACCAAGGGGTGTAAAAGTTTAATAACTTTTTTGTTTATTAACTTTTTTTTATTTTTTCTTTCAGATTATATAATATACAAAATAGAAATTTTTTTACACTAAGTATGAAAAATGATGTCTCTTAAATGACCACCGTTTTCAGCTTCGCACTGATGGGCTCTTTTTAGAGCATTTTCCATAACATCTTTCAAAACTTGTGGCTGTAGCGCTCGAATTTCTGCAACAATGTTTGCCTTGAGTTCAAGGATTGTCTCTGGCTTGTTCACATACACTCGCTCCTTCAAAAAACCCCAAAGAAAATAGTCGGGTGCTGTCAAATCTGGCGATCGCGCTGGCCAAATAATTTCCGAATTTCGAGAAATTATTCGCTCTCCAAAAATTTGACTTAAAAGTGCCATTGTGTCTCTGGCAGTATGGGCAGTGGCTCCGTCCTGCTGAAACCACATACTAGGTCTGTTTTCAAGAGCAGGACGTAAAAAATTTTCTATCATAAACCGATACCGCTCTCCATTTACGGTTACAGCACTTCCATCTTCATTCTCGAAGAAGTAGGGCCCAATGACATTTTCAGATGTGATCCCACACCATACTGTACACCTGATGGGGTGCAATTGGCGTTGATGAATGGCTCTTGGATTTTGAGAACCCCAGAACCTACAGTTCTGCTTATTAACAAAGCCATTCAAATGAAAATGAGCTTCATCACTCATAATCAAATTTTCAATAAAGTTGATTTCATTTCTGGCCAACTTTTGAAATTTAACTGCAAAATTTAGACGTTGCCGATGATCTGCGGGTTTTAATTCTTGGACCAATTGTACCTTATATGGGTATAACTGTAAATCTTTTTTTAAAATGCGCCGTAGTGACGTACGAGACATTTCTAGCTGAGCAGAACGCCTTCTGCAAGATGTTTCTGGTGCTTCGTTAACACTTTGCTGTACTCGTTCAATATTTTCCGCAGTGCGACTTAAACGTGGTCTACCGGTTCGAGGCAAATCTCTTACGCTGCCATGTTGGTAATGACGATTAACTAAGCAACGAATCATCGCTTCAGAGGGCGAAATTCTGACGTTAAAATGTCGACGATATGCTCTTTGCGTTTAAATAATTGATCTCTGGTTTAAATAATAAAATTCAGTTGTAAACCTCTCCATTATAAATTCTCCAAGTGTTGTCTATATAATCTGAAAGAAAAAATAAAAAAAAGTTAATAAACAAAAAAGTTATTAAACTTTTACACCCCTTGGTTTCTTTTGGGCCACCCTGTAGTTTACGTATTTGAGCTCGGCTCATTATTGCTAACAAATAAAACAATATTTTTTCTAAAAACATTAATGTTTCGTTTAGTCTTTAAATTTCTTGGCATTTTGTTATATGTATTTAACCCTTTATAGAACAATGATTTCTGCATGGCACTGGTATTTGCTCGCTGTAGTCTAAAATCCAAGGCATTTCTTAATGTATACGGCTGCGCTTCTCCAACATATAGTAGCTGCTCAGTTAGATATTCTGGTGCTTCTCCCATCTTTAATTTTTGAATAAAGTTTAGCGTGTTGAATTCTAATCGTTGTCGCACATTAAGCCATCTTAATCTACAGAGAAATATGGATCTAGTCGTGCCCTGGCTCTCTGAAATTTTTAAAGAGTGTCTGAGAAGGGCATACATTCCGGCTTGCTGGAATCTGTGCAAGGTCGTCTTCATCCCCAAGGGGTGCAAGACGTCTCACACTAAACCTAAAGACTTCAGGCCTATCAGTCTGACGTCTTTTCTGCTCAAAACACTGGAAAGAGCTATAGATATACATCTCAGAATGTCCATACCAAAGGAACTTCTATCCCCCTCACAGCACGCCTACACAAAGGGCAAGTCTGTGGAAACTGCTCTCCACTCCCTGGTCAGCCACATAGAGAAATCTCTCGAATACAAGGAATTCACTATGGTGGCTTTACTGGACATAGAGGGCGCCTTTAATTTGGTCAAACCGGACTCAATCATCAACAGCATGGTAGAGATGGGAATCGATATCAATATCTGCAGGTTTGTAAAAAATCTGCTAACTAAAAGGGTCATAAGCGCATCGTTTGGATCTGCCACTGAATACAGGGCAGTGAATCGAGGGGGCGTCTTGTCACCTCTCTTGTGGAATCTGACCATCAACTCTCTTCTGCTAAGCCTAGAGCGGAAGCTGGTTAAAACCGTAGCTTACGCTGACGACGTGGCAATAGCTATCTCTGGCAAATACCTGAGCACAATATCTCAGTGTATGGAGTCTGCTCTGACGATCCTCAGCAAATGGAGTGTCAGCTGCGGGCTCGGCGTCAATCCGGCGAAAACCGAATTGGTGCTATCCACCAGGAGGCACAAAATCGAAGACTTTGCGCCCCCTAAATTAAACGGGACCACACTAAAGATCTCGGACAACGCTAAGTACCTGGGCGTAATCCTAGACAGTAAACTATCTTGGAACCTAAACACCCAGTATAGAGCAAATAAGGCCCTCGTGGCTATTTACACCCATAATGTTTTATGGGGTTATAGTCTGGTGGGAAGCGACAGAGAAAGACTCCCACCGACGAACTATAGAAAAATTTTTTAGGCTAGCGGCGATCCTGATAACGGGAGCGCTCAGGTCTACTCCAACGAAAGCACTGTTCGCTATGCTGAACTGGCTTCCGGTGGACGTTCTGGCCAAACAGCTAGCTCTGCTCGCGGCGCACAATAGGGCAGAACGACCCTATTTGTGGCAATAAATCAGGGAATAGAGTTAGCAACCTGAAAATTTCTGAAATTGTTTATAGAATCAATATATCGAAACTTCAAAACCCAACAATGACCATGCCCACCAAAACGCCCACTTTTTTTAATTTCGGAAGAAATTGTCAAATGAAAATACCCACCGTATTTAATATATAAACATTTAGGACTGTCAAATTTGGCTATAAATACAAACAATTATATATTTGTTCTTTGCAAAAAATAAGTACACATAATTTTTTCCAGTAAAAACAGAATAACAAAATAAATGTTTTAATGCAGAAAATAGAACATAATTGAGAATAGCATAAATGTATTGATTTTTCATTAATTTAGAATAAAATCATCCCTTTCTTCATCACTGCTATCTTCTTGTACCTCAGAATTTGTATTATCAACAGGGGGAGCTTTAAGCAAACTCAATGCTTCAATTGGGATGTGTTGCTCCTTTTTTTCGGGTAGTTTCCTCATGCTAGTAATAATGGGATCAGAACTTAATAAAAAAGAGTTAAAAATATCTCGGTTAGTGTTTTCTCTACTGGATTTCCGAGAATGGTGCTCTCTATAATTTTTGAAGTCCTTATTCCTTGATTCTTGAGCTTCTTCAGACAGTTGACCAATCGGTAACAGTGCATGGGCTATTATTTCCGGTCCATGAATGAAATATTTATGAAGGGTAGGTGACATGTAATACCAGGGATACTTTTCCACATAATATCTGGCAGTACCGATTGCGAAATTTTTGAACTTCTCTACATCTATTTCATAGCCACTAGCCACAACAATCATAATAATATGCATCTTTTTTATGAGTTGTACATCAATTTTTGTAATTTCAGCGGAAATTTCAGGATTTTGAAAGAAACGCCTGGCTGTATTGCCATCATTCGAGTTCCCGAATCCGGGCTTTGGTTTGTCTATTATCAAACCACAACGATCTTTAAACTCTTTTTGTATCCTTTTTTTGTTTTCAGCAACAACTATCTTGTCATCATCCCCTCGAGCTTGCCATTTCTTAAGAGGCAATTTGTATGCTAAGTGAAGTAAATTTTCGAAAAACCTTATCCATCCATGAAGAACGGACAGTCCAAACCCTAAGTTTTCTGTTTTAACTTCCCTTGTCAACATACTATCTATATCATTAAAGCTTCTAGATGACGCACCACATATGAAACACTTTTGTGTTGATGACGTTTCCGTAACAGCATTACAGACTTTGCCGTCAATCATTGTAAAAAGTAGAGTATGATTGACTTGTACTTCTCTTTCTTCAATTAACATTGTTGTCTTTCGCAAATTTTTCACCTCATTTTCAACTCTATTCTTTTCTGCAATAGACATTTGTGTAGATTCCTTTACAAACTCTATTTTTAATGGCCTACAGTATCTTGTAGAACCAGGACGTGGATTTTGCCATACAACCCTAGAACTGGAAGAAAGTCTAAGAGGAACAACACAAGTAATGAAGACCGAAGAATCAGTTGCTTCAAGGCCATGGAAAGCTTGTTTGTAGGAGCTGTGTCCCGAACTTCCATCAAAACCCCACTTGCAAAACAAGGTCAGATTTTCCGTTTCAAATGTTGTTAACACACCAATTACTTCCATCTGTGATTCCAACAAACGCTTTGTGGTTAAATCTAGTAGTGCCTGAAGGGTAACCTTTACTAAAGTTTCGCTAACTTCGATGCATTCGGGGGGTGGATAACATTTTTGTTTTGCAGCTTGTAGGACCTTATATGCAGGAAATTTTTCTGGTGCACTCATTCTGATAACATTGTATTGATGTCGAGATAGTTGCGCTTCAACTGCAACCCCTAGTGCTTCTTGGCCTGACATTTTACAACTTTTGGGTTCCAGTGACTCCTTATATGACTTCCGATATTTTTTTGCTCGGTCAGGGGTAGTTGTTGTTATATCCTTTAACACTTTAGAAGCGCTAATCTGTCCCACTGCTCTCAAACTCATTTGAGTAGCAAAACTCAACATAGAAATCGATGTAGACTCTCTTAGTTTTTCTGTTTTCATTCTTTTTGTACGTTCACTACTTTCATCGAATAAAACACTTGGTCGACCACGCTTAAGCTTTTCTTCAGGGCAACAAAGAAAAGAAACAGATGTCTCAAGCCATGAATTATTTGTTTTAAAAAACCTCTCTAATTTTCGAAAAGCCTTTTCAAAACGAGTTTTATACTCAGATTTGAATCGAGAAAGTGTTTTAGTTAAACCTATGTTATCGAAGTTTCCTGTTCGTTTTTTTAACTCTTCTTCAAGAAACACAAATCGCCCTTGTAAATTAATATTTTCAACTGACCACATTATGTTGACAAGCTCCCTCCGGGTTATAAAAATTGTGTTTGAACTAGTACCTAAAGGATAAAACAAATCTTAGAAATTCTTACAATTTTTTATTATTTTTTTGTCAGAAAGCACATTTTGTAAAGAAGCTTTTTTATCAAAACCACAAAAAAGCGCAGAATTTTCTTGCAGTTCCTTAATTAAGTTAAGACATGCTATCAATAGCAACAAAAATTGTTATTGGGACTGCTTGGGAACACAACTAAACCGATCAATGTTTGCACAAAGAAGCAAAAAAAAAAAGTAATTTTAAAGTTTTTTTATGATAATTACCGTTTTATATAATTTAAAGCACTTTCTCACAAAAAAAAATCTTAAATAGATTAACATTTACCAGAACTTGAAGGCTCCATTCCAAAAACTTTAATATTTTATGATTTCTATTTTTTTTTATTTAATTAAAAACACTTTACAAATTTCTTCACACCAAACTCAAGCTAATCTGTGAACAACAATGGCTTGCGCCGATGTTTATCATGCAAAATGTGTTTAAAACTTTTACAGTATTAACAGTGGGGTATTTGACTATTAAAATAAAATAACAATGGCTCCATACGGGCAGTTTCATTTTTCGATTTATTGCCACCGATCTGGCCATTCTGCCCCTTTGTGCGGCGATCAGACTGAACGCTACATGCTCATGGACGAGAACCGATCTTGGTCACTCCAAGATTCTCAGGCAGCACCAAGCGCTCCATGATTTTACTGACTACTGCCCACCGGAACCTTATTTCGGCGGGCTATTTCAATCTATTGTTCCCAATAGGGAAAATCACTCCTCACCCCCTTCCACCGATAGAGCCACCAGAGTATTCACTGATGGCTCCAAAAGAGGCGTAAACACCGAATAAAATTATGATTAATTTTAAAATAAGTATTGCAATTTCCTATTTATTTTTATATTTTTTTTTTTATTAATAAATATGTATGTATATTTTTATAACAATCAGAATTGAATCAATCTTATTTTTTTATTTTATTCAATTATATCTTGAAGTAAAAATCAAGTAAGTAATAATAATATGAATTTTTAAAAATAATATATATAAACATTAAAAGAAAAGGTTATTAAGGAATGTTAAGTTAAAGGATATATATAGTTATATATAACTCCCCCACCCTTTGAACATACATTACTCCTGGAATGTGAAAAGCTGGTACACCTTCCAGTAGATTGAATGGATTAAGAGCCATATTTGTACAAATTTATATTTGAACTAAAATTTATTTGCTATATATTTATGTATATGTTATTGAACTTTATAAATTCTGATATCTTCAAGTCTCTTGATGCTTTGAAATCTTGATGTGAAGCTTCTCTATAATTTGAAATCTTGAAATTAATCTTGATGTCTTCCTTTTCACACAAAAGGTTTTAAGGCCTTTATTGGTTTAATTTTTCTTGAAAAACTTTTAACACGTTTGCTGTGCAAAATTGCGTTTTTCTTTTAAATTAAACTGGTCCGTTAAACGACTGCGCCAATAAAATTATGATTAATTTTAAAATAAGTATTGCAATTTCCTATTTATTTTTATATTTTTTTTTTTATTAATAAATATGTATGTATATTTTTATAACAATCAGAATTGAATCAATCTTATTTTTCTTATTTTATTCAATTATATCTTGAAGTAAAAATCAAGTAAGTAATAATAATATGAATTTTTAAAAATAATATATATAAACATTAAAAGAAAAGGTTATTAAGGAATGTTAAGTTAAAGGATATATAATTATATATAACTACCGGCGGCGGTTTCTACGCGGAAAACTTCAATGCGAAGGTTCCATTCAGACTTCGGGATGGCTGTAGCGTCCTACAAGCTGAAGTCTCGGCCATTACAAGAGCGGCAAGATGGCTTAGGTATTACAGGATATCGGGAGACATCCTTATTTTTACCGACAGCAAAGCGGCCATTGCCGCTATCAATGGTGTATACACTACATCGACGGTGGTGAACGAATGCCGGAAATCTCTAAACGAGATAGCGAGACATTCAAGAGTAACACTAGTTTGGACTCCAGGGCACTCAGAGTGCGCTGGAAACGATATTGCGGACGAAATTGCCAAAAGGGGCGCATCATTGAGCAACTCGATGATATGCCACTTCGTTGGCATTCCTCTATCTTACTGCAAGCGATTGATCCAGCAGGAATCATACAATCTTGCTCAAGAAAGGTGGGAACAAGAGCATACCTGTCAAATCTCCAGGTCCACTTGGCCCCGCTACAGCCTGCACAGAACTCGCGATCTGCTCAGGCTTGGTAAATGTCATACAAGACAATTAATAACAGTGCTAACAGGGCACTGGTGCTTCGGGACTCATGCCAGAAGGATGGGCCTAAGTTACAATGACTACTGCAGAAGTTGTAACAATGAGGAGGAAGAAGAAACAGTTCTTCATCTTCTATGTCAATGATCCGCCCTTAATAGCGTTAGGGCGAGTACTTTGGGCTTCAACACTCTGCCAGACCTTGACAGTCTGGCGAACATGAGGCTAGTCAGCCTATCCTCCTTTTTACAACAATCAGGATGGTTTGATTCGGCGACAGGACAATCACAGGAAATTGAGTAATCAATCGACTGTGCCCTGTCTGCTGCAGGGTATCACAAAGGAACCGAATTAACGGACCCAAGTGTGTCTCGTCTTGGACGTGACGGCCCTCGAAACCTAACCTAACCTAAGCCATCTTAGCGTATTCAGCAGAAATGTTATTGGTGTAAATCTGTTGCATTTTAGTATAGCACGCATCGCCTTATTCTGTAGTTTTTGCAGTCTTGATATTTGTTGCTCGGAACAACATGTGTATAGTATAGTTGATCCGTATTCAAAATGTAGCTTTATAATAGTATTGGATATGTTAATTGCTGTTATCATTGAGACTTTATTTCTTAACCGTTTGAAGAATCCTATCTTTTTACCGATTTTTTTACAAATGTATTCTAAGTGTTCTTTTAATTTTAGTTCTTTATCAATTAAGAAACCGAGATATTTTATATTATTAACTTTTTCTATTATAACGTTATTAATTGCGAACGTTTTATTCGTGTTCATATTAATTTCCATTAATTTTGTTTTATTTTCATTTAGTTTAAATTAAATTCATTTAAATTTTCCATATCTGAGTTTAGATTTTCATAGCATAATTCGCACGTCTTTTCTTCAGTAAAGATGAGAGTGTCGTCAGCGTACAAAACAATTTCGCATTTTTTTATTACATGTTCAATATCGTTTATGTATATTACAAACAGTAGAGCTCCTAGTATTGAGCCTTGCGGTACCCCAAAATGATTCAATATTATTTACTTTCGTTATCTGTTTACGCCTTGTTAGATACGTTTGAAACCATTTTAGTTCATTATTTTGAACACCATATTTAAAAAGTTTTTGTAGCAGAATATCTCTGTCTATTGTGTCAAATGCTCTTTTGAAATCTAAAAATATTGCCAAAACTTTACGATCATGATTTATAAATTTCCATCTATTTATCACATAATTAATTGTAGTTTCAGATGAATATTTTTTTCGAAAGCCTGATTGATATTTCGATAGCATTTTGTGTTGCTCAAAATAGTCTTCTAATTGGTTTTTTACTATTTTTTCAATGATTTTTCACATGTTTTTAAGGTATTGATGGGACGGAATTCTTCACATTTATTCGTATTTTTAATTTTTTCATCGATTCTTTCCAGCTTTCTGGGAAAATTCCAGTTTCTAACGAATTATTTATAATTTTAAGTAACATATTACCAGCTGTGTCCCAATTATCTAACATACATTATATCTAACTAACATTATATAGTTGAAATTTTTTTGTAGTCCGGTTTTCTTTTCATATTTTTGCATATATTTTTTAATTCTAATAAAGATACTGAACGGAAACGGAACTTATAGTTTGTATCAGGTACTTTGTTTTCATATTGCGCGTTTTGAATTGAGTTACGTATTTCTCTAATGCTATCAACGAAGAATTTGTTAAAATTTTCGACAATTTCTAAATTATTTGTATATTCTATGTTTTCAAATATCACATTTTTGGGATTTTTTAGTACTAGTTCTTTAATTTTTTTCCACATTTCCTTTTGATTATTAGTGTTGGTTATTTTGCTATTTACATAATTGTTTTTTGCATTTTCAACTTTAACTTTGTATAAGTTTCTGGCTAATTTATAATTGTTCCATGACTCATCAGAGTTTTCGAGTATAGCCTTTTGATATTTTCTAATTTTATCCCTCTTGGATACTCTTAGTTCGTTGGTAAACCATTTATTTTTAATTTGTTTGTTTACTCTTGTCCTAGACTGTTCTACTGTATTATCAAGACAAAAGTCAAAATTGCATACATATTCATTCAAGTTATTTATTTCTTCACATTTCAACATCGAATTCAATTTGTTCTTAAATTTATTTTTGTTATACTTAAAAATGAACACTTCATTACTGTTTGGTTCATCTTCATCGTTTTCTCCTTCAATAAATATATCTATTGATTCGTGATCAGCTATTTTATTGTTTATATTCACTTTCGCCGAAACGTTCTTTGTATTTGTAATTACATAGTCTATTAACGTTTTAGAGTTTTGTGTTATTCTAGTATACTCGTTCATTATTTGTTTCAATCCGTTATCATTTAGTATGCTTACTATTTTATTCTTATAATAGACTTTATGCCAGTCAATATTAAAGTCACCAGCCATCACAATTTCATAATTTCTTTCGCATAAATCATCTAAAACTTCCTTTAAGGCCTCACAAAATTTTGCTTTCTGGCTTTTTGGTGATCTGTATACCGCTATTATTGCAATTGAAAATTTTCCATACTTTGCTATAAATGCAACGATCCAATAATCAGACTCCTTTATACATTCTTTAATTTTAGTTATATGCCAATGCTTTTTGATGTATACAGCTACCCCTCCAGTTCTAGTTGAATTTGACAACAAATAATAATGGTTATAGTTAACTGATTCGTTCGGTTTGGTGGGTTTCTGAAAGTATTATAAATTCCGGTTTGACCGTCTGCACCATCATCTCCATTTGACTAAAATTATTTACTAAACCTTGAATATTAGTATATATACCACGTATGCTTCTTGGTTGCTATGCGGCTAAGCCTAACCTCTTCTTCTTTAAACTAAGCTTATTCTGATAAACTGGACATTCTTGGTAATACGTGCTGTGGTTTTCATCAAGATCCAAATTGAGTCTTTTATTTTCTTTAATGCAGTTAACACATTTGTTTATATCTTCACTATTGCAATCTTTGCTTCTATGATTGCCGTGACACTTGCAGCATACTTCATCATTTTTACATTCCGATGCTTTGAGGTTGTATCCCAGACATTTAAAACATTGAATCACCATTGTGCCATCGTATACTCTGCATCTATCCCATCCGATATTAAGTTTTAGACCAGTAATTACATCTTTATACGATACGTTATCAATCTTAAGCTTTGCATTAAAAATTGTTTTATTATTTCGTTTTGTTTCAAAAATTTTTATTATTTCTATCTCACTCTGTTCTAGCACTAGATTTTGCTTTTTTAGTTTATGTATTAGATCTTTTTCAGGCATTTTAAAACTCATATCCGTAATTACAATTTGCATCTCTGTTTCCTTTGGAACTTTTACTTCGTAATTTTCACTTATTTCGCTTTGTATTGCTTCTTTAATTTTTTCTCTTTCTTGTATGTTTTCACTTTGAATTAATAAAGTACCATTTTTTCTATTTTCAACGTTTGTTATTTTAAAATTAATTGGATCGATTTTTTTATTTAGTTCCGCTTTAGTTTCCTCAATACTTTGTTTTTCTTTCGGTTTGATAATTAAGGGGACATTTTTCGATACATCTGGCATCACTATATTTTTTGCAACAGTTTGCGCGTATGAAATATTTGTTTTTATATTTGTATCTTTGACCGTTTTCTTTATTTCATTACACAGTTTCGCATTAGCCATCTCAATTTTTTCACACATATCTTTTTTTATGTTTCCAATTTCGCTTACATTTCCAAATAGATTCTAAACTTCTTGCATATTTTTCTCACATAGCTTCTGGATATTATCCATTTTTCTAAGTCTTCCTTCATAACGTTTTTCGATAGCTTCCAGTAATGATTTTATTTCATTTTCATTTTGTTGCAATGATCTTCCAAATTCATGTTTGTAATCTTTCAATAACTGTTTGTTTTGCTTAACACTGTCTTGTATGTCTTTTAAAACAATATCTACATTCTGAATATATTGAATGCAATCATTACATATATGTATATCTAATAAAATTGTCCTCTTCGATAATTTTAGCAGAATATTGGTCTATTCCGGCGCACTTTTTTGTAAAATGGTATACTTTATTGCATATTCCATTACACCTCATTCCACTTTCCCCTCTAATTGCTGTTCTGCATTTGCTGCACTCGGCCATATTTTGGGACTTTTACCAACCAAAACACTTATTTTATAATCGTTTTTGGATTTAATTAGTTTCTGTTTGTTTATTTAAACCTTCTATAGTCTCTTTTTATTTTTTTGTCTATATTATTTATATATTTTTAAATTTCATGCGGAGCTTAACTTTTTTGCTTGCTTTTTTTTTAACATTAAACATTTCTCACGGTAAACATTTTTAAAAGTAAACGACTGTATTTACTGTAATATTAAACCCTTCTCAAGGTAAAGCAATTCTAAAGGTGAATAGCTGTATTTATTGTAACATTAAACCTTTCTCAAGGTAAAGCAATTCTAAAGGTGAATAACTTTATTTATTGTAACATTAAACCTGTCTCAAGGTAAAACAATTCTAAAGGTAAATAACTTCATTTATGGTAAACATTCAAAAAAGGAAATGACTGCATTTTGTCATATAAGCATTTTTAATAAATTATGTTAAATTATTTTTTGTGTATTACATTTTTTTGTGTTGACATTATATTGTGTGTTAACATTCTGCGCCGCGTTGAGCGGATAGCAAAAGAATATATAAAAATATTAATTTGTATTGCTACTTTTTCGACCTTTTTATTGAAGTTATTTATATTTGATTGATGAGCTTGAGGTCAATTTTTTTATAAAAAACGTTATAAAATTTTATTTATCGATATTTCGTTACTCCTTTGTGTAGCTTCTTCAGGATTAAAGTTAAAAAACAACAAAACTGGATAACAACAATATTTTTAAACAAATTAATGAATACAAAAATTATTCGCTTTAAAGAAAATTGATTTTTGCTTTTCCGGCTTTGAAAAAAATTAAAATATTTTTTTTTATATTTCAAATGGTTTATGAATTAAATAAATTTTTCCAATTTGTCAATAAAAAAAAAAATTAAATTTGAGACATGAGGAAATGAAAAAGTTTTTTATTTTTTTAAAAAACATCTTCCTTTAGCATCAATTACAGCTTCTAAACGTCTACACATTGAATGGATCAGTTTTGGTATATCGTAATCACCTTCTTCCGACTTTTTTCTTTAGGTGGACCCACAAATTTTCTATTGGTTTTAAGTCAGGGCTTTGTGCTGGGGTATCAATTACTTTTCTGCAATTATATAATCACCAGGATCTACAAATGTACGATTTATGTTTGGGGTCATTATCTTGGTAAAACTTGAAATACAACCCCACACCATCACAGATAATTTACCAAATTTCACATTGGGTATTATATTATTATTTTCTAAAGCCATCAGGGGCTTGCGCCAAACTTTTTGAGGTCCATCGTGGTAATAAAGCATCACCTTAGTCTCGTCGCAAAAAATTACATCATCCCAGTAATCCGGAGGGAAAGAAATATGTTCAATATTTAGCGTGGAGAGCAAAGGTTTTTTCCTGGCAACTCTTGAAAAATATTTATGGCTCTGCAGCACGTTCCGAACAGTCTGATGAGATATACTTACATCGCAATCATTATTGATGTCAAGTGCAACTCCTCTAGTGCTGGAATGTGGATTCTCATCAATAACTTTCAAAATTTTTCTTTCAATGCGAGGAGTTACTTTTTTCGGCCTGCCTGGTGTTGGTTTTGGTTCAAGTCTTCCTTCTTTTTCTGCACGGTTAACATTATTAACCTTAGGTTAAGGGAGAACATTTCTGCAACTTCTTTATGAGATTTTCCTTTGTAATAATTAAAATACACAAGCTGTGTATTATTTTTGTTAATTCGGTTTCCTGGCATTGTGTATAATTAACTACGAGATCACTTGTTGCTTGTACGGCCTTAATTTCATGAGTAAATGCTACCCGCTATACTTACCATACGTAAAAACAACTTACATTCAATAAATGTACAAAAAACTAACGGATCTTTTTTGCTTTTGCTTTTTTGAAAACATTTTTTTTACACCATTCAAAGCAAGTAAAATTATTTTGCAGTATTGTTGTTATGTGTGCGTCTGTTTTTCGAAGTTTCGGCGTCTTTTTGTCCGGAACATACAGGACAACAGTTAGATACAAAAAAAAAAATTCAAAGAAAATGATTTTGTTGTTGTTATTCGTTATTTAAATTAAAATTCTTTAGCGTTGAAAACATTTTTTTTACAAACTGTATGAAGCTAAAGGGCAAAATAGATTATAAAGATTAATATTTAAATAGCATTATGTTTTCAAAATTTTTAAACTTTTCTAATATATTTCAAGTTTTTTAAAAAAATAAAAAACTTTTTCATTTCCTCATGTCTCAAATTTAAATATTTTTTTTTTTCAATTGACAAATTGGAAAAATTTATTTAATTCATAAACCATTTGAAATATAAAAACAATATTTTAATATATTTCAAAACCGGAAAAGCAAAAATCAATTTTCTTTAAAGCGAATAATTTTTGGATTCATTAATTTGTTTAAAAATATTGTTGTTATCCAGTTTTGTTGTTTTTTAACTTTAATCCTGAAGAAGCTACACAAAGGAGTAGCGAAATATCGATAAATAAAATTTTATAAAGTTTTTTATAAAAAAATGTTGAGGTCATCAATCAAATATAAATAACTAAAAATATTAACGGAATAGAGAAATAAATAGTTATTTTTAAACTATACTCACGCTGGTGTGGTGTAGGCTCTAGAAGTGTTGAAGCCAGTACTGACAGAAGTAGTGCCAAAGAGCTGATGTAGGGAACCGGATACTGTATGGCTGACTTCCAAAACGTTCGTATACCGTTAGCTTAACATGAAATTGTGCTAAGTCAATTTTTTTTGGAAAAATGAGATTTTGATGCAGTCTTAGAAATAAATTCAAAATACACAGTTTAAAAAAAAATTATGAATGTGAATAATTTTTACCTGATGTTGGCAATGATGTGTAAATGTGCTAACTTTACGACTGTCAAGGAAATTGCGCTGTCAGATGTTATTGTTTTTTCGCGCCCTTTTTTACAAAACAATAATATTCACTTGCGCTTCTTGTTTTTCGTGAGCTTTAAATAAATATTATTTGTGTTTTATTTTAAACGGAAAAAGGTAATAAATGACTTTAATGACTAAATTAAACGAAGAATTAAATAAAAAAAAAAAAATTTCTAAGCAGATTTTCATGGAGTTGCACGACAATAACAACGTTACAGCACAATCACTTCAGTGCATCGATGATGCGTCTTTTGGAATAGAATCTGAAGATGGTGTGGTTGGTTTGGTTCCTTATGGCTTCAACAGTGACTCTGACAATTCCTTTGATATGCCAGTGAGAAATAAAAAACGCAAAAAGAGAGCGCAGGTGGAGAACAATACATGGCTCGTTGCAAAAAATAAAAACAGAAGAGAATGTGGAAAAAGCTATTGGGGAAGAAAGGAAGAAAGTGACGTGTGGAATTATAAAAAATAAAAGTTGCACGAGCCATAAAGGCAAGATGTAAGTGTGCTCAAACATGTGATACTGCTACCATGAAATGTGCATTGGTGACTGATGCTCAACGACAGCAGATATTCAAAACGTTTTGGAAGATGGATTGGAAACAAAAAAAGTTTATGTGAATACATTAGTGCAAACGACTAAACCATCCAATCCTCGAAATAGAACAAATCCTAATGCGTCTAGAAGAGTGCAAACTTTGAAATATCACTTGAAAGTGGATGGTAAAAATTTGCGCGTATGTAGAATTTTTTTTTTTAAATACCTTGTGCATAGGTAGATGCTCAGTGCTTAGTTGGGTGAATAAACCCGTGACTGCACATAATAATGTCATGAGAAATTTTGAAAACAACATTTCGGAAGAAAAAAAAGACATGAACTTATTTTTTGATTCCCTGCCAATAATCGAGTCTCATTACTGTCGTGCTGTCACGCAAAAAAAATATCTATTACCGGAATGGCGTTCTAAGCAAATGCTTTATGATTTTTATTCAAAAGATTGGTGCACAACTCACAACGTCCGGCCACTTTCCTTACGTACGTTTCATTCGGTATTTGAGAGCAGAAATCTTGGCTTGTTTGCACCAAAGAAGGACCAGTGTGAAATATGTGCACGTTATTCTGCCGGCACTACTCCACTGGAAGAATATTCTTGTCACCAAGAAAAAAAAGAAGAAGCAAGAATGGAAAAGAACAAAGACAGGTCTGACGAATCCAATGTGTTTACCGTAGATCTTCAAGCTGTACTCATGGCTCCGAAATCCCAAGTCAGCAGCTTATATTATAGAACGAAATTACAGGTTCACAATTTGGTTTTTTTCAACATAATAAACAAAAAAGGGTATTGCTTCCTCTGGAATGAAGCTGAAGGAGGTGTGAATGCTGAAGACTTTGCAAGCATATGGGTTTATTTTATTGAAACCAAAATTCTTCCCAGCCTTGATAACAGTGATAACCCTATTAAGATTATATTTTATAGTGATGCATGTGGTTACCAAAACCGAAATTGTGTAATGAGTAACGCACTTCTATATACTGCTATTAAGCACAACATTGTGATAGAGCAGAAAATACTGGAGCCTGGGCATACGCAGATGGAGGCCGATAGTGTCCACTCTACCATAGAGCGTGCTATGAAGAATAAAAATATCGATGTTCCTGCCGAATATATCGGAATATGTAAAGCAGCAAGAAAAAGCCTCTGCCATATGATGTGACTTGTTTGACACATGATTTTTTTAAAAAATTTAACAATATTGAATTCTGTAAAAGTATTCGTCCTGGACGTACCAAAGGTGATGCCAAAGTCACAGACATTCGTGCATTAAAATATACACCAAATCGAGAAATTTTTTTTAAATTACGGTTCACCACTTTATGGAAAATTCTGCCGCAAAGAATTGATCAAAAAATAGTTGCTTTAAAGTGGTGCAATTTAGAACAACTGTACCAAAACAGAATACCAATTAAACGTAAGAAATACGAAGATCTACAATACTTGAAACTTATTTTGCCTAAGGACCGTCATCAATTTTATGATGATTTGCTTTTCGAATAAATGAATTTTTACTGATTTTTTTATATAACTTTTACTAGCAGCAGGAGTAAGACTGCAAAATTGTTATATGTGATAATTTTTATATAATTTTAAGATTGTTTTTATAAATAATTAACTAAGAATAATTAAATAGCAGCAATGAAATAAGACTGCATATAATTTGTGATCAATGTTAACAAATAAACAAGTACCTTTTTATTTTTGAAACTAAATTGCTTTAATTTTATTTATTAATTCTATGAGGAAATAAGTTTAGTAAAATGTGCTAAGTCAGAAAAAAAAAATTACGTACAGAAAAACTGCTAACTCAATAAAAAGCTGATAGGGGTAAAATGCATGTTTTTTTTAGTTTTTTTTGTCCTTTGCGTTGAGTAGTTATGACATTGAGGTTACTGCATTTACAGTTTAATAAAATAATGTTTTATTTAAAAGTTATTAGGTTTTTTGTCTCTCCTGTAAAATTTGAAAAAGATGACTTAGCACATTTTCACGTTAAGCTAACGATACAATGTTTGTATACAGTATTGCTACTGTATTTAAATCACATACTTATGCAAAGTTTGGTAACAATGCAACAACTATAAAGCCGATGCCTTGTTTGCTCTCTTACTGCGTTTAAAATACTTTGCGGCGGCGTTTTTAAATGGTATACATTGTATAACTATTGTACTACGGCGTTATGAAATGTGATGCTTTGTACAAACACAAAGCAATTGACGTTTTGGAAGTCAGCCTATTTCTCTTGGAAGATCTTTGATGTCTGCTAGTTGCTTTTGGAGTTCAGTGAGCTCATTTAATTTGGTGTCCAAAGTGATGTTTTGTGCGAGGAGCCTCTTAACATCGGACAGTTTGCCAATAGCCGTAATATTGCCAATCATGACATATGAATAATGTAGTGTAGTGACATTAGTTTCATGCCCATAGATAGTTAGTGTACTTCCCTTGATGATACAGGTTGGTTTCATGGACAGGATACCAGAATGATCGATGTGTAGGTGTATGGTTTCAGAGTCGCAGACTGCAGTTAGCTCTAACGGAAATATTGTTGCATAAAACCAACGGTTTATGGTGTTCAGGGCGACAAAAAAAGGCCCTTTCTGCATATGACCGAAACTACACTGCGGTTATGTTCTGTTGTTGAATAAGGCAATTTCACAGGAATACCTGCTTGATTCTCGCGTAACACTGATTTTTAACGAAGTGCATAGATATATGTCGCTCTTAACTAAAGTACATTTATTGAACTGAGGTGCATTTAATGTCAAGTATTCATCTCGGTGGTCGTTCACAGCCAGATATTCAATGTTAGTTGTTATAGCAATAGCCGTGTTGTTCATCTTGGTAGGTATAGGGATAATCTTGAAAAGCTCAAAATGTTTCTGATTCACCAACGGCAAGAACATAACACTCCCTTGTGCTACTGTGCCCTTGATATTCATGATCTTGTATAATTCTAGTAAGTATGTGTCTTCAACTGGTAATGCACGACCCATGGGAAGGCGTCTTTTAATTTTAACAATCTCTGATCTCAACTGCCTTGGTGTGAGGATAAGTGGGCATATATTACCGTGGTTTTTATGCATGAGAGCAGCGACCAGCTCTGTCTCAATTCTTTGCAAATCGGACGCAAGTGTATTTAATTGAATTGCCAGAGACATTAGATTTTGGACTTGTCGTAAATTTGAGTTCTCATTTCTAACTGAATTTAAATCATGATAAATGATTTTCTTAAGTTCTGAAAAGCGTACCTTTGTATTGTTTTCGCCTTGCTTAAGAATGTTAATTGTCGAATCTATCACTGAAGTTTGGTTTTTTAGTAATATATGAAGATACTCCTCGTTTTTCTTGACGTTAGCTATAGTTTGAGCCATTTGTTCTGCATAGTCTGAGTCCAGGACTCCAAATAGAGCATGTGCCATGTTCCCCACAACATCAAGAGCCGCTCTCCGGCTTCTCCTTGGAGTCAAAAGGTCTGATTCTTGCATAAGGTTGTCCCAAGTATGCTGAAGTTGTAGGTATAGCATTTCACATGATTCAATAGCTATCGATTGCTTGCAGAGCCTTGAGATTGATATTATTCCAGCTTCCAGAACCTTATTCCTATCCCAAATTTTTGTGAGATCGTAGTAAATAATGAAGTTCCAGTTAGCTGTCACCAATTTTGCCGACCCTATGCTGTCGAAATATAATCCTGGATTGGAAGAAAATTCCGTAATATTGATTGGAGAAGCTAATATCGGTAGCAGAAGGAGTGGAATAAGAATTGTACTGAAGAATCCCAGTGGAGAATATGACACTACCTTCTGTTTTGGCTGGATAGTGTCGACTTCTGATGAGTGTTGCCTCTTTTGGGCAGTGAAATTGTCATAGCCGGAATACTCCATGTGGGAATCGTTGAACAGTGGTGCCAAATTATGTATTGGCCTCTTGAAGGTTCCCTTTGCTGACGTCGCAGACTCTAATAAGTCCATCATCTCCCTTGTAAATGTGGCTTATTCCACCCAATGACCGTTGTAGCACTGGAGTATTATCTTGTTTTGATGATAACAGAACGTCGTGGCGGACATATTGTCAAGACAACCTGTAGCGGAGGCTAAACTGGTTCGCCTGCTCGGGCGCCAATGTAACGACACGTTTTCGATGGGTGCTGGGATAGTGCTCAGTGGTGTCCAGAGTCGTTACATATTATTCTCCATGGGAGGAGAAGTAAAGAAAGTTTCTTTATAAGTATTTATTATAAGTATTTATTTTCATTGATCTTATAAATGAGTGTTAAAACTAAACTAAATCTATATGGCAGTCAGGGGTACAGGCACAAGCGCACGACGATGTGAAGAATGCAGAAGATAACTCCTGTGGCGAGTCGAGGGAGAGTCACCAGGAAAGAGGTCAATCCTCAGTTAGGATCGGTTTCCCTGCACCCACACGGAGTATCGAGGTACTCGTTAACAGCGTCAATTACCGAAATTTACGAAGCCGTCCTGGTGGGCGAGTAGTAAGGGAACTACTGGGAAGAGATCAGCTCTCAGATTGGACGTAGTTTACTAGTAGCCCACGCCGCGGACGGGATACTACAACTCGGACAGACGGAAACAGGCCTAGTAGAAGTCAACCCTCAGTATGACACTGTTTCTTGGCGTCGTAAGTTGGTGTTTCAAAAGACAGGCTTTAGAGAACATAAAAACAATTCTTCCTTAAACTAAATAACTTCATTGTAATCTTTATATATATAATTCTTCTGAAAGTGTGTTAGTAACTGAACTCCTCCTTAACGGCTGGGCCGATTTCGATGAAATTTTTTGTGTGTATTTGAGTTGGTCCCTGGATGGTTTAGATTTACAATTCGGTCCAATTGGTCAAAGGGGCGTGGTACCTCCCATACAAACGACATATTAAAAATCTATTATTTCTGCTCCTGATAACGGTATTTGAACAAAATTTGGTACGTCGGATTGGTGTGCATTTTTTAAGTACTGCTGAAAATATGGGCGGGATTGGACAAAGCGGCGTAGTATCTCTCATACAAACCACAAATTAAAAATCTATTATTTCTGCTCCTGATAACGGTATTTGAACAAAATTTGGTATGTCGGTTTGGTGTGCATTTCTTATGTGCTGCTGAAAATATGGGCGGGATTGGACAAAGGGTCGTGGTACCTCTCATACAAACCACAAATTAAAAATCTATTATTTCTGCTTCTGATAATGGTATTTGAACAAAATTTAGTATGTCGGTTTGGTGTGCATTTCTTAAGTGCTGGTGCAAATATAGGCGGGATGGGACAAAGGGGCGTGGTACCTCTCATACAAACCACAAATTAAAAATCTATTATTTCTGCTCCTTATAATGGTATTTGAACAAAATTTGGTATGTCGGTTTGGTGTGCATTTCTTATGTGCTGCTGCAAATATGGGCGGGATTGGACAAAGGGGCGTGGTACCTCTCATACAAACCACAAATTAAAAATCTATTATTTCTGCTCCTGAAAACGGTATTTGAACAAAATTTGGTACGTCGGTTTGGTGTGCATTTTTTTAGTGCTGCTGCAAATATGGGCGGGATTGGACAAAGAGGAGTGGCACCACCCATATAACCCAAAAATTTAAATCGCCATATTTTGGGCATTTTTTGACCTATGTCGATCATATTTGGTACATATGGTATTGGCATAAATTGGAATACGTACCGGGAGAAAAGTGGATGGGACCACGCTCCTTTTTAGGAAAATTAAAAATCGTAATATAGGCTTAACTACTGGACCGATCGTCACAATAGCATATATATAAATACTTTTCATTTTATTTTATAACGAGGGGGGTAGCGAAGTACACCGGGATCAGCTAGTAAATTATATAAATAAAAATAATCCATGTGCGCAAAAACAAGCTAAGCGCCTTTTGTTCGTCACATTACCTCCCTTCATTCCAGTGACGAGGCCTTTAGTCCAGCTGCCAGACACGAACTGCACCCTTCCTGGAGATAGTGATGCGGATCCGGTGACCATCCATGTTGGTGATAAACTTGACCTGCTGCAGCTCACCTCGGGTATTCAACCGTTGCTCAATAACCCGGCTGAGTTCCGCTGTAACTTGCCCGACAGGGATCTCCTTCTTGGTGCGAGGTGACGGTTGCGCCTCGCCTCTTTCAGATGCAGTTCCCTTCTTCGATTCTGGCTCCTCGCGATGTGTTCGGAAACAGGCCGCCTCTCGCATGTCAGGGGGCGACAGCCCATAATCGTTTTCTTCGCAAAGGGACAGTGTGTCACTCAGCGTAAGTGGTGGTGATTTCCGGTTACTTAACGGGCTGAACCAACGACGCCCTGGGGTGGGTGGCAACCCTAATGCGGTGCCGTTGGAAAGGGATGCTCTTGGGCTACCATATGGATGAAATTTATGCGGTGTAACAGTCGGTATCTGATTTCTCGGGTAGTCGACCGCATGCCTTGGGAGTGCTCCGGGGGCTAGCAACCGCACTCGCATTACGCGCTCATAGCATTTGTGACCCAGGTAATTATACTGGAAATCGGTTACATTTAGGAACCCCAAGCCGTGACGTCGGGGTGGGGTTGGACGAGCGGAGTTATCGCTGTTGCTGCCTGGCGATGATGATGACTGTAGTGACGGTGTAGGTGACGGACGCACAGCGATGGTAGTATAGTCGCATCCAAAAAAAGTTCGTTGGAGTTCCTCCAATAACTCATTGTCACATCCCAACAGATTTAGAGCATCGTCCTCGAGGCTGATCTCAAAATCTTGGAATAGTCGCGGGGTAGTCTCGCCACTAGATGGGAGGTTGTGGATGGTTTCGTCCGTGTTAACGTAGTTAGGGGCCGGTGGCGGCTCATCTTCATTGACAG
Source organism: Lypha dubia (assembly GCA_947311025.1). Taxonomy (NCBI): domain Eukaryota; kingdom Metazoa; phylum Arthropoda; class Insecta; order Diptera; family Tachinidae; genus Lypha; species Lypha dubia. Next base: position 56,753,968 of record OX371261.1, on the reverse strand, counting down.
GGGGCGGCGGTGGTATCTCCTCCTCATCGTATACCGGCGGTGGTGGTGCTATTTCTTCATCGAGCTGAGAGGTCGTTGGTATCTCGTATTCGGTGCGTGGGCGAGGATTTGCCCCATCATTGCCTTGGTTTCGTAAGCCGCCCTTATTCCTCCTTGGTTTATTTTCTTCGGGGTCCTTAGCACGGACCGGATGTCTGGTTTCAACTACTTCAGGTGGACAGCGACGAGTAGTGGGTCGACAATTGCCCCTTTGCTGTTGCTCATGTAGATATTTTTGTGACCATTCCTTCCAGAATTTGTGTTTGATTTCTGACGTTATTTTCCATCGTGCATCTAGCAGTATTCTTGGAGATTGGGCATTTACATCCACGGCTGATGTCAAGGGTTCATCAACTAGAAAGTGACTAATTTAATGACAGAGGAATTAATGGTCGTGAATTTAAGATTGCTTCTATTTCAACCACTATTGTTTCCAATTCCTTATACGTAAGTGATGCAGTAGACACGCTTCTCAGTAAGAGATGTTTGGCGGATTTGACTGCCGCTTCCCAAAGCCCACCGAAGTGGGGGGCTCTTGGTGGAATGAATTTAAAGTTTATTGATTGATTGCTGCATATTCGTGTAATTTTCTCTTGCGCTGATTGAGAATATATTGATTCTTATAATTCGGTGATTTTGTTGTTTGCTCCCTCGAAGTTAGTAGCATTTGTCGCAGTATAATGTCTGACAATGGCCTCTGCTACTGCTGAAAGGTCGCAGTGCTCCTATGAAGGCGTCTGTAGACAGATTAGATACGACCTCCATGTGAATGGCCTTTGTTGGGAAACAAGAAAACACTGCGATATAATCTTTGTCTGGTTTTTTGCCTCTGATTTTGTGATGAATCCAAATCGGCCCAAAGTAATCCACTCCTGTAGTTATGTATGGGTGCGCTGGTGTCACTCTGTCAGCTGGGAGATTCCCCATTAATTGTTTAAAAAACACTGTCCTAGCCCTGGTACAACGAATGCATTTATGGACAGTACTACGCGCTAGTGATTTTCCGTTCGTAATCCAGAATTGTGACCTGGATGCTGCCAACAGTGCCTGTGGACTGCAATGACGATTTTCGTGTACCATGTGCATCAATAACTTTATCATGAGGTGATTGTGTGATAAAATTGCTGGATGCTTCGCTTTGAACGGTAACGTTGATTGCTCCAGGCGACCACCTACGCGCAATATCTGCTGGTCATCCAAGAATGGATTTAATGAAGCCAACGGACTGGATTTATGTACAAGTGTTTTGTGAGATAGTCTTTGTAACTCTTTGCCGACTTCCGCCGCTTTGACGATCTTGATGATTTCATAGCTTCTTCCATTTCATATGCATCGAGCGCTCTTTTGGTTGGACGATAGCCCTTTGTGGTCTTGGAGTTTCTGATAAATCTTAACACATAACCGATCGTGTGTTGAAGAGTTTTGAATGAATTGCGATGGTTTATCCAGTTTATACTGTCTTCATAGTTTTCCTGCTAGGTTAATATTGTTAAGACCTGCTTTGATACCTTACGTTCTTCGTTACAAGGTATATCGGTAATTTGTGAATGTGCCATTGTCCATTCACTCTTTTGTCCCGAGAGAAATAGGGGACCATAAAACCAAATTGAGTGTTGTGATAGGGCTTCTGGTGCTAGTCCTCGGGATATTGCGTCAGCTGGATTTTCTTTAAAACTGACGTGTAGCCATTGATTTGAATCGCTTAAACTTTGAATTTTTGCTATCCTATTTGCTACAAATGTGTGATAGGATGCTGCTGATAAATTTATCCAAGCAAGAACAATTTTGGAATCGGACCAAAAAAAGTTGGCAGTATTTTGCAGGCATTTGGTTGCTAAGTATGGTGCAGCCGAGATTCCATAGGTTACAGTTTTTAGACGATGTACTTGATGTCTTTATGCTTATCGTATCTCCAAATGATGAGCTGGAACATCTGGTCTGTGTCATTGACTTAAATTTGTCGGTATATTTTTTCGATGTCCGCAGTGAAGACAATTTTATGCATTCGAAATCGCAGCAGAACTGAAAACTATTCACTTTGTACTGTCGGCCCGGCATGTTTTTATTATTATTATTATTATTTATTTATTTAGCAAAAATTTGCTATTTAAAAACAAGTAAGTTTACAATAATTTTTTTACAATTTGTATATGAATTTACAAATTTAAAAATTTTCTCTTACGTATGATATAATTTTACGCCTAAAAACATAAAAATTATTTTCATTATTGATTTCTAACGGAATTGCATTAAATAGTTTAAGACCATTATAAAATAAGAGATTTTGATAAAAATTTGATGTACTAAAGTATAGTCTAAAATCGTGGTTATTTCGTAAATTATATGGTTGCACGTCTGCAACATATACTAACTGATTTCGTAAATAGGAGGGCAGCATTCCATTTTTCATTTTGTATACAAATAGTAGTACGTTCAATATTAGCCTTTGGTTGACTGATAGCCATTGTACATTATTTAACATGTATGTTACGTAGGTTAGTCTATGACATCTTAATATACATCTCATGCCTTTATTTTGTAATTTTTGCAGCCTGCTCTTCATTAATTGACTTCCAAGAAACAGTAAAGTAGAACAATATTCGAAGTGCGGTTCTATAATAGTATTATATATTCTTATACATGTTATTGTAGACACTTTGTTTCGAATTCGCTTCATAAAAGCAATTTTTTTGGAGATCTTATTGCAAATATAATTAAAATGCAAGTCAAACTTCAATTTCTTGTCGAAGATAACACCAAGATATTTAATTTCTTCCACTTTTTCTATTGTTTCTCCATCAATTATTATATTTTCATCTGTGCTTCCATTTATTACCATAGCTTTAGTTTTTTTGTATTTAGTTTCATCTTTGTTGTATCTTGTAGAAAATAAGGAGTCGATGCACAATTCCAATTAGTTAAGTGAGGCCTATCAGTCTGACGTCTTTTCTGCTCAAAACACTGGAAAGAGCTATAGATATACATCTCAGAATGTCCATACCGAAGGAACTTCTATCCCCCTCACAGCACGCCTACACAAAGGGCAAGTCTGGGGAAACTGCTCTCCACTCCCTGGTCAGCCACATAGAGAAATCTCTCGAATACAGGGAATTCACTATGGTGGCAGGAAAGCTATGGTAGAGGGCGCCTTTAATTTTGTCAAACCGGACTCAATCATCAACAGCATGGTAGAGATGGGAATCGATATCAATATCTGCAGGTTTGTAAAAAATCTGCTAACTAAAAGGGTCATAAGCGCATCGTTTGGATCTGCCACTGAATACAGGGCAGTGAATCGAGGCACTCCACAAGGGGGCGTCTTGTCACCTCTCTTGTGGAATCTGACCATCAACTCTCTTCTGCTAAGCCTAGAGCGGAAGCTGGTTAAAACCGTAGCTTACGCTGACGACGTGGCAATAGCTATCTCTGGCAAATACCTGAGCACAATATCTCAGTGTATGGAGTCTGCTCTGACGATCCTCAGCAAATGGAGTGTCAGCTGTGGGCTCGGCGTCAATCCGGCGAAAACCGAATTGGTGCTATTCACCAGGAGGCACAAAATCGAAGACTTTGCGCTCCCTAATTTAAACGGGACCACACTAAAAATCTCGGATAACGCTAAGTACCTGGGCGTAATCCTAGACAGTAAACTATCTTGGAACCTAAACACCCAGTATAGAGCAAATAAGGCCCTCGTGGCTATTTACACCCATAATGTTTTATGGGGTTATAGTCTGGTGGGAAGCGACAGAGAAAGACTCCCACCGACGAACTATAGAAAAATTTTTTAGGCTAGCGGCGATCCTGATAACGGGAGCGCTCAGGTCTACTCCAACGAAAGCACTGTTCGCTATGCTGAACTGGCTTCCGGTGGACGTTCTGGCCAAACAGCTAGCTCTGTTCGCGGCGATCAGATTGAACGCTACATGCTCATGGACGAGAACCGATCTTGGTCACTCCAAGATTCTCAGGCAGCACCAAGCGCTCCATGACTTTACTGACTACTGCCACCGGAACCTTATTTCGGCGGGCTATTTAAATCTATTGTTCCCAATAGGGAAAACCACTCCTCACCCCCTGCCACCGATGGAGCCACCAGAGTATTCACTGACGGCTCCAAAAGAGGCGTAAACACCGGGGGCGGTTTCTACGTGGAAAACTTCAATGTGAAGGTTCCATTCAGACTTCGGGATGGCTGTAGCGTCCTACAAGCTGAAGTCTCGGCCATTACAAGAGCGGCAAGATGGCTTACGTATTACAGGATATCGGGAGACATCCTTATTTTACCGACAGCAAAGCGGCCATTGCCGCTATCAATGGTGTATACACTACATCTACGGTGGTGAATGAATGCCGGAAATCTCTAAACGAGATAGCGAGACATTCAAGAGTAACACTAGTTTGGACTCCAGGGCACTCAGAGTGCGCTGGAAACGATATTGCGGACGAAATTGCCAAAAGGGGCGCATCATTGAGCAACTCAGGCTTGGTAAATGTCATACAAGACGATTAATAACAGTGCTAACAGGGCACTGGTGCTTCGGGACTCATGCCAGAATGATGGGCCTAAGTTACAATGACTACTGCACAAGTTGTAACGATGAGGAGGAGGAAGAAACAGTTCTTCATCTTCTATGTCAGTGCCCCGCCCTTGATAGCGTTAGGGCGAGTACTTTGGGCTTCAATACTCTGCCAGACCTTGACAGTCTGGCGAACATGAGGCTAATCAGCCTATCCTCCTTTTTACAACAATCAGGATGGTTTGATTCGGCAACAGGACAATCACAGGAAATTGAATAATCAATCGACTGTGCCCTGTCCGCTGCAGGGTATCACAAAGGGACCGAATTAACAGACCCAAGTGCGTCTCGTCTTGGACGTGACGGCCCTCGAAACCTAACCTAACCTAAGTGAGGTGGTTGTACATCCGTAGCACGCAGTTGATTAATATGTCGTTTGAGAATAAATCCATTGTCGAGTTCGACCATATAGTGAAGGTACCCCAACTTTTGGGTGATAGTACCGAATTTCCATGTCGGTTTGTTGAGATGATAATGTCTGACTTGAACTCGGTCGCCCTCACTAAATTGTCTAATCGAGGCTTGCAATGCAGTTGGTTTTGTAATGTTCCTGGCTTTAAGGCATCTAAACGAATTCTTATCTGTCTTCCCAGATACATTTCGGAAGGTGATTTCCCGTTTCGAAGTGGCGTCGCTCGGTACTTGAATAAAATTTGCCGTACTTTGTTTTGTGACGACGACGGGTCACTGGACATAGCAGCCAAACGCTTTTTTAGTGTCTGTACATTCCGCTCTGCTAAGCCATTCGTTGCAGGATGGCCTGGCGCGATGAATTTTTGAAATATTCCAGAGCTGGTACAAAAGTTTGTGAATTCAACGCTTTTAAATATTGTAGCATTATCGGATACCAGAACGTCTGGATACCCGTATCTCGCAAAAATGTTGCTTAATATTTCAATTGTTGAAGTTGATGTGGGTGCTGAGGGACACACGCCTACTTCCACCCATTTTGATTTTATATCGACTAATACTAGGAAATGATAACCTTGGTAGGGCCCAGCATAGTCAATGTGGACACGCTGCCAATTACCATCCGGTTCCTCCCACGGGTGTAGGATGACCTTTGGTGGATTGTTCCTTACTGAAGCACAAGCAGCACAAGATCGTACAACACTTTCGATGTCTTTATCAATTGAAATCCAGTATACATATTGTCGCGCCAGCTGCTTCATTTTAGTAACACCAATGTGTGTAGAATGCAGCTCTTCTAAAACAATTTGTTGTAGACAAGATGGTACGACAACCCTTTGGTTCCTAAACAAAATGTCGTTGTCAATAGTGTACTCAGATTCCAGACTTGAATTGCGCAATTTTAAAATTAATTTTTATAGCTCCGGATCATTTCTCGTTGCATTACGGATCGATTTAAAATTTAATTGGCTAGAGTTGATTTGGTGTAGGGTAGAATCACAGATACAATGTACCTCCTTATCAATGAAATTAGTTGTATCTGACCCTGACTTAATAGGGGTTCTAGACAGGAAATCTGCATTTGTGTTTTCCTCGCTCCTTTTTGTACTTACTTCGTAGTTGTAGCCAGTTAGGAATGCTGCGTAACGTTGAAGACGGGAGGACGTCATTTGAGGCAGTTTCGCATGTTGATTAAATATTCTGGATAAGGGCTGGTTATCCGTAATGAGTTTGAAACACCGCCCATAAACGTACTGATGAAAATGTTGAACGGCGTAGACAATCGCTAAAGCCTCTCTATCTAGTTGAGAATAATTCTGTTCGGCTTGTGTCAGCGATCTCGAAGCGAATGCCACATGTCGTTCTTCACCCTCTACAATATAGGATAACACGCCTGATATTAGTAGCGTCGGGTTGAAAGGCATCAAAACGCGGTCACTGGCAATTTCTGTTTTTAGGGTATTAAACGCTTTTTCGCACTGTGAAGTCCATTTGAAAATTGAATTAATTCTTAGCAAACGTCGTAACGGTGTAGTAATTGTAGAAGAATTTGGTATAAATCTTGCGTAGTAGGTCACCATACCTAAGAACCTGCGTACATCTTCCACACAACTGGGCTGAGGTATTTGCAAAATGGCTTCGACTTTTGAGGAGGCCTTCTTTATTCTATTGTACTGAATCACATGCCCCAAAAATTCTATCTGATTTTCGAAAAATTTACATTTTGAAACATTTAGATGTAAATCATACTTTTGTAGTTGTTTTAAGCAAGCTCTCAAATTAGCTTTACATTCACCCATTGATGTGCCATGGACCACGATGTCGTCGAAATACGATTCAGTTTTAGGGATTTCCCGTAAGATCTCATCGATGATTTTATTAAATTCGGCGGGTGCCGTTTTTATGCCAAACGATAACCGATTCATGTGAAAAGTCCCCTTGTGCGTTGAAATTGTTTGTATTTCGCTTGATTTTTGGTCCACTGGCACGTGTAGATACGCCTTGTACAAATCTAGGCGACAAAAGTATTTAGAGTTCCTTAGACTATTAAAAATTTCGTCCATTCTCCTTATCGGGTAATGTGCGTCTACTAAGCGCTTATTTACACCAACTTTGTAGTCGACGCACAAGCGTACACTACCATCTCCCTTCGGGATAACGACTAACGGCGACCCCCAATCGCTGTGTGCAACTTTTGTAATAATGCAAGCCTTCTCCAACTCAACGAGTTCTCTCTCGACACGTTCTGTTAAAGCGTACGGAATGTTGCGTTCTTTTGTATATATAGGTGTGGTGTTTTCACGCAATTGCAGGGAAACCTTTAGATTAGGTATGCAGCCAATCCTTTGTTGGAAAACATTTTCGAATTCTGAAACGAATTCTTTTATTTCATTTGATTCATTAGTAGAATTTGTAATAACGTGACTTGAATTGATTTCGTCGAGTTCCTGTAGGTTAATCCCCAGTCGGCGAATCCATGCTCGACCTATCAGAGCTGAACAACCATTTGGTACAATATATAATTCGTCAGATATGGATACATTTTTAAATTTGATATTAACTAATATTTTCCCATCTGGCTTAGACGTATCTTGCGTGTATGAGCGGAAAACAGTTTCTGTTGGCATTAATTTGTTGCATAATTTCAATTTCGTGTACTGGTCTCTTGGCAAAAAAGAACATCCAGACCCAGAATCAACTTCGAACTGTATGGTTTTGCCCTCAATTGATATATTGGCATAGTACCGTTCTGACCTTGTATTACAGTATACATCTATGATTTTTAAAATCCCGAAAGATTCACCACCATGTACCTGATTAGTTGTTCGCCTACTGCTTTTAAATTTTTGTCCGGCACCAGGACCATTTGCCAAAAGTGAAGCAATGCAGACTTTATCCACATGCCCTTGTTTAGAACATAAGTTGCATTTTAAATTTTTGCTGGAACGACACTCTCTCGCGAAATGGTTATTCTTACCACATCTTAAGCACAAACCTGCAATACCCAGTTGCTCATAGTTTACTTTCCTATTTTGTTGCCGTTGGTTGGGCTTAGGGGTTTTCTTTGAATACTTGTTGTTAAAAATTTTGTTAATTTCCATAGCATTATTACTTGATATACTTGCTGCAGCTTGCGATAGCTCCCGAACATCCGTCTTCGCAGCCTCTAACGCCATAGCCTTGTCCACAATTTCTTCAAACTTCGACGTACTAGATTGAAGTAGTTGTTCACGCACATTATTGTCGCGAATGCCTCGAATAAATTGGGCTCTTAAAAACACCTCCGCAATTGAAATCTGACAATCACACGGAGAAATAAATTCACACGCATTGGTATCACTGCGCAGCGCTGCTACAAACCTGGCCACTGTCTGCCCTTCACTTTGGTATATTGATAAAAATTTGTGCTGTTGCACAAGCACGTTCTTTTTCGGCGCTAAATGGTTTTCTAAAAGCTGTAATAATTCTTTATAGGTTAGTTCTGTTGCTGCCTTCGGCGCTGCCAACGCTGTCGCCATGTTAAAATATTTTGCGCCAATTGAATTTAAAAGTAACTTTGCACAGTAATCCTTATTTTCAGCTATGCCTTTCATGGTTATGTAGTTTGCAAATCTTTGAACATAATTTTTGTATGTTTCTTTCGACGAATCAAAGCATTCGAAATTTGGAACTAGCGTTGTACTTAAGCTATTATCTCTTACTTGCGTTGCACTTGCAGTTGCCCCAGCATTTGCACTTAAAACCGCCAATTGTTGAACCAGGGCCTCTTGCATTTTGATAAAAGTTGCGAATTGATCTGCATTCATTTTAAGGTTATACGTATCTATGTGTTCGTACAGAAAAAACTTGCACTTATTTTTCTAAAAAAAAGAACACAAGAATATAACTTGTATACAACTTTTATTTTATTTTTACGCTCGTCGCCAACTGTTGTATCTTGTAGAAAATAAGGAGTCGATGCACAATTCCAATTAATTAAGGGTTTTTATTAATCGTGATAAATTACTTGACTTTACAATCGAGAGATTTTACAAGAAGAAAAAAAAAAGATGTGTGAAAACAAATGACATAAACAATGTTGTAAATTAAGCGGTTAGAATTGTAACAATTTTCAGTGTTGCATCGTTAGCTGTTATAACAATCTTGTTCATTTTAAGATATACTTCCACGTCCCGAAGTTCACAATTCAGGATACGGACACATTCCTCAACGTTTTGTTCCGCTTATATAAATAAGGGCATCATCCGCAAACATGCACACTTTAGTTTTTTTTAGCACTTTTCCTAAGTCGTTAATGTAAATTAAGAAAAGTAACGTTCCTAAAACCGCTCCTTGAGGCACCCCAGTATTGACATTTTTAACAGTCGACATACATTCACCACATTTTGTTCGTTCCGTTTTGCTACTCAGGTAACTATCGAACGATTTTAATTCGATTCCGTTTACACCGTATTTATTTAATTTCTGCAATAAAATTTGTCTACTTACAATTTCAAATGCACGTTTTAGGTCTAAGAATACTGCTACTATATATTTTTTGTTGTGTACTTCGGTCTTCCACTGCGATATTACCAAATTGAGAAGTGATTCACAACTATGTTGATTTCTGAACCCTGATTGGGTTTCACTTAACAGTTTATTATTTTCAAAGTATTTATTTAGTTGAGAGTGTACGATTTTTTCCAATACTTTACTAATAGTCGTCAGCATATTTACTGGGCGAATGCATGATTCTTTTAAGCAATCTGGAAACGTTCCTGTTTGTAGAGATAGCTCAATAATGCGCTGCAATTGCGTACCAAGTATGTCATAATTGTTTAGTAGCGTCTTCACCGTGAGAAAATTTTGATCTTTTTTATTGTTCATTGCTTTCATAGTATCTATTCATATTCCACTATCAACTCTCTCAAATTTAAAAATGGTGTTCGGATTATCCTCTATAATATTATCATATTTAATATATTGAATACTACTTACTATTTGTTCCACACTTGTAATAAAAAATGTGTTTAATTCGTTCGAAATCTCTTGTTCATTTGAAACGACCTTACCAGCAATTTTTATCTCTTGTATTTTAATGGTTTCTTTTTTTAGTATAAGGGATTTTATTGTTTTCCACATATTTTTTTGGTCTGTACAACTATTAATTTTGTTATTTATATAATTGTTTTTAGCTAGTGTTATTTCTACTTTATAGAGATATCTAAACGTTTTATAATTGTTCCAGTGGTAAACGTCATTAAACCACATGGCTTTTTGGTACATCTGCTTTTTTATTTCTTTCATTCGCTTCAGTCTATTCGAGAACCAGAGGTTTGTATAAAGGGTTTTTACTATTTTTGTGTTTATCATCGGTGCTAGTGCGTTATTTATACATTTAACATATTCATTAACCATTTCATGGTAATTATTGTTGTAGTGTATGTGATTTATTCTTTCGTACATTAGGTTATTGCGAAAATTGTTATTATCGTATATTAACGTTCTTATTTTCTTATTATTTAAATTTTGAGTTTTTTCCTTTATAGGAATATTAATTTCTATAGATTCGTGGTCGCTTATTTTCATATCGGAGTTAGTTGTAGCTATGGTATTTTCTATATTTGTTAGCACATAATCAATTAACGATGATCTTGTACTTGTAATTCTTGTTGGTTGTGTTACTATTTGTCGAAGATAGTTGTCACTTATTATTTCTTCTAATCTGATCCTAGAATTGGTCCTATCTAACCAGTCTATATTAAAATCTCCCATAATAATATACTTCCCATTAGCATTAGTTTTTTCCATTTCTCCTGCAATAAAATCGATAAAAACATTTTCTGGTGATTTTTGCTTATCTGGTGATTTGTAAATTCCCATTAGACAATACTTATGGTCTTTGTTTCTAATTTCAATTTTTAGCCACCAATACATTTTATCTATTGATTTATTTTCGATTATTTTTGTCTGCCAGTCATTCCTAATATAGAAACATACACCATCTGTATGTCTTGACGCACTGTCACATCGTATCGTGTTATAATTGCTTATAGATAATTCAGCATTTTCAATATTATCTGTTAAATGGGTTTCTGATAAACATATAAAATCTAGATTTTCTTCAAAACAAATTATCTCCAATTGATTAAGATTTGTTGTTAACCCTCCTATGTTGAGATACATTCCTCTAATTGATATTGGTTGCTAGTAGGCTATTCTTTCAGCTTCCAATCTATTTTTGCGTTGCAAAATACGGCAATCTCCACTTCTACAATCGTGACTAGTATCAATATCTGTTAGATTTAAACGTTTTTTTGCCTTAACACAATTTATACATTTTGTGATATTGTTTTTACATTCTTTATAAGAGTGTCCAGATTCACTACATTTCGCACAAATTTGGCTGCCACTATTACATTTGTTCGCTGTATGGTTAAATCCCCAGCATTTAAAGCATTTTAGCACATTGCAACTTTCATAAACCTTGCATCTATCCCATTCAATGTTTATTTTATTTTTCTTCATAATAGATTCAAATCCATTTCTATCCGTTTCTATAATTGCATTAAACACTCTTGGGTTTTTATAAGATTTATACACTTTGACACACTCTAATTGGTTACATTGAATATCATTTTGTTTCTTTATAGCTTCAATAATTCGATTTTTTTCTAGTTCCTCACACATTCCAGTTATTAGTATTTTTGGTTTTCTCATTTTTGGAACTTGTATTTCATATTCATTGCCCATCTTCACTTTAATCTCATCAGCTAAAACATTACGTTGATTATCATTTAAGCACCTTATAGCGACGGCCCCATCATTCCTTTTGGTAATCCCCTCTTCATGTATTTAAGAGAAGACGGTTTAACCTTCTCTTTCACTTCTTTCTCTGTCGATACACTATCTTGTTTGTTTTTGTGCTTAAGTATAACGGGCATATTATTTGTTGCATTTTTTAATTTACTGGCATATGTTACACTTCCAGGTATTTTATTACTTTTAATTTCTTTTAAAATTTCCTTCTTTACTTCTTCCATCCTCTCCTCAACCAATTTATTAGCTTTAAATATTTCTTTAGTAATTTTTTCATCATTCTGTTTAACGATATTTATTAAACTATTATAATTTTCATTTGTAATTTCAATGTAGTTTAAGCAATCATCGCAAAAAAACTTTATATTTTTATATTTATATCATATTCGCATTTAGATAAGTTGAAGCATTTTAAATGAAAATATTTTTTACAAAATCCTCCACATTGAACACTATTTGAATCTCTGCATCCAGAACTGCATTTTCCACAGCTCAGATCCATTATCCACTATGGATATATATACTTTTTTTATACAAAATCGATATATTTATTGTAAAAAAATTTAGTTTCAGCAAGAGCATAAAAAAACACGTCTGCTTCGCTCAAGAGAACAACAAGATTATGATGTCATTGAGCGAGGAACCGCTAGATGTTTTTGCCGATGCGTCAAAAACTACTCGCAATTTTGTAGTAGGCATGACCTAATGTAATTCGGGAATGTCGTCTTCATGTATTTCTTCCATGTGTCCCAAAGTTTAATACTCTTGCATGAACTTGTTGTATTCTGTTCTAAGCTCAGGTTTACGGTCCAATCGTTTTTCCAATGCTAGAAATCGATGGAAAGCCATTGTCTTAAAACTTCCGAGAATGGATGGGTTCTCTGCAAAAGGTAGGCGAACAATGAACCTCCCTTCTTTGTTTCTTTTTTACGTTTTGGGCAAAATGATCCTCGCATCGTTTTTCAGCTAACGATAATGCTCGTTCTGTACTATTCGTGTCTTCAAGCCTCCAGAGATTTTCAATAAGTTGGTTTGTTGTTTGTTGTTCTGGGATAAACACTGCACAGGTAAGCACGCTGTCATATTTTTCTTGTAGGTTACCTGAAGAATCGGTAGAGTCCAATTATAGCTTGTTCAGTACTGTTTGTCACCAAATTAACTTGTGATCCAGTATCTAGTAGAGCTCGGAATATGCAGGTACGGCCATTGGCTCCAATTACCTTCACTCTTGCAGTGGCTAGTAATACGTGGATGTTGTCGATGTTGTTTGTTGCAGCTACGATTGGAGTATTTTTATTCGGTGCAGAGGCTGGGTTATGTGTTTTTTGGTAGCTTTCTGCGGAACAATGTGTTGTGTTTCTTTGTACACTTTGAGCCAGATCGTGAAGTGTATGCCTTGGTAGCATGATCTGCGGCCAAATTACGGCATTCGATATCGATCGAAATTTACATTTAATTTATATTGGAATTTCGATCAATATCGAGTGCCGTAATTTGGCCCCTGACTTAAAGCAATTGACGCAAAGTCTGTTTTCTTGTGTCCATTGTAGTCTCTCAGCTGGGGACTTTTTTAGGAACTTTTCGCAGTAATATATGGGATGTCCTGTCGATCCACATACCTTCTAAGTTTGGGTTGCTGTAACTGTTGTAATAATTTTGGCTCTATCCTTCCCCCCGCCACATTCGTTAGACCTTCCGCGTGTTTTCAATGCTTGGAACCGATGTTCGAGAAATCTAAGTAGTGTAGTTAGACTTACGAGATTCTTATTGTCTTCTAGTGATTGTTCAAATACTGTTTGAATTGAGTGATCAAGTTTTTTCAATAGTATGTGAACCATTATGGCGTCCCATTTGTCCGCTGGAAGTTCTTGTGCGCTTAAACCATAGATGCATTCTTTAGTGACATCATATAAGGCTTTTAGCGCTTGTGCCGTTTCGTTTTTCATTTGTGGATGAGACATCAAGTTGTTTAATAGTGTTGTCACAATGAGACTTTTGTTGTCGTATCTATTAACCAGAATATTCCACGCGATTGCATAATTTGCTGTTGTAATTGGCAAATGTTTTATTAGATTTTTTGGCTCATCTGTCAGGTGTGTTGGTAAGTAAAACATTTTCTCAACATCGCTCATTGATGCGTTGTGGATCAGCTGGGCGTAAAGGTCTTTAAAAGCTACCCATTGTAGGTAACTGCCGAATCTTGGAAGCTGAATTTTTGGCAGATGGGGTTGACAATGCTCAATCCTGTTAATATTTCGTGGATTATTTTCGCCTGCAATATTTAGTTCGTATTGTAGCTTGCATTGGACGTTGTGCACCTCAGCTTGCATTTGGTAAAATTCATCCAAGGTGTAACCATCTATTTGGTCTTCGGTCATTAATTACCATAAAGTCTCGTTGTTTCTCGAGAAATCCTGCATATATTTATCAATGAGTGCTAATTTGGAATGGCAATATGATTGTTCTTTATTTTCTTCCGCCATGAATTCAGCAATAGTTCGTCTTAGCGCTCTCGTCAATGCCCGCTGATTGCGAAGAACTTTGCTTGTGCTTTCGTCAAGTTGTGTCATAGTTGATGAAACGTTTCTGTTTTATTTTTTGGACTGGTGTCCTATTATGTGGACTGATGACGTTCTTGTGTGTGTAGTCGAAATATAATCCTGCGCCTTGTTACAGGATTACGTAGATAGCAAAAGTTGAATTTTGGGGATCTGCCCAAATATAATTCGAAATATAATCCTGTGCCTTGTTACAGGATTACGTCGATAGCAAATGTTGAATTTTGGGGATCTGCCCAAATATAATTCGAAGTGTAATCCTGTGCGTTTGTTACAGGATTACGTTGATAGCAAATGTTGAATTTTGGGGTTTGCCCAAATATAATTCGAAGTATAATCCTGTGCCTTGTTACAGGATTACGTTGATAGCAAATGTTGCGTTTTGGGGATCTGCCCAAATATTGCCTGTTGTTTTTTTGGACTGTTGTCCTGTTGAGTGCATTCAAAGTATTATCATGTGCCTTGTTACAGGATGACTTTGGTAGCATATGCTGAATTTTGGGGATCTGCCCAAAATGTTGCCTGTTGTTTTTGATCCTGTTCCTGTGGAAGTTTCAGGACCGTCGGAGTCACCAAATGTTGAGTTGTCAACTGACCGGATGTATTGAGCACCAAAGGTTTCCTTTGGAACCAAATTGATAAGGAGGTATTATATTATTAGTTTCAATGAAGTAAGTTAGTTTATGTTTAATAAGTTTTTCAGGAATTTTGCTGATGGATGATAATAGGCTTATAGGTCGATATGATGAAGGACAATCAGGTGGTTTGTTCGGCTTATTGATAGGAATAATTTTAGACTCTTTAAAATCGCGTGGGAAGTAACACAATTTCAAACATGCATCTATTATGATCGTTAAAAACTTAATTCCTTTTCTGGGAAGAGGTTTTAAACATCTGTTATTAATACCATCAACACCAGGAGATTTTTTAATTTTTAGTTTTTGTACTATACTAGAAATTTCTGAACTAGTTGTTGAGGTGTGGTTTGAGTCGTTAAAATTAGATAATTGAAGAGACTGAATGGTATTATTTACTTGGGATATTGTTTCAGCATCCCCAAGGTTAATTGAGATATTATGATTGGAAGCGAAGGTTTGGGCATGTATTT
Source organism: Lypha dubia (assembly GCA_947311025.1). Classification (NCBI taxonomy): domain Eukaryota; kingdom Metazoa; phylum Arthropoda; class Insecta; order Diptera; family Tachinidae; genus Lypha; species Lypha dubia. The sequence continues at coordinate 56,738,474 of OX371261.1, read as the reverse complement.
CGCATTTTTCCAAATTTGTGGTATAACGGGAATTATTTTGCTTCAGAATTGGTATGATCTTGCCCTTTTTCCTTAAAATTTTTGTAAGGTTCCAAAATGGCGGGGAACCAATATCCAACGTAGAAAGAAGTTTATCCCAAGACTTATTTCTAAATATTTCTATTTCCACTCTAATCATTTCATTAAGAGCTTTAACTTCATAAAAATCTTCTAAAACTCTAAAACGTTGCCAGTTTCGCCGCACACTATTTCTTTGTTGAATCCAATTTTTCACATAATGAGGTAACGAATTTCTAAAATGTTTGGGTACAATTTCAGGTACACTCGCTATAATACCTTCATTTATAAGGTTTTTGAAATTTACTATCATAGAATCAATATGGTCCTCTTGAACAATATTTCTTGCATTCGGTAAACTTATATGTCTGTTGATATATCTCGAAAAAGTTTCCCAATTTGCTTTACTAAAATCAAAATTTAATAAAGACAAAACATTTACTTGAGTATTGAGAATTATTTTAACTGTCAAATGATCTGAGCTTAAATCATTTATTACGATGGCTGGCGATATTGTTTCGGGTGCGTTAGTCAGAAAGAAATCAAGGGTAGAACCTTGTCTATTAGCGCTAGAAGATATATAGGTATGATCGCCTGGGTATATAATCACCCCTATCGCGAATAAACATTCCCATGAAAAAACTCCCAAATTTTTTGTTTTACTATCGTGAATGATTTATATACCTTACAAATATGGCATCGCAAATGTTTGCTCCCGCGAATAATTTGACTAAAATAATTCACAACAATTGAAAGTGGGAACAAGAAGTGAACATGTAAGTAGCAATTTGTTTTTTAATCCAGAGCTTCATGTAATCAGTTTTTTTCTCTTATTTATTAACACAGGAGTGTTAATAAAAAAAATTAATTGTCTGGGTGAAGCAATGTGTGCGAATCAAGGTCATGGCAAAGGTTTCCAAAAGGATAAAAAAGAGGACGTGGGTAAATTTTGAAACGAGTTAAGCTTTTGTAAATGGTGTTAATTATTAGTTTAATTATTATTAGTTTAGTAACTTAAATTTTTCATGCATAGGTGAGGATCGACCGAAAACGGAACATAAGAAAAAAAACTGACTGAAACCAAAAAAAAACGCAACAAAACAAAGCGGATTAGATTCATCACGTATTTGTGGTCGCTGCAGTCGTTCTATGGATTGATTTTCCTTTTCCAGCAACAGAAAACGCAAATAAACGCTATTCATAATTTTTACCTATTAGCTTTAATTTCTTTTATTCATATACCACAAAATAAATCCCGCAAAAGTGATTTGTTAAATCAAAACAAACAATTCAAAATAAAAAATTTTATTCCCAAGTAATTCACAATAGAGACTTAAACTCCCAAAATATTCGCGATAGCAATTTGTTGGGGATGGGAATACAATTTTTCTCCCAAACAACTTACTCCCATAATATTCGCGATAGGAGTGATTATTAGCTCAATATACAATGTCACTTGTTTTAAAAGAAGTGTTAGCTGTGCTAGAGCAGTGCATGATTTTTGGTCATACCAAATTTTGGTTTCCCACTAGCAATCTCTGGACTTTTTTCCATTAGCTGAACAAGTCTCTCAAATTGGGCTTTCGTTGTAATTTTCAAAGGTCTGTAAATATATTAAATGCTGAGACTCTGCAATATTAAGCACAATACATTTTTCTACTTACGATCTCTCGATTTTTCTGCACTTTATTTCGAAGTAAACTGTAACGAACAAAAACCCAACTACTAATAAGCAGTTGTGTGTATTTATCGTTTTTGTCAACCAAACTTGTGCAAAGTTGCAAATGACAATACCCCAAAAAATTGTGAACACAACCAAAAAGTCAACCATAAGTTGAGTTGAGAATGGCAATGCGAATTTATAAACGACGACCAAATTGTTTCAAAAGTTGTCAACCGCAAAAGGGGCATTAATAATTAGAAAAATATATTTCATGTTTTTGTTTCTTGTCTGACAATCATCAGAAGATTCTCTTAGGATTTGTATATTAAACACAATCGTCTGGCAAACAGCCTATGCTAGCTGGGTTAACTCATATCCAATTATATATACCATACATCTATAAACTAATTACATGCGCACATCAACACAAATAGCTTTCATTCCTATTAAACAACAACCACGTCTTAAAACTTGCAGCAAAGACAAAGAAACATGTGGTTAAAAAAGAACATTGTAATTTTTTGAACATAAGACTAAAAACATTGCTGAGGCTGGCAACGTCGTCTGCTGAAATTATTAATTCGAAACCCTGATTTTGGCTTCGTTATTGATCAGGATCTGAAATTTAATAATCACATCAACTATATATAAAAAAATCGATAAAACCCAACTTTCGGCGATCGTAATTTTGATCTCCCGGTGGCATTAGAGCGAGATTACCTTGTATGAATTCGCCTTGAAAAACTATTTTTTTTTTAATTCTTTTATACATCTACATAAATTTCGCTTTGTTGACGTTAGTTACACTATCATGTAATTTTTATAATTTTTTCATTTCAGAATATATCAGTTGGTATTGTTGGGCGTAATCAACCCTTTAAAATACTTGATGAAGACGAAAACTCATTTTACTTAAACATGTCCAAAGAACGGGGGGCAGCTGTAATAACTTTACGCAGTGACGATGATTTTTCATCACCAGGTGATGGAGAGTTTACAGAACCTGGTGCTCGTGATTCCATAGTATCTTTTGCAACAATGGAACAGTGATCACATCACCATATTATTTCATAAAGTAATATAATATTTAAACTTAAATTATATCTGAATATGTAAACGAAAATTTTTAATAAGTACATGGAATTAAATTTTTGACTAAAATAAATAAATATGTACATATGTATGTACGTAATGGTAAATGTTTTTGTAATTACTTCGATATTTTTATTTTATATTCTCCAAGATAAAGATCCATTTTTTATATAAAAATTAAAAAATTTTGTAATCCAATATAAACGGGGAGGTTATTATGTATGTATAAAACTCAATTTTTAAGTCGTTTGACATATGTTTTTTATACATATATATGTATGTACATTGTTACTACATCTTGCCTGATGATGATATCCGATGGATATCGAAATATCGCTAATAAATAAATAAAAGAACATCACATTAAAAGTGGCCTCAAGCTCGAAAATTCGTCTTCTTTTTATTTAACATGATCAAAAATATTTTTGTACAAATAAATACTTTCAAATAAATACGCCACAGTACCGCCAGGTAATACCACATAGAAAAAATTTCAATTGTTTACTGAAATTATTTCTTAACAGTGATGCCATCTCTTATAAATGTTCCCACAACTTTCGAACGTAATGCTTGCTTGTGAAATTACTACGCAAAAATCATGCGCTTTACAATTTTCAAAATGCATGTGTTGCAAAAAAACAATAAGTTTTGACTAGAACTTTGTAAAATAGCTTTAAAAAGTAGACGTTTTAAAACATATTTAAATTAGCGAAATCGGTGTAGCCGTTCTCAAGTTATGCTCTTAGCAACGGACAACGTTTCATTTTTATTTATATAGATATAGATGTAAACCTAAATTGGATTATTACGAACATTAGAACAACAAATTAGCTAAATCAGTCGCGCCGTTCTTCGATTTTAGATAAATAGAAAAAGTAGGCGTAAGAGTGGGTGTGGTAAATTTTTTGTGCTATAAATTATTCTCGGAGCACTTTAAGCAGTAAGATGAAAAAATTAGCGAAATCGGTGTAGACGTTCTCAAGTTATGCGCTTAGCAACGAACAACGTTTCATTTTTATTTATATAGATATAGATGTAAACCTAAGTTGGGTTATTACGAACATTAGAACAACAAATTAGCTAAATCAGTCACGCCGTTCTTCGATTTTAGATAAATAGAAAAAGTAGGCGTAAGAGTGAGTGTGGTAAATTTTTAGTGCTATAAACCATTCTCGGAGCACTTTAAGCAATAAGATGAAAAAAATAGCGAAATCGGTGTAGACGTTCTCAAGTTATGCGCTTAGCAACGGACAACGTTTCATTTTTATTTATATAGATATGTAGATGACACGCCAAACGGAAAATGATTTGCTTTTCTAATAGCCACTTACACAATAAATAAAAAAAACAGATTCTTTTAAAAAAGTTAAACTAAATTTAAAGTGACATCACTGTTATACAATAATATTATGTTGCTGCCGCTCTCAAAATAATTAAGTAGGTGACTACCGGCTACAAATGTACCTTCTGTGGTGAATGTGTTTAGTACTTAACTTTACTGCGGTAGCTACCAGATTGGTCCAATGACTTAAAAAAATGTGCACGTTCTATGACGTCCACTGCATAGATTTTTATTTTTAGTCATTGTGCATTACACATTTCAAAAATTTAATATTAAACATTGTGTCAGAAAATGTGCTTAAATGTAATATGTTATTAGAAAAATATATATTATGTTTTTGTTATTATTATTTTTACTCGTCAGAAAATCACCAGAAGATTCTTTTAGAAGTAGTATATTACACAACAGACGATCGCTTCACAAAAGTGAAAAAATGAAATAATTAGAAAAAATATATTTGATGTGTTTGCTATTGTTACTCGTCAAATAATCTTCAGAAGATTCTTTTGGGGATTTTATATTAAACACCCGACGATCGTTTCAGTAAATGAGTAAAAATTTATGCCCCTATTATCGTTCTCAACTCAACTCTGTTTGACTATCACACCACCAAATTGTTTTTTTTATTGTGATACACAACTATTTTTAGTTGAGATTGTTAAAGCGTTACCAACTTAAAATATCCAGTTTGACAGAACAGCACACAAATTCGTGTAAAAATTTAAAAATTATAGGTATTAGAAGAAAAAATGTTTTATTCGAAAGCAAATATTTTCAAATGGATATATGTATGTGTAGATTTATTTTATGAAGATGGTAATGTAATATAGATATGCTACGCATACGGAGGAAAATTCGTGATGAATCCAACCCTCTTGAACTACCAACTGCAAAGTTGTAGTGCCATCTCTGATGACACTGCGCAGCACTGGCAATACTTACTAATCTTAAGCAACTATGTATAAACTAACGAGTAGAGAAAGATAATTTAATAAACTCACTCTTTACTTGGCTTCTTAAGCAAAAGGTTGTTTCAATATTACTACGGATCATTTAATATATTACATTGTTTCAATATTACTTTTAATATATTACATGGCGACGTGACGGCTGAATTTGCGACGGCAAATTAAAAAAAAAAATTAATTAAAATTAAATAAATGAAGACCAAAAAAGAAAAATGGAAAAGAAGAAAAAAAAAAAGAAATTTAAGATAACAATAAAAAAACAATTAACAAAACTTACAAAACTTTCAACAAAGCATTTATATTAAATTACATCTACAGTAAAACTGAAAAAAAAAACGAAAAAAAGAATTGAAATTTTTGTTAAAAATGAAAGCATAAAAATAGTTGTGCGGCTACGTAGTATATTTTTGTACCATGAGTACAGTCAAATGAAAACAAACTAAATTACTGGAAAATAACAGTGAGAAAAATAAACAGTTTTGGTAAAACTGTACCAAAAGACAAATTAAAAAAACAGTAAAAATGAAAAAAATGGTATTCGAAAAAAAAAGAGATGAAATCGTGGAAAAACTGTATTCAAAAGAAAAATAAAGATGGCTACCGAAAAAACAGAACAAAACCCAAAAATGTAAAAAAAAAACAGGTACAGAAAAAACGCTTAGTAACGAGAATACAATAGGGAAAAAAAAAGCTGAAAAGAAATATATGGAATGAAAAATGAAACATTGAATAGAAACACGAAAGGCAAAAGAAAACAAAATGAAATTGAAAATTTATATAAAATACATATAAAGGAAACTAAATGAAAAGAAACACTGTGCAACAAATATAATACAACATCATTTCACTGTAACAACAAATCTATTAAAATAAAACAAAATATACATAAAGAACTAATAACGAACAATGAAAATAAAACACTGACTGAAACAAAATAAAAATGAAAAAATGAAATTAACACAACAAGTAACAAAAAAAAAATTATATAGATTTGATTGTACTTTATATAAAAATGAACAACAACAATAAAAACAACAAAATTTTTAAACGAAGACTACATTTCGTGTATTCTCAGTTTAAAAGAAAAAAAATTTTTAGGTGTTACCTTCGGGCTAGTAATGGTCATTCCAAAATTTAAATAAAACAAAGACTAATTCATTTTATTTTCAGCACCCAACGTTTCGTTTGTTTGTTTCAAACTTCTTCAGGGGTATTTTTTATTACCTTAATAAAATTGGTATTGTCAATACCAAGCTACAATATTCTGCTGCAATAATTTAATTAGTTAAAAAAGTACTGTGATATTAGCGTTAAGTTTGACAAATAAATTTGTGTTGTATTGCTTCTATTTTGTTTATTTATTTTATTTATACAAATTATGTGTCGTGAAGTCCAGTTTTGATATATTAAAGTATGAATAAATAAAACAACAGCGAAATTTAAAACAACAAAAGTTTATTAAGCTAATAAATAATACCCCTGAAGAAGTTTGAAACAAACAAACGAAACGTTGGGTACTGAAAATAAAATGAATTAGTCTTTGTTTTATTTAAATTTTAGAATGACCATTACTAGCCCGAAGGTAACACCTATCAATAAACATTAATTAATTGCAAATTGGTCAAAAAACAACTATATAGAAAAAAAATTTTGAAAACCAAAATACAAACACAAAAATTTAACACGTTTATAAAATAATGTTAGCAACTATAATAAAAAAAAACAAGCATACATGCAAACATAATACGTTCAACATACAAAGTAAAATACAACAAAAACTACAAAGCTAGAAAAAATTTAACAAAGAGAAGAAAACAAAAGTGGAAAATAACTTCAACAATAGCCACACATAAGAACAACAAAAGCAGCACATATCCAACAACTCAATACAAAGAAACCAAATCAACAAGAACACAGACGCAACAACAACAACATCAACAGCAGCACGAAACTCAACAGCAAAAACAACAATGAAATATCAATACATCAACCATAGCAACACTAGGAGAGATGATATCAAAAGGCCTAAGCAACAGACAACACCATGATGGGCATCATTAAGTATTGTAATATAAAATATTTATACATATATAAATACATACATTATTTTATAAAATTTTTTTTGAATTTATTCTTTTACACATGAATATACACATACTCCACAATACACAAAAACATACAAACAAATACTACAAAAAATTAACAACAATAAAAACCAAAAATAAGAGAAAAAAATCTTTCGCATTTTTTTAATATTGAATATTAAAAATATATACATACATATATGTATGTATGAATAAGCAAACATACATATATGTGTGAGTAAATAGTATATGTATGTGAGTTAGTAATATATATATAAATATAAAGAAGCAAACATATGTATATGTACATATCCATATAAATAAATATATATATGTATGTATAAATATAAATAAGCAAACATATACATACATATGTATATAAATAACCATATACATACATGTATATATAAAACTAAATATATAAATAAACATAGTATATACATGCATATGTACATAGATATATGAATAAATATATACATAAGTAAAGATATATGTATGTACATATACTTATATAAATACATACATACATATGTATATGTATGAAAACAAAATTTTTTTATAACACACAAAGAAAAATAGTGAAGAGCAAAACATTGCAACACCGAAAATTTATGATTTCCGAAAAAAAAGTGCTAAAAATTAAAACAAAAAATTATTAACATTGATAAAACAACAAAAAAAAAGCGCATAATACTTGTATATAAAATTTTAAACAACTGCTGTCAAATTTGGATTATTAACGAAACAAATAGATGAGTCTACTTGCTTTCGAGGCTACGACCAATAATCCCAACATTTGCAGAGCAGAATGGCCAAAATATGATTTATTTATCATAACAGATATACAATTTAAGGAAGTAAAAGATCATGGCACTAAGATGTTAAAAAAAAACATTTGAAATCATTTAAAAAAAAATTTCTTTTTCTTTATGTCATTTAAAATACAGCACTGAATAAACAATTGGGTAAAGGCGCTTCCTGGTGGGGCCATTGGCTCACCAGTCGAAGGGGTGGTGTCTAGTGGGCACTATCCCCAATTGTTACACGGTGTCTGATATATAACACATGTCTAATAAAACATGACCTATTTAACAAAAAAAAAAAAAAACAAAAATAAAACAAAATTTGTAATAATTTTACAAAACTTTTTATTTAAAAAGAATAAAAAAAAGAAAAATAAAACAAACGATACATATATGTTATGAGTCGTTTTCCCCCAACCAACAAAAATATCAGCTGCAGCGAAACATACGCTGCATACACATACTGACGTTGTCATGAGTTATTTTCCCTCAACCAACAAAAATACCAACGGCTGCAAAATACCGCTGCATGCATTACTGACGTTATTACCAGTAATTTTCCTACAGATATATGCTGACATTGCAATATCGTGAGAACCGCAATCGGCTGGAATTTCCACGGGTATGAATATGCTGAATTTGCATACTAACACACTTAGCAATGACCACGTCAGCAGCATCGTTCAATCAGACAGCGAAATTGGGTATAAAAGCGGAGGGTGATTTGGTATGGAGGGTCTGTCTAGTCTGTAGAGTTCTAATCAGTAGAGTCGAGTGCTGTAGAGTCGTTCTAGTCTGTAGAGTCTCTAGTCTGTAGGTTCTAGTCTGTAGAGTCTTGACAGAAAGCAGATCGGGAATATTCTTTAACACGTAACAACTTACCTGATCAAACACCAGCCTTAAAAAAGCGGGTCCCTGTGAAGACTTAATATATTTTATAAAGCAAAACCTGATCAAACACCAGCCTTAAAAAGCGGGTCCCTGTGAAGGCTAAGTAATGTTTTAAAATAGTCTGTGGTTAATAAATAAAAATAATAATAACTAAATAATAAAAATAATGTTTTAATTCAAACATAACATTTGGCGCAGCCGGTAGCCGCGTTAATAATAGCATCAAAGAAATATAATAATCCTTGTGTTGATCTTGCTCAAGAAAAAACTGTCCGGTGTAGCAAAACCAACAATACATTCGACGGTGTAGAACTGCACAGGACAAATTGAATAAAGTCTAAACTCTAGCTACCCTCATATTGTCATTGCAGGACTAATCGCTAAAGCGGATCAGGACAAAAAGGAGAATTACTTTGATCGTAAAAATTCTGCGCGGTTGCGAACGAAAATAAAATAAAAAAATGATATAAAGTGAAAATAAGCCTAAACCACAGACCACTATGAAGATAATAACCAGCGGAACATGGGTAAGTAGAAGACAGTTTTAATGGACAACCCTCAGACAAAGACAGACGAATTAATAGAACGGTTCGAAAAGTACAATTATTCGGTGGACAATCTACAAGTTCTTGCGTGGACACAGCCCACTATCAAGATGATTACCAGCGGAACATAGAAAGACGATCACCGTCACCCCAGCAAAACCATACTATTGAGAGAGCGGAAAACGGAACGATCAGAATGACTTCGCTATCCAAGATTATTAAGATTGTAAACAACACAGTCCTATCATTCTTCGGGACCGATGGGCCTGACTTACCATCAGAAGTATTCAGGTACATACAAGGATGCAAGATGGTAGAAAGAGAAGTACTCACAGGTGCAAATAACGTTCTAACACAATGCCTGAAATTGAGACTCCAAGGGGGCGCCTACTCAAGAATTTCCCAGGTGAATTTCAGTTCCTTGGATGCGTTATGTAATGCGCTCAAGAAATATTATCTAAAAAGAAAGAGCTTAGATAAAATAAGGGAACTAATATTGGGTTGCAAACAGAGCATCAGAGAGTCAGCATGCAAATTTGGAGAACGCCTGGATAACATATTGAATGAGGCAAAAACAACTATAGATAACGAATGGCCGGTGGGACCTGGCCCGGTAACCATGCTGAAAGACTTCAAACGAATAGCGGTAAGGAGCTTTATCAAAGGTTTGAAGGACCATGCACTCAAGGCTCGATTTGTGGGACAGGAAGAGGAAGAGCTCACAATCTTAATAGAGGTAGTCGAAAATGCAGAGGAATTGTTTGGCGAACCAACGCACAGTATCAACGTAATAGATTCAGAAGTCCCCTGTAGTTTTTGCAACAGGATGGGGCATGAATGGAATAGCTGCAAAAAGCGGCTAAACACACCATACTGTATGAGCTGTGGAAAATACGGCCATGAAATGGGGCCACTGTGCAGGAATATCGTGAGCTATACGTTCTGTGGAAAAAGGGGGCACGATGTGGAAAACTGCAGAAAGAGATTAGGCTCGTTATACTGCCGATTATGTAGGATAAACGGTCACAAGGAAACCCCTTTCTGCGAGCCAAGAAGAAACATACCCAACCAAAATCAATTGTATAGAAGGACGGCAGAAAACAATAGGAGGATAACAAACACAGAATTCCGCGGAAGCCCACAAATAGCGATGGGACAAAATATGAACAGAGGGGCAAATAGAAACATTGGTACACGACCAACCTGTTTTAAATGTCAGCAACAAGGACATTTTGCATGGGACTGCAGAAGTAATGTTAGACAGACTGAAGCAATGGATGCAGGGATCTACCAACAGGCACGAAATAGCAACAACGGCAGGGACCTAGCTAACAATGCCGTAGAGGCCCATAGCAACACAAATCGGACAAATGCTCAGGGAAACGAAATTCGGCCCAGTTATCGCCAATAACTGCGGTCCCGCAAATTAACAGAAAATCAGATTGGCATAAAAAAGAGAACAACTACAATTATAATAAAGAAACAAAAAGAGAGAGTCGGGTAAATAAAGATGATACGGAGACTGACTCAGAAACAGAGCAGCCAACTAGGATAGTAGCCGAGGCAGTTGTACACTCGGTAAATAAGGAGAACGGGCACACTATAGAAGAAAATACTGCGAAAGATAATAAATTAAACAAAAAAAAGGAGAAACAAAGTGAAGAGATAATGCCAATTATAAATAATAGTACTGAATCACCGAGCAATGTGGACACAGTTTTTATTACGCTACCCCGCCAAGGAGCTAGGGAGCGAAAATTGGTCTTACTTGTAGATACGGGAGCAGTTACTAAAGTGCCGGTTAATATCATATCAAGAGATAAAACCGTGGTTGTGCATAAACAGGCAAATCCAGAGAACGGACAAACTTTGGAAGTAAAAGCAGAAAAAGACAAAGGATTAAAACATAAATATGAAGAGAAACAAAGTGAAGAGATAATGCCAAATATAAAGAATAGTACTGAATTACCGAGCAATGTGGACAAAGTTTTTATTACCCTACCCTGCCAAGGAGCTAGGGAGGGAAGATTGGTCTTACTTGTAGATACGGGAGCAGTTACTAAAGTGCCGGTTAATATCATTTCGAGAGATAAAACTGTGGTTGTACAAAAACAGGAGATTTCCCCTGGAGTTTATGTTGGAAATACTGTCGTCAACATTAAAATTGGAGGCACAGCAGTACCCATACTGAACGCAACCGAGAAAGATATCCCATGGAGGAAGGAAATCCAGTCGAGATTTTCAAATTTCAATCATTACACACAGTATGGAGGGACAGATAATGTGCTTTGATTATCGTTGTCAAATAAGGGAGAAAGAATAAGACGTCTAAAAAGCTGCATTATGACGGAAATGAATTGGAAAAAGAGAAGAAGGAAAAACTCACCACAAAATCGACGCTAGAAGTAACGCTGATACCATGCCTATCATGGTCGTAAGGTCTTCAATGTCTGAAATAGAAAAAGAAATACATATTTATACAGGACTATAATAGGAAATGATGAAACTTAACATGCCGGAGGGAATTTTTTTTATCTCTTTGATTACGTAGGTCGACGTCAAGGTTTTGAAAGAAGCAAAATAATTAGTAAAAGGGAAAGGTTAAAAAAGGATGGAACGCTACTGACCCGGTATCACCTTCTAATCGACCAACGGATACTTTTCTAAAAATAAAATTAAGCAGACAGATTAGTTAGAAGCCGCAACAAGCAAAGAACACAAAAATTTTTTTTTAATTAACAAGAAGAGTAGTATACAAGAAACCACGGATACAATTTTCCAGAGCAGTCTTTAGATTTTACAAAATACAAATAAATTCAATTTAAATTGAATAAAATTCCGTTAAAATAGAAACAAAAAGTTAATTTACTTACGTTTCATTTTTTTCTGCATGAGTATGTTTGGGGGTTTCTGTTGGGTTACTGGTATTCCAGTTTCTCAATACACTCGGGCACTTCTATGTATTTTTTTGGGTTTTCAATTTTTCTATAAAGGAAAATTAAGTAACCGTGGATTTTGTTTTTTTTTCAATTTATTGAAAACTTTTTGTCACTTCATGAAACAAATTTTTTTTCTCGGGTTTGTATTTGTATAAAGCTTTTACAAAACACGCACTTAATATTAATTAAACTTTTCACTTGCCCACAGTACCGAATATCTCTGAATTTAATTCATTAAAATTAGTAATTGAACTAAAATTACGAATTTAGTTAAAAAAAAGTATTCACATCTATGTAAATTTTTAATAAAATTAATGACTGCATAGCAGTAGAAACAAAAAGCAATTGCAAAAATTTTTAATGTTTGCACATGCTTGCGTCTGTAGATGTTTGAATAATAAAAACAAAATAAAACCCTACAGTTTTATGCACATTAATAGAAACATAAATAAAACAATTGCAAGCATTTTTAATGTTTGCACATGTTTATAACTGCAGGGTAAAAATGAATGAAAGATATCCAAACTGAGATGAAATGCAGTTTTAATGTTCTCCAAAATTATTGTATGAAATATACTAGAACTCAAATACATGAACAAAAGCGACCCAATTGGCATAGACATCCAATTGAGTAAAAATTTAAAACGATATAAAATATGTGTAGTAAAATATACATACACATTTATAGCAATAATCGCTCAATTATTGAGCCCAATAGTTCTTACAAAGTTGTGATTGACTCATGGCGCAATAATTACAAAATTGTTATAGGTATTGCATAAAACTTGAAATGCAAAACTGTTCACAATTATGTTCAGTGACGAAAATTGTCAGCCATTTATGCATCAACAATGACAAAGGTTAACGAAATCAATTAAGTTTAGGTTTAATTTATAATTTGAAACAAAGAATTGAACTCAAATTAAAATCCAAAAATTTCCAACTGGGTTATTTGGTTCGTTTTTTTTTGCATGAGTACTTGGTTATGAAACATGATTCCACAGAAAAATTTTGCCAGACAATTTCACGGCCAATGACAACTAAATCAAACTGCATAGTTTATTGTACGTATGTGCATATGTATATGTACGTATATGTGTGCATATGGATATGCAAACAGTAACAATAATAAAAAACTTTTCGGATTTTTTTTCTGTTTGTTGTTGATTTGAAAATAATTATACGCGTATGTATAATTTTTCTTTCAGATCAACAGAAACAACAAAAGTATTAAATTTCGTTCACTAACAAATGCAACTGAACTCACTTTTTAATAAAAAAAGTGCTTCAATCAGTTGAAATTTTGTAAAATGCAAAAATGAAGTGGAAGTTTTTCCTACTCATTTTACAATTTTTCGAAGAAATTTTAATTATCAGTTTAAAAAATTTTTTATTTCCCTTGTTTTTTATGAAGTTAGAAATGTAAATAAAGCCAATGTTAAAAATTTTTTTTCAAATATCAAACAAAAAATTTGTCATACATACATACAATTTAATATTAAGTAAAAATTAAGGTCATACTCATACACAATACACTTAAAGAAAATTCATATAATTTTGAAAATAACTTGAATCGAAAAAGATTACACTAAAATTTTTACAATCTCTATCTGTAGGCAGAAGATCTTATTTTTCTACTATTTAGTACTTACGTTATTAAAAAAATATCTTACTTAATTTTTTTTAAGAGAAAACTGCCACATAAAAAATAAAGTTAATAATTTCTTTAAATATCCGTAAATATTGTCCTGTAAATTAACAGTCAAGACTTGTATTAAGGCCGAAAATTTTTAATAGAGAAAATAAAATACATATTTGCAATCGTAAAAGTAGATTAAGAAAAATTGGATTTATATTAAATTTATGAAAAATGTTAAACAAAATACGATTTATTATTCAGGCATACATACAATTTAAAGTTAAAAATTATAAGAATTACATTTTTAAAACAACTCTTCTCAACTAGTAATAAGTAATTGAGAGAAATATATACAAAAATAAAAAACCAACCAAATAATGATACAAACTTAACTTATAAAACTTAGAAATAAACAAACAAATAACAAATATTTGAAAATTAAAATTTTTTGATCAAAATAATTAGAATTAAAAAACGAAATAAGCAAATATATGTAAAAATTTTTTTGAAATCATATAAATAAAATCCTGTAACTGGTTGAGTATAACAATCCAAAATATTCAATATAATAATAATAAGAAATAATAGTAATAAGAAAAAGTTGTTAACAATATGTAAGAAAAGAAATTTTTATATAAGTATACGTAAGAAAAAATTGTTAGTTATAAGATTAAAAATATTAACCCGTGTTTTAAAATCAACCAATAATCATCATCCCGTTAACAATGAAGAATCCAACAATCATCAACAGCAGCCTATATCTATCAACCTCACACAACCGCAAAACCTATATACGATACCACAACACATACATAGACGGAATGACCACTTCCATTGGAAAGGGGGAATCACTACAACGCCAATGACAACTACAAAGTCAATAACAACCGCAGTAGTTCACCAGCAATATCATATTTTTTCCTTGGTGACGCAGCAAACGTACCAAGTTGACAGACACTTAGCAGTCACCAACTAATGGTAAACTGCGAACCTTCAGGCAATCGAGGCTCGGGAGATCATTACATATTACTCCGAGAGTTGCCAAGGCTGTATCGCCAAGGTAGTCGGATGCATACACACATCTATTTTGACTTGATTCCAGAAGGATGGCTATGAAACATCCTAAGACAGGATGTTTCTTGTCCGCAAGGGGGGAGGGATGTTATCATTAGTCGTTTTCCCCCAACCAACAAAAATATCAGCAGCAGCGAAACATACGCTGCATACACATACTGATGTTGTCATGAGTTATTTTCCCTCAACCAGCAAAAATACCAACGGCTGCAAAATACCGCTGCATGCTTTTCCTACAGACATATGCTGACATTGCAATATCGTGAGAACCGCAATCGGCTGGAATTTCCACGGGTATGAATATGCTGAATTTGCATACTAACACACTTAGCAATGACCACGTCAGCAGCATCGTTCAATCAGACAGCGAAATTGGGTATAAAAGCGGAGGGTGATTTGGTATGGAGGGTCTGTCTAGTCTGTAGAGTTCTAATCAGTAGAGTCGAGTGCTGTAGAGTCGTTCTAGTCTGTAGAGTCTCTAGTCTGTAGGTTCTAGTCTGTAGAGTCTTGACAGAAAGCAGTTCGGGAATATTCTTTAACACGTAACAACTTACCTGATCAAACACCAGCCTTAAAAATGCGGGTCCCTGTGAAGACTTAATATATTTTATAAAGCAAAACCTGATCAAACACCAGCCTTAAAAAGCGGGTCCCTGTGAAGGCTAAGTAATGTTTTAAAATAGTCTGTGGTTAATAAATAAAAATAATAATAACTAAATAATAAAAATAATGTTTTAATTCAAACATAACATTTGGCGCAGCCGGTAGCCGCGTTAATAATAGCATCAAAGAAATATAATAATCCTTGTGTTGATCTTGCTCAAGAAAAAACTGTCCGGTGTAGCAAAACCAACAATACATAAAAGTCTAAACTCTAGCTACCTTGTATTGTTGCATCCTACATTCGACGGTGTAGAACTGCACAGGACAAATTGAATAAAGTCTAAACTCTAGCTACCCTCATATTGTCATTGCAGGACTAATCGCTAAAGCGGATCAGGACAAAAAGGAGAATTACTTTGATCGTAAAAATTCTGCGCGGTTGCGAACGAAAATAGAATAAAAAAATGATATAAAGTGAAAATAAGCCTAAACCACAGACCACTATGAAGATAATACCCAGCGGAACATGGGTAAGTAGAAGACAGTTTTAATGGACAACCCTCAGACAAAGACAGACGAATTAATAGAACGGTTCGACAAGTACAATTATTCGGTGGACAATCTACAAGTTCTTGCGTGGACACAGCCCACTATCAAGATGATTACCAGCGGAACATAGAAAGACGATCACCGTCACCCCAGCAAAACCATACTATTGAGAGAGCGGAAAACGGAACGATCAGAATGACTTCGCTATCCAAGATTATTAAGATTGTAAACAACACAGTCCTATCATTCTTCGGGACCGATGGGCCTGACTTACCATCAGAAGTATTCAGGTACATACAAGGATGCAAGATGGTAGAAAGAGAAGTACTCACAGGTGCAAATAACGTTCTAACACAAGATGTAATACAATGCCTGAAATTGAGACTCCAAGGGGGCGCCTACTCAAGAATTTCCCAGATGAATTTCAGTTCCTTGGATGTGTTATGTAATGCGCTCAAGAAATATTATCTAAAAAGAAAGAGCTTAGATAAAATAAGGGAACTAATATTGGGTTGCAAACAGAGCATCAGAGAGTCAGCATGCAAATTTGGAGAACGCCTGGATAACATATTGAATGAGGCAAAAACAACTATAGATAACGAATGGCCGGTGGGACCTGGCCGGGAAACCATGCTGAAAGACTTCAAACGAATAGCGGTAAGGAGCTTTATCAAAGGTTTGAAGAACCATGCACTCAAGGCTCGATTTGTGGGACAGGAAGAGGAAGAGCTCACAAACTTAATAGAGGTAGTCGAAAATGCAGAGGAATTGTTTGGCGAACCAACGCACAGTATCAACGTAATAGATTCAGAAGTCCCCTGTAGTTTTTGCAACAGGATGGGGCATGAATGGAATAGCTGCAAAAAGCGGCTAAACACACCATACTGTATGAGCTGTAGAAAATGCGGCCATGAAATGGGGCCACTGTGCAGGAATATCGTGAGCTGTACGTTCTGTGGAAACAGGGGCACGATGTGGAAAACTGCAGAAAGAGATTAGGCTCCTTATACCGCCGATTATGTAGGATAAACGGTCACAAGGAAACCCCTTTCTGCGAGCCAAGAAGAAACATACCCAACCAAAATCAATTGGATAGAAGGACGGCAGAAAACAATAGGAGGATAACAAACACAGAATTCCGTGGAAGCCCACAAATAGCGATGGGACAAAATATGAACAGAGGGGCAAATAGAAACATTGGTACACGACCAACCTGTTTTAAATGTCAGCAACAAGGACATTTTGCACGGGGACTGCAGAAGTAATGTTAGACAGACTGAAGCAATGGATGCAGGAATCTACCAACAGGCACGAAATAGCAACAACGGCAGGGACCTAGCTAACAATGCCGTAGAGGCCCATAGCAACACAAATCGGACAAATGCTCAGGGAAACGAAATTCGGCCCAGTTATCGCCAATAACTGGGGTCCCGCAAATTAACAGAAAATCAGATTGGCATAAAAAAGAGAACAACTACAATTATAATAAAGAAACAAAAAGAGAGAGTCGGGTAAATAAAGATGATACGGAGACTGACTCAGAAACAGAGCAGCCAACCAGGATAGTAGCCGAGGCAGTTGTACACTCGGTAAATAAGGAGAACGGGCACACTATAGAAGAAAATACTGCGAAAGATAATAAATTAAACGAAAAAAAGGAGAAACTAAGTGAAGAGATAATGCCAAATATAAATAATAGTACTGAATCACCGAGCAATGTGGACACAGTTTTTATTACGCTACCCCGCCAAGGAGCTAGGGAGCGAAAATTGGTCTTACTTGTAGATACGGGAGCAGTTACTAAAGTGCCGGTTAATATCATATCAAGAGATAAAACCGTGGTTGCGCATAAACAGGCAAATCCAGAGAACGGGCAAACTTTGGAAGTAAAAGCAGAAAAAGACAAAGGATTAAAACATAAATATGAAGAGAAACAAAGTGAAGAGATAATGCCAAATATAAAGAATAGTACTGAATCACCGAGCAATGTGGACAAAGTTTTTATTACCCTACCCTGCCAAGGAGCTAGGGAGGGAAGATTGGTCTTACTTGTAGATACGGGAGCAGTTACTAAAGTGCCGGTTAATATCATTTCGAGAGATAAAACTGTGGTTGTACAAAAACAGGAGATTTCCCCTGGAGTTTATGTTGGAAATACTGTCGTCAACATTAAAATTGGAGGCACAGCAGTACCCATACTGAACGCAACCGAGAAAGATATCCCATGGAGGAAGGAAATCCAGTCGAGATTTTCAAATTTCAATCATTACACACAGTATGGAGGGACAGATAATGTGCTTTGATTATCGTTGTCAAATAAGGGAGAAAGAATAAGACGTCTAAAAAGCTGCATTATGACGGAAATGAATTGGAAAAAGAGAAGAAGGAAAAACTCACCACAAAATCGACGCTAGAAGTAACGCTGATACCATGCCTATCATGGTCGTAAGGTCTTCAATGTCTGAAATAGAAAAAGAAATACATATTTATACAGGACTATAATAGGAAATGATGAAACTTAACATGCCGGAGGGAATTTTTTTTATCTCTTTGATTACGTAGGTCGACGTCAAGGTTTTGAAAGAAGCAAAATAATTAGTAAAAGGGAAAGGTTAAAAAAGGATGGAACGCTACTGACCCGGTATCACCTTCTAATCGACCAACGGATACTTTTCTAAAAATAAAATTAAGCAGACAGATTAGTTAGAAGCCGCAACAAGCAAAGAACACAACATTTTTTTTTTAATTAACAAGAAGAGTAGTATACAAGAAACCACGGATACAATTTTCCAGAGCAGTCTTTAGATTTTACAAAATACAAATAAATTCAATTTAAATTGAATAAAATTCCGTTAAAATAGAAACAAAAAGTTAATTTACTTACGTTTCATTTTTTCCTGCATGAGTATGTTTGGGGGTTTCTGTTGGGTTACTGGTATTCCAGTTTCTCAAATACTCGGGCACTTCTATGTATTTTTTTGGGTTTTCAATTTTTCTATAAAGGAAAATTAGGTAACCGTGGATTTTGTTTTTTTTTCAATTTATTGAAAACTTTTTGTCACTTCATGAAACAAATTTTTTTTTCTCGCGTTTGTATTTGTATAAAGCTTTTACAAAACACGCACTTAATATTAATTAAACTTTTCATTTGCCCACAGTACCGAATATCTCTGAATTTAATTCATTAAAATTAGTAATTGAACTAAAATTACGAATTTAGTTAAAAAAAAGTATTCACATCTATGTAAAATTTTAATAAAATTAATGACTGCATAGCAGTAGAAACAAAAAGCAATTGCAAAAATTTTTAATGTTTGCACATGCTTGCGTCTGTAGATGTTTGAATAATAAAAACAAAATAAAACCCTACAGTTTTATGCACATTAATAGAAACATAAATAAAACAATTGCAAGCATTTTTAATGTTTGCACATGTTTATAACTGCAGGGTAAAAATGAATGAAAGATATCCAAACTGAGATGAAATGCAGTTTTAATGTTCTCCAAAATTATTGTATGAAATATACTAGAACTCAAATACATGAACAAAAGCGACCCAATTGGCATAGACATCCAATTGAGTAAAAATTTAAAACGATATAAAATATGTGTAGTAAAATATACATACACATTTAAAGCAATAATCGCTCAATTATTGAGCCCAATAGATCTTACAAAGTTGTGATTGATTCATGGCGCTATGAATACAAAATTGTTATAGGTATTGCATAAAACTTGAAATGCAAAACTGTTCACAATTATGTTCAGTGACGAAAATTGTCAGCCATTTATGCATCAACAATGACAAAGGTTAACGAAATCAATTAAGTTTAGGTTTAATTTATAATTTGAAACAAAGAATTGAACTCAAATTAAAATCCAAAAATTTCCAACTGGGTTATTTGGTTCGTTTTTTTTTGCATGAGTACTTGGTTATGAAACATGATTCCACAGAAAAATTTTTCCAGACAATTTCACGGCCAATGACAACTAAATCAAACTGCATAGTTTATTGTACGTATGTGCATATGTATATGTACGTATATGTGTGCATATGGATATGCAAACAGTAACAATAATAAAAAACTTTTCGGATTTTTTTTCTGTTTGTTGTTGATTTGAAAATAATTATACGCGTATGTATAATTTTTCTTTCAGATCAACAGAAACAACAAAAGTATTAAATTTCGTTCACTAACAAATGCAACTGAACTCACTTTTTAATAAAAAAAAGTGCTTCAATCAGTTGAAATTTTGTAAAATGCAAAAATGAAGTGGAAGTTTTTCCTACTCATTTTACAATTTTTCGAAGAAATTTTAATTATCAGTTTAAAAAATTTTTTATTTCCCTTGTTTTTTATGAAGTTAGAAATGTAAATAAAGCCAATGTTAAAAATTTTTTTTCAAATATCAAACAAAAAATTTGTCATACATACATACAATTTAATATTAAGTAAAAATTAAGGTCATACTCATACACAATACACTTAAAGAAAATTCATATAATTTTGAAAATAACTTGAATCGAAAAAGATTACACTAAAATTTTTACAATCTCTATCTGTAGGCAGAAGATCTTATTTTTCTACTATTTAGTACTTACGTTATTAAAAACATATCTTACTTAATTTTTTTTAAGAGAAAACTGCCACATAAAAAATAAAGTTAATAATTTCTTTAAATATCCGTAAATATTGTCCTGTAAATTAACAGTCAAGACTTGTATTAAGGCCGAAAATTTTTAATAGAGAAAATAAAATACATATTTGCAATCGTAAAAGTAGATTAGGAAAAATTGGATTTATATTAAATTTATGAAAAATGTTAAACAAAATACGATTTATTATTCAGGCATACATACAATTTAAAGTTAAAAATTATAAGAATTACATTTTTAAAACAACTCTTCTCAACTAGTAATAAGTAATTGAGAGAAATATATACAAAAATAAAAAACCAACCAAATAATGATACAAACTTAACTTATAAAACTTAGAAATAAACAAACAAATAACAAATATTTGAAAATTAAAATTTTTTGATCAAAATAATTAGAATTAAAAAACGAAATAAGCAAATATATGTAAAAATTTTTTTGAAATCATATAAATAAAATCCTGTAACTGGTTGAGTATAACAATCCAAAATATTCAATATAATAATAATAAGAAATAATAGTAATAAGAAAAAGTTGTTAACAATATGTAAGAAAAGAAATTTTTATATAAGTATACGTAAGAAAAAATTGTTAGTTATAAGATTAAAAATATTAACCCGTGTTTTAAAATCAACCAATAATCATCATCCCGTTAACAATGAAGAATCCAACAATCATCAACAGCAGCCTATATCTATCAACCTCACACAACCGCAAAACCTATATAGGATACCACAACACATACATAGACGGAATGACCACTTCCATTGGAAAGGGGGAATCACTACAACGCCAATGACAACTACAAAGTCAATAACAACCGCAGTAGTTCACCAGCAATATCATATTTTTTCCTTGGTGACGCAGCAAACGTACCAAGTTGACAGACACTTAGCAGTCACCAACTAATGGTAAACTGCGAACCTTCAGGCAATCGAGGCTCGGGAGATCATTACATATTACTCCGAGAGTTGCCAAGGCTGTATCGCCAAGGTAGTCGGATGCATACACACATCTATTTTGACTTGATTCCAGAAGGATGGCTATGAAACATCCTAAGACAGGATGTTTCTTGTCCGCAAGGGGGGAGGGATGTTATCATTAGTCGTTTTCCCCCAACCAACAAAAATATCAGCAGCAGCGAAACATACGCTGCATACACATACTGATGTTGTCATGAGTTATTTTCCCTCAACCAGCAAAAATACCAACGGCTGCAAAATACCGCTGCATGCTTTTCCTACAGACATATGCTGACATTGCAATATCGTGAGAACCGCAATCGGCTGGAATTTCCACGGGTATGAATATGCTGAATTTGCATACTAACACACTTAGCAATGACCACGTCAGCAGCATCGTTCAATCAGACAGCGAAATTGGGTATAAAAGCGGAGGGTGATTTGGTATGGAGGGTCTGTCTAGTCTGTAGAGTTCTAATCAGTAGAGTCGAGTGCTGTAGAGTCGTTCTAGTCTGTAGAGTCTAGTCTGTAGGTTCTAGTCTGTAGAGTCTTGACAGAAAGCAGTTCGGGAATATTCTTTAACACGTAACAACTTACCTGATCAAACACCAGCCTTAAAAATGCGGGTCCCTGTGAAGACTTAATATATTTTATAAAGCAAAACCTGATCAAACACCAGCCTTAAAAAGCGGGTCCCTGTGAAGGCTAAGTAATGTTTTAAAATAGTCTGTGGTTAATAAATAAAAATAATAATAACTAAATAATAAAAATAATGTTTTAATTCAAACATAACATTTGGCGCAGCCGGTAGCCGCGTTAATAATAGCATCAAAGAAATATAATAATCCTTGTGTTGATCTTGCTCAAGAAAAAACTGTCCGGTGTAGCAAAACCAACAATACATAAAAGTCTAAACTCTAGCTACCTTGTATTGTTGCATCCTACATTCGACGGTGTAGAACTGCACAGGACAAATTGAATAAAGTCTAAACTCTAGCTACCCTCATATTGTCATTGCAGGACTAATCGCTAAAGCGGATCAGGACAAAAAGGAGAATTACTTTGATCGTAAAAATTCTGCGCGGTTGCGAACGAAAATAGAATAAAAAAATGATATAAAGTGAAAATAAGCCTAAACCACAGACCACTATGAAGATAATACCCACCGGAACATGGGTAAGTAGAAGACAGTTTTAATGGACAACCCTCAGACAAAGACAGACGAATTAATAGAACGGTTCGACAAGTACAATTATTCGGTGGACAATCTACAAGTTCTTGCGTGGACACAGCCCACTATCAAGATGATTACCAGCGGAACATAGAAAGACGATCACCGTCACCCCAGCAAAACCATACTATTGAGAGAGCGGAAAACGGAACGATCAGAATGACTTCGCTATCCAAGATTATTAAGATTGTAAACAACACAGTCCTATCATTCTTCGGGACCGATGGGCCTGACTTACCATCAGAAGTATTCAGGTACATACAAGGATGCAAGATGGTAGAAAGAGAAGTACTCACAGGTGCAAATAACGTTCTAACACAAGATGTAATACAATGCCTGAAATTGAGACTCCAAGGGGGCGCCTACTCAAGAATTTCCCAGATGAATTTAAGTTCCTTGGATGCGTTATGTAATGCGCTCAAGAAATATTATCTAAAAAGAAAGAGCTTAGATAAAATAAGGGAACTAATATTGGGTTGCAAACAGAGCATCAGAGAGTCAGCATGCAAATTTGGAGAACGCCTGGATAACATATTGAATGAGGCAAAAACAACTATAGATAACGAATGGCCGGTGGGACCTGGCCGGGAAACCATGCTGAAAGACTTCAAACGAATAGCGGTAAGGAGCTTTATCAAAGGTTTGAAGAACCATGCACTCAAGGCTCGATTTGTGGGACAGGAAGAGGAAGAGCTCACAAACTTAATAGAGGTAGTCGAAAATGCAGAGGAATTGTTTGGCGAACCAACGCACAGTATCAACGTAATAGATTCAGAAGTCCCCTGTAGTTTTTGCAACAGGATGGGGCATGAATGGAATAGCTGCAAAAAGCGGCTAAACACACCATACTGTATGAGCTGTAGAAGGTGCAGGAATATCGTGAGCTGTACGTTCTGTGGAAACAGGGGGCACGATGTGGAAAACTGCAGAAAGAGATTAGGCTCCTTATACTGCCGATTATGTAGGATAAACGGTCACAAGGAAACCCCTTTCTGCGAGCCAAGAAGAAACATACCCAACCAAAATCAATTGGATAGAAGGACGGCAGAAAACAATAGGAGGATAACAAACACAGAATTCCGTGGAAGCCCACAAATAGCGATGGGACAAAATATGAACAGAGGGGCAAATAGAAACATTGGTGCACGACCAACCTGTTTTAAATGTCAGCAACAAGGACATTTTGCACGGGACTGCAGAAGTAATGTTAGACAGACTGAAGCAATGGATGCAGGGATCTACCAACAGGCACGAAATAGCAACAACGGCAGGGACCTAGCTAACAATGCCGTAGAGGCCCATAGCAACACAAATCGGACAAATGCTCAGGGAAACGAAATTCGGCCCAGTTATCGCCAATAACTGGGGTCCCGCAAATTAACAGAAAATCAGATTGGCATAAAAAAGAGAACAACTACAATTATAATAAAGAAACAAAAAGAGAGAGTCGGGTAAATAAAGATGATACGGAGACTGACTCAGAAACAGAGCAGCCAACCAGGATAGTAGCCGAGGCAGTTGTACACTCGGTAAATAAGGAGAACGGGCACACTATAGAAGAAAATACTGCGAAAGATAATAAATTAAACGAAAAAAAGGAGAAACTAAGTGAAGAGATAATGCCAAATATAAATAATAGTACTGAATCACCGAGCAATGTGGACACAGTTTTTATTACGCTACCCCGCCAAGGAGCTAGGGAGCGAAAATTGGTCTTACTTGTAGATACGGGAGCAGTTACTAAAGTGCCGGTTAATATCATATCAAGAGATAAAACCGTGGTTGCGCATAAACAGGCAAATCCAGAGAACGGGCAAACTTTGGAAGTAAAAGCAGAAAAAGACAAAGGATTAAAACATAAATATGAAGAGAAACAAAGTGAAGAGATAATGCCAAATATAAAGAATAGTACTGAATCACCGAGCAATGTGGACAAAGTTTTTATTACCCTACCCTGCCAAGGAGCTAGGGAGGGAAGATTGGTCTTACTTGTAGATACGGGAGCAGTTACTAAAGTGCCGGTTAATATCATTTCGAGAGATAAAACTGTGGTTGTACAAAAACAGGAGATTTCCCCTGGAGTTTATGTTGGAAATACTGTCGTCAACATTAAAATTGGAGGCACAGCAGTACCCATACTGAACGCAACCGAGAAAGATATCCCATGGAGGAAGGAAATCCAGTCGAGATTTTCAAATTTCAATCATTACACACAGTATGGAGGGACAGATAATGTGCTTTGATTATCGTTGTCAAATAAGGGAGAAAGAATAAGACGTCTAAAAAGCTGCATTATGACGGAAATGAATTGGAAAAAGAGAAGAAGGAAAAACTCACCACAAAATCGACGCTAGAAGTAACGCTGATACCATGCCTATCATGGTCGTAAGGTCTTCAATGTCTGAAATAGAAAAAGAAATACATATTTATACAGGACTATAATAGGAAATGATGAAACTTAACATGCCGGAGGGAATTTTTTTTATCTCTTTGATTACGTAGGTCGACGTCAAGGTTTTGAAAGAAGCAAAATAATTAGTAAAAGGGAAAGGTTAAAAAAGGATGGAACGCTACTGACCCGGTATCACCTTCTAATCGACCAACGGATACTTTTCTAAAAATAAAATTAAGCAGACAGATTAGTTAGAAGCCGCAACAAGCAAAGAACACAAAAATTTTTTTTTAATTAACAAGAAGAGTAGTATACAAGAAACCACGGATACAATTTTCCAGAGCAGTCTTTAGATTTTACAAAATACAAATAAATTCAATTTAAATTGAATAAAATTCCGTTAAAATAGAAACAAAAAGTTAATTTACTTACGTTTCATTTTTTCCTGCATGAGTATGTTTGGGGGTTTCTGTTGGGTTACTGGTATTCCAGTTTCTCAAATACTCGGGCACTTCTATGTATTTTTTTGGGTTTTCAATTTTTCTATAAAGGAAAATTAGGTAACCGTGGATTTTGTTTTTTTTTTCAATTTATTGAAAACTTTTTGTCACTTCATGAAACAAATTTTTTTTTTCTCGCGTTTGTATTTGTATAAAGCTTTTACAAAACACGCACTTAATATTAATTAAACTTTTCATTTGCCCACAGTACCGAATATCTCTGAATTTAATTCATTAAAATTAGTAATTGAACTAAAATTACGAATTTAGTTAAAAAAAAGTATTCACATCTATGTAAATTTTTAATAAAATTAATGACTGCATAGCAGTAGAAACAAAAAGCAATTGCAAAAATTTTTAATGTTTGCACATGCTTGCGTCTGTAGATGTTTGAATAATAAAAACAAAATAAAACCCTACAGTTTTATGCACATTAATAGAAACATAAATAAAACAATTGCAAGCATTTTTAATGTTTGCACATGTTTATAACTGCAGGGTAAAAATGAATGAAAGATATCCAAACTGAGATGAAATGCAGTTTTAATGTTCTCCAAAATTATTGTATGAAATATACTAGAACTCAAATACATGAACAAAAGCGACCCAATTGGCATAGACATCCAATTGAGTAAAAATTTAAAACGATATAAAATATGTGTAGTAAAATATACATACACATTTATAGCAATAATCGCTCAATTATTGAGCCCAATAGATCTTACAAAGTTGTGATTGATTCATGGCGCAATGAATACAAAATTGTTATAGGTATTGCATAAAACTTGAAATGCAAAACTGTTCACAATTATGTTCAGTGACGAAAATTGTCAGCCATTTATGCATCAAAAATGACAAAGGTTAACGAAATCAATTAAGTTTAGGTTTAATTTATAATTTGAAACAAAGAATTGAACTCAAATTAAAATCCAAAAATTTCCAACTGGGTTATTTGGTTCGTTTTTTTTTGCATGAGTACTTGGTTATGAAACATGATTCCACAGAAAAATTTTTCCAGACAAATTCACGGCCAATGACAACTAAATCAAACTGCATAGTTTATTGTACGTATGTGCATATGTATATGTACGTATATGTGTGCATATGGATATGCAAACAGTAACAATAATAAAAAACTTTTCGGATTTTTTTTCTGTTTGTTGTTGATTTGAAAATAATTATACGCGTATGTATAATTTTTCTTTCAGATCAACAGAAACAACAAAAGTATTAAATTTCGTTCACTAACAAATGCAACTGAACTCACTTTTTAATAAAAAAAGTGCTTCAATCAGTTGAAATTTTGTAAAATGCAAAAATGAAGTGGAAGTTTTTTCTACTCATTTTACAATTTTTCGAAGAAATTTTAATTATCAGTTTAAAAAATTTTTTATTTCCCTTGTTTTTTATGAAGTTAGAAATGTAAATAAAGCCAATGTTAAAAATTTTTTTTCAAATATCAAACAAAAAATTTGTCATACATACATACAATTTAATATTAAGTAAAAATTAAGGTCATACTCATACACAATACACTTAAAGAAAATTCATATAATTTTGAAAATAACTTGAATCGAAAAAGATTACACTAAAATTTTTACAATCTCTATCTGTAGGCAGAAGATCTTATTTTTCTACTATTTAGTACTTACGTTATTAAAAAAATATCTTACTTAATTTTTTTTAAGAGAAAACTGCCACATAAAAAATAAAGTTAATAATTTCTTTAAATATCCGTAAATATTGTCCTGTAAATTAACAGTCAAGACTTGTATTAAGGCCGAAATTTTTAATAGAGAAAATAAAATACATATTTGCAATCGTAAAAGTAGATTAAGAAAAATTGGATTTATATTAAATTTATGAAAAATGTTAAACAAAATACGATTTATTATTCAGGCATACATACAATTTAAAGTTAAAAATTATAAGAATTACATTTTTAAAACAACTCTTCTCAACTAGTAATAAGTAATTGAGAGAAATATATACAAAAATAAAAAACCAACCAAATAATGATACAAACTTAACTTATAAAACTTAGAAATAAACAAACAAATAACAAATATTTGAAAATTAAATTTTTTTGATCAAAATAATTAGAATTAAAAAACGAAATAAGCAAATATATGTAAAAATTTTTTTGAAATCATATAAATAAAATCCTGTAACTGGTTGAGTATAACAATCCAAAATATTCAATATAATAATAATAAGAAATAATAGTAATAAGAAAAAGTTGTTAACAATATGTAAGAAAAGAAATTTTTATATAAGTATACGTAAGAAAAAATTGTTAGTTATAAGATTAAAAATATTAACCCGTGTTTTAAAATCAACCAATAATCATCATCCCGTTAACAATGAAGAATCCAACAATCATCAACAGCAGCCTATATCTATCAACCTCACACAACCGCAAAACCTATATACGATACCACAACACATACATAGACGGAATGACCACTTCCATTGGAAAGGGGGAATCACTACAACGCCAATGACAACTACAAAGTCAATAACAACCGCAGTAGTTCACCAGCAATATCATATTTTTTCCTTGGTGACGCAGCAAACGTACCAAGTTGACAGACACTTAGCAGTCACCAACTAATGGTAAACTGCGAACCTTCAGGCAATCGAGGCTCGGGAGATCATTACATATTACTCCGAGAGCTGCCAAGGCTGTATCGCCAAGGTAGTCGGATGCATACACACATCTATTTTGACTTGATTCCAAAAGGATGGCTATGAAACATCCTAAGACAGGATGTTTCTTGTCCGCAAGGGGGGAGGGATGTTATCATTAGTCGTTTTCCCCCAACCAACAAAAATATCAGCAGCAGCGAAACATACGCTGCATACACATACTGATGTTGTCATGAGTTATTTTCCCTCAACCAGCAAAAATACCAACGGCTGCAAAATACCGCTGCATGCTTTTCCTACAGACATATGCTGACATTGCAATATCGTGAGAACCGCAATCGGCTGGAATTTCCACGGGTATGAATATGCTGAATTTGCATACTAACACACTTAGCAATGACCACGTCAGCAGCATCGTTCAATCAGACAGCGAAATTGGGTATAAAAGCGGAGGGTGATTTGGTATGGAGGGTCTGTCTAGTCTGTAGAGTTCTAATCAGTAGAGTCGAGTGCTGTAGAGTCTTGACAGAAAGCAGTTCGGGAATATTCTTTAACACGTAACAACTTACCTGATCAAACACCAGCCTTAAAAAAGCGGGTCCCTGTGAAGACTTAATATATTTTATAAAGCAAAACCTGATCAAACACCAGCCTTAAAAAGCGGGTCCCTGTGAAGGCTAAGTAATGTTTTAAAATAGTCTGTGGTTAATAAATAAAAATAATAATAACTAAATAATAAAAATAATGTTTTAATTCAAACATAACATTTGGCGCAGCCGGTAGCCGCGTTAATAATAGCATCAAAGAAATATAATAATCCTTGTGTTGATCTTGCTCAAGAAAAAACTGTCCGGTGTAGCAAAACCAACAATACATTCGACGGTGTAGAACTGCACAGGACAAATTGAATAAAGTCTAAACTCTAGCTACCCTCATATTGTCATTGCAGGACTAATCGCTAAAGCGGATCAGGACAAAAAGGAGAATTACTTTGATCGTAAAAATTCTGCGCGGTTGCGAACGAAAATAAAATAAAAAAATGATATAAAGTGAAAATAAGCCTAAACCACAGACCACTATGAAGATAATAACCAGCGGAACATGGGTAAGTAGAAGACAGTTTTAATGGACAACCCTCAGACAAAGACAGACGAATTAATAGAACGGTTCGACAAGTACAATTATTCGGTGGACAATCTACAAGTTCTTGCGTGGACACAGCCCACTATCAAGATGATTACCAGCGGAACATAGAAAGACGATCACCGTCACCCAAGCAAAACCATACTATTGAGAGAGCGGAAAACGGAACGATCAGAATGACTTCGCTATCCAAGATTATTAAGATTGTAAACAACACAGTCCTATCATTCTTCGGGACCGATGGGCCTGACTTACCATCAGAAGTATTCAGGTACATACAAGGATGCAAGATGGTAGAAAGAGAAGTACTCACAGGTGCAAATAACGTTCTAACACAAGATGTAATACAATGCCTGAAATTGAGACTCCAAAGGGGCGCCTACTCAAGAATTTCCCAGATGAATTTCAGTTCCTTGGATGTGTTATGTAATGCGCTCCAGAAATATTATCTAAAAAGAAAGAGCTTAGATAAAATAAGGGAACTAATATTGGGTTGCAAACAGAGCATCAGAGAGTCAGCATGCAAATTTGGAGAACGCCTGGATAACCTATTGAATGAGGCAAAAACAACTATAGATAACGAATGGCCGGTGGGACCTGGCCGGGAAACCATGCTGAAAGACTTCAAACGAATAGCGGTAAGGAGCTTTATCAAAGGTTTGAAGGACCATGCACTCAAGGCTCGATTTGTGGGACAGGAAGAGGAAGAGCTCACAAACTTAATAGAGGTAGTCGAAAATGCAGAGGAATTGTTTGGCGAACCAACGCACAGTATCAACGTAATAGATTCAGAAGTCCCCTGTAGTTTTTGCAACAGGATGGGGCATGAATGGAATAGCTGCAAAAAGCGGCTAAACACACCATACTGTATGAGCTGTAGAAAATGCGGCCGTGAAATGGGGCCACTGTGCAGGAATATCGTGAGCTGTACGTTCTGTGGAAACAGGGGGCACGATGTGGAAAACTGCAGAAAGAGATTAGGCTCCTTATACTGCCGATTATGTAGGATAAACGGTCACAAGGAAACCCCTTTCTGCGAGCCAAGAAGAAACATACCCAACCAAAATCAATTGGATAGAAGGACGGCAGAAAACAATAGGAGGATAACAAACACAGAATTCCGTGGAAGCCCACAAATAGCGATGGGGCAAAATATGAACAGAGGGGCAAATAGAAACATTGGTACACGACCAACCTGTTTTAAATGTCAGCAACAAGGACATTTTGCACGGGACTGCAGAAGTAATGTTAGACAGACTGAAGCAATGGATGCAGGGATCTACCAACAGGCACGAAATAGCAACAACGGCAGGGCCCTAGCTAACAATGCCGTAGAGGCCTATAGCAACACAAATCGGACAAATGCTCAGGGAAACGAAATTCGACCCAGTTATTGGTCCCGCAAATTAACAGAAAATCAGATTGGCATAAAAAAGAGAACAACTACAATTATAATAAAGAAACAAAAAGAGAGAGTCGGGTAAATAAAGATGATACGGAGACTGACTCAGAAACAGAGCAGCCAACTAGGATAGTAGCCGAGGCAGTTGTACACTCGGTAAATAAGGAGAACGGGCACACTATAGAAGAAAATACTGCGAAAGATAATAAATTAAACAAAAAAAAGGAGAAACAAAGTGAAGAGATAATGCCAAATATAAATAATAGTACTGAATCACGGAGCAATGTGGACACAGTTTTTATTACGCTACCCCGCCAAGGAGCTAGGGAGCGAAAATTGGTCTTACTTGTAGATACGGGAGCAGTTACTAAAGTGCCGGTTAATATCATATCAAGAGATAAAACCGTGGTTGTGCATAAACAGGCAAATCCAGAGAACGGGCAAACTTTGGAAGAAAAAGACAAAGGATTAAAACATAAATATGAAGAGAAACAAAGTGAAGAGATAATGCCAAATATAAAGAATAGTACTGAATCACCGAGCAATGTGGACAAAGTTTTTATTACCCTACCCTGCCAAGGAGCTAGGGAGGGAAGATTGGTCTTACTTGTAGATACGGGAGCAGTTACTAAAGTGCCGGTTAATATCATTTCGAGAGATAAAACTGTGGTTGTACAAAAACAGGAGATTTCCCCTGGAGTTTATGTTGGAAATACTGTCGTCAACATTAAAATTGGAGGCACAGCAGTACCCATACTGAACGCAACCGAGAAAGATATCCCATGGAGGAAGGAAATCCAGTCGAGATTTTCAAATTTCAATCATTACACACAGTATGGAGGGACAGATAATGTGCTTTGATTATCGTTGTCAAATAAGGGAGAAAGAATAAGACGTCTAAAAAGCTGCATTATGACGGAAATGAATTGGAAAAAGAGAAGAAGGAAAAACTCACCACAAAATCGACGCTAGAAGTAACGCTGATACCATGCCTATCATGGTCGTAAGGTCTTCAATGTCTGAAATAGAAAAAGAAATACATATTTATACAGGACTATAATAGGAAATGATGAAACTTAACATGCCGGAGGGAATTTTTTTTATCTCTTTGATTACGTAGGTCGACGTCAAGGTTTTGAAAGAAGCAAAATAATTAGTAAAAGGGAAAGGTTAAAAAAGGATGGAACGCTACTGACCCGGTATCACCTTCTAATCGACCAACGGATACTTTTCTAAAAATAAAATTAAGCAGACAGATTAGTTAGAAGCCGCAACAAGCAAAGAACACAAAAATTTTTTTTTAATTAACAAGAAGAGTAGTATACAAGAAACCACGGATACAATTTTCCAGAGCAGTCTTTAGATTTTACAAAATACAAATAAATTCAATTTAAATTGAATAAAATTCCGTTAAAATAGAAACAAAAAGTTAATTTACTTACGTTTCATTTTTTCCTGCATGAGTATGTTTGGGGGTTTCTGTTGGGTTACTGGTATTCCAGTTTCTCAAATACTCGGGCACTTCTATGTATTTTTTTGGGTTTTCAATTTTTCTATAAAGGAAAATTAGGTAACCGTGGATTTTGTTTTTTTTTTCAATTTATTGAAAACTTTTTGTCACTTCATGAAACAAATTTTTTTTTTCTCGCGTTTGTATTTGTATAAAGCTTTTACAAAACACGCACTTAATATTAATTAAACTTTTCATTTGCCCACAGTACCGAATATCTCTGAATTTAATTCATTAAAATTAGTAATTGAACTAAAATTACGAATTTAGTTAAAAAAAAGTATTCACATCTATGTAAATTTTTAATAAAATTAATGACTGCATAGCAGTAGAAACAAAAAGCAATTGCAAAAATTTTTAATGTTTGCACATGCTTGCGTCTGTAGATGTTTGAATAATAAAAACAAAATAAAACCCTACAGTTTTATGCACATTAATAGAAACATAAATAAAACAATTGCAAGCATTTTTAATGTTTGCACATGTTTATAACTGCAGGGTAAAAATGAATGAAAGATATCCAAACTGAGATGAAATGCAGTTTTAATGTTCTCCAAAATTATTGTATGAAATATACTAGAACTCAAATACATGAACAAAAGCGACCCAATTGGCATAGACATCCAATTGAGTAAAAATTTAAAACGATATAAAATATGTGTAGTAAAATATACATACACATTTATAGCAATAATCGCTCAATTATTGAGCCCAATAGATCTTACAAAGTTGTGATTGATTCATGGCGCAATGAATACAAAATTGTTATAGGTATTGCATAAAACTTGAAATGCAAAACTGTTCACAATTATGTTCAGTGACGAAAATTGTCAGCCATTTATGCATCAAAAATGACAAAGGTTAACGAAATCAATTAAGTTTAGGTTTAATTTATAATTTGAAACAAAGAATTGAACTCAAATTAAAATCCAAAAATTTCCAACTGGGTTATTTGGTTCGTTTTTTTTTGCATGAGTACTTGGTTATGAAACATGATTCCACAGAAAAATTTTTCCAGACAAATTCACGGCCAATGACAACTAAATCAAACTGCATAGTTTATTGTACGTATGTGCATATGTATATGTACGTATATGTGTGCATATGGATATGCAAACAGTAACAATAATAAAAAACTTTTCGGATTTTTTTTCTGTTTGTTGTTGATTTGAAAATAATTATACGCGTATGTATAATTTTTCTTTCAGATCAACAGAAACAACAAAAGTATTAAATTTCGTTCACTAACAAATGCAACTGAACTCACTTTTTAATAAAAAAAGTGCTTCAATCAGTTGAAATTTTGTAAAATGCAAAAATGAAGTGGAAGTTTTTTCTACTCATTTTACAATTTTTTGAAGAAATTTTAATTATCAGTTTAAAAAATTTTTTATTACCCTTGTTTTTTATGAAGTTAGAAATGTAAATAAAGCCAATGTTAAAAATTTTTTTTCAAATATCAAACAAAAAATTTGTCATACATACATACAATTTAATATTAAGTAAAAATTAAGGTCATACTCATACACAATACACTTAAAGAAAATTCATATAATTTTGAAAATAACTTGAATCGAAAAAGATTACACTAAAATTTTTACAATCTCTATCTGTAGGCAGAAGATCTTATTTTTCTACTATTTAGTACTTACGTTATTAAAAAAATATCTTACTTAATTTTTTTTAAGAGAAAACTGCCACATAAAAAATAAAGTTAATAATTTCTTTAAATATCCGTAAATATTGTCCTGTAAATTAACAGTCAAGACTTGTATTAAGGCCGAAATTTTTAATAGAGAAAATAAAATACATATTTGCAATCGTAAAAGTAGATTAAGAAAAATTGGATTTATATTAAATTTATGAAAAATGTTAAACAAAATACGATTTATTATTCAGGCATACATACAATTTAAAGTTAAAAATTATAAGAATTACATTTTTAAAACAACTCTTCTCAACTAGTAATAAGTAATTGAGAGAAATATATACAAAAATAAAAAACCAACCAAATAATGATACAAACTTAACTTATAAAACTTAGAAATAAACAAACAAATAACAAATATTTGAAAATTAAATTTTTTTGATCAAAATAATTAGAATTAAAAAACGAAATAAGCAAATATATGTAAAAATTTTTTTGAAATCATATAAATAAAATCCTGTAACTGGTTGAGTATAACAATCCAAAATATTCAATATAATAATAATAAGAAATAATAGTAATAAGAAAAAGTTGTTAACAATATGTAAGAAAAGAAATTTTTATATAAGTATACGTAAGAAAAAATTGTTAGTTATAAGATTAAAAATATTAACCCGTGTTTTAAAATCAACCAATAATCATCATCCCGTTAACAATGAAGAATCCAACAATCATCAACAGCAGCCTATATCTATCAACCTCACACAACCGCAAAACCTATATACGATACCACAACACATACATAGACGGAATGACCACTTCCATTGGAAAGGGGGAATCACTACAACGCCAATGACAACTACAAAGTCAATAACAACCGC
The DNA here is from genome assembly GCA_947311025.1 of Lypha dubia. Lineage (NCBI taxonomy): Eukaryota > Metazoa > Arthropoda > Insecta > Diptera > Tachinidae > Lypha > Lypha dubia. The sequence goes on along the minus strand of OX371261.1, from coordinate 56,703,250 downwards.
AGTAGTTCACCAGCAATATCATATTTTTTCCTTGGTGACGCAGCAAACGTACCAAGTTGACAGACACTTAGCAGTCACCAACTAATGGTAAACTGCGAACCTTCAGGCAATCGAGGCTCGGGAGATCATTACATATTACTCCGAGAGCTGCCAAGGCTGTATCGCCAAGGTAGTCGGATGCATACACACATCTATTTTGACTTGATTCCAGAAGGATGGCTATGAAACATCCTAAGACAGGATGTTTCTTGTCCGCAAGGGGGGAGGGATGTTATCATTAGTCGTTTTCCCCCAACCAACAAAAATATCAGCAGCAGCGAAACATACGCTGCATACACATACTGATGTTGTCATGAGTTATTTTCCCTCAACCAGCAAAAATACCAACGGCTGCAAAATACCGCTGCATGCTTTTCCTACAGACATATGCTGACATTGCAATATCGTGAGAACCGCAATCGGCTGGAATTTCCACGGGTATGAATATGCTGAATTTGCATACTAACACACTTAGCAATGACCACGTCAGCAGCATCGTTCAATCAGACAGCGAAATTGGGTATAAAAGCGGAGGGTGATTTGGTATGGAGGGTCTGTCTAGTCTGTAGAGTTCTAATCAGTAGAGTCGAGTGCTGTAGAGTCTTGACAGAAAGCAGTTCGGGAATATTCTTTAACACGTAACAACTTACCTGATCAAACACCAGCCTTAAAAAAGCGGGTCCCTGTGAAGACTTAATATATTTTATAAAGCAAAACCTGATCAAACACCAGCCTTAAAAAGCGGGTCCCTGTGAAGGCTAAGTAATGTTTTAAAATAGTCTGTGGTTAATAAATAAAAATAATAATAACTAAATAATAAAAATAATGTTTTAATTCAAACATAACATTTGGCGCAGCCGGTAGCCGCGTTAATAATAGCATCAAAGAAATATAATAATCCTTGTGTTGATCTTGCTCAAGAAAAAACTGTCCGGTGTAGCAAAACCAACAATACATTCGACGGTGTAGAACTGCACAGGACAAATTGAATAAAGTCTAAACTCTAGCTACCCTCATATTGTCATTGCAGGACTAATCGCTAAAGCGGATCAGGACAAAAAGGAGAATTACTTTGATCGTAAAAATTCTGCGCGGTTGCGAACGAAAATAAAATAAAAAAATGATATAAAGTGAAAATAAGCCTAAACCACAGACCACTATGAAGATAATAACCAGCGGAACATGGGTAAGTAGAAGACAGTTTTAATGGACAACCCTCAGACAAAGACAGACGAATTAATAGAACGGTTCGACAAGTACAATTATTCGGTGGACAATCTACAAGTTCTTGCGTGGACACAGCCCACTATCAAGATGATTACCAGCGGAACATAGAAAGACGATCACCGTCACCCAAGCAAAACCATACTATTGAGAGAGCGGAAAACGGAACGATCAGAATGACTTCGCTATCCAAGATTATTAAGATTGTAAACAACACAGTCCTATCATTCTTCGGGACCGATGGGCCTGACTTACCATCAGAAGTATTCAGGTACATACAAGGATGCAAGATGGTAGAAAGAGAAGTACTCACAGGTGCAAATAACGTTCTAACACAAGATGTAATACAATGCCTGAAATTGAGACTCCAAAGGGGCGCCTACTCAAGAATTTCCCAGATGAATTTCAGTTCCTTGGATGTGTTATGTAATGCGCTCAAGAAATATTATCTAAAAAGAAAGAGCTTAGATAAAATAAGGGAACTAATATTGGGTTGCAAACAGAGCATCAGAGAGTCAGCATGCAAATTTGGAGAACGCCTGGATAACCTATTGAATGAGGCAAAAACAACTATAGATAACGAATGGCCGGTGGGACCTGGCCGGGAAACCATGCTGAAAGACTTCAAACGAATAGCGGTAAGGAGCTTTATCAAAGGTTTGAAGGACCATGCACTCAAGGCTCGATTTGTGGGACAGGAAGAGGAAGAGCTCACAAACTTAATAGAGGTAGTCGAAAATGCAGAGGAATTGTTTGGCGAACCAACGCACAGTATCAACGTAATAGATTCAGAAGTCCCCTGTAGTTTTTGCAACAGGATGGGGCATGAATGGAATAGCTGCAAAAAGCGGCTAAACACACCATACTGTATGAGCTGTAGAAAATGCGGCCGTGAAATGGGGCCACTGTGCAGGAATATCGTGAGCTGTACGTTCTGTGGAAACAGGGGGCACGATGTGGAAAACTGCAGAAAGAGATTAGGCTCCTTATACTGCCGATTATGTAGGATAAACGGTCACAAGGAAACCCCTTTCTGCGAGCCAAGAAGAAACATACCCAACCAAAATCAATTGGATAGAAGGACGGCAGAAAACAATAGGAGGATAACAAACACAGAATTCCGTGGAAGCCCACAAATAGCGATGGGGCAAAATATGAACAGAGGGGCAAATAGAAACATTGGTACACGACCAACCTGTTTTAAATGTCAGCAACAAGGACATTTTGCACGGGACTGCAGAAGTAATGTTAGACAGACTGAAGCAATGGATGCAGGGATCTACCAACAGGCACGAAATAGCAACAACGGCAGGGCCCTAGCTAACAATGCCGTAGAGGCCTATAGCAACACAAATCGGACAAATGCTCAGGGAAACGAAATTCGACCCAGTTATTGGTCCCGCAAATTAACAGAAAATCAGATTGGCATAAAAAAGAGAACAACTACAATTATAATAAAGAAACAAAAAGAGAGAGTCGGGTAAATAAAGATGATACGGAGACTGACTCAGAAACAGAGCAGCCAACTAGGATAGTAGCCGAGGCAGTTGTACACTCGGTAAATAAGGAGAACGGGCACACTATAGAAGAAAATACTGCGAAAGATAATAAATTAAACAAAAAAAAGGAGAAACAAAGTGAAGAGATAATGCCAAATATAAATAATAGTACTGAATCACGGAGCAATGTGGACACAGTTTTTATTACGCTACCCCGCCAAGGAGCTAGGGAGCGAAAATTGGTCTTACTTGTAGATACGGGAGCAGTTACTAAAGTGCCGGTTAATATCATATCAAGAGATAAAACCGTGGTTGTGCATAAACAGGCAAATCCAGAGAACGGGCAAACTTTGGAAGAAAAAGACAAAGGATTAAAACATAAATATGAAGAGAAACAAAGTGAAGAGATAATGCCAAATATAAAGAATAGTACTGAATCACCGAGCAATGTGGACAAAGTTTTTATTACCCTACCCTGCCAAGGAGCTAGGGAGGGAAGATTGGTCTTACTTGTAGATACGGGAGCAGTTACTAAAGTGCCGGTTAATATCATTTCGAGAGATAAAACTGTGGTTGTACAAAAACAGGAGATTTCCCCTGGAGTTTATGTTGGAAATACTGTCGTCAACATTAAAATTGGAGGCACAGCAGTACCCATACTGAACGCAACCGAGAAAGATATCCCATGGAGGAAGGAAATCCAGTCGAGATTTTCAAATTTCAATCATTACACACAGTATGGAGGGACAGATAATGTGCTTTGATTATCGTTGTCAAATAAGGGAGAAAGAATAAGACGTCTAAAAAGCTGCATTATGACGGAAATGAAATGGAAAAAGAGAAGAAGGAAAAACTCACCACAAAATCGACGCTAGAAGTAACGCTGATACCATGCCTATCATGGTCGTAAGGTCTTCAATGTATGAAATAGAAAAAGAAATACATATTTATACAGGACTATAATAGGAAATAATGAAACTTAACATGCCGGAGGGAATTTTTTTTATCTCTTTGATTACGTAGGTCGACTTCAAGGATCTGAAAGAAGCAAAATAATTAGTAAAAGGGAAAGGTTAAAAAAGGATGGAACGCTACTGACCCGGTATCACCTTCTAATCGACCAACGGATACTTTTCTAAAAATAAAATTAAGCAGACAGATTAGTTAGAAGCCGCAACAAGCAAAGAACACAAAAATTTTTTTTTAATTAACAAGAAGAGTAGTATACAAGAAACCACGGATACAATTTTCCAGAGCAGTCTTTAGATTTTACAAAATACAAATAAATTCAATTTAAATTGAATAAAATTCCGTTAAAATAGAAACAAAAAGTTAATTTACTTACGTTTCATTTTTTCCTGCATGAGTATGTTTGGGGGTTTCTGTTGGGTTACTGGTATTCCAGTTTCTCAATACACTCGGGCACTTCTATGTATTTTTTTGGGTTTTCAATTTTTCTATAAAGGAAAAAAACAAAAAGTTAATTTACTTACGTTTCATTTTTTCCTGCATGAGTATGTTTGGGGGTTTCTGTTGGGTTACTGGTATTCCAGTTTCTCAAATACTCGGGCACTTCTATGTATTTTTTTGGGTTTTCAATTTTTCTATAAAGGAAAATTAGGTAACCGTGGATTTTGTTTTTTTTTTCAATTTATTGAAAACTTTTTGTCACTTCATGAAACAAATTTTTTTTTTCTCGCGTTTGTATTTGTATAAAGGTTTTACAAAACACGCACTTAATATTAATTAAACTTTTCATTTGCCCACAGTACCGAATATCTCTGAATTTAATTCATTAAAATTAGTAATTGAACTAAAATTACGAATTTAGTTAAAAAAAAGTATTCACATCTATGTAAATTTTTAATAAAATTAATGACTGCATAGCAGTAGAAACAAAAAGCAATTGCAAAAATTTTTAATGTTTGCACATGCTTGCGTCTGTAGATGTTTGAATAATAAAAACAAAATAAAACCCTACAGTTTTATGCACATTAATAGAAACATAAATAAAACAATTGCAAGCATTTTTAATGTTTACACATGTTCATAACTGCAGGGTAAAAATGAATGAAAGATATCCAAACTGAGATGAAATGCAGTTTTAATGTTCTCCAAAATTATTGTATGAAATATACTAGAACTCAAATACATGAACAAAAGCGACCCAATTGGCATAGACATCCAATTGAGTAAAAATTTAAAACGATATAAAATATGTGTAGTAAAATATACATACACATTTATAGCAATAATCGCTCAATTATTGAGCCCAATAGATCTTACAAAGTTGTGATTGATTCATGGCGCAATGAATACAAAATTGTTATAGGTATTGCATAAAACTTGAAATGCAAAACTGTTCACAATTATGTTCAGTGACGAAAATTGTCAGCCATTTATGCATCAACAATGACAAAGGTTAACGAAATCAATTAAGTTTAGGTTTAATTTATAATTTGAAACAAAGAATTGAACTCAAATTAAAATCCAAAAATTTCCAACTGGGTTATTTGGTTCGTTTTTTTTTTGCATGAGTACTTGGTTATGAAACATGATTCCACAGAAAAATTTTGCCAGACAATTTCACGGCCAATGACAACTAAATCAAACTGCATAGTTTATTGTACGTATGTGCATATGTATATGTACGTATATGTGTGCATATGGATATGCAAACAGTAACAATAATAAAAAACTTTTCGGATTTTTTTCTGTTTGTTGTTGATTTGAAAATAATTATACGCGTATGTATAATTTTTCTTTCAGATCAACAGAAACAACAAAAGTATTAAATTTCGTTCACTAACAAATGCAACTGAACTCACTTTTTAATAAAAAAAGTGCTTCAATCAGTTGAAATTTTGTAAAATGCAAAAATGAAGTGGAAGTTTTTCCTACTCATTTTACAATTTTTCGAAGAAATTTTAATTATCAGTTTAAAAAATTTTTTATTTCCCTTGTTTTTTATGAAGTTAGAAATGTAAATAAAGCCAATGTTAAAAATTTTTTTTCAAATATCAAACAAAAAATTTGTCATACATACATACAATTTAATATTAAGTAAAAATTAAGGTCATACTCATACACAATACACTTAAAGAAAATTCATATAATTTTGAAAATAACTTGAATCGAAAAAGATTACACTAGGTGAGGTTAGGTTAGGTTTCGAGGGCCGCCACATCTGAGACGTGACGCACTTGGGTCCGTTAATTCGGTCCCTTTGTGATACCCTACAGCAGACAGGGCTCAGTCAATTGGTTATTCAATTGCCTGTAGTTGCCCTGTCGCCGGATCAAACCATCCTGATTGTTGCAAGAAGGAGGATATGTTGGTTAGCCCCATGTTCGCCAGACTGTCGAGGTCTGGCAGAGTGTTGGAGCCTATGGTAATCGCCCTAATGCTGTTAAGCGCGGGGCATTGACATAGAAGATGAAGAACTGTTTCTTCTTCCTCCTCATCGTTACAACTTCTGCAGTAGTCATTGTAACTTAGGCCCATCCTTTTGGCATGAGTCCCGAAACACCAGTGCCCCGTTAGCACTGTTACTAGTCGTCTTGTATGACATTTACCAAGCCTGAGCAGATCGCGAGTTCTGTGCAGGCTGTAGCGGGGCCAAGTGGACCTGGAGATTTGACAGGTATGCTCTTGTTCCCACCTTTCTTGAGCAAGATTGTATGATTCCTGCTGGATCAATCGCTTGCAGTAAGATAGAGGAATGCCAACGAAGTGGCATATCATCGAGTTGCTCAATGATGCGCCCCTTTTGGCAATTTCGTCCGCAATATCGTTTCCAGCGCACTCTGAGTGCCCTGGAGTCCAAACTAGTGTTACTCTTGAATGTCTCGCTATCTCGTTTAGAGATTTCCGGCATTCATTCACCACCGTAGATGTAGTGTATACACCATTGATAGCGGCAATGGCCGCTTTGCTGTCGGTAAAAATAAGGATGTCTCCCGATATCCTGTAATACCTAAGCCATCTTGCCGCTCTTGTAATGGCCGAGACTTCAGCTTGTAGGACGCTACAGCCATCCCGAAGTCTGAATGGAACCTTCACATTGAAGTTTTCCACGTAGAAACCGCCCCCGGTGTTTACGCCTCTTTTGGAGCCATCAGTGAATACTCTGGTGGCTCCATCGGTGGCAGGGGGTGAGGAGTGGTTTTCCCTATTGGGAACAATAGATTTAAATAGCCCGCCGAAATAAGGTTCCGGTGGGCAGTAGTCAGTAAAGTCATGGAGCGCTTGGTGCTGCCTGAGAATCTTGGAGTGACCAAGATCGGTTCTCGTCCATGAGCATGTAGCGTTCAATCTGATCGCCGCGAACAGAGCTAGCTGTTTGGCCAGAACGTCCACCGGAAGCCAGTTCAGCATAGCGAACAGTGCTTTCGTTGGAGTAGACCTGAGCGCTCCCGTTATCAGGATCGCCGCTAGCCTAAAAATTTTTTCTATAGTTCGTCGGTGGGAGTCTTTCTCTGTCGCTTCCCACCAGACTATAACCCCATAAAACATTATGGGCTTAATTATCGTCTCAAAGATCCAATTGGTCCCTCGGGGTTCGATGCCCCAGTTGCGACCAATCGCTCTTTTACAGGTGTAAATAGCCACGAGGGCCTTATTTGCTCTATACTGGGTGTTTAGGTTCCAAGACAGTTTACTGTCTAGGATTACGCCCAGGTACTTAGCGTTATCCGAGATTTTTAGTGTGGTCCCGTTTAATTTAGGGGGCGCAAAGTCTTCGATTTTGTGCCTCCTGGTGAATAGCACCAATTCGGTTTTCGCCGGATTGACGCCGAGCCCACAGCTGACACTCCATTTGCTGAGGATCGTCAGATTACACTAAAATTTTTACAATCTCTATCTGTAGGCAGAAGATCTTATTTTTCTACTATTTAGTACTTACGTTATTAAAAAAATATCTTACTTAATTTTTTTTAAGAGAAAACTGCCACATAAAAAATAAAGTTAATAATTTCTTTAAATATCCGTAAATATTGTCCTGTAAATTAACAGTCAAGACTTGTATTAAGGCCGAAAATTTTTAATAGAGAAAATAAAATACATATTTGCAATCGTAAAAGTAGATTAAGAAAAATTGGATTTATATTAAATTTATGAAAAATGTTAAACAAAATACGATTTATTATTCAGGCATACATACAATTTAAAGTTAAAAATTATAAGAATTACATTTTTAAAACAACTCTTCTCAACTAGTAATAAGTAATTGAGAGAAATATATACAAAAATAAAAAACCAACCAAATAATGATACAAACTTAACTTATAAAACTTAGAAATAAACAAACAAATAACAAATATTTGAAAATTAAAATTTTTTGATCAAAATAATTAGAATTAAAAAACGAAATAAGCAAATATATGTAAAAATTTTTTTGAAATCATATAAATAAAATCCTGTAACTGGTTGAGTATAACAATCCAAAATATTCAATATAATAATAATAAGAAATAATAGTAATAAGAAAAAGTTGTTAACAATATGTAAGAAAAGAAATTTTTATATAAGTATACGTAAGAAAAAATTGTTAGTTATAAGATTAAAAATATTAACCCGTGTTTTAGAATCAACCAATAATCATCATCCCGTTAACAATGAAGAATCCAACAATCATCAACAGCAGCCTATATCTATCAACCTCACACAACCGCAAAACCTATATACGATACCACAACACATACATAGACGGAATGACCACTTCCATTGGAAAGGGGGAATCACTACAACGCCAATGACAACTACAAAGTCAATAACAACCGCAGTAGTTCACCAGCAATATCATATTTTTTCCTTGGTGACGCAGCAAACGTACCAAGTTGACAGACACTTAGCAGTCACCAACTAATGGTAAACTGCGAACCTTCAGGCAATCGAGGCTCGGGAGATCATTACATATTACTCCGAGAGCTGCCAAGGCTGTATCGCCAAGGTAGTCGGATGCATACACACATCTATTTTGACTTGATTCCAGAAGGATGGCTATGAAACATCCTAAGACAGGATGTTTCTTGTCCGCAAGGGGGGAGGGATGTTATCATTAGTCGTTTTCCCCCAACCAACAAAAATATCAGCAGCAGCGAAACATACGCTGCATACACATACTGATGTTGTCATGAGTTATTTTCCCTCAACCAGCAAAAATACTAACGGCTGCAAAATACCGCTGCATGCTTTTCCTACAGACATATGCTGACATTGCAATATCGTGAGAACCGCAATCGGCTGGAATTTCCACGGGTATGAATATGCTGAATTTGCATACTAACACACTTAGCAATGACCACGTCAGCAGCATCGTTCAATCAGACAGCGAAATTGGGTATAAAAGCGGAGGGTGATTTGGTATGGAGGGTCTGTCTAGTCTGTAGAGTTCTAATCAGTAGAGTCGAGTGCTGTAGAGTCGCTCTAGTCTGTAGAGTCTCTAGTCTGTAGGTTCTAGTCTGTAGAGTCTTGACAGAAAGCAGTTCGGGAATATTCTTTAACTCGTAACAACTTACCTGATCAAACACCAGCCTTAAAAAAGCGGGTCCCTGTGAAGACTTAATATATTTTATAAAGCAAAACCTGATCAAACACCAGCCTTAAAAAGCGGGTCCCTGTGAAGGCTAAGTAATGTTTTAAAATAGTCTGTGGTTAATAAATAAAAATAATAATAACTAAATAATAAAAATAATGTTTTAATTCAAACATAACATTTGGCGCAGCCGGTAGCCGCGTTAATAATAGCATCAAAGAAATACAATAATCCTTGTGTTGATCTTGCTCAAGAAAAAACTGTCCGGTGTAGCAAAACCAACAATACATAAAAGTCTAAACTTTAGCTACCTTGTATTGTTGCATCCCACATTCGACGGTGTAGAACTGCACAGGACAAATTGAATAAAGTCTAAACTCTAGCTACCCTCATATTGTCATTGCAGGACTAATCGCTAAAGCGGATCAGGACAAAAAGGAGAATTACTTTGATCGTAAAAATTCTGCGCGGTTGCGAACGAAAATAAAATAAAAAAATGATATAAAGTGAAAATAAGCCTAAACCACAGACCACTATGAAGATAATAACCAGCGGAACATGGGTAAGTAGAAGACAGTTTTAATGGACAACCCTCAGACAAAGACAGACGAATTAATAGAACGGTTCGACAAGTACAATTATTCGGTGGACAATCTACAAGTTCTTGCGTGGACACAGCCCACTATCAAGATGATTACCAGCGGAACATAGAAAGACGATCACCGTCGCCCCAGCAAAACCATACTATTGAGAGAGCGGAAAACGGAACGATCAGAATGACTTCGCTATCCAAGATTATTAAGATTGTAAACAACACAGTCCTATCATTCTTCGGGACCGATGGGCCTGACTTACCATCAGAAGTATTCAGGTACATACAAGGATGCAAGATGGTAGAAAGAGAAGTACTCACAGGTGCAAATAACGTTCTAACACAAGATGTAATACAATGCCTGAAATTGAGACTCCAAGGGGGCGCCTACTCAAGAATTTCCCAGATGAATTTCAGTTCCTTGGATGCGTTATGTAATGCGCTCAAGAAATATTATCTAAAAAGAAAGAGCTTAGATAAAATAAGGGAACTAATATTGGGTTGCAAACAGAGCATCAGAGAGTCAGCATGCAAATTTGGAGAACGCCTGGATAACCTATTGAATGAGGCAAAAACAACTATAGATAACGAATGGCCGGTGGGACCTGGCCGGGAAACCATGCTGAAAGACTTCAAACGAATAGCGGTAAGGAGCTTTATCAAAGGTTTGAAGGACCATGCACTCAAGGCTCGATTTGTGGGACAGGAAGAGGAAGAGCTCACAAACTTAATAGAGGTAGTCGAAAATGCAGAGGAATTGTTTGGCGAACCAACGCACAGTATCAACGTAATAGATTCAGAAGTCCCCTGTAGTTTTTGCAACAGGATGGGGCATGAATGGAATAGCTGCAAAAAGCGGCTAAACACACCATACTGTATGAGCTGTAGAAAATGCGGCCGTGAAATGGGGCCACTGTGCAGGAATATCGTGAGCTGTACGTTCTGTGGAAACAGGGGGCACGATGTGGAAAACTGCAGAAAGAGATTAGGCTCCTTATACTGCCGATTATGTAGGATAAACGGTCACAAGGAAACCCCTTTCTGCGAGCCAAGAAGAAACATACCCAACCAAAATCAATTGGATAGAAGGACGGCAGAAAACAATAGGAGGATAACAAACACAGAATTCCGTGGAAGCCCACAAATAGCGATGGGACAAAATATGAACAGAGGGGCAAATAGAAACATTGGTACACGACCAACCTGTTTTAAATGTCAGCAACAAGGACAATTTGCACCGGACTGCAGAAGTAATGTTAGACAGACTGAAGCAATGGATGCAGGGATCTACCAACAGGCACGAAATAGCAACAACGGCAGGGCCCTAGCTAACAATGCCGTAGAGGCCCATAGCAACACAAATCGGACAAATGCTCAGGGAAACGAAATTCGGCCCAGTTATCGCCAATAACTGGGGTCCCGCAAATTAACAGAAAATCAGATTGGCATAAAAAAGAGAACAACTACAATTATAATAAAGAAACAAAAAGAGAGAGTCGGGTAAATAAAGATGATACGGAGACTGACTCAGAAACAGAGCAGCCAACTAAGATAGTAGCCGAGGCAGTTGTACACTCGGTAAATAAGGAGAACGGGCACACTATAGAAGAAAATACTGCGAAAGATAATAAATTAAACAAAAAAAAGGAGAAACAAAGTGAAGAGATAATGCCAAATATAAATAATAGTACTGAATCACCGAGCAATGTGGACACAGTTTTTATTACGCTACCCCGCCAAGGAGCTAGGGAGCGAAAATTGGTCTTACTTGTAGATACGGGAGTAGTTACTAAAGTGCCGGTTAATATCATATCAAGAGATAAAACCGTGTTTGTGCATAAACAGGCAAATCCAGAGAACGGACAAACTTTGGAAGTAAAAGCAGAAAAAGACAAAGGATTAAAACATAAATATGAAGAGAAACAAAGTGAAGAGATAATGCCAAATATAAAGAATAGTACTGAATCACCGAGCAATGTGGACAAAGTTTTTATTACCCTACCCTGCCAAGGAGCTATGGAGGGAAGATTGGTCTTACTTGTAGATACGGGAGCAGTTACTAAAGTGCCGGTTAATATCATTTCGAGAGATAAAACTGTGGTTGTACAAAAACAGGAGATTTCCCCTGGAGTTTATGTTGGAAATACTGTCGTCAACATTAAAATTGGAGGCACAGCAGTACCCATACTGAACGCAACCGAGAAAGATATCCCATGGAGGAAGGAAATCCAGTCGAGATTTTCAAATTTCAATCATTACACACAGTATGGAGGGACAGATAATGTGCTTTGATTATCGTTGTCAAATAAGGGAGAAAGAATAAGACGTCTAAAAAGCTGCATTATGACGGAAATGAATTGGAAAAAGAGAAGAAGGAAAAACTCACCACAAAATCGACGCTAGAAGTAACGCTGATACCATGCCTATCATGGTCGTAAGGTCTTCAATGTATGAAATAGAAAAAGAAATACATATTTATACAGGACTATAATAGGAAATAATGAAACTTAACATGCCGGAGGGAATTTTTTTTATCTCTTTAATTACGTAGGTCGACTTCAAGGATCTGAAAGAAGCAAAATAATTAGTAAAAGGGAAAGGTTAAAAAAGGATGGAACGCTACTGACCCGGTATCACCTTCTAATCGACCAACGGATACTTTTCTAAAAATAAAATTAAGCAGACAGATTAGTTAGAAGCCGCAACAAGCAAAGAACACAAAAATTTTTTTTTAATTAACAAGAAGAGTAGTATACAAGAAACCACGGATACAATTTTCCAGAGCAGTCTTTAGATTTTACAAAATACAAATAAATTCAATTTAAATTGAATAAAATTCCGTTAAAATAGAAACAAAAAGTTAATTAACTTACGTTTAATTTTTTTCTGCATGAGTATGTTTGGGGGTTTCTGTTGGGTTACTGGTATTCCAGTTTCTCAATACACTCGGGCACTTCTATGTATTTTTTTGGGTTTTCAATTTTTCTATAAAGGAAAATTAAGTAACCGTGGATTTTGTTTTTTTTTCAATTTATTGAAAACTTTTTGTCACTTCATGAAACAAATTTTTTTTCTCGGGTTTGTATTTGTATAAAGCTTTTACAAAACACGCACTTAATATTAATTAAACTTTTCATTTGCCCACAGTATTGAATATCTCTGAATTTAATTCATTAAAATTAGTAATTGAACTAAAATTACGAATTTAGTTAAAAAAAAGTATTCACATCTATGTAAATTTTTAATAAAATTAATGACTGCATAGCAGTAGAAACAAAAAGCAATTGCAAAAATTTTTAATGTTTGCACATGCTTGCGTCTGTAGATGTTTGAATAATAAAAACAAAATAAAACCCTACAGTTTTATGCACATTAATAGAAACATAAATAAAACAATTGCAAGCATTTTTAATGTTTGCACATGTTTATAACTGCAGGGTAAAAATGAATGAAAGATATCCAAACTGAGATGAAATGCAGTTTTAATGTTCTCCAAAATTATTGTATGAAATATACTAGAACTCAAATACATGAACAAACGCGACCCAATTGGCATAGACATCCAATTGAGTAAAAATTTAAAACGATATAAAATATGTGTAGTAAAATATACATACACATTTATAGCAATAATCGCTCAATTATTGAGCCCAATAGTTCTTACAAAGTTGTGATTGACTCATGGCGCAATAATTACAAAATTGTTATAGGTATTGCATAAAACTTGAAATGCAAAACTGTTCACAATTATGTTCAGTGACGAAAATTGTCAGCCATTTATGCATCAACAATGACAAAGGTTAACGAAATCAATTAAGTTTAGGTTTAATTTATAATTTGAAACAAAGAATTGAACTCAAATTAAAATCCAAAAATTTCCAACTGGGTTATTTGGTTCGTTTTTTTTTGCATGAGTACTTGGTTATGAAACATGATTCCACAGAAAAATTTTGCCAGACAATTTCACGGCCAATGACAACTAAATCAAACTTCATAGTTTATTGTACGTATGTGCATATGTATATGTACGTATATGTGTGCATATGGATATGCAAACAGTAACAATAATAAAAAACTTTTCGGATTTTTTTTCTGTTTGTTGTTGATTTGAAAATAATTATACGCGTATGTATAATTTTTCTTTCAGATCAACAGAAACAACAAAAGTATTAAATTTCGTTCACTAACAAATGCAACTAAACTCACTTTTTAATAAAAAAGTGCTTCAATCAGTTGAAATTTTGTAAAATGCAAAAATGAAGTGGAAGTTTTTCCTACTCATTTTACAATTTTTCGAAGAAATTTTAATTATCAGTTTAAAAAATTTTTTATTTCCCTTGTTTTTTATGAAGTTAGAAATGTAAATAAAGCCAATGTTAAAAATTTTTTTTCAAATATCAAACAAAAAATTTGTCATACATACATACAATTTAATATTAAGTAAAAATTAAGGTCATACTCATACACAATACACTTAAAGAAAATTCATATAATTTTGAAAATAACTTGAATCGAAAAAGATTAGACTAAAATTTTTACAATCTCTATCTGTAGGCAGAAGATCTTATTTTTCTACTATTTAGTACTTACGTTATTAAAAAATATCTTACTTAATTTTTTTTAAGAGAAAACTGCCACATAAAAAATAAAGTTAATAATTTCTTTAAATATCCGTAAATATTGTCCTGTAAATTAACAGTCAAGACTTGTATTAAGGGCGAAATTTTTAATAGAGAAAATAAAATACATATTTGCAATCGTAAAAGTAGATTAAGAAAAATTGGATTTATATTAAATTTATGAAAAATGTTAAACAAAATACGATTTATTATTCAGGCATACATACAATTTAAAGTTAAAAATTATAAGAATTACATTTTTAAAACAACTCTTCTCAACTAGTAATAAGTAATTGAGAGAAATATATACAAAAATAAAAAACCAACCAAATAATGATACAAACTTAACTTATAAAACTTAGAAATAAACAAACAAATAACAAATATTTGAAAATTAAATTTTTTTGATCAAAATAATTAGAATTAAAAAACGAAATAAGCAAATATATGTAAAAATTTTTTTGAAATCATATAAATAAAATCCTGTAACTGGTTGAGTATAACAATCCAAAATATTCAATATAATAATAATAAGAAATAATAGTAATAAGAAAAAGTTGTTAACAATATGTAAGAAAAGAAATTTTTATATAAGTATACGTAAGAAAAAATTGTTAGTTATAAGATTAAAAATATTAACCCGTGTTTTAAAATCAACCAATAATCATCATCCCGTTAACAATGAAGAATCCAACAATCATCAACAGCAGCCTATATCTATCAACCTCACACAACCGCAAAACCTATATACGATACCACAACACATACATAGACGGAATGACCACTTCCATTGGAAAGGGGGAATCACTACAACGCCAATGACAACTACAAAGTCAATAACAACCGCAGTAGTTCACCAGCAATATCATATTTTTTCCTTGGTGACGCAGCAAACGTACCAAGTTGACAGACACTTAGCAGTCACCCACTAATGGTAAACTGCGAACCTTCAGGCAATCGAGGCTCGGGAGATCATTACATATTACTCCGAGAGCTGCCAAGGCTGTATCGCCAAGGTAGTCGGATGCATACACACATCTATTTTGACTTGATTCCAGAAGGATGGCTATGAAACATCCTAAGACAGGATGTTTCTTGTCCGCAAGGGGGGAGGGATGTTATCATTAGTCGTTTTCCCCCAACCAACAAAAATATCAGCAGCAGCGAAACATACGCTGCATACACATACTGATGTTGTCATGAGTTATTTTCCCTCAACCAGCAAAAATACCAACGGCTGCAAAATACCGCTGCATGCTTTTCCTACAGACATATGCTGACATTGCAATATCGTGAGAACCGCAATCGGCTGGAATTTCCACGGGTATGAATATGCTGAATTTGCATACTAACACACTTAGCAATGACCACGTCAGCAGCATCGTTCAATCAGACAGCGAAATTGGGTATAAAAGCGGAGGGTGATTTGGTATGGAGGGTCTGTCTAGTCTGTAGAGTTCTAATCAGTAGAGTCGAGTGCTGTAGAGTCTTGACAGAAAGCAGTTCGGGAATATTCTTTAACACGTAACAACTTACCTGATCAAACACCAGCCTTAAAAAAGCGGGTCCCTGTGAAGACTTAATATATTTTATAAAGCAAAACCTGATCAAACACCAGCCTTAAAAAGCGGGTCCCTGTGAAGGCTAAGTAATGTTTTAAAATAGTCTGTGGTTAATAAATAAAAGTAATAATAACTAAATAATAAAAATAATGTTTTAATTCAAACATAACATTTGGCGCAGCCGGTAGCCGCGTTAATAATAGCATCAAAGAAATATAATAATCCTTGTGTTGATCTTGCTCAAGAAAAAACTGTCCGGTGTAGCAAAACCAACAATACATTCGACGGTGTAGAACTGCACAGGACAAATTGAATAAAGTCTAAACTCTAGCTACCCTCATATTGTCATTGCAGGACTAATCGCTAAAGCGGATCAGGACAAAAAGGAGAATTACTTTGATCGTAAAAATTCTGCGCGGTTGCGAACGAAAATAAAATAAAAAAATGATATAAAGTGAAAATAAGCCTAAACCACAGACCACTATGAAGATAATAACCAGCGGAACATGGGTAAGTAGAAGACAGTTTTAATGGACAACCCTCAGACAAAGACAGACGAATTAATAGAACGGTTCGACAAGTACAATTATTCGGTGGACAATCTACAAGTTCTTGCGTGGACACAGCCCACTATCAAGATGATTACCAGCGGAACATAGAAAGACGATCACCGTCACCCAAGCAAAACCATACTATTGAGAGAGCGGAAAACGGAACGATCAGAATGACTTCGCTATCCAAGATTATTAAGATTGTAAACAACACAGTCCTATCATTCTTCGGGACCGATGGGCCTGACTTACCATCAGAAGTATTCAGGTACATACAAGGATGCAAGATGGTAGAAAGAGAAGTACTCACAGGTGCAAATAACGTTCTAACACAAGATGTAATACAATGCCTGAAATTGAGACTCCAAAGGGGCGCCTACTCAAGAATTTCCCAGATGAATTTCAGTTCCTTGGATGTGTTATGTAATGCGCTCCAGAAATATTATCTAAAAAGAAAGAGCTTAGATAAAATAAGGTAACTAATATTGGGTTGCAAACAGAGCATCAGAGAGTCAGCATGCAAATTTGGAGAACGCCTGGATAACCTATTGAATGAGGCAAAAACAACTATAGATAACGAATGGCCGGTGGGACCTGGCCGGGAAACCATGCTGAAAGACTTCAAACGAATAGCGGTAAGGAGCTTTATCAAAGGTTTGAAGGACCATGCACTCAAGGCTCGATTTGTGGGACAGGAAGAGGAAGAGCTCACAAACTTAATAGAGGTAGTCGAAAATGCAGAGGAATTGTTTGGCGAACCAACGCACAGTATCAACGTAATAGATTCAGAAGTCCCCTGTAGTTTTTGCAACAGGATGGGGCATGAATGGAATAGCTGCAAAAAGCGGCTAAACACACCATACTGTATGAGCTGTAGAAAATGCGGCCGTGAAATGGGGCCACTGTGCAGGAATATCGTGAGCTGTACGTTCTGTGGAAACAGGGGGCACGATGTGGAAAACTGCAGAAAGAGATTAGGCTCCTTATACTGCCGATTATGTAGGATAAACGGTCACAAGGAAACCCCTTTCTGCGAGCCAAGAAGAAACATACCCAACCAAAATCAATTGGATAGAAGGACGGCAGAAAACAATAGGAGGATAACAAACACAGAATTCCGTGGAAGCCCACAAATAGCGATGGGGCAAAATATGAACAGAGGGGCAAATAGAAACATTGGTACACGACCAACCTGTTTTAAATGTCAGCAACAAGGACATTTTGCACGGGACTGCAGAAGTAATGTTAGACAGACTGAAGCAATGGATGCAGGGATCTACCAACAGGCACGAAATAGCAACAACGGCAGGGCCCTAGCTAACAATGCCGTAGAGGCCTATAGCAACACAAATCGGACAAATGCTCAGGGAAACGAAATTCGACCCAGTTATTGGTCCCGCAAATTAACAGAAAATCAGATTGGCATAAAAAAGAGAACAACTACAATTATAATAAAGAAACAAAAAGAGAGAGTCGGGTAAATAAAGATGATACGGAGACTGACTCAGAAACAGAGCAGCCAACTAGGATAGTAGCCGAGGCAGTTGTACACTCGGTAAATAAGGAGAACGGGCACACTATAGAAGAAAATACTGCGAAAGATAATAAATTAAACAAAAAAAAGGAGAAACAAAGTGAAGAGATAATGCCAAATATAAATAATAGTACTGAATCACGGAGCAATGTGGACACAGTTTTTATTACGCTACCCCGCCAAGGAGCTAGGGAGCGAAAATTGGTCTTACTTGTAGATACGGGAGTAGTTACTAAAGTGCCGGTTAATATCATATCAAGAGATAAAACCGTGTTTGTGCATAAACAGGCAAATCCAGAGAACGGACAAACTTTGGAAGTAAAAGCAGAAAAAGACAAAGGATTAAAACATAAATATGAAGAGAAACAAAGTGAAGAGATAATGCCAAATATAAAGAATAGTACTGAATCACCGAGCAATGTGGACAAAGTTTTTATTACCCTACCCTGCCAAGGAGCTATGGAGGGAAGATTGGTCTTACTTGTAGATACGGGAGCAGTTACTAAAGTGCCGGTTAATATCATTTCGAGAGATAAAACTGTGGTTGTACAAAAACAGGAGATTTCCCCTGGAGTTTATGTTGGAAATACTGTCGTCAACATTAAAATTGGAGGCACAGCAGTACCCATACTGAACGCAACCGAGAAAGATATCCCATGGAGGAAGGAAATCCAGTCGAGATTTTCAAATTTCAATCATTACACACAGTATGGAGGGACAGATAATGTGCTTTGATTATCGTTGTCAAATAAGGGAGAAAGAATAAGACGTCTAAAAAGCTGCATTATGACGGAAATGAATTGGAAAAAGAGAAGAAGGAAAAACTCACCACAAAATCGACGCTAGAAGTAACGCTGATACCATGCCTATCATGGTCGTAAGGTCTTCAATGTATGAAATAGAAAAAGAAATACATATTTATACAGGACTATAATAGGAAATAATGAAACTTAACATGCCGGAGGGAATTTTTTTTATCTCTTTAATTACGTAGGTCGACTTCAAGGATCTGAAAGAAGCAAAATAATTAGTAAAAGGGAAAGGTTAAAAAAGGATGGAACGCTACTGACCCGGTATCACCTTCTAATCGACCAACGGATACTTTTCTAAAAATAAAATTAAGCAGACAGATTAGTTAGAAGCCGCAACAAGCAAAGAACACAAAAATTTTTTTTTAATTAACAAGAAGAGTAGTATACAAGAAACCACGGATACAATTTTCCAGAGCAGTCTTTAGATTTTACAAAATACAAATAAATTCAATTTAAATTGAATAAAATTCCGTTAAAATAGAAACAAAAAGTTAATTAACTTACGTTTAATTTTTTTCTGCATGAGTATGTTTGGGGGTTTCTGTTGGGTTACTGGTATTCCAGTTTCTCAATACACTCGGGCACTTCTATGTATTTTTTTGGGTTTTCAATTTTTCTATAAAGGAAAATTAAGTAACCGTGGATTTTGTTTTTTTTTCAATTTATTGAAAACTTTTTGTCACTTCATGAAACAAATTTTTTTTCTCGGGTTTGTATTTGTATAAAGCTTTTACAAAACACGCACTTAATATTAATTAAACTTTTCATTTGCCCACAGTATTGAATATCTCTGAATTTAATTCATTAAAATTAGTAATTGAACTAAAATTACGAATTTAGTTAAAAAAAAGTATTCACATCTATGTAAATTTTTAATAAAATTAATGACTGCATAGCAGTAGAAACAAAAAGCAATTGCAAAAATTTTTAATGTTTGCACATGCTTGCGTCTGTAGATGTTTGAATAATAAAAACAAAATAAAACCCTACAGTTTTATGCACATTAATAGAAACATAAATAAAACAATTGCAAGCATTTTTAATGTTTGCACATGTTTATAACTGCAGGGTAAAAATGAATGAAAGATATCCAAACTGAGATGAAATGCAGTTTTAATGTTCTCCAAAATTATTGTATGAAATATACTAGAACTCAAATACATGAACAAACGCGACCCAATTGGCATAGACATCCAATTGAGTAAAAATTTAAAACGATATAAAATATGTGTAGTAAAATATACATACACATTTATAGCAATAATCGCTCAATTATTGAGCCCAATAGTTCTTACAAAGTTGTGATTGACTCATGGCGCAATAATTACAAAATTGTTATAGGTATTGCATAAAACTTGAAATGCAAAACTGTTCACAATTATGTTCAGTGACGAAAATTGTCAGCCATTTATGCATCAACAATGACAAAGGTTAACGAAATCAATTAAGTTTAGGTTTAATTTATAATTTGAAACAAAGAATTGAACTCAAATTAAAATCCAAAAATTTCCAACTGGGTTATTTGGTTCGTTTTTTTTTGCATGAGTACTTGGTTATGAAACATGATTCCACAGAAAAATTTTGCCAGACAATTTCACGGCCAATGACAACTAAATCAAACTTCATAGTTTATTGTACGTATGTGCATATGTATATGTACGTATATGTGTGCATATGGATATGCAAACAGTAACAATAATAAAAAACTTTTCGGATTTTTTTTCTGTTTGTTGTTGATTTGAAAATAATTATACGCGTATGTATAATTTTTCTTTCAGATCAACAGAAACAACAAAAGTATTAAATTTCGTTCACTAACAAATGCAACTAAACTCACTTTTTAATAAAAAAGTGCTTCAATCAGTTGAAATTTTGTAAAATGCAAAAATGAAGTGGAAGTTTTTCCTACTCATTTTACAATTTTTCGAAGAAATTTTAATTATCAGTTTAAAAAATTTTTTATTTCCCTTGTTTTTATGAAGTTAGAAATGTAAATAAAGCCAATGTTAAAAATTTTTTTTCAAATATCAAACAAAAAATTTGTCATACATACATACAATTTAATATTAAGTAAAAATTAAGGTCATACTCATACACAATACACTTAAAGAAAATTCATATAATTTTGAAAATAACTTGAATCGAAAAAGATTAGACTAAAATTTTTACAATCTCTATCTGTAGGCAGAAGATCTTATTTTTCTACTATTTAGTACTTACGTTATTAAAAAAATATCTTACTTAATTTTTTTTTAAGAGAAAACTGCCACATAAAAAATAAAGTTAATAATTTCTTTAAATATCCGTAAATATTGTCCTGTAAATTAACAGTCAAGACTTGTATTAAGGCCGAAAATTTTTAATAGAGAAAATAAAATACATATTTGCAATCGTAAAAGTAGATTAAGAAAAATTGGATTTATATTAAATTTATGAAAAATGTTAAACAAAATACGATTTATTATTCAGGCATACATACAATTTAAAGTTAAAAATTATAAGAATTACATTTTTAAAACAACTCTTCTCAACTAGTAATAAGTAATTGAGAGAAATATATACAAAAATAAAAAACCAACCAAATAATGATACAAACTTAACTTATAAAACTTAGAAATAAACAAACAAATAACAAATATTTGAAAATTAAAATTTTTTGATCAAAATAATTAGAATTAAAAAACGAAATAAGCAAATATATGTACAAATTTTTTTGAAATCATATAAATAAAATCCTGTAACTGGTTGCGCATAACAATCCAAAATATTCAATATAATAATAATAAGAAATAATAGTAATAAGAAAAAGTTGTTAACAATATGTAAGAAAAGAAATTTTTATATAAGTATACGTAAGAAAAAATTGTTAGTTATAAGATTAAAAATATTAACCTGTTTGCACGGTAAAACTGCGTTGCCCGTGTAGCTGCTGTGGATGCTGATCGTCTAAACGTCCCCCAGGTTTGCCGTCTGTTAACTGCCGCCGTCAACAAATCCGATGACTAAGGTGTTCTACTTGTCAACTACCACTCGCAGCAAAATAACCAAAAGAAAAAGTAAAGAGAGAAATAAGTTTTATAAAATTAAAATAAATTGTTTCAACTTAAGGCATAAAAACGTAAAGGAAATTAAATAAAATAAAAAATAAGAAAACATAAAGAAAAACAAAGAGGTTTTTATTTAAAATAAAGGAATATTACAAACGAGCAAACACACGCAAGGGCAAGTGGACGTCGCCCGGAAATATTCCTGGTACCTGCCGCAACACAAACATAGTTGCTCGTCACAACCACCATCATCCACATCATCACAACACACCATCTCCAGGTAAACATTTTGGTCCTTCTCCGGCAAAAAGCAGAACAGGTGCGTAAAATTTTTTAAGAAATTATTTGGTGATACTGTGTTGCTCAAAATTTGTGGCTCGGTGAAAGTGAGGTTAGAAAACCTAAAAATTAAAAACGCGCAAATTATTTTTTCACACAAGTGTTGCGGTCCGTTATATTGGGCTCCATCTTTTCTTTGCCCTTGAGAACTAATATCGTGACCTTCATTACGGTGCAAAATTTTATTGTTGCTGTGCGGTACATGATTTTTTTGCTCGAATATTGTTTCAACTTTGTTGCTTTAAAAATTGTCTCCTCTTTTCCTGTTCAATAAAATTTTTACAACAAAATGTCGAGCATTGACAATTACATACAGGCGGCAGACCGACTAATCACGTTGGAGGCCAACTTAAACGAAGAAAACTTGTCTGCATATATGAGTGAGGCACTGCAATTTGAAAAAGATGAAGTAGACAAGGCATGGGAAGAATTTAAGAGCTTGTATGAGGAAAGTTTAATAGATACGGCGGGAAAGAAAGAAGATTCAGTGGTAGTTCAGACAAAATGTGCTCAAGTGAGAAAATGTTACGTTCGTTGTTTGAATGCCATTTCCAAAGCAAAAGTAGAAACAACAAATAATAGCTCGGACACTCTCAATATTTGTAGTTCAGTTTCAGTTCCTTCTTGTGATACTGGTGTTTTTCATGGGGATTATGTATCGTGGCCTACATTTAGAGACATGTTTACGGCAATTTATATAAACAAAAGCAAAATTAGCCCAGCTGAAAAATTATTCTACTTGTTTAGAAAAACAGATGGTGAAGCACGTGATATAAATAGAAACGTGGCTTTAACCAGTGAGAATTTTGAGATAGCGTGGAACAATTTAAAAAATCAATACGAAAATAAGCGCGTACTGATAAATAGTCAGCTTAAGACTCTTTTCAACTTGGCCCCTTGTTTACATGATTCTGCCCCAGAAATTAAAAAACTACAAAGGGAAATTAATAACTGTATTGCGGTTCTGAAATTATATAAAGTAAATATAGAACCGTGGGACCCTATTTTCGTATTTCAATGTTCATCACGACTTTCAAAAAGCACTTTACATCTGTGGGAACAATCAGTGAAAAATAAAACAGAGGTTCCCAAATGGGATGAATTGAACTCTTTTCTCACTGATTGGTTTCATGCTTTAGAAAGTGTCTCGGACATAATATCGTCAAATACTGCTGTCAGTGGTTCTCAAACATTTTCACAAAGCAGTTATAATCAAGTTTCAACAAAACCAAAACAATATAAGGCCCATCACACAAAACTTAGCCCTACAAAATGCAATTTATGTAATGAACATCACAAGATATACGTTTGCGGTAAATTTCTAAGCATGGACTACAGAGCTCGTGTTTCGGTTTTGAAAAAATTTCACTATTGCTTTAATTGTTTATCAACTGGTCATTTATATAGTGAATGCAAAAGCCAAAATACGTGTGGCAAATGTGGTAAAAAGCATCACACGCTTATCCATAAAGATTTTGTGGCCCAAAATCAAAATAAAAGTAGGAATGAGAATAGAGAAAACAGAATACAGTCCACTAATACAACAGCTCCAGCAGGAGTTGTTCAATCTCATCACGCTTCAGTCGCAAAAAAAGTCATTCTTGCTACTGCCTGGGTAAATATTGTTCATTATGGTTCCGTTTATAAGGCGCGTGCGTTAATTGACCCTTGTTCAGACGAAAGCTTCATCTCTGAAAAAATACAAAAATTATTAAAGTTGCCCACTACAGCAATCTCAGCGGAGGTTACAGGCTTAGGTGGTGAGGTAATTAGCAAATCAAACAAGATGGCAACACTGGTAATTGAGCCGATATCATGTCAAAGCATTTCGCTCAAATTACAAGCTATCGTAGTTCCGCGAGTCACTGGAAATGTGCCAACACATTCCTTTAAGCCCTTAAAAGGATTTAATTTGTTGTACACTGGCCCCATTCTGTAAGCTGAAATAGTACATCTGATATTAAAAAGGCGATTTTTTCAGTTTGTTTTTAATGCGGACATTTCAAAAATGTACCGCCAGATTTTTGTAAAACCAGCTCAAAGGCCCTTTCAGAAAATAGTTTTTCGTGATTCGGAAAGCGGCGAGATTGAAGATTACCAACTCAAAACAGTGACTTTTGGTATAAATTGTGCCCCATATTTAGCCCTCCGAACAATACTTCAATTGGCTGATGATGAAGAAAAGTGTTTCCCTCTTGGCTCTCGAATCTTACGCGAGTGTATGTATGTCGACGATGCACTAGTGGGCGCGCACTCAATTCCAAACGCAGTAGAGGCACGTGACCAATTAATTGGTATATTAGAGATGGGGGGATTTGAGTTAAGAAAATGGACTTCAAATTCTAAAGAAATTTTAAAAAATTTGCCCCAAGAGTATTTACTAAACTCGGCATTCTTGTCTCTCGATGATAAAAGTACCACGAAGACATTAGGCGTTCACTGGAATGCAGCTGAAGACACATTTTTCTTTACAGCAGAGACATTTCATATAAAACAATCGTACACCAAGCGAGAAGTTTTATCAATTATTGCTAGGCTCTTTGACCCCGCAGGCTGGTTAGCACCCGTAGTAATCACGGCAAAAATCCTATTACAACAAATGGGGCTTGATAAAATAGAATGGGATCAACAGATAAAACTAGTAGCTCTACAAAAATGGCTAAGCTTTATTAAAAATTATGCAGATATTGAGACAATTAAGGTGCCACGATGGGTTCAATATACGCCAGGTTGCGAAGTACAATTTCATGGCTTCTGTGACTCGTCTGAGCTGGCATACGCAGCTGCAATATACGTAAGAGTCAGCTTAGGGAATAAAATATCAACACAGTTGCTCGTATGTAAAACAAAAGTGGCTCCAGTAAAAAAGCCATCTTTGCCTCGTTTAGAGTTATGTGGAGCAGTGCTGTTAGCCAATCTTATGGATAGCGTGATTCCCCCGTTTAACCTAACTACTCAATCAATTTATTTGTGGTCTGATTCGACGATCGTGTTGGCTTGGCTAAGAAAACCACCCAGTAATTGGAAAACTTTTGTGGCAAATAGAGTGGCCACAATATTAGAAAAGATAGGTAACAAAAACTGGTCTCATGTCTCATCTCAGGATAATCCCGCCGATCTAGCAACCCGGGGGCTAACTCCTGCGGAGCTGCGTAAAAATACAATTTGGTGGCAAGGTCCTGATTGGTTGCGTCGAGAAAAGTCTCAGTGGCCCGAAGGCCCTCCTCAGACTGAAACATCAGAAGAATCCAGAAAAAATCAAGTAATCGTTGCTATATCGGCTGAAAAAGAAGATTTGCTGGACCGTTTTTCCGATTTACCTCGAGCATTGCATGTATTGGCCTACGTATTTCGTTTTGTTACACTATCCTGCAAATCTAGGCGTGTAGCTCAGAATTCCGATACGCTACGTATTCAGGCGCAGGAATTGCGGTTCGTCAGAAATCGTCTGTTCTCACTGTCCCAGCAGTCACATTTTGCGCACGATTTCAATAGGCTAAAAGCGAAGAATAAAATTGATTCTCGAAGCCCTTTGTTGACCCTTACGCCCTTTCTGGATAAAGATGATATCATTCGATCTAATGGCCGTCTCAGTTCATCCAGCTGTTTATCTTACAATGAACGACATCCTATTATATTGGCATATAACAGTAGGCTCGCTCGTCTTTACGTGGAGTTCATACATAAGCTCGTTCATCACGGTGGCCCTCGTCTGGTGCTGTCTGTGGTCCGACAAGAATGCTGGATACTTAAGGTGAAAAATCTCATCAAAACCGTGATACACAATTGTAAAATATGTGTCTTGCACCGCAAAAGACTTCAAGGACAAATTATGGGATCACTACCGCTAGAAAGAACAACTTTAAATCGGGCCTTTACTAATACTGGAGTAGATTTTGCCGGCCCATTTGAAGTAAGGAGTTTTACCGGTCGCTATTGCCGTATTACGAAAGGGTATGTGTGTCTCTTTGTTTGTTTCTCTACTAAAGCAATCCACATTGAAGCCGTTAGTGACTTGTCTACCCCTGCTTTTCTGGCGGCCTTTTCGGACAATGGCCGAAACTTCGTAGGCGCCGCACGTGAAATTAAGACCAACTTCAACAAAGTTGTAAAAGAGTTACGTGATTCTGCGGTCGATGTATATGGCCATCACAGCCTAGAGTGGCATTTCATTCCAGCTGCGGCACCTCATATGGGAGGTTTATGGGAGGCAGGCATCAAAAGCCTCAAAACTCATCTTAAAAAATCAGCTGGGCTGATGAAATTCACTTTTGAAGAGTTTTCCACCCTTCTAGCGAAAATTGAAGCGTGTCTCAATTCTCGTCCCCTTGGCCCTTTATCTGATGATCTCGATGATATAACGGCTATCACTCCAGGCCATTTTCTGATAGGCTCGTCTTTACTTTCTCCAGCCGAACCTGAAGAGTTGTCGTCCCCGCTCAGTATAACAAATCGGTGGCGAAAGGTAAAGGCGCTGCAGCACGAAATGTGTCGTCGATGGAAGGAGGAGTATTTAAAAGAATTGCACAAACGCAATAAGTGGAAACAACCACAAAACGATTTAAAAATAATTGACCTAGTAGCTCTAAAGAATGAGCCTACTTCCCCCTCAGAATGGCGTCTAGGGCGTATCATGAAAACTTTTCACGGGACAGACAACAAAGTACGTGTAGTCGAGATCAAAACGCAAAATGGTTTAATAACACGTCCGATCCATAAATTAGTAGCCCTACCGCCATGTACTAATTAAAAAAATTGCGCCACCTTTTATAAAACCTCATTATATTAAATCCTGATAAATTATTTTACTTTAGATTAATATGGCCACCAAAGCATTCAACGCGAATTATAAGTGCCCGTTGTGCAAGCGTTTCCACGCAATTCGGCAGTGCTCGCAATTCATAGTTTTGCCTGTCGAAGAAAAAGTACGCATCGTGGCCCAATTATCAATTTGTTATAATTGCTTAGCCCAGTCGCATACCAGCGGTGGCTGTCAAAGCCTTGACCAATGCCGTCGGTGCAAGCAAGACCACAACAGTTTGCTGCACCCTATGCCCACAGATTGTGTGTGGGTGAAGATGACTGCCATCATACGATTACAGGCTCAGAACACCAATCGGCAGTTCAAAACGCGGGCTTTAATCGATCCCTCCGCTCCCACGTCTACTATCACCTTGAGGGAAGCGAGAGAACTAAAGTGTTTTATCCTACGTGGCAAAACTACCGTCACCATGTATCACCGCACTCCACCCGGCCGTTTTGATGTTACCCTCGCAGTGGAAGACAAGAAATACGACCGCAACCCCCCAATCACCGTCGACAGACTCCTGCGCAGCGAAGCAGCTGATGGCTTAGCAAACAGCCGATGGAACCTGAGCCGGGAGTACTTCGTTATACTCGGTGCCGATGTGATGAGCAAGGTTTTAATCGGTCCAGCAGTGGGAAAGCCTGGCTTCTTGAACGTCCAGGACACGGTATTTGGGCAAGCTTTTTTTTGGTGAAGGCAGCATAGAAGCCCTAGAAGACGATTAAATGGCAGTTATTGCGCAAAATTCTCGTGGCTCTCCAAGATGATCCTCATCATATATATATATCATTTTTTGTTTTACTTCTTTTTTTTACACAATTGAATTAAATATGAATTTTTTTTTTACAAATGTTTTCCCTTTAAACATTTTCTTCTTTTGTTTATTTTCGCTGAATAAATTTTAATTGTATTGTTGTAGTAAATTAACTAAATATATTTGCTTGTGATTCATATTAATATTAACAATTGTGTTGTTGCACCATCGCTGCAAGGCTGGCGGTATGTTTGCACGGTAAAACTGCGTTGCCCGTGTAGCTGCTGTGGATGCTGATCGTCTAAACGGCCACCAGGTTAGCCGTCTGTTAACTGTCGCCGTCAACAAATCCGATGACTAAGGTGTTCTACTTGTCAACTACCACTCGCTGCAAAATAACCAAAAGAAAAAGTACTTGTTTGTAAGAGAGAAATAAGTTTTATAAAATTAAAATAAATTGCTTCAACTTAAGGCATAAAAACGTAAAGAAAATTAAATAAAATAAAAATTAAGAAAACATAAAGAAAAACAAAGAGGTTTTTATATGAAAAGTAATATTATCAGGCTCAAGTTCAGTTTTATTGAATTAATGAAAATTCAAAATTACTAAGAGTTTTTTTGTGTTGGAAAATATTATTATTTATATCCAATCAGTTTTTAGCAGAACGTATCAGTACTGATTTCAAGGCCGCTACACCGCTATTAGTTCCAAACAGTAATGAGGGAATTTCGTACTAACCAGCACTGTTTCATTGTAGAATAAAAATTGAATTAAAAATTAATTCTCATATTCTATTTCTGTTGAAAACTGGTTAAATAGTTGATATTCTTCTCAATTAGTATCCACTTTTCAAAAATTGTAAAGATGGACAATTAAACGCTGATGAGAGGTGTAGCGGCCTTGAAATCAGTACTGATACGTTCTGCTAAAAACTGATTGGATATAAATAATAATATTTTCCAACACAAAAAAACTCTTAGTAATTTTGAATTTTCATTAATTCAATAAAACTGAACTTGAGCCTGATAATATTACTTTTCATATGTAAATCAATATAAGTTCAAATAATAATTACGTTTATTCGTAATAATAATAATATTAAAATATTAATTCCGCTTGGGCATGAGCTATAAATACCCTAATAACAGGGGTCACAGTAATATGTGAATTTCCCTAATATAGAGTAAAAACAACAAAAACGTTAAAATACAAAGTAAAATACTTTGATGATAACGGACTATGAGTTTGTGTTGATTATTAGTTCCAAACAGTAATGAGGGAATTTCGTACTAACCAGCACTGTTTCATTGTAGAATAAAAATTGAATTAAAAATTAATTCTCATATTCTATTTCTGTTGAAAACTGGTTAAATAGTTGATATTCTTCTCAATTAGTATCCACTTTAGGAAAATTGTAAAGATGGACAATTGAACGCTGATGAGAGGTGTAGCGGCCTTGAAATCAGTACTGATACGTTCTGTTAAAAACTGATTGGATATAAATAATAATATCTTCCAACACAAAAAAACTCTTAGTAATTTTGAATTTTCATTAATTCAATAAAACTGAACTTGAGCCTGATAATATTACTTTTCATATGTAAATCAATATAAGTTCAAATAATAATTACGTTTATTCGTAATAATAATAATATCAAAAAGAGGTTTTTATTTAAAATAAAGGAATATTACAAACGAGCAAACACACGCAAGGGCAAGTGGACGTCGCCCGGAAATATTCCTGACCTGCCGCAACACAAACATAGTTGCTCGTCACAACCACCATCATCCACATCATCACAACACACCATCTCCAGGTAAACAAACCCGTGTTTTAAAATCAACCAATAATCATCATCCCGTTAACAATGAAGAATCCAACAATCATCAACAGCAGCCTATATCTTTCAACTTCACACAACCGCAAAACCTATATACGATACCACAACACATACATAGACGGAATGACCAGTTCCATTGGAAAGGGGGAATCACTACAACGCCAATGACAACTACAAAGTCAATAACAACCGCAGTAGTTCACCAGCAATATCATATTTTTTCCTTGGTGACGCAGCAAACGTACCAAGTCGACAGACACTTAGCAGTCACCAACTAATGGTAAACTGCGAACCTTCAGGCAATCGAGGCTCGGGAGATCATTACATATTACTCCGAGAGCTGCCAAGGCTGTATCGCCAAGGTAGTCGGATGCATACACACATCTATTTTGACTTGATTCCAGAAGGATGGCTATGAAACATCCTAAGACAGGATGTTTCTTGTCCGCAAGGGGGGAGGGATGTTATCATTAGTCGTTTTCCCCCAACCAACAAAAATATCAGCAGCAGCGAAACATACGCTGCATACACATACTGATGTTGTCATGAGTTATTTTCCCTCAACCAGCAAAAATACCAACGGCTGCAAAATACCGCTGCATGCATTTCTGACGTTATTACCAGTAATTTTCGTACAGACATATGCTGACATTGCAATATCGTGAGAACCGCAATCGGCTGGAATTTCCACGGGTATGAATATGCTGAATTTGCATACTAACACACTTAGCAATGACCACGTCAGCAGCATCGTTCAATCAGACAGCGAAATTGGGTATAAAAGCGGAGGGTGATTTGGTATGGAGGGTCTGTCTAGTCTGTAGAGTTCTAATCAGTAGAGTCGAGTGCTGTAGAGTCGTTCTAGTCTGTAGAGTCTCTAGTCTGTAGGTTCTAGTCTGTAGAGTCTTGACAGAAAGCAGTTCGGGAATATTCTTTAACACGTAACAACTTACCTGATCAAACACCAGCCTTAAAAAAGCGGGTCCCAGTGAAGACTTAATATATTTTATAAAGCAAAACCTGATCAAACACCAGCCTTAAAAAGCGGGTCCCTGTGAAGGCTAAGTAATGTTTTAAAATAGTCTGTGGTTAATAAATAAAAATAATAATAACTAAATAATAAAAATAATGTTTTAATTCAAACATAACATTTGGCGCAGCCGGTAGCCGCGTTAATAATAGCATCAAAGAAATGTAATAATCCTTGTGTTGATCTTGCTCAAGAAAAAACTGTCCGGTGTAGAAAAACCAACAATACATAAAAGTCTAAACTCTAGCTACCTTGTATTGTTGCATCCTACATTCGACGGTGTAGAACTGCACAGGACAAATTGAATAAAGTCTAAACTCTAGCTACCCTCATATTGTCATTGCCGGACTAATCGCTAAAGCGGATCAGGACAAAAAGGAGAATTACTTTGATCGTAAAAATTCTGCGCGGTTGCGAACGAAAATAAAATAAAAAAATGATATAAAGTGAAAATAAGCCTAAACCACAGACCACTATGAAGATAATAACCAGCGGAACATGGGTAAGTAGAAGACAGTTTTAATGGACAACCCTCAGACAAAGACAGACGAATTAATAGAACGGTTCGACAAGTACAATTATTCGGTGGACAATCTACAAGTTCTTGCGTGGACACAGCCCACTATCAAGATGATTACCAGCGGAACATAGAAAGACGATCACCGTCACCCCAGCAAAACCATACTATTGAGAGAGCGGAAAACGGAACGATCAGAATGACTTCGCTATCCAAGATTATTAAGATTGTAAATAACACAGTCCTATCATTCTTCGGGACCGATGGGCCTGACTTACCATCAGAAGTATTCAGGTACATACAAGGATGCAAGATGGTAGAAAGAGAAGTACTCACAGGTGCAAATAACGTTCTAACACAAGATGTAATACAATGCCTGAAATTGAGACTCCAAGGGGGCGCCTACTCAAGAATTTCCCAGATGAATTTCAGTTCCTTGGATGCGTTATGTAATGCGCTCAAGAAATATTATCTAAAAAGAAAGAGCTTAGATAAAATAAGGGAACTAATATTGGGTTGCAAACAGAGCATCAGAGAGTCAGCATGCAAATTTGGAGAACGCCTGGATAACCTATTGAATGAGGCAAAAACAACTATAGATAACGAATGGCCGGTGGGACCTGGCCGGGAAACCATGCTGAAAGACTTCAAACGAATAGCGGTAAGGAGCTTTATCAAAGGTTTGAAGGACCATGCACTCAAGGCTCGATTTGTGGGACAGGAAGAGGAAGAGCTCACAAACTTAATAGAGGTAGTCGAAAATGCAGAGGAATTGTTTGGCGAACCAACGCACAGTATCAACGTAATAGATTCAGAAGTCCCCTGTAGTTTTTGCAACAGGATGGGGCATGAATGGAATAGCTGCAAAAAGCGGCTAAACACACCATACTGTATGAGCTGTAGAAAATGCGGCCGTGAAATGGGGCCACTGTGCAGGAATATCGTGAGCTGTACGTTCTGTGGAAACAGGGGGCACGATGTGGAAAACTGCAGAAAAAGATTAGGCTCCTTATACTGCCGATTATGTAGGATAAACGGTCACAAGGAAACCCCTTTCTGCGAGCCAAGAAGAAACATACCCAACCAAAATCAATTGGATAGAAGGACGGCAGAAAACAATAGGAGGATAACAAACACAGAATTCCGTGGAAGCCCACAAATAGCGATGGGACAAAATATGAACAGAGGGGCAAATAGAAACATTGCTACACGACCAACCTGTTTTAAATGTCAGCAACAAGGACATTTTGCACGGGAATGCAGAAGTAATGTAAGACAGACTGAAGCAATGGATGCAGGGATCTACCAACAGGCACGAAATAGCAACAACGGCAGGGACCTAGCTAACAATGCCGTAGAGGCCCATAGCAACACAAATCGGACAAATGCTCAGGGAAACGAAATTCGGCCCAGTTATCGCCAATAACTGGGGTCCCGCAAATTAAGAGAAAATCAGATTGGCATAAAAAAGAGAACAACTACAATTATAATAAAGAAACAAAAAGAGAGAGTCGGGTAAATAAAGATGATACGGAGACTGACTCAGAAACAGAGCAGCCAACCAGGATAGTAGCCGAGGCAGTTGTACACTCGGTAAATAAGGAGAACGGGCACACTATAGAAGAAAATACTGCGAAAGATAATAAATTAAACAAAAAAAAAGGAGAAACAAAGTGAAGAGATAATGCCAAATATAAATAATAGTACTGAATCACCGAGCAATGTGGACACAGTTTTTATTACGCTACCCCGCCAAGGAGCTAGGGAGCGAAAATTGGTCTTACTTGTAGATACGGGAGCAGTTACTAAAGTGCCGGTTAATATCATATCAAGAGATAAAACCGTGGTTGTGCATAAACAGGCAAATCCAGAGAACGGACAAACTTTGGAAGTAAAAGCAGAAAAAGACAAAGGATTAAAACATAAATATGAAGAGAAACAAAGTGAAGAGATAATGCCAAATATAAATAATAGTACTGAATCAACGAGCAATGTGGACAAAGTTTTTATTACCCTACCCTGCCAAGGAGCTAGGGAGGGAAGATTGGTCTTACTTGTAGATACGGGAGCAGTTACTAAAGTGCCGGTTAATATCATTTCGAGAGATAAAACTGTGGTTGTACAAAAACAGGAGATTTCCCCTGGAGTTTATGTTGGAAATACTGTCGTCAACATTAAAATTGGAGGCACAGCAGTACCCATACTGAACGCAACCGAGAAAGATATCCCATGGAGGAAGGAAATCCAGTCGAGATTTTCTATTTTGTCATCCCATAAGTCCAGCAACATGTGTTCCAAATCCTGGTTCCATACTATGCGACGAGCAGTGCTTTTCTTTACTAAAACCAAAAATAAATTATTATATTTTAATATTGCTAACCCGCAACAAATAAATCTATATATATAAAATACAAAAAATGTTTGTACCCATGTTCGCTATAGACTCGGAAACTATCCAACCGATTTGACCCAAACTGGTGTCATTCAAAAGGGAATTTATAGAGGATGGTTTTAGGCTTTTAATATTTCAAGTGGGCGTAGCCCCTCCCACATAAATTGAATAACATCATATATCTTGACTATTGTGATAGCAAGAGTTTTGAAACATTGCAATAGTTCATATGTTACTAATGTGAGTAATCAGGACAAAAATGGGCGGTATCGGACAAGTGGGCGTGGCAGATCCCATATAACCCAAAAATTGAAATCGCCATATTTTGGGCATTTTTTGACCTACGTCATTGATATTTGGTACATATGGTATTGCCATAATTTGGAATACGTACCGGGAGAAAAGTGGATGGGACCACGCTCCTTTTTATTAAAATTAAAAATCGTAATATAGTCTTAACTACTGGACCGATCGTCACAATAGGATATATAAATACTTTTAATTTTATTTTATAACGAGGGGGGTAGCGAAGTATACCGGGATCAGCTAGTAAAATATAAAACATAAATACTTGAGTACATGCTCAAATAAATGTAAAAATTTTGTAACGGGGAGATTTGCTTTTCATTTTTGCCTTATAAAATACTTTTAATGGCAACCAGCGGTTGTCTAATTGTATAGGTGTAGAAAAGTAAACACATTCATAATGGAAAATTATTGTTGTGTGTGTTTGAGAAATTTTTTAAAGGCTATTTTTATGCTATGTAATTCACAAAAATATATATGTGAGTTTTTGTATAAATAGATGAGCTTTGAAATTTTTTTAAACATAAAGGGTAAAACATCTACTGATGAATTGGTATAGCTACCAACGAAATATATATCTAGATATTGCTAACCCGCAACAAATAAATAAAATATATAAAACATAAATACTTGAGTACATGCTCAAATAAATGTAAAAATTTTATAAATTATTATATTTAAATATGTACAACATAAAAAATATTGTTAAAAAAAGTAAAAACTTACGTGTTCCACTTATTTTGATATACATATTTTTCTTTATTATTTCTTACACAATTATGTATACATACATACATATGTCATTCACAAAAAATTAAACTGTCAATATGTATGTATGTATCTGTCATTTTGCTAGAGATAACATTAAAATTATCGGAATATGTTGATTGGAACAAAATGGTTTAGGAACATCTTTTAAAGATGTAGAAAGATGTTGACTTTTAGTACTGTGTATTTCTTATGGGAAGATGTTAACATCTTCTCAAATTGATAGTAGATGCATGGTGGAATAATAAGGTGCGCGTAAGAATACAACAATAAAAAACGACATGCATTTTGTTTGTGTAAAATTCATTCAAAATTGTCAAAACAAAGCTGTATACAAAACAAAAGTTGTTTTGTATGTATTTATTGGTTATGCAAAAACAAAAAGCATAACGTAAACAAAAATATTCATGATGGCGGCCAAAAATGTAAACAACTTTTGACAAGACCGAATTAACTTACCATATTTTTGCAGATTATTTAACGGTCAAAACACAACCCTACAAAAAACCATACTCCTTCTTGCGCACACCTGATTATTCCACCATGGGTAGATGTTAGATGTTGCTTAGTGGAAAAAGGCTATAAGCACATTTAAGCAACTTTTCTAGCTAGAAACGCTAAAATTTAAGCAACGATATTTTGAAGGCGCTAAAAAGTAATTTAAACAAAATATTTTTATATCATTGTTGTTTAGCCTTTTTTTAGAAAAATAATGTAGGAAACTACAAAAAGTATAAAAAGGGCAAAAATACATGCTCATTTAGTATTTGGAATAGCATAAAAGGGCTAACTATAATGTGCTTAAGCTACTGTCAGAAATCAACGAAAAGCATGTCAAATACTTAAGCAAATTATTGACGACTTTTGTGTGGCTATATTGTACTTATTTGACTTAAATATCTTCTTCGCTGAGTTGCAAATATACATATGTACTATTCAAAAACTATTTTCTTCTTATCTTTCCAAAAAATGATTTTAAGTCTACGTTTTATTAATCTAAAACCATAAACAAACAATTAATTTATTAAAATTTTTGTTATGTTAGATATGAAATGAAAACATTCACAAATAAAAAAGTGCCAAAAAATGCAACAGTTTCAACTATTTTCAATAAATAAACGTATAAGCAGCTGTTTGCTTAAGCAAGGTACGATTGGTTTCGATGTTTGCTTAAGCAAATGAAATTTGACGAAACTTGACGAAAAGTTCTTAAGTACATTATAGTTGTCAACATTTGGTTGTGTGTATTTGCACATTTGCTTAAGCTAACTTAAGCACATTATAGTTAGCCCTAAATAATTTGTCCATGATAGGTTGAAGTGTTTTAGCTGTTATGAGTAGTTTAACTTAAATAAAACTCAAATACTAAATTTTATATAAAAATGTATTTAATACAAAATAAAAGATTTTTACAATAATACAAACTTAATCAAAACTCTATACACAAATCTTAAATTTATTATGATCAAAAATATTTTTGTACAAATAAATACTTTCAAATAAATACGCCACAGTACCGCCAGCTAATACCACATAGAAAAAATTTCAATTGTTTACTGAAATTATTTCTTAACAGTGATGCCATCTCTTATAAATGTTCCCATAACTTTCGAACGTAATGCTTGCTTGTGAAATTACTACGCAAAAATCATGCGCTTTACAATTTTCAAAATGCATGTGTTGCAAAAAAACCATAAGTTTTGACTAGAACTTTGTGAAATAGCTTTAAAAAATAGACGTTTTAAAACATATTAAAAATTTTTTTTAACAAAAACACAATCATTGTTACGGAGTATAAATTATAATGTAAGGTAATACTATGTTCACACGGACAGAAATTATAGAGGTTCGCGCTCTCATTCTCGGTTCGCGGGCGAACCTTGATTGAACCTACATGTTTCGCCATACAAAATTATGAGAGCGAACCTACATGTTTCATTTTGAACCTTGTTGCGAACCCGTATAATATACTATCATCTCTAATTTTGATAACAAATTATCGCTAGTTTATCTGAACTAGCTGTCCAAAAACATTTTAACAAAGAAAAACAATTGATAAGTGCTAAATTTTAATAAAAACATTGAATAAGTAAAAGCATATATTTATATTTATGTAAATAATTAAATAAAGTGGAAAAACAACAAATAATATTAAATAACGAAGTACGAACCAATCTAGAATGAGTCGTGTGAACACATACATAGGTTCGCCATCGTGGTTAATGGAGTGAACCTAGTGTTTCAGTTCTTCGTGTGAACATAGTATAACACTAATATAAAATGCCAAATCAGTCATGGAAAAATGAAAAATTTAAATGGTACTGTCCGACAACAAAAAGAGTACTTTTTTCAACATTGTGGTACTTTTTGTGAAACATATATTTTTATTCAAAAATAAAATTAAAAATCCATTTTATAATAAAAAAAATATTAAATGAAGAAAACATGGCAGCTTGGTTGCCATAATTTTTCAACCAGGTTCAACCCCGTATTAGCAGAACAAAACCAATACATGTACATTAAAAAAAAAAAAACAAATGTGTGCAAAATACACTTATGAACACATATATGTATATTTTTAAAATTTTATGCCAGATTATTTAGTCCCGTGTGTTTTCGAAGGAACAAAAGTTGTGCGAACTAAAACTTAATCTCGTGTAAATTGGACAAATAACATTAAAGGGCACTATACATTCGCCAAAATCACATCAAGCATTTAAAGTTGTAACAGTAAAATTTTTTTTGCATGTGTGGCACCGACGACGCTTAATGAAAAATCAAAAAATTTAGATATTGGGTATGCTTGATATCAAGCATACGTACACGCGAGTTACGTACTTGCCCCACAGGCACCCCGAACCAAGTATCATTGCAGACAACAATGATATCAATGTCATAGTACAAAGATATATGAAACAGTAAACTACATTTTTAACCCAAAAATCCATTGAAACTAAAATCCCACGTTTATTAAATGTCGACTAGATAAAACCCAAAAACCCACTTTAATTGACTTTACTTCATTGCCGCTCTTGGCAATTAAATAAAAAACCGAAACAAAAACTCATTACGTAAACTCAAATGTAACCCGAATCCATATGCAAACAAATCTACAAAAACACCAACAATACTACTCACATTGTCGCTGGTTTTGTAGACCACCCAAAATTAACTCAAGTGCATGAAAACTGTAACACTTGACATAAAATTGTAACCCAAATAAATTATAACAAAGAACTAACATAAAGAAATATAAATATATGAAACTGTAACACTTGACATAAAATTGTAACCTAAATAAATTGCAACAAAAAAGTAAAACACTAAGCAACAAACGATGACTCTGCATCGTCGCTGCTTATGACAAACCATAATGTAAAATTTACTATAAGTATCTAGAGTAAGATTATTGTAAAGTTAGTCTTAAGACCGATGTTAATCAATAAAGAAAAAGAAAAAATTTCTCTCATCTTTATTTAATTGTTTTCTTAAAAAAGAAAAACGTAATTGGCGCAGTCGCGGAAATTAAATTCTTAAGAATTTAATTAAAAAGAACTTACAAATTAATTTAAAAGTGAAAACTCTAAAAAGAACAAAGAAGTGAATCAAAATCACTAAAAGTACAAAATATTTCACCAAAAATACATAGTGAAAGTGCAATTATTGAAAAATCAAGATGTCGAGACAAGACAGATTTAATGAAAATCGCGACCTCGGTAACGCTGAGGAACTCAATGAGGTCATCAGAAGACAAGAGGCAGCGATCCAGCAGTTGCAACAGCAACTCCAGCAGCAGCAACTCGAGCAACAACAGGCCCAACAAAATCTGATCCAACAGCAGCAGCTCCAGCAGCAACAAATCCAGGCCCAGCAACAGCAAGGCTTACTGCTAACACCCAAAGAATTGCTTACACAATTCCGGCAGCTAAGAAACCTAGACAAGGACCATGATGCAACAGCTTTTATAGCATCGGTAGAGGCAGTATTGGCACTGTGCCCAAGGGAGAATCAGCAACTAATGGACCTAGCGATAGCCATAATCAGAAATGAAAAAGATCAGCGGAGATGCAGGCGATTATATACGGGGATTAGGGACAAACGCAACATGGGACCAAATTAAAGGAAAACTCATAGACCACTTCAGGCCGAAAACAACATACGCAGATATATTCAGCAGATGCAGAAATGTCAAAGTGAGTAACTTAAGAGAGCTTTTTTGCTATTTTGAAAAATCAAAAGCAGATTTAAATAAAATTTATATGTACGATAACACAAGGCCAGAAATTTATGAGCCAAATCGGGTAGATAGGGATCTGGTTAATATATTAATAGAAAAAATTGATGTACCACTAAGATGTCATAGCAACCAAAACGATACTCTAAATGAGATCATAACAAGATACACTAGGATTAAGGCTCTAGACGATCCTAGGACTTTACACTACCATCACAGAAAAAAAAACCCACAGACACAAAATAGCACTAACAAACCACAACAAACGCAATACAATAATAACAAATCACAACAAACGCAATACAATAATAACAAACCACAACAAACACAATACAATAATAACAAACCGCAGCAAAGACAATGCAACAGTGACAAACAACAGCAACCTCAAGAATATAATAAAAATAAATATGGAAATAACAGCAATTATAAGAAGAATTCAACACAAACTAGGTTATCCCATATGAGCGTTGATACATATCAACCCAACCAACCTACGTATATGGAGGTTGACACAATTCAGGAAGTCGAATCCGA
The DNA here is from genome assembly GCA_947311025.1 of Lypha dubia. Lineage (NCBI taxonomy): Eukaryota > Metazoa > Arthropoda > Insecta > Diptera > Tachinidae > Lypha > Lypha dubia. The sequence continues at coordinate 56,663,707 of OX371261.1, read as the reverse complement.
TACAGAAGAGGTAAATTTTACAGCGTTGCCTCGAAATCGAGACTCCCGGTAATAAGTGTCACGATAGGCAAGCAAAAAATCAGATGCCTAATTGATACAGGCTCTACAACTAGTATATTAAAAACTAATACACTAACAGATCAATTTCCTGAAACAAAATTAGAAAAACCTCAGTATTGTAAAACTCTTAACGGATTGAACGAAGTAAAATACGTCGTCACCACTCCATTTCCAAAAGAATTCAAGTGTCTAGGGACCCTCAAATGGAAACTAGTAGACTTTTCTAAACCTCTCTTTTCGGGCATAATAGGGCAAAATTTTTTAAAAGCATTAGGGGCAAAAATCTATTGCGAAGAACAATATCTAAACATATTGGGAACAAAATTGTACTTTGAAGAATAAAATTACCCAACTGAATTTGAAAATATATGTACGCTGGAAGTATTACCAGAAAATAATAATGAAATAATAAAAAACTTTAACTTTGACCACCTCAATTTTGAAGAGGGTGAGGAAGCAAAAAAGTTACTTCTAAAATTCAAAGATCTTTTTTTTAAAGAAGGTGACATCCTCTCAGCAACAAATGAGGTACGTCATGAAATCATAACAACAGTTGATAAACCCCTATATTCAAAGATATATAGGTACCCGCAAGTACACGAAGCGGAAATAAACCGCCAAATTAAAGAAATGCTCGAACAAAATATAATAAAAAAGAGTAACTCACCCTACAACAGCCCATTATGGATTGTGGAAAAGAAATTGGATAATTCAGGTATAAAGAAGTATCGGCTCGTCATTCATTATCGCAAACTTAATCAATTCACGATAAACGACAAATACCCAATTCCAAATTTAAACTCTTTGCTGGACAAGCTTGGCAGATCACAATACTTCACCACTCTTGATCTGGCCAAAGGCTTCCATCAGATACTGGTCAAAGAAGAAGATAGGAAGAAAACAGCTTTTTCAACCCCATCGGGACACTATGAATTTGTCAGAATGCCATTCGGATTGAAAAACGCCCCCTCTACCTTCCAGAGGTTAATGAATGAAGTCCTCAGGGACCACATCAACAAAACATGTGTCGTTTATATGGATGATATCCTTATATTCAGCACATCCTTACAGGAACACATAACTACCTTAGAGAATATATTAAAGCTTCTGAGAAAGGCAAAATTAAAAATCCAGGTTGACAAATGCGACTTTCTAAAGAAAGAAACTCAATTCCTGGGTCATGTCCTCACCCCTCAAGGTATTCGACCAAACCCTAATAAAATCTCAGTTATACAAAAACTGAAAATACCAACCACCGCGAAGCAGATAAAATCTTTCTTGGGAATGACCGGCCTTTACAGAAAATTCGTAAAAGATTATTCAAAAATCGCGTACCCAATGTCTAAGTGCCTGAAAAAGGACCAAAAGATTAACACTAATGATCCGGCATATTTGGTAGCATTCGAAAAACTTAAAGATCTGGTGACAAACTCACCAATATTAAGATACCCCGATTTTAACAAAAAATTTAAAGTAACAACTGATGCAAGCAATTTCACAATGGGAGCAGTACTCTCACAAGAGGGACACCCAATTGCATATGCATCACGAACCCTAAATAAACACGAATATAATTACGCAACAGTCGAGAAAGAATTACTAGCAATCGTGTGGACAGTTAAATACTTTAGACCATACTTATACGGAAGAGAGTTCGATCTAGAAAGTGACCACCAACCACTCAAATGGTTAATGACGAAGTATTCAGGAAGGGATATAAATCCAAGACTCCAAAGATGGCTTATAGGCCTAGGAGAATATAACTTTTCACTCGAGTACATAAAAGGGAAAACCAATAGTATAGCCGATTTCTTAAGCAGAATAAAAAACGACGAAATACACCATGGAGAACATGAAATACATATCGAAGAAGCTTCAGAAGAGCGAGAAGATAACGACAATGCATTAATAGAAGTACAAACCGTCCATTCTCAAGAAGAGGACTTAGGTTATAATGTACCTATTCTAGAGACAGTCATCAATAGATTTAAAACACAAATAATACTAATAAAAGATAAAAGTGAAACAGTACAAACAATTTTTAAAAACAAAAGAATTTTTATAGAGAAAAACGATATGGACAAAGGCTATGCCCTCGATATTCTACGTAGAGAGTTAGCGAAAGGGAAGGTGGGGATATACTCTCACCTCAGTGACCACGAATACTACCAACTCTACAAAATTATAGAAAGGGAATATTCAGAAAATCCCCACATAAAGTTTGTAAAATGCACTAACATAGCTAGAGACATAGAGTCCAAAAACGAACTGAAAGTTCAAATTGCACTTTTCCACAAACACGAAAGCGGCCATTGCGGTATAACGGCAACATATGAGAAACTTAAGTTACTCATATATAACCCAAACCTGAAAACGCAAATCCACAAAATTATCAACAACTGCGATATATGCAATGGAGGGAAATATGATCGAAATCCGATCAAAAACAAATATTATCTAACGGAGACACCACAAACAATCAATGAACTAATTCACGTAGATAATTACGTGAATAGCAAACATTCATTTATTGTTTTCATAGACAAGTTTTCGAAACATGCCACTTGTTTTCATCTGCCAGATAGAAACCAGAGAACCCTTGAAAACAAAATTCAGGAGTTCATCGCGTTAAAAGGAAAACCAAAGAAATTCGTGTTTGATAACGAATTTAACATAGCAGCAATAAGGGACTTTCTACAACAGCAAGGTATTCAATACCATGCTACAAAGCCAAACAGCCACACAGGTAATAGTGACATAGAAAGATTCAATAATACACTAACAGAGAAAATCAGAACACTCAACCTCGAAGAGATATTACCAATTACAACACAATTTAACAAAGCAGTCACATTTTACAATAGTAACTTCCACAGCACTATAAAATGCTCACCACTCGATGTACAGAATTTTAAAGTAGATCATAACACTATTTTCCAAAGATTAGAAAAAATAAAACTAAAAAGGTTAGAAAAAATTAACGCAAGAAGAAAAACATATAAAGAGAACAGGGACATCGGGTTTATCAAAAACTATAAGAATGTTAGGCACAAGAAACAGCCAAAATATAGAAAAGCAAATTTACAAAATATCCATAGCACCAATATAAAACGACCATCCAAATTTGCAGGTACTAATCTTACTAATGCTAACGATGACAATTCCCCTAACCACTGCATCGATAACCTTAACACCAATCTCTGCAACAAACGGATATTGCATGTTACCAACAACAACCGTGGAAATAGTCAACGAGACTAGTTTAATATTACACATAATACAACCACGTGAATTAAGCAAAATATTGAATGACATACAAGAAAATATAATAAATTTATCAATAAGTACAAAACAACATCTAATTACCCAAATAAAAACAATAAAAGCAAAAATCGGATCCATAACACCAAATAACACAAGACAAAAACGAGGCATCTTGAATATAGTGGGAGATGCTCCAAAATGGTTGTTCGGAACTATGAACGACGACGACAGACAACAAATTGAACAACGTCTTACCACAAACAAAATTAACAATCTACGGACAATAAACACAATCAATAAACAAGTCGAAATAAATACCAACTTTAACGAATCAATTACAACACTGAAAAATACGATACTAGACGACAGAAACGAAATCCTAAAATTCATAAACCATGTACAAACACATAACAACGACATAAACAGTAGACTAACGTACCACGACCAACTGCTTAAACTGCAATACCTAGAAAATAAAGTGGACGAAATATTAGACAACATAGCCTCATCCATATTAACAGCAGAGGAAATTAACAAATACCTAATTGATTTTTTAAAAATAAAACTTAGTAGGGTAGGAGTCATGATGTATAACGACTCAATAATATTAGCAATTAAGTTACCAACTAATACTATAAAAGTAACACAATATACAATTATACCAATTATAAACCAAAAACATATGAAAATAGATGAAACAATAGAAAAAATTGTAAAAATACAAAATAAAACATACTCTTTCGTAGAAAATAAAATGCTTAATGAACTTAAACTAAGCAACAACTGCGTAATTAAAAATAATTGTAAGCTAATCGAAGATTTGGATAATAAAGTAGAAATAGTGAACGATGGCACATTGCTAATACAAAATTCAGAAGTAATATCAATAAATGCAAAATGTAACGAAACAGAAACAACCTATAGAATACAAAACAATACCCTCATAGAATTTGTAAACTGTACGGTCTCATTCGAAAACAAACAATATTCAAACAAACAGGATATATACATCCAAACATACTACGAAGATAAAACAAACGCAAGTTATAACTTTAAAAACAAACCATCATTTAAAGAAATCATAATAAAAGAAGTAGAAAACATTAAAGAAATACCGGAATTAAGAATAAGAAACCTAATTTCAAACACAAGCTAAGTAGCCATAATAATATTTTTAAGCATAACAATAATATATGGCTATATAAAAATTAACAGAATTCAGGAGAATCCCATATCAAAAGGGGGAGGAGTTACGTACTTGCCCCACAGGCACCCCGAACCAAGTATCATTGCAGACAACAATGATATCAATGTCATAGTCCAAAGATATATGAAACAGTAAACTACATTTTTAACCCAAAAATCCATTGAAACTAAAATCCCACGTTTATTAAATGTCGACTAGACAAAACCCAAAAACCCACTTCAATTTACTTTACTTCATTGCCGCTCTTGGCAATTAAATAAAAAACCGAAACAAAAACTCATTACGTAAACTCAAATGTAACCCGAATCCATATGCAAACAAATCTACAAAAACACCAACAATACTACTCACATTGTCGCTGGTTTTGTAGACCACCCAAAATAAACTCAAGTGCATGAAAAATGTAACACTTGACATAAAATTGTAACCCAAATAAATTATATCAAAGAACTAACATAAAGAAATATAAATATATGAAACTGTAACACTTGACATAAAATTGCAACCTAAATAAATTGCAACAAATAACTAACACACTAAGCAACAAACGATGACTCTGCATCGTCGCTGCTTATGACAAACCATAATGTAAAATTTACTATAAGTATCTAGAGTAAGATTATTGTAAAGTTAGTCTTAAGACCGATGTTAATCAATAAAGAAAAAGAAAAAATTTCTCTCATCTTTATTTAATTATTTTCTTAAAAAAGAAAAACGTAATTCGCGCTTGATGTCAATGACAGTGTATAGTGAGTGCCCTTAACAACTTTTGCAAAAAACCAACACTAACAACAACATGAATAACGAATTTGTGCATTCCTTATAGTGCATTTACATTGTCTCGAAATCTAGTGGATTAGATTTTAAATCTCTCTCAAAATGTAGCTCGTTTACATTGCATGTTTTTGACATTAGTTAGATTTAATTTTTTTAACAAAAACAGCTGACTAAAATGTAAAAGAAAAATTGTTATACATATGTATATTCAAATTGTATTTGATAATAAACAACAATTAAAAATATAGAACATTTATTAGTATTTTGTTCATCCAGAGCGAAAAAAATCCAATCGGAAATTATGTTGTTGCGTAAAAAGAAGCGCCAGAATCTGTTAAATATAAAAATTCAGAAAACAATTCAAATGTATTGCTACACACAATTGTTAAACAGCAGATTGGAATGGGTACATTTAAGTACATATAGACAATAACATTCAGTTTTTTTCTTTTTTTTTTGTACAGCGTAGTATTTTTTGGTACAATTTGGAAAGAAACCATAGTTGCATCACTAAGTACTACTAGGTTTAGGTAGATTTCGTCCAAATCAAGTGACATAGTAGATTTCATTTTGTATGGGAAATCTAGTAAAAAAAAACTAGATTTAGCTCGAAATCTCGTAAGTAAATGGTCTAATGATAGCAAATTAGCTACGGCGAAAAGAGTAAATTTTAGCTAAGCGATTAGAGTTACAGAATACCTTTTTAGCAAAATCGCTAAAATTTTCGTCCTAAAAATTTTAGCGATGGAGATTTAGCTTTAGCTACGAGAATTACAGAATATAGCTGCTGATTCAATTTGCTGGTTTGTTTTACTAGGTGCGCTTAAAACACCTTTTAAAATTGTAATTCAGAAAGCGTTAACTACATTTCAGAAAGTAATTCAGATTAGTCAACTTAAATTAAGAAAGCGTCAATTGTAATTCAGATTAATCAATTGTAATTCAGATTAGTCAACTTTTCAGAAAACATCAATTGTAATTCAGACAATAGTAAATATAAACACCTAAATTTTCTGAGCAAAAATTACATAGTAAGCCGCAATTTTTTTTTCAGTTACAACAACTGAATTCATTTGTAGAATAATTTAAAATACATAGTTTATTTAAAATAGTAACCAGTTTAGCTTCAAATATTGGCATAGTCCCAAAAAACTGGAACTGAAGAAAAATTGCGTGATTTTCCAATCTGTGTTTGTTGTCCTATCTGCAGAACATTAATCTATATATATAAAAATGAATGTTTGTTGGTTGGTTGGTTGGTAAGCGATAAACTCCTACATTGCTCATCCGATCGTGTTGAAACTTGGCATGTATAAGTAATTTTTCATAGAATAAATTTTTGGACTATCAATTTTTCCGTAACTCTCCGCTAGGTGGCGCTGTAGATAAACTTCTACACACTGAAAACTGCTTGACTTAGAAACTTTTTTTTTTCGCCAATCTATTATAAATATCGGTCATGTGTTTGCTATTGAAATTCAGCAATATCGGTTCACGGGTAGCGGAGATATATCCAAAAAACCGGTTTTTTGGGGTCAAAATTATGCATTTTTTTGATAAATTTTTTGAAAAATTTTTTTTTGCGCCAAAGTTGGTAATATCACTTCTTATGGAGATTTGAAGATGGTATTGCCATAATATGGAATACGTACCGGGAGAAAAGTGGATGGGACCACGCTCCTTTTTATTAAAATTAAAAATCGTAATATAGTCTTAACTACTGGACCGATCGTCACAATAGGATATATAAATACTTTTAATTTTATTTTATAACGAGGGGGGTAGCGAAGTACACCGGGATCAGCTAGTGATTGTATATGAAGAAATTGAAAGAAAAATACAGAAAATATAGCGAAAAAGACCGTAAGATGATAGTAAGTTGTGCTAATAGAGGTTGTTTAAAATAACCTCTCCCCTTTGTATTTATTTACTCTATTTTTTAATCATTAAGTTTTAAATTGTAACTTACCTTTATTAATTATTATATTTACCCTTTTTGAATTATTAACGTTGAATTATAACTTACATTTGTTAATTAATATTCTTACCTTTTTTGAATTATTAATTTTAAATTATAACTTACCTTTGTTACTTATTATACTTACCCTTTTTGAATTTATAACTAACCTTTATAAATTACTTACCTATACATTTACATTCATATATCCATCTGTGTATTTCGTGTTGAATTTAATATTAAGTTATGTCAATTTTTTAACGAAACTTGGGTGTCAGAATTTTAGTTGTAATGCTTCCGGTTAATTTCGGATTTCATTCTTTTCTGTCACGACCAGCGCGGTGTCAACAGCTCATTTTCCCTGAAGATCTCACTAACATTTTGTAAATTATATTACACGAACTACACACCTACCCTGTCGGAAACAAAACTAACTCTACTGTATGGAAAAAACTAACTTTTTTAACATTGCGATGTCCTAGGAAGTAATCAGTTTTCTTTGCACTACTTGTAGCTAACTTTAAAGTTAGTTTCAAAAAGTCAAAATGTAGTTAGTTAGTATACATAAAAAAAATATATTTCATTTTTATTTTATTTTCTCAATTCTATAGTCAGTAGTTTTATAGTAATATTGTAATAATAAATTTTTCTCCAAATTTTTTTTTCACCGGCGCTGTGCTGGGACTTGAACCATAGGTCATTGGATTGACAGTCTACGCGCATACCACTCAGCTAAGGTACCACTTAAATATTGACAGCAAGAAGTTATTAAATAATTGAAACAATTTTAAGAGTTCCTAAATGAGTAAATTTGTTGGCGCTCACCATATTCAATTATAAATGAGAGTATATATATATGTATATACTCAACCTACTAATTGATTTTGGTTACGTTCTGCATTGTGTTGTAGTTAGCTTTATAGTTAGTCTAGAAAAATCAATTTAAAAGTTAGCTTTTCTTGTAGCTAGCTACCCATTTGACGACAGGGTAAGTATTCACAATTTATATATATCAATATTGGAACTATTCAACACAAGCATCCCAATAAATTTTGTACTATTGTATTCACACGTATGTTGTGTTCAACGAAATTCCTGGCTACAATTTATTCATCCCAGCAGTAGTTCCCTAATTCTATTATTATACGTACATAACCATCCAATATACATACATACATATCCCACTAACGACTTGTAGTCCAAATCTTGTACAGATGTATATATATGTAAATAACTATATACACAAAACCAGTTGTATATAGATATAGAATGAATATAGTGTTGAGATTAAAATTATTTGTTTAATAATTATTCATTATTATTACTTGTTGTTTCAAATACTTGTTTAAACTACAATTGATATACATATATAACATGCTTTTGAAAATATTGTTTTATAATAATCAAACTGAAAATAAAAGAGTTAGTTTTTATTCCAACTTCAAAAAACAACACGAAATATTTTTCTCTGCTAACAGGTTATGGGCCCAGATTCATAACTTTATTAGAATTTTCATTGTTGTTTCGTTAACATTCGTTTGTTGTTGGGGAGTTATTGCTGTAAGAAATGGAGGATTTAAAAATCTCTAAGCTTGAAGGTATGGAAGGCTGGACTTTGTGGAAATTCCAGGTAAAGGTCATGCTAAGAGCTAGTGACCTTTGGAATATAGTAAATGGAATTACAAAGAAGCCTGATGAAAACATTTTGGAGATAAATAAGTGGATTTCTTTAGATGCAAAAGCTCAGAGAACGTTGGTTTTATCAATGGGTGAAGAGCCAATGCTTCATGTTATGAATTGCACCACATCTTTTGATATGTGGTCAATTCTCGAAAATCTGTATGAGCAGAAGTCAGAAACTTCAATTCATTTATTGCAGCAACAGTTCTTCCAGTATCAAAAGGAATCTGTAGACACCATTTCTGTTCACATTTCTAAATTGCAAAAATTGGCAAAGCAGTTGGATGATCTTGAAAAAAAAAATTACAGATACTATGCTGATAACAAAGATTTTGATGACACTACCCGATGAGTATAAACATTTTTTTTCTTCGTGGGAAGCTACAGAAAAGAAAAAGCGATCATTAAAAAATTTAACTTCAAGGCTGTGTATGGAAGAATCCAGATTAGGAATTCAGCCCAGAAAATCCGAAGCATTTCTTGCAAAAAAATTTAAGAAGGGCAGCATGCAACAAAGTTATGGTATTCAAAACTCTAGAGGTAAATGTTTTATCTGTAAAAAATTTGGGCACTGGAAACGTGATTGTCCCAATAAAAGTCGTAACGTCAATGGTAATACAACGTTGAACAATGGTAATGCTTTTATCGGCGAACATCTTTTAATGGAAACTAAGGAAGAAAATGTCTGGTTTGCTGATTCCGGCGCAAGTGACCATATGTCTAGTAATAAAAAATGGTTCAAGAACTATGTGCAATTTGAAACTCCAAAAAGTATTAGAGTTGGTAATGGAGACATAATTCCAGCAATTGGGAAAGGTGATATTTATATTAAGGCTTATGACGGTAAGGTCTGGAATTTTAAATTCCTATCAAATGTGTTGTATGTACCAAGCATAAAACTTAATCTTTTTTCTACGAATGCATGTTTGGACAAGGTGTACTCTCTAGAAGCGAAGGCAAATGAATGTCTTTTTAAGCGTAATGGCCAGGTGTGTCTTAAAGGTCTGAGAGGATGTTCAAAACTTTTTAAGCTCTTAATAAAAGTGGAAGAATATGACGGAAATACAAACGTTGCAGTCGGTGTAAATAACTTATAAACATGGCATAGGAGATTATGTCATCAAGAAAAAGAACATGTTAAAAAGGTCTTGGTGTTACATAACGTAAAATATTCTCATAGCGATTTCTTCTGTGAAGGTTGTATAATGGGTAAGCAGCATAAACTGCCGTTCACAAGGAGCATTAACAGAGCAAAAGAAATTGGAGAGTTAGTGCACACCGATCTTTGTGGACCAATGCAAGGAAGAACTTTTGGTGGTGCTCGTTTCATGCTGATTTTTCGCGATGATTATTCAAATTATCGACATATTTATTGCCTAAAAGCGAAGTCTGATGTTTATCAAATAATTTCAAGATATTTAGATCAAGTGGAAGCTGATACGGGGAAAAAGGTAAAAACCTTACGGTCAGATAACGGTCTGGAATTTGTTAATAAGCAAGTAAGTGAAATATTACGTACACATAAAGTCGTTCATCAAAAATCTGCACCATACACTCCGCAACACAATGGTAGAGCCGAGAGTTATGTTATCACATAAACCACCCTCGAAACCCCCAAGAACAACAACAACAATACAACAACAACAATACAGCAATAACAATACAACAACATAATTGATATATTTACATTTTATTATTTTTATTAACACACTTACTATTAAAATTCTTATTAATTTGATTAACATACTTACTATTAAAATTCTTATTAATTTTATTAACATACTTACTTATTAACATGTTTACTATTAAAATTCTTATTATTTTATTGAAATACTTGAATATGCTTTCCCTTTAATTTTAAAACATTGCGACACACTTTAAAATGTTTCCATTTAATTTGAATAAGCAAAATTAAAACATTATACTTACTTCCTGTCTAAGCCACTACATTCATCCACACATACTTAAACACATTGAAATTTGTCTTTGTTATTTTTAATTTCGAGTCATCAATTTTATGCAACAATAATTGTTATAAATTTAAGTATAAAGAATAATAAAATTCAATTGTAATACTGACTTCAAAGTGAAAACTAAAGTGTTTTTCTACCTCGTTAAGTATATAGGTAACTGGCGCAGTCGACGGCCAGCAAATCGGAATAATTGTGAAAAATATATAACTAAATAAATCCTGTAACTACAGCCGTTGTTCAACATTCAAGAGGATATTGAATAGGGAACAAGTGCCGAATTTATATCGACACTAGGCTAACAGGGATAAACCTCAAATAACAACGACCGTCTGTTCAACATACAAAGGAACATTGTACGAAGAACAAGTATCGAAGGCATATCGATACCAGGTCAACACAATCAACCGAGAGGATTTCAATCCTTAAATTGCTGGAAGAAGAACCACACTCATGTACGGGACCATCATCATAAGGGCTCTGTAAGTACTGTGTTGTGTGCTAATAAGAAAATATATTATTGAAAAAAAAAAACAAATTTTAAAGAAAATATATATACGTCTAATAATAAAATCTAAATTTTTGCATAAAAGAGAAAACAAATTTAAGAAAAATAAAATATTTTAATAAAAAATTTTGAAATGAATATATACATACCTTTTTACTAAGCAAAATAATTCAAAAAAAGAGAAAATTAGCAATAAAAATAGCAATTATTAAAAACAAATTTTATAAACACAAAGAATTAAATAGAAGAATTATTATCAGACGGATTAAAATTAGGAAAGAGGTGGTACAGTTTAAATTTGTGTGTAATTATTTATCGAAAATCAAGTGAAAAGCGTACTTAATCAGAAGGTTTTATGACCGGGAAACATCGATTCCTTCCTTATTCTAAACTTTTTAAATCAAAAAGTCTTTCCACTATACCCGAAGATAATAGCTTGGATTTTAGAATGCTCGGGGGAAATGCAAATCAAAACGAAAGTGTGGCTCAACCACCTATACAGTCCATTGACATTTTCAATTCATTAAGAATTCCGGACGCAATTAAAGATTTACCTAAATTCGAAGGTAATCCGAGATTACTCTACGAATTTATAAGTAATGTGGAAGAAATACTTCTCCACATTAGAGGAGCCGATAACACTCCTCAAGGACTGATTCTCTTACAGCTATTAGGAACAAGATAGATGGCCCAGCCAATGAAGTCCTAAATATGTATGGTACATCCCTTAACTGGGATGAAATCCGAGGAAATTTAATATCACACTACTCGGACAAACGGACAGAAACTTCCCTAATAAGAGACCTCCATTCTTTAAAACAGTACAGCAAACCAATTGAAAAATTCTACAGTGAGGTCATGGAAATTCAATCGGCTTTATCAAATAACCTATCAATTCATGAATCTGAAGATAACGTAATCAAAGCAAAAAGAGACCTCTTTGCTGAAATGTGTCTAAATGCATTTCTATCAGGTCTACGAGAACCTATGGGTTCTACCATTAGAGCAATGAGACCAGAATAATTGCCAACAGCTCTGGACTACTGTATTAGGGAATAAAACATTCACTATATAAGGTCCAATTTGAACAAACCAAAGTATCCTCAATGGAGACAGAACAACCAATACTATCCATACCAGAGATATTCACACAATTACTTAAATACCGTACCAGGACAGCAAAATTATTATCAACCTCAACGAAATTTTAATCATTCTGCAAGACCTTACTATACTAATAATAATAATAATTCTGAGCTGAATCTAAACAATTATAATCGCAACTTTCCCTTCCGGAACAACCAAACACTCCACAGAAATTTGCCTGATTATAAAACTAACCAGCATTCTGATAACTTTTCTCAACAAGCAAATTGGGGGCAATCACAGCCACCACCCGAACCAATGGAAACCAACAGTGGGTTTTCAAAATTTGAAAGGGGTAACAATAAATTTAAAACAAGCCCAAGCACTCGGTTTAGTAGGATAACAAACAGAAACGAAATTAACAATATCAATGAATTTAGGAGTCCTCGAAACGAAGATCAAGCTCCATACTTTAATCATACGAATAAAACAAATCTGGACCAATATGTAAACTATAATATTGACGACAACCAGGATTTTTGGCAATCAGCCTCAAACAACAAACAGGATATATAGATTGTAATAAGCATGGTAGTGTACTACCCTATATTAACATTAACTCTCCATTTGGTAGACAATTAAAATTCCTAATAGACACTGGTGCCTCTTCTTCTTTCATTGACCCAAAATTTATAAATCCATTAGACATCGAAAAATGTACCCCAATAACCATATCCACAATTTTAAATAAATACAATATTGAGAAGAAGGTGACATTGCCTATATTCAAGGAAATTCAGAGAACAGGAACTTTTACATTCCTAGTTTTCAAATTTCACGGTTATTTCGACGGGCTGTTAGGTTTGGATTCTCTTACTAAAATTGGAGCAAAAATCGATTTAGAAAGGAGAATACTAAGCACCAAGAGTGTGATAATACCCCTCGAAATGAAACCAAATTTTTCTTCTAGAAAATATATAATAACAGAAAATTCAAAACAACTCGTAAAACTGCCTGTTGACATTGAAGAAGGAGACATACTTGTAAATGCAATAACTTTAGATAATGGTCTGCTTATTTCCCCAGGCATCTATAATGCAAAAAATTGGTTTAGCATAATAGAAATAGTTAACACCACTGGAAGAGATCAATCAGTTTTCTTAGAACAACCTATTAAGACAAATGCGTATAACTCACAAAATTTCATTGAATTAAATAACTTCAGCATTGACCACAAACAAATCAACGACAGAATTAAAAATTTACCTGAACTACTCCGCACAGAACATCTTAATAATGAAGAGAAACAGAAACTTTTTAAGTTATGTACTAAATATGATGACATCTTTTATAGAGAAGCACACAATTTAACGTTCACAAACGAAATAAAACACAAAATTCAGACAACAGACGATATTCCTATCCATTCAAAATCATACAGATATCCCTTTGTTCATAAAGAAGAAGTGAGAAAACAAATATCAGATATGTTAGAACAGGGAATTATTAGGCCAAGCTTTTCCCCGTGGAGCTCTCCAGTATGGATTGTTCCAAAAAAAAAGACGCATCAGGAAAGCTAAAGTGGAGACTTGTTATTGATTATAGAAAGTTGAATGAAAAAACTATCTCAGACAGATACCCACTACCAAATATTTATAAATCTTGGATAAACTCGGCAAGTGTCTCTACTTCACTACGCTGGATTTAGCTAGTGGCTTTCATCAAATTGAGATGAGCCCACAAGATATTCCAAAAACGGCCTTTACTGTAGAAGGGGGCCATTATGAATACGTGAGAATGCCCTTTGGCTTAAAAAATGCACCCTCAACTTTCCAGAGGGTTATGGATAATGTCTTGCGAGATCTGGTAGGAAAAATTTGTTTAGTTTATTTGGATGATATTATCATATTCTCCACATCTCTCCAAGAACACATTGAAAATTTAGGAAAAGTCTTTTTAAAATTGAGATCTTCAAATTTTAAAATTCAACTTGATAAATCGGAGTTTCTCCGCAAAGAAATAGCTTTTTTAGGACATATAATTACAACGGAAGGCATGAAACCTAATCCAGCAAAAATCGAAGCTATTCAAAAATTCCCAATACCACGTACTAACCGTGAAATAAAGTCATTTATAGGTCTACTGAGCTACTACAGAAAATTTATCCCCGAACTAGCAAAACTCACAAAGCCAATGACGGAGTGTTTGAAAAAAGGCAGAAAAATAACGTTTGACGACAGATATAAAAAAGCTTTTGAAACCTGCAAGAACATTCTGATGAATGACCCAATATTGCAATTCCCCGACTTTTCAAAGCCATTTCTTCTCACAACTGATGCAAGTAACATTGCACTAGGAGCAATCCTCTCCCAGGGACATATTGGTAGCGATAAACCAATTTGCTACGCAAGTAGAACCCTTTCCGAAAGTGAGATCAATTACTCCACAATTGAAAAGGAGCTCCTAGCAATAGTGTGGGCAACTAAATATTTCCGCCCCTATTTATTTGGTCGGAAGTTTAAAATAGTTACAGACCACAGGCCACTTACGTGGTTAATGAGCCTTAAAGAACCTAACTCCAAATTGGTTAGGTGGCGTTTAAAATTAGAAGAATATGATTACGAAATCATATATAAAAAGGGAAAATTGAATAGTAATGCGGATGCCTTGAGTAGGATTAAATTAGACAACAGTAATGTCGTCGACGTAAATATGAATGCTTCAAGCCAATTATCTACAATACATTCTTGTGACGAAAACTTGAATGATGGCATACCAATTTCTGAAAAACCTTTAAATGAGTTTAATCTACAACTTTTATTAGAAAAATCAGACAACGGATCAAATGTAACAGTTGAAACTATTTTCAAAAATAAACAACGTCGAACTATAAAGGAAAAAGAATTCTACCAGGATACAATAGTTCAAATTTTTAAAAAATTCATTCCCTCAGGTAAACTAACTGCAATTTTTACAGATGAATTAACCTTCAGAACCATTCAATTAGTATACTCTAAATACTTCTCAAATGGAAAACAATTCCGTATCATTCGTTGCACTAAAATGTTGATAGACATTACCGACAATGATAAACAAGTGGAGTTGATTCGAAATTCCCACGAAAATAGAAACCACAGGGGAATTAACGAAACCTGTGAATATTTGAAAAGACAATATTATTTTCCTTTCATGCAATCTATAATAAATAAAACTTTGAATAATTGCGAAATTTGCAATACCCTGAAGTATGACAGACACCCACCGAAATTAAAATTTCAAGTTACAGAAACGCCTGATGAACCACTTCAAATTTTACATATTGACATATATACTATAAATAGTAAATGTATTTTAACCATCATAGATAAATTTTCTAAATATGCGGCAGGGTATACCCTACCATCAAGAACTAGCGTTTGCGTTCTCAAAGCCTTAAAATCATTTATGAACCTTTTGGGAATACCTAAGAAAATTGTTTGTGATCAGGGTACCGAATTTACTTCAAATATATTCAAAGATTTTTGCAATCAATATGAGATAGTGCTTCACTTTACATCATTTCAACAATCTAGCAGTAATTCTCCAGTGAAACGACTCCACTCGACTTTAACAGAAATTTACAGAATAATAATGAGTACCAGGAAATCGAAGAAAATGGAAGTAGATCACGAAGAAATATTATATGAGACATTCATGACTTACAATAATATAATCCATTCATCCACTAAATTTACGCCATACGAACTTTTCTTTGGAAGACCATATAATTTCTCAAGAGAAATAAAATATAACAATAAACATGAATTTTTGGCCAAATTAAATGAATTCAAAGAAAAACTGAATCCTTCTGTCAAGGAAAAAGTTCTGAAAGCAAAAATAAAAAATATTAATAGCCTTAACAAGATTAGGAAAAACCCAGAAAATAGGGAAGCAGATGAGGAAATATATAGAAAAGAATGTAGGAGAAACAAACTAACACCCCGATTCTCAAAGCATAAAATATCGAAAGACAATGTTATTACAATACAAACAAATTACACAAATCAAAAATGAAGCTTAGGAAAAGAAAATAACCGACACATATTCCATATTTACAGCATACCCCTAATTTACGGACAGATGTTGGAAATTCGGAATTTCGACAACGAACAAACTATGATAGCCCTAAAGGTTGGCAAAGCAAGGACGATCGAAAATCATTTTAATTTCATACATATAGTAGACTTAGAAAATTATAATGAACAAACTTCAAAATTATTTAACACCATACAACTATTTGAAAAACATAGTATATTAAAAGATGCCACTAAAATATGTAAACTAAAACTCAAAGGACTTGAAAATAAACTGCAGAGATTGAACCCATATAAACGACCAAAACGTGCACTATTTAACGGCATAGGCTCTGTAATTAAATATATTACAGGAAATATGGACGCAAACGACGCACAAACTATAAACGGACAAATCCAGGAACTTCAGGAAATTGCATCTAATTCGGTTAGTATTGCAGAAAATCAGAAAGGCTTAAATATACAAATGATGCAAAGATTTAAAAATTTAACGGACCATATCAATAACGAACAAGAAACAATTACAAAATTTTTAGAAAAACTTTCAACCGAAACATCTAATAGTATTCAGAAGGAAAATGACGCATTGGCAGAAATTCAATATATGAATCAGCTCAATTATAATATAGATTTGTTAGTAGACCACATCTCAGACATAATTGAAGCCGTAATGCTTGCTAAGCTTGGTATAATATCAAAACTTATTCTTAACCCAGATGAACTAAAAGAAATAAGGGACCATTTGAGATCACAGAATGTCGATTTTGTTTCAGACGGAAACCTTTACGAACTTCTAGAACTCCAAGCATATTATAACAACAGCAACCTAATTTTTAACATAAAACTTCCAAATTTTTCCAAAGACACGAGCTTGCTCTACCACCTCATTCCTCTTCCGATAAATCAAGGAAAAATAATTAAAACTAAACCTTATGTAAGTTACAATGTGCACAACCTCCAGTACTACACAGAGATTTGCCAAAAGATTGAGAACAGTTATTATTGCAAAATGGCGAACGATTTCGAAGAAACTAGTAACTCAAAATGCATCGGAAGAATATTGGATGGGCAAAGCCCAATATGTCCAGTAAATGACGTGGGAATCACCTCAACTATCTTCCAGCCGGAAGACAACCATATAATAATCATTAATGTTAAAGAAATATTAATAACTTCTTCTTGCAGAAAAAATTTTACAATAAGAGGCACTCTACTCCTCCACTATGAAAATTGTTCCGTCACAATAGTAGGAACAACCTACAGAGACAACCCGCACGTCCACTGGGACACAATGTTTGTGGCACCACCAAACCTGAACAAAATACAGATTGAATCGACAACAGATACCCTGACTTTGCAGAAGATAAAAACCTACAGCTTCAGCAATAAAAACGATATCTTACAATTAAGAAAGAATACAATACAGGGATGATAAAGTTGATACTTTGGTATTTTTTTTGATACTTTCTGATCTTCCGAAGTACCGTGGTACCCCAGTGACACATTTGATACTTTTTTGTACCATCTCAAATAAATACGTGATATGGTAACATTTTTTTTACTTCATATTCTTTGCTGAGGTTTTCGTAACAGTTGATGAAATGTGTATGCTTTTTTACAATGACAATTGCAAACGTCTTCAGTTGAGAACGAATTGTTGCATTTATTGATCGGCTTGTTACAGGTACGAAGAAAAAAACCAACATATTTTTCATCTTCTTTGTTGAGGTTTTCGTAGTACTTGATAAAATGTGTATGCTTTTTTACAATGACAACGGCAACCGGCTTAAGTTAACAACGAATTGTTGCATTTATTCATCAATATTCATTGAATAAATTCTTAAAATCTTAAAAACATGTAATATTGAGTATAATTTGAAAGACAGTGAAATATGTGCATAAAAAATGTATTATTAGAAAATTGATACTTTTACGACCTGAAAAGTACTTTTTTAAAACTTTTTTAGTACCATTTCATCGGTCTCATTTATCATCCCTGATACAATACAAAGCGGAGGCATACTAATAGCCACAATATTGATATCCGTCATCATAACCTTCACTTGTTTGATCCTGTTATGGAAAAACCAAAAAATCCGATATTATCCCCAACCAGCTGATGTCGTGCTGTCCCCACCAAATTCATTGTGGCCATCACTCTATTCTAAGGGGGGAGGAGTTATGTTATCACATAAACCACCCTCGAAACCCCCAAGAACAACAACAACAATACAACAACAACAATACAGCAATAACAATACAACAACATAATTGATATATTTACATTTTATTATTTTTATTAACACACTTACTATTAAAATTCTTATTAATTTGATTAACATACTTACTATTAAAATTCTTATTAATTTTATTAACATACTTACTTATTAACATGCTTACTATTAAAATTCTTATTATTTTATTGAAATACTTGAATATGCTTTCCCTTTAATTTTAAAACATTGTGACACACTTTAATATGTTTCCATTTAATTTGAATAAGCAAAATTAAAACATTATACTTACTTCCTGTCTAAGCCACTACATACATCCACACATACTTAAACACATTGAAATTTGTCTTTGTTATTTTTAATTTCGAGTCATCAATTTTATGCAACAAGAATTGTTATAAATTTAAGTATAAAGAATAATAAAATTCAATTGTAATACTGACTTCAAAGTGAAAACTAAAGTGTTTTTCTACCTCGTTAAGTAAATAGTTAACTCGAGCGTGACATGAGAACTTTTATAGAAGCAGCTAGGTCAATGATACATAGCAATGATCTTAGTTTAAATTACTGGGGTGAAGCGGTTAATAACGTAGTTTTTACATTAAATAGAACAGGAAAAAGTCATAAAGAAAACAAAACTCCTTTCGAACTACGGTTTGGAAAAATACCTTATATTTCTATGTTACGTATTTTTGGATCAGACGCATACGTACATGTTCCACAAGAAAAACGAAGAAAACTAGAATCAAAATCTAAAGAAGGTTTTTTTGTAGGATATCAAGAAAATTGTAAGGGTTACCGTGTTTGGTTAGCTAACGAAAGACGCATAGAAATTTCAAGGAATGTTATAATAAGAGAAAATACGCAAGCGCTAATACGTCCACAAGCTAAAGAATCTTCTAACTTTGATTTAGAGGGAAGTGAGTCATTCTTTGAAGTAGAACCTGAAATATTATCAATATCTGATTCAAATGAAGAATTTGAAGATGCAGAAGATATCAGAGGACAAAATTCAAAAGATTCTGGTATACATGACATACAGAAAGAAGCAGATGTTATAAAACATACTGAAAGGTCCAATGTTCATGATTTGACAGTACGGCACTACAATTTAAGATCAAGAAAACCAGAAGTTACACTTCATCATAACCACTACTGTGCATTCTTAGCAGATATAGAAGAACCTTTAACTTATGAAGAGGCGATAAATAGCAAACTTAGGGCGCAGTGGAAGAATTCTATGAATGAAGAGTATAAATCTCTTATAAGTAATAACACTTGGGATCTCGTTGAACTGCCAAAAGGAAAGAATATTATATCAAATAAGTGGGTTTACAAAATTAAAAGAAATCAAGAAGGAGATATAGAACGCTATAAATCAAGACTTGTTGTTCGTGGATTTAGTCAAAAACAATAGGCTATGAGGACACTTTTAGTCCTGTGGCAAAATTTTCATCAATAAGAACAATATTAGCCTTAAGCGCATCTTTTAATTTTTCGTTGACTCAGTTTGATATAAAAACTGCGTTTTTATATGGAACTTTAGAAGAGGAAATCTTTGTGCATCAGCCAGTAGGGTATACTGATGGCACCAACAATGTGTGTAAACTTAATAAAAGTCTTTATGGGCTAAAACAGGCGTCCCGGTGTTGGAATACAACAGCAATACAACAGATACCGATACCAAAAACTCCGCGCCAAGTCAGAAGCTTTCTAGGTACAGCTGGCTGGTATCGACGCTTTATTAAGGACTTCGCTATAATTGCAGCTCCCTTGAGTGATACACTTAAAAAAGGAAAAAAATTCCAAATGTCTGAAGAAGCGATTGAAGCTTTTCTCGATTTAAAGCTAGCCCTTACTACAGCACCGGTACTGGTCCACCCAGACTTTAGAAAAGCATTTTATATTCAATGCGATGCTTCGCATGTGGGTGTAGGCGCTGTATTGTTTAAGAAAGATGATCTAAATGAAGACCGCCCTATCGCATTCTTTTCGCAGAAATTAAATGGAGCGCAAATAAATTATACCGTGACTGAGAAGGAGTGTCTTGCAGCAGTGTTTGAGCTGTTAGATTTTGTAACAACAGAATTTGAGTCACCCGAATATCAAGAACTAGTACAAACAATAGAGCAAAATAAAAATAAATTACCAGATTTGAAAATAGATAATGGAATGATTTTTAAAAAGACGAGCTTTTCCAAAGATGATAGTGGCTTGGAGTGGAAGCTATGGATTCCTGAGAATCTAGTATCAACTTTAATTTCAAAAGCACATGACGTAGAAACAGCTTCTCACGGTGGCATAAATAAAACTTTACATCGTCTAAGACAATTTTATTATTGGCCAAAAATGGTATTACATGTAAAGAATTATGTAAACAATTGCACAATTTGCAAGGAAACGAAACCAGCAAATTATGAAATGCGTCCAAGAATGGGAGGAGAGGTAATTACTTACGAGGGCGGTTCGGAAACTTCTTATCCTAGCACAAAAAGCGCGGTATAAACAGAAAAAAGTTAAGTGTTTTGGAAACTTCCATCTCTGCTATGAACACATGTAAAATTTTGTTTCGATCTGGCAACTCCTTCATATAGAAACAGGAGTTCACAAAAAACGTATCGGCGATTTTTTTACAATGGAAAAATTAGAAATGCGTGGTGTCATTAAATATTTACATAAAAAAGGTTTATCGGGACAAGAAATTCATAATGATATGGTGAATGTGTTAGGTGAAAGTGCTCCTTCATATGCAACAGTAAAAATTGGGTTGCTGAATTTAAACGTGGTCATACAAGCATTGAAGATGAACTACGTAGTGGACGTCCAAAAACAGCAACAACAACAGAAATTGTAGCCAAAGTGCTCGACGAATAAAAGTGCGTGAAATAGCTAATATCATGGGCATCTCAAATGATCGAGTCCATTTAATTTTGCATGAAGAACTACAGATGAAAAAGCTTTCTGCAAGATGGGTGCGGCATTTGTTAACAGTCGACCAAAAACGCATAAGAATGAACATTTCTCAAGCTTGTTTGGATCGTTTTAAGCGAAATAAAATGGATTTTAAGCGTCGTTTCATAACTGTTGATGAGACATGGATTCACCACTATACTCCAGAGACAAAAGAACAATCCAAACAATGGACTGAAGCTGGAGGAAGTGCCCTAAAGAAGGCAAAAACAATTCAATCGGCTGGTAAGGTTATGGCAACGGTTTTTTGGTACTTCAAAGGTATTTTATTGATTGACTGCAAAAGGGTAAAACAATAAATTCAGAGTACTATTGCAACCTTTTGGATCAATTAAATGTACAAATTCGAGAAAAACGTCCTGGCTTACAACACAAAAAAATTATTTTTCATCAAGACAACGCACCAGCGCACAAAAGTGTTTTAACAATGGCTAAAATCAACGAATTAAAGTACGAGTTGCTTGACCACCCACCTTATTCTCCTGATTTAGCTCCCAGTGACCTTTACCTGTCCCCAAATCTAAAAAAATTCCTCGCTGGCATGCGTTTTACCACAAATGAAGATGCAATTACAGTTGTAAACCACTATTTTGAAGACCTTGAGGAAAACTTTTTTAATCAAGGGATAGAATTGCTAGAAAAGCGTTGGACTAAGTGTAATGAAGTTTCAGGAGATTATATTGAAAAATAAAAATATTTTTGAAAAACTAACTATTCTCTTTCATTGATAGGCTAAGAAGTTTTCGAACCGCCCTCGTATAGGCCATTCCAGAAAATCTATATAGATTTTCTAGGTAAATATCCACGCTCAAAAAATGGTAATGCCTATGTATTTGTTGTCTTTGATCATTTTCGAAATTTGTATTTTTAAAACCTATGAGAAAAGCGACTTCGAAAGCAGTAGTGGATTATTTAATACGAAAAATTTTTCACACTTTTGGAACACCGGAAACCATTCATTCAGATAATGGGAAACAATTTATTTCCCAAGAATTCCAAAATATGGTAAACTAGCTGATCCCGGTGTACTTCGCTACCCCCCTCGTTATAAAATAAAATTAAAAGTATTTATATATCCTATTGTGACGATCGGTCCAGTAGTTAAGACTATATTACGATTTTTAATTTTAATAAAAAGGAGCGTGGTCCCATCCACTTTTCTCCCGGTACGTATTCCAAATTATACCAATACCATATGTACCAAATATCATCGACGTAGGTCAAAAAATGCCCAAAATATGGCGATTTAAATTTTTGGGTTATATGGGTGGTGCCACGCCTCTTTGTCCTATCCCGCCCATATTTGCAGCAGCACTAAAAAAATGCACACCAAACCGACGTACCAAATTTTGTTCAAATACCGTTATCAGGAGCAGAAATAATAGATTTTTAATTTGTGGTTTGTATGAGAGGTACCACGCCCCTTTGTCCAATCCCGCCCATATTTGCAGCAGCACTTAAGAAATTTACACCAAACCGACATACCAAATATTGTTTAAATACCGTTATCAGGACCAGAAATAATGGATTTTTAATTTGTGGTTTGTATGAGACGTACCACGCCCCTTTGTCCAATCCCGCCCATATTTGCAGCAGCACTTAAGAAATTTACACCAAACCAACATACCAAATTTTGTTTAAATACCGTTATCAGGAGCAGAAATAATAGATTTTTAATTTGTGGTTTGTATGAGAGGTACCACGCCCCTTTGTCCAATCCCGCCCATATTTGCAGCAGCACTTAAGAAATTTACACCAAACCGACATACCAAATTTTGTTCAAATACCGTTATCAGGAGCAGAAATAATAGATTTTTAATTTGTGGTTTGTATGAGAGGTACCACGCCCCTTTATCCAATCCCGCCCATATTTGCAGCAGCACTTAAGAAATTTACACCAAACCGACATATCAAATTGTGTTTAAATACCGTTATCAGGAGCAGAAATAATAGATTTTTAATTTGTGGTTTGTATGAGAGGTACCACGCCCCTTTGTCCAATCCCGCCCATATTTGCAGCAGCACTTAAGAAATTTACACCAAACCGACATACCAAATTTTGTTCAAATACCATTATCAGGAGCAGAAATAATAGATTTTTAATTTGTGGTTTGTATGAGAGGTACCACGCTCCTTTGTCCAATCCCACCCATATTTGCAGCAGCACTTAAAAAATGCACACCAAACCGACGTACCAAATTTTGTTCAAATACCGTTATCAGGAGCAGAAATAATAGATTTTTAATTTGTGGTTTGTATGAGAGGTACCACGCCCCTTTGTCCAATCCCGCCCATATTTGCAGCAGCACTTAAGCAATTTACACCAAACCGGCATACAAAATTTTGTTTAAATACCGTTATCAGGAGCAGAAATAATAGATTTTTAATTTGTGGTTTGTATGAGAGGTACCACGCTTCTTTGTCCATTCCCGCCCATATTTGCAGCAGCACTTAAGAAATTTACACCAAACCGACATACAAAATTTTGTTTAAATACCGTTATCAGGAGCAGAAATAATAGATTTTTAATTTGTGGTTTGTATGAGAGGTACCACGCCCCTTTGTCCAATCCCGCCCATATTTGCAGCAGCACTTAAGAAATTTACACCAAAACGACATACCAAATTTTGTTCAAATACCGTTATCAGGAGCAGAAATAATAGATTTTTAATTTGTGGTTTGTATGAGAGGTACCACGCCCCTTTGTCCAATCCCGCCCATAATTATCCTATAGCCTATTCCTGGCTCTAAACTACCTCCGTGCCAATTTTCAGCTAAATCGGTTCTGCCGTTCTTGAGTTATAAGCGAAGTAACTAACACGACTTTCTTTTATATATATAGATAATTTTAGGACTGCTGCATATGCCCCACAATCCAACGCTTCAGAAAGAGTTAATCAATCTCTTTTAGCGGGCATAAGAGCATACCTAAATACGGATCATAGGGAATGGGATGCCCATATATCTGAAATAGAATGCGCTCTCAGGTCGGCGATACAAGAGTCAATAGGTACGACTCCATATATGGCACTGTTTGGTCAGCATATGTTTATGTCAGGTACAGATTACGTGTTGGCTAAGAAATTAAAATCTCTGAGCGAAAATAGTTTTAAAATTGCAGATAGGCAGGATCACATACAAATCTGTAGAGAATCAGTAAGAAATAATATACACAAGGCTTACGAAAGAAATGAAAAACAATATAACAAGAGAAGCAGGGACATTAGTTTTACAATAGGACAAGAAGTGTTTTTAAGAAATTTGGTGCAAAGCGATTTCAAGAAAAATTTCAACGCCAAATTTGCACCAAAATTTAGAAAATGTAGGGTACGTGAAGTGATTGGAAACAGCAATTATAAGCTGGAAACACTTCAAGGAAAAATTCTTGGTATTTATCATGCCAAAGATATTAAACAATGATCTGTGATATTTAGGTTTTAAGGGAACAATGCTACAAGCATGCAATATACTTTTATACTTCCCGCAAAATTGTACATCCGATTCCTTTGAGTAGTTGTAACAACGACCTTTGGGGATACCCTCTCGTTCTCCGATGTTCATCTCAACCACTTCGAAGTACCTGATTGGAATAAAATATACAGTTAAAACAAAATTCAAGGGAAAGACATCATAGTAATTAAGTAAAACCTTAGAATATAGGTATGTATCGCACGTATCTCATATAAATTGAGAACAAGAAATAAATTTATGTATATTAAAAAAAAAAAATTTTTTTTTGACAAAGTCTGGAAAGGACTTAAAACAACCATATTTCTTTACTACAAGCAAAGATTTAATGGTTGTACTACTTGAAGAATGTATCCGCATCAGCAAATAACTAATTGTTATTTGATTGCATGGGGATGCATTCGGACGGCAGTGCGACCGTATATATACATAGGTGAATCCAAAAGTAGTAAAGAGTTTACACAGTATTTACATGCATTCGTTTTTAAACTCATAGACTATTACAATGAATCGATTGCAATTTGAATGATTATTAACGTGCGATACAAAAGATATACTAATAATAAATAAAAAAATAAAGGTAGCCTACTACGATGTCGGTCCCGAGAATTTTGCATAGTAAGAGAAGTAGAGTAAGCTAATTTTTTTTATATATACTGCTTCGTCTGGAAGCTAAATGACAATTTCACTATGCCAACAGAATTTAAAATTTTTTCTTTTATGTGCCGTATGTTATTGGTCGCGAAATTCTTTTTGTTTACAAAATTTTCTTATATTGTCTATTAACGTTTATAATTTCAATTGCCTTATGTTTTTATATGCGATAGAATTACAGAACAGTTTTTTTTTATTAAAATTTAAATAAAGAGTAAAACCCAAATTCATTTAAACGAATTATATGTACATATATAAGCTTGCAACGACATTTGAGAATAATAAATAATGAATTATATTTCTATCGAAGATATGTGTCAATTAAGCGGAGTGTCTTTTAAGCGGATTTTCTTTTGAGCGAATGTAATTGCTTTGAAATCGATCAAAAATAATATAAAAAGAATTTTCATTTTCAATTAAGCAATTTTGTTATTATTAAACAGCGTGATCTAATCTGAATTCGACTGTATATATGTATATATATATATATAGTTATAAATTTTTGCGCGTATCCTGTTTGACTAGTGTCCAGGAAATTTATTTAGGTAATTTTGGGAATTTTTGTGTAAATTGGTGTATTAATTAAGAATTAAGTTTTTTTTGTCCATGTTTAAATTTTTAAGATACAGAGGTTAATTTAAATAATTCAAAGCGAACAATTTAATTTTAATAAAATAAATTGTCTTTAATAATTTTTCAATATAATCTACATATGTTTTCATTTGGTTGAAAGAAAATTTTTATGATGTCCGGCTGAAGTTTTTTTGAGTGTAAAGTGAGTATGTAAAATGAAATAAAATGTATATGAAAATTTTAAGTGTTACGTTACCATGGTAGGGTGGGCAGCTAGTGGGACAAATTCCACCACATGTCCCAACTATGTCATCGTGCAGTTAATTGTGTCGATGTCCGTCCGAAATTTTTATAATAAACTTTCAGTCCGTTAGTCATTTTCATGTAGTTATTTTCTGTTAGGTTTTTTTTGTTTATTTTCAAAAATAAATGTTTTTGTCCAGCCCTGTTTTGGAAGCCGCGGGTCGTACCTTCCCTGACGTCCCTGAGTTAGCTGGCAACAGATGGTTTTGCGGCTTTTCAAAATCCAGACAAGGGTACTGTGACATATTCTATAATTTTAATTCGAAATGTGACCCTTTTCATGAAAAAATTCGTTAGTTATAACCATTTACATGATATCGTGTTTTTGATAAATCTACTTTAACATACATAAATACTTGTTGATAACGAAATCAATTACTCATTGCAATAATAATCAAAATATTAATATATAAAAAATCATGTTATTTTATATTGTTCAAACCAACAATAGTTAATAAAAATTCAATATGACGTGTCCAAACCTACAACATTATTCTGCGTATTTGCGTTTAGAAGATATTCATAATGATAATAATAGTTATAGCTCTACGGATCCATTCAGCAGTGATTCCAAAGACGATTTCAATCCGTCGTTAGTAAGTCAAAGCAGTTTTTCGGACATAGAAATGCAGGAAGTGGTTAACGAAAGAAAGAAACTTACTAATTATAAGGCACAAAACAAGAAACAAACACTCCAACAACATTTGCGAAACTCAGGATGGTCATATACTTCGCTATCTAATACTTCATATAAAATAAAAGAAAAGCGCCTGCGAACTGCTCGTGGAGAAAACTGCCGTTTTAGGTGCAACGAGAAAATAACAGTATCTTCACGTTATCAAATATTTCAAAAGTATTAGGATACAAGTGACTTATAAAGACGGAGGGAATTCATTTCAAGTCACATAAAACCTATAAGCCCCAAATATAGATATTCTAGCACTCAAAATTATCGTAGTTTAAACAACGCTTTTTTCTTGGAAATGGACTCAAAACTTATCCGAGTATGCAAAACATTTTTTAAAGCAACTCTCGACATAAATGATAAAATTATTGCGACAGTAATTAAAAAAACGAGCGAAGAAGGATTTGTGGAACCTGATTATTGTGGAAAGCATAACAAGCACAAGTGTGTTAGCTCAGAAATCAAAGATGGAATAAGGCAATTTATAAAAGATATTCCAAAAATTGAGTCCCACTACTTGCGCGCGCAAACATCCCGTGAGTTTATAGAGAGCGGTAAAAGTATTGCAGACTTATACAAGGACTGTTGACACTTAGGCCAACATATTATTGCATATATTATAAATTTTAAATATTAATATAAGTTTGTTTGTCACTGTAACTCATTTTGTTAACATACATTTTAATAATTACTAATTTTGCCAAAAGGCAATTTTGCTTTAACATGAAAGGTAGGTCATTTTATTTTTGCATTAAAATTATGCCATTTATCAAATTACATCAACTTTGCTATTATTAACTTAAAACCAATAATTAAAAATATGTCAATAATAAAATTACTCGTTGCATTTTATAAAATAAACAAACACGCAACCACGTGTTGAAAATCAGTTCGCACAGCAAAAATACAACAGAACACACAAACAGTAGCACAGGGCTACTATCTCAACTTCCAAAGAGTAAGAACAGTAGCACAGGGCTACGACTGAAAACTCATAAGAAACTACAAACAGTAGCACAGGGCTACAATATCCAACTCCAACTCTTATACGAGCAATGAATACAACAACCAAGATCTGTGCCAACATTCGATGTGATGGGCTTCTTGGAAAGCAGATTTCAATCATTAGAAGCAGTAGGACGATTACAAACAACGCCAAAAAGAACCTTAGCTGCAGCAACCATACCCCAGGAAAACAACAATTGCAAACTTTGCAGCAATGGAAGTCATCATTTGTATTATTGCAACAAGTTTTTATCGATGTCAGTACCTAACCGACTAAGGTGGATACAGCAACAAAAACTCTGTGTTAATTGCTTTAAGGGCGACCACATGTCAAAACATTGCACAGCAAGTTCCTGTAGAAAATGTAAGAAAACCCACAACACACTCGTACATTTGGAGAAGCATCTACAGAACACCAACACCTTAACTGTACCATCGAACAACTCTTCCACTGAAGGTAAGGGTTCAACTTCAACGGTAGCCTCAGCTAATTGTGCTGGGATGAGGGAAAGTTACGTGCTGTTAGCCACAGCTCAGGTAGAAATTACAGGCAGAAAGGCGTTTATCGATGAACAAAGATCTTAGGCAACAATATGACATGACCCGCATAAATAACTCAGAAGTAGTAAGGCCTCATTTTTACATTCCACATCACTGCGTAATCAAACCCGAAAGTAAAACCACTAAACTTCGCGTAGTGTTTGATGCATCAGCAAAATCCTCAACAGGAATAGCTCCCAATGACATATTGTGCGTAGGTCCTCAGACACAAGGAGATCTCTTTGGAATGCTACTACGGTTTCGAATGCCACGATTTGTCTTCTGTACAGACATTGAAAAAATGTATCGTCAAATTCTTGTTCACTCAGCAGACCGTAACATGCAACTAATATATTGGAGAAATAATCCAAATGAAGCAGTGGAAACCTACAAACTAAACACTGTGACATATGGAAATTCTGCAGCCCCTTACTTGGCAACAAAATGTTTGCAGCAGTTAGCAGACAACAACATAATAAAATATCCATTAGGTGCAGCAATATTAAGAGGCGATTTTTATGTGGACGACGGTATGAGTGGATCTGACAGCCTCACAACAGCAATTGAAATGCAACAACAGTTGACAAGCTTGTTACAAGGCGCTGGTTTAAAACTAGGAAAGTGGTGCGCTAATCATTCAAAGCTATTATCTGGTATTCCTCCTGAAGATGTAGAACTCAATCTAGATTTTGATAATCAATCAATAAAAATTTTGGGATTAACATGGAATCCCAAGGCGGATAATTTTTGTCTCAGAGCAGACATTCAAGAAACAACAAAATCACCAAGCGGTCTATAATATCGGATATAGCGCGAATATTCGATCCATTAGGAATCGCCGGACCTGTAGGCGTCGCTGCTAAAATATTCATAAAACAACTATGGCAATTACAACTTTCATGGGACGAACCACTACCAGCAGATCTTAACAACCAATGGGTAATGTTTCGTCACAATTTAAAACACCTTAACAATTTAAGCATCAAAAGGCACATTTTTGATAGTCAAATTAAAAGGGACACACAGATACACACTTTTGTAGATGCGTCTGAAAAGGCGTATGGCGCCACAGTATACATACGATCCAAGCTACAAGATGGACGACTCGTGGTGAGACTCTTATGTGCCAAATCCCGAATTGCCCCTATAAAAAAGATAAGTTTACCGAGACTAGAGCTATGTGCAGCTCTTCTTG
This sequence comes from Lypha dubia, assembly GCA_947311025.1. Taxonomy (NCBI): domain Eukaryota; kingdom Metazoa; phylum Arthropoda; class Insecta; order Diptera; family Tachinidae; genus Lypha; species Lypha dubia. The sequence goes on along the minus strand of OX371261.1, from coordinate 56,633,498 downwards.
GGGCTCAACTTACCACAAGAGTAAAAAAGGAACTACGATCTGAAAACATGCCTACGTATTTATGGTCAGATTCTGAGATAGTACTGCATTGGATCAATGCAAGATCATCCTCTCTTCGTACCTTTGTCGCAAATAGAGTAAGTAAGATTCAAGAACAAACCATAAGTGTTCAATGGCGGCACTTCAGTTCAACACAAAAGACAGCTGCCCTCATCTCAAGAGGTTTGAATCCAGAAAAACTATCACAATGTAACCTTTGGTTTTTTGGGCCAATGTTTTTACACGGAAACGAGAGTCATTGGCCAAAGAATCCTTCACTGAAGAATTCAAATCGAATCCAGTCAGTGCCATATCTGCAACTTCAACCTCATTGGAAGACATTATATATAAGGTCAACAACCGCAATTCATTCAAGACGCTTCAAAAGATAATAGCATATATGCAACGCTTCATCCAAAACACCAAATTAGCAAAGACTGAACGACCAACTAGCGATGCACTAAGCCCACTAGAACTCACTTCAGCTAAGCATCTTATAGTCAGAGCCATGCAATTTTCAGAATTCAAAAATGAAATAATTGCATTAAACAAAGGGAAGGAGCTCGATAAGGCAAGCCCTTTATGTGGATTGTCACCCTTTCTTGACGAAAATAATATACTACGCGTCGGCGGAAGGTTAAAGGCTTCAAATATCTCATACAATGCTAAACACCCAATGATTCTGCCCTACAATGATCCCATTTCAAAATTAATAATGAGAATGTTACATGCCGACAATCATCATTGCGGCTCACAAACACTATTATCCATCTCAAGGCAACAATATTGGATAATAAAGGGGAAGTCAATTGCCAGACACATAGTTCAAACTTGCATCCGATATACCAAGGCAAGGCCAAGACTAATGCACAAATCATGGGAGATCTTCCTGCCTCCAGAGTGACTTCGACTCGGCCATTTTTAATATCAGGCGTTGACTACTGTGGCCCACTGTCTGTACACTACAAAATAAGAGGTAAAAGACCGCACAAGGTGTACATTGCAGTTTTCGTATGCTTCTCAACAAGAGCAGTACACTTAGAAGTAGTAACTGACCTCACTACAGATGCATTCATTGGAGCCCTCAAGAGGTTGATCGCACGACAAAGACGTTGTCAAACTATCTATTCAGATAACGCTACAAACTTCGTTGGGGCACGGAACCAGCTCGATGAACTAAAGAACGCCATATTTTCCAAACACTCACAAGATGCGATAACTCGAAGTTGCAGTAATGACGGAATAGAATTCAAGTTTATACCTCCAAGGACACCTCATTTCGGTGGATTATGGGAGGCAGCTGTTAAGTCAGCCAAACAATTACTTTTACGAAGTATATCAACGGCTCCGCTAACGCATGAGGAATTAGAAACAGTCATCATTGAAATCGAGGCCATTCTGAAATCGCGACCCATTACTCCGTTATCAAGTGACCCAAACGATTTAACGGCTTTAACTCCAAGTCACTTCTTAATCGGAGACTGACGGCACAAGTGGAGACTCAAGCCCCTAATCCAACTTGCTCAATGGTAAGGAGATGGAACCTTGTGTCGAAGCTCAAACATGATTTTTGGAAAAGATGGTCAGTTGAATATTTGCACCATCTACATGATAAACAGAAATGGAAGACTTCATCTCAAAATGCGAAAGAAGGAAATCTAGTCATAGTAAAAGAGGACAATTTGCCCATAATGGAATGGCCACTGGGTAGAATCCTGAAAACTTATTAGGGAATCGACGGCAAGGTTAGAGTGGCAGATATAAAAACAGCCTCCGGAATAAAGCGAAGACCTATTCATAAATTAGCGCCGCTACTGCAGCAGGAAGAACCACTCGCAAATGAAATAACCAATCTCACCCGCCCAACAGCAGTTGATGAAACAGACAGTCCCCCATCAAAAAAATCTAGACCAATGTCCACTTCAATGCTACACTATTTTTAATTCCACTAGCAATGAGCAGCAATGTCAAAATAAAAAACTTTCATGGTAACCCGGGATTATATTTTGAGGGAATTGGGAATGTAAAACTAATAACGGCTGAATGGAGACTAATGATATACTATGACTTAGCACCATTTACTCCCGAGTTGAAGGCCTTCCAGTCAGGAATAACAACCCTACAGCAGCTATGTTCGCCCATTAAACATCAACTAACTTGCAACATTTTGACAACCAACTTCAATCAAATAAGCAACGAATTGATTCAAGAGAAGGAGCTATACTCCAGCAATAGAGTAAAAAGAGGAGCTTTCAACATTATTGGAAACGTTGCACGATCTTTGTTTGGCGTTCTTGACTCCGACGCAAATGAAATGTCAACCACCATCAAGAATGCTAAGGAAGAATCAAACTATCTTTTTCAACTGCTTAAAAATCAAACATGTATTATTGATTCGACCATCAACATCATCAAGCAAGATGAACTAAGTACTCAGAAACAAATAATGGATATAATTAACAAGGTTAATGAGCAAGATAATGCCATAACCAAACAGGAGGACCAAATTAACCAAATGCAATTAATCTCACTCCTAGCCAATCAGTTGACGTTGACAGCAATAAACTTACAAGGAGTTTAAAGGGAGATTATTGACGTACTAACTGATACCCACCATGGAAAAATTAGTCCACTTTTATTGTCCCCAACACAATTAAGGAACGAACTAAAGGTAATAAAGGCCCATCTTCCAACACTTCCAATTGAAAACGATAATTTAATACAACTATACAAGTTAATGAAGGCCAAAGGAGCAGTAACAAGGAGCGAAGTCTTATTCGAAGTATTGTTGCCTCTAGTCGACCATCAATTCTTAGAACTCTTCAACATAAAAGACAATAGTTTAATATCGATCAACCCAGAAGATTCACTCCTAGCTATAAACCCCCATAGAGACGAATACATTCCATTTACAACACATGAGATATCGAACTGTATTACGCCTAAGGATGATGTATTCATATGCAATAACAAACAGTTCAAACTTAGAAAAAATGAGTGGAGTGATTCCTGTGAAATCAAAATTTTCAACAGCCGGCAAACAACTAAATGCAAACTCATTCGGTTGACAGGCAACTCGACCTTGGCACAACTAAAGGATCCAAACAAATGGATCTTCGCTACCACCGCAAATTTAGAAATATCGGCAGTTTGCGATTCCGAACATACCCAATATACAATAAACGGCACCGGAATAATAGAGATCGAACCAAGATGTACTCTTAAAGGCACGTCTATCACAATCCAAGGTCATTTTGGTTTATCTAACACACTACACACATCATATGCTCAACTGCGGCCCATAGACAATATTAGCACACCACAAGAGATAACTAAAATATTTAACAGCACTAACAACCAGATTGAAATCCATCTGAAACAACTAAGCGCACTGAAAAGACAACTAAACGAATCAACCGTTGTTCACATACCAGCACTCATCAAGTCCAATAGTTTTCACCATCATGCAGTCAGCTACTCTGCACTTGTAATATCCGTATTAATTGCCATCTTACTCGTCAAATTTTATTCAAACCAGCAAAACAACAGCAATACCAGATGCAACCAAACCACTTCTCAGCCAGTTCCACCACCAAGGGCCATCAACATCGATGTCGGAGACACATGAACCGTCGACCATTGGTCAATGCGGGGAGAATGTTGACACTTAGGCCAACATATTATTGCATAAATTATAAATTTTAAATATTAATATAAGATTGTTTGTCACTGTAACTCATTTTGTTAACATACATTTTAATAATTACTAATTTTGCCAAAAGGCAATTTTGCTTTAACATGAAAGGTAGGTCATTTTATTTCCGCATTAAAATTATGCCTGTTTAGAATTAAACGTGTAGATTATTTTATTAGTATGACTCAGCTCAAACACTTGAATTTGAACTATACTAATTTTTGTTTGTGTGGTTTTACTTTCAAGCACTTGTAACTTGAACGTAATGTGATCAATGAATAAAAAGCGAGTTTTTACTTTTGACAAAGAAATATAATTTTATTGTGGTATTTATACTAAAATATTAACAATTAATTGTTGAGTCGACAAAATACTTAAAACTAAAATTTACGTTGAATTGACCAATCAAATTGAAGTAGCAATGTTTGCAGTTAATTCATTGTGTAATATGATATCCTTTTGTTAAAACAACATTAAGGGAGTTCACTAACGTTTATATTATCATTAACAATTATTAACTGTGTTCACAACTTCTTAAACATGCTCCCCCGCGTTGAACGACTGTTCAAAACAAAATAAATAAAAAATAAACATTAGGAGAAAGTTTAAAGTAAAAATGAAATTTCAAGGTATGTTGGGAAAATAACGTTATTAGTTACAGGAGTATAAGCTAAACTAAATTATTAATGAATTGATTGATTGTTGTCATCAGCTGCTAGACATCAAGGATGAATTTGGGCTGCTGGCGTGGCATTGGTAGTGGGGTCATCTTGCGTTCTTCGGCGTGTGGTTGAAGCTCAATGTTTTCTCTAGTGGATTCAATTGATGTAGTTGGATGTAAGTTTAGTGCATTTTTATCGGATTTGCATCTGGAAAGCAGAATGATTAGAGCTATGACGCTTACTACAAGTGCTAGGTAGCCAATTATATAGCTGTGTGTCTGGTGGGTCTTCAACTTAATAGGTAGATCAGCGATTTCGTGTTGTTCCAGCGACTGTTGTAGAGTTGTTAGGTCCTTAATATTCTTGGCATATACACTCTCCAAATTTGTTGAGGTTGATTCGTTATTATTTGTGAAGGCTGTAGAGTTCTTTGGTAATGATAAGGCTGAGATTTGGCCAAGGCTTGTGTATGAAGACCTCACTGTGCTTGATATAGATTTTAGTCCGTTCATGTTGACAAACTCGTGCCTGAGGATACACTCTGGATCAAGTGTCAGCAAACCGGAGCCTTTTAGTGATATAGGAATGATTTCCATGTTGCAAACTGCTGTTGCTCTTGAGGGTGGTGACGCAACATATATCCATTGATTGCCTTTGCTTAGGAGTACCCATCTGATATCAATTTTTTGGAGGATACAATTTGAATTTGTTTTGTTGTTGAATAAATTAATATCGCATGTACAGGCATCCGAACCATAATTGTAACGGATTTGAATGTGGGAACAAAGGAAAACGCCTTGTTCTATTGTACTGCAAGCGCTTAATTCAGATTTTGTGAAGGGAATGTATTGTCTCTGCAAAGTAGATATGCCCAAAAAATTAGCACATGGTTTAATGGCCACTACTGTATTGTTCATTATGTTGGGTACAGGAATCAAATGAAACAGCTTGAATTTTTCACGTTCAACTAATGGTAAAGTTATTTTGAAAACTGCATGGCGGCGTGTTAGTCTGCCCTTTATCTTTATGAGTTTAAATAGCTGGAGTAAGTCAGTTTTTTCTGTCACTGGAAGATTCACTGACGGTGGTGAATGCAGAATGATCTGATTGACTTCATTTTGTAACTGTTCTGGAGTGAGTAACCATGGACTGATCTGTCCATGATGGGTATCCATGAGAGTGTCAAGGATTACGGATTGTATCTGTCTTATATTGTTTGCGATCAGTGTTAGTTCAAGAACCGCTGAATGGAATAGTTGATTTAGTTGTACTTGTACTAATGTATTGGAGATGTCATTTATATTAACTGAATATATTTTCATCTCTTGCTCCAATCGGATGATATTAATTGTAGAATCTACAATTGATGTTTGATTCTTCAATAAGTTTAGCAAATACGACTCATTGTCATTGACTTGTTTTATTGTTTCTGACATCTGTTCAGCGTATTCAGAATCCAGGACGCCCCTCTTTTAACTCGTAGTAGTCGGTTATCTAGCTGTAATTCACTTTCCATGTGTTGAAAGTGGTCTAGAATGCCGTGACAAGACGATTTTGTTTTCATAATTTTACATAAGGTTTGTAACGACCGTGTGCCATTGACAAGAATTGATGTTTCTGTCCAGTAAGGAGCTAAATCATAGTATACCAATAGATTCCATTCCGTAGTTGAAATAGATGTTGTTCCAATTTGCTCAAAATGAATTCCGACTCTTGATCCAAATTTCTTATTTTTGACTGTAGTTCCAAGGGCCACTGGTACTAGTAGTAGTAACGTGAGTAACGTCAGGGTTAGAAGATCGGTTGGCATTTTGCGTCTTTTCGGCTTAGGTTATTCTGTCGGGATTGGAGCTTGATTAAGAGAGACTGTGGCTGGAGCAGAATGCAGAGAGGGAGAATTGGGTGTATAATTGTTGATATTCGTATTGCTGTCTTCAGTAAGTCCTTCTGGATCATTATGTATGGGCAATAATGCCAGTCTATGTATTGGACGTTTGAATATTCCTGATGCAGTTCTTACGCCAGCGACTCTTGCTATGCAGTCATCACCTGGGTATACTTGAACAATTCTGCCTAAAGGCCATTTCATAACAGGTATATTATCTTCTTTTATTACTACCATGTCTCCACTTTTGAGGCTAACAGATTGCTTTCGCCATTTATATCTTTGCTGAAGTTCGTTTAAGTATTCTGTTGACCATCTTTTCCAAAATTCCTGCTTTATGTGGGTCACATGCTTCCAATGGGATAATCCTGACATGTTTGTTGGCTGTGCTCTACTATCTACTTGCGATGTAAGTGCTTCGCCAATCAGAAAGTGACCAGGAGTTAAGGCTTCAAGATTTTCTGGATCTGGACCACGACTGTCTCCAATTCTTCGAACGTTAGTGATGCATTCCCAACACTCCGCAGAAGAAGATGTTTTGCAGACTTTACAGCTGCTTCCCACAGACTTCCAAAATGTGGTGCTCTTGGAGGAATAAGGTGAAAATGTATTCCTTTTGAGCTGAACGCGGAGATAATTGATTCCTGAGCCTGGCTTGAATAAATGTTATCGGCTAATTCTGCTAGTTGATTCTTTGCCCCAACAAAATTGGTGGCGTTGTCTGAGTAAATATTCTGACACCGTCCACGACGACCAATAAAACGCTTTAAGGCGCCTATAAAGGAATCTGTTGATAAATCCGAAACCAGTTCAAGATGAACTGCCTTAGTGGCAAAACAGCAGAAAACGGCTATATACGCCTTTGTTGGCCGTTTGCCTCTGACCCTGTAGTGAATCCAAAAGGGTCCACAATAATCTACCCCAGCATTTATAAAAGGTCGTGCTGGGGTAACTCTAGTTTGCGGAAGATTGCCCATAATTTGTTGACATAGTAGTGGACGAGCTCTGGTACATCTAATGCATTTTTGAACCGTGGAACGTGCCATAATTTTTCCCATTATTGGCCAGAATCGTTGTCGTATAATGTACAAAAGAGCTTGTGGTCCACAATGTTTGTTGTCTTCGTGAATCATTGTATATAAGAGTTTTATTAGGGGGTCGTTATATGGAACCAGCATTGGGTGCTTCGCGTCGTATGATAATAATGAAGCCTCTAGTCGTCCTCCTACTCGTAAAATGCCTGATTTGTCTAGGAATGGGGACAAACTTACAATGGAACTTTTGTTGTCGATTTCTTTGTTTTCTCGCAGTTGTTTGATTTCTGGAGAAAAGTCGGACCTGTATCCAACTACCTGCTGCAAATTTCTGAAGGAATTTTTATGTGGAATTCTGTATATCAAGTCATCGTTGACATCGTTGACTGCTGAAATTATAGTTGTGTTCCTTTTCTCAGCGTCGTTGGGAATTTGGAGTTGTTGTGAGAACTTGCGTGGCCACATTTCTTCTCGTCCGTGCAGAAAAAGTTGTTCATAAAACCATAAATTGCATCGAGAAAGGCTGTGTGCTGGTACGCCCCTGGCCAGTATATCAGCTGGGTTGTCCTTTGATCTGACATGGCGCCAATGATTGGATCTTGGAGACTCGATTAGCCACAAACGTATGATACAAGGTAGATTGAGCGTTTATCCAGGATAGTACTATCTCGGAATCAGTCCATAAAAATACAGGCTAATTTTTTATTTGGAGATCTGTTTTTACTCTGTGCACCAGTTGAGCAGCCATGACTGCAGCACATAACTCTAGCCGAGGTAGCGTTTTTTGTTTTAGTGGTGCGACCCTTGTCTTTGCGCAAAGTAATTGTACCATGATTGCACCATCCTTAAGAGTCGCTCGAAGATAGGCAACGGCGCCAAACGCCTTTTCAGAGGCATCTGAAAATATGTGCAGCTCTGTTTTGGTTGGAAGTTGTACCTTAAACATGTGTCGAGGCACCTTGAAATGATTTAAACTGTCTAAATCATTTCTGAATTTAGTCCAAATTTCCTGAAGGTCATTAGGCAATGGCTCATCCCAGTCTAACTTTAACTGCCATAACTGCTGAATGAATATCTTTGCTTTGACCACTATGGGTGCTAGTAGTCCAAGAGGATCAAATAATTTGGCCAAATCTGAAGTTGCCGTACGTTTGGAGACAATATGTAGGTTATTTATTTTTACCTTGACGCAAAATTGATCTGTTTTTGGCAGCCATAGCAAGCCTAATGTTTTTATGGTGTTAGCGTCGTTACTGTTGAAGTCTAGATCTACCTCTTGATCGCCGGATGGAATATTCATCAATAACTGTGGGTGATTTGCACACCATTTTTTTAGATTGAAGCCATGCTTTTTGAGAATCGTTATAAGTTCGTGTTGAGTCTCAAGTGCGATGTTGAGACTATCAGAGCCTCCAAGGCCGTCATCAACATAAATATTACTCTTAAGCATGTTCGCACCATACGGATAATTGATAATATTTTCATCAGCAATTTTCTGTAAACATCTTGTGGCGATGTAAGGTGCTGCCCGAGTTCCGTAAGTTACCGTGTTAAGTTTGTAGTAGCTAATTGGGTCTTCTCTCCATATTATCAATTGATATTGATGATTATCGGGATCAAGTAGTATTTGTCGGTACATTTTTTCAATGTCGGTGGTGAATACAAACTTCGGTAGTCGAAAACGTAGTAGGATCGAGAACAATTCACTCTGTACCGTTGGCCCCGTATACATTAGATCGTTCAACGAGAGTCCTGTTGATGTTTTCGCTGATGCGTCAAAGACTACTCTTAATTTCGTTGTAGTGCTATCGGGTTTCATCACACAATGGTGCGGAATGAAATATTTAGGATCTACCATTGTATCAATGTTGACCCTTTGCATGTGTCCTAGATGCTCATATTCTTGCATGAACTTTATATATTGCGTCCGAATGTCTTCATTTTTTAGAAGTCGACGATCTAAGCTAAGAAATCTGTTGACGGCCATCTTATGCGATTCTCCTAATGCTGTTGGGTTTTCTCAAAACGGAAGACTGACAGTGAAGCGGCCATCTAGATTGGTGTGCACATGATGAGTGAAATGTGATTCACATTGTTTTTCCGATGGCGAAAGTGCCCTTTCGCTAACCTCAATTTCGTCAAGTTTCCAAAGATGCTCTATCGCTTCTTCAAATGAAGCGGTGTCTCCAAATATTGCACATGTGGATGAATATAGTGGATTATGAATTGGATTTCGTCCTATTGCACCTCCTACAATCCAGCCTAGTTCTGTATTTTGTAGAGTTGGTAGATTATCAGCAAGGTGTATTGTCCCACTTTTTATTAATTTGTAATAAAATTCTGCTCCCAGTAGCAAGTCTATTTTATTCTGCTGATCAAAATGAGGATCTGCTAGGTGAATGTTGTTGGGAATATTCCAAGAAGAACTGTTAATATGTTGACTTGGTTGTGCGGGAATTATACTTGGTAATATGTATGCTTCCACATTTGCTGAAAAACTGAGACTGGACTTCATTTGAACGTTTGTGCGATACTTGGAATGCTTTTTGGTTTCGCCAACGCCGTCAAGACAAAGGGAAGCTCCTAATGGTAAAATAGATAATTTGTGGCAAAGGCGTTTAGATACAATGTTGACCTGTGATCCTGAATCCAATACAGCTCTAAATTTACCTGATTCACCATTTGAGGCTGTAATTATGACTTTTGCTGTTGCTAGCACAACATAGACCTGGCGGCCCACAGCAACTTCAGTTGTTGCTGATGTAACTGCTACGACATTAAAAGCAGTCGTCCTTTCGGCTGTATTTGATTGTGAACTGAAATTTGATTTCTTATCCATTTGCGTGTTGTCTTTCTTTTGCAAATGGACTAATGTATTGTGCTTTTTGTCGCATTTTTTCCAGCTACTTGACTTGCAGGTTTTCGCAGTGTGGTCATCTTTGAAGCAGTTGACGCATAGATTCTGTTGCTGCACCCAACGTAGTCGTTCTGCTTCTGATAATTGCCGAAATTTGTTGCAGTGATACAGTTTATGACTACTGTTATTACATAATTTGCATATGCTAATGTTGTGTGCGATAGATGTTACTATTGTTGACACCGCTTTATGAGTCGATTTTTCCCTAGAAACAATTGCTTCCATAGATTGAAATTGAAGCTCAAGGAACGATAAGAAGTCAGCTATATTTGGCACATCCTTTGGATTAGTTAGTGATTGCATGTACCTGATGTGTGTGCTTTTGTCAAGTTTTTTCATCAATAACTGAATAATAATCGCATCCCAGGAATCTGTTTCGATTCCCAAGTTATTTAATGCCAGTAAACATTCTTTGGTGGTGTCATGCATGGCTTTGATGGATTGAGCGGATGATGTCACGGACTGTTGATTGAGTATTTTTTCTACTAGATTCGCTACTAAAATTCTCTTGTTATTGTAGCGATCTTGTAAGGTTCCCCAGACAGTGCTATAGTTTGTCTCTGATAGAGAAAATTGACTTATCAGATGTTCAGCTTCTCCCGTCAAATTACTCTTTAAATACCAAAATTTTTGAATAGCGGGAATCGGCTGATTATCCACCATTTCAGAGAATAAATCATAGAACTGCCGCCATTTTAAATAGTCGCCATCACATTTCGGTATTGTAACTTTTGGAAGATGTAACGATGAAGATGACTGATTTGATTGAGTTGGCTGATTTGATTGAGTTGGCTGATTTTCACCAACGTTTTGTGCCTTTTTAGCCAATATGGACAGTCTGACCAACTGTTCTTGAACTTTGTCATTCAATTCATAAAATGTTGTAACCTCAAAGCCAGAATTCAATGGATCATCAAAGCGCTCTAATATACTGTCGTGTAAGTCTTGGATCTGATCCCAAAGACTGTTTATGGTTGACAGTTTGATGTCATAAAATGGACGTGGTTGTATTTTGTCGCTAATGTTTAATACATTTAAAAACCTACTTAAGGCTGTCATTCTAGCTTTTGCCTTCCGAATCAAACCTTGATTTTCATTAGACTCCTGAAGAGGCACTGATGCACCAGTAGTTTTAGTTGATGGTAGCTTTTGTAGGGATAATGTTCTAAGACGATTAGCCTCTGTTGTAAACAGATTTTTATACACATTAGTTATCTCACTAATTTTTGAATAGTAGTCCTTAGTAAAATATTCATGCTCTGCTTTTAACGTTTCAACATCGTCAAGCATACGCAATTCTGTATCCGTGGCCTCAAATTTCTCCCAGGCTTGCAAAAGTCGACGGCTACGCTCCTCAAAGTATTCTGCGGTGGTTTTTCTGTCCTTAGAATCCTTTTTAAAGTTTCGCACTATTGCTTGAATTATTTCGCCTGTATTCAAGAGGGTATCCAATAACTCTGCTGCCGCCATTGTGTACGATATGGAACTGCCTGTTTAAGCGCTAAAAAAAATTGGAGATGAATTTGGTCACCAATGGGCCGATGCCTGTTGTCAGTGCTCTAATCAATTTGCTGGAGCTAATGATGTTTGTTGCACTAATGGTGTAGTGGTGGTAGTATATGTCCACTGAAACTTCGTGTTAGTGGAGATGATGAAGTTGGTCACCAATAAACCGATGCTTGTTGTCAGTGCTCTAATTTGCTGGAGCGGCTGATATGTATTGCACCACTGGTATGATGTTTTTTATAGCCTCTGCTGAAGACAAGATTCGCTGGGCAGATTTTATGTTGCAAATCTTCCACTTGAATACCAGTGTTAATGGGTAGGCTGCGTGCTGTTGTAAGTCACCAATTTAACTTTAAAACCCCTTACCGCTGGTGGGCGGAAGCTTTAAAATCAATGGTGGTCGGGGTCACCAAAATGTTTAGAATTAAACGTGTAGATTATTTTATTAGTATGACTCAGCTCAAACACTTGAATTTGAACTGTACTAATTTTTGTTTGTGTGGTTTTACTTTCAAGCACTTGTAACTTGAACGTAATGTGATCAATGAATAAAAAGCGAGTTTTTACTATTGACAAAGAAATATAATTTTATTGTGGTATTTATACTAAAATATTAACAATTAATTGTTGAGTCGACAAAATACTTAAAACTAAAATTTACGTTGAATTGACCAATCAAATTGAAGTAGCAATGTTTACAGTTAATTCATTGTGTAATATGATATCCTTTTGTTAAAACAACATTAAGGGAGTTCACTAACTAATGTTTACAGTTAATTCATTGTGTAATATGATATCCTTTTGTTAAAACAACATTAAGGGAGTTCACTAACGTTTATATTATCATTAACAATTATTAAGTGTGTTAACAACTTCTTAAACAATGCCATTTATGAAATTACATCAACTTTGCTATTATTAACTTAAAACCAATAATTAAAAATATGTCAATAATAAAATTACTCGTTGCATTTTATTCTTGTTTTTATTAAGTTAAGTTAAGCATTTTATTCTTTGTTATTATTAAGTTAAGCAAAGCATTTTATTCTTTGCTGTTATTATTTTAATTTGGTATAACAGCAAGAATAAAAATAAAGAATTTATCAATCTTCTTAAGGCATTTAAAGTGTTTGTTTACGCGCAAATGGTAACCTTGTACCTTTCTTATGATTACCAAATATTAATAAACCCGTCATCTCTAAACAAAGCAAAAGAACAAAAAGAAACTGATCAACCCAGCTCAGTTGATTTATGACCGGTGATGAGTGCAAAAGCAAACAGTGCGAAAAAACCAAAAGCAACGAAAAAAGTAAAATATATATGTAAATTGGATATAAAAATATATAATTAACTAAAACATAAAATTTAACGTGAGTTAATAAAAGGAAAATTGAAATAAATGGTATATAACAACATAAATAACAAAATAAACTACCAACAAAAAAAGGAAACTTAAGAAAATCATTTATGTATGTCTACCTAACATACATATACATACATTGTACATACATATATATATATAGATATATAAAGTAAAATTTTATAAAATCTATATAAAATAAATAAAAAATAATTTAGAATTAAACTAATTGAATCAAGTGTTCTTGTTTTATAATAATTGTATTTATGTATGTATTCACATACATATGTACATACATATACGTCAAGTACAATCATTAAGGTGGTATTTATAAGAAGAAGTGCAAACCTTTGAAATCCGAAACCAAACAATCAAGAAATTCAACAACCCCCTTTTCCCCCCAAACATTCTGGTCCTTCGAGCCGGATCACAGAAGCTGTGACCACATTCCCGGAACCACCCAAGAGTACAATATAAAATCTGTAAGTACACGCCTTTTGTTTATACACATTATAAAATCAATCCCCCCCCGTACTCACGACGCTGTATGAACAACGTTCATACACACGTTCAAAATTTAATCAAATACATACCTACCTATTATTGGAAAAAAATTACGGAAATTGTCTAAAAAAATCACTACGGTCTTGGTCCAAAACTATACCAGATTTTACGCATATATGTATGTATATAAAGATTCGAAGAAAATCTTACATACATACATACCGGTCAACTGTACAAAATACGTTATATATTCATAAATAAAAAATTCCGCAAATCTGCTTTCTACATACATACAGTTACAGACATACATACATATGTACATGCCTAATGTTGCTGAAAAATAAAGTTCAAAAAAGAATAAAGTTGAAGAAAAATTCCTCAAACCTGTTTTTACTTACATATAGTCACAGACATACATACATATGTACATGCCTAATGTTGCTGAAAAATAAAGTCGAAGAAATAAATAAGAAGAGACGGTGCTAAGTACGTACATACATGTACATATACATATAAATATATATTCGTGCCGATAGCAACGCGACGAATATAGATAAGTTAAGTTTTTTTGCTGACATTCCTCTGCAAAAAAAAAAAAAAAAAAAAACACTTGTTTCTACCAAAATCAAAACAACAACAACAAGAGCATTTATGTACTTATGTTAGCTTATGTGTGAAGTAACTTATGTATGCATGTTCAGCTTTTTTGCATTCCTGTTTTGCACAATCAGTGACGTATTAACTCAATACATTGCTTAGTACAATTGTTTTTTGCTCTGCTCATACTGGTACGAGGACCAATTCAAAAGTCTCCAGTTAAAAGTGACCAATTATCTAACTATACCAAACGTATTTTAATAATATTAATTTCATATTAATACTAACCCCCGTATAGATTTTATCATTGTCGCTTCTACGAGGCACAACTTAAAATTTATTAAAAAATTTTTAAATACTACTTCTCTTCGAGAATAGTTTATTTTGCCCTTTTTCTAAAAAAGGAATTTATCATTGTCGCTTCTCCGAAGCACAACTTAAAATTTATTAAAAATTTTTTAAATACTACTTCTCTTCGAGAATAGTTTATTTTGCCCTTTTTCTAAAAAAGGAATTTATCACTGTCGCTTCTCCGAAGCACAACTTAAAATTTATTAAAAACTTTTTAAATACTACTTCTCTTCGAGAATAGTTTATTTTGCCCTTTTTCTAAAAAAGGAAATTATCATTGTCGCTTCTCCGAAGCACAACTTAAAATTTATTAAAAATTTTTTTATATACTACTTCTCTTCGAGAATAGTTTATTTTGCCCTTTTTCTAAAAAAGGAATTTATCATCGTCGCTTCTCCGAAGCACAACTTAAAATTTATTAAAATTTTTTTTATATACTACTTCTCTTCGAGAATAGTTTATTTTGCCTTTTTCTAAAAAAGGAATTTATCATTGTCGCTTCTACGAGGCACAACTTAAAATTTATTAAAAATTTTTTAAATACTACTTCTCTTCGAGAATAGTTTATTTTGCCCTTTTTCTAAAAAAGGAATTTATCATTGTCGCTTCTACGAGGCACAACTTAAAATTTATTAAAAATTTTTTTAAATACTACTTCTCTTCGAGAATAGTTTATTTTGCCCTTTTTCTAAAAAAGGAATTTATCATTGTCGCTTCTACGAGGCACAACAAAAAATTTATTAAAAATTTTTAAAATACTACTTCTCTCCGAGAATAGTTTATTTTACCCTTTTTCTAAAAAAGGATTTTATCATTGTCGCTTCTCCGAAGCACAACTTAATATTTACTAAAAATTTTTGTATGCACAATTTTACCCGTGCGTCCGATTTTTTAACCCTTCGTCATGAAGCTAGTAACAAAGCTAATCCGCGCTGCCGACCGCATAGTTGAACTTCAAACCCATCTGGAAGAGCGTGATGTAAATAAAGATACTGTCCACATATTAGAGATCTTCAAGGATGAAATCACTCATTTGTGGTCCGATTTCAGATCCTGCTATGAAGAAGCCTGCGAAAAATTCGATGAAATCAAATAGGACATCGACATGGAGACTCTAAAGTCTCGATTCTTCTCTTCTTTTGAGGCCCACGTTGCAGTATTATCCCATATTAATGAAACAATCGATACGCTCCGTAGCGGGTCTAGCCCGGAGCCACGGTCTTCAGACAATCAGTCTTATCTAACCCCTCATATTTCTTTACCCCCTTGCGATACCGAAATTTTTCATGGTGACTACAAGTCATGGCCGACCTTCCGTGATATGTTCACGGCCCTGTATGGCAAAAACAAGAAAAACCAGTCGAGAAAATGTGCTATTTACTAAAAAAGACGCAGGGTGAGGCTAGAGATGTCATAAAAACCTGCCCAATAACAAATGACGGTTTCGACCTGGCGTGGCAGAATCTTGTCCGCCAGTACGAAAATACACGAGTTTTAATTAATGCCCAATTAAAACAACTTTTCAACATAAACCCCCTCCCCAAGGAAACTGGCCCACATATCCGTCGACTGCAACGAGTAATAAATGATTGCGTTACAAATCTGAAGCTTCTGAAGGTAGACACAAATAATTGGGACCCAATATTTGTTTATGTGTGCTCTACATGT
The DNA here is from genome assembly GCA_947311025.1 of Lypha dubia. NCBI lineage: Eukaryota > Metazoa > Arthropoda > Insecta > Diptera > Tachinidae > Lypha > Lypha dubia. The sequence goes on along the minus strand of OX371261.1, from coordinate 56,617,281 downwards.
CTGCCAGATACCACTCTTCATTTATGGGAACATTCTCTGCCCCACAATACCGAGTTACCAAGCTGGAAGGAAATGGATGCTTTTCTGACCTCCCGGTTTCAGACGCTAGAATCTGTTGCGGATATTCGCTCCACATTTACGCCGACCCATAAAAATATTTCTAACCCCCCTAAACAAACTTCGCTTCGAAAACAAGGCCCTACTGAGCAACGCAAGCTTAACAGTTACAATAATAATCTATCAAATGAGAACACAGGAAATTGCCCTCTTTGCTCACAGGCGCATACCATTCGACTTTGCCCATCATTTCTGAAGATGCCATTAGCCGAACGTACCAATATTGTGAGAAGTCGAAAACTTTGCATGAATTGTCTGGGAACTTCCCATGATTACCGAAGATGCAAAAGTCGTTTTGTGTGTAATATTTGCAAGAAAAAACACCATTCCGTATTACACCGTTTTGAAGTTAACACATCTACACCGCGAAATAATACAGGCACCAACCCCCCATCTAACACCCCATTTTCTCATAACTCTAACAATCAGAATTTTTTGAAACCCCCTTCACAGAACGTAAGTGTCACCCCTTCCACGTCAAGGGAGGCCGTAGACCACCACTTACAGTCATATTCGTCCCACATACCGTCGGAATCACGTTCTGTTGTACTGGGCACCGCCCTAGTGAATGTCCATGTAAACGACATCATATATACTGTCCGAGCGCTGATAGATTCAGCATCAGAAGCTACCTTTGTGTCTCAAAGACTTCAAAGAAAACTAAATATACCTATCAGGTCTTCTCAAGCCGAAGTACGAGGGTTGAACGGCGCCTTAACTGCAACATCCAATCATCTGTGCCATATAAAAATTGGCTCCCCCCTAGATCACACTTTTGATATGTCTGCTGATGCGTTCGTCGTCAACAAACTAACAAGTTCGTTGCCATGTTATCCTAAATCCGTTTTAAGACAAAACAATTTATCTCACCTTCAAATGGCCGATACCTATGAACAAAAAACCGTCGAAATAGACCTCCTGCTCGGCGGCGATGTTTACCCAAAAATAGTTCAGGACGGCTTACAATGGAACAGCGATCAATCTCTGGTTGCGCAAAAAACTGTATTCGGTTGGATAATCACCGGCCGCGTCAAATCTGATTCAAACGAATCTCCCATTCTCTCTTTTTACAATGAGCTCGGCCTCGCCGACCAATTGCGACGCTTTTGGGAGCTGGAAGATATCCCAAAGGTTCCCAAACCATCCCCAGAAGATGTTTACTGTGAACAGCTATATCGAAACACAACGCATAAGGACGTTGATGGACTTGTTGTTGTGTCTCTCCCGTTTAGACGAGAATTCCCCGAAAATTTAAGCATAGGCCAATCCCGTCATATAGCTTTGTCTCAGTTTCTCCGAAATGAGACAAAACTGTCAAAAACCCCCGAACTCAAGTCCGAATATGTTCGTGTGATAACCGAATATTCGTTTTTGGGTCATATGACAAAAATAAACCCCGAAATTAATACCAACAATGCGTACTATTTACCTCATCATGCTGTGATAAAACCAGACAGCACCACTACCAAACTGCGCGTAGTGTTCAACGCCTCGAGTCCCTCCTCCAACGGAATCAGCCTTAACGATCTCTTATACCCAGGCCCAATTTTACAAGCTGATCTGACCATTCTCGTTTTAAGGTGGAGACTCTTCCGGTATGTTTTTAATGCGGACATTAAGAAAATGTACCGCCAAATTCGCATTCATCCCTCTCATGCACGATTCCAGCGAATTATCTTTCGAGAATCCCCTGCAGACCAGCCTCTCGATTATGAACTAAACACCGTTACATTTGGTGTAAACGCTGCCCCCTATTTAGCAATCAGGACTCTGCTAGAAATCGCCAAAGAGTCTGAAGCCAACTTTCCCCATATTGCGGATATTTTATAGAATTATATGTACGTTGACGATGTACTGGCAGGCGCCCATTCACTTTCAGTGGCTTTAAAAGCCCGGAATGACCTGATCACGGTACTACAATCTGCTGGACTTGTGCTCCGAAAATGGACTGCGAATAATGACCAATTACTTAAGGATCTTCCATCAAATCATCTGCTCGGCGAATTTTTAAAGCTGACCGACTCAAGCGTCACGAAAACCCTGTGTCTTCGTTAGAACGCCGGAAATGATTATTTCTATTTCCAACCTAAAAATATCCCTGATCGAAATAAAAGAACAAAAAGATCAATCCTATCTGAAATCGCAAAGCTATTTGACCCTGCCGGTTGGCTAGCCCCCAAAATCATTGTGGCAAAAATGATCATGCAACAAGTCTGGAAAGATGGCACTGATTGGGACGAGGATCTTCAATACCCCACTTTACAAAGATGGTACGAGTTTGTGGATGACTATCCCGAGATAGAAAATATTGAAATCCCCCGCTTTATACATTTTGACCCTGCATATTCGAGTGAGCTTCACGGATTCTGTGACGCATCAGAAAAGGCTTATGCAGCGACTCTGTACCTTCGCTCTGAATTCAATGGAGTTATTACCACGCACCTTCTGGTGGCCAAGACAAAAGTTGCCCCCGTAAAATTTGTTGCCCTACCACGCAAAGAATTGTGTGGAGCTGAACTATTAGCCACTATGACTGAATCTATCCAAAATGAACTTAATCTCAGAGATCCCAAACTTTTTCTATGGAATGATTCCACCATCGTTTTGGCATGGTTGAGAAAACCCCCTCACAAATGGAAAACATTTGTTGAAAATAGAATATCATCTATCATCGAAATGGTAGGAAGTGAGCCCTGGTCCCACGTTGAGTCCAAAAGCAACCCAGCAGACTTAGCCTCTCGCGGTCTTACTGTAGCGCAACTATTAGCAAACGATTTATGGTGGCATGGACCGCCGTGGTTAAACCGTCCTCATTCCGAATGGCCTTCACGAAATGTTGATTTTCCACCTACGAAGAAGCCAAAGCCATCAAAGTTCTTGCTACAACCGTGGAAACCGGTATCCTACAAGATTTTTCCGATCTCGCGCGTGCATTACGAGTAATGTGCTACGTAATGCGTTTTTATGTTCGACTGAAAAAGTGTCAGACTCCTGAAAATCAAGTTTCAAAAGAACTATCATCCGCAGAGATTAACCTTGTCAAACACCGTTTGATAATCGCCAGTCAAAGATTTCACTTTTCTGAAGAGTATGATCAGCTCGCAGCCGGCCTGCCACTGTCTCGAAAAAGTCGATTGTTAACTTTTAACCCTTACTTAGACTCCAACGGAATCATGAGGATAAATGGCCGATTGGTAAACTCCCCTACGCTCACACATGATGAACGATATCCCATTTTATTGCCTTATCATGCCTGTTTCACAAAATTATTATTAAACTATCTTCATAAATACTCATTGCATGGTCAGAATTCGCTTCTATATCGACTCATGCGATCACATTACTATGTGCCACGGCTCAAAACACTTATCAAAACCACCATAGCCAAATGCCTGATTTGCGTTACGCAAAAACGCCTCACTGGCCAACAAATTATGGTTGCACTACCCCAGAACGCGTCAATCTATCGCGTCCGTTTTATACTACAGGAGTGGATTTTGCTGGCCCTTTCGACCTAAAATCGTATGCTGGACGAGGATGTAAAATTACCAAAGGATATGTCCTTGTATTCATATGTTTCGCCACGAAAGCAATTCATTTAGAAGGTACAACACAAGCTTTCCTAGCAGCTTTCGCTCGTTTTTTCTCGCGCCGAGGGACCCGCCACGCCATGTATTCCGATAACGGCACGGCTTTCGAAGGCGCCTCAAACATCCTCAATGAGGAGAAATCAAATTTTCTAACCTTGGTTCGCAAAGGTCTTTTGACGCAGAACAGTCTGGCCCCCGTCGAATGGCATTTTATTCCTCCAGGTGCTCCGCATATGGGCGGACTCTGGGAGGCAGGCGTGAAAAGTTTCAAGTCGCACTTCAAAAAGCTCTGTTACAGCCAAAGCTTCACATTCGAAGAGTTTAGCACCATGCTGGCCCGAATTGAAGCATGTCTAAATTCCAGACCCCTCATTGCCATGAACGCCTCCATCTAACATCGGCGGCATTCAATTTTGCATGAACGGTTCCGCAACTGTTATACCAACCGTCATCATTTCTATTAAACTTGATGGTGAATGGAGTAAGGTACGAGGAGTGCTAAATCCCTGTGTGGGAGCAAGCTCCATTGCCACATTTCTGGTGGACAGGTACAAAATTCCGACCGAAACCCACGACGACAAGCAATGGTGTGTGATTTCTTTTCGATAACGTTTCGAAGACGGACCTACGTTCTCCTTAACAGCTAGAGTCAGCGAAAGTTTGCCGACACTGCAATCAAGAAAAAGCCTCGATGACAGAGTATCGGATCAATATCAAAATCTCCGTCTCGCTGATCCTGATTTTTTCATCAACGGAGCTATCAACATCGTCCTGGGGGCCGATATCTACCCGCAATTAATACGGCCAGGCATTCAACCGTCTTCATTTACCTCACCTATGGCGCAAGACACCCTACTAGGATGGGTAATCATCGGCAAGTTCGGCCTCTGAATATTTACACCACAACATGATTGTTGTCAAAAGAACTTTATATTGACATTTAATGCATCCTTTTTATACTCAACTTATACATCAATTTATATCGCAGTATACTTATCTTTTTATACTGAAATTACACTTACCTTTTTTTGATTGAAATTATACTTACCCTTGTATATTGAAATTATACTTACTTTTTATACTAAAATTATACTTACCTTTTACATTGAAATTATACCTATAATTATACATATAATCTATTGAAATCCTAATTAATTTGTATATACTTACCAATTGTAAACGAATTATAAAACACTTGATTTTTCTGCATTATCGTTCTGCACATTCTAATCCTACCTTTTTTTTGAAACCTCGATCCTTTGCTGTACTTGCAGTATAGCAAGGGGGCCGGGATGTTTACGCGCAAATGGTAACCTTGTACCTTTCTTATGATTACCAAATATTAATAAACCCGTCATCTCTAAACAAAGCAAAAGAACAAAAAGAAACTGATCAACTCAGCTCAGTTGATTTATGACCGGTGATGAGTGCAAAAGCAAACAGTGCAAAAAAACCAAAAGCAACGAAAAAAGTAAAATATATATGTAAATTGGATATAAAAATATATAATTAACTAAAACATATTATTTAACGTGAGTTAATAAAAGGAAAATTGAAATAAATGGTATATAACAACATAAATAACAAAATAAACTACCAACAAAAAAAAAGGAAACTTAAGAAAATCATTTATGTATGTCTACCTAACATACATATACATACATTGTACATACATATATATATATAGATATATAAAGTAAAATTTTATAAAATCTATATAAAATAAATAAAAAATAATTTAGAATTAAACTAATTGAATCAAGTGTTCTTGTTTTATAATAATTGTATTTATGTATGTATTCACATACATACATACATATACGTCAAGTACAATCATTAAGTCTGGATTCACACGTGAAAGTTTTCTTTCATGAAACTGGTAGTTTGTTGGTGAGAGGGGAGAAAAGAATGGTGTCGGGTACACACTTTCATGTTCTCTGAAATTCTGTTTTGTTTTGTAGTTTTCTTTTTTTTTTTTTTTTTAATTAGGACCAGCACTGAGGGGATGACCCCTACGTATGCAGTGCATTGTGCCGGAACTCAGAGATAGGGATAGAGTAGAGAAGATAGATGTTGAAAATGTAGAAGGCTTAACTATTTTACAACTCTGCTTTGCGCGTTATGTTAATTTTTATAGCAGGGTTGAGGCGCCTCCGGTGCTAGGTAGACGCATTAACTTTGTTAAGCTATATTAGCAGGCATTTTATTAATTGTTTTACTTCGCCGATGTTTCTGCTAACCGACGAAGGAGGGCGATGTTGTGTACATTAGCTTGAAACATCATCAATCGCTGTCGGAACAGTTTTTTAGTGACCAGTGCTATGCCTTCATCACTTAAATAGTCCGACAACAATTAATACAATGTCTCACTAATGTACATTAGAGAAATTAATGATGTTGATTTGCTTGCTCTGGCCAGGGTTTGAACCCAGGCCCCACGTCATTGTTTGCTTAGTAGTCAACGCGCTAACCACTTCAGATTTATTTTAGATTTTCTTTTATTTGTATTTTCTTTCGTGGTGGTGCCAGCAAAGTGTGCAAAAGTGTGTGTAAAAAAATAATAAAATTAAAAGTGAAAAAAATAGAAAATTAAAAACAAAAATGGCCCAAAAATGGAAGCATGAGATGATTGAACAACTAATAATTTGTTTGCAGCAACACCCTTGCCTATTTAATCTAAAGAGTAGGGATTATTTAGACAGGGTAAAAAAGGCCCAGGCATGGAACAATATATTGGAACAAATGATGCAGACTGACTCTGCGCTTAATATGGAAGAAATTAAGCGGAAGTGGAGAAATTTACGAGTGCAGTTTATGCAGGAACAGAGTCTGCTAAATAGCTCAAAAAAAAGTGGGGCTGGAATGGCAGATCTATACGTCCCAAAGCTCTGGTGCTATGACCAATTGTGCTTCCTCAAAACTCACACAGAAGTGAGATCAAGTAAAGACAACATCGAGGTATGTATGAATTAAATTCAAGAATTAGTAAAAATTTAATTTGTTGTTTTTATTTCTTTTAGACCACAAGTACAGAAAATACTGTATCCGACTTTGGCGAAGAAGACAAATTAAGCCAAGAGCCCCCTAAGAAAAAGCAAAAGGTAATTTGTAACATGTACATTTATATATACATATATATGTATTAAATTGTTGCAGATATTATTGTAATTTAAAAATGTGTTTAATTAGACTATTATTTTATTTTTTGTTTAGAATGCAATCAATTCATTCCGCAATGACATGGACAATTTAAAAACATTAATTTCGGAAAGAAAAGAAAAAAAATTTGCTTGGCAGGGAAATTTAGTCGCAACGCAGATGGATGAAGTACCAGTCGAAGACCAAGCTGACGCTGCTTGGAAAGTTCAGTGTCTTATGAGAAGACTAACAAAAGAGCCTTCGACAAGTAGCAGTTCAGCTCCGTCATCCAAAAATATTTTGGAGCTGTCCATGGAAGGACTGTTTGACGATGAGGACTTCTCTACTTATGAATAGGTAAAACTGATTTTTATATTTATTTTCAGTAATTTTATACTAAAATTTAAACTTGTTTCAGAAATATTTAAATAACGTCATTATTTTCCTGTCGACATTGCTCGACAATGAGAAAAATTTTATTTTTTTGATGAAAAGTAATCACATAGTGGCTGTGAATAATTTTTTGTTTTTATTTTTAAGTGTAAATTGAACTATGTATATATATTGAAGTACCTGAATTATTTTTTGTTTTTAGTTTTAAATGAATTAAGCTGTGTTAAAGTAAATACATGTAAATAATTCTTTGTTTTTAGCTTTAAGATTGAAATGAACTGAACTATGTATATTGAAGTACCTGAATTATTTTTTGTTTTTAGTTTCAAATGAATTAAGCTGTGTTAAAGTAAATACATGTAAATAATTCTTTGTTTTTAGCTTTAAGATTAAAATGAACTGAACTATGTATATTGAAGTACCTGAATTATTTTTAAACCATAATAAAGTTTCTGTGAACTATTTTTAATTTTAATTATTAAACTTATATGTTTTTTATTTTATTACCAAAAAGGATGTTTTATATGAAAAAAATACTGATGTAATAATATAGCATTTTTTAATAAGTGAATTAAAACAGCATCAACACTGTTTTTAAATGCCAAAATATTGGTAATGATTACTTTTCCTAAGCTACTGAAAACTTAATAAAAACATAGTGCATAATGAATTTTAAAGTCAAACCTCTTTTCCATTAAATTAAAAAGGTACTTTTTGCCATTTTGTTAATATTTATTGCGTCTATTTTATAATACATACGTTGAAAATAAATATGTTTTATACACATACATATGTAAATCTTTATACCCAATCCAGTTTACCTTCATTATTAAAGTATGCTGTAAACTGTTGTCTAATGGCTTCTGCCTCACCTTTCCGTGGATTGTAAACGCTGCTTAAATTGTTGCAATTTACGTTTGGAAATACTTCATTTATATTTTGCGTATAAGTTTCATCATTTTGCAACAAAAAATTATGTAAGGTAACACAAGCAAAGGTAATTAATTCTACCTTTTCCACTTTTAAATTCATTGGCGTTAAGAAAACTCTGAATCTGTTAGCTAACATACCAAAAGCATGTTCTACCACATGCCTTGCTCGGGAGATTCGTGCGTTAAAAATTTGTTTTTCTTGGCAGTTGGTGTGGTAAGGGTACGGTTTCATTAAATGCTTCTGCATGGGAAATGCATCGTCTCCAACTACGACATATGGAAGACGACGACCATTACCAACCATAGCATCAAGCGGTATCTCTTTAGCTTCTTGGAGAACTTTGCATAAACGGCTTTGGAGAAAGATGCCTGCATCGTTATTGCGGCCATTGCAACCGATGTCAACAAAAACAAATTTGCAGTTGGCATCGACTAATGCTATCAAAACAATGCTATTAGTTCCTTTATAGTTATGAAAAAAAGCTCCGTCTTTGCGCGATGAACGAAAACTTATATGCTTTCCGTCCAAAGCTCCTAGGCAATTAGGGAATTGCCACTTGATGGCAAATTCTCTAGCAATGTCCACCCATTCGGATGGGTTGCTTCGGTACTATTTAAAGAAGAAAAAAAAAACGTATTAATAAATATTTACTATTTTACAAAATAAACCAAATTGACTAGTTATAACTAAATTTTAAAACTCTTTTAATTATCATTACGTAAAATACAAAAGGTGCTATTATTTCAGGAGATAAAAACCTTAACTAAAAGTAAACTATACCTTCAAGAACGTTCCTTTCAGACATCTCCAAATGGCTTCACAGACTTGTGGGACTATGTCACAAATAGCCGACTTTGACACTCTAGTCTGGTAGTCAATGCTTTGGAAACTCTCCCCTACACAATTAATGTATTATTTCAAATTCAGTGTTATCAACTTCTATTAAATTTGGTATAACTTGCCTGATGCAACAAATCTCAATGTTAACGCCAGCTTTTCTGCAGGACGAATCGCTTCCCTCATGTTCGTATCACTGCTGGAAATATGTTGTTCTATTAGGTTCAATATGAATTCAAATTTGGACTTTGACATTCGCAAGTAATTCCTGTATGACGATTCGTCACTCAGCAAAAGCTCATTCGTTAAAAACGAAAATGAGCCGCGCTTGGCTGCTTTTTGTCTGCCGGTGGTGGGCAAGTAGCTGGCTTTCTTGCACAAATCTACTAAACCTGAAATAACCTCAAAATTATTTACAGCCTAACCCACGATGTCGATCGATATCGCTCGCTTGCTTTTTCAACGACAAACAGCTGTTTTGCGCCCCACTAAAAGTTTTCAGCACGACAAGTCGATCGACAATGAAAGCGAGCGATAACGTAAACATTTTCATACAAATTTCCGACCCACTAAGAAATATTATGCGACAACAACTGTCAAAATCAGTCACGAAAGTTTTGTTGTCGACAGAGAAATTAATTTGACAAAATAATTTAAAAAATGTTATTTTATATGAATGTATGTACAATGTAATAATTTTAAAAATTTTCATGATGGGAAATTAGTAGGTATTTACATAAATATGTACATACATACATACGAGTACATATATTAATAAATATATTGTTGTACAGATAATTATTATTCATTAGCATTTAACAGGCATAACCGAAGCCGCTGCAGGGTCTTGTTGAATTTGTGAAATTAACAAAATACCAAAAATTATTTTGATATAAATATTTTTCACAAAATTCATTTATTGAAAGCATATGTTTTGTGTTTAAATTTGTAGCAAGGCATATCCAAAAGGTGAGCTTACTAGCACACCTACCTCAATTCGCTTTATATTAAACTAACTTTATATTCATGCCAACTGATACAGTTTTAAAGCATACACAAATAATTGTTACAGCTTGGAAATCAATCGCAAGAAAATGTTAAATTTATTTGCGTTTTTTGGTGAAAAGCGAGTACTTTATGCCAACAATATACATGTTGTTTTTGGATTGTTGTACTTGTAATGGAACTGTGCATACCTGGTCGTTGTGCCACGTTCAAATGGCCATATTTATGGCTCAATTTACATGGAATATTTGATGTGGCAATATAGTCATTTGACAATGATTACGTTAAAACGTAAAGCCAGACAACCGACAAGTCGATAGTTAGTGGGTCGCTTATACGAACGATAATGAGTGATTTGCTGTCGCTCTATCGACTTGTCGGTCGATATCGTGGGTTTGGCTGTTAGTACAAATGCATATATGTACATACATATATACATATGTATATATAGATATGTATGTGTATCACAATTATAAAAATACAGCTTACCAATTAATATTTCTTCACTTTCATCCATATAAATAGCTTCTGCAATTAATTCAACAAATTTTTTTCAACATGATTTTTATCATTTTTCTCCATTTTTATTATTTTTTTAACAAAATTTTTGTTCAAACGATTTACTTTTTGTTTTGGAAATGTCAAAGAAGAAAAATAATATGAAAGAAAACATGCAAAAATCTGAAATTTCATGAAATTAAATTTCAGTGTGTAGATACGAATGAAAGTTTCATGAAAATTTCATGAAAGAAAACTTTCACGTGTGAATCCAGACTAAGGTGGTATTTATAAGAAGAAGTGCAAACCTTTGAAATCCGAAACCAAACAATCAAGAAATTCAACAACGCCCTTTTCCCCCCAAACAGTGTTTTATTGATTGATCTTCTCAACGGTTTTTCAAGTTCAAGTGCTTGAAGGACATCCCGGCAAACAAAATAGTATCAATCCAAGTTTATGTGCTTGGAGTGAAATTACTATAGCCACAAACAAACAAGGAGTATGAAGAAATCTGTAATAATATAATCATTCAACACCCGGAAGTAACATGATGTTCCGCAGAATATTCAAGGAAGAATTTAATATATAATTTTTTAAGCCTAAGAAAGATCAATGTGATCTCTGCGCATCGTTTTCCAATACTGATGAAAATGAAAAAAAAAAATAAATGAGGATTACACTTAACACCACGAAGAAAAGGAACTATGTCGAAAAGAAAAAGATATAGATAAACAACATGGTAATATATGTAGCTGTTTATGATTTGTAATCAATTATTCCATTGCCAAAAGGACTAACTTCAAGCTTTTTTTATAAAAGCAAAATAAATTGTTACAACTTTACTGTAAGTGAGCTTAAGACGAAACACGTAGAATGTTACTCTTGGACTGAAACCGAAGGAAAATTGTGCAAGAAGCAAATAGTACTCAAGATTTGGATTTGATTTTTTACTCCGACAACTGCTGTGGACAGCAACAAAATAAATACCTGCTTTCGATGTATTTCTATGCTATAACATACGGAGCATAACACACAAATATTTAATTCAAGGCCACTCCCAAAATGAAGGAGATAACGTTCATAGTGTTATTGAAAAACAAGTCAAAAGACATCTTTTAAGCAAACCGCTATATACGGCAGACCAATACATCACGTTAATAGCCACCGCTAAAAAACTGGCATACCATATAATCAATTTTATGATCTTAAGAGCTTACAGGAGCAATGGGGTAAAAATTTTGTTAAAAATGATGACAATGGGAATGTTAATTGGCATAATATCAAAGTTTTGCGTGTAGAATACGAAAATCTTAATTCCTTTTTATATAAAAATTTCTATAAAGATAAAGATTTTTCAAAAATAACGGTCTAGAAAAACAAATTCAAATGCACCAGCTATTGGGAAAATCTTAATTAAGTTTTTAATTCGTTATTTTCTATATATTAATGTTATATTAATTTCAATTATTTAGTTTATCTTCTATTTATTCGGAAATGCTACCCCTGTCTGAAAATAAGATTAAGGATCTTAAGGAACTTGTAAAAAAATATAATCCCAAAACACATTTATGAGGTGTATTACAAAAATTTAATTGATACTTAATTTAAACACATAATAATTGTTAACATTTTCAATTAATAAAGAATACTCATAAAAACAACATTTATTTGATATTACAAACAAAATGTAAGACCAAACAGCGACAAATAACAGCTGCGGTATGCAATGTTGTCAACTTTTAAAACTTAAATTATTAAATTCCTTGCGAAATCAGCTAATAAATATTAAAATGTGAGAATAAAAGAGTAAAACAATATAATTTGAGTTCGATTTTAGAATTCTAAAATTATAAACTAGTGGGTTCTTAAATTCAAACACTATAATTTAAAAATACACCTATTATCATTATCATTTTTTTGAGGAAATCACATATGGTGCCAAGCGTGAACAGATCTATATAAAATTTAAATTTCATTAAAATTGATAAGATAGTTTCGGAGACGCAAAAATTGCCCCCTATCACCCCACATGGTCCTAGTTTTTAAAAAATCTATAGCCTATGTCTCCTTTCAGATTCAATTATATCTACGTTTTAAATTTCATTAAAATCGGTTCAGCCGTTTAGCCGGTAGAGCGCAACAAACAAACTTACTTTCGCATTTATAATATTAGTAAGGATAATAATTCGGGCCCCTCCCATTTTTGAGTAAAAATTATGCTAAATTGTGCTTCAGCTAATTTTTGCCCCCAGCAAGGACACAATATGTTTAATAAGGTTATAAACAGTATGTACAAATAAATCTTCAAAAATATAAAATATACCATCTTACTCAACTTTTGTGTTCTAAAATCGCTGAAGGATGTAACACTCATATAAAAATAAACAGCTGTGAATGATAAGTAATTTATTTTTTATTAATTTATTCGCAAAATTCAACAGAAAAATATAGTAAGTGTAATTAGTTATTAATCTTAATGAAAGTTATAACATATTTTGATATTTTATTGTTTTAAGGAAATGGATGATTGCACTAATGAACCTGAAAATAAGAAATTACGAAAATCGAAAATGTTAAAAGATTGGGAAGAAGCAGACATCTTTAAATTGATTTCTCTGGTTGAAGGTGAGTCGTGCATACCATAACAAAACAATGCGTGATAATGGATGGAGGAACATCAGCGAACATTTTGGCGCAAGATATGACCAAGGAGAACTTAACGCTAAATGGACCAATTTACGCATTCAATTTCGAAGCTATGCTGCCAGAGCCAAAACAAAGTCTGGTCAGGGCATAGTGGAAACCGTGAAGTGGAAATTTTATAATGCCATGTCCTTTATAGGTCGAGCTGAGGATCGACAAACTCAGGAAACCATATCAAATTTAGTTTTTGAAATAGAGTCAGACAACAGTTGTAAGTATATATACATACATATGTATATATATCAAATGCTGGAAAAAAATAATCCATGTATTCATTGGCAGTTCATGATTACACTTCAGCAACAACACTGCCGCTGTCATCGCCACAAGAAAGTGCAATTACAAAAACTCATCGATCAAAACAAAATGAGACACAATCAGCTTCAACACAAATTGCAGAATCAATGCGCCAGGCAGTTGAAGCTAAGAAAGAAAGGAATCAAAACGAATTGGATCCAAACATTTCATTTGCGAATTATTTGGTAAGCGAGTTAAGAACCCTGAATGAAGCTGGAGCAGCAATCGTGCGTAAAAGAGTTACAAAATTCTTTTTACAGTGCTTGGAAGATCAGAATTAATAAATATTTTTGAGATGCTAAAATATTTATTAATCTGATTTTTTTTTTTTTTTGTTTTTTTTGTATTTTATACATACATCATACATACGTATACAAATTGAAATATTGAAGTACAAATGTTTTTTTTTATTAATTTTATTTAGAATATAAATTCATACATACATACTTATATACCTGCATGTATTACATATTTAATGTTTTTGAATAAAGAAGTTATATTTTTGTTAAATTCTTTTTGTTTGGAATATTTTTTTTTTTTTTTTTTTGTGGTAGTTTTATTATTTATTGAATCTTCAATTGTATATTGAAACATCAATAAGTTTTTCAAATCTTATATCTAGGCGTTCATCTTGATCGGCGTTTAACATGGAAATCGCATATAGACGGAAAGTTGACACAAATGAAATTAAAAGCAGCCCAAATGAATTGGCTTATTGGAAGAAATTCTATATTAAGTCTTGACTGTAAACTTTTGTTATACAACGCGATCCTGAAACCAATATGGGCCTATGGAATCCAGCTATGGGGCACTGCCTCAGCATCAAGTGTAGAAAAAATTCAAAGGCGACAAAACAAAATTCTACGTACAATTACTGCAGCCCCCTGGTATATCCGAAATCAGCGAATTTACACAGATCTCGATGTTCCGTTGGTGAAGACAGTATTTTCAAAACACGCAAAAAAATATATTGAAAAACTAGTATTGCACCCAAATCCACTTGCGCGCAGCATTCTAAATTATAGAGGCCACACCCGGTTGAGAAGGAGGGATACTCTTTTTCTCAGCCGTACACGAGAGATGTAAAACATCAAAAATCAACAGTTGGAATTAAAAATTTTGTTTAGCACTGGCTAAACATATATTAATGTATTTTTAGATTTAAGATTTGTTTGGAATAATGATTACAAATAAATATACAAAATGGCAATTACACTATGCAACAAAAATATATAGGTGTAATCAAAGGTCATGACAAAAGTTTCATTTTGTTGCATAGTGTTATTACTGTTATGAGTCATTTTCCCCTAACCAACAGAAGTATCAGCGACAGCAGAACATACGCTGCATACACATACTGACGTTGAGTTATTTTCCCCCAACCAACAGAAATATCAGCAGCAGCAAAACATACGCTGCATACACATACTGACGTTGTCTTGAGTTATTTTCCCTCAACCAGCAAAAATACCAACGGCAGCAAAATACCGCTGCATGCATTACTGACGTTATTACCAGTAATTTTCCTACAGACATATGCTGAGGTTACAATACCCCTGCATACATATATATGCCAGTAATTTTCCTACAGATATATGCTGACATTGCAATATCGTGAGAACCGCATTCGGCTGGAAGTTCCACGGGAATGAATATGCTGAATTTGCATACTAACACACTTAGCAATGACCACGCCGGCGGCAGCGAACGTCAGCAGCATCGTTCAATCAGACAGCGAAATTGGGTATAAAAGCGGAGGGTGATTTGTTATAGAGGTTCGATTCTAATCAGTGAGTTTTAGTCGGTAGAGTCTTGACAGAAAGCAGTTCGGGATTATTCTTTAACACGTAACAAAAACCTGATCAAACACCAGCCTTAAAAAGCGGGTCCCTGTGAAGGCTAAATAATGTTTTAAAGTAGTATATATTTATATATCTATATTTTATAAGTCAAAACCTGATCAAACACCAGCCTTAAAAATCGGGTCCCTGTGAAGGATAAGTAACATTTTAAACATAACATGTGGGTAATAAATAAAAATAATAATAACTAAACAATAAAAATAAATGTTTTAATTCAAACATAACATTTTGGCGCAGCCGGTAGCCGCGTATATAATAACATCAAAGAAATATAATAATCCTTGTGTTGATCTTGCTAAAGAAAAAACTGTCCGGTGTAGCAAAACCAACAATACATAAAAGTCTAAACCCTAGCTACCTTGTATTGTTGCATCCTACATTCGACGGTATAGAACTGCACAGGACAAATACATAAAAGTCTAACCCCTAGCTACCTTGTATTGTCATTGCAGGGCTAATTGCTAAAGCGGATCAGGACAAAAAGGAGAATTACTTTGATCGTAAAAATTCTGCGCGGTTGCGAACAAAAAATACAAAAAATAAAATAAAACAAATAATAATATAAAGTGAAAGTAAGCCTAAACCACAGACCACTATGAAGATAATAACCAGCGGAACATGGGTAAGTAGAAGACAGCTTTAATGGACAATTTACAGACGAATTAAGAGAACGGATCGACAAGTACAATTACTCGGTGGACAGTCTACAAGTTCTTGCGTGGACACAGCCCACTATCAAGATGATTACCAGCGGAGCATAGACAGACGATCACCGTCACCACAGCAAAACCATACTATTGAGAGAGCGCAAAACGGAACGATCAGAATGACTTCGCTTTCCGAGATTATTAAGATTGTAAACAACACAGTCCCATCATTCTTCGGGACTGGTGGGCCTGACTTACCATCAGAAGTATTCAGGTACATACAAGGATGCAATATGGTAGAAAGAGAAGTACTCACAGGTGCAAATAACGTCCTAACACAAGATGTAATACAATGCCTGAAATTGAGAGTCCTAGGGGGCGCCTACTTAAGAATTTCCCAGATGAATTTCAGTTCCGTGGACGCGTTATGTAATACGCTCAAGAAATATTATCTAAAAAGCAAGAGCTTAGATAAAATAAGGGAACTAATATTGGGTTGCAAACAGAGCACCAGAGAGTCAGCATGCAAATTTGGAGAACGCCTGGATAACCTATTGAATGAGGCAAAAAAAACAATAGAGAATGAATGGCCGGTGGGATTTGGCCGGGAAACCATGCTGAAAGAATTCAAACGGATAGCGGTAAGGAGCTTTATCAAGGGTTTGAAGGACCATGCACTCAAGGCTCGATTTGTGGGACAGGAAGAGGAAGAGCTCACAACCTTGATAGAGATAGTGGAAAATGCAGAGGAATTGTTTGGTGAACCAATGCACAGTATCAACGTAATAGATTCAGAAGTCCCCTGTAGTTTTTGCACCAGGATGGGGCATGAATGGAATAGCTGAAAAAAGCGGCTAAACACACCATACTGTATGAGCTGTAGAAAATACGGCCATGAAATGGGACCACTGTGCAGGAATATCGTGAGCTGTACGTTCTGTGGAAACAGCGGGCACGATGTGGAAAACTGCAGAAAGAGGTTAGGCTCCTTATACTGCCGATTGTGTAGGATAAACGGTCACAAGGAAACCCCTTTCTGTGAGCCAAGAAGAAACCTACCCAACCAAAATCAATCGGATAGACGGACGACAGAAAGAAATAGGAGGATAACAAACACAGAATTCCGTGGAAGCCCACAAATAGCGACGGGACAAAATATGAACAGAGGGGCAAATTGAAACATTGGTACACGACCAACCTGTTTTAAATGTCAGCAACAAGGAAATTTTGCACGGGACTGCAGAAGTAATGTTAGACCGACTGAAGCAATGGGTGCAGGGATCTACCAACAGGCACGAAATAGCAACAATAGCAGGGACCTAGCTAACAGACCAGTAGAGGCCCCTAGCAACACAAATCGGACAAATGTTCAGGGAAACGGTGTTCGGCCCAGTTATCGCCAATAACTGGGGTCCCGCAAATTAACAGAAAATCAGATTGGCATAAAAAAGAGAACAACTACAATTATAATAAAGAAACAAAAAGAGAGAGTCGGGTAAATAAAGATGATACGGAGACTGACTCAGAAACAGAGCAGCCAATCAGGATAGTAACCGAGGCAGTTGTACACTCGGTAAATAAGGGGAACGGGCACACTATAGAAGAAAATACTGCGAAAGATAATAAATTAAACAAAAAAAAGGAGGAAAAAAGTCAAGAGATGGTACGAAATATAGGAGATAGTACTGAATCACCGGGCAATGTGGACACAGTTTTTATTACGCTACCCTGCCAAGGAGCTAGGAAGCGAAAATTGGTCTTACTTGTAGATACGGGAGCAGTTACTAAAGTGCCGGTTAATATCATATCAAGAGATAAAACCGTGGTTGTGCATAAACAGGCAATTCAAGAGAACGGGCAAACTTTGGAAGTAAAAGCAGAAAAAGACAAAGGATTAAAACATAAATATGAAGAGAAACAAAGTGAAGAGATAATGCCAAATATAAATAATAGTACTGAATCACCGAGCAATGTGGACACAGTTTTTATTACGCTACCCTGCCAAGGAGCTAGGGAGCGAAAATTGGTCTTACTTGTAGATACGGGAGCAGTTACTAAAGTGCCGGTTATTATCATTTCGAGAGATAAAACTGTGGTTGTACAAAAACAGGAGATTTCCCCTGGAGTTTATGTTGGAAATACTGTGGTCAACCTTAAAAATGGAGGCACAGCAGTACCCATACTGAACGCAACCGAGAAAGATATCCCATGGAGGAAGGAAATCCAGTCGCGATTTTCAAATTTCAACCACTACACGCAGTATGGAGGAACACAACAACACACATTGTCATTGGCAAAACAGGAGGAAAGAAAAAAAGACATGTGGCACTCGGGGACTGCCGCGGTAAAGCTATTGCACAATATTTTTTATTAACTTATGCAATTAAAATTATTATTTACTAGCTGAACCCGCGTGCTTTGCTACCCACTCGTTATAGTCAAGAATTTATTATTTCGTAAGAATATCCTATTGTGAAAATTTAATGACGATCGGTCCAGTAGTTAAGACTGTATTACGATTTTTAATTTTCCTAAAAAGGGGCGTGGTCCCACCCACTTTTCTCCTGGTACGTATTTCTAATTATGCCAATACCATATGTACCAAATATCATCGACGTAGGTCAAAAATGCCAAAAAAAAATGGCGATATAAATTTTTGGTTATATGGGCGGTGCCACGCCCCTTTGTCCAATCAAAACTTTATATAGTCAATAATTTATTATTTCGTAAGAATATCTAATTGTGAAAATTTAATAACGATCGGTCCAGTAGTTAAGACTATATTACGATTTTTAATTTTCCTAAAAAGGGGCGTGGTCCCACCCACTTTTCTCCAGGTACGTATTCCTAATCATGCCAATACTATATGTACCAAATATCATCGACGTAGGTCAAAAAATGCCCAAAATATGGCGATTTAAATTTTTGGGTTATATGGGCAGTGCCAAGCGAAAGATGTGAATTCGCCGTTTATACAAGCAGAATGCCTGTTGTTTGTTTGGTTGTAGTCGTGCATATAACTGGTAAAAAATTTGCCTTGGGTACACCCAAGCTAATTACAAAGTAATGTAATGGGTACAATCAGTCAAGCCGAAGTAAACCAGGTGGTATCGTTACGACAGCTGACTATTTTTTTCCTATTTTACTAATTATATTTTAGTTGAAAATGTCAAAGGGTTGTTTCCTGGTTATATTATTGACAACTTCAATTGCTTAAGCATTACTTTTTCTCGTGCTGCCAAGTTCTTCTTTTCTCCTTATGCCACCTGGTTTAATTCGCCTTGGACACTGCCGCCGAAAATATTTGCCCAAGGCGAATTTATTACCAGGTGGATGCAGTGGCGAATTCCGGCGAATGTATCCATTGCCCACACTGTCAAATTTTGTACATAGTTTTTGGCGCTATTTTTATGTAATTTTTTATGAATTCGCCGTTTACACACAAAATGCCTGTGTTTTGTTTTGTTGGCCAATTGTTGTAGTGGTGCATATACCTGGTATGAATTTGCCTTGGTCGTGCATATACCTGATCGGCAAGAAGAAAACAACATTTTAGCAAACCGGAAACAGTAAGGTAAAAAACCGCACATCCGGTTTGCTAACTTTTCAACGTGCAAAATGTAAACAAAGAGTGAAAAAAAAATTACGATTTTGAATGCAATAATTTTAAAGTAATATTTTAATAAATTAAAAATATAAAAATGAGAATATATAGCAAAAGTCCTCTAGTATCAGATTTTATGACTGTCATTATGGACATTTTAATTATAACGAATATATCCGGAGGTTTCTTCGAACAATTTTCAAAACACTATTTCATTGATATCTCAGAAACTAGAGAGGGTGCGCATATGACACTATACGCAATCGAATAAGGCTTAAAAAACGCATCGACTGTGGGTTCAACTATTTTTCCGGAGGTTTTCTGAGAAAAGTTGTATACTTATCAACATTTTTTTAGAAAAAAAAACACTTAGTAATTTGCAAATAACTCATAAAGTAGAAGGGGTGCGCATATGACACTACACGCAATCGAATGAGGTTGAAAATACGCATCGATTGTGGTTTCAACTATTTTCCCGGAGGTTTTCTGAGAAAAGTTGTACACTTAACAACATTTTTTTTACAAAAAAAAAAAAACACTTTTAGTAATTTGCAAATAACTCATAAAGTATAAGGGGTGCGCATATGACACTACACGCAATCGAATGAGGTTGAAAATACGCATCGATTGTGGTTTCAACTATTTTCCCGGAGGTTTTCTGAGAAAAATTGTACACTTATCAACATTTTTTTTACAAAAAAAAAACACTTTTAGTAATTTGCAAATAACTCACAAAGTAGAAGGGGTGCACATATGACACTATACGCAATCGAAAGAAGTTGAAAATACGCATCGATTGTGGTTTCAACTATTTTCCCGGAGGTTTTCTGAGAAAAGTTATATTCCATTAAAAATATGAAAATCGGAAAAAGATTTTTTTGTTTGAATCTATTGGGCAGCACTGTTCCATATTTTAGCGAACACGTTTTTTTCTGAGTTAACATATTGACTTGGCAGCACTTGTAAGCAAAAACATCACATATATTTTGTAAAAAACATCATTCGGCACTTGGTACATGCTAAACGTAAACAAAGAATGAAAAAAAATTACGACTTTGAATGCAATAATTTTAAAGTAATATTTTAATAAATTAAAAATATAAAAATGAGAATATATAGCAAAATTCCTCTAGTATCAGATTTTATGACTGTCATTATGGATATTTTAATTATAACGAATATATCCGGAGGTTACTTCGAACAATTTTCAAAACACTATTTCATCGATATCTCGGAAACTAGAAAGGGTGCGCATATGACACTACACACAATCGAATGAGGTTTACAATACGCATCGATTGTGGGTTCAACTATTTTTCCGGAGGTTTTCTGAGAAAAGTTATATTCCATCAAAAATATGAAAATCGGAAAATAATTTTTTGGTATGAACCTATTGGGCAGCACTGTACAATATTTTAGCGAACACGTTTTTTTCTGAGTTAACATATTGACTTGGCAGTACTTGTAAGCAAAACATATCGCACCCTAAATACAAAAGGGTCACAATTCAAAATAATAAAATTTTCAGGAGAGACAAAAAACTGTTTTCGTGCAGAAGCAACCACTTAACATAAAAATAGACATAACTGTATTTTTCCAGTTAATGAAGATACTTATGTGAAAGAAATTTTTGCAGTAGTTAGAGATGTGTACGCTGAATTAATTTATGGAAAAAAGTCAGTTTTGAAAATTTTGAGTTGTGACCCTTTTGTATTTAGGGTGCGATATGCACGCGCTTGATATTGTTAAAAAAATTACTATTTATTAATTTTAATATTGTTTGCAAAAGTTAAAGAATATTAAATTCAGACATTGTTAAAGAAATGTCACAATTGCAATGCTCCTATTGATATCTTGATGTAGCAGATGACCATTATCTACATTGTGGAAACTGTGATAATTTTAAAAGAAAAAAACGTAAATGCCCAAACTGCAATTATTATGTTTGCGAAAGTTGCTTGAAACGAATATATAACGATAGTTTCATTGAATGTAAAATTTGTACTAACCATATTTTAAGATAAAGAAGTGTGTTCAAAATTGCCAAAAGCCAACATAGTCATATCTCATAAAATTCGTTTACGATATAATGCAGAATAATTTAATTTATCGGATCTTGCATTGTGTAAAAATTTTTAACTAATAGTTAGTATACACTTATTAAAAAATTATATTTTTCAGTTGCAATTAAATTTTAAAATTTATTAAAGTAATTTTCTACAATACTAATTTTTTGAGTTATGACTAGTATGTCAAGTACATATGTATACGAGTGATAAACAAAAAATGGCTCATAATGTAAATGTGGCATATTTCGTTTATACACGAATGAATTTTATATATTTAAGTGAATAATGGTTTAGGCCTATCGGGAAAGTCAACCATCAAAAAATGACAACGCACTAAGTGTAGTACCTCAGTGTTAGTGTGGAAACCTACACAATTTGCAATTTTCAAAACGAATTTATAATAGTTAGTTTAGCAATAACTTTTAATGGGTAGTTTTTTCCAATACTTCTTATATTTGCAAAAGTACTTTTTCCTTTTTTCTCATCTCACCTAGCGACAAATAAAAATCCATTTTTTGCGAATATTTACTATTATTGCAGTTTACTTTTATTTAAAAGTATATAGACTATATATGGGAGTAATTAAATAAATTGACTAATTAATTGTCGATTTCATTGGCATTGAGTTATAATCAATGCCAATTAAATTTTTAGCATTATCAATTTTTTGAACAATGCTAATGCTTTTCAATGAAATAATTTCATTATTAGTTAGATAAAAAGTAAAAGCATTACAAATAATCAATTATAAAGTTTTTCAAAAGCATTATCATTATTAAACGTCAATATTATTTCACATTAATTAAATATTTTTAACACACACTGTTTCAGGATGTTGTTTTTGCTTTGGCACATGAAAATTTTATTATTTTGAATTGTGACCCTTTTGTATTTAGGGTGCGATATGTTTTGCTTACAAGTACTGCCAAGTCAATATGTTAACTCAGAAAAAAACGTGTTCGCTAAAATATTGAACAGTGCTGCCCAACAGGTTCAAACCAAAAAATCATTTTCCGATTTTCATATTTTTGATGGAATATAACTTTTCTCAGAAAACCTCCGGAAAAATAGTTGAAACCACAATCGATGCGTATTTTAAACCTCATTCGATTGTGTGTAGTGTCATATGCACACCCTTTCTACTTTATGAGTTATTTCCAAATTACTAAAAGTGTTTTTTTATGTAAAAATATGTTGATAAGTATATAAATTTTCTCAGAAAACCTCCGGGAAAATAGTTGAAACCACAATCGATGCGTATTTTCAACCTCATTCGATTGCGTGTAGTGTCATATGCGCATCCCTTATACTTTATGAGTTATTTGCAAATTACTAAAAGTGTTTTTTTTTTGTAAAAAAAATGTTGATAAGTATACAACTTTTCTCAGAAAACCTCTGGAAAAATAGTTGAACCCACAATCGATGCGTATTTTAAATCTCATTCGAGTGCGTGTAGTGTCATATGCGCACCCTCTCTAGTTTCTGAGATATCAATGAAATAGTGTTTTGAAAATTGTTCGAAGAAACCTCCGGATATATTCGTTATAATTAAAATGTCTATAATGACAGTCATAAAATCTGATACTAGAGGACTTTTGCTATATATTCTCATTTTTATATTTTTAATTTTTTAAAATATTACTTTAAAATTATTGCATTCAAAGTCGTAATTTTTTTTCATTCTTTGTTTACGTTTAGCACGTACCAAGTGCCGAATGATGTTTTTTACAAAATATATGTGATGTTTTTGCTTACAAGTGCTGCCAAGTCAATATGTTAACTCAGAAAAAAACGTGTTCGCTAAAATATTGAACAGTGCTGCCCAATAGATTCAAACAAAAAAATCTTTTTCCGATTTTCATATTTTTAATGGAATATAACTTTTCTCAGAAAACCTCCGGGAAAATAGTTGAAACCACAATCGATGCGTATTTTCAACCTCTTTCGATTGCGTGTAGTGTCATATGCGCACACTTTCTACTTTGTGAGTTATTTGCAAATTACTAAAAGTGTTTTTTTTTTTTGTAAAAAAAATGTTGTTAAGTGTACAACTTTTCTCAGAAAACCTCCGGGAAAATAGTTGAAACCACAATCGATGCGTATTTTCAACCTCATTCGATTGCGTGTAGTGTCATATGCGCACCCTCTCTAGTTTCTGAGATATCAATGAAATAGTGTTTTGAAAATTGTTCGAAGAAACCTCCGGATATATTCGTTATAATTAAAATGTCCATAATGACAGTCATAAAATCTGATACTAGAGGAATTTTGCTATATATTCTCATTTTTATATTTTTAATTTATTAAAATATTACTTTAAAATTATTGCATTTAAAGTCGTAATTTTTTTTCACTCTTTGTTTACATTTTTCATAAGAAAAACATAAAAACATTAACTTCCGGTTTGATAACTCCATGTTTTTTTCTTCACACGCGTATATAACTGGTATGAATTTGCCTTGATTTGCCCTTTCAGCCGCCGCCAAATTTTTTAGTCGGCTTGTTAAGGCCCAACCATAATATGCATAATCTAGCTTAAGTCAGCTTAAGCAACTGTGCGAATACATGTAAATCGTATGTGGCAACTATAATGAACTTAAGCAAAATTTTCGTTAAGTTTTATGAAACGTCATTTGCTTAAGCAAAGTGCGAAACTGAACGCACATTCCGTACGGAATCAGCTTTTCTACTAATAGATACATACATATGTATGTTTGTACGTAAAAATAAATTAATTTTGAAAATGGAAAAAGAAGACGAAATAGTTTACATATAAAATTTAATAGAAAATGTGGAAGAAAAGAAGTGTCTGTACACGAAAGTGACATTTCATATATTTTATTTAACATATTTTATTTCCACTAATGTATATTTTAGTACTTTTGCCTTTAAATAAAATAAATACTACAAAGTACATAATTTCGGTTGTATCTTTTCTTATTATTAGTAAAAATAATAATATATGTACATACGTATATTTTAGCATATTTTTTTTTAATTACAATCGTTTTATATACATTTGAGTACAAGACTCAATTTGTTTAGGATAAATAAGAAGATACAAATTTTTCGAAAAATTATTTATGCTACATATGTGTGCAACTATGACTACTTAAATTTTAAGTCGCGTAAGTACATTATAGCCACCTAAAAGTCTCTGCAAATTTCCTTAAGCATTTGACAGACTTTTCGTTCAATTTTGACATTAGCTTAAACCAGCTTATGCATATTATGGTTGGGCCTTTACTCTGGTTGTCAACGCTGCCAATTAATATTGACGTGTTTATTTTAGTGCTGAGAGGAATAATCTTCTGTAATTAATAATATATTGACTATAATAGCCAAACACCGAAAAAATTAAAACTGGTTGATATTCAATTGGTTTATTGCTGCTTGTCTGGTACATTTGCCTTCCATTCTTTTGTATCTGGACTTATAAGCACATTGAGCTGCTTTGCACTGGGAATATGTTTGCGCCTACATGCAAATCCTCTAAACAAGAACGTGTTTGCCGGCATTTCTGCAGAACGAGGATTTGCTGACTTTAATTTGCGCATGTAATATTACATATAGTTGTAATGAATTTTATTGGATTAGAAATTGAATATGTAAGTATGTATGTATGTTTTTTTTTTGTTTGAAAAAACGACAGGATTTTCGTTTCAAAACAAATGACACGTTTTTCGTTTCAAAACAAATGCCAGGTTTTTTCGTTTCATAAACAAAAAAATTTTTGATTCGGTCGCCTCGAAGCCCGCGATAGAAGCTATGCAATAGCTTAATAAGGCGTCTGAAAACTAACATTATGACGGAAATGAATTGGAAAAAGAGCAGAAGGAAAAACTCACCGCAATATCGACGGTATTGATGCTGGGGTCTTCAATGGCTGAAATATAAAAGAAATACATATTTATACAGGACTATAATAAGAAACAAGGGAACATACCTTTAAGGGACAATGAAAAAATTTCCGTCAAGATGGTTCCAACTTGAGGAACCGGGGACCCAGGACGGCATCAGGAGACAAGGATCTGAAAGAAGCAAAATAATTAGTAAAAGGAAAAGGTTAAAAAAGGATGGAACGCTACTAACCTGGTATCACCTTCTAATCGACCAACGAATACTGCTCTAGAAATAAAAATTAAGAATAATTTGATTAATCAATCAATCAGAGCAAAAATCTAAAAAAAAAGAGAAAACAAGGTCACATGTAAGTAAGTAAGTGTCCTAAAGTATACAAAATTGTTGGATAAACAACAGAGAGAAAAAATAATATTAATAATTCTTTTGCAACAGATTTACGAAAACGTATTAAAGTAAGAATAAATAAGAGACGTTTAAAATTTTTTTTATTTAAATTCTAGAAATTTTCCGAGCAATGAAAGTTTTTAAAAATATTCTTCAAAAATGAAAATAAAGAATATCCAAATGAATTTCACTCCAGATTATTTTGTGTTGAAAGCACGAATTACAGTCACTGTCTTGCGGGACATGAAGAAAAATTGGAAACCGAATAAGCATATGAGAAAGGACATAGTGATGCAAGGAAGGGCTTACCCACGTGTGATAAGTAGGAGTGGAGAGGAAGTTCTAAAGGCAATATAATTCGAAATCACGTCCGATTACTTATTTTAATTATTTCAAAAACACGTCCGATCACTTAATTATATTTTATTTTTGTTTTCTTCTCCCCAAATAAAATCATTTTGTTAGACAATAACATTGAGGATTATGTGATGATTTATAAAATAAATCAAATTTTGTATTGCTGAATCTTTCAAATTATTATAATAAGTTTTGTTTTTGCTTCTTGAGATTCACTTAAATAAAAAACATGTGTAGTTTTTTCCAATCTGTTTTTGTTAAACAATAAATTTTTTTTTTTTTTTCTTTTTCCAAACTATCAAAATAATTTATGAATAAAATTAAAATGAATACTATAATTAATTAATATTAGATATTAAATTACAATAAGTATTAATATAATTTTTCTTATCACTTTTCTCATTGCATGTACATTTTTCATACTTGACAATCTGGTTAACTTCATGTACTTGCAATTTAAATTTGTTCTGTTCAGTTTTTAGTATTTTAGCATTTTCAAAATCAAATTGATGTGTATTTGATTTTGCATGTTTGGCCAATGCTGATAAATTAACCTTTGTATTAGAAGTTTTGCAATCATATTCATGTTGTTTAAGTCTTTTAGCAAGTTTTTGTGTTGTTTCGCCAATATAAACTGCACTACAATCTTTACAATCAACTTTATAAACAACATCAGATTTTTGTCCTTTTCTTAAGTGTTGTTTTAAATTTTCAAAAAATTTATTACTGGACTTTAGCATTGGTCTCATAGCTAATTTAACATTCGGTGTAAAATATCGACAAGCTTTAGATAATTTTTCAGATAATTCAGGAACATAAGTCATAGATGCATAATTTATTTGTGATGTTATTATAGAATTATTATTTCCTGTATTTGACAAAACAGGATAACTCAACTGTGTTACATTCATATTCTTATCTCCATTTTTTTGTCGTTGAACGGAAAAAACTAAGCGTTTGATTACTTTTTTTGGAAAATTATTCTTATCAAGAATCTGTATAATACGTTTCAAATTTCCAGACCAAAATATTTTATGTGACACACTAAAAACTTTATTGATGAAATTTTTCGCTGTGTTTTCTTTCATGTGCGAAGGATGTGCAGAATAATAATTTAAAATTCGGTTAGATGATATTTCTTTATGGTACCAATTCGGTTTTATTTTTCCATTATCTTTGCGATAAATTGTTGTATTTAGGTAATTCAATTGTTTATTTTCTTCAATTTCTATTGTAAATTTAATCTTCTCATCATACTCATTTAATATATTTAATACTTGTTGTATATTGTCAGTAGGAATTGCAGTAATATGATCATCCACATATGAGTACCAAAATAAAGGAGAAAATGAAAGTTTTGATATCATGTCATCAATAACATCCTCAAGAACTCTTTCTACTAAAATTGGTGCCAAGCTCGAACCCATAAAAAGACCGGTCTTCATACGAAAGAACTTTTCTTCATAACAAAAATAATTACATTCATTAAGACAAAAATTAATCAAGTCCATAAATAAATCCTTTGGAATGTTTGTATTTTTACTGATATATGTGTTGAAGTCTCTTTCTATAATTTTTAATGCAATATCAGTTGAAATATTTGTGAAACAATTCACTACATCAAAAGATACCAATGAAAAACTTTCTGGAATATTTACTTTTATAACTTTTTTCACAAATTGTTTATAGTTTTTAACCGAGTACTTAGGCTTAAAAGATTTTCTTAAAATTGATGCCAAGAAACGAGATAAATTATATGCAACTGATTTAATTGTTGATACAATAGGTCTAATTGGTCTATTATCCTTATGTATTTTTAGCTGTCCATAAATCCGTGGCGGAATTGATGTGTAATTAGTTAAAAATTATTTTTGTCTTACCGTGATAATTTCAATTTGCGGGTTATTTCTTTCATATAAACGTTTAATTAATTTATTATGCTTCAATTCCAAAGATGATGTTGGATCAGAATTTAATTGTTCAAAAACTTTTGTGTTATTAAGAAATTCATCCATTTTCTGCTGATATTCTGATTTATTTGCAACAATTGTAATATTACCTTTATCACTATGTGAGACATATATTTCTGGGTGTTCTTTTAAAAATTTAGATGTAATTTTTGATGCTGTAATTAAGAATCTTTGAATCCGATTAAGTTGTTTTCTATTCTTTGAATGATGCGTAATTAAATATGTCAGATTAGATCGCATAGCTTGTCTTATATGTTCATTTGTAAAACGTGTTATAATAAATTCAATATCAGCTATTAAATCCAGAACAGGTATTTCTTCAACAGGTAATGCAAATTTTGGACCAAGTCCTAACAAAATCATCATATGTTTTGGTAAATCAATACCAGATATATTTTTAATTAATGATTCATCATATTTAATATCTAGAATTGGAGTTTTATCTTTTAATGTCACTAGTTTCGAATATAATCTTTGATTGTTAATTTTTAATTGTTGCTGGTATTCACTATTATTATAAATGTCAATTGATTGTTTATTAAGTTCCATTGTAATATGCTTAATTAAGAAATTACAATCATGGATTTCTGCATTTAGCATTCGTATATTTATATCATTTACAGCATTATTGATAGTTTTAACGGCCTTTTCACATTGTGACGTAAAATTTATTGATATTCTTTGTGTTTTCCTCTTAATAAAATTTGGGATAATTTTCATACGACGACATTTAAGAAGAAAAACAAGTCTTGCTTTCTGTTGTGCAAATTTTTTTATGCTACTATTCACAGCTACATTTGGTCTTTGATTGTTGGTCATTATATGTATACAAGTCAATAATTAGAAATTGACTAAATTAATTATGTGATGATTTATAAAATAAATCAAATTTTGTATTGCTGAATCTTTCAAATTATTATAATAAGTTTTGTTTTTGCTTCTTGAGATTCACTTAAATAAAAAACATGTGTAGTTTTTTCCAATCTGTTTTTGTTAAACAATAAATTTTTTTTTTTTTTTCTTTTTCCAAACTATCAAAATAATTTATGAATAAAATTAAAATGAATACTATAATTAATTAATATTAGATATTAAATTACAATAAGTATTAATATAATTTTTCTTATCACTTTTCTCATTGCATGTACATTTTTCATATTTGACAATCTGGTTAACTTCATGTACTAGCAATTTAAATTTGTTCTGTTCAGTTTTTAGTATTTTAGCATTTTCAAAATCAAATTGATGTGTATTTGATTTTGCATGTTTGGCCAATGCTGATAAATTAACCTTTGTATTAGAAGTTTTGCAATCATATTCATGTTGTTTAAGTCTTTTAGCAAGTTTTTGTGTTGTTTCGCCAATATAAACTGCACTACAATCTTTACAATCAACTTTATAAACAACATCAGATTTTTGTCCTTTTCTTAAGTGTTGTTTTAAATTTTCAAAAAATTTATTACTGGACTTTAGCATTGGTCTCATAGCTAATTTAACATTCGGTGTAAAATATCGACAAGCTTTAGATAATTTTTCAGATAATTCAGGAACATAAGTCATAGATGCATAATTTATTTGTGATGTTATTATAGAATTATTATTTCCTGTATTTGACAAAACAGGATAGCTCAACTGTGTTACATTCATATTTTTATCTCCAATTTTTTGTCGTTGAACGGAAAAAACTAAGCGTTTGATTACTTTTTTTGGAAAATTATTCTTATCAAGAATCTGTATAATACGTTTCAAAATTTCAAGACCAAAATATTTTATGTGACACACTAAAAACTTTATTGATGAAATTTTTCGCTGTGTTTTCTTTCATGTGCGAAGGATGTGCAGAATAATAATTTAAAATTCGGTTAGATGATATTTCTTTATGGTACCAATTAGTTATTATTTTTCCATTATCTTTGCGATAAATTGTTGTATCTAGGTAATTCAATTGTTTATTTTCTTCAATTTCTATTGTAAATTTAATCTTCTCATCATACTCATTTAATATATTTAATACTTGTTGTATATTGTCAGTAGGAATTGCAGTAATATGATCATCCACATATGAGTACCAAAATAAAGGAGAAAATGAAAGTTTTG
The DNA here is from genome assembly GCA_947311025.1 of Lypha dubia. NCBI lineage: Eukaryota > Metazoa > Arthropoda > Insecta > Diptera > Tachinidae > Lypha > Lypha dubia. The sequence goes on along the minus strand of OX371261.1, from coordinate 56,586,916 downwards.
ATATCATGTCATCAATAACATCCTCAAGTACTCTTTCTACTAAAATTGGTGCCAAGCTCGAACCCATAAAAAGACCGGTCTTCATACGAAAGAACTTTTCTTCATAACAAAAATAATTTCATTCATTAAGACAAAAATTAATCAAGTCCATAAATAAATCCTTTGGAATGTTTGTATTTTTACTGATGTAATAAAATAGTTTTTATTTATTTTATTTTTGTCTTAGAGCTTGTGTAGTTGGAGCTCCTAAGACAGTTGATTTATTAATTGTATTATAAACTAAATGACATTGGCTTATTTACTAATTATGAGAATAATTCTTAGGGGTACCTTAACATAAGAGTAAAAGAATAGAAATATATATTATTGTTGGGTAAGCATATTTAGCTTCCAACTATTTATGTATTGCATGTGTTCAACAGTTTTAAAGTTCAACGAGTGCATACTTAAAAGCAACAGATACTTTGTGTAGCTTATATCTACAATCAAACAAATACAGTTAATAAATGTGATTCATTTAAGTGCATTGTGCTGCTGCACTTGATTAACTGCACAAGTGTCAAATTACCGACACACACAAAATATCTTGCTTGCAGTTTGTCAATGCTTGCATGTTGCGGTACTATTGAATCGCAATGCATACCACACACTGTTGGCCACATGCTACACTGATATATGTGTTGAAGTCTCTTTCTATAATTTTTAATGCAATATCAGTTGAAATATTTGTGAAACAATTCACTACATCAAAAGATACCAATGAAAAACTTTCTGGAATATTTATTTTTATAACTTTTTACACAAATTGCTTAGAGTTTTTAACCGAGTACTTAGGCTTAAAAGATTTTCTTAAAATTGATGCCAAGAAACGAGATAAATTATATGCAACTGATTTAATTGTTGATATTTGTAAAACGTGTTATAATAAATTCAATATCAGCTATTAAATCCAGAACAAAAAAAATCACATTTACTAACTGTATTTGTTTGATTGTAGATATAAGCTACACAAAGTATCTGTTGCTTTTAAGTATGCACTCGTTGAACTTTAAAACTGTTGAACACATGCAATACATAAATAGTTGGAAGCTAAATATGCTTACCCAACAATAATATATATTTCTATTCTTTTACTCTTATGTTAAGGTACCCCTAAGAATTATTCTCATAATTAGTAAATAAGCCAATGTCATTTAGTTTATAATACAATTAATAAATCAACTGTCTTAGGAGCTCCAACTACACAAGCTCTAAGACAAAAATAAAATAAATAAAAACTATTTTATTACATCAGTAAAAATACAAACATTCCAAAGGATTTATTTATGGACTTGATTAATTTTTGTCTTAATGAATGAAATTATTTTTGTTATGAAGAAAAGTTCTTTCGTATGAAGACCGGTCTTTTTATGGGTTCGAGCTTGGCACCAATTTTAGTAGAAAGAGTACTTGAGGATGTTATTGATGACATGATATCAAAACTTTCATTTTCTCCTTTATTTTGGTACTCATATGTGGATGATCATATTACTGCAATTCCTACTGACAATATACAACAAGTATTAAATATATTAAATGAGTATGATGAGAAGATTAAATTTACAATAGAAATTGAAGAAAATAAACAATTGAATTACCTAGATACAACAATTTATCGCAAAGATAATGGAAAAATAATAACTAATTGGTACCATAAAGAAATATCATCTAACCGAATTTTAAATTATTATTCTGCACATCCTTCGCACATGAAAGAAAAAACAGTGAAAAATTTCATCAATAAAGTTTTTAGTGTGTCACATAAAATATTTTGGTCTGGAAATTTGAAACGTATTATACACATTCTTGATAAGAATAATTTTCCAAAAAAAAAGTAATCAAACGCTTAGTTTTTTCCGTTCAACGACAAAAAAATGGAGATAAAAATATGAATGTAACACAGTTGAGTTATCCTGTTTTGTCAAATACAGGAAATAATAATTCTATAATAACATCACAAATAAATTATGCATCTATGACTTATGTTCCTGAATTATCTGAAAAATTATCTAAAGCTTGTCGATATTTTACACCGAATGTTAAATTAGCTATGAGACCAATGCTAAAGTCCAGTAATAAATTTTTTGAAAATTTAAAACAACACTTAAGAAAAGGACAAAAATCTGATGTTGTTTATAAAGTTGATTGTAAAGATTGTAGTGCAGTTTATATTGGCGAAACAACACAAAAACTTGCTAAAAGACTTAAACAACATGAATATGATTGCAAAACTTCTAATACAAAGGTTAATTTATCAGCATTGGCCAAACATGCAAAATCAAATACACATCAATTTGATTTTGAAAATGCTAAAATACTAAAAACTGAACAGAACAAATTTAAATTGCAAGTACATGAAGTTAACCAGATTGTCAAGTATGAAAAATGTACATGCAATGAGAAAAGTGATAAGAAAAATTATATTAATACTTATTGTAATTTAATATCTAATATTAATTAATTATAGTATTCATTTTAATTTTATTCATAAATTATTTTGATAGTTTGGAAAAAGAAAAAAAAAAGAAAATTTTTATTGTTTAACAAAAACAGTCAAGCTACATACATAGGTAATTTTAAATTTAATTTAATTTTAATTAATTTTTATGTAATGAAAAATAAACAACATATTGTGTAATTTTTATGGATCTTGAAGATGAACCAAATGGTTCGAAATATATAGATTGGATAAAACTACACATGTTTTTTATTTAAGTGAATCTCAAGAAGCAAAAACAAAACTTATTATAATAATTTGAAAGATTCAGCAATACTAAATTTGATTTATTTTATAAATCATCACATAATTAATTTAGTCAATTTCTAATTATTGACTTGTATACATATAATGATCAACAATCAAAGACCAAATGTAGCTGTGAATAGTAGCATAAAAAAATTTGCACAACAGAAAGCAAGACTTGTTTTTCTTCTTAAATGTCGTCGTATGAAAATTATCCCAAATTTTATTAAGAGGAAAACACAAAGAATATCAATAAATTTTACGTCACAATGTGAAAAGGCCGTTAAAACTATCAATAATGCTGTAAATGATATAAATATACGAATGCTAAATGCAGAAATCCATGATTGTAATTTCTTAATTAAGCATATTACAATGGAACTTAATAAACAATCAATTGACATTTATAATAATAGTGAATACCAGCAACAATTAAAAATTAACAATCAAAGATTATATTCGAAACTAGTGACATTAAAAGATAAAACTCCAATTCTAGATATTAAATATGATGAATCATTAATTAAAAATATATCTGGTATTGATTTACCAAAACATATGATGATTTTGTTAGGAGTTGGTCCAAAATTTGCATTACCTGTTGAAGAAATACCTGTTCTGGATTTAATAGCTGATATTGAATTTATTATAACACGTTTTACAAATGAACATATAAGACAAGCTATGCGATCTAATCTGACATATTTAATTACGCATCATTTAAAGAATAGAACACAACTTAATCGGATTCAAAGATTCTTAATTACAGCATCAAAAATTACATCTAAATTTTTAAAAGAACACCCAGAAATATATGTCTCACATAGTGATAAAGGTAATATTACAATTGTTGCAAAAAAATCAGAATATCAGCAGAAAATGGATGAATTTCTTAATAACACAAAAGTTTTTGAACAATTAAATTCTGATCCAACATCATCTTTGGAATTGAAGCATAATAAATTAATTAAACGTTTATATGAAAGAAATAACCCGCAAATTGAAATTATCACGGTAAGACAAAAACAATTTTTAACTAATTACACATCAATTCCGCCACGGATTTATGGACAGCTAAAAATACATAAGGATAATAGACCAATTAGACCTATTGTATCCACAATTAAATCAGTTGCATATAATTTATCTCGTTTCTTGGCATCAATTTTAAGAAAATCTTTTAAGCCTAAGTACTCGGTTAAAAACTATAAACAATTTGTGAAAAAAGTTATAAAAGTAAATATTCCAGAAAGTTTTTCATTGGTATCTTTTGATGTAGTGAATTGTTTCACAAATATTTCAACTGATATTGCATTAAAAATTATAGAAAGAGACTTCAACACATATATCAGTAAAAATACAAACATTCCAAAGGATTTATTTATGGACTTGATTAATTTTTGTCTTAATGAATGTAATTATTTTTGTTATGAAGAAAAGTTCTTTCGTATGAATGACATGATATCAAAACTTTCATTTTCTCCTTTATTTTGGTACTCATATGTGGATGATCATATTACTGCAATTCCTACTGACAATATACAACAAGTATTAAATATATTAAATGAGTATGATGAGAAGATTAAATTTACAATAGAAATTGAAGAAAATAAACAATTGAATTACCTAAATACAACAATTTATCGCAAAGATAATGGAAAAATAATAACTAATTGGTACCATAAAGAAATATCATCTAACCGAATTTTAAATTATTATTCTGCACATCCTTCGCACATGAAAGAAAACACAGCGAAAAATTTCATCAATAAAGTTTTTAGTGTGTCACATAAAATATTTTGGTCTGGAAATTTGAAACGTATTATACAGATTCTTGATAAGAATAATTTTCCAAAAAAAGTAATCAAACGCTTAGTTTTTTCAGTTCAACGACAAAAAAATGGAGATAAGAATATGAATGTAACACAGTTGAGTTATCCTGTTTTGTCAAATACAGGAAATAATAATTCTATAATAACATCACAAATAAATTATGCATCTATGACTTATGTTCCTGAATTATCTGAAAAATTATCTAAAGCTTGTCGATATTTTACACCGAATGTTAAATTAGCTATGAGACCAATGCTAAAGTCCAGTAATAAATTTTTTGAAAATTTAAAACAACACTTAAGAAAAGGACAAAAATCTGATGTTGTTTATAAAGTTGATTGTAAAGATTGTAGTGCAGTTTATATTGGCGAAACAACACAAAAACTTGCTAAAAGACTTAAACAACATGAATATGATTGCAAAACTTCTAATACAAAGGTTAATTTATCAGCATTGGCCAAACATGCAAAATCAAATACACATCAATTTGATTTTGAAAATGCTAAAATACTAAAAACTGAACAGAACAAATTTAAATTGCAAGTACATGAAGTTAACCAGATTGTCAAGTATGAAAAATGTACATGCAATGAGAAAAGTGATAAGAAAAATTATATTAATACTTATTGTAATTTAATATCTAATATGAATTAATTATAGTATTCATTTTAATTTTATTCATAAATTATTTTGATAGTTTGGAAAAAGAAAAAAAAAAATTTTTATTGTTTAACAAAAACAGTCAAGCTACATACATAGGTAATTTTAAATTTAATTTAATTTTAATTAATTTTTATGTAATAAAAAATAAAAAACATATTGTGTAATTTTTATAGATCCTGAAGATGAACCAAATGGTTCGAAATATATAGATTGGAAAAAACTACACATGTTTTTTATTTAAGTGAATCTCAAGAAGCAAAAACAAAACTTATTATAACATTGAGGATTTTTATAGGAAAAAGCAGTAAATAAATTAAAGAAAATCTATAAAAAGGAAAAAGAACAATATTTTGAAATTAAAATACTAATAACTCCTTTAATAAAATATCATAGGAAAAAGCAGTAGATAAATTCAAGAAAAACTATAAAAAGAAAAAGAACAATATTTCGAAATTGAAATATTAACAAGTGTAAATCAAAACGAAAAACTATGACAAAAGCTTTAACAGCAAACTTAAAGGAAATCAAGAGAAAGTAAAATGAAAGATTTGGGCAGACACCCAACTTACCTGTGTTCATCGCAGGGCTAGAGATGGCGGTGTTGTTGTGGATGTTGTTGATTATTCCATGAAGTTCTAACCATGGTTTTTTATTGATGATTTTTTTTTGTTTTCAAATTTTTCGGATTTTATTTCAGAGTTCTTATTTTTTTTTAGTGGAATTTGCCATGCGCTTTTGTTTTGTTTCCTTCGTTTGTTAAACAATTTATCTTATACTGATAAGTTTTTTTTAAGAAAGAAAAACTGAATATTTTTAATATCATTTTATAAAAATGTATGGTTTCTTGGAATCTTAGCATTTAATGTATGAAATATGCAGCCAGCACATGCACCAATCTGAGTACTAATCTTTTTTTTACTTTCAATATAATTAATTTAATTTTAAATTATTTTTATTTTAAACAACCAAAATAAATTTCTTTTCCATTTTCTAGTTGTTAAACATTTGCCTTAAGTAGCTGCATTTATTTGCTTGTCCATATAAAAAGTTATTAATAAAAATTTTCACTTTACAATAATAATATTGCAAAAAAAAAAAAAAAACGTTTAGACAGAACCAACTGCACTTACGAAAATCACATTATAAACTGCACAATGAAATTTAATTTGTAAATTTCTGCATTAATGCAGTTGTAATGTTCTTCTAATTTGTTGTATGGGATACACTGGAACTCAAAAGTGATGTGACGGACATGAAAACAAGTGATTGTTCAAATGCTGACTATTGTTCTCATTTGGTACAGCGCACAAATAATAACATAGCGAGAAAAGACTACCAATTGAGAGATTTAGTTGATATTATTTTTGCATAACTGTAGTTGAGTAATTGGCTATGAAACATGATTCCACGGCAAAATTTTGCCAGACAATTTCACGGCCAATGACAACTAAATCAAACTGCATAGTTTAATGTACGTATGTGCATATGTATATGTACGTATATGTGAGCATATGGAGATGCAAACAGTAACAATAATAAAAAACTTTTCGGATTTTTTTTTTCTGTTTGTTGTTGATTTGAAAATAATTGTACGCGTTTGTATACTTTTTCTTTCGGATCAACAGAAACAACAAAAGTATTATTAAATTCCTTTCGCTAACAAAATACTAACAAATGAACTGAACTCACTTTTTAATAAAAAAAAGTGCTTTAATCAGTTGAAATTTTGTAAATTTTTTCCTACTCATTTTTGCAACGTTTTAAAATGTTTTTAAAAAAATTTTCAATTTCGTGTAAAAGTTATTTCAAGGTTAAGACAAAAAATAAAGCCAATGTTAAAAATTTTATCAAACAAAGAATTTGTCACAGATACATACAATTTAATATTAAGTAAAAATTAAAGTCATACTCATACACAATACTCTTATAGAAAATTCATATAATTTTGAAAATAACTTGAATCGAAAAAGATTACACTAACATTTTTTTTCTCTATCTGTAGGCAGAAGATCTTCTTTTTCTATTATTTAGTACTTACGTTATTAAGAAAAATATCTTACTTAATTTTTTTAAGAGAAAACTGCCACATAAAAATAAAGTTAATAATTTTTTTTAAATTCCTGTAAATGTTGTCCTGTAAATTAACAGTCAAGACTTGTATTAAGGCCGAAAATTTTTAATAGATATATACATAATACATATACATACATACATAATACATATATACAGTCGTAAAAGTAGATTAAGAAAAATTGAATTTATGTTAAATAAAAAGAAGACGAATTTTCGAGCTTGAGGCCACTTTTAATGTGATGTTTTTTTATTTATTTGCGATATTTCGATATCCATCGGATATCATCATCAGGCAAGCTACAAAATTTATAAATAAGAACAGGAAAAAAGATATACCCAATGTAATTGCTAGGCGATATAAACAAATAATAAACTTACATGTAGTAACAATGTACATACATATGTATATAGGTATAAAAAACATATGTCAAACGACTTAAAAATTGAGTTTTATACTGTTTACATTTTTTTACTTATTATATGCCTATAGCTATTGGCGCAATTTTCTATGTCTGTTTTGTAATTGATTCTTTTCTCGTTGTTAGTGTTAATTATGTGAAGCATTTCCAATGTATACCGTTTGTGATATTTATTTTCTCTCTGCAGTATTTTTACATGCTCCAAATCGGGTTTGTGTGTTTCTTTTGCACAGTGGGCCACTAATGCAGTTTTTGTTGTCAAATTTTTGTTTATGTTTTTTATGTCAGATCTGTGTCCGGCTATTCTTGTTTTTAGCTTGTTACCAGTTGTTCCAACATATACTTTGTCACAACTCTCATTTTCATTTCCTTTGCAATTTATTTTATATATAACGTTAGCGTTTTCCATATTGTCCAATTTAGATTTTGTTTTAGAAAATAAGAAAATAAATTTTGTAGCTTGATGATGATATCCGATTAATATCGAAATATCGCAAATAAATAAGTAAAAAAACATCACATTAAAAGTGGCCTCAAGCTCGAAAATTCGTCTTCTTTTTATTTAACATAAGTTACTAAAGGCTGAACAAAACTATATTATATGATTATTACACGGAGAGCACGCCGTAAAAATGGTGTATCAAAATATAAAAAGTCAACATGTATACATCAAAACATACATTAACAAGCGGAAAACTTTCAAAAAGCTTGAACTGAATACAAAATCTACAATAACCTTTTTAATTAAATGCAGGAATTCAGGTATCGTTCCTAATTTTCTAGCCAGATCTACAATGAATGTGAGCAATATATTTGAATGTAGCCAGAAAGTTGACAAAAAAATTTTCAATTCTGTAAACAATACCTTGGAATGTTTTCATAGAAAACTACTTAGTCTTTTAATAAAACAAAAACATGAAATGATTAAGATGATTAATAAAGAGTTAACGTATTTAGAATTAAAAATAAATAACCAGTTAACAGTACAGGAACAAGAACAACTTTGGAAAAGCGAAAATGTGTTGATAGGAAAAATTAATGAAAACATTAAAAATAAACATAAGAGGAAATTTGAAAAACTAATGAAACAACATATCAAAGATCTTAATATTATTCACAATGACAAATGGTTCGTGAACAAAACTAACTCTAACATACCGAAGGAGACTGAATGGATGTTATCACTAGGAGACAAGTTCACAATTCCGACCGAGAGAAAAAAATTCCCTTTATTTAAAATGATTGCAGATGGAGAAGACTGTATTCAAACTTTGGACAACAAGGAAGAACAAGAAATTGCAAGAAACAAATTTACGTCAATGTTGCATAGCCATATCAACAAACACAATCTAACAAAAAGGGACCGATACATTCTTAACAAAGTATAACAGACGAAGAGTTTTTTACGGAAAAACAGAAATATATTAATACTTAACGCGGACAAAGGTAATGTTACAGTGGCGATGGAAAAAGCAGAATACGAAGACAGGATGAACACTATTCTAAGTGATATGATGACGTATAGGAGAATACTAAAAGACCCTACAACAACTTTGCAACGCAAGAATAATGAACTTGTAGACGAACTTTTCTTGAACAATAATATAAATAACTACGAAAAAAGGAAACTGAAAAACGACGCGACAACGGCACCTAGAATTTACGGACTTCCAAAAATCCATAAAGAAGGATACCCACTCAGACCAATATGTGCATCGGTTAATTCACCATCCAGTGGATTATGTAAGCTGGTGACAAATATTTTAAAAAAACTAACAGAGAACTCTGTCTATAATACAAGAGATGCGGTGCAATTCAAAGATAGGGTTAACAACACTACAATTTCTGATGACGAAAAATTAGTATCATTTGATGTAGTGTCGCTGTTTCCAAGTATACCTGTGGACTTTTCTTTAGATATTATTAGTAAAAAGTGGGATTTTTTGAAAAACCATACGAATATTTCCAAAGAGTTATTTTTAAAGATTTTAAAATTTTTCATAAAGGACAGTAGATATTTTAATTACAAGAACAAATTCTACAGACAATGCAGAGGTTTACCCATGGGTTCTCCGGCCTCACCTATCGTAGCAGATATAATAATGGAAGAACTACTGGAAAAATGTATGGAACAATGTGACGAAAAACCTAGATTATTGACCAAATATGTGGACGACCTGTTTGGAATTATAAAAACAGGTGCAGTTAATAAAACTTTGGAACAATTAAACACTTTTCATCCCAACATAAAATTTACTGTGGAAGAAGAAACTAATGGAAAGCTGCCATATCTGGATACTCTCGTGGTGAGAATTGGAGACAAAATTAAAACTGACTGGTATCAAAAACCCACATCATCTGGAAGAGTCATAAATTTTTACTCATGTCAAACCAAAACAATAATAGTGAACACAGCCAATAACCTCATTAGAAGAGTGTTAAGTATTAGTGACGTGGTTTATCATGAGCAAAATATTAGAAAAATAAGAGATATTCTGCAAAAAAACAATTTTCCTACAAATTTAGTTAACAAATTATTAACTAATTATAAGCATAAAAAGAAAACATTACCAGACAATACGACGAGTATATACAAGTCCTTGACATATGTATGTTCCAAAAATCACGGAAAGAATTAAAAACGCAGGTATATACAACACTGTAAAAATAAAAATTGCACACACATCACAAAACACATTAAAACAATTATTTTCTAAAACAAAATCTAAATTGGACAATATGGAAAACGCTAACGTTATATATAAAATAAATTGCAAAGGAAATGAAAATGAGAGTTGTGACAAAGTATATGTTGGAACAACTGGTAACAAGCTAAAAACAAGAATAGCCGGACACAGATCTGACATAAAAAACATAAACAAAAATTTGACAACAAAAACTGCATTAGTGGCCCATTGTGCAAAAGAAACACACAAACCAGATTTGGAGCATGTAAAAATACTGCAGAGAGAAAATAAATATCACAAACGGTATACATTGGAAATGCTTCACATAATTAACACTAACAACGAGAAAAGAATCAATTACAAAACAGACATAGAAAATTGCGCTAATAGCTATAGGCATATAATAAGTAAAAAAATGTAAACAGTATAAAACTCAATTTTTAAGTCGTTTGACATAAGTATGTTTTTTATACCTATATATGTATGTACATTGTTACTACATGTACATAAGTTTATTATTTGTTTATATCGCCTAGCAATTACATTGGGTATATCTTTTTTCCTGTTCTTATTTATAAATTTTGTAGCTTGCCTGATGATGATATCCGATGGATATCGAAATATCGCAAATAAATAAATAAAAAAACATCACATTAAAAGTGGCCTCAAGCTCGAAAATTCGTCTTCTTTTTATTTAACATAAGTTGCTAAAGGCTGAACAAAACTATATTATATAAAAATTGAATTTATATTAAATTTATGAAAAATGATAAACAAAATATGATTTATTATTCAGGCATATATACAATTTAAAGTTGAAAATTATAAGAATTATATTTTTAACACAACTCTTCTCAACTAGTAATAAGTAATTAAGAGAAATATATACAAAAATAAAAAACCAACCAAATAATGATACAAACTTAACTTATAAAACTTAGAAATAAACAAACAAATAACAAATATTTGAAAATTAAAATTTTTGATCAAAATAAGTAGAATTAAAAAACGCAATAGGCAAATATATGTAAAAAATTTTTTGAAATCATATAAATAAAATCCTGTAACTGGTTGACTATAACAAATCCAAAATATTCAATATAATAATAATAAGAAATAATAGTAATAAGAAAAAATTGTAAGAAAAGAAATTTTGATATAAGTATATGTAAGACAAAATTGTTAGTTATAAGATTAAATATATTAACCCGTGTTTTAAAATCAACCAACAATCATCATCCCGTTAACAATGAAGAATCCAACAATCATCAACAGCAGCCTATATCTATCAACCTCACACAACCGCAAAACCTATATACGATACCACAACACATACATAGACGGAATGACCAGTTCCATTGGAAAGGGGGAATCACTACAACGCCAATAACAACTACAAAGTCAATAACAACCGCAGTAGTTCACTAGCAATATCATATTTTTTCCTTGGTGACGCAGCAAACGTACCAAGTCGACAGACACTTAGCAGTCACCAACTAATGGTAATCTGCGAACCTTCAGGCAATCGAGGCTCGGGAGATCATTACATATTACTCCGAGAGCTGCTAAAGCTGAATCGCCAAGGTAGTCGGATGCATACACACATCTATTTTGACTTGATTCCAGAAGGATGGCTACGAAACATCCTAAGACAGGATGTTTCTTGTCCGTAAGGGGGGAGGGATGTTATGAGTCATTTTCCCCTAACCAACAGAACTATCAGCGACAGCAGAACATACGCTGCATACACATACTGACGTTGAGTTATTTTCCCCCAACCAACAGAAATATCAGCAGCAGCAAAACATACGCTGCATACACATACTGACGTTGTCATGAGTTATTTTCCCTCAACCAGCAAAAATACCAACGGCAGCAAAATACCGCTGCAGGCATTACTGACGTTATTACCAGTAATTTTCCTACAGACATATGCTGACGTTACAATACCCCTGCATACATATATATGCCAGTAATTTTCCTACAGATATATGCTGACATTGCAATATCGTGAGAACCGCAATCGGCTGGAAGTTCCACGGGTATGAATATGCTGAATTTGCATACTAACACACTTAGCAATGACCACGCCGGCGGCAGCGAACGTCAGCAGCATCGTTCAATCAGACAGCGAAATTGGGTATAAAAGCGGAGGGTGATTTGGTATAGAGGTTCGATTCTAATCAGTGAGTTCTAGTCGGTAGAGTCTTGACAGAAAGCAGTTCGGGATTATTCTTTAACACGTAACAAAAACCTGATCAAACACCAGCCTTAAAAAGGGGGTCCCTGTGAAGGCTAAATAATGCTTTAAAGTAGTATATATTTATATATCTATATTTTATAAGTCAAAACCTGATCAAACACCAGCCTTAAAAAGCGGGTCCCTGTAAAGGCTAAGTAACATTTTAAACATAACATGTGGGTAATAAATAAAAATAATAATAACTAAACAATAAAAATAAATGTTTTAATTCAAACATAACATTTCCATTATATCTTAAGCTTAGATAAGACCAAAGCAAATTTTTAAGGGAAATTTTAATGAATATGTGCATATATTTTGTTTATATAGTATGTTTGCATTGAAAAGAAAGTTCACCTTGTTCTACAAAATATTGTGAAAATTCTTCTCTAATTGCTGCAGTGTTTTCAGCCACGTTAGAACGATATGGCTGCAAGTTGGGTAAACTAGTGCCAGTGTCTTCAACGCGCCATTCGCCAGGAATGAGAGTTCCATTTTCCGCATAGTGATCCACAAAATTTGCATAAAAATAAACGGAATTTTTGCGAGTCATTAAAAAATTATGCAATGCGCAGCATGCCAGGGTTACTTGTCGTGTTTTTGTTGGTCCCAGTTTTATTGGGCTACGCATTACCCGAAAACGTGCAGACATAATACCGTATGCATTTTCAATTACTCTTCTTGCTCTAGACAAACGGTAATTGAAAACCCTTTGGATTCCCTTCAAATTGCGCACATTAAATGGTTTCAATAAATTTGGGCTCAGAGCAAAAGCGTCGTCAGCAACAAGCACATAAGGAACCGGCTCAATTCTTGATGGAAGTGGTTCTGGTGATGGCAAATTAAGCTTTTTTTTATTAAGAGCTTGATAGAATGAGCTCTTGCGAAACACTCCACCGTCAGATATTCGGCCATTAGACCCAACATCGATGTATAAAAACTTGTACGCCGCATCAGAAATAGCCATTAGCACAATACTATGCGTACCTGCAAAAAACATGGAAATGAAATAAAAAGAGCTTAAATTTAGGAGCTATAGTTACCTTTGTAGTTATAGTATATGCTACCGGAATGAGAAGGAGCGTTCATTACGACATGTTTCCCATCTAACGCCCCGACACAGTTCGGAAAATTCCATGTTTCCAAAAACTTCTGAGAAACTGCTTTCCACTCCTCTTCAGTCGATGGTACCTAAATTTAAACCATTAAAAGCAAACAATATATGTACAATGTACATTGTACATACATTACTTATTTCATTTACCTTTAAATACTCTGCTTTCAAAACATTATAAATTGCATCACAAACTTCAGGAACAATCACTGAAATGGTATTAAAAGGAATACAAAATATATACTGAAGTGATCTGTAGCTTTCGCCTGTTGCCAAGTAACGAAGAGTAACAGCTAAACGTTCTGAGGCAGAAATTGGCTCACGAAGAACTGTTGTTCTCTTCGTTATAATAGGTGAAACTAATTTAAGCTACAGATAAAACAAAATAAATATGTATAAAATTCCCTTAAACAAAAGTTTCACTTACTAAAAATTCGAAATCAGCAGCATTCATGCGAAGAAAGTTTTTATAGAGTACAGGTGTTTCTGACCGCAGTTCTTTTAACAATTTTGCGCAACATCCTTCTTTATTCCGAATCCAATTCCGTACCCACATTCTTCTAGTTTTTTTTTTCTTTCATATTTTCAAACATTAAAAACAGGGAAAAAATCCCCCAACCTATTTTTAGAGTCGAGCTACAGCCAGGCGACTTGAAAATTAAAAAAAATTAATCGCACCCAATCTATAGCTTAAAATACTTGTTGCATCGAAGAGTTACCGTTGAGATGCCACATAAAAAAACTGGACCTATCCAATGCATGAACTGTCAAGAATTTGGCCATACCAAAACTACCGTTTGCGTTGTATGTGGCAAGTTACACAGTACCGCTAACTGTGACAAAATAAAAGGTGATACCAAAGCAAAAAAATGTGGTAATTGCGGCGGAAACCACACTGCCAACTATAGGGGCTGCCCTCTTTATTCTCTTTTTAAAAATTCGTCGAACAGAAAAACTAATGCTACTCCCGCTCAGCCCAACACTCATTTAAACTACCCACAGTTACCTCAATACTCTAATACTCAAATACTCAAATGTTTTAAAGTCTAACACTACTCTTACTCAACAAAAACGTAATAGTCAATCTTCATACGCTAATATTTTAAAGAGTAACCAGATTCCGGCGCAAAAAACTGTACCAGTAAATGAAGAATCAGGGCATAATTTTAGTCGTATTGAAGCCTCGATAGAGATCCTAATACAAACAGTAAATACATTTACTCTCAACATGTCCTGTATGATGCAGGAAATGTTGAAAATGCAGTCTACCTTGTTGCAGGCTGTATTGAAAAAACCATGAACTTAAGAATCTGTTTTTGGAACGCAAACGGCATCTGCCAACATAAAAATGAAATTGAATATTTTCTTCTGGATAAACAAATCGATGTTATGCTTATCTCAGAAACTCACTTGACGTCCCGAAGCTATTTTCGAATTAGTGGATATAATTTCTACGACACCAAGGATCCTCAAGGTAGAGCTTGTGGTGGCTCTGGAATCCTAATAAAAACTCGAATAAAACACTACCTACTAAATGACCTTCGTGAAGAATATCTTCAAGCAACGAACATCTGCATTGAAAATTTTTATCAAAAGCTTGTGATATCATCTGTTTACTCTCCTCCCAGGTTTTCAATTTCAGAGAGTCAATATACCGCATTTTATACAACACTGGGGTCCCGTTTTCTAGCAGCTGGCGACTACAATGCTAAACACACATTTTGGGGCTCACGTTTAATCAGTCCTAAGGGTCGTGTTTTGTTTGACACAATTTCAAAAATGGGTTTGAATGTAGTTTCAAGTGGTCAGCCAACATATTGGCCAACGGATCGTCAAAAAATTCCTGATGTTATCGACTTTGGGATTATGAAAGGCGTGCCCAGCGAAATGATTGAAGTAGAAGCATCTTTGGATTTGTCTTCAGATCACTCGCCTACTATTATCACTATTTACTCACACACAACATGTGATTTATCGATGACATCTGCACGTATTAACTGGCTGAAATACAGAAAATATCTGAGTGCTCATTGCTCGGAAAAAATGCCGCTGAGAACACCTTCAGACATAGACGATTCTCTCAGGTTGTTTGAAGCGCATGTTAAACAAGCAGCTTTTAATGCTACTTCAAATGAAATAAACCAACCAGTGAGATTTAACAATATTTTTTCTGTAGATATAGAAAGGCTATTGGCTGAAAAACGGAGAGCTCGACGAGAATGGCAGCGCTACAGATCGCCCCAGCTAAAATTAAGGCTTAAGGAGTGTACCAAGCAGCTTAGGAAAGTTTTGCAAACTCAAAAAACAGCTTCCCTTCAAGAGCTAGATGCAACACCACAAACAGATTATTCACTGTGGCGTGCAGCCAGAGGACTAAAAAGGCCGGTGATATGCAAACCCCCATTACGAGCCCCTAATGGTGACTGGGCAAAAACTGACGCTGAACAAGGTGCATTTTTTGTTAAACACTTAGAAAAAGTTTTCACTCCGAACATTTCTGCTGATATTGTTGAACTGCCACCAGTCGTCTCTTTACCAGAAATATCGCTCAAATTCAACATTGTGGAGATTGAAAAGGCTATTACTAGTCTTAACACCAGAAAAGCCCCAGGTGTCGACAAAATAAGCAACAAAATGCTTCAAGAATTGGCTTACACTGCAAAAAGAATAATACTATTCATTTTTAACAGTATTCTACTCCTAGAACACTATCCTAAAGAATGGAAGGTTTCGCTAATTACTATGATACCAAAGCCCGGCAAGGATCATACAAAGGTTGAATCCTATCGGCCTATTAGTTTACTGTCTAACATTTCAAAACTATTTGAAAAGCTGTATATGAGCAAGCTGATGCCTATAGTGAGCAGAAGTGGATGCATTCCAGATCATCAATTCGGTTTTCGCAGTCAACATAGCACAATTGAACAAACTCACAGACTTGTGAATGTTGTTAGAGACACTTTTGAAAAAAAGAAATACTGCTCTGCGCTCTTTATTGATGTCTCACAAGCTTTCGATAAAGTATGGCACGAAGGTCTTTTCAACAAATTAACACAAAATCTACCAGAAAACATCGTAAAGCTTTTAAAAAGCTATTTAATGGAACGTAAATTTGTAGTTGGGAAGGCAATTTTTTAAGCCCACCGCAGTCGATTGAAGCCGGAGTCCCTCAAGGCAGTATCTTCGGTCCCTTACTTTATTTAATATATGCTTCTGACTTACCGTTAAACAGTAACATTCATACATCAACATTTGCGGATGATACAGCCTTTGTAAGCGTTCACGAAAATCCTGTAGAAGCTTCCCGCAACTTACAAGAATATATATCCAAACTGGAAAAATGGCTCAAACAATGGCGTATAAAAGTTAACGAGCAGAAATGTGCACACGTCACTTTTACGTTGCGCAGGGAAACATGCCCGCCTATAAAAATTAACATCGAGACTATACCACAACACACTGTAGTCAAATATCTAGGCGTTCATCTTGATCGTCGTTTAACATGGAAATGGCATATAGACGCAAAGTCAACACAAATGAAACTAAAAGCAGCCCAAATGAATTGGCTTATTGGAAGAAATTCTTTTCTAAGCCTTGACTGTAAACTTCTCTTATACAACGCGATCCTGAAACCAATATGGTTCTATGGAATCCAGTTATGGGGCACTGCCTCAGCATCGAATGTCGGCGACAAAATGAAATCCTACGTACAATAACAGCAGCCCCCTGGTATGTCAGAAACCATCGAATTCATAAAGACCTAGACCTTCCGTTGGTGAAGACAGTATTTTCAAAACACGCGAAAAAATATATAAAAAAACTTGAGTTGCACCCAAATCCACTTGCGCGCAATATTCTTCATTATAGAGGCCACACCCGGCTGAAAAGAAGGGATACTCTTTTTCTCAGCCGTTTACGAGAGATGTAAAACAACAAAAATAACCGTTGAAATTAAAAATTTTGTTTAGCATTGACTAAACTTATATTTAATATTTTTTAGATTTAAGATTTGAAAAACTTATTGATAATTTAATTTATAATTAAAGATTCAATAAATAATAAAATTATCAAAAAAAAAAAATATTTTCCTCCTCTAACACGATAAGAGATGCTGCTCCACATCATAAAACAAATAAATTATCTTCTTCGTTCATTATTTTTATTTTTTGTTAAATAAATTATATTTTTCAACACTTTCATTAAATAATTATTTAATGCAAATATTTGTTTCAGTCTGAACGCATGGCAAACATGATTTCATTTATTTTATTTCGCACTATTTGCTAGCTGTTTCAACAAATAAAAATGATAAAATATTTGAGCGTAGTTTGAACATAAAACAAAATGTTTTTTGTTACTCTCAGTTTGAAGCAAATATCAGAGCAAATATTTTCGTCAAATATTTCATCAATCTGAACGTACCTTTAGTATTGTAATCATTGCAGATCTTGCAAGTCTAGCTTATTTTCATCAGTTTGCAGCAATGCAATAACAAAAGGTGCAAATAAGCTATACCTGCAAGATCTGCAACGTATGCAAGAGAAGTTTTCAACCAAGAGTGATTACCCACATTGCTTGTAAAAAAGCGGTTGAATATATCCAATGAACTAACATCTGTGCAAGTTGGTCCCCCGGAACCTCTAAATATATTATGCGGGGCAAATTTTCTTAGATCTGCTGGTGACTTTGAACACTCTGTTCCATCCTTACCATAAAAAAAAAAATTTAAGCTGATTCTATTTGGTTCACTTCTTCGTTCTCGCTTTCATCTTCGCTATCGCTTGATATTGCCATTTCATTGTCAATATGTACTTACATCTTCTTCGATTTCAGAAGCTTCTCCATCTACATACATCACCATCCTCATCTTCAATACGACATTCATTTTCAATATCGTTGGGAATTGCATTAGTCAATTTGTTAAAATAAGTTAGATCAGATTTTGAAACTGTTTGCAAAACATTATCAACTTCACAACTCTTTGCAAGACACCAACTAGCAACATAGAAAATAACTATAATTAGCCCAATTACGAATAATAATTCCGAGGGAATTTTTTCCCTTTTCGCATTCCTCCTATTATGAGTATAAATTCCGCATGATATTTTTCACTTTTCCCTTTTATTTACATACAAAAATTTATAATTGGAGAAATTTTTTCTCGAGAAAAATATTTTCCGCGGGATTCCTCAGTGTATTTTTTTTTTTTTTGATAATTTTATTATTTATTGAATCTTTAATTATAAATTAAATTATCAATAAGTATTTCAAATCTTAAATCTAAAAATATTAAATGTAAATTTAGCCAATGCTAAACAAAAATTTTTAATTTCAACGGTTCCTCAGTGTAAAGAAAAAAATTGATTCATTTTTTCAAACGGAAAATAACTGTAATTCTCTTTCTATACCACTGTAACGACACGTTTCCGCTCTATGCTGGGATATGCTCAGCAGAGTCCAGGGTCGTTATAGAATCTGGGGGGATTATCAAATAAAAATGCGACAGCGTGTTTCTTAACTATAGTTGCATTTATTAGTATTTCTCTTAAACACGATTTATACTACGGTAGCTTACATTATTGTCTCTTGTCACCCGCAGTTGAGAACAAAACCCGTTTAGTGGACGACGGCACGACGTTCGACGGTGACAATCTCGACCAAGAGTGTAAAGGTGATTCGACGCTATACACCCGTAGTCGAGAGAGTTCGCCGGAGCAACAATACAGTAGGCAGCGACACGACGTTCGATGATTACAATCGCGACCAATGGTGTAGAGGTAATTCGACGCTATACACTAGCAGTCGAGAGCGTTCGCAGGAGCAACAATATGGTAGGCAGCGGCACGACGTTCGATGATTTCAATCACGACCAATGGTGTAGAGGTACTTCGACGCTATACACCAACAGAGAGAGTTCGCAGGAGCAACAACAGTAGGCAGCGACACGACGTTCGAAGATTACAATCGCGACCAATGGTTTTTTTTTTTTTTTTTTTTGTGGTAGTTTTATTATTTATTGAATCTTCAATTATATATTGAAATATCAATAAATTTTTCAAATCTTAAATCTAAAAATACATTAATATATGTTTAGCCAGTGCTAAACAAAATTTTTAATTCCAACTGTTGATTTTTGATGTTTTACATCTCTCGTGTACGGCTGAGAGAAAGAGTATCCCTCCTTCTCAACCGGGTGTGGCCTCTATAATTTAGAATGTTGCTCGCAAGTGGATTTGGGTGCAATACTAATTTTTCAATATATTTTTTTGCGTGTTTTGAAAATACTGTCTTCACCAACGGAACATCAAGATCTTTGTGAATTCGCTGATTTCGGATATACCAGGGGGCTGCAGTAATTGTACGTAGAATTTTGTTTTGTCGCCTTTGAATTTTTTCTACACTTGATGCTGAGGCAGTGCCCCATAACTGGATTCCATAGGACCATATTGGTTTCAGGATCGCGTTGTATAACAAAAGTTTACAGTCAAGACTTAATATAGAATTTCTTCCAATAAGCCAATTCATTTGAGCTGCTTTTAATTTCATTTGTGTCAACTTTGCGTCTATATGCGATTTCCATGTTAAACGGCGATCAAGATGAACGCCTAGATATTTTACTACAGTGTGTTGCGGTATAGTCTCGGTGTTGATTTGTATAGGCGGGCATGTTTCCCTGCGTAAAGTAAAAGTAACGTGTACACATTTCTGCTCATTCACTTTTATCCGCCATTGTTTTAGCCATGTTTCCAATTTTGAGATGTACCCTTGTAGATTCCGGGAAGCTTCTACAGGATTTTCATGAACGCTTAGAAATCCGTATCATCAGCAAATGTTGACGTGTGAATGATACTGCTTAACGGTAAGTCAGAGGCATATATTAAATAAAGTAAAGGACTGCCTTTAGGGACTCCGCCTTCAATCGACTGCGGGGGCTTGTAAAATTGCCTTCCTTAACTACAAATTTTCGTTCCTCTAGATAGCTTTTTAAGAGCCTGACGATGTTATGCTGACTGCGAAAACCGAATTGATGATCTGGAATACATGCACTGCTAGTTACTATAGGAGTCAGCTTGCTCATGTTCAGTTTTTCAAAAAGTTTCGACATATTGGACAATAAACTAATGGGCCGATAGAATTCAACCTTTGTATGATCCTTACCGGGCTTTGGTATCATAGTAATCATCGAAACCTTCCATTCTGCCGGATAGTATTGCAGTCGTAAAATACTATTAAAGATGAATAGTATTACTCGTTTTGCAATGAAAGGCAATTCTTGCAGCATTTTGTTACTTATTTTATCAATACCTGTGGTTTTTTTTGAGTTTAGACTTGTAATAGCCTTTGCAATCTCCACAATATTAAATCTTAGCGGAATTTCTGGTAAAGCGACGACTGGTGGCAGTTCAATAATATCAGCAGAAATATTTGGAGTAAATACTTTTTCTAAGTGTTTAACAAAAAGAGCACCTTTTTCAGCATCAGTTCTTGCCCAGTCACCATTTGAAGCTCGTATGGGAGGTTTACATATCACCGGCCTTTTAAGTCCTCTGGCTGCACGCCACAGCGAATAATCTGTTGAAGGTGTTGCATCGAGTTCTTGCGAAGCTGTTTTTTGTGTTTGCAAAACTTTTCTAAGCTGCTTGGTACACTCCTTAAGCCTTAATTTTAGCTGAGGCGATCTGTATCGTTGCCATTCTCGTCGAGCTCTCCGTTTTTCGGTCAATAGCCTTTCTATATCTGCACAAAAAATATTGTTAAATCTCGCTTGTTGATTTGGTTGAATTGAAGAAGCATTAAGAGCAGCTTGTTTAGCATGTGCTTCAAACAACCTAATAGAATTTTCTATATCAGTAGGTGTTCTCAATGGCATATTTTCCGTGCAATGAGCACTCAAATATTTTTTGTATTTCAGCCAGTTAATACGTGCAGCTGTCAGCGGTAAATCACATGTTGGTCTTGCGGTTGTGTGTGAGTAAATAGTGATAATAGTAGGCGAGTGGTCTGAAGATAAGTCCAAAGATGCTTCTACTTCCATCATTTCGCTGGGCACACCTTTCGAGATTCCAAAGTCGATAACATCAGGAACTTTTTGTCGATCCGTTGGCCAATATGTTGGCTGACCACTTGAAACTACATTCAAACCCATTTTTAAAATTGTGTCAAACAAAACACGACCCTTAGGACTGATTAAACGTGAACCCCAAAAAGTGTGTTTAGCATTGTAGTCGCCAGCTGCTAGAAAACGGGACCCCAGTGTTGTATAAAATGCGGTATATTGACTCTCTGAAATTGAAAACCTGGGAGGAGAATAAACAGATGATATCACAATAAAAATTTTCAATACAGATGTTCGTTGCTTGAAGATATTCTTCACGAAGGTCATATAGCAGGTAGTGTTTTATTCGAGTTTTTATTAGGATTCCAGAGCCACCACAAGCTCTACCTCGAGGATCCTTGGTGTCGTAGAAATTATATCCACTAATTTTAAAATAGCTTCGAGACGTCAAATGAGTTTCTGAGATAAGCATAACATCGATTTGTTTATCCAGAAGAAAATATTCTATTTCATTTTTATGTTGGCAGATGCCGTTTGCGTTCCAAAAACAGATTCTTAAGTTCATGGTTTTTTCAATACAGCCTGCAACAAGGTAGACTGCATTTTCAACATTTCCTGCATCATACAGGACATGTTGAGAGTAAATGTATTTGCTGTTTGTATTAGGATCTCTATCGAGGCTTCAATACGACTAAAATTATGCCCTGATTCTTCATTAGCTGGTACAGTTTTTTGCGCCGGAGTCTGGTTACACTTTAAGATATTAGCGTATGAAAATTGATTATTAGGTTTTTGTTGAGTAAGAGTCGTGTAAGACTTTAAAACATTTGAGTATTGATTATGGCTAGACGACGGTTAAGGTAACTGAGGGTAGTTTAAAGGGGTGTTGGGCTGATCGGGAGTAGCATTTGTTTTTCTGTTCGACGAATTTTTAAAAAAAGAGTAAAGAGGGCAGCCTCTATAGTTAGCAGTGTGGTTTCCACTGCAATTGCCGCATTTTTTTGCCTTGGTATCACCTTTTATTTTGTCACAGTTAGCGGTACTGTGCAACTCACCACATACAACGCAAACGGTAGGCAACTTGCAATAAGTTTTGGTATGGCCAAATTCTTGACAGTTCATGCATTGGATAGGTCCATTTTTTTATGTGGCATCTCAACTGTAACTCTTCTGTGTAACAAGTACTTTAGATTATAGATTGGGTGCGATTAATTTTTTTTAATTTTCAAGTCACCTGGCTGTAGCTCGACTCTAAAAATAGGTTGGGGGATTTTATCCCAATTTTTGATGTTAGAAACATTTTTAATTTTGAAGCCATTATTTTCAAGGCCAGACTTAACCTCTTCTGGATCCACACTAGAGTCTATACCTTTTATTACGACGGTTAGACCTTTAGCACTCTTTAATTGGTACGTATAAAAATTTTTGTTTTTTGCTCAAGGTCAGATACTATTTTTCGGTAATTACTTTCTTGCACTACCTGGATTTTTGTTTCGTTAATATTTCCGCGCTTAATTGGAGTTACATAGAACTCATTTTCTCCAATTAAGGAGATAAGGCTTTTTACCAAAAAACTAGAGTTCTGCTCTCTTAAATATATCGGTGGAGGTTTACTCGACCTTGTTGTAGTTGTGTCTTCATTGTCTTGTTCTGATAAAATCGCGAAACGCTTTTCGGAATTTTTTATTTTGTTTTTTCCATCTCTGGGAACTTTCGCTGTTGAAGCTATTTGAGCTGATTTTGGACTTCTTCCCCTTTTTAACACGGTTGTGTATCTGTCCATTCCTGTTTGAATTTTATTATCATTTATTTTACTCACCGCATCTACTATTTTGTGCACGTTGGTCACCTTGTTACTTGTTGTTTGTTTGTTTGTTTGTACAGCTAAGCTGACAAGTTTGCTGATGGATGCAATTATTGTTGCTTCTTGATCACTATTTAACATGTTCAAAGATAATGAGCGCGCACGAGTATTTGTGTTTTCTGTTAAATTCAGGTTTTTGTTTAATTCATTTTTTTATTGTCGTCATCAGCAAATAAAGTTATATATTGTACATTCCTACTGCTTGTAGGATTATTGTTGTTTTTATCAGAAGATGAACTCATCAGAGTTCTCTTTTTTATTTTCACTGATATTAGTTTGTGTATGCAAGTATTTATGTGTATTGCACACAAGCAAAAAATAAAATAAAACCAGTAAAATAACTGTTCAATAAATGTTTTGTTTTTTTATATATTTTGTGACTTGACAATTTTTTTTTCTTTTATATTTTTTTTATATTCAGTTGCGACGATTATAAAAACGCGTCTGTTCACTACGAGAGTTGAAACTGAAAAAAAAAAAATGCGACCAATGGTGTAGAGGTAATTCGACGCTATACACCAGCAGTCGGAAGCGTTCGCAGGAGCAACAATATGGTAGGCAGCGGCACGACGTTCGATGATTTCAATCACGACCAATGGTATAGAGGTAATTCAACGCTTTACACCAACAGTCGAGAGAGTTCGCAGGAGCAACAACAGGCGACGAAATTTGGAACTAAGAAATCAAATACTGCTGGAGCGCAGGTGGTTCAACACTACTCTCCAGGAGTATTTCTTGGAGTTCCAACGGGCAGTCAACGGCAGCAAATAAAAAGTATTAGTTTGTAGGTAATTCGACTCTACTCACCAACCACTCGCATTGTCTGCTGACAACCAACTCACTTTTATTCTGCGATGTCTCGCCTTTTATACTGTTTTCGTTGTGCACCAATAATACACACTCAACCGAACGTATACATCTCATGCACATACATTGGTTTGCTCATCATCATTTATATGCCGCTGTTGTATTTTCCGCAAATAAACTAACCATGTACGTACTCACAGTATTCTTATATGCTATGATTCCGACCACACAAATAAAATATTTTGTGGCTTTGCTGTTGTTCTTGTTGTTGCCTGAGTATTTTTTTCTTCACAGCACACAAGTACAATCGTAATACGAGAACTTAGCAACTGAAGCTAGTAGACATTCGCCTTGTTGTTGTTCTGGTTTGTTTTTTTTTTTTTCTTGCACAAGAAACTGGTTTGTATTACGATGTGATGGCACATAATGTGAGGAAATATTTAAATAGATTGTAAATTAACTCGTTTGTTAATTTGTTCTAGATTTTAATCACAGCACATAAACTGGATTAAACTTAAAATTGCTAAAACAACAAGCGGCACTTGAAACCGAGTTGTTTTCCAAAATGTAGATTAACTCTTTTGTTAATTTGTTATAGATTTTAATCACAGCACATAAACTGGATTAAGGTTAAAATTATTAAAACAACAAGCGGCACTTGAAACCGAGTTGTTTTCCAAAAGAAATGATTGAGGCACACTCTTCAATGTTCAAACATAGAAAAGGCGATATTTATTTAAATTTTACTTCTTTTATACAATATTCATTCTTATTAATTTTACATACTTGGCATTTTTAAATTTAAGTTCATTGGCTGTGTGGCCATGAACATGAGACAACCAAAAAATACCTAGAATGCAATTTTGTGGATATAGGTGAACGCACTACATAAACAGTACAAAAAAAAAAAAAAAAAACTGCATAATAAACAATCGTCAATTACAAACAAATGTATAATAAACGAAACTAATAAAATTGCATTCTAAGTATTGTATTACAATTTTATGAACAAGACAAATAAAAATAATAAAAAAATGCATGATCTACAAAAGAATTGCTCAACTTTATGGAAAAGAATGAAAACTAAAAATTAATAAATTTACAAAATTGTACAACAAACAAAAATAATACAATTATGAACATCCTCAACCCGTTGAGCGCAGCTCAAAAGCCTGTGTTTAAGATGCTGGTGGTGGCAGTTTATGATATTCTGAGTTGAAGTGCCGGGTAAAAAAAATCTTCTTGTTTAAATATGTCCTGTGAAATCCGATGTTGTTTGCAGGTTGCGAGGAGCTGGAGTTGGTGTTGGTTTGAAGTTACATTTCCCTTTGATGATTAAATAGACCACGATGCCTCCAGTAATGATTAATGTGGAATAGCCGATCGTTATGTGGTGGTAGTTGTGTGCATAAATTTGGTTTGGAAGCTGGAATATCTTTTGTTCTGCTAATGAAGTTTGTAATGCTGTTAAGTTCTGTATTTGTGAGATGTACTCGCTTTTATGCATTTCATGTAAAAGCGGTTTGACAAGTTTCGTATGTGTTTCTTCCGTGATTTTCCAGAACTTGATGTATGATGTCTTTAGCGAACTGGATATTCTCTGCCGTGCCTGTATTGTTGTAGAATTGTGTTGCAGCACGCATTCTGGTTCCAAACTAAGTAAGCCTGATCCTTTTAGAGTTAAATGCGTGATCTCCTTTTTGCATACGGCAGTTGCATGAGATGTAGATGGTGTTGCATATATCCACTTGTTCTGATGCCGTAGTGAGACCCACGCAAAATTTGCTGTTAACTGCTGTAATGTACAGTTTGACTTTGTTTTATTTCTAAACAGATTAACTTCACAAGCGCATGCTGCTGCACCTTGCCCGTATTGAATTTGACCCTTGGAGTGTAAAGATAATAAGTATTTTTCGTTGAATGTTTCTTTATTTTAATATTATTTTAGTTCTGGACAGCCGCTTGTGCGACTGTCCAGTTTGTGGCACAATTATGAACTTAATTATAATTTCTTAATCAATCTAAATAATGCTACAATATTCTATGTCTTAAAACTAACACATACACAAAGTATGTGTGGGAATATGCATGATCAGCATAATACATTCTGATCATACAATTGGAATGTGGACAATAACAAAAGTGTTATGTTTCACTTGCTGCATGCAGACGGCATGCAGTAGTGGTTAGTCAAACACACTACACCTCCCTTTTTCAGAAAGAATAATCAATACTGAGTTGATTATTCTTACTAGTAATAAAAAAATTATAAAATTAAAAATTGCAGGGATTTTTAGGGAATATACCTTCCCTCCCTTTTTTAGAAAAAAAATGTTATTAAAAATTTTATTATAAAAAAAATTATAGAATTATTACTAATAATTGTGGGCTTAATATAGCTGGTAAGAAATGTGTACAGTTTAAAAAGAATCATTAAAATTTATATAAAAAATTTAAAGTAAGGGTTATATATTTTAATTAATATGTAATATTTATAAAGATAAAGAACTTTGCATATAACAAAATTATGAAAATAGAGTAAAAATTATATATATAAAAAAAATTAAAAAATTAAAGTAAATATAATATATGTATTATTTTATTTGTTGGATAGATTTTAATGTTTTGTTTGGATATATATTAATGTTTATTTGGATATATTTTAATGTTTTGTTTGGATATATATTAATGTTTATTTGGATATATTTTAATGTTTAATTGGGGATATATTAATGATTATTTGGCGCCAATTTTTTTTTTTATACATATGCATATGCTAAAAATAAAAATTACTTTATTATAAAATTGTATTTTTATCTTAAAAAAAAAAATCTTAACTATTCATTACAAAAAAAATTCTTAACTATTCATTCACTTTGTTCATATTAATTATTTATTATGCAATTAAAAAAATGTTCAAAGCCGTTAAAAATTGGCCTCTAATGGACGTATTTCAAAAAAATTGTTGCACTAATGCAAAAACAAAATTCATTTTAAACAATATACTTTGATTTCAAATGTATCATACTTCGATTTTACCTTTATTTATTTCTTTTCTAAATTCAAAATTATTCGAAAACAGGACAAAAAAATTTAATTCATATTCACATACTTCTATTCATTTACTATCCTTTCTTTTTTTTTTGATCGGTGGTGATTTATTTAATTTTTTTTTTGTGAGCTCAATAGTTATATCTGCATCTTGCAAGATTTCAATACCTTTCTCTTTGAAGGTTTTCAATATTCATTCCTAGGTTATTAAGCGTACGATCATCTAGTGAAAGTCGCAATGTTGTCAGAGCAATATTATCAGCTACTTTTTCAAGCTTTAGAAAGTGGTGACCTAAGTCTACATTTCTATTTATAATTTTGTCGTTCAACTCAAATTTGGAAAGTACTCGCTTTCCCTTTTTTATTTTCATTTATTTTCATTATTAATTTAGTGAAGTAGTCTAGGTACTTCACAGTGCTCATGGGCATTTATCGCCTCATATATTTATTTCTAAACCAACCGATAATAATTATGTTTGAAAAACTTTTCAAAATTTGAAGCATATTGAAGTATTACTTTTCATTAAAAAATATCATGGTATTAACAAAAATGTAAAGAAAAATCTGTTATTAGGTCTTCAAAAAAAATTCTATATTTTTATGGAATATTTCACCATATTATTCTTCAAAATTCGAAGTATGATCATCAAAATTATTTCATTAATATTCATGGCTAGTGAATCAATTATTTTTATTAAATATTATTATGTTAATAATTTTATTAATTCTTACATTTTGTAGAATAAATTTATTTATATTTTATTTATTTCTTGAAAGAAGTTTAATTCCTACATTATTTTTTAAAGTAAAAAATGTTTCTGATACAAAATATATATATCAACTGGAGGGACTCGTGAGTTTCTCAGTGACATACATATTAGTTATAATTTTATTTAATTTATTTTTGATGTTATCGACTGGAGGGACTCGTAAGTATCTCAGCGATAAATCTTATATGTATATTTTCTTTAAAGCGAAAAAAAAAATAAAAGACAAAACATAGCCTTATATTTCTTTGAGAAAAAATATTACATTATTTAAAAATATATGTGTGTATATTTAAATTAAAAGATTAAACATAGAGCACAAAATCATATTTAGAAAAGTGTCGTTTGAATTTTTAATTCTTTATGCTTTTAGTTATATGGATTTTTCAACATACGACATTTCTTTAATTTTTACAGTAAACACATTATATTAAAATGGTGACTTTTTATCTGTTTTATTATTCGTATGTGTTTTTCTTTTTCATTATTTACTTTATCAAAAAAATTTCAATTTCCAATTACTTCATTTTATTCTTATACTTTTTTTTTTTATTCAAAAAAAATTCTACTTTCAATTATTTCATTTCACCAAAAAAATTTCAATTTTCAATTATTTCATTTTACTAAAAAAATTTCAATTATTTCATTTCACTAAAAAAATTCAATTTACAATTATTTCATTTCATTAAAAAAATTTTAATTTCTTCAAAACCTTTCAAATTCAATCCATGCTTACATTTCATTTGTGTATGCTACTTTAAAATACATTCGTCACTTACAAACATTGGGATAAAACGCACCTTCAGTCCCCCGGACAATCTTCCCAAACACTACACGAACACAAATCCAACGATGTAACACCAAATCATGTAGTCTTATAGATTTTAGTTGATTTCTTTTCTGTGAAGCTGCAAAGCAAAACGTGACATTTATTGAGGCTTCTGTCCAAAAGAGCAACCCTCTGTGAGCTTAGTATGACCACCAGTTGGCTGGCACAAGATGGTAGCACATCCCGCATATACAACAACGCCTCGAGCGTGGCTAAATACAGTGGTGAGTCCATAGCAACCGGGGCATTTAACGTCCATGAAGTAGGACGAATATTGTTTCAAGGGTGTTGCACCAAATGCTTCAGTTTATGCTTACGCTTTTCTTGGACGGGCAAGGGATTTTTTTTTTCAACAAAATTAGGTTTTTCCCTTTTTAGATCCTTTTTTTTTTTTTTATTTGAATTTTAATTTTTAATTTATTTAATTAATCCTTTTTTTTTTTTAAAAAATTTGGCAGGATCGCCATGTAAAGATAATAAAAAGTCATTTAATTTATATGTTTGAATTATAGAATTAATTTATTTAATATGGTTGAACGTTTATTTATTATTTTATGTTCTGGACAGCCGCTTGTGCGACTGTCCAGTTTGTGGCACAATTATGAACTTAATTATAATTTCTTAATCAATCTAAATAATGCTACAATATTCTATGTCTTAAAACTAACACATACACAAAGTATGTGTGGGAATATGCATGATCAGCATAATACATTCTGATCATACAATTGGAATGTGGACAATAACAAAAGTATTATGTTTCACTTGCTGCATGCAGACGGCATGCAGTAGTGGTTAGTCAAACACACTACAGGAGCATATATACATTTCTTCTTTGAAAGTGATGCACCCGTCGAGTTCCGAGTTAATTATGGTAAAATGTTTGTTTTGAATACTATTGATTGCTAACAGTGGAGAACATAGTTTTATTGATACTAGTGTGTTGTTAATCCACCTTGGTATTGGTATCAGATTGAACAGATCGAATTTTTCAGTCTCAATTAGTGGCAAGGTAACACTAAAAATTGCTGTGGTATTTGTTAGTCCTCCTGTGACCTTCATGAGTTTGTATAGTTGTAGGAAATCTTCTCTTTTTGCAGGTAAGTGAAGTGATTCGGGCAGATGAAGTGATATTTTGTCTATTTCATGTTGTAGTTGAATCGGAGTAAGTAATGACGGGCTTATAATACCATGATGTGTATTTGTTAGAATATCTAGAATTAAGGATTGCGTTTGGTCTAAACTTGCTGCCATAATTGTAAGTTGAATGCTTAATGACGAGAAAATACGATAGGTTCTGTCTTCTTCATTGTTGTCACGTATCCGGTTGTATATTTGTGTTATTTGGAAATCCATGTTGTCAAACTTTTTCTTCATGGCTTCTTGGTCCAATTTAATAATGATCATTGTAGAATCAATAATTGACGTTTGATTCTTTAATAGGCTGAGTAAATGGGCTTCATTTTGTTTAACTTGCGCTATTGTGTGTGCCATTGTTTTTGCATATTCGGAGTCTAGTACTCCAAATAATGTATGCGCAATATTTCCGACAAGATCAATTGCAGCTCTTTTATGCCTTTTCCCTGAAAGTAATGTGCTGTCCATTAGTAGCCTAGCCTCGGTATGTTCAAAATAATTGACTAGATCTGTGCATGGTGTCTTTTGTTGCATTTCGTTGCATAAATGACTAAGTGCCTTGGTTCCACTTGAGAATAGAGCTAATTCAGACCAGAACCCTTCCAACTCATAATAAATTAAAAATTCCCATTCTGTAGGTGAGATAAGTGTGGTCCCAATTCCCTCATAGTAAATGCCAGGCTGTGCTCCAAATTCTTTATTGTAGATATTTGTTCCTAGTACCAGTGGTAACAGCATAAGAGTCATTATCATCGTAGCAAGGTTGAATTGATTGGACATGCGTCTCCTTTTCGTGGGACTTTCAGATTCGTTATTGTTTTGGTGGATGTTTGACTCAATTACTTGATCTTGTGCAGATATGTCGTTAACGTCTTCACTATATATTGGTAACGGGGCTAAACGTGTAATAGGCCTTTGTAGCAGCCGGTTGAGGTTTTAACGTCGGCTACTCGGACGAGATCGTCATCTCCTTGATGTACCTTTATGACTCTGCCCAAGGGCCACGGTAGCGGAGCTGTGTTGTCTTCTTTGATTATTACCATGTCCCCGGGTTTAATATTGATTGCTTGAGTTTTCCATTTGTGTCGATATTGTACTTCATTTAAATATTCCCGTTAACACCGCCTCCAAAACTCGTTTTTAGATGAGTTACTAATTTCCCCCTGGTCAGTAAGTTACCTCGTTCTTGTGTGCAATTTGCGTCAACTTGAGCATTTAGGGGTTCCCCAATCAGTAAATGTCCCGTAGTTAACGCTGCTAAATCATTCGGGTTTTCTGACATCGGGCTGATTGGCCTTGAATTGAGAATTCCTTCAATTTCAATTACTACTGTGTCCAGCTCTTCATAAGTAAGCGATGCTGTTGTGGCACTTCGGACAAGAAGATGTTTTGCTGACTTTACAGCGGCTTCCCATAAGCCACCGAAATGTGGTGCTCTTGGGGGTATAAAATGAAATGTTATTCCTCTCGATGTACATTCTCTGTTAATTATGTCTTGAGCTGAGCCAGAATGGATAGTTTCTGATAGTTCTGTTAACTGATTTTTTGCCCCTACAAAATTGGTAGCATTGTCACAATAGAGTTTCCGGCACTGACCTCGCCTACTTATAAATCTTTTTAATAATCCTATAAAGGCTTCGGTGGTAAGATCACTAACTAGCTCCAAGTGTACTGCCTTAGTAGCAAAGCAGCAAAACACTGCGATGTACACCTTTTGAGGCTTCTTCCCTCTCACCTTGTAATGAACCCAAAACGGTCCACAAAAGTCAACCCCAGAGTTGATGAAAGGTCGAGCTGGTGTGACACGAGCAGCTGGTAAATTGCCCATGATCTGATTGAGTAATCTTGGTTTGGCCTTGGCGCATCGAACACAATGTTGTACAATAGATCTGGCTGCTGCCTTTCCCTTGATTGGCCAATATCTCTGTCTCATATGTGAAAGGAGTGCTTGGGGACCGCAGTGTCTATTTTGATCATGCACACTTTGCATGAGTAATTTTGAAATTGGGTCATTGTAGGGAAGCAGCATTGGATGTTTGGTATCATATGAAAGCAAAGATGTGCTTAATCGTCCTCCTACTCTAATTATACGATTCGAATCCAAGAATGGGCTAAGGTTGTTGAATGGACTTGACTTATTTACTTCATTATTTCTTTTTAGATGTTTTATGTCGTCTTCAAAATCTGACTGCATTGCTCGTACGATAACTACCAGAGCTTGTTCTAGTTCCATTACTGTTAAAGAGATTTCCGCACGTTTCTCATTTATTTTTCTTGTGTTGTTGATAAATCGTAGCATGTATGCTACAATTCTTTGTAATGTTCGAAAAGATCCTTTGTGGTTGATGTTGTAGATAATTGTTGTTGCATTTTGAATTGCAAGAACGGCAGCTGTTTTCTTTCGCTCCATGTTGTTTTCAAGTACTTCTGTGGCCCTTGAGTATTTTTGTGGCCAAGCTGCTTCATGCCCATGTAGGAAGATAGGCCCATAAAACCATAGATTGCATGCTGGTAATGCTTTCGGAGATAGTCCTCGGGATATGATGTCCGCAGGATTTTCCTTTGAACTTACATGTCGCCATTGTTCGGGCATTGTCAACTCCTGAATTGCAGATATTCGATTGGCTACAAACGTTTGATATGATGATAACTGTGAATTGATCCAGGCCAAAACAATCATTGAGTCTGTCCAAAGGAAAGTAGGAGTATCCTCAAGTTTTAAATCTCTTTTAACCCTGGCAGTTATTTGAGCACCCAAGTGTGCTGCGCAGAGCTCCAGGCGGGGAAGACTTTGTTTTTTTAAAGGTGCTACTCGTGATTTTGCGCATAGTAGTCTTACTATTTTTTGACCATTTTTTATAACTGACCTTATGTATATTGCTGCCCCATATGCCCTCTCCGAGGCATCAACAAATGCATGAATTTGTATTCCTGATGCAACCTGGCCTTGAAAAATATGTCTAGAAAACTTCAGGTTGTCTATGTGTTTTAAGTCGTTCCGAAAATTCATCCATCTAGTATGTAGCTCTGCTGGCAAGGCTTCATCCCATACAAGTTTCAACTGCCACAATTCCTGAATGAACATCTTTGCTGTCACTACGATTGGAGACACAATTCCCATCGGGTCGAATAGTCGAGCCAAATCTGAGACTACTGTTCGTTTAGTAACACGACTTGTATCCCCCAAACGTTCCTTTACACAGAACTCATCAACCTTTGGTATCCATGTCAATCCCAGAGTTTTTACTGTTTGCTGGTTTTCGTTGTTAAAATCAATGATTACTTCTTCTCTTGTTGAGACGTTTTGAAGTAGTTGGTGATGATTTGCACTCTACTTTTGTAAATTTAGACCATGCTGGTTCAATATGTGCTTTAATTCTTGCTGAATTGCGATTGTTGTGTTCAAACTATCATCTCCTCCCATTCCGTCATCGACGTAAAAATTATTGAGTAGAAATTTGGCTTCAAGAGGGTACCGTCCTATATTCTTATTTGCAATTTTCTGTAGACATTTAGTTGCGAGGTACGGTGCAGCTCGTGTACCGTAGGTTATTGTGTTCAATTGATAATACTTGATTGCTGCAGTTGGATTCTCTCTTCAAATAACAGTTTGAAATTTCCGGGTGTATAAACATTTGTCGATACATTTTTTCGACGTCCGTGGTGAAAACAAAGCGTGGTAGTCGAAAACGCAGTATGATTGAAAACAGTTCACTTTGAATTGTTGGACCAGTATACATTAAGTCGTTCAATGATATCCCATTAGAGGTCTTAGCCGAGGTATCAAATATTACTCTTAATTTTGTTGTCGAACTTTCAGGCTTGAGTATACAGTGGTGAGGAATGAAGTAGTTAGGTTCAACTAAGGAATTGACATCTATTTTGGTCATATGACCTAGTGACTCATACTCTTCCATGAATCGTATGTATTGCTTTTTAGTTTCTGGTGCTTTTGCCAGTCGGCGCTCTAATGCAAGAAATCTGTTGAAGGCTATACCCTGAGACTCCCCTAGTTCCTTAGGATTACTGCAAAATTGTAGTCTAACCAAAAATCTTCCATTTTGATCAATTGTATAATTATTTGCGAAATGATTTTCACAAAGCTTTTCTGAAGGAGAAAGCGTCTTGTCTGCTGCTTCCACCTTTTCTAGTTCCCATAGTTGAGTAATGCTTTCTTCTAGATTGATTTCTTCTTCAGTACAGATCCCACAGGTTGCCGATGATAGCTGACTTTCACCAACCCTTCCTGAAATGACCCATCCTAATAACGTATTTTGCAAAGTCGGCAACTCATTACCCAATTTTATTTGTCCGATTGACAATAATTGATGATAGAATTCTGCACCTAGAAGCACATCTATTTTATCAGGGCGATTGAACTCCGGGTCTGCAAGTTTGATATTTTTGGGAATTGGCCAATTATGAATGTCAATTATTTGTGAAGGCTGTGAGGAGATTCTTTGAGGAAGAACAGCTGCTTCAATTTGCGTAGTGAAGTTGTTGAGCCTCGAATGTAATGCGATATTGACTCTGTGCCGAACCTTAGTGTTGCTTGCTCCAATGCCGCTTATACAGATCGAAGCTGGCTTTGTTGAAAGGCCTAAGCGCTTAACTAATCGTTCGCTGACAAAATTTAGTTGAGATCCTGAGTCGAGAATTGCTCGGCATTGTATTTCTTTTCCGCTTGCTTTAACGATGATCAATGCAGTGCTGAGAAGAATGTAATTGCTTGAACTGGTACTTTTTGCTGTGGTTAATGATGCAGATTCTTGTGCTGCAGGAGTTAGGCTTCCTTCAGATGCCCGAATTGTTTTTGAAGCCAAGTTGCTTCTGTTTTGTTCTGAGGTTTCTAGGTGAAGAAGTGTGTTGTGCCTTTTGTTGCACTTCATGCAGCTTCTAGAAATGCAATTCTTTACGTTATGGCCCGTTTTTAAGCAATTAAAGCAATATTTTTTCTTTTGAACCAATTGAATGCGAGCTGACGGTGATAATTGAAGGAACATCTTGCAAGAAAATAATGGGTGTTTATCGTTTTTGCACATGACACAAGCTTGGTCTTGAGTTACCACGGAAGTGAAAACTTTCGGTTGTGAAATTGGGCGTTTCTTTTTGGCTCCCATTGCTTCCATCGACTGAAAGTGTCTTTCCAAAAACTTCAAAAATTCCTTAATTGTTGGAACTTCTCGTGGTTGTTTTTTTTTTTTTTTTTTTTTTGCTGGTAGTTTTATTATTTATTGAATCTTCAATTATAAATTGAAACATCAATAAGTTTTTCAAATCTTAAATCTAAAAATACATAAATATATGTTTAGCCAGTGCTAAACAAAATTTTTAATTCCAACTGTTGATTTTTGATGTTTTACATCTCTCGTGTACGGCTGAGAGAAAGAGTATCCCTCCTTCTCAGCCGGGTGTGGCCTCTATAATTTAGAATGTTGCACGCAAGCGGATTTGGGTGCAATACTAGTTTTTCAATATATTTTTTAGCGTGTTTTGAAAATACTGTCTTCACCAACGGAACATCAAGATCTTTGTGAATTCGCTGATTTCGGATATACCAGGGGGCTGCAGTAATTGTACGTAGAATTTTGTTTTGTCGCCTTTGAATTTTTTCTACACTTGATGCTGAGGCAGTGCCCCATAACTGGATTCCATAGGCCCATATTGGTTTCAGGATCGCGTTGTATAACAAAAGTTTACAGTCAAGACTTAATATAGAATTTCTTCCCATAAGCCAATTCATTTGGGCTGCTTTTAATTTCATTTGTGTCAACTTTGCGTCTGTATGCGATTTCTATGTTAAACGACGATCAAGATGAACGCCTAGATATTTTAGTACAGTGTGTTGCGGTATAGTCTCGGTGTTGATTTGTATAGGCGGGCATGTTTCCCTGCGTAAAGTAAAAGTAACGTGTACACATTTCTGCTCATTCACTTTTATCCGCCATTGTTTTAGCCATGTTTCCAATTTTGAGATGTACCCTTGTAGATTCCGAGAAGCTTCTACAGGATTTTCATGAACGCTTAGAAAAGCCGTATCATCAGCAAATGTTGACGTGTGAATGATACTGCTTAACGGTAAGTCAGAGGCATATATTAAATAAAGTAAAGGACCGAAGATACTGCCTTGAGGGACTCCGGCTTCAATCGGCTGCGGGGGGCTTAAAAAATTGCCTTCCTTAACTACAAATTTTCGTTCCTCTAGATAGCTTTTTAAGAGCCTGACGATGTTTGCGGGTAGATTTTGTGTTAATTTGTGGACAAGACCTTCGTGCCATACTTTATCAAAGGCCTGTGCGACATCAATAAAAAGCGCTGAACAATATTTCTTTTTTTCAAAAGTTTCTCTTATAACATTCACAAGTCTGTGAGTTTGTTCAATAGTGTTATGCTGACTGCGAAAACCGAATTGATGATCTGGAATACATGCACTGCTAGTTACTATAGGAGTCAGCTTGCTCATGTACAGTTTTTCAAAAAGTTTCGACATATTGGACAATAGACTGATAGGCCGATATGATTCAACCTTTGTATGATCCTTACCGGGCTTTGGTATCATAGTAATCATCGAAACCTTCCATTCTGCCGGATAGTATTGCAGTCGTAAAATACTATTAAAGATGAATAGTATTATTCGTTTTGCAATGAAAGGCAATTCTTGCAGCATTTTGTTGCTTACTCTATCAATACCTGGGGCTTTTTTTGAGTTTAGACTTGTAATAGCCTTTTGAATATCCACAATATTAAATCTTAGCGGAATTTCTGGTAAAGCGACGACTGGTGGCAGTTCAATAATATCAGCAGAAATATTTGGAGTAAATACTTTTTCTAAGTGTTTAACAAAAAGAGCACCTTTTTCAGCATCAGTTCTTGCCCAGTCACCATTTGAAGCTCGTAATGGAGGTTTACATATCACCGGCCTTTTAAGACCTCTGGCTGCACGCCACAGCGAATAATCTGTTGATGGTGTTGCATCGAGTTCTTGCAGAAATTTTTGCAGCGAAGCTGTTTTTTGTGTTTGCAAAACTTTTCTAAGCTGCTTGGTACACTCCTTAAGCCTTAATTTTAGCTGGGGCGATCTGTATCGTTGCCATTCTCGTCGAGCTCTCCGTTTTTCAGTCAATAGCCTTTCTATATCTGCACAAAAAATATTGTTATATCTCGCTTGTTGATTTGGTTGAATTGAAGAAGCATTAAGAGCAGCTTGTTTAGCATGTGCTTCAAACAACCTAATAGAATTTTCTATGTCAGTAGGTGTTCTCAATGGCATATTTTCCGTGCAATGAGCACTCAAATATTTTTTGTATTTCAGCCAGTTAATACGTGCAGATGTCAGCGGTAAATCACATGTTGGTCTTGCGGTTGTGTGTGAGTAAATAGTGATAATAGTAGGCGAGTGATCTGAAGACAAATCCAAAGATGCTTCTACTACCGTCATTTCGCTGGGCACACCTTTCGAGATTCCAAAGTCGATAACATCAGGAATTTTTTGTCGATCCGTTGGCCAATATGTTGGCTGACCACTTGAAACTACATTCAAACCCATTTTTGAAATTGTGTCAAACAAAACACGACCCTTAGGACTGATTAAACGTGAGCCCCAAAATGTGTGTTTAGCATTGTAGTCGCCAGCTGCTAGAAAACGGGACCCCAGTGTTGTATAAAATGCGTTATATTGACTCTCTGAAATTGAAAACCTGGGAGGAGAATAAACAGATGATATCACAAGCTTTTGATAAAAATTTTCAATACAGATATTTGTTGCTTGAAGATATTCTTCACGAAGGTCATTTAGCAGGTAGTGTTTTATTCGAGTTTTTATTAGGATTCCAGAGCCACCACAAGCTCTACCTCGAGGATCCTTAGTATCGTAAAAATTATATCCACTAATTTTAAAATAGCTTCGAGACGTCAAATGAGTTTCTGAGATAAGCATAACATCGATTTGTTTATCCAGAAGAAAATATTCAATTTCATTTTTATGTTGGCAGATGCCGTTTGCGTTCCAAAAACAGATTCTTAAGTTCATGGTTTTTTCAATACAGCCTGCAACAAGGTAGACTGCATTTTCAACATTTCCTGCATCATACAGGACATGTTGAGAGTAAATGTATTTACTGTTTGTATTAGGATCTCTATCGAGGCTTCAATACGACTAAAATTATGCCCTGATTCTTCATTAGCTGGTACAGTTTTTTGCGCCGGAGTCTGGTTACTCTTTAAAATATTAGCGTATGAAAATTGACTATTAGGTTTTTGCTGAGTAAGAGTCGTGTTAGACTTTAAAACATTTGAGTATTGATTATGGCTAGACGACGGTTGAGGTAACTGAGGGTAGTTTAAAGGGGTGTTGGGCTGATCGGGAGTAGCATTTGTTTTTCTGTTCGACGAATTTTTAAAAAAAGAGTAAAGAGGGCAGCCTCTATAGTTAGCAGTGTGGTTTCCACTGCAATT
Source organism: Lypha dubia (assembly GCA_947311025.1). Lineage (NCBI taxonomy): Eukaryota > Metazoa > Arthropoda > Insecta > Diptera > Tachinidae > Lypha > Lypha dubia. The sequence goes on along the minus strand of OX371261.1, from coordinate 56,548,138 downwards.
GCCGCATTTTTTTGCCTTGGTATCACCTTTTATTTTGTCACAGTTAGCGGTACTGTGCAACTCACCACATACAACGCAAACGGTAGGCAACTTGCAATAAGTTTTGGTATGGCCGAATTCTTGACAGTTCATGCATTGGATAGGTCCATTTTTTGTATGTGGCATCTCAACTGTAACTCTTCTGTGTAACAAGTACTTTATAGATTATAGATTGGGTGCGATTCATTTTTTTTAATTTTCAAGTCACCTGGCTGTAGCTCGACTCTAAAAATAGGTTGGGGGATTTTTTCCCTATTTTTGATGTTAGAAACATTTTTAACCTTGAAGCCATTATTTTCAAGGCCAGACTTAACCTCTTCTGGATACACACTAGAGTCTATACCTTTTATTACGACGGTTAGACCTTTAGCACTCTTTAATTGGTACGTATAAAAATTTTTGTTTTTTGACTCAAGGTCAGAAACTATTTTTCGGTAATTACTTTCTTGCACTACCTGGATTTTTGTTTCGTTAATATTTCCGCGCTTAATTGGAGTTACATAGAACTCATTTTCTCCAATTAAGGAGATAAGGCTTTTTACCAACAAACTAGAGTTCTGCTCTCTTAAATATATCGGTGGAGGATTACTTGACCTTGTTGTAGTGTCTTCATTGTCTTGTTCAGATAAAATCGCGAAACGATTTTCGGAATTTTTTGTTTTGTTTTTTCCATCTCTGGGAACTTTCGCTGTTGAAGCTATTTGAGCTGATTTTGGACTTCTTCCCCTTTTTAACACGGTTATGTATCTGTCCATTCCTGTTTGAATTTTATTATCATTTATTGTACTCACCGCATCTACCATTTTGTTCACGTTGGTCACCTTGTTACTTATTGTTTGTTTGTTTGTTTGTACAGCTAAGCTGACAAGTTTGCTTATGGGTGCAATTGTTGTTGCTTCTTGATCACTATTTAACATGTTCAGAGATAATGATCGCACACGAGTATTTGTGTTTTCTGTTAAATTCAGGTTTTTGTTTAATTCATTTTTTTTATTGTCGTCATCAGCAACTAAAGTTATATATTGTACATTCCTACTGCTTGTAGGATTATTGTTGTTTTTATCAGAAGATGAACTCATCAGAGTTCTCTTTTTTATATGTTCACTTAAATTAGTTTGTGTATGCAAATATTTATGTATATTGCACACAAGCAAAAAATAAAATAAAACCAGTAAAATAACTGTTCAATAAATGTTTTGTTTTTTTTATATTTTTTGTGACTTGAAAAATAATTTTTTTTTATATTTTTTTTATATTCAGTTGCGACGATTATAAAAACGCGTCTGTTCACTACGAAAGTTGAAACTTGTGATAGCGATTGTTCAAAGCGCAATCGTGTGACTTGGTCTAATCGTTTTAGTAATAAGTGCAGCAGAAGCGGGTCCCAAGATGTTGTATCAATTTGAAGGTTGTGTAGTGCTAAAAGGCACTCTTGAGTCTTGTCATGAAGCTCTTTAAAGTTGTCATTCAGTCTATCATCTGAATCATCGACCAATTCATGAGCTAGTCTGCTGACTAGCAGCCGCTTGTTGTTGTAGCGGTCTACGACCATCTTCCATGCGGCTTCAAAATTTTCTTCCGTTGCTACAAAATGTTTTATTAAGTTTGCTGCCTCTCCTACCAAGTGCGTCTTTAAGTACCAAATTTTTTGTACTCTTGTGATCGGCTAGTTGACGACCAGTGATGAAAACAAATCATGAAACTCCTGCCATTTTAAATGATTTCCATCAAATTTGGGTATAGTGATTTTTGGCATTGGAATAGTTTCTGCCTGATGATGAACGAACTCTGATGGTTGTGTTACCTTTCTCACCGCTTTCCTTAGATTGGTTTCCAGTTCTATGAATCGTTCCATATTTTATGCATGGTCTGTTGGATCATCGCACAATTCGACAATCTGTAAATATACGTCTTCAATATTTTGCCACAATGTAGTGGCAGTGGAGACATCTTTTTCTGTGAACTCATCCGTCAATAAGCGCTCGAGAGCTCCCATCATCGCACCCTGTCTACAAATTAGTTTTGTTATTCCACTAGAAACCTTTGCTTGGATCCCACTAGCTTCTGTTGATGCTGCTTCTGCACCTGCTGCATGAGCCTCTTGTCCTAGCGGTTTGCCTGCTGTTTGTGTAATTTTCAACATTGCTTGTTGTAGTACTTCCTTTTACTGCTGAACGATATTTCGAATAGCTTCGTAGTATTCATTGACGAAATACTCATGATCTAACGGTGGAGCTTTTAAAAAACGGATTTCGTTGTCGTTAGCCTAAAATGCCGACCACTCGTCCTCCAACCTTTTCACTCGCTCTTGAAAATAACTTCTAGTTGTTTTCCTTGATGACGGGTCCTTCTTGTAATTTCGGATGACCGTCTCAATTCTTTCACCGATGGCCTTTTGTTTAATGATTAGTTCTTCAAATGTTGCCATAGTTGCTGATCTCGATTAGTTGGCTTCTGGGAATTCGCACCAAATGTGGTCTGTTGTACCCTTCGGACTGATGTCCTGATGCCGGGCTGAAGAATTTGCAAAAAGTTGATTTGGCTCTAGGACTGTTGATGTCCTGTTGTAAGGAATGATGATGTCCTTGTATGCGAATTTGAAAGAGGATCCTGTGCCTTGTCATAGAATCACGTCAAGGTCACCAAAATGTAAATTAACTCGTTTGTTAATTTATTCTAGATTTTAATCACAGCACATAAACTGGATTAAACTTAAAATTGCTAAAACAACAAGCGGCACTTGAAACCGAGTTGTTTTCCAAAATGTAGATTAACTCTTTTGTTAATTTGTTATAGATTTTAATCACAGCACATAAACTGGATTAAGGTTAAAATTATTAAAACAACAAGCGGCACTTGAAACCGAGTTGTTTTCCAAAAGAAATGATTGAGGCACACTCTTCAATGTTCAAACATAGAAAAGGCGATCTTTATTTAAATTTTACTTCTTTTATACAATATTCATTCTTATTAATTTTACATACTTGGCATTTTTAAATTTAAGTTCATTGGCTGTGTGGCCATGAACATGAGACAACCAAAAAATACCTAGAATGCAATTTTGTGGATATAGGTGAACGCACTACATAAACAGTACAAAAAAAAAGCATAATTAACAATCGTCAATTATAAACAAATATATAATAAACGAAACTAATAAAATTGCATTCTAAGTATTGTATTACAATTTTATGAACAAGACAAATAAAAATAATAAAAAATTGCATGATCTACAAAAGAATTGCTTAACTTTATGGAAAAGAATGAAAACTAAAAATTAATAAATTTACAAAATTGTACAACAAACAAAAATAATACAATTATGAACATAGATACCGTACGAAATGAAATGCACGTAACTTATGTATATGTAAATGTAAATAAGTAGTAAGTATAATACCATTTAATAAATTCATATAAGTATATAAACATAAAAACTCCAGTTAATTTAATTCTTACAATATACATTCTCCATCAGATAATTTGGAGGGCAATCAGGGTAATAATTATAATACAATAGATGCAAAGTAAAAAGTAGAAAAAAATAAATTGTTATTCATACAAAAATAAATCAAAATAACTTCAAATTATTTGAAGGGTAAAGGCAGCAATATTTATATTGAAAGAAAAATGAGAAGTTATTGCTTGAGGTGTGATGAAAACGAGTGTGCGACTTTCATCGTCATACTGCCCTCTCTCCTTCCGGCTCATTTCTGGGAGCGTAGCCAAACGATTTTGTTCTCTCCACTAGAGAAAACGGTTATGCGGTACCGTTGATCTCTCCAATTCCTTGTGAAACGGCGTCGGTGTGCACCGCCGCTCTGTAGCAGGGCCAATTCTTGTTGTAGTTCGTCCGGGGCCTGATGTAGCAGAATGACACGATCTTTGCTTGGAAACGGTGGAGTCCTGGGTGAGGGTGGGGTCGAAGGACTATTGTTTCCCCGTTTGGGTGTAGTGTCGTTTGTGAGTGCTATTCTGCCGGGCGAATTTGGTGGAGTGGCCATAGGTGAGGCACACAAAGAGAGAATGCTGGTCTCGGGTGACCAGGGTGTTTCCCCTATAATTCCCGGTGCAATCGCTATCGCGGTAATGTTTTGTGGTGTGGGCCGCAGTCGATGGCGAGTGATGACGAACACATCGGGACAAATGAGGCGGTCGTATTGCATGTGGCCGTCGTGTCAGACTCAGGTATTGGGGCCTCCTGGGCATCTGGCTGCTCTGGCACTTTGGGGATTTCACTATACCATCCCCGGCCCGGTGTAATTGGGATGCTATCTTCTTGTTGGCGTGGTGGCGACTCCATCCAGTCTGCGAGGTGATTATCCAGGCAGGTCTCTATGGTGGGCGGGACGGATGTACTTTCACGTGCTGGGTACTCGATGCTCGGAGTTGTGTCCGTCTCCGGAACGAGCAGACGGACCCGGCAGGTTCGTTCATAACAACGAAGACCGAGATGTTGGTATTGGCGGTCCTCGACTTGAATCGATCCCAAACCCTGTCTGTTTGGTGGGGTTGGGGGACGGAAATTTTCGTTCTCCCAATCCAGTGAAGAAGGTGACCGTGGCGGTAGAGGCGAGAGGGTGTGGGTAAGCGTACATCTACGGTGGTGTCTTCGAATCCAAAGAAGGTTCATGTTAACTCCAACAGAATCGGATCGTTCCACTCAATATCGCTGACGTGGACTATTTCTGGTTCTGAGTCGTCCAGTACGATTACTGTCGGCGTCGGAGGCGGCTGAAATTCTCTCTCTTCTTCATGGATGGATTTTGTGGTTGGGCTATCCAGGTGTGGTGTCGTCGGAGCAGGGGGTGGAGGAGGCACCGTGACACGGAAATAAGTTGCTGTTTCTTGTTGTTTTTGTGGAAACCGTTGTGGTCTCGGACCGCGTTTGGTGGGTTCCCGTCGAGGCGCTGGTTTGTACCTGTTCCGATCTGGTCGGGCCCTCCCAGTACTGGTGCTTGGGATGTCATCCTCTAAGTAAATGGTATGCCGCACCTTGGCTTTTTCTTGGTCCATCCGCTTTCGAAACTGGTGCTTCGATTTCTCAAATTTCTCGTCCTCGCTCTTCGAGTGGGGGTTTTTCTCATTTTTTCTTCTATTTCTTTGTGCCATTTTGCTAACAAGTTCACTGTTAGATCTAAAAGTAGAAAGACGAGACATTTTTGTTAGCGAACTTTCAAAATAGGGTTTGAGATGACTAAGATGCGCGGTGCGCACAGTACTACTATCTACTTGACAAATTTCTACAATTACGGGGGACGACATAACGCCCCCCATATTTTGGAGCCAGTTTGGCCGCAAAGTTATTGACGGCCTTTGACAATGGGTGTTGGTCGAACCAAAACCATGTCCCCAAAGTTTGGTTTCCAGCTACGCCGACGGAGATTATAATGGCGTCGTTGTTTTTCGGATGCCTTCTTAAGGTTTTTCTTGACAATTTCGAAGACCCGTTTCATTTCTAGAGCGCGGTCGTTGGAGTTGACATTTCGCGCTCCTGTCCCAATAGTGACTTTGTCATACAGTGTCTTAGGTAGACGGGGATCTCTCCCTTGCGTAAGATATGCCGGTGTAAACCCCGTTGACTCGGATGTGCTGGTGTTGATGGCAAGCATAATTTCCGGCAGCGCCTCGTCCCATGCAGAGTGTTTTTGGTCATATACTGTGCAATAATGGTTTTTATCGTCCGATTAGCTCGCTCGGTGGGGTTTTCCTGAGGGGTGTACGGGGCAGTGAACTGCTGGCGGACTCCAATCTCTTGTAGGTATTTGGCAAACCCGTGTGACGTGAATTGGGTGCCGTTGTCGGTGACAATCACTTTCGGGACACCATATCGCGCCACAATTCGTTCACGGAGTGCCTTCACCGCCGTTTCGGCTGTAGCCCTTCTCAATGGTATCAGTTCGCACACTGCATTACCGTGTGCCCGTGTCGCGTTCGCGGCAGCGGGCCGACAAAATCCGCGCACAGAACAGACCATGGCTCGTCGGGAATTTGTGACAGAATTTCCCCAGCTGGGGCTTGTTGACTGCTCTTATATTTTTGACACACATCATATGTGTGAACGTATTGGCTGACATCTCGTGCCATTCCAGGCGAGTAATATCGGCTGGAAACCTTTTCTAGAGTCTTCTTAATGCCAAGGTGTCCTCCTGTTACTTTATCGTGGTTATCACGCAGTACTTGCAACCTCAGGGGTGCAGCAACACACAATTTCCATGGTGTACTGTCCTCTCTGGCTGTAGACCGATTCGAATGGTGGTACAGTTGAGCACCCACAATGGAGTAGTCGGGGAATGTCTCAGGATGATCCCTGACGGCTTTCATACGTTTCGTAAACCATTCATCATTAGCTGCAACTGGAATCGCAACATACCTGACTGTCTCAACCGGTTGGCGCGAGAGCGCATCAGCCACCACGATGTGCTTGCCCTTTCTATATTGAATGGTGAAATGGTACTGCTGCAGTTCCAAGGCCCACCTTGCCAGACGTCCAGTGGGATTATCGATGGAATTCAGCCATTTTAATGATAGGTGGTCGGTGACAATCGTAAACGTGTACAATTCGAGGTAGGGCCGCATTTTACGGACGCCCCATACGATGGCCAAACATTCCTTCTCCGTTGCTGAGTAATTTTTCTCTGCATTATTTAGGTGGCGGCTGGCGTATGCGATGACGTGCTCTGCCCCTTCCAGTTCTTGCGTGAGGACCACACCTAGTCCATAGTCGCTGGTATCTGTCTGTAGGATAAAAGGTTGATCGAAGTCCGGACACGCTAACACGGGGGCTTTAGTTAGCCTAGCCTTGAGTTCTACGAAAGCCTTTTGCTGTTCGGCGCCCAATTTCCAATGTCGGCCTTTCTTGAGGAGCTGCGTCAGTGGTTGAGTGATTTCTGCAAAGTTTTGCACGAATCGACGGTACCATGAAGTGATACCTAAGAAGCGTCGCACCTCCTTTACATTGCTAGGTGGTTGCATTTCAGCAATGGCAGCAACCTTGGCGGGATCGGTTTTAATACCCTCCTGGGTGACTACATGGCCGAGATACTTCGTCCCTGCTTTGAAAAATTCGCACTTGTCGACGTTAATTCTTAGGTTTGCGGCACGGTGTCTTCGAAAAACTTCGCGCAAATCCTTGATGTGTTCTTGAAATGTTTTCCCAATGACGATAATATCGTCGAGATACGCAAATGCATGCGGTTCCATGTCTGGTCCAATAACATTATCAAGCGCTCGCTGAAATGTAGCTAGGGCCGAATGGCATAACGCGCCATTGATACAGACCACGTCCGGTCACCGGTCCGCTGCCATCGGAATTTGCCAGTAGCCATCTTTCAGATCAAGGCTGCTGATGTATTTAGCATCCCGCAGCCTGTCCAAAATCGTGTTTATTCGAGGCAGTGGGTAGGCATCTGGCACGGATCGGGCATTAAGTTGGCGGTAGTCCATGCAGGTTCGCCACGTTCCGTTTTTCTTCTTCACCAGCGTTATGGGGAAACTGTACGGGCTGTGTGATGGTTCAATACACTGGTTGACAATGAGCTTATTAACCTCTTCATCTATGATGGCCTGCATGGCGGGGTTTCGGGGGCTATACCTTATTTTAATGGGGCAGTCGTCTTTCATCACAATTTTGTGAATCGCCGCCGTTGAGAGGCCCTTCATGTCCCGAAACTTCTCTAGCTCTTTTTCCAGAAACTGGTCCGCTTGTGCTCGCCAGTTGTCTTCACTAACACTATTCACGGGAGGGACCTTAGTACTACTCTGAGTGATATTCAAGCTTACCTGGTGACTTGTATTGGTTATGTTAGCTGTATGTGCCGTCAGCCCCGCACAGGTTAATGTGGTATTAAAAAGCTGTAGGAAGTCCATTCCCAGGATGATGTCCTCTGTGGTGCCTTTCATGACCAGCAAGACCGGATGGGCGGTGGTGTTGCCAAACGTGACTCTGCATTTAACCGCGGATGAAATCAGTTTTTTAGTGCCATCAGCGAGTAGCACTTCCATATTCATGGATGTTGGTTTTGTTGTTCTAGCCAACTGGTCCTGTAGTGCTGGTGAGATAAAACTTCTAGTGGCTCCCGTATCAATTATAGCGGGATACAGTTTTCCCTCCAGCAGTATACTGGCTTTCAATTTTTCCGCCTCCCAGCTCAGATGAGTTTGCAACGTCGGTTTGGTAGTGGTGTGACGTTTATCCCGTCGGCGTATGCGGCTGTTACCTGGGGTTGTGGTGCTATTCGTAACCATTCGGTGATGTTCTCCACGTCCGGATTGAGGCGGGTGTGGGCCCTGTGGAATACTCTCCAGGTCTGTGGCCATCTGTATCAGATCGTCAAGTGAGTTCACGTCTCGTCGCCGAATATACCATTGGTAATCTGGCAGGGAGTTGTAAAAGATTCGCTCGACCTTTTCTTCCGTACTAAGGTTGGTGTGTCGCATCAACGTTTGCAATGCCAACACATAATTCTTGAAGGGTTCTCGTGCCCGTTGAGTACGCTTTCTTATTTCGTCGTGCAATTTTTCAAAAAACCGTGGTGGCAAGAAAAATTCACACAGATCTCTTTTAAAATCTGACCACTTTCCCCAAGACTTGTTGTTATTACGGTACCAGCAGAGAACTCTGTCCCGTAAGAGTTCAAGGACCACCCTTAGGACGTCGTTCAGTACCACCTTGTACAACCCAGCCAGCTCTTCGACTCGCTCGACATATCCCAAAGGATCTTTTCCACCATCGTACTTGAGCCCCCACTTGCGTATGATATCCATTGTGACAACTCGGCTTTCTTGTGATGGCTCTGCTAATATTTGCCTCGTGCTTTTCGCAGTTTCACTTTTTCCTGGTGATGTTTGGGAACCGTTGGCGCTTGCGGTTGGTATTTTGAGACCTTCTGATGACTGCTGCTCGTATTCTGCTGCATCTCTAGCAGTGCAGGTATTTGTGCCTCACTGCGTTCTGTGGTTACAAATTTGGTAAAACGTTTACGCTGTTCTTCTACCGTCCCCGTGGTTTCCAGCTTAAAACCGGCCAGGCAGTTGGTGAGTTCTTCCTTTCTCAGGGAGTATACCCACTTTGTTCTCAGCATTTTCCAACCAACCACAACGGCAGAATAAAAAACACCTTTTATTATTTTTTTTTGTTTATTTTTTTTTTATGTTATTTTCCCCTTTCAGAAATTTTATTTATTTGGACAAAATATGTCCCTGCTCGGGCGCCACTGTAACGACACGTTTCCGCTCTATGGTGGGATATGCTCAGCGGAGTCCAGGGTCGTTATAGAATCTGGGGGGATTATCAAATAAAAATGCGACAGCGTGTTTCTTAACTATAGCTGCATTTATTAGTATTTCTCTTAAACACGATTTATACTACGGTAGCTTACATTATTGTCTGTTGTCACCCGCAGTTGAGAACAAAACCCGTTTAGTGGACGACGGCACGACGTTCGACGGTGACAATCACGACCAAGAGTGTAAAGGTGATTCGACGCTATACACCCGTAGTCGAGAGAGTTCGCCGGAGCAACAATATAGTAGGCAGCGACACGACGTTCGATGATTACAATCGCGACCAATGGTGTAGAGGTAATTCGACGCTATACACCAGCAGTCGAGAGCATTCGCAGGAGCAACAATATGGTAGGCAGCGGCACGACGTTCGATGATTTCAATCACGACCAATGGTGTAGAGGTAATTCGACGCTATACACCAACAGTCGAGAGAGTTCGCAGGAGAAACAACAGTAGGCAGCGACACGACGTTCGAAGATTACAATCGCGACCAATGGTGTAGAGGTAATTCGACACTATACACCAGCAGTCGGGAGCGTTCGCAGGAGCAACAATATGGTAGGCAGCGGCACGACGTTCGATGATTTCAATCACGACCAATGGTGTAGAGGTAATTCGACGCTATACACCAACAGTCGAGAGAGTTCGCAGGAGCAACAACAGGCGACGAAATCTGGAACTAAGAAATCAAATACTGCTGGAGCGCAGGTGGTTCAACACTACTCTCCAGGAGTATTTCTTGGAGTTCCAACGGGCAGTCAACAGCAGAAAATAAAAAGTATTAGTTTGTAGGTAATTCGACTCTACTCACCAACCACTCGCATTGTCTGCTGACAACCAACTCACTTTTATTCTGCGATGTCTCGCCTTTTATACTGTTTTCGTTGTGCACCAATAATACACACTCAACCGAACGTATACATCTCATGCACACACATTGGTTTGCTCATCATCATTTATATGCCGCTGTTGTATTTTCCGCAAATACACTAACCATGTACTCACAGTATTCTTATATGCTATGATTCCGACCACACAAATAAAATATTTTCTGGCTTTGCTGTTGTTCTTGTTGTTGCCTAAGTATTTTTTTCTTCACAGCACACAAGTACAATCGTAATACGAGAACTTAGCAACTGAAGCTAGTAGACATTCGGCTTGTTGTTGTTCTTGTTTGTTTTTTTTTCTTGCACTAGAAACTGGTTTGTATTACGATGTGATGGCACATAATGTGAGGAAAAATTTAAATAGATACCGTACGAAATGAAATGCACGTAACTTATGTATATGTAAATAAGTTGTAAGTATAATACCATTTAATAAATTCATATAAGTATATAAACAAAAAACTCCAGTTAATTTAATTCTTACAATATACATTCTCCATCAGATAATTTGGAGGGCAATCAGGGTAATAATTATAATACAATAGATGCAAAGTAAAAAATAGGAAAAAATATATTGTTATTCATACAAAAATAAATCAAAATAACTTAAAATTATTTGAAGGGTAAAGGCAGCAATATTTTTATTGAAAGAAAAATGAGAAGTTATTGCTTGCGGTGTGATGAAAACGGGTGTGCGACTTTCATCGTTACACCACTGTAAAACAAAAACTTAATTTTAATGAGCAAAACTTATCAACTAAAAATCAAAATTTTAAGCGTAAGAAACTTTTTTTTTACATTTACAATTGAAGAGTTACATATATTGATTATGAGTTTGTATTTTGTGTTTTTGCTTTTGGGATCTCATACAATAAATGTTAAAGATTTTTGCTTGGTTTTGCATTGATATTAATATTAAACTGATTGGGCCTAGCTAGGCCCAGGTTAATACAATATGTACAAAAATTTCATTTGGCCAATTGGCAAGCCCACGGTGTTAAAATTTAAATTTCTTTCCCGTATTCTTGTAAAAAACAATTCGGTTGAGGAATACATAAAGTTTCGTTCTAATATATTTAATATTTATATGAAAAAAACTGGAAAAAAGACAAAAAGGGCCTGGCCAGGCCCAGGTATACACTTAAGGGATATGTATATATACACACTGTATGTATATTTACTACATACACAACAGGTAAATACATACATATATACAGTTCAGAAAATTATACATACATACATACATACATATGTATGTACATAAAGCCAACAAAACAAAAATTCCAAAAATTTAAATTGGCTTCAAAATTACACAAACAAAATACACGCAAAATAAGTGCCGCAAACTTAGTGCATTATGTTCGTGTAAAAAACCTCCGCACAGTGGCTGAAAATCGTTTTTCATTGGCCAAAAGTCTAATTTTTTTTCGTCACTAATTTTTTAAATTTGTACGCCTTTTTGTAGCTAATATATGCAGATTAAGGTAGCCAAAAAATTAGGTTAAACTATTGATAATTGTGGGCGTGGCATGCTGTCAAACTCGAACGTTTTTTTAATTTCAGAAAAATGTATTTTTCTTTTGTTTTTTATCAAAAATAAATGGTTACTACTCGCAAGCTATCATCGATAATGGCCTGCGGTCTTTTTTATAATGTTGGTAGGATTTTAGTCTTTAGTTGTTGTAAGTGGTCACACCTCTAGCGTTTAATATTAAAATATTTATGAAACTACTATATTTTTATTTTAATTTGGGGGATGGGTTTTTCACAGAGGTGCACTTGTGCGGAAAGCTCTCTGTCTGTCATCCACTTGGGGATGTCAAGAAGCGATTCCTTTGTTTGAAATTCCCAAGCAGCTCACTACATCCGGTTTTATACCAAGTATCCCCTGGTAATGCCGTTCAGTCGCCCGTCTGACGGCAGCTAAAGTGAGAAGGCGTACAGTTGAGTAACCTGAATGACATGTCACGATTATTGCGTCTCAGGTACGTAGGTGTAATCCACTGAAACCCAACTGTTTCCAACCTGCCTAGAGGTTGTTGGCAGCCCCAACACTAGGATCGGGTAAGGTGGCCCAATCAGTCGCTTTGCCTTAAATTCAACTTATTAACAAAACCACAACTAATAATGATTATTACCAACCGATCCCCCCGATGACGACCTTCAGCATGAAAAAAATTTCTGCAGAGAGTTTGTGAACTACAACTTGCTGCTTTTAGGTTTGTGCGAAACAAGATGGCCAGAAGCAGGAGAACTCAATACCTCCGAAAATCTAAAATTTGTATATTCCGGAAAGCCGGATGACCAGCCAAGGTCAAGCGGTGTCGGTTTTCTGCTGTCGAAAGTAGCATATGATGCAATGATTAATTGGAAGCCATATGCAGACAGAATAATAACTGCAAGATTTCGTTCAAGAGCTCGAAATTTTACCTGTGTGCAATGCTATGCACCGACTGAAACGTCAGAATCAACACTGAAGGAAAGTTTTTACAGCCATTTAAATCGTGTGCTTTCCGCAATTCCCCGCGGTGACATCGTTCTTATGATGGGCGATTTCAATGCACAGCTAGGCCCCGATAATATAGGACGAGAACATATAATGGGCAAACACGCAATTGGAAGGCTTACTGAAAATGGTAGGCTCTTTACTGAGGCATGTGGCAACGCTAATATTGTAATAGGGGGTACCATATTTCCTCACAGAAGAGTACACAAGGCGACATGGGTATCGCCCGACAATGAGACAGAAAACCAAATCGACCACATAGCTATTAGCAACACCTGGCGAAGTAGTCTCCTGGATGTGCGATCTAAACGCGGTGCCGATTGCAATTCAGATCACCATCTCGTTGTTGGTAGCTTACGCATAAAAGTTGCTGCTATTCGTAAACCTGAGGCTGTAGCACGTAAATACGACGTAGTAAAATTAAAAAATCCACAAACTCTTAACAACTACGTACAAGAGTTGATTAATGGAATAGCTGCGCAACAACCCCATCCTACCTCTGAGTGGCCCTCAATTAAAAAAAGTTTTGTTGATGCTGCAAAGAAACATATTGGTCCCAAAGTACCTAAGAAAATCCATTGGATGTCTGATTTAACCTGGAACCTCATTCTTGAAAGGAAAGACCTAAAAGACGAACTAAATGCAGCCAGAACTCTTGGTGAAAAGTCGTCGCGTAAAGAGGCATACACACAACATGATAAGCTGGTCAAACGTAGCGCCAGAAACGACAAAAGAATGTGGTATAATAAGCTTGCATCGGATGCACAAAAAGCCTCGGACGAGCATAGATCGAAGGACCTTTATAGCATCACAAAAAAACTCACTGGGAAAAACTTCTCAAACACAAGACCGCTAAGAAACGCCCAAGGTGACCTCACAACATCCGCGCAAGGTCAGCTAGAAATATGGAAGCAACATTATTCCAATATGCTTTCCACTACAACTCCCACCCACCCAAACATATGTACCTGCGACTCCCATTTAATACGGCATGATATTTCCATTGAATGCCCAGATATAGCAGAAGTTGTTGATGCAGTTGATTCCTTAAAAGCGAATAAGGCCCCTGGGGCCGACAATATATCGCCCGAAATGCTTAAAGCCGACTCACAAACCACAGCCAACATATTGCTTCCCCTTATCCAGAACTTCTGGCGCACGCAAGAACTTGACTCGAAGTTAAAAGAAGGCCTTATCGTAAATATACCAAAAAAAGGTGACCTGAAAAACTGTAAGAACTGGCGGGGCATCACCATCCTTAGCGCAATCAATAAAGTTATTGCACAAATTATTAACAAGAGAATATCTGACACTGTACTAAAGGACCTAAGACCCGAACAAGCTGGCTTTCGACCCCAAAAATCTTGTATAGACCACATCAATAGTCTTCGAATAATCATAGAACAATCGACAGAACTTCCTTCTCCGCTCTACCTGTTATTTATCGATTTTGAAAAAGCTTTTGATACACTGAATCAAAACGCAATATGGAGCGCTCTAGCTTGCAAAGGGGTCCCACCCAAAATCATAAACCTTACTCAGGCGCTGTACCGTAATGTTAAATGTCGTGTTGTCCACAATAATGCTCTGAGCAGCAGTTTCGATGTTGTAGCTGGTGTTCGCCAGGGTTGTGTACTGTCTCCCTTGTTGTTTAACATCGTTCTAGATGTTATAGTCCGCAATGCTACTAAAGCAAATAGAGGTATCAACTGGGGTCTTAACCAACAGCTCGAGAGCCTAGAATATGCTGATGATATCTGCCTGCTTGCACACAGCTATAAAGATATGACATCTTAGCTGAAATGCATCGAAACAGAAGCTGCAAAAGCTGGCTTAAAAATAAACATAGGCAAGAGCAAAATGATGCGCTGCAATACAACAAACACCAACAAATTCCGCATAGGAAATACCGATCTGGAAGAATATACGTCATTTTGCTTCCTCGGCAGCATCATTACAAACACAGGTGGTTCTAGCAATGATGTCACGTACCGAATCTCTAAAGCTAACCAAGCATTTGGTACCCTTCGGTCAGTATGGAAATCTTCAGCCATATCCAAGGACACTAAGATTCGTATTTTTAACTCTTTTAAGTCTTAACTCTGTTAAGTCTGTGCTCCTTTATGCATGTGAGACATGGAATACAACAGTTCACGACGTAAACACTCTACAAGTGTTTGTTAATCGATGTCTTCGACGCATCCTTAAGATTTTCTTGCCCAACACCATATCCAATACGGAACATTGGATTCAAACAAATCAACAGCCAATCCATACTGACATACTTAACCGCAAATGGCGCTGGATTGGCCATACGCTACGTAGGCCTCCAGATGACACAGCAAAAATTGCCATTGATTGGAATCCACAGGGTACATCCCGCAGAGTAGACTACGTAAAACTAAAAAAATTGAATATAATACCTGCGAAAGGGTTTAATGGCTTTGTTTTGATCAGAAAAAAATAAGTCATAAAATTATCAGAATAGGTTCAACAGTAAACATATGATCTCTTCCTAAATTTACCTGTTATCAAATGTTAGGGTCAACCAAAGTCATAAACAATTTTATAACAATAATCGCGACATTAAACCACTAAAGATAAAAAACAACCCCATATTAGCGAGATACTAAACAGTTTTACCTGATATTAAGGTCTGGATAACATGTGCAGTTTTGTTCAATTTAAGCACTACCGGCTATGAAATTAAAGATCAACGTGTGAATAACATGTATCTAGAAATGTATAAAACTAAGGATTCGATAAGGGATTACTCAGTAATAAGTTAATCATTTAAGTGTACGGATAAAACATAACAGACGCAAATAAAAATATTCAGAAAAATATGGAGAGCTTCAGTTATAAAGAACTGGCCGAAGAGTATTTTAGAAACAAAAACCAGGAAGATGTTCTTAGCTACGTTAAAATAAAATTAAACTTAAATTCGTGTAGCACCGAAATGCAAGAGCAATTATCTAATTTCGTCAAAGCACTAAAAAACGCTACAAACAAGTTAGCTACAGTAAACAAAACTTTTATATAAAAAGTGCAAACTGGTTAGAAGGACAACTTACTGTCCCTGCAGAAAAAGCAAAGCAAGATAAGGCTGGAAGACCACGCAAATCATTAATGGGCAACTGCAGCGATAGATCTAAGAGGCGGAAAGTTAAGGATATTAACGATGCAATTGGTTGTACAAATATAAATGAATCTTTCTACATCAATTACGATCACAGAACCAATTAACAAAAGTGGATATCATTGAAAAAGTTATTAAAGCTAGTCCAGTGAGAACAAAACGGCATTAGCATTACAATTACAGTTAGATGGGCTGCAAATTGAAGTAAGCTACCAATTAGTGCTGACAATGATAGATGGAAAAGTAGGTCAGGCTTTGACTAACACGAAGGCTGCATCCAGCTGCATTATATGCCAAGCAACATCAACCCAATTAAACCAAGTCCCGATAAAATCATTAGATAATACCGATGCATATGAATTTGGATTATCACCACTACATGCAAGAATACGACTTATGGAACACATACTAAAAATCAGTTATGATTTGGATTTCGGGTCTTCAGGATCAATAAGAAACAACGAAACCAACAAAGAGTTAAGAAGTTCAAAAAAGAAACATGTTCAAGATGAATATCGCAAATTTGGATTGATCATAGATCAGCCAAAACAAGGGTCAGGCAATAAAAATGATGGCAATACCACAAGAAGATTCTTTTCAGATCCAGAAACAGCATCTGAAATAACAGGAGTGGATTTAAACCTTATTTCCAGATTTAAAATAATCCTAGAAGTACTTGCGTGCAATGAAGAAATTGACTCTAGAAAATTTGGAGATTATTTTTTTTTTTTTTGTGGTAGTTTTATTATTTATTGAATCTTCAATTATATATTGAAACATCAATAAGTTTTTCAAATCTTAAATCTAAAAATACATTAATATATGTTTAGCCAGTGCTAAACAAAATTTTTATTCCAACTGTTGATTTTTGATGTTTTACATCTCTCGTGTACGGCTGAGAGAAAGAGTATCCCTCCTTCTCAACCGGGTGAGGCCTCTATAATTTGGAATGTTGCGCGCAAGTGGATTTGGGTGCAATACTAGTTTTTCAATATATTTTTTTGCGTGTTTTGAAAATACTGTCTTCACACACGGAACATCAATATCTTTGTGAATTCGCTGATTTCGGATATACCAGGGGGCTGCAGTAATTGTACGTAGAATTTTGTTTTGTCGCCTTTGAATTTTTTTTACACTTGATGCTGAGGCAGTGCCCCATAACTGGATTCCATAGTCTGCTTTGGATTCATTTGGGCTTCTTTTAATTTCATTTGTGTCAACTTTGCGTCTATATGCGATTTCCATGTTAAACGACGATCAAGATGAACGTCTAGATATTTTACTGCAGTGTGTTGCGGTATAGTCTCGGTGTTGATTTTTATAGGCGGGCATGTTTCCCTGCGTAAAGTAAAAGTAACGTGTACACATTTCTGCTCATTCACTTTTATCCGCCATTGTTTTAGCCATGTTTCCAATTTTGAGATGTACCCTTGTAGATTC
Source organism: Lypha dubia (assembly GCA_947311025.1). Classification (NCBI taxonomy): domain Eukaryota; kingdom Metazoa; phylum Arthropoda; class Insecta; order Diptera; family Tachinidae; genus Lypha; species Lypha dubia. Next base: position 56,530,839 of record OX371261.1, on the reverse strand, counting down.
CGGGAAGCTTCTACAGGATTTTCATGAACGCTTAGAAAAGCCGTATCATCAGCAAATGTTGACGTGTGAATGATACTGCTTAACGGTAAGTCAGAGGCATATATTAAATAAAGTAAAGGACCGAAGATACTGCCTTGAGGGACTCCGGCTTCAAACGACTGCGTGGGGCTTGTAAAATTGCCTTCCTTAACTACAAATTTTCGTTCCTCTAGATAGCTTTTTAAGAGCCTGACGATCTTTGCGGGTAGATTTTGTGTTAATTTGTGGACAAGACCTTCGTGCCATACTTTATCAAAGGCCTGTGCGACATCAATAAAAAGCGCTGAACATTATTTCTTTTTTTCAAAAGTTTCTCTTATAACATTTACAAGTCTGTGAGTTTGTTCAATAGTGTTATGCTGACTGCGAAAACCGAATTGATGATCTGGAATAATTGCACTGCTAGTTACTATAGGAGTCAGCTTGCTCATGTACAGTTTTACAAAAAGTTTCGACATATTGGACAATAAACTAATAGGCCGATAGGATTCAACCTTTGTATGATCCTTACCGGGCTTTGGTATCATAGTAATCATCGAAACCTTCCATTCTGCGGATAGTATTGCAGTCGTAAAATACCATTAAAAATGAATAGTATTATTCTTTTTGCAATGAAAGGCAATTCTTGCAGCATTTTGTTACTTATTTTATCAATACCTGGGGCTTTTTTTGAGTTTAGACTTGTAATAGCCTTTCCAATCTCCACAATATTAAATCTTAGCGGAATTTCTGGTAAAGCGACGACTGGTGGCAGTTCAATAATATCAGCAGAAATATTTGGAGTAAATACTTTTTCTAATGGTGTTTTCTTTTCTACGAAAAAATGCTACATCTCCATGCAGAAAGTGTACTTACGTGTTTGTTTCTTAAAAATGTTTTGATCTCTAAAAGGGCAGTGTGTTTGATTCTAAAAAATTGCCCTCAATAATGGTAGAAGGCATTGCACTTTTTGTCCGTTAAAATCGGCAGTGTTGTAAGTGCCCTGTAAAACAGATGGCAAAGCGAATTAATACCAAGTGGCCTTATTAGTACAACAAGATCTAGCATTCACCAAACTGTAATGTTAAATGTATTTACAAAAAGTTGTTGTTTAGCTTTTCATATAGAGTTTGACACTTTGGTTAGAAAGCTGCAGATAATCTCCCCTAATAACGCCACCTGGTATTAATTCGCCTTAACATGGGGTTTTTGTTTATAAATAGTGTTACCAGACGAAGTTGAAAAAAATCGCCTGGAATTGGGAAGTAAAAAAGTTAAGGTTTTAAAGTTAAAATTTCTATTGTTTCATAGGCCAGCCATGAGAAAACATTACATTGTTAATGCTAGATTTTCAGTAATATAGAATCTTACTGGATTCGGTGTTATAAAATTGCTCTCATAACAAAATCTTCATATGAAAAAATCGTTAAAAGTTCAGATCGATAAATCAGCTATCTGGCAGCTGTATTTTCATGTTTACGTACTGTATGAAAATAAATTGGTGAATTTTTTAACATATTCAGCAATTTTAAACAAAAATGTTAAAAATATGGATATTGCCGCATCTATTATATGTGCAGAAATGACTGTCAGTCAATTATTGGATTCATTCTCCTCATGTGATGAGGAAGATATGTTAAATTTATTAAGTCGAAGCCCTCATCCGCGTGTCAAAGGATTTGTTGAATTTTTTTTAATTGTGTAGAAAAAGCTTCGCTGTCAGCTGTTAAAAACAGTGCGTTCCACTTTTTCATAAATCGAGTTTTATTCTATTGAAATAATGAGTTGCATTGTAACAGGGTTGGCAAGACATTTTATTCATATGCCTTTCAACAAGGTGCCATTTTGTGTGTAGAAAAGAAAACACCATAAGTGTTTGACAAAAGGAGCACCTTTTTCAGCATCAGTTCTTGCCCAGTCACCATTTGAAGCTCGTAAGGGAGGTTTACATATCACCGGCCTTTTAAGTCCTCTGGCTGCACGCCACAGCGAATAATCTGTTGAAGGTGTTGCATCGAGTTCTTGCAGAAATTTTTGCAGCGAAGCTGTTTTTTGTGTTTGCAAAACTTTTCTAAGCTGCTTGGTACACTCCTTAAGCCTTAATTTTAGCTGAGGCGATCTGTATCGTTGCCATTCTCGTCGAGCTCTCCGTTTTTCGGTCAATAGCCTTTCTATATCTGCACAAAAAATATTGTTAAATCTCGCTTGTTGATTTGGTTGAATTGAAGAAGCATTAAGAGCAGCTTGTTTAGCATGTGCTTCAAACAACCTAATAGAATTTTCTATATCAGTAGGTGTTCTCAATGGCATATTTTCCGTGCAATGAGCACTCAAATATTTTTTGTATTTCAGCCAGTTAATACGTGCAGCTGTCAGCGGTAAATCACATGTTGGTCTTGCGGTTGTGTGTGAGTAAATAGTGATAATAGTAGGCGAGTGGTCTGAAGATAAGTCCAAAGATGCTTCTACTTCCATCATTTCGCTGGGCACACCTTTCGAGATTCCAAAGTCGATAACATCAGGAACTTTTTGTCGATCCGTTGGACAATATGTTGGCTGACCACTTGAAACTACATTCAAACCCATTTTTAAAATTGTGTCAAACAAACCACGACCCTTAGGACTGATTAAACGTGAACCCCAAAAAGTGTGTTTAGCATTGTAGTCGCCAGCTGCTAGAAAACGGGACCCCAGTGTTGTATAAAATGCGGTATATTGACTCTCTGAAATTGAAAACCTGGGAGGAGAATAAACAGATGATATCACAAGCTTTTGATAAAAATTTTCAATACAGATGTTCGTTGCTTGAAGATATTCTTCACGAAGGTCATATAGCAGGTAGTGTTTTATTCGAGTTTTTATTAGGATTCCAGAGCCACCACAAGCTCTACCTCGAGGATCCTTGGTGTCGTAGAAATTATATCCACTAATTTTAAAATAGCTTCGAGACGTCAAATGAGTTTCTGAGATAAGCATAACATCGATTTGTTTATCCAGAAGAAAATATTCTATTTCATTTTTATGTTGGCAGATGCCGTTTGCGTTCCAAAAACAGAATCTTAAGTTCATGGTTTTTTCAATACAGCCTGCAACAAGGTAGACTGCATTTTCAACATTTCCTGCATCATACAGGACATGTTGAGAGTAAATGTATTTGCTGTTTGTATTAGGATCTCTATCGAGGCTTCAATACGACTAAAATTATGCCCTGATTCTTCATTAGCTGGTACAGTTTTTTGCGCCGGAGTCTGGTTACACTTTAAGATATAAGCGTATGAAAATTGATTATTAGGTTTTTGTTGAGTAAGAGTCGTGTTAGACTTTGAAACATTTGAGTATTGATTATGGCTAGACGACGGTTGAGGTAACTGAGGGTAGTGTAAAGGGGTGTTGGGCTTATCGGGATTAGCATTTGTTTTTCTGTTCGACGAATTTTTAAAAAAAGAGTAAAGAGGGCAGCCTCTAAAGTTAGCAGTGTGGTTTCCACTGCAATTGCCGCATTTTTTTGCCTTGGTATCACCTTATATTTTGTCACAGTTAGCGGTACTGTGCAACTCACCACATACAACGCAAACGGTAGGCAACTTGCAATAAGTTTTGGTATGGCCAAATTCTTGACAGTTCATGCATTGGATAGGTCCATTTTTTTTTATGTGGCATCTCAACTGTAACTCTTCTGTGTAACAAGTACTTTAGATTATAGATTGGGTGCGATTCATTTTTTTTAATTTTCAAGTCACCTGGCTGTAGCTCGACTCTAAAAATCGGTTGGGGGATTTTTTTCCCTATTTTTGATGTTAGAAACATTTTTAACTTTGAAGCCATTATTTTCAAGGCCAGACTTAACCTCTTCTGGATCCACACTAGAGTCTATACCTTTTATTACGGCGGTTAGACCTTTAGCACTCTTTAATTGGTACGTATAAAAATTTTTGTTTTTTGACTCAAGGTCAGAAACTATTTTTCGGTAATTACTTTCTTGCACTACCTAGATTTTTGTTTCGTTAATATTTCCGCGCTTAATTGGAGTTACATAGAACTCATTTTCTCCAATTAAGGAGCCACTTTTTACCAAAAAACTAGAGTTCTGTTCTCTTAAATATATCGTTGGAGGCTTACTCGACCTTGTTGTAGTTGTTTCTTCATTGTCTTGTTCTGATAAAATCGAGAAACGATTTTCGGAATTTTTTATTTTGTTTTTTCCATCTCTGGGAACTTTCGCTGTTGAAGCTATTTGAGCTGATTTTGGACTTCTTACCCCTTTTAACACGGTTATGTATCTGTCCATTCCTGTTTGAATTTTATTATCATTTATTGTACTCACCGCATCTACCATTTTGTGCACGTTGGTCACCTTGTTACTTATTGTTTGTTTGTACAGCTAAGCTGACAAGTTTGCTGATGGGTGCAATTGTTGTTGCTTCTTGATCACTATTTAACATGTTTAAAGATAATGATCGCGCACGAGTATTTGTGTTTTCTGTTAAATTCAGGTTTTCGTTTAATTCATTTTTTTTATTGTCGTCATCAGCAACTAAAGTTATATATTGTACATTCCTACTGCTTGTAGGATTATTGTTGTTGTTGCCAGAAGATGAACTCATCAGAGTTCTCTTTTTTTATTTTCACTTATATTATTATGCAAATATTTATGTGTATTGCACACAAGCAAAAAATAAAATAAAACCAGTAAAATAACTGTTCAATAAATGTTTTGTTTTTTTTATATTTTTTGTGACTTGAAATTTTTTTTTTGCTTTTATATTTTTTTATATTCAGTTGTTACGATTATAAAAACGCGTCTGTTCACTACGAGAGTTGAACTGAATGTGATTTGGAGATTATGCTAAGGAAACTGCAAAAATATATACAACCTGCAACAGTTCACAAAATCCTTTATCATGGAGAAGATGTCATTAAATATCATTTGGTGCCACTTGGAGATCTATCAGAGGAGGCTCAGGAAAAAAGGAACAAGGACTACAGATTTTATAGAGAGCACAATACTAGAAAAATTTCAAGAAATTCAACAAATGAAGATCTATGTAATATATTATTGGCAACGTAAGATCCGTTCATCTCTAATATTCGAAATCAATGGAAAGTGGAACATCGGAATTTAGATGAAGAAGCCAAAAAACTACTAAAGAACAGAAATAGCACAGAACAAAATATGGAATATTTGCAATCAATATTTGAGTCGAATGAATAATAATTATAATTGCCTTTCATTGTTATTTAAGTACGAAAAACATAGTATTAGTAAAAAATAATAATAAATAGAACCTACCATTGTTACAAATGCTATTAAAATTTATCGCAGTTTTTATTTTTAATATGTTTTTTAAAATGATCAAATTTGACAGCAAAAATTAATAAATTTTTCTGTAGTAATAGCAATATTTTTAGATAATATTATTAATGTTTTTTTAAGTGTAACTAGAATTCCTTAAAAAGTCATCAATTAATTTTAATGTAATTAAAACTGAGTCAAGCTGAACTAAATATCTATCCATTAAAATAAAAATTAGTTCAATATTTTGATCGGTTCAAAACTTACAGAATTTTGGCCAATGAAAAACGATTTTCAGCCACTGTGCACCGGTTTTAAAAGAAAAACATTCTCTCTTGAGAAGATTGAGACAGCCGCATATAAGAGAAAGACCATATAAAAGCAAGGAAATTAAAAGAGGAACGAGTGAAACTTGGAACATCGAGTGCAACTAGGTACGTCTGAGAAGACTTTTACAAGGTACGTAAAAGAGAACATATAATAACTATTCGCAAATCCCTGCTAATATATATTGCCGAAATTTATTTCAAAATTTAAATTCCTTGAATTTTTTTTAATTAAACCTCGCGAATCCCAGCGAGTGCTTAGTAAGAATGTAGATTTTCTCTAAAATCAATTCGCAAATCCCTGCTAATATTTATTTCCGAAATTTATTTAAAAATTTAAATTCATTTAATTTTTTAAATCCAACCTCGCGAATCCCAGCAAATGTTTAATAAGAATTTTGATTTTCCCTAAAATCGATTCGCAAATCCCCGCGAATATTTATCTCCGAAATTTATTTAAAAATTTAAATTCCCTGAATTTTTTAAATCAAACCTCGCGAATCACAGCGAGTGTTTAATAAGAATTTTGATTTCCCCTGAAATCAATTCGCAAATCCCTGCTAATATTTATTTCCGAAATTTATTTCAAAATTTAAATTCCTTGAATTTTTTTAATTAAACCTCGCGAATCCCAGCGATTGCTTAGTAAGAATGTTGATTTTCTCTAAAATCAATTCGCAAATCCCTGCTAATATTTATTTCCGAAATTTATTAAAAATTTAAATTCATTGAATTTTTTAAATCTAACCTCGCGAATCCCAGCAAATGTTTAATAAGAATTTTGATTTGCCCTAAAATCAATTCGCAAATCCCCGCAAATATTTATTTCCGAAATTTATTTAAAAATTTAAATTCCTTGAATTTTTTAAAGCAAACCTCGCGAATCAAAGCGAGTGTTTAATAAGAATTTTGATTTCCCCTGAAATCAATTCGCAAATCCCTGCTAATATTTTTTTCCGAAATTTATTTAAAGAATTAAATTCCTTGAATTTTTTTAAATCAAACCTCGCGAATCCCAGCAAGTGTTTAATAAGAATTTTGATTTTCCCTAAAATCAATTCGCAAATCCCCGCGAATATATATTTCCGAAATTTATATAAATTTTAAACTCCTTGAATTTTTTAAATTTAATCTCGCGAAACCTAGGGAGCAGTTTAAACAAAAAATCTATTTTCCCCACTCCAAATTCGCAAGTCCCGCGATTATTTATTTCTTGAATTTTACATAAATCTCGGCAAGATCGTAAAGAGAAGGCAGTCCCTATCCAATATGGAAGAAGAATTCATCTTTGATTCAGACGATTTAATCATGTTCTGCTCAGAGTTCGACAATACTCCAGCCGAGGAACTCACAGAGACCCTTCACGAGGTATATCTCCAAGATCTTAATGGTCGATGGGAATTGGTACAGAAATCGTACAGATTGAGTTGTACCGAAAAGGAGAGTCTGCCCGGGCGAAACACTTGTCATGTACCAAGGCATTCCATAAGTCCAAAGCCAAAATGTTAGAGATCCAGTGGACTTTATAAGCAGATATTCCTGCACAAATCAGTCACCCTACCTTTAGGGACGATGAATTTGCAAACGTCAAAGTCCCACCGTACGATACCGATATTTTCTATGGTGGTTATGAAGAGTGGCCGTCTTTTAGAGACATGTTCACTGCCGTATACATAGATAACCCCAGAGTTCTCCCTGTCCAAAAATTGTACCATCTCCGGCAAAAGATGCAAGGCCAAGCAAGTGGTATCATAAACAAGCATAAGTTATCTTATCTGGTAACTTTGCTCTTGATTGAGAAGCCTTAAAGGAATGATTTGCAAATCAAAGAATCCTAGTCGAGAATCAGATTAAAATACTTAATAATACTTTGGATCCCCAAGCTAAAAATAAATTCGTCTCTAATAATCAGGTATGCATCAAGTGCCTGGCCTACAGCCATAACCGAAATAAATGCCCGATTAAATTCTCTTGTTCCCAATGCAAGAAGAATCGTCATTCATTGTTGCATTTCTTCCGGGCCGATTCGTCCAACCCGTCTAAGTCATATGCCGACGAGAAGCCATCAACCTCTACCCAAGCAAAAATGTGAATAAACTCGTCCACATCAGCTCACATAGCTCATTCGGCAGGTAAATCCAAGGCTGAACAAACACTATTACCCACCGCAATAGTGCACATTAAGCATCAAGGAGAAGGCTTTCGAGACCGCGCATTTATAGACCAGGGGTCCGAAAAGACTTTCATCTCTAGAAAGCTCCAGCAACAACATATGCTTGCCACCCAGCCAAAGGCCTTCCCAATCCATGGAATCGGAGGCGAAGTAGTTACCCATCTTTATACCTTAGATAGGTAGGAGGGATATTACACTTCCAAAGTCATTTCGACCCATAAGTTTAACCTCCTTCATGCTCAAACTGATGGAGAAAATTATTGACAACCACATAAGATCAAATATCCTATGTAGGGAGCCGCTACACCCGCGGCAGCATGCATACAGAGCAGGTCGTTCAACGGACACTGCGCTGTATCAACTGACGAACACGATACGTAATTCTCTAGCCGCTAAGGAAGTTACGGTCTGTGCATTTCTGGATGTGGAAGGTGCCTTCGACAATACAGAGCACACTGCCGTCACGGATGTGCTTAGAAGGAGAGCAGTTGGAAACACCATAACCAGATGGATATGGGCCATGCTTGGTAGCAGGACTGCTGAGACCAAAATTGGGGAGGAACATCTTGCAGTAAGGACGACCAGGGGATGCCCCCAAGGTGGTGTTCTGTCTCCACTCCTGTGGAGCCTTGTAGTTGACTAACTCCTGCACAAGCTAACGAGCAATGGCATTGAATGCCAAGCATATGCCGATGACATCGTTCTCATTGCAAGGGGAAAGTTTCAGGAGACGTTGTGTGACATCATACAGAACGGACTAAGGATAGTGAAGGAATGGTGCACTTCTGTAGGGTTGAACATCAACCCTGCGAAGACTACCATTGTTCCCTTCACCAGAAGGAGGACACTTCCACACTGGCTAAACATCCGAGTAGACAATGTTTAAATAGGTAGATCATCGGAGGTCAAGTACCTGGGAGTGATACTAGATTCAAGACTGATATGGAGACAGCATTTAGAGGCGACTGTTGACAAGGCAACAAAAGCACTAATGGTCTGTAGATCCGTTGCAGGTAAAACATGGGGTTGTACTCCCAAAATCCTGAGATGGATATACACCATGATAGTGAGACCCATCATCACTTATGGTTCTGTTGCTTGGTCGGGCAGGGTTAGGCTAGTGACAACCATAGACAAGTTAGAGAATTTGCAGAGGCTAGCATGCCTGTGTATAACAGGAGCGATGAGGACGTGCCCTACGGCGGCTATGGAAGTCCTCATTGAACTCACACCTCTGACGATTGTGATAGAGGCCGCAGCCAGACAAAAAGTGATCATCATCTCGGGGAGAAACACAGGAAGGAACTGTCTGATTAGCCAATGGGAGCGAGCATCCCTTGCAAGACAAGTCCCCCTACTTGCGCAGCCCTCTGATGTGATGAATAAAGTTTATGACTTTGACAAAAGGTTTGAAACTGTTCTGGCTAACAGAAGGACATGGGGGGAAACTCCACCCCGATGCTCCCTTGGAACTGATACCATGAGGTGGTACACTGATGGTTCCAGAACACTGGAGGGTTCAGGGGTGGGAGTCGTAGGACCAAGGATTAGCTACTATGAGTCGTTGGGTAAAACCCCTACCATCTTTCAGTCGGAAGTATATGCCATTGAGAGATGTGCACAATTTAATCTCAATAGGGGCTACAGAGGAAGAGAAATAGTCATCTTCTCGGACAGTCAGTCTGCAATCAAAGCGCTTAGTTCACATGAGTTCACCTCTAAGTTGACTTGGGAATGCCGCATAAAGCTAAATCAGCTAAGCAGCATGAATAAGGTCACACTCCACTGTGTTCCCGGACATTGCGGAGTGGTAGCAAACGAAAAGGCGGATGAACTGGCCAGGAAGGGGGCTAGTACACCCATTTTCGGACCGGAACCGTTTTGTGGACTTGGACCGGATAAAATCCGCGTAGATACATCGACGGAGATTAAGAATACCAGGGATCACCTCTGGTTCAATCTCTCAGGATTAAGGCATGCAAAGCTAATGATTGGAACGTATAACCCGAAACGATTCATAGCTCTCATGTCCCTGAGTAAAAACAATCTAAGGATTCTCACAGGCTTCCTCACAGGCCATTGTAGACTGAGAAAACACCTCAACAGACTTGGCATTGAGAGAAATAGCCTGTGTAGATTCTGTGATTATGAGGAAGAAACTCCAGAGCATGTTCTGAAGGACTGTGAATCGTTGTGCCACAGCAGACATAGCCAATTGGGCAAGCACCTATTGGAGGACTGGGAACTGCCAATGCTAGAACCACTGGCAATCTTGAGATTCCTCAGGAAAGTGGGTTGGCTGAGGTGCTATAGAACCTGGCAGGGGATACAATAGATCTTCATGGTCGCAGTGTCCTGCATGTTTTTTTTTTCCCGAGAACCAATCAATCAATCAATCAGTTGCCAGTTCAAATTCAGTGTGTAACTTAACTCTCTATTCCAAAATATTTGATCGCTATGTTGAAATTGAAGCAATAGTGGTTCTTAAAATAACCCGAATGCTACCTAGCTTCCCTATTTCCCGAGGTGACGGTTCTTTATCTGCCCTAAAGGATATGGACTTAGCTGATCCAGATTTTCATATGTCCGGTCACGTTGATCTCCTCATAGGAAGTAATATAATTCCGCAAGACCTTCTCGAAGGAGTCAAAAAGATTGATCAATCCCTCATGGACCAATCGACCATATTCGGTTGGATTATTAGTGGATCTGTTAAAATGGAATCAGTCACGGCTTTCTCAATTGGAGTCACCGAAGTCACTTCTGACGCTTTAAGTGACCAATTAAAAAAATTTTGGAAGCAAGAGGAGGTCCACAACCACCCACCTATGTCTAAAGAATACGAATTTTGTGAGGCACTGTATCAGAAGACTACTACGCAATATGGATGGTCGCTATGTAGTAAAACTGCCCTTCAAATCAGAATTCCTACAGAATATGCACCTCGGAGCTTCCCGCGCTTTAGCAAAGGCGCAATACCTCGGTATGGAGAAAACCCTATACAAGAGGCCCGAATTTGCTCAAACTTATAAAACCGTTTTGATGGAATATATCACACAGAACAATATGAAGCCCATGACTCCGACGGAAAATAGGTCCCAAAATGGGTATAACTCCTTTTATCTACCACACCATGCCGTGATTAAACCCGATAGCAAGACCACTAAGGTGAGAGTAGTTTTTAATGCGTCAAAAAAGACGAACTCGGGAATGTCTCTCAACGATGTTCTCCATGTAGGTCCCACCCTACAAGCCGACTTGATGGGTTTGATTCTTAATTGGAGGTTATATAAATATGTGTTTAATGGCGACATTGAAAAAATGTATCGTCAAATTTTGGTACATAAAGAGGACACACAATGAAAACGAACCCTCTTTGTAATGCAGTTTTGGTTTCCAGCCGGGGTAGGCGTCAGCCTGTCCAGGGTTGGGAAAAAAGTTCTGCTTCCTTTCTTAGAACACGAAACTTAGCTTAGATTCGCACTACAAGAGTTTTGATCACTTGATCTTCACTACCCGAAGGTAAAGTTTACCGAACTAGTAATAGTTTCGGCTCGTATAGCAGTGCGGGCGAATTAAAAATGTTCAGCTATCTACGATTTAACAAATACGAACACACGATAAATTCGGGAGATCAAATGTGTTCGGGTAACTACGTTCAAAATAACGAACACACGATGAATTCGGGAGATCGAATGTGTTCGGCTAAATACGACAACGTGCTCAGTTAACTTCAATACGAACACACGATGAATTCGGGAGATGGAATGAGTTTGGCTAAATACGACAACGTGCTCAGTTAACTACAATACGAACACACGATGAATTCGGGAGATCGAATGTGTTCGGCTAACTACGTTCAAAAATACGAACACACGATAAATTCGGGAGATCGAATGTGTTCGGCTTAATACGTTCAAAAATACGAACACACGATAAATTCGGAAGATCGAATGTGCTCGGCTAAATACGATTAAAAATATGAACACACGATGAATTCGGAAGATCGAATGTGTTCGGCTAACTACGTTCAAAAATACGAATACACGATAAATTCGGGAGATCGAATGTGTTCGGCTAACTACGTTCAAAAATACGAACACACGATAAATTCGGAAGATCGAATGTGCTCAGCTAAATACGACAACGTGCTCAGTTAACTACAATACGAACACACGATGAATTCGGGAGATCGAATGTGTTCGGCTAACTACGTTCAAAAATACGAACACACGATAAATTCGGAAGATCGAATGTGTTCGGCTAAATACGACAACGTGCTCAGTTAACTACAATACGAACACACGATGAATTCGGGAGATCGAATGTGTTCGGCTAACTACGTTCAAAAAAACCAACACACGATAAATTCGGGAGATCGAATGTGTTCGGCTAACTACGTTCAAAAATACGAACACACGATAAATTCGGGAGATCGAATGTGTTCGGCTAAATACGTTCAAAAATACGAACACACGATAAATTCGGAAGATCGAATGTGCTCGGCTAAATACGATTAAAAATATGAACACACGATGAATTCGGAAGATCGAATGTGTTCGACTAAATACGTTCTCAAATACGAACAGGCACTAACTACATGCAACTATGTATAAAGAACAAGAGTTGATAAAGCTCTCGGGTGATAGTTCAAGTGGCCGACTTGTAACTACCAGTCGTACGGTATCAGAACTTGTTCCCCGATTGATAATACAGCTTAACATCTTATGCTTGTTTTATTTTCAACTGTTTGAGAGTTGTAATTATATCGTTGTTGACGTGTGTGTTAATGATACCCTACCTAACAGATGTATGGTATGTACCTATCAGTTGACCAGTATGTCAACAGTAATACATTATTTTAGTAACGGTACGTTACATCTTTCGTCCAACCCCAAATGAGCCCATTCGAAATTCTCTCCAACGTTGCTAAGCTTTTCGACCCCGCTGGCTGGATCTCTCCTATCATTGTCAAAGCAAAAATAATCCTTCAACAGCTGTGGTTAGATGGTACCGATTGGGAAGAAAGTGTCAAACCGAACACGCTAGCAAATTGGAATACATTCGTCACAGACCTTCAGATAATTGAAACCTACGAATACCGCGATGGATTGGATTTTCACCGTCACAAGTAATACAAATCCATGGCTTCTGTGATACGTCAGAAAAGGCTTACTGTGCAGCCATATACTTTAGAATTCAAACAAACTCATCAATTGTTTCACACTTGTTCGTGGCAAAGACGAAAGTAGCACCCATTGATCCAGTAAGTCTCCCTCGCCTCGAGCTTTGTGGAGCAGTGTTGATATCAAAACTAATGAAGCAAATCACAGATTCAATAGCACTCCATGATTATGCCCAGTTTCTTTGGACAGATTCCTCCATCGTCCTAGGGTTGTTACAAAAACCCCCTAATAGTTGGAAGACGTATGTCGCTAATCGCACGGCTCAAATTATACGAAATGTAGGAAACACCCCTTGGCGTCAAGTTAGGTCTGCTGATAACCCTGCAGACCTGGGATCAAGAGGTTATAAGGCCAGCCAACTTATAAAAAATTCTTTGTGGTGGAATGGGCCAAGCTGGCTTCAAAAGACTACCGAAGAATGGCCAAAGCCGATAGTTCTAAAAGAAAATTACTTGGAAATAAGACATAGGACTCTGGAGTTCCATCTGTGTACTGCCATCGCAAAGGAAGATAACGCAGACCTACCCGAGGATGTGCTTAAACGGTTTTCTAAAAGGGATAAAGCTCTCCGCGTTATGTCATATGTGTACAGATTCATCCATACTATCCGGAGAAGAATACAAGACATCCCAGAATCCCCTCTGACTTTTATATCTCAGATCAAAGTTGCAGCGCAGAACGACTCTCGTGAAATACACGAGAATAAGAGAGTCCCAAGTATTAAGGGTGTAGAATTCACAAATACCAAATATAAGTTGCTACACATAACGCAGATGCTGCACTACAATGAAATTCTCTAATGAAATTCAAAAGGGTCAGTAAGAAAAGCTCTCTGTATCCTCTAAAGCCGTTCCTGGATGAAAACCATGTCATACGGACTAATGGTAGAATTTCCAATGCCGCACTTCTCTTTAACGAGCGGCACCCAATAATCCTCCCAGTGAGTTCAACTTATTGGAAATTGTTTATCAGTTACACACATAGCCTCCTCATGCATGCGGAGACTAACCTTATGTTGAGGGCAGTTAGAAGAGAATATTTCGTTCCTAGCCTAAGATCAGCGATCCGATAGTGTGTACGCAGATGTATCCCGTGCATCCGATACAAGAAAATGGTCCGGTCTCAAATAATGGGAGCTCTTCCTCTCGAAAGAAGCTCCTTCTCATTACCATTCACTTTCACAGGTGTGGACTTCGCGGGCCCGTTCTCCATCAAATCGTCTCTATTGAGAAATGCTCCATACCGCAAAGGATATGTCTGTGTGTTCGTCTGTTTTTACACGAAATCCATCCATCTGGAGTTATGGTCGGATCTGACAACAGGCAGATTCAAGGCAGCCTTTACCCGTTTTATAGGACGCCAAGGATTGCAAAAGAAAATCATGTCGGACAATGGGAAAAACTTTGTTGGTGCAGACCGTGCAAGAAGAACACTCTGAATTTCTGAAAGGGATTTCTCAAGAAATGTCTGGCACATATGCTTTTCACGGGCTGCAATGGTCCTTTATTCCGCCGAATGCACCCCACATGTGCGGACTGTTGGAAGCCGGAATGAAGTCATTTAAACTGCACTTTAAAAAGTTATCGCAGCACCAGAAATACACTTTCGAAGAAAACACCACTCTCCTCACAAGAGTTGAAGCAGTTTTGAATTCTCCCCCGCTGTCGCCTATGTCAGTTGATCCCAACGAACTGTTATCGCTCACCCCGGGCCACTTCCTTCGAGGAGCACCTTTGGTAGCTCTCCCAGAAGCACCAAACACCTCGCTAGCTCTACGAGATCGCTGGGAAAAATATAAGATTATAAATCACCAGTTTGCTCAGCGATGGAAGGATAAATATCTCAAAGAGTTACAAAAGAGATACAAATGGCAAAATGAGGAAGAAAATATTAGTAAAGGTGTTATGAGTCATTTTCCTCAAACCAACAAATATATTAGCAGCAGCGAAACATACGCTGCATATACATATGCATATAAGTCATTTTCCCCCAACCAACGAAAATAGCAGCGGCAGCAAAGATATGCGATGCATACATACTGCTGACGTTGCAATATCGTGAGAACCGCAATCGGCTGGAAGTTCCACGCTTATATGCTGAAGTTGCATATACTTGGTAAAAATCTCACACTGCACACTCCGTAAGGGGGGAGGGATGTTATGAGTCATTTTCCCCTAACAAACAGAAGTATCAGCGACAGCAGAACATACGCTGCACACACATACTGACGTTGAGTTATTTTCCCTCAACCAACAAAAAATACCTACAGCAGCAAAACATACGCTGCATACATACACAGACATATGCTGACGTTGCAATAACGCTGCATACAATACTGACGTTATTACCAGTAATTTTCCTACAGATATATGCTGACATTGCATTATCGTGAGAACCGCAATCGGCTGGAAGTCCCACGGGTATGGATATGCTGAAGTTGCAATAATCGCACACTCAGCAGTATCACGGGGACATCCACGCCAGCGGCAGCGAACGACAGCAGCACCGTTCATCGAGCAGCACTAAAGTGGGTATAAAAGCGGAGGGTGATTTGGTATTCAGCGCATTCAGCCCACTACTATTACTCAGTCTATCAAGTCAACTCTAGTCGAGTCAGTTCGTAACACATAACACACATAATAACAACCTGATCAAACACCAGCCTTAAAAAGCGGGTCCCTGTGAAGGCTTAACATATTAAACAAACAACAACCTGATCAAACACCAGCCTTAAAAGCGGGTCCCTGTGAAGGCTTAATATATTTAAATTAGACTAAGAAAATAAAAATAAAAGTAAATAAAAGTAATAACTAAAATCCTAATAGTCTCTTGTGTTTTCAATTCTAAAAAATAAGTTACCAAATAAATTGTAACATTTTGGCATTTTGGCGTGGTTAATAAAATTAAATAATAATAAATAATAAAAATAAGTGTTTTAATTTAAACATAACATTTTGGCGCAGCCGGTAGCCGCGTAAATAATAATTACATCAAATAAAATAATCCTTGTGTTGATCTTGCTAAAAGAAAAAACTGTCCGGTGTAGCAAAACCAACAATACATAAAAGTCTAACCTCTAGCTACCTTGTATTGTTGCATCCTACATTCGACGGTATAGAACTGCACAGGGCAAATACATAAAAGTCTAACCTCTAGCTACCTTGTATTGTCATTGCAGGACTAATCGCTAAAGCGGATCAAGGCAAAAAGGAGAATTACCTTGATTGTAAAAATTCTGCGCGGTTGCGAACAAACACATATAATAAAATAATAATAATAATATAAAGTGAAAATAATCAAAAACCACAGACCACTATGAGGATAATAAACAGCGGAATATGGGTAAGTAGAATACAGTTTTAATGGACAATCCACAGACACAGACAGACGACTTAATAAAACGAATAGATAAGTATAATTATTCAGTGGACAGTCTACAAGTTCTTGCGTGGACGGAACTTAAGGGTTTAGAAGCAGACAAAACATTCCTGGACAACCATAGGGAAACAATAAGAATACAAAGACTGACAAAGTTAGAAGAAGTTAGTTATGTGTTACAATTAATAAGTGAATTAAGTAGGGATAGATCATTGGAGTTTGTGAAAAGAATCGAAGAACTCGAGGAGACAAAAACATTCCTTAAGGGGCATTGCGAAAAGCTAAGAGGACAAATAGAGTACACAGATACCTTGTTGGAGGACGTAGAAAAGGAAAATTCAGAATTAGTAGAACAGTTGAAAGGAAAAGGACTGAGTGAAGAGAATTTTAGGAAACAGTTAAAACAGAAACAGTTAATAGAGACACAAGACGACACTATCCAAAGACTACAAACAGCATTGGAAAACGCAAGAAGAGAGTTGGATACAATTCACAGAGCTAGTTCACCAAATCCTTCACTGCACGAAGAACTAAACCAAGTAGGACTACCAACAATAGTCATATCGCATGAGAAAGAAACACCTGCCTTGACGCTGGTTGAAAAAGTAAAAACCCTAATTAACAACGCAAGGAAAGCAGGTAGCAGAGGATACTCCGCTGAGACAATAGCAAGGAAAATAAACGAGTTAGGCGAATATAAGGCGAAATTCAGCGAATTGGAAGAAAAAGAAGACATTGACAGCATAGTAGCGGAAGAATTTAATAAACTGATCCCAGTGGCCCAAGAAATTTTGGAAAGACGATCACCATCACCCCGACAAAACCATACTATTGAGAGAGCAGAAATCGAAACAATCAGAATGACGTCGCTATCCGAGATTATTAAAATAGTTAACAACACAGTCCCATCATTCTTCGGGACCGATGGACCTGACTTACCATCAGAAGTATGCAGGTACATACAAGGATGCAAGATGGTAGAAAGAGAAGTACTCACAGGGGCAAATAACGTCCTAACACAAGATGTGATACAGTGCCTGAAATTGCGACTGCTGGGGGGTGCATACTCAAAAATATCCCAGATGACTTTTGGTTCAGTGGACGCATACTGTAACACCATCAAGAAGTTATACCTAAAAAATAAAAGCCTGGACAAGATAAGGGAGCTGATCTTGAGTTGCAAGCAGAGTATCAGAGAGTCAGCATGTAAATTTGGAGAACGCCTGGATAGCCTATTGAATGAGGCAAAGACAACAATAGAGAACGAATGGCCGGTGGGACCTGGCCGGGAAACCATGCTGAAGGACTTCAAGAGGATAGCAGTGAGAAGTTTCATCAAGGGTCTGAAGGACCATGCTCTTAAAGCTCGATTTGTGGGGCAGGAGGAGGAAGAGCTCACTAAGTTGATAGAGATAGTGGAAAATGCAGAGGAATTGTTTGGCGAACCAACGCACAGCATCAACACAATAGATTCAGAAGTCCCCTGTAGTTTTTGCAACAGGGCGGGGCATGAATGGAATAGCTGCAAAAAGCGGCTAAACACACCATACTGTATGAGCTGTGGAAAATACGGTCATGAAATGGGGCCACTGTGCAGGAATGTCGTGAGCTGTACGTTCTGCGGAAACAGTGGGCACGATGTGGACAACTGCAGAAAGAGATTAGGCTCCCTATACTGCCGATTGTGTAGGATAAACGGTCACAAGGAAACCCCTTTCTGTGAGCCAAAAAGAAACCTACCCAACCAAAACCAATTGAATAGAAGGACGGCAGAAACCAATAGAAGGGCAACAAACACAGAATTCCGTGGAAGCCCACAAATAGCGATGGGACAAAATACGAACAGAGGGGCGAATAGAAACAATGGTACACTCCCAACCTGTTTTAAATGTCAGCAACAAGGACATTTTGCACGGGACTGCAGAAGCAATATCAGACAAACCCAGACAGGAGGAACAGGGATCTACCAACAGGTGCGAAATAGCAACAACGGCAGGGACCTAGCTAACAGACCAGTAGAGGCCCATAGCAACACAAATCGGACAAATGCCCAGGGAAACGAAATTCGGCCCAGTTATCGCCATTAACTGGGGTCCCGCAAATTAACAGAAAATCAAATTGGCATAAAAAAGAAAACAACTACAAAAATAAAGAAGAAACAGGAGCAAAGAGTCGGGTAAATAAAGATGATACGGAGACTGACTCAGAAACAGAGCAGCCAACCAGGATAGTAACCGAAGCAGTTGTGCACTCGGTAAATAAGGAGAACGGGCGCACTATAGAAGAAAATACTGCGAAAGATAATGAATTAAACAAAAAAAAGGAGGGAAAAAGTCAAGAGATGATGCGAAATATAGAAGATAGTGCTGAATCACCGGGCAATGTGGACACAGTTTTCATTACGCTCCCCTGCCAAGAAGCAAGGGGGGGAGGATTGGTGCTACTTGTGGATACCGGAGCAGATTTCAGCATAATAAAAGAAGACTCAATGAAGATTTTTCTCAATAAGAACAGAAGGCAAACTAAAACTCTTTCTGGAGCCTTCGGAGGAAAGACTACGACGCTGGGCACTACCGAGATCAGGATAGGAGATAAAAGGCAGTTGCCCTGGGTGTTCCATATTGTGTCACGAGAAATACAAATCCCTGGAGATGGTATTCTCGGAAGAAATAATATGTGGAACCGATGTATAGTGAACACCATAGACAGAACCTTGAGCATATTTGATAGCGAACATTGGGTGAAGACGTTTACCCTTCGTACGGAAATAGAGTGTCAAACAAATCATCAACAGGGTGTCTGTCTGAGGAAAAGAGCGGTCACTATAGTACCGGTCAATATTGTATCGAGAGACAAAACTGTGGTTGTGCATAAACAGGAGATTTCCCCTGGAGTTTATGTTGGAAATACTGTGGTCAACATTAAAAATGGAGGCACAGCCGTGCCCATACTGAACGCAACCGAGCAGGACATACCATGGAGGAAGGACATTAAGGTGAAATTTTCAAATTTCAACCACTACACGCAATATGGAGGGCGAGATCAACCCCCTTCGTCGGTGACAAATCAGGACGCTAGAATAAGGCGCCTAAAAAACACTATTATGACGGAGAGGGATTGGAACATGGAAGAAACAGAGTCAATGAACCGGATATGCGAGGAATATCATGACTTGTTCATGTTGGACAATGACAAATTGCCATTCACCACATTGGTGAAACATAAAATACCAATAAAAAGTGAACAACCACCCATTAATCAACGACAGTATCGTCTACCTCACGTCCATAAAGAAGAAATCAACCGGCAAGTGTCGGAGCTACTACAGGAAGGTATAATAAGTCCAAGCATATCCCCATGGAATTCACCAATACTGTTAGTGCCCAAAAAATCTCAAGACGGTCAGAAAACCTTTAGACTGGTAGTCGATTTTCGAAAACTAAATGAGGCTACAATAAAGCAGGTATTCCCTATTCCTAGAATTGATGAAATTTTGGATCAATTAGGAAACAGCAGGTATTTCACTACCTTAGATCTGGCGAGTGGATATCACCAGGTACTAGTTGACGAAGCAGATAAGGAAAAGACTGCCTTCAGCACCGATAAGGGTCATTTTGAATTTAATAGAATGCCCTTCGGCCTAACAGGAGCACCAGCCACATTCCAGATGGT
Organism: Lypha dubia; assembly: GCA_947311025.1. NCBI lineage: Eukaryota > Metazoa > Arthropoda > Insecta > Diptera > Tachinidae > Lypha > Lypha dubia. The sequence goes on along the minus strand of OX371261.1, from coordinate 56,510,793 downwards.
CATGAACACGATCCTTACAGGCTTACAGGGCCTGGACTGTTTTGTGTACCTCGACGACATAGTCATATACGGAAGAAACGTGGCAGATCACGAAACAAAGATCATGAACGTTCTATCAAGACTACGAGAGGGTGGTCTTAAACTAAACACGAAGAAATGCCAATTCTTACGTAGAGAAATAGTTTACTTAGGACACAAATGTTCCAATGAGGGAGCACTACCAGACCCCTCGAAAGTGGAATGTGTCAAACAACTTAAGCCACCAAGAACAATAAAAGAAGTACAAGCACTCCTGGGCTTGATTAACTACTACCGAAAATTTGTGGCAGGAATGGCAAAATTGGCTTCACCAATAACAAAGCTGTTAAGAAAAAACGCTAAGTTTGTGTGGACGCCCCAATGCCAAGAGGCCCTGGACAAGGTCAAAGAAAATATTGCAAACCCTCCAATATTAATTTACCCGGATTTCGAACAACCCTTCAGAGTAACAACGGATGCAAGTAATGAGGCCTTAGGAGCAGTCTTGTCACAAATACGAAACGAAATGGATCATCCGATAGCATTTGCCAGCCGTACTCTCAGTGACACCGAACAAAGATATTCAACAATAGAAAAAGAAATGCTTGGTGTGGTGTGGGCAACACATACTTTCCGCCCATATCTCCTGGGGCGACACTTCACCGTATTTACTGACCATCAACCCTTAAGGGGGATAGCAAACCTCAAGGACCAAACCTCAAGACTTGCACGGTTTAGGCATAAATTATCAGAATACGAGTTTGAAATTGTGTACAAACCAGGGAAGACTAACTTGAATGCAGATGCATTAAGCAGGTTACCAACAAAAAATCAAAATATCGGAGTGATAACTAGAGCTCAAACAAGCTCGAGAAAATTGGAAGAGGAAAGAACAAAACAAAAAGAGCAACAGAAAGCTCTTGCGGAGGAAAAACAGAGTGAAAATAGTGACAAAACCTCCGCGGCGACATTTCTATCTGAGAAAAAAGATATCGAAGAAGTTCTTAGAAGCTTTCATGACTCACCGCTGGGCGGACATCAAGGAGTCAGGAAGACCTACCATAGGATAAAAAAACAGTACAAGTGGAAGGGGATGCAATACGATATCAAGGACTACATCAAAAAGTGCCCTAAATGTCAGAAAAATAAAAGTGGACTTCTCAATAGAGAGCCCATGGTCCTCACAGATACAGCAACCAGACCGTTCGAAAAGGTATATATGGATATGGTGGGGCCCCTGCCGACGACCACCATGGGAAACAAATACATTCTTACCCTACAGGATGATTTATCAAAATTTTTTGTCTGCGCACCCATGCAAGACGCCGAGGCAGAGACGGCAGCAAGAGTCTTTTATAACGAGGTAGTAACAAAATATGGTATTCCCAAAAAATTAATTACAGACAACGGAACAAACTTCACCTCGAAATTGTTTGGAAGTGTGTGTAAGCTTTTGAGGATTAAGAAGCAACATATTTCTCCCTATCACCCTCAAGCTAACGGGTCATTAGAGCGAAGTCACAGACCATTAGCAGAATATTTGCGAAGTTTCGCAAAAGAAGATGGTTCGAACTGGGATCAGTGGCTTGCTCCAGCAATGCACGTACACAACCATACAGAGCACACGGCCACAAAGCAGACACCATTTAAAATACTATATGGATTTGATGCACCGCTGCCATCAAACCTACAAACACGCATACCCTTATATAACCCCTACGATTATCCCAAATTATTAAGACATCAAATACAAAGGGCTTACGAGATTGCCAAGGAAAATCAAGAAAGAGCTAAGGCTAGGGCAAAGAAGCAGTACGACAAACAGTTAAGGTCTTATACTTTAAGAATAGGAGGCAGAGTCCTAGTAAAAACACAAGCACGCAAAAACAAATTCACGCCCCTATGGGATGGACCCTATGAGATTAAAAGTTTCCCTACACCAGTAAACGTTCAAATAATGGTGAAGGGAAGACTTCGAACCCTACACCGTAATTTGGTGAAGCCATACAGTCAATAAAGGATATTTTGAAAAAAAAAAAAAAATATAAAAACAAAAAGGAAAAAGAGAAGAAGGAAAAACTCACTGCAATATCGACGGTATTGATGATGAATATTTAGGGTCTTCAATGGCTGAAATATAAAAGAAATACATATTTATACGGGACTATAATAAGAAACAATGAAACATACCTTAAAGGGACAAGGAGAAAATTGCGTCAAGATGGTTCCAACTTGAGGAACCGGGGACCCAGGTTGACGTCAAGGATCTGAAAGAAGCAAAATAATTAGTAAAAGGAAAAGGTTAAAAAAGGATGGAACGCTACTGACCCGGTATCGCCTTCTAATCGACCAACGAATACTGCTCTAGAAATAAAAATTAAGAATAATTTGATTAATCAATCAATCAGAGCAAAATATATAAAAAAAAAGAGAAAACAAGGTCACATGTAAGTAAGTAAGTGTCCTAAAGTATATAAAATTGTTGGATAAACAACAGAAAGAAAAAATAAAATTAATAATTCTTTTGCAACAGATTTACGAAAACGTATTAAAATAAGAATAAATAAGAGACGTATAAATTTTTTTTTAATAATATTTAAATTCTAGAAATTTTGCGAGCAATGAAAGTTTTTAAAAAATATTCTTCAAAAATGAAACTAAAGAATATCCAAATTAATTTCACTCCAGATTATTTTGTGTTGAAAGCACGAATTACACTCACAGTCTTGCGGGACATGAAGAAAAATTGGAAACCGATAATCACGAAATCACGCCCGATTACTTATTTAATTATTGCAAAACACGTCCGATCACTTATTTATTTTTATTTTTGTTTTCTTCTCCCCAAATAAATTAAAAGTATAAATCAAAACAAAATAACATTATTTTGTTGGACAATAACATTGAAAATTTTTATAGGAAAAAGCAGTAAATGAATTCAAGAAAAACTTTAACAAAGAACAATATGTTGAAATTAAAATATTTAAAAGTATAAATCAAAACAAAATAACAATATTTTGTTGGACAATAACATTGAAAGTTTTTAAATTGAAGAGAAACTATAAAATGGAGAAGGAACAATATTTTGAAATTAAACTATTGGCAGGTATGAATCAAAGCGAAAAAATATGACAGCAACAAACTTAAAGGAAACCAAGAGAAAGTAAAATGAAAGATTTGGGCAGACACCCAACTTACCTGTGTCCATCGCAGGGTTAGAGATGGCGGTGTTGTTGTGAATGTTTTTTATTATTCCATGAATATAAACGGGACCATTACCTCTAATCAAATTGAATGTAGCTGAGGTTTCATAGAATTCAATGTCGGGATTAACGGCGCGCGTTTCACCGGCTTCAAAACGGCAATAGGGATCTTCAAGTTGTCTTTAACAGAGTGCACCTCTACAACATTGAATTCATCCTCCTTTGCTTCTGCACCCAAAAGAATTGGTCGGATGATTAATTTTTGGCCGCGGGGATAATCCTCATCATTGGATAATACTCCCCATTCAACCGAGTCGTTTTCGCCTTTCAAAGTAACACCATAGAATTATTCGTCAGACATTGAGATTTTAGGGATTCTTTGGGATTGGATTTGTATAATGAATTATTCACGTAACTCGTGTTATTTGCACACAAAATGATATTTTCCACACACACATTCAAAATTATTTTTTTTTTTTTTTTTTCACTTTGGCCTGTGGTTTGTCACTGGCAGTATTTTTATTGCAATTTGTTTTAATAGCAATTGTGCTATAATATATATTTAATGAAATATTTACAATAATACAATTTATTTACAATAATTATTAAAAATTTTTTTTTAATAGGCATTTAAATTATTGTTGTTTGATTTTAGAAACGGCAACCGCGCCGTTTCATGCCGTTTTTAATACTGCACGATGAAATTTAATTTTTAAATTTGTGCATTAGTGCAGTTTTAATGTTCTACAAAATTATTGTATGAAATACACTAGAACTGCAATACATGAACAAAAGCGACCCAATTGGCATAGACATCCAATTGAATAAAAAACTAAAACGATATAAAATATGTATAGTAAAATATACATACACATTTATAGCGATAATCGCTAAATTATTGAACCAAATAGCTCTTACTAAGTTATGGTTGAGTCATGGCGCAATAAATACAAAATTGTTATACGTATTGCATAAAACTTGAAATGCAAAACTGTTCACAATTATGTTCAGTGACAAAAATTGTCGGCCATTTATGCATCAACAATGACAACGGTTAACGACATCAATTAAGTTTAGGTTTAATTTATAAATTTGAAACAAAGAATTGAACTCAAATTAAATTCCAAAAATTTCCAACTGGGTTATATACGTTTTTTTTTGCATGAGTACTTGGTTATGAAACATGATTCCACGGCAAAATTTTGCCAGACAGTTTCACTGCCAATGACAACTAAATCAAACTTCATAGTTTGATGTACGTATGTGCATATGTATATGTACGTATATGTATGCATATGGATATGCAAACAGTAACAAGGGAAAGAAAAACTTTTCGATTTTTTTTTCTGTTCGTTGTTGATTTGAAAATAATTATACGCGTATGTATAATTTTTCTTTCAGATCAACGGAAACAACAAAAGTGTTAAATTTCTTTGACTAACAAAATACTACCAAATACAACTGAACTCACTTTTTAATAAAAAAGTGCTTTAATCAGTTGAAATTTTGTAAAATTTTTCCTACTCATTTTTGCAACGTTTTAAAATGTTTTTAAAAAAGTTTTCAATTCCATGTAAACGTAATTTTTAATGTTTGCACATGTTTACAACTACAGGGTAAAAAATGAATGCAACATATCCAAACTGAAACAATTTTTTTTTTTTTTTCTCTTAATTTTTTTTTGCATGACTTTAGTTAAGTACTTGACTGTGAAATATGATTACACAGCAAAATTCTGCCAGACTATTTCACAGCCGGGTACAACTGAATAAACAGATATACACATGCATGTATGTGTGTAAGAATACAAATAAGTTTGGCATTGACATTGAAACAAAAATAAAAACCAAACATACATACATGCATGGTATTTCAGTAATACATACTAACAATAATAATAAAAAGCAGGAATTAATGAAATAATTTCAACAAATTTCCTATTAATATTTATTTTTGTCTTTTATCTAAATAACAAACTATTTGCAATTTTAAACTTTCCTAATTTTCTGCCATTTTTGCTGTTGATTTAAAAAAAACTATAAGCAAGTGAATAATTTTTCTTTTAAATCATTAAAACAGCAAAGGTGTTAAATTTCTTAACAAAGACAAGGATAAATGCAAGCTAAACTAAACTCATTTTTTATATACACATAAAAAAAGAAAAGGAGAAGAAAAAATGTTTAAATAAGTTGAAATTTGGTATATGTAGTACTAAATGTAATAAAGTTTTGTTTTTTCTTACTCATTTTTTTTTGCAACGTTTTCAAATAATTTAAAAATTTTCAATTTCTTGTATAAGTTTATTTCAAGGTTAATATAAGAGTACATATATATAAATATCAATACACATACACAATAATTATACAACTAACTTGTAAACAAATTAACAATACACATATACATATATATATATATACACAAATAACTAATAGTTAAAGAAAAATATACATATTTAAAATAAAAGCAATAAGAAATTTTAACTAACAGAAAATCTAGTTAAAATATTAAAATTTTATAAATAACCTACAAAACATGTCTAATTAATAATAAGTGAAAAATATATAAAAAAAAAAGAGAAATACATATATGTATATAAGACATATAAGTACAAATAAGAGAAGAAATTTTATATAAGTATACGTAAGAAAAAATTGTTAGTTATAAGATTAAAAATATTAACCAGCGTTTTAAAAAACAACCAACAATCATCACCCCGTTAACATGAAGAATCCAACAATCAGCAACAGCAGCCTATACCTATCAACCTCACGCAACCGCAAAACCTACATACGATACTACAACGCATACATGGACGAAAAACCCAGTTCCGATAACAATAAAGAATCCAATCCAAATATCAACAGACAGACAGCCATAAACTTCAACCTCACACGACCATAATCAACAGTTAAAGCTATATGCGATAGCACAGCACATACATGGACGGAAAACGCAGCTCCGTTAGAAAATGGGAAATCACCCCAACGTCAGTAACAACCTCAACATTTTCACCAACAATATCATATTTTTTCCTTGGTGACGCAGCAAGCGTACCAAGTCGACAGACACTTAGCAGTCACCAACTAATGGTAAACTGCGAACCTTCAGGCAATCAAGGCTCGGGAGATAATTACATATTACTCCGAGAGCTGCCAAAGCTGTATCGCCAAGGTAGTCGGATGCATACACACATCTATTTTGACTTGATTCCAGAAGGATAGCTACGAAACATCCTAAGACAGGATGTTTCTTGTCCGTAAGGGGGGAGGGATGTTATGAGTCATTTTCCCCTAACAAACAGAAGTATCAGCGACAGCAGAACATACGCTGCACACACATACTGACGTTGAGTTATTTTCCCTCAACCAACAAAAAATACCTACAGCAGCAAAACATACGCTGCATACATACACAGACATATGCTGACGTTGCAATAACGCTGCATACAATACTGACGTTATTACCAGTAATTTTCCTACAGATATATGCTGACATTGCATTATCGTGAGAACCGCAATCGGCTGGAAGTCCCACGGGTATGGATATGCTGAAGTTGCAATAATCGCACACTCAGCAGTATCACGGGGACATCCACGCCAGCGGCAGCGAACGACAGCAGCACCGTTCATCGAGCAGCACTAAAGTGGGTATAAAAGCGGAGGGTGATTTGGTATTCAGCGCATTCAGCCCACTACTATTACTCAGTCTATCAAGTCAACTCTAGTCGAGTCAGTTCGTAACACATAACACACATAATAACAACCTGATCAAACACCAGCCTTAAAAAGCGGGTCCCTGTGAAGGCTTAACATATTAAACAAACAACAACCTGATCAAACACCAGCCTTAAAAGCGGGTCCCTGTGAAGGCTTAATATATTTAAATTAGACTAAGAAAATAAAAATAAAAGTAAATAAAAGTAATAACTAAAATCCTAATAGTCTCTTGTGTTTTCAATTCTAAAAAATAAGTTACCAAATAAATTGTAACATTTTGGCATTTTGGCGTGGTTAATAAAATTAAATAATAATAAATAATAAAAATAAGTGTTTTAATTTAAACATAACACAGCAATATGCTGGGAACAACCACGCTGGCGAACGTCAGCAGTACCGGACATCAGAAAGTGGGTGGTATTATTGGTTCCGCACGAAAAAGAAAATTTAACGTAAGGATATATCAACCGATATGCAAATTGTAATTATTCATTCCTGCGATATAAGCTTTCCGCAGAGTAGATTTAACACCTCTGCATTAACTAATTTGTGTTGGCAATGTTGTCATTAATACAAATATGTTGAACGCGCAGACATTGTTTTAATACTGAAAAAAAATTTAAAAAGTAAAATATATTCTGAAAATATGGACACAATAGTATTTTTTGAATATAGTAGTGATTGCTCTGATATGCGGATAGAAAGAAAAGCTTTCCGCTATAAGTGAAGATGTGTTAAGATGAATGATAGAGAGTATTTTTTATTTCTTTTGGAGCACGTTGGCTAAAGCCACTGGCGAAGCCGTTATTTTCTTTCATATTACATTGGATAATGATTCCATTTGCACTTTATTTGTGTATTTGTCGCTTTTATTCCTATAAAAAAGTTTATTTTTTTGTTGTGGGTTAGCAAATCTATATGTATTTCGTTGGGTGCTAACCCACAACAAATAAATAATTTTTTTTAAAACATAAATTCTTGAGTATTTGCTCGAATAAATGTCATATTTTATTCCTATAAATATAAAATTAAATAAAACAAATTAAAATACATATTCTTTAATACTTTTTCTTACATTTTTGTTTTTTCCGTTATCTTTTCGTCATAAAATCTTAGCGTAAGTAAAATGAAGAAAAATATTTACATTGCGGAACCAATAATATGGCAATACCGCGATGACAGAGATGATACCGCAAAAACGAAAAGATACCGCAGCAACGAAATGAATAATTGCAAATTTTGTTTCCGCACGAAAAAACGTTTCCGCACTTGCAGAACGGAATGAAGAATTAGACCCAGTATAAAAATTCAGTTTAATATCGACATGATGGCATTCAGCAACTCACAAGAAACCTGATCAAAGACCAGCTTAACAAGCGGCTCCCTGAGACGGTGTATAACTAAACTTAACTCTAAAATTAATTCCGTAATAAAGATTGTAAAATAAAACATTAATAAAACATTGTTATAAATCAAAACATAACATTTGACTTTCTTTGTAATCTAATTCCGAAATAAAAACTTACAAAATAAAACTGTAACATTTTGGCGCAGCCGGTAGCCGTGTTAATAATTACGTCAAATAATTTAATCCAAGATGAAATAAGGCAATTTATAAAAGATATTCCAAAAATTGAGTTCTGTAATAATATGATCATTCAACACCCGGAAGTAACATGATGTTCCGCAGAATATTCAAGGAAGAATTAAATATATCATTTTTTAAGCCGAAAAAAGATCAATGTGATCTCTGCGCATCGTTTTCCAATTCTGATGAAAATGGAAAAAAAATTAAATGAGGATTACACTTAACACCACGAAGAAAAGGAACTATGTCGAAAAGAAAAAGATATAGATAAACAACATGGTAATATATGTAGCTGTTTATGATTTGCAATCAATTGTTCTATTGCCAAAAGGACTAACTTCAAGCTTTTATAAAACCAAAATAAATTGTTACAACTTTACAGTAAGTGAGCTTAAGATGGGACACGTAGAATGTTACTTTTGGACTGAAACCGAAGGAAAATTGTGCAAGAAGCAAATAGTACTCAAGATTTCAATTTAATTTTTTACTCCGACAACTGCTGTGGACAGCAAAAAAATAAATACCTGCTTTCGATGTATTTCTGTGCTGTTCAAAAATATAACATACGGAGCAAAACACACAAATATTTAATTCAAGGCCACTCCCAAAATGGAGGAGATAACGTTCATAGTGTTATTGAAAAACAAGTCAAAAGACATCTTTTAAGCAAACCGCTATATACGGCAGACCAATACATCACGTTAATAGCCACCGCTAAAAAGACTGGCATGCCATATAAAGTTTATGCCTTAAAGCATGATCAATTTTATGATCTTAAGATCTTACAGGAGAAATGGGGTAAAAATTTTGTTAAAAATTATGCCAATGAAAATGTTAATTGGCATAAAATCAAAGTTTTGCGTGTAGAATACGAAAATCTTAATTCCTTTTTATATAAATATTCCTATAAAGATAAAGATTTTTCGAAAATAACGGTCCAGAGAAACAAATTCAAATGCACCAGCTATTGGGAAAATCTTAAGTAAGTTTTTAATTCGTTATTTTCTATATATTATTGTTATAATAATTTCAATTATTTAGTTTATCTTCTATTTATTCGGAAATGCTACCTCTGTCTGAAAATAAGATTAAGGATCTTAACGAACTTGTAAAAAAAAAAATATAATCCCAAAACACATTTATGAGGTGTATTACAAAAATTTAATTGATACTTAATTTAAACACATAGTAATTGTTAACATTTTCAATTAATAAAAAATACAACATATACTACATATCTGAAATAAAGAACATTTATTTAATATATAAAAAAAATTCGAACTAATATAATCTCGTTGGTAAAATATCATTAGGTAAAATAAGAATTAATTTTTTCGAGTTAATACCTTTTTGTTGAAAAAAAAATTAAAAATTTTATAAAAATTTCAACTAAAGCGTCATAATTCCAAATAATACAAAAAAAATCGATAAATTTCCAAAAATGGTATTAACTCAAAAAATTGATTTTTTTGCAATGAGTGGTAAAATTTAAAACAAAAAAATGTATATATATTTTCAAATGTAATTTGCTTACTATGATATATTTGAATTTTTACATTCTCTTAAAATGTGGCCTCAAACAGTTTTTTGATTCTACTGAAAATTTTAAAATTTTAAGTTAATACCCTCTTGTTGATCAAGTGCGATATGTAAGTACTTAATACATACATAAGTGCAAATAAAAAAACAAAAATATTAACGAATTAAAAAAAAAAAAAAAATCGATAGCAAATTTAAACAATTATAATTATAAAATATTTATTTGTATATACATATACACACTGTATATTTACTACATACACAACAGGTAAATACATACATATATACAGTTCAGAAAATTATACATACATACATATGTATGTACATTAAGCCAACAACACAAAAATTCCAAAAATTTAAATTGGCTTCAAAATTACACAAACAAAATACACGCAAAATAAGTGCCGCAAACTTATTGCATTATGTTCGTGTAAAAAACCACCACCGGTTTTAAAAGAAAAACATTCTCTCTTGAGAAGATTGAGACAGCCGCATATAAGAGAAAGACCATATAAAAGCAAGGAAATTTAAAGAGGAACGACTGAAACTTGGAACATCGAGTGCAACTAGGTACGTCTGAGAAGACTTTTGCAAGGTACGTAAAAGAGAACATATAATAACTATAACGTCCCCCCCGGCAAATTCGCACATCCCCGCGACTAATTAGTTTTGATATTTTCGTTCAAATTGAAATTTTGGGAGCAATCATGGTTATCTCACCGAACACTGATCAAATGGCCACAGATGGACAAATTTCTCAGTCACAAATGCGAGGTAAAATGCGAAACAAAGATCGGCAAGCATACCCAGCGAAGAAAGAAGGCAAATTCAATGTGGCCACCCATAGAGCCGAAAATTCCCCATACAAATGCAAGATTTGCGTCTCTAAGCACGCGTTAAAAAATTGCCCCGAATTTCTTAGTTTGGATCCCCAAGCTAGAAATAAATTCTCTCTAATAATCAGTAATGCATCAACTGCCTGGCCTACACCCATAACCGAAATAAATGCCCGAGTAAATTCTCTTGTTCCCAATGCAAGAAGAATCGTCATTCATTATTGCATTTCTTCCGGGCCGATTCATCCAACCCGTCTAAGTCATATGCTGACGAGAAGCCATCAACCTCTACCCAAGCAAAAATGTGAATAAACTCGTCCACATCAGCTCACATAGCTCATTCAGCAGGTAAATCCAAGGCTGAACAAACACTATTACCCACCGCAATAGTGCACACGCGAATCTCAGCGAATGTTTAATAAGAATTTTGATTTTCCCTAAAATCAATTCGCAAATCCCCGCGAATATTTATTTCCGAAATTTATTTAAAAATTTAAATTCCTTGAATTTTTTAAATCAAACCTCGCGAATCACAGCGAGTGTTTAATAAGAATTTTGATTTCCCCTGAAATCAATTCGCAAATCCCTGCTAATATTTATTTCCGAAATTTATTTAAAAATTTAAATACAAAAATTTAATTGATACTTAATTTAAACACATAATAATTGTTAACATTTTCAATTAATAAAAAATACAACATATACTACATATCTGAAATAAAGAACATTTATTCAATATATAAAAAAAATTCGAACTAATATAATCTCGTTGGTAAAATATCATTAGGTAAAATAAGAATTCATTTTTTCGAGTTAATACCTTTTTGTTGAAAAAAAAATTGAAAATTTTATAAAAATTTCAACTAAAGCGTCATAATTCCAAATAATACAAAAAAAAATCGATAAATTTCAAAAAATGGTATTAACTCAAAAAATTGATTTTTTTGCAATGAGTGGTAAAATTTAAAACAAAAAAATGTATATATATTTTCAAATGTAATTTGCTTACTATGATATATTTGAATTTTTACATTCTCTTAAAATGTGGCCGCAAACAGTTTTTTGATTCTACTGAAAATTTTAAAATTTTAAGTTAATACCCTCTTGTTGATCAAGTGCGATATGTAAGTAGTTAATACATACATAAATGCAAATAAAAAAACAAAAATATTAACGAATAAAAAAAAAAAAAGATCGATAGCAAATTTAAACAATTATAATTATAAAATATTTATTTGTATATATACACACTGTATTGTAGTGCCATCTCTGGCACTTTCCATATAATCGATGTTATCGAGACTCGATGACATCAATGTGTTATAGGTAGACATACAAAAGAAAAATAAAGAAACGAATAGGACATTCGTTATGTATACTTAAAACAAACCAGTAGTCTTTTATTGCAACGATTATACGTTTTATCTACGACATGGCGACCGAGACGAAAAAAATGAAAGATAAAAAGAAAAGTGGAAAAGAAGAAAAATTAAAAAAAAAGTTTGCAAAAAAAAAATTCTACAAAAAAAACCGCTATAAAATAATTACACTGAAGATGGATTAATAAACACAAAACAAAAATAAATAAAAGTATACTGTGTTTAAAATCACAGAACTAAAGGAAAAAACAGTGAATAATAACAAACAATTTATATAAACAAAAAAAAATTTTAAGTAAATATATTAAAAACAAAACTAAATAAAGAATTCTTATTTTCGTGGTGCAAGGAAAGGTATGTTACGGTTAACAAAACTATTTAATCAAAACATAACCTATACACTGAAAGCGAAAATTGGCATAACTATGTATATATAGATATATTTAGAAGAAAAGTTGATTTACAAAGTGCGAAGTATGTACATGCATACATACACATTACTTAATTAACAAAAAAAATAAAAAATAAATATTAAATTTAAAACTGTACAAAAAAATACTGTAAAAAGTGATACAGTTGTGTCAAAAAAAAACCGATTAACATATTAACAAAAAATTTGGAAAATATAACAGTTAAAAATAAATGAGCAAAAAAATGTAATAATGGGAAAAAACTGGCATTCAAAAAAAAAAAAAAAACTAAACAAACACTTGGCAACAAAAAAAAAATAAGAAAAATGATGAACTTACAAATAAGTCACAAAACAAAATAGAAATTGAAAAACCAGTTGAACTAAAAATTCCTGAAAAATAACACAAAAAAAAAAAAGAAAAAGAAACGTTTTGGTTACAACTGTACCAATTTGAAAAAAAAGGAGACAAACTTAAAACAGCAAAAATACCTATATGAAAAGAAGATGACAAAAACCGTAATTCCGAAAAAAAAAAAACGTAACTGAAAAATAACACTAACAAAAAAAAAAAAAAAAAAATTCTCACTCAACAAAAAAAAAAAACAGACTAACAAAATAAAGATGAAAAAATTAAAATGAAAAAAAAAAAACTGGGAATAATAGAAACGTCGGAAAGAAACTGAAAAAAAAAAGAAACAGAAATGAGAAGTGAAAAAGAAACGAAATGAAAATTAAACACTGACTGAAACAAAATGAAAACGAAACAACATGAAAGAAATAAAATAATAAAGAAGAACGCATATAACAAACATTGAAAATATAAAGACTTGGAAAAATAAAATGAAAATTTAAGAATATCACAGAAAGAGGACACTAAATGGAAAAGATAAAACATATAAAGAAACCTGAAATTAACCATCAACATACAAAATACAAATGTATAGAACAAATAAAATAACAAATAAAACACATCATCACTTCCACTGTAACTACGCTATTATACAACAAATATAATCAACAACCAACAATTTAAAACGAAAACAACATAACCAAAAACAACAGACACAACAACAACAACAATAGAATCCAGCGAGATCATTCCTTTAACACGAAACTCAACATTGAAATATCCATACATCAACAGCAGCACATATCCAACAACTCAAAACATAGAAACAGAGAAGACAACGACAACAAAAGCATACAACGTCATAACAAAAAAAAAATAACAACAAAGAGAGATGACAACAAGAGGCTTCACCTACAAAGAAAAACGGGTATCATAAATATACACATAAACCAATATATTTATACATATACATATGTATTCATTTTTATTAAATTATATATACATACACTTATACAAATATACAAACATACAAACACCATCCAACACAATCAAATACATACATAGTTAAACACAAAACACACAAAAATATACACACATAAACAACACAAAGAAAATTTCTGTATATAAACAAAAAAAAAAAGAGATAAGTTAAACCTTAAAATTTTATTTATTTACTACATATTTACTTATGTATATAATATACATACATTCCAAATAAATTTGTAATATACATATGTATGTATAAGTGAATACAAATAAGTGGATAAATAAAAATTTGAAATGAAAAATAAAAACCTCTTTTGCGTTGTTTTATGTTGGAAACTGTGTATATTTATACAAACTAGATGTACACAAGTGTGTGCTGTGAAAAATAACAAGCAAAATTTAAGGGTTGTTTTACCATAGTAAACATAGTACATAAGTATGCATGTATAAAAATAATTTGTCAAAAAAAAAAAAAACAAACAAGAAACAAAAAAAAATAAACAAAAAAAACATTACAATAAAAACATACATACATACATAAAATCAAATAAACATACATATGTACATGTATGTCAGTTCAACCAAATTGTTTTTCTTTTTTTACAATTTTATTATTGCAATAATGTTCGGTTTTGGCTATGGAAAGGAAAAAGGTAGTAAATAAGACATCCCAGCGAACATAATAACATCATCATTCTTTGTACATTAATAACAATTTAAATTTGAAAATTTATGATAAATTCTACCATGATTTCAGTAAGACAATAGCAAAATTTAAGACAGTAATCCATAGATATAATGACAATATTATAAAATTTAGCATATATGCATATAAAAGATTTAAAAAACTGCTGTGTGTGGACTTCGAATTTGTTAACGAAACACCAAGCTTAGGCTTCCTGCTTTCGAGGTTAGAAAACCAACAAACTCGGAATTTACCATGCAGAGTTATATAAAAAAAAATCGATTTATTTTTCAATATTTTTACCATACAGGATCTAAAGGATCAGGGTAATAAAACGTTAAAAATCTTAGAGATATTTCTTACTGAACCCATAGAAGTAATAACTGACGAGAAAAAAAAAACAACTGATTGATAAACATAAAGAGAGAAGTAAAGTGTACTTTGATTTTTCAAAACCCATATATTTGGAATTGAATGATGTTGTATATTTGCAAAAAGAACCTTATGATAAACACAATAGCATATATGACGGGCCTTATACTGTAAAAGAAATCGAAGGCACTAATGTTAAAATTCAAAATAATGTAACAAAAAAAAATAAAAACCGTCCATAAAAATCGTATAAGGAAATAAAACATGAAAAATTAGTAACAAACAAAATTAATTGAATTGCATAAAATTAAAACTTTCATAAAACCTTTAAGAATAAAAACAAAATAAAATACAGCACTAAATAAACAATTGGGTGAAGGCGCTTCCTGGTGGGCCATTGACTCACCAGTTGAAGGGGTGGTGTCTGGTGGGCACTATCCCCTGATCCCAATTGTTACAAAGTGTCTGATATATAGCACATGTCTAATAAAACATGACCTATGAAAAAAAATCCAATAATAAAACAAAATTTGTATGAATTTACAAAATTTTTTTTATTTTTTCAAGGAATATAAAAGTTATGAAATTTAAGGAAAAATATTGAAAATTATAAACAAATAATATGAAAAATACAAATTTTTTTTATTATAATAAATTTATTATAATTACTTACAAAAATATGAAAAAAAAATTTTAAAGTAAATTCAGAAATCTATTTACTTAAATAAAATTTAAAAAAAAAATCCTAATTGGATATACAATTAGAAACAAAACAAAAAATTTCTCTACATACAAAAAAGTAATTTTCAAGTGTATAGAAAATAAATTACTTTTTTTTGCAATTAATTAAATTAATAAAAAAAAAACTTTTATACAAAATCTTTAAATTTGTTTATTTAAAATAAAACTTGATAAATATATATAGATACTTACTTTTAATCAAATTAATTTAATCAAATCATATTACTTTTAATTACATTACTTTCAATCAAATTACTCTAAGCATATTACTTTTAATCAAATTAATTTAATCAAATCATATTACTTTTAATTACATTACTTTCAATCAAATTATCTTAAGCATATTACTCTTAACCAAATTAATTTAACCAAATACCCATAATTCATATTGCTTTAAAATTTTTTCTACTTTTAAAATAAAAAAAAATTATATATAAATTTTGTTTACATATTTTTTAAAAATGTAATATTCTGTAATCTATAAAAACATATTATAGAAAATATTGAAGCAAACAAGATTGATAACCTTATTTGTTTCAAAATTTTTTTTTATAAAAAGGGAGGTGCATTGGTAGGTGGACAATGCCTGTGTCTCCAAACTTTAAAACTTAATTTCCATATAATAACTTAAATGTAAAACTTTTTTAAATAATATTTAATATTTAAGGTAAAAAATAAAATTATATTAAAAACATTTTTTTTTATAAAAAGGGAGGTGTAGTGCCATCTCTGGCACTTTCCATATAATCGATGTTATCGAGACTCGACGAGACTCGATGACATCAATGTGTTATAGGTAGACATACAAAAGAAAAATAAAGAAACGAATAGGACATTCGTTATGTATACTTAAAACAAACCAGGGGGTAGATTCTGGTTCTGCGATAACATGAAATGTAAAAAAATTTTTCATTTTCGTTTTCATTACAACTTTACGTAATATCTTTTCGCAGTTGCACAAAATGCGATTCCCGTTTATAATATGAAAAAGTGTTTCATTCCATCTGTTGAAGTGTAACTTTATATCCATGTTATTCAACTTGAAATGTCATACACAGACAACGAAGTTGAACTATTTCGATGCGGTGCAAGGCCGCATGCAAATATATATTTGCTTTTGCGGCTTTTACAACATGCATATATTCTTCATTGAAATTTTGAAGTTGATTTTTCAACATATATTACATTATATATGTACTTACATAGCTTATGTTATAGAAAATTTAATAAAAATTAGAAAATATTAAATAAACAAATTAGCGGTGGTGAAGAAATTGTATTACATAAGTAGGCAATTTTATTAATAGTCTATCATTACAGATACTGAGGTTATCCTACAAGTTGAATAAGGAATAAATATATGTATATTTGTATATATAATCGGAGATATTATTTAATGTCTTATTGACAAAAAAAAATATAATCGAAAAATAGTGTATAATCAAACTTTTATACTATAATTTCAGATGGTAAAAACTCTGAAATTAAAATTCGATAGTTTGAAATATCGAAAATATAGATAGGTATAAATACCGGTATCGATAATATTTAAAATACAGTTTTGAACCGTTCCTTTAGTTTAATTCTATTTATTTACTTTTTATTTTTTTTAATAAAATGATATGCTTTCAAATTACATACTCGTATGTATGCATGTTGCAAAGAGCAACAAATTTTTAAACGGGATTAATTCTAGATGTTTTAAAAATGATTTATTTAACCTTTCTCTTGTGCTCTCTGGAGACGATAAAAAGCACATCAACGTTCTAAGTGTGTGCGTGCAGTCGTGCTTTTTCGGGTACACGTATACGTTGTCGGCTCTGATTGATGAAAACCTTAATCTTGTGTTATATTATTTTGATAGTCTCCAATTGTGATTGACAAAGAAAATGTCAGTTATTTTTTATCGAAGTGTAATGAGTAAAAAGATGGCAGCACACGCATACTTGTTAATTTTATGCTCTGGTATTTTTGTGTATAAACAGTGTCGAACGCATGTATTTTTTTGTTTTATGACAAAATTGCACAAGACGCCGCGAAGTCACAACAAAAATGATGATTGATGATTTTATTTGTACGTCTCCCTTTAAACGACAAAAACACGATACTCACACATTTGCACTGATTCACGAGTTTCTTTGATCGTCTCCAGGGCACTTTATAAGTAGTAAATCAAAACTTATGGCATGTTTCTACATAACAAGTGACTCAAAATTCTTGTCTGTGTGTGTATAAAATTCAGTTTTGGGGTTTTACAATACAAGTGTAAATTTCTGTTGAGTGAAAACGTAAGACTAGAAGTTTTTGTGGTTTCTACATTGCAATTTCAGTTGTCACTACTGTCAGAATTAGACAAGCAGAAATTATTACTTGTGAGCATAAAATAATAATATTATATTTTCATATACTAAAAAAGAAATCGTTTTCGCATAAGTATATGTAATTATTTCCTCAACAATTATGGATCTAAACAATAAAAAATTGTAAGTATATATCTATGTAGATAAGAATACATATACATATGTGTATTACATATATATGAATATATATACATATGTAGAAACTATGAGTAAATTAATAACTTTATTTAAATTTCAGCATCAAGAAAACCAATATAAGCCAGTTCCAGAAATTAGTTGAATTAATGGAGGAATACCCACAACTGGCAAAAGGCAGTCCTGCATTTGGAAGCAGCAAAGTGTTGGTAGAAGAGACTTGGGATAGCGTTGCAAAAAAAAATAAATTCTTTCGGCCCTCCAATAAGAAGTGGATTGGAATGGAAAAGGGTATTATTGTCATGTATTTTTATTGAATAAAAATTAATTAACCATACAATTACAAACGTATTAGGTGTGGCAAGATAAGAAGTGCAGAGTTAAGAAAAAAATTAGTGATAATAACAAAAGTCTTCATGGAACTGGTGGCGGCCCCTGTACCGTAATTAACTTGACGGAATTAGAGCAACATATTGACAGAATATGCCATCTTTCGTCAGCAGCAGCGCCAGGAGGTACCGTTTTGGGCTTGCCTTCTGCTCATAATACTGTTGACATCACACCACCTAGATGTTCTACAAAAAAAGTAGCTGTTGTAACACCCACTTCTTCAAAACAAGTGGATGTTAATATAGAGCCACAAGTGATAGATTCATTAGATATATTTACTCCAAATATATCAGATATAGTCTTGGAACACTCATACATATCACCTACACCAACAATAAAATTTTTACACCACTCGCATCCAATATCACAACAAAGAAAAGTAACGACATCAACCCCAGAACCAATAAAACAATCACGAAATTATAATAGAAAAAGAAAAAATGTTGAAGCAAATAATGACAGGCTCAAGCTGGTACGTCAGCAAGTTGACATACAAAACAAAACGCTTGACATTATGCAAAAACAAATGGAAGCAGCGAAAATGCAAGGTGAAGCTGGCAGAATTCAAGCTGAAGCAGCCAAAACTCAAGCTGAAGCAGCCAGAACTCAAGCTGAAGCAGCCAAAGACCAAGCTAAAACACTAAAAGAAATTGCTGAATCAACAAAAGTTATAGGACAAGCACTAATTGACATAATCAAACACCTTAAAGATGAAGATTAATTTATTTAAAACATTAGGTAAAATTTTTCATTTCATAATTTTACGTTTCATAAATTTCTTTTAATTTTAGAGCACCATGATCAAAATTGATGGACATTACTCCTGAAACAAAATACATACTTACCTTATAGTATTAACATAAATACATACATACATACATATGTGTATTATTCAATTTATTTTATTCATTTCTTATTAAAGTTTTTGTTTTTACTTTAAATATAGTAAATATGAGTTTTTAATTAATAAACTTAACTCTAAATTATTAAACTTAAAAATAACATAACTGCTTACATACATATGTGCATTATTAAATTTTTATTTAAGTTTTTGTTTTTAGTTTAAAGATAATAAATATGAGTTTTTAATTAAAAAATATTGTAAAACTTCACTATCATTCAAACCAAATTTCTTACTATCTCTGCTCGGGTTGCTTTAGCAACTGCTTCTTCACTAAGTTCTCCAGAATCGTCGGCCTCGTCATTATTCGCATTCTCATTAAGGTCACTGATGGAAGGCTCCCAGTTGTTTTTGTAAAAAATGCAGATGTTATGCAAAATGCAACATGCATTAATAATTTTTGTTGCTTTATCGGGGCTATAGTGCAATCCTCTTGACCCTATCATGCACCTAAAACGATTTTTTACAACGCCATTGCATCTTTCAATGACGTTTCTTATATTTTACAATGTTTATCATTGTAGTTCTTTTGACGTGAATCCGTTGAATTTCTTATTGGTGTCATTAAGTATGGCTGGAGCTTATAGCCGGACTCACCTGTTTTGAAAAATTATATATACATATATTAGTTACAAATGCATGTATGTATATTTCAAATATGGTTTACCTAAAAGCCATGAATTTCGCTTTCCATTCAAATACCTCGTTTTGAAGAAATAATTTGCTGCACTCTGGTCCCAAACGAAAGCATCGTGGTTAGCTCCAGGGTGTCGTGCGTCCACATATGTGATTGTTAAATTTTGGATACAAATCTGAAGAAAATACACATACATATGTACATACATATATAAGTATATTCATTATTAGGTGGTTTCTTTTACTTTGTACATACAATACAATACTTACCAACATAACGTTTATGCTATAGTATCCTTTCCTGTTATAGTATAGGTGATTTTTTCCGTTACCGGGAGCTTTTATTCGAACGTGTGTTCCATCCACACAGCCGACAACACCGGGAATGCCACCGATTTGATAAAAGCTCTCTTTTGTTGCATTTTCTTCATCTACACTTCTATCCAACTTAATCCATTTCGGGCCTAGGTTTTCCTCAAATATGGTGAGCAGTTCTGAAAGTATTTTTGATACTTGCGACTTAGACATTGCAGAAACATATTCATTTCCTACTGATGTCTGATAGCCACCAGTAGCAAGAAAACTCAAAAACGTTGCAAGCTTTGTAGGTGCTGGTATGTGGGTGTTGCGATAAGCAACTGTCAACTTTGGCGCTATTTCCGCAAGCAACATTGCAAAAACTTCCTTGTTTATACGAAATGTTGCAAGAAAATTAAAAAAAAATATTATAAAGATTTAATATTTTCCACTTGTTGCACTTTTTACATACTGTTCCTCCGCTAGATCAAGTACATTGAAACCATCTCGTATATTTCTGCTACATAAACGATTGTCCTCACTTTCACTTTCACTGGAGTCGGTATCAAAGTTTATTTCGACAGAAGGAAACATTCTTTTTTTAGATTTATCACTAAATTGTAAATATAAATTTTATTTAACACAAATTATTTTTGATTGTAAATAAAACACAGCTGTTTAACTTTGGTTTTTAGGGTTGCCCCTTACAAATTAAGATATTGCATATTAACATGAGAAAAAGTAAACAAAAAATCAAATTAAATACTTTGGCAATAATACAGTTTAACAACTCAATATAAGCAACGTAGCCAAACGTAAGTCA
Organism: Lypha dubia; assembly: GCA_947311025.1. Taxonomy (NCBI): domain Eukaryota; kingdom Metazoa; phylum Arthropoda; class Insecta; order Diptera; family Tachinidae; genus Lypha; species Lypha dubia. Next base: position 56,489,426 of record OX371261.1, on the reverse strand, counting down.
GAGAAGTACTTTATAAAAACTCATTTGCTTACGTACTTGCCTGTATACCGCTTGTTTGCATGAGAATGTACTTGTTATCTGGAAACATGCTATTAATGCTGGGCGGGCGACGCCACGGTTGCAGGTAGTAATTTAAATAAAGTAATAACAACAAATTGCCTGAATAGTTATAATAAGGTAAAATTTTCTTACTTAATTACAAACATTCAATCGATAGTAAAATCGGAAATATCAATAGCAGAAAAAATAGCACTAAGTCGAATACAATTTTTTTTTAATTATTTCTATTTATTGATACATTTTCCATAACATATGCTAATTGCTTTCTAGTTTTGGCGCGAGTTTACTCAAATGTGTTAGATATTCAATTTTATGCGTTTCCGAGATTTACTCCATAATAAGTTTTTCTTACTTTTCGATTTTCTATCGCCTTATGTACTTTTTAAGCAGCCGGCTCCAAAATAAGCTTACGCCGCCTCTTAGTTAATTTTTTTAAGCCAACACCAACTTTCTCTCTGCTTGGGTCTGTACAATTGTCAAACAACAAAAATAAATTACGCTGTACATTGGGATAAATGTATAAAAGTTGAAAATGTATGCATTATTTTTTTAAATGAAGTAACAAATCTGTAAATACATATACACATGTATGTATGTATGTACATACGCATGTATACATCTATATGTATGTACATATGTATGTACATACTTACATACTTATTGTTTGCAATATCGACATACTTATGTACATATATGTTCTAAAAATTAATAAAAATTCTTTTTGATTTATGCTTTTGCGCACGGCTTTTGCTGCTTTTTTCCATTTTCGTTGACAAATTTTAAGTGAAAAAAAAACGCGTCATATGAAAATGTTTTGACATTTGTTTTCGCAGTTACATAAAACGAGAATCAGTTTTGCTGTGAAACTGAGAAAAAAATTGTTTCATTCCATTTGTTTCTATCATTGTGAAAAGATTTTAATTTGTTTTAATTTTTTCACAGAACGGGAATCAGAAACAAAATGTAAACGAGAAAAATGTTTACATTTCACGTTATCGCAGAACCAGAATCTACCCCCAGTTGTCTTTTATTGCAACGATTATACGTTTTATCTACGACAGTATATTTACTACATACACAACAGGTAAATACATACATATATACAGTTCAGAAAATTATACATACATACATATGTATGTACATTAAGCCAACAACACAAAATTTCCAAAAATTTAAATTGGCTTCAAAATTACACAAACAAAATACACGCAATATAAGTGCCGCAAACTTAGTGCATTATGTTCGTGTAAAAAACCACCACCGGTTTTAAAAGAAAAACATTCTCTCTTGAGAAGATTGAGACAGCCGCATATAAGAGGAAGACCATATAAAAGCAAGGAAATTAAAAGAGGAACGACTGAAACTTGGAACATCGAGTGCAACTAGGTACGTCTGAGAAGACTTTTACAAGGTACGTAAAAGAGAACATATAATAACTATAACGTCCCCCCCGGCATATTCGCACATCCCCGCGACTAATTAGTTTTGATATTTTCGTTCAAATTGAAATTTTGGGAGCAATCATGGTTATCTCACCGAACACTGATCAAATGGCCACAGATGGACAAATTTCTCAGTCACAAATGCGAGGTAGTGGAGAGGTTAGAATTCCGAAACAAAGATCGGCAAGCATACCAAGCGAAGAAAGAAGGCAAATTCAATGTGGCCACCCATAGAGCCGAAAATTCCCCATACAAATGCAAGATTTGCGTCTCTAAGCACGCGTTAAAAAATTGCCCCGAATTTCTTAGTTTGGATCCCCAAGCTAGAAATAAATTCGTCTCTAATAATCAGTAATGCATCAACTGCCTGGCCTACACCCATAACCGAAATAAATGCCCGAGTAAATTCTCTTGTTCCCAATGCAAGAAGAATCGTCATTCATTATTGCATTTCTTCCGGGCCGATTCGTCCAACCCGTCTAAGTCATATGCCGACGAGAAGCCATCAACCTCTACCCAAGAAAAAATGTGAATAAACTCGCAGGTAAATCCAAGGCTGAACAAACACTATTACCCACCGCAATAGTGCACACGCGAATCCCAGCGAATGTTTAATAAGAATTTTGATTTTCCCTAAAAACAATTCGCAAATCCCAGCGAATATATATTTCCGAAATTTATTTAAATTCATTGAATTTTTTAAATCTAACCTCGCGAGTCAGGGCAAATGTTTAATAAGAATTTTGATTTTCCCTAAAATCAATTCGCAAATCCCCGCGAATATTTCTTTTCGAAATTTATTTAAAAATTTAAATTCCTTGAATTTTTTAAATCAAACCTCGCGAATCACAGCGAGTGTTTAATAAGAATTTTGATTTCCCCTGAAATGAATTCGCAAATCCCTGCTAATATTTATTTCCGAAATTTATTTAAAAATTTAAATTCCTTGAATTTTTTTAAATCAAACCTCGCGAATCCCAGCGAGTGTTTAATAAGAATTTTGATTTTCCCTAAAATCAATTCGCAAATCCCCGCGAATATATATTTCCAAAATTTATATAAATTTTAAACTCCTTGAATTTTTTAAATTTAATCTCGCGAAACCTAGCGAGCAGTTTAAACAAAAAATAAATTTTTCCCCACTCCAAATTCGCAAATCCCGCGAATATTTATTTCTTGAATTTTACATAAATCTCGGCAAGATCGTGAAGACAAGGGTGTCCCTATCCAATATGGAAGAAGAATTCATCTTTGATTCAGACGATTTAATCATGTTCGGCTCAGAGTTCGACAATACTCCAGTCGAGGAACTCACAGAGACCCTTCACGATGTATATCTCCAAGATCTTAATGGTCGATGGGAATTGGTACAGAAATCGTACAGATTGATTTGTACCGAAAAGGAGAGTCTGCCCTGGCGAAATACTTGTCATGTACCAAGGCATTCCATAAGTCCAAAGCAAAAATGTTAGAGATCCAGTGGACTTTATTAGCAGATATTCCTGCACAAATAAGTCACCCTACCTTTAGGGACGATGAATTTGCAAACGTCAAAGTCCCACCGTGCGATACCGATATTTTCTATGGTGGTTATGAAGACTGGCCGTCTTTTAGAGACATGTTCACTGCCGTATACATAGATAACCCCAGAGCTCCCCCTGTCCAAAAATTGTACCATCTCCGGCAAAAGGTGCAAGGCCAAGCAAGGGGTATCATAAACAAGTATAAGTTATCTTATCTGGTAACTTTACACTTGCTTGGGAAGCCTTAAAGGAATGATTTGCAAATCAAAGAATCCTAGTCGAGAATCAGATTAAAATACTTAATTTATCCCCTATACGCGAAGAAAGCAGCAAATCGATTCAAACTCTGAAAACCACAATTAATGATTGTCTTGCGGCAATAAAGTCACAAGATTTGCCGATAGATCAGTGGGACCCCTTTATAGTCACATTGTGCTCGAGAAAACTTCCAGCAATCACTTTGGGAGCAATCATGGGAATCTCACCGAACACTGATCAAATGGCATCAGATGGACAAATTTCTCAGTCACAGATGCGAGGTAGTGGAGAGGTTAGAATTCCGAAACAAAGATTGGCAAGCATACCCAGCGAAGAAAGAAGGTAAATTCAATGTGGCCACCCATAGGGCCGAAAATTCCCCATACAAATGCAAGATTTGCGTCTCTAAGCACGCGTTAAAAAATTGCCCCGAATTTCCTAGTTTGGATCCCCAAGCTAGAAATAAATTCGTCAGGTATGCATCAAGTGCCTGGCCTACACCCATAACCGAAATAAATGCCCGAGTAAATTCTTTTGTTCCCAATGCAAGAAGAATCGTCATTCATTATTGCATTTCTTCCGGGCCGATTCGTCCAACCCGTTTAGGTCATATGCCGACGAGAAGCCATCAACCTCTACCCAAGCAAAAATGTGAATAAACTCGTCTACATCAGCTCACATAGCTCATTCGGCAGGTAAATCCAAGGCTGAACAAACACTATTACCCACCGCAATAGTGCACATTAGGCATCAAGGAGAAGGGGTCCGAAAAGACTTTCATCTCTGGAAAGCTCCAGCAACAACATATGCTTGCGACCCAGCCAAAGGCCTTCCAAATCCATGGAATCGGAGGCGAAGTAGTCGCCCATTCAAATTCAGTGTGTAACTTAACTCTCTATTCAAAAATATTTGATCGCTATGTTGATATTCAAGCAATAGTGGTTCTTAAAATAACCCGAATGCTACCTAGCTTCCCTATTTCCCGAGGTGACGGTTCTTTATCTGCCCTAAAGGATATGGACTTAGCTGATCCCAATTTTCATAAGTCCGGTCACGTTGATCTCCTCATAGGAAGTAATATAATTCCGCAAGACCTTCTCGAAGGAGTCAAAAAGATTGATCAATCCCTCATGGACCATATTCGGTTGGATTATTAGTGGATCTATTAAAATGGAATCAGTCACGGCTTTCTCAATTGGAGTCACCGAAGTCACTTCTAACGCTTTAAGTGACCAATTAAAAAAATTTTGGAAGCAAGAGGAGGTCCACAACCACCCACCTATGTTTATTTATTTATTTATTTATTTATTTATTTTATTTATTTATTTTCGATGTCCCATACACAAGACTTAAGTCTTATATTACAGTATGGAACTGAGCATGTGTAAATACAATAAATCAGAAAACAAAAACAAAATTGACATGTATTTAAGTTTGCGCTTTTAAAATATAAAATGAAGTCTTAAATCTAATATAATATAATTAAATGAAAACCTACAGTGTTAAACTATCAGACTTTATCAAAAAACAATATATATATGTATGTACAAAGATATATTCAACGTGAGAAATGACAAAAAATACTTTTCCTGAATTGATGTGCGTTACTAATGGTCTGGATTCTATAGGGAATTTCGTTCCAGAGACTGACAGCATTAATAAAGAAGTGGTATTTAGAAACTAGAGATCGATGACCAAACGCTAGAAGTCTTTTACCTCTGGCAAGCGTTGAAAAGCTTAAACGTTCGAAGAGATGTTCAGGTTGATGTGTATATATAATTTTATGCATGAACAGTAAAGTGCGCACTCTTACATAATCATCAAAAGTAATGCCATAAAGCAAGGTTACGTAGGGGGAAATATGGTCATATCTTCTGAGACCATATACGTACCGAATAATATTATTAAAGATCACGTTAAGTTTTCTTTTACTTACGCTATCGCAGCTGGCAAAAAGTTCACAGCCGTACAATAAAATCGGTATTAAATACGATTTGGCAAGGATTATTCTAATTTTAATTGGAGTACAATACTGCGTTTGCCAGAGATTTCTTAACATTGAAAACGTTCGACCGCACGCAAAATTAACGTGATTAGACCAAGTGAGAGTGCTGTTAAAATATATACCAAGATTCTTAGCAGAATTTACAATATCTATGGACTGGTTGTTTAATGTTAAAATCGGATTGCAATCAAAATTTGATAACCTCTTTTTGATAATCAGGCACTTGGACTTAGTTGGATTAATAGCTAGACCATTAGCGGTGGCCCACTCGTAGACACGACCTAACTCCTGATTTAGCGTCCTCACACATTCATCAACGGCGGTGTTGCAGCAGCTAATATAAAGCTGAATATCGTCCGCATACAATCTAATTCTGCAGTGTTCCAGTTTGCCCTGAAGATCATTCACGTATAGTGAAAAAAGGAGAGGACCTAAGATGGAGCCTTGCGGAACACCTCGAGTTAATGGCAAAGATGTTGAAACTGAGGTGGGCGTTTCAACATATTGGTATCTATCGACTAAGTATGAATAAATTAGTCCTGTGGCAGTTGATGCGAATCCAAACATATGTCTAAGTTTAAGACACAAAATGCAATGGTCAACCGTATCGAACGCTCTGGAGTGATCCAAGAGAACTAAAAAAGTAACATTGCCGCACTCTACCTGCTGTCTTATGTCTTCACTAACATCTAAAAGAGCCGTTATGCAACTATGATTTTTACGGAAGCCAGATTGCCGATTAGTCAGCATATTATTAGTTTCAAGATATTGTGTAACTTGATTGTGGATTAATCTTTCAAAGACTTTGGATAAAAATGGCAAGATTGCTATGGGCCTGTAATCAGAATTGGATTTTGGAGTAGGAATTACTTTAGCCAGTTTCCAAATTTTTGGATACTGGTTGGTGGTAAAGATCTTGTTAAAAGCAAAAGTTATAAGGGGAAGAAGTTTTGGAATTAGGATCTTCAGAAACCTGGGATCAATTCCATCCACACCAACTGCATTTGATTTTATATATAGCAGACTCGATAAGACATCACATTGCCGTACGTTGGTAAAATTGAAACTAGTATGTGAGAGATTATTATCGAAATTATAGTAATCAGTATTTGGTGACACATTCGGAATATTTAAGAATTGATTATTTAAGATGTTAGCGTCGATGGCACAGGGTTCTTGGCCACCAGGTTTTCCGATGCCAATTTCGCGAATCGTTCTCCAGGTTTTCTTCGAGTCTATGGCAGTAGAGAACTTTGAGGCATAGAATTCCGATTTTGCTTTCCTAATTAACCCGTTGGTTATCTTGCGTGATACTCGATATTCATCATGCAAATCTGAGGTTCTGAAACGTTTCCATCTAGCATATAGCAAATCTCTGCGATTAATCGCTTGTTTTATGTCAGGAGTGAACCAGGGCTTATTATGTCTATTTATAATTTTTGTTCTTAAAGGAACCACAAGATCGTATAAGTAGTTCAAGTTGTGTTGCAGAAAAGATAGCTGATCATCCACGGAAATTAAGCTATATAAAATGCTCCAATCAATTCTATAAAATTCTTCTTCTAACCTAATATAGTCAATATTGTTAAACTCCCGGTATCTGACAAGTTGTACGGGTATATTTAACTGAAAATTATACGTCATGAAAATTAGGTCATGATGTGAAAAGCACGAGGCAGAGAGTTGGTCATAAAGCAACACCTTCGAAATGTCACTCACAAAGAAGAGATCAAGAAGTGTGTTGCTTGTATTTGTAAAATGTGTAGCATTATTTCTGTTTGGGGAACTAAGACCAAGTGTAAGCATGTTATCAGGCAGGTATGGGCTTACTAAGATGTTTGAATTGAAATCGCCTGTAATAATAACATCTTCGTACAAGACTGTGTATGTTTCCAGAGCGTTCATAAATCTCTCCATACACATGCGATTATTTGGTCTATAAACGCAACCTAAAAGTAGCTTCCTTCCCTCACAACTAACTTCCAGAAATAAATATTCTATTAGATTTTCAGAACTGTCGGAACCAGTACCCATAAAATTGTCAGTAGATTTACTGAGAACTTTGATCGCAATTCCTTTTTTTACATAAATTGCCACGCCTCCATAGCCATTTCTATCAACCCTCCTGACATTGTAACCCCGCAAAGAAATCGATAAATCAGTGTACTCAGGCTTAAACCAAGTCTCAGATACACATATTACATCAACGCCGGAATTTTCAAAAATAAATCCAAACTCTTCGATCTTAGGTCTCAAGCTCTGGGCATTGATGTGACATATTTTAATACCTCTTCTTTGAGTTGCCAAAATTTTTACCATCAAACCAGTCCCATCTCTAGAACGAACCCTATTATTATTATTGTTTAATGTGTTCATTGATGTTTACTGTTATATAAGAAAAAGTAACGCACAAGGAGTATATTATATTATCATTTCTCGATGACATGTAAAGGATATTACTAAAATGAATAACGCACAAATAGTTATATATAGATAAAATAATTAACAATGTAATAATGTTGTAAAAATTAGAAAACACAACAACAATAAAAATTTCAGGCAAAGGCCAAAAATAATATAACGGTGATAAAATTGTTATATTAGGATTGTATATGATCGGTAACATCACGATATTCACCAGCGGCAACAGACCCATTTGGAACACGAAATAAATTGTTGAGATGTTCCAACTCATCAATAAGTATTGCCTGATCACTAGCAGAAATTTTGACATAAACCAAGCCACGTATAGTAAATGCGCTATGTATTCGATTCTCCTTTTTAAGGCGCGTAGCAGCGCGTAAAATTTTAAAGTTTGTAGACGTAAGGTTTTCATTGACATAAAATTTATTGTCAGAATTATCACCAATATGTCTCAATGTGAAGAAAAACCGCGGATTAGTTTTACGCCAATTAGCAAATGTTTTAAGAAAGTAGTTCTTATCATAAGGGGACCAAAACTTCACAATTATTACCGCATCTCTCGAGTCTGATGTGTGTTTATTGTTATGGTTTTGTAGCCTATAAATCGTTTTAATTGCAGGGACCGATGTATTAATAGTTTTGCAGATACTCTCAAAAATTTCGGGTAGATTCTCATTAGGTTTGTAAGGAATTTCGTTGAGTCTTAATTCACAAGCAACATTTATATTTTCTTGTTGCTTCACTTTAGATTTTAAAGCTTTAATTTCATCTTGCATACTTTTTATGTTAGCCGCGACTGTCTCCAATTTTACAACTCTTTCAGTGACATTATGCAGTTCATTTTTAATGCTGTTAAAGCTTTTATCTATCTCATTTATTAAACGATTTTCACACTCGCGAAACATAGTTTGCATGGATGTTTGTAATTGTTCACTTAATTTTTCAAAACGCTTATCCATTATTTGCATGAGCTTGAGCGGTGAGCTTACATTGTGTAAATAAAGAGAATCTGAGTTTGTACGGCTACTAGTATTTGGGGTACTTTCAAGTGTAGATGTTTGGATAACTTCTCTTACTCGTTTTGGCGCGGGAGCTGAACTTGAGTTATCCATAATATCTGATGTTATGTGTTGCTTTCTCTGTTTCTGCTTGTTAATATTTTTATTGTTGTTTTGACTTCTAAGTTTAGAACTATACATTGAAGTAGAGATGATTATTATATTTTGTTTGAATGTATGTATGTGTTCTGGACTGTGGAATGTTAAAAAAACAGGTTTCAGTAAATTTATAAGCACTGTTGTTGTTTGTATTTGTAGGTCTTGTTAGTTGTTGATGTTTTTAGAGATTTGGGGTTTTTATTTATACAAGAGTGAGAGATAATTTATTTGTTTTAATCTTGTTGATTTAAGAGTTTTATATTTGTGTTTTATTCTAATGTTTAGTTTTAAATCAAGCACAAGCACAACTAATATTGTCTATTTTCTTATTGTTATTTAAGGAATTAATAAATATACTTGCACGATCATTTAAAATATTTTATTTATTTATTTTATTATTATGCAATTTTATATTTGTTATTGCTTCAATAACCGGTTCCTTGGAATTTTTGTAATATTTTGTAATATTTTTATATTATGTTTGTAGTTTTTGTTATTGGTATTGGTATGGTTACATTTGCATTAAATTGCATATTTATTTTTATCGAATTGTGTGTGTTTATTTGTTGGACTTTGATGATATTTTAGATTTATTTGTTATTTAAATATTTTAAGATTGGTTTGGTTGATTAAATTAAATTAAAAAGACCACCGATTATTATTAAGAATATTTATAAAGTTTTATACTGTTTAGAATAGCTTCTGTGTTATACATTTACTTTAGGTGATATTTTAGCGCTCTCAAAAATAACACGTCCGATCACAACGACAGTTTGTTTATTTTCAGGCACCAAAAGTACGATCACACTTTTGCACCAAATCGATTGTTATTTTTCACCGACCTTCCGTGAAATCTCACAGCCGGCCATTTGTAGCCAATCAAAACGCGAAAACGGTTTTACGCTTTGTACTTGGTCCAAGAGTTCAAGAGTTCAGGTGTCGTCTTAGTGCAGCATATTTATTTTCAAGCGTAGTTTAAGTTTTTCTTAAAACTGAACAAAAGAGACTTCCTCAAAAAATGCCTGCATATACTAAATTTGCAATCAAATTAATCTTATGTCTAAAGAATACGAATTTTGTGAGGCACTGTATCAGAAGACTACTACGCAATATGAATGGTCGCTATGTAGTAAAACTGCCCTTCAAATCAGAATTCCCACAGAATATGCACCTCGGAGCTTCCCGCGCTTTAGCAAAGGCGCAATACCTCGGTATGGAGAAAACCCTATACAAGAGGCCCGAATTTGCTCAAACTTATAAAACCGTTTTGATGGAATATATTACAAAGAACCATATGAAGCCCATGACTCCGACGGAAAATAGGTCCCAAAATGGGTATAACTCCTTTTATCTACCACACCATGCCGTGATTAAACCCGATAGCAAGACCACTAAGGTGAGAGTAGTTTTTAATGCGTCAAAAAAGACGAACTCGGGAATGTCTCTCAACGATGTTCTCCATGTAGGTCCCACCCTACAAGCAGACTTGATGGGTTTGATTCTTAAATGGTGGTTATATAAATATGTGTTTAATGGCGACATTGAAAAAATGTATCGTCAAATTTTGGTACATAAAGAGGACACACAGTTAAAACGAACCCTCTTTCGTCCAACCCCAAATGAGCCCATTCGAAGTTCTCTCCAACGTTGCTTAGCTTTTCGACCCCGCTGGCTGGATCTCTCCTATCATCTTCCAACCAAAAATGATCCTTCAACAGCTTTGGTTAGATGGTACCGGTTGGGATGATAGTGTCAAACCGAACACGCTAGCAAATTGGAATGCATTCGTCACAGACCTTCAGATAATTGAAACCTACGAATACCGCGATGGATTGGATTTTCACCGTCACAAGTAATACAAATCCATGGCTTCTGTGATGCGTCAGAAAAGGCTTACTGTGCAGCCATATACTTTAGAATTCAAACAAACTCATCAATTGTTTCACACTTGTTCGTGGCAAAGACGAAAGTAGCACCCATTGATCCAGTAAGTCTCCCTCGCCTCGAGCTTTGTGAAGCAGTGTTTCTATCCAAACTAATGAAGCAAATCACAGATTCCTTGGCACTCCATGATTATGGCCGCTTTCTTTGGACAGATTCCACCAATGTCCTAGGGTGGTTACAAAAACCCCCTAATAGTTGGAAGACGTATGTCGCTAATCGCACGGCTCAAATTATACGAAATGTGGGAAACACCCCTTGGCGTCACGTTAGGTCTGCTGATAACCCTGCAGACCTGGGACCAAGAGGTTATAAGGCCAGCCACCTTATAGAAAATTCTTTGTGGTGGAATGGGCCAAGATGGCTTCAAAAGACTACCGAAGAATGGCCAAAGCCGATAGTTCTAAAAGAAAATTACTTGGAAATAAGACATAGGACTCTGGAGTTCCATCTGTGTGCTGCCATCGCAAAGGTAGATAACGCAGACCTACCCGAGGATGTGCTAAAATGGTTTTCCAAAAGGGGTAAAGCTCTCCGCGTTATGTCATATGTGTACATTCATCCATACTATCCGGAGAAGAATACAAGACATCCCAGAAGCCCCTCTGACTTTTATATCCGCAGAACGACTCTCGTGAAATATACGAGAATAAGAGAGTCCCAAGTATTAAGGGTATAGAATTCACAAATACCAAATATAACTTGCTACACATGCTGCACTAAAATGAAGAGTTTCTTTCTCTAATGAAATTCAAAAGGGTCAGTAAGAAAAGCTCTCTATATCCTCTAAACCCGTTCCTGGATGAAAACCATGTCATACGGACTAATGGTAGAATTTCCAATGCCGCACTTCTCTTTAACGAGCGGCACCCAATAATCCTCCCAGTGAGTTCAACTTATTGGAAATTGTTTATCAGTTACACACATAGCCTCCTCATGCATGCGGAGACTAACCTTATGTTGAGGGCAGTTAGAAGAGAATATTTCGTTCCTAGCCTAAGATCAGCGATCCGATAGTGTGTACGCAGATGTATCCCGTGCATCCGATACAAGAAAATGGTCCGGTCTCAAATAATGGGAGCTCTTCCTCTCGAAAGAAGCTCCTTCTCATTACCATTCACTTTCACAGGTGTGGACTTCGCGGGCCCGTTCTCCATCAAATCGTCTCTATTGAGAAATGCTCCATACCGCAAAGGATATGTCTGTGTGTTCGTCTGTTTTTACACGAAATCCATCCATCTGGAGTTATGGTCGGATCTGACAACAGGCAGATTCAAGGCAGCCTTTACCCGTTTTATAGGACGCCAAGGATTGCAAAAGAAAATCATGTCGGACAATGGGAAAAACTTTGTTGGTGCAGACCGTGCAAGAAGAACACTCTGAATTTCTGAAAGGGATTTCTCAAGAAATGTCTGGCGCATGTGCTTTTCAAGGGCTGCAATGGTCTTTTATTCCGCCGAATGCGCCCCACATGGGCGGACTGTTGGAAGCCGGAATGAAGTCATTTAAACTGCACTTTAAAAAGTTATCGCAGCACCAGAAATACACTTTCGAAGAAAACACCACTCTCCTCACAAGAGTTGAAGCAGTTTTGAATTCTCCCCCGCTGTCGCCTATGTCAGATGATCCCAACGAACTGTTATCGCTCACCCCGGGCCACTTCCTTCGAGGAGCACCTTTGGTAGCTCTCCCAGAAGCACCAAACACCTCGCTAGCTCTACGAGATCGCTGGGAAAAATATAAGATTATAAATCACCAGTTTGCTCAGCGATGGAAGGATAAATATCTCAAAGAGTTACAAAAGAGATACAAATGGCAAAATGAGGAAGAAAATATTAGTAAAGGTGTTATGAGTCATTTTCCTCAAACCAACAAATATATTAGCAGCAGCGAAACATACGCTGCATATACATATGCATATAAGTCATTTTCCCCCAACCAACGAAAATAGCAGCGGCAGCAAAGATATGCGATGCATACATACTGCTGACGTTGCAATATCGTGAGAACCGCAATCGGCTGGAAGTTACACGCTTATATGCTGAAGTTGCATATACTTGGTAAAAATCTCACACTCAGCAATATGCTGGGAACAACTACGCTGGCGAACGTCAGCAGTACCGGACATCAGATAGTGGGTGGTATTATTGGTTCCGCACGAAAAAGAAAATTTAACGTAAGGAAATATCAACCGATATGCAAATTGTAATTATTCATTCCTGCGATATAAGCTTTCCGCAGAGTAGATTTAACACCTCTGCATTAACTAATTTGTGTTGGCAATGTTGTCACAAATACAAATATTTTGAACGCGCAGACATTGTTTTAATAGTGAAAAAAAATTTAAAAAGTAAAATATATTCTGAAAATATGGACACAATAGTCTTTTTTGAATATAGTAGTGATTGCTCTGATATGCGGATAGAAAGAAAAGCTTTGCGCTATAAGTGAAGATGTGTTAAGATGAATGATAGAGAGTATTTTTTATTTCTTTTGGAGCACGTTGGCTAAAGCCACTGGCAAATCCGTTATTTTCTTTCATATTACATTGGCCAATGATTCCATTTGCACTTTATTTGTGTATTTGTCGCTTTTATTCCTATAAACAAGTTTATTTATTTGTTGTGGGATAAAAAATCTATATGTATTTCGTTGGGTGCTAACCCACAACAAATAAATTATTTTTTTTTAAAACATAAATTCTTGAGTATTTGCTCGAATAAATGTCATATTTTATTCCTATAAATATAAAATTAAATAAAACAAATTAAAATACATATTCTTTAATACTTTTTCTTACATTTTTGTTCTTTCCGTTAGCTTTTCGTCATAAAATGTTAGCGTAAGTAAAATGAAGAAAAGTATTTACATTGCGGAACCAATAATATGGCATTACCGCGATGACAGAGATGATACCGCAAGAACGAAAATATACAGCAGCAACGAAATGAATTATTGCAAAGTTTGTTTCCGCAAGAAAAAACGTTTCCGCACTTGCGGAACGGAATGAAGAATTAGACCCAGTATAAAAATGCAGTTTAATATCGACATGATGGCATTCAACAACTCACAACAAACCTGATCAAAGATCAGCTTAACAAGCGGCTCCCTGAGACGGTGTATAACTAAACTTAACTCTAAAATTAATTCCGTAATAAAGATTGTAAAATAAAACATTAATAAAACATTGTTATAAATCAAAACATAACATTTGACTTTCTTTGTAATCTAATTCCGAAATAAAAACTTACAAAATAAAACTGTAACATTTTGGCGCAGCCGGTAGCCGTGTTAATAATTACGTCAAATAATTTAATCCAAGACTGAATAAGGCAATTTATAAAAGACTAGCTGATCCCGGTGTACTTCGCTACCCCCTCGTTATAAAATAAAATTAAAAGTATTTATATATCCTATTGTGACGATCGGTCCAGTAGTTAAGACTATATTAGGATTTTTAATTTTCCTAAAAAGGAGCGTGGTCCCATCCACTTTTCTCCCGGTACATATTCCAAATTATACCAATACCATATGTACCAAATATCATCGACGTAGGTCAAAAAATGCCCAAAATATGGCGATTTAAATGTTTGGGTTATATGGGTGGTGCCACGCCTTTTTGTCCAATCCCGCCCATATTTGCAGCAGCACTAAAAGAATGCACACTATACCGACGTACCAAATTTTGTTCAAATACCGTTATCAGGAGTAGAAATAATAGATTTTTAATATGTGGTTTGTATGGGAGGTACCACGCCCCTTTGTCAAATCCCTCCCATATTTGCAGCAGCACTAAAAAAATGCATACCAAACCGACTTACCAATTTTTGTTGAAATACCGTTATCAGGAGCAGAAATAATAGATTTTTAATTTGTGGTTTGTATGAGCGGTACCACGCCCCTTTGTCAAATCCCACCCATATTTGCAGCAGCTCTTAAAAAATGCACACCAAACCGACGTACCAAATTTTGTTCAAATACCGTTTTTTTTTTTATATATTGAATCTTCAATTATATATTGAAACATCAATAAGTTTTTCAAATCTTTAATCTAAAAATACATTAATATATGTTTAGCCAGTGCTCAACAAAATTTTTAATTCCAACTGTTGATTTTTGATGTTTTACATCTCTCGTGTACGGCTGAGAGAAAGAGTATCCCTCCTTCTCAACCGGGTGTGACCTCTATAATTTAGAATGTTGCGCGCAAGTGGATTTGGGTGCAATACTAGTTTTTCAATATATTTTTTTGCGTGTTTTGAAAATACTGTCTTCACCAACGGAACATCAAGATCTTGTGAATTCGCTGATTCCGGATATACCAGGGGGCTGCAGTAATTGTACGTAGAATTTGGTTTTGTCGCCTTTGAATTTTTTCTACACTTGATGCATGATGAATTTTTCTAACTGGATTCTATAGGCCCATATTGGTTTCAGGATCGCGTTGTATAACAAAAGTTTACAGTCAATGCTTAATATAGAATTTCTTCCAATAAGCCAATTCATTTGGGCTGCTTTTAATTTCATTTGTGTCAACTTTGCGTCTATATGCGATTTCCATGTTAAACGACGATCAAGATGAACGCCTAGATATTTTACTACAGTGTGTTGCGGTATAGTCTCGGTGTTGATTTGTATAGGCGGTCATGTTTCCCTGCGTAAAGTAAAAGTAACGTGTACATAGTTCTGCTCATTCACTTTTATCCGCCATTGTTTTAGCCATGTTTCCAATTTTGAGTTGTACCCTTGTAGATTCCGGGAAGCTTCTACAGGATTTTCATGAACGCTTAGAATAGCCCTATCATCAGCAAATGTTGACGTGTGAATGGTACTGCTTAACGGTAAGTCAGAGGCATACATTAAATAAAGTAAAGGACTGCCTTTAGGGACTCCGCCTTCAATCGACTGCGGGGGCTTGTAAAATTGCCTTCCTTAACTACAAATTTTCGTTTCTCTAGATAGCTTTTTAAGAGCCTGACGATGTTGGCGGGTAGATTTTGTGTTAATTTGTGGACAAGACCTTCATGCCATACTTTATCAAAGGCCTGGGCGACATCAATAAAGAGCGCTGAACAATATTTCTTTTTTTCAAAAGTTTCTCGTATAACATTCAAAAGTCTGTGAGTTTGTTCAATAGTGTTATGCTGACTGCGAAAACCGAATTGATGATCTGGAATACATGCACTGCTACGAGTAGTTACTATAGGAGTCAGCTTGCTCATGTACAATTTTTCAAAAAGTTTCGACATATTGGACAAGAAACTATAGGTTGATAGGATTCAACCTTTGTATGATCCTTACGGGGCTTTGGTATCATAGTAATCATCGAAACCTTCCATTCTGCGGATAGTATTGCAGCCGTAAAATACCATTAAAATTGAATAGTATTATTCTTTTTTCAATATATGGCAAGTTAAAAATGATGCCAATGAAAATGTTAATTGGCATAATATCAAAGTTTTGCGTGTAGAATACGAAAATCTTAATTCCTTTTATATAAAAATTCCTATAAAGATAAAGATTTTTCAAAAATAACGGTCCAGAAAAACAAATTTAAATGCACCAGCTATTGGGAAAATCTTAAGTAAGTTTTTAATTCGTTATTTTCTATATATTAATGTTATATTAATTTCAATTATTTAGTTTATCTTCTATTTATTCGGAAATGCTACCCCTGTCTGAGTAAGGATCTTAACGAACTTGTAAAAAAAAAATATAATCCCAAAACACATTTATGAGGTGTATTTACAAAAATTTAATTGATACTTAATTTAAACACATAATAATTGTTAACATTTTCAATTAATAAAGAATACTCATAGTAGTATATCTGAAATAAAGAACATTTATTCAATATATAAAAAAAATCGAAATAATATAATCTCGTTGGTAAAATATCATTAGGTAAAATAAGAATTAATTTTTTCGAGTTAATACCTTTTTGTTGAAAAAAAAATTGAAAATTTTATAAAAATTTCAACTAAAGCGTCATAATTCCAAATACTCGTAATACAAAAAAAAATCGATAAATTTGAAAAAAATGGTATTAACTCAAAAAGTTGATTTTTTTGCAATGAGTGGTAAAATTTAAAAAAAAAACAATGTATATATATGTTCAAATGTAATTTGCTTACTATGATATATTTGAATTTTTACATTCTCTTAAAATGTGGTCACAAACAGTTTTTTCACTCTACTGAAAATTTTAAAAGTAATTAATACATACATAAGTGCAAATAAATAAACAAAAATATTAACGAATTAAACAAAAAAAAAAGATCGATAGCAAATTTAAACAATTATAATTATAAAATATTTATTTGTATATATACACACTGTAAATACATACATATATACAGTTCAGAAACTTATACATACAAGTTAAGGCGGCAGCATAATTAAATTTTGTATTTCCAAATAGTCATTGACCCGCACCAAATATTTACTTAAAATAAATTATTTTGCTGACATTGTCTGTCTGCAAATTTATTTAAAAAAAAATTTTGTTTTCAACTATAAATTTAAAATATCAAATTTCTTTACACGCGCAACGTAAAATTGCTGAATTGCAATTGAATTGTTTTATTGTTGAATTGGAATTGAATTTATTTAAAATTTTTGTTGATCATGTTTAATACTAGTGAGAATAAATAAGAACGTTTTTTGTTAGACTAAGTTACTCTTTTTAAGTCAGTGGTTGTGGTGTACAACGAAAAATAAAGAAATATATATTAAAAAAAAAAAAAAAAACACAGAAGTGTAAGTTTTTACTTACATACATACATACATATGTATGTACATAAAGCCAACAACACAAAAATTCCAAAAATTTAAATTGGCTTCAAAATTACATAAACAAAATACACGCAAAATAAGTGCCGCAAACTTAGTGCATTATGTTCGTGTAAAAAACCATCGCCGGTTTTAAAAGAAAAAAATTCTCTCTTGAGAAGATTTAGACAGCCGCATATAAGAGAAAGAACATATAAAAGCAAGGAAATTAAAAGAGGAACGAGTGAAAAGTGGAACATCGAGTTCAACGAGGTACGTCTGAGAAGGATTTTACAAGGTACAATAACTCTAACCCGAATACTTATTTCCGAAATTTATTTCAAAATTTAAATTCCTTGAATTTTTTTAATTCAACCTTGCGAATCCCAGCGAGTGCTTAGTAAGAATGTTGATTTTCTCTAAAATCAATTCGTGAATCCCCGCGAATATTTATTTCCGAAATTTATTTAAAATTTAAATTCCTTGAATTTTTTAAATCAAACCTCGCGAATCCCAGCGAGTGTTTAATAAGAATTTTGATTTTCCCTTAAATCAATTCGCAAGTCCCCGCGAATATTTATTTCCGAAATTTATTTAAATTCATTGAATTTTGTAAATCTAACCTTGCGAATCCCAGCGAATGTTTAATAAGAATTTTGATTTTCCCTAGAAACAATTCGCTAATCCCCGCGAATATTTATTTCAGAAATTTATTTAAATTCATTGAATTTTTTAAATCAAACCTCGCGAATCCCAGCGAGTGTTTAATAAGAATTTTGATTTTCCCTAAAAACAATTCGCAAATCCCCGCGAATATTTATTTCCGAAATTTATTTAAATTCATTGAATTTTTTAGATCTAACCTCGCGAATCCCAGCGAATGTTTAATAAGAATTTTGATTTTCCCTAAAAATAATTCCGCAAGACCTTCTCGAAAGAGTCAAAAAGATTGATCAATCCCTCATGGACCAATCGACCATATTCGGTTGGATTATTAGTGGATCTATTAAACTGGAGTCAGTCACGGCTTTCTCAATTGGAGTCACCGAAGTCACTTCTAACGCTTTAAGTGACCAATTAAAAAAATTTTGGGAGCAAGATGAGGTCCACTACCACCCATCTATGTCTAAAGAAGACGAATTTTGTGAGGCACTGTATCAGAAGACTACTACGCAATATGGATGGTCGCTATGTAGTAAAACTGCCCTTCAAATCAGAATTCCCACAGAATATGCACCTCGGAGCTTCCCGCGCTTTAGCAAAGGCGCAATACCTCGGTATGGAAAAAACCCTATACAAGAGGCCCGAATTTGCTCAAACTTATAAAACCGTTTTGATGGAATATATTACAAAGAACCATATGAAGCCCATGACTCCGACGGAAAATAGGTCCCAAAATGGGTATAACTCCTTTTATCTACCACACCATGCCGTGATTAAACCCGATAGCAAGACCACTATAAGGTGAGAGTAGTTGTTAATGCGTCAAAAAAGACGAACTCGGGAATGTCTCTCAGCGATATTCTCCATGTAGGTCCCACCCTACAAGCCGACTTGATGGGTTTGATTCTTAAATGGAGGTTATATAAATATGTGTTTAGTGGCGACATTGAAAAAATGTATCGTCAAATTTTGGTACATAAGGAGGACACACAGTTAAAACGAACCCTCTTTCGTCCAACCCCAAATGAGCCCATTCGAAATTCTCTCCAACGTTGCTTAGCTTTTCGACCCCGCTGGCTGGATCTCTCCTATTATCTTCCAACCAAAAATGATCCTTCAACAGCTGTGGTTAGATGGTACCGGTTGGGATGAAAGTGTCAAACCGAACACGCTAGCAAATTGGAATACATTCGTCGCAGACCTTCAGATAATTGAAACCTACGAATACCGCGATGGATTGGATTTTCACCGTCACAAGTAATACAAATCCATGGCTTCTGTGATGCGTCAGAAAAGGCTTACTGTGCAGCCATATACTTTAGAATTCAAACAAACTCATCAATTGTTTCACACTTGTTCGTGGCAATGACGAAAGTAGCACCCATTGATCCAGTAAGTCTCCCTCGCCTCGAGCTTTGTGAAGCAGTGTTGCTATCCAAACTAATGAAGCAAATCACAGATTCCTTGGCACTCCATGATTATGCTCGCTTTTTTTGGACAGATTCCTCTATCGTCCTAGGGTGGTTAAAAAAACCCCCTAATAGTTGGACGGCTCAAATTATACGAAATGTGGGAACACAACTTGGCGCCACGTTAGGTCTGCTGATAACCCTGCAGACCTGGGATCAAGAGGTTATAAGGCCAGCCAACTTATAGAAAATTCTTTGTGATGGAATGGGCCAAGCTGGCTTCAAAATGCTACCCAAGAATGGCCAAAGCCCATAGTTCTAAAAGAAAATTACTTGGAAATAAGACATAGGACTCTGGAGTTCCATCTGTGTACTGCCATCGCAAAGGAAGATAACGCAGACCTACCCGAGGATGTGCTTAAACGGTTTTCTAAAAGGGATAAAGCTCTCCGCGTTATGTCATATGTGTACAGATTCATCCATACTATCCGGAGAAGAATACAAGACATCCCAGAATCCCCTCTGACTTTTATATCTCAGATCAAAGTTGCAGCGCAGAACGACTCTCGTGAAATACACGAGAATAAGAGAGTCCCAAGTATTAAGGGTGTAGAATTCACAAATACCAAATATAAGTTGCTACACATAACGCAGATGCTGCACTACAATGAAATTCTCTAATGAAATTCAAAAGGGTCAGTAAGAAAAGCTCTCTGTATCCTCTAAAGCCGTTCCTGGATGAAAACCATGTCATACGGACTAATGGTAGAATTTCCAATGCCGCACTTCTCTTTAACGAGCGGCACCCAATAATCCTCCCAGTGAGTTCAACTTATTGGAAATTGTTTATCAGTTACACACATAGCCTCCTCATGCATGCGGAGACTAACCTTATGTTGAGGGCAGTTAGAAGAGAATATTTCGTTCCTAGCCTAAGATCAGCGATCCGATAGTGTGTACGCAGATGTATCCCGTGCATCCGATACAAGAAAATGGTCCGGTCTCAAATAATGGGAGCTCTTCCTCTCGAAAGAAGCTCCTTCTCATTACCATTCACTTTCACAGGTGTGGACTTCGCGGGCCCGTTCTCCATCAAATCGTCTCTATTGAGAAATGCTCCATACCGCAAAGGATATGTCTGTGTGTTCGTCTGTTTTTACACGAAATCCATCCATCTGGAGTTATGGTCGGATCTGACAACAGGCAGATTCAAGGCAGCCTTTACCCGTTTTATAGGACGCCAAGGATTGCAAAAGAAAATCATGTCGGACAATGGGAAAAACTTTGTTGGTGCAGACCGTGCAAGAAGAACACTCTGAATTTCTGAAAGGGATTTCTCAAGAAATGTCTGGCGCATGTGATTTTCAAGGGCTGCAATGGTCTTTTATTCCGCCGAATGCGCCCCACATGGGCGGACTGTTGGAAGCCGGAATGAAGTCATTTAAACTGCACTTTAAAAAGTTATCGCAGCACCAGAAATACACTTTCGAAGAAAACACCACTCTCCTCACAAGAGTTGAAGCAGTTTTGAATTCTCCCCCGCTGTCGCCTATGTCAGATGATCCCAACGAACTGTTATCGCTCACCCCGGGCCACTTCCTTCGAGGAGCACCTTTGGTAGCTCTCCCAGAAGCACCAAACACCTCGCTAGCTCTACGAGATCGCTGGGAAAAATATAAGATTATAAATCACCAGTTTGCTCAGCGATGGAAGGATAAATATCTCAAAGAGTTACAAAAGAGATACAAATGGCAAAATGAGGAAGAAAATATTAGTAAAGGTGTTATGAGTCATTTTCCTCAAACCAACAAATATATTAGCAGCAGCGAAACATACGCTGCATATACATATGCATATAAGTCATTTTCCCCCAACCAACGAAAATAGCAGCGGCAGCAAAGATATGCGATGCATACATACTGCTGACGTTGCAATATCGTGAGAACCGCAATCGGCTGGAAGTTCCACGCTTATATGCTGAAGTTGCATATACTTGGTAAAAATCTCACACTCAGCAATATGCTGGGAACAACCACGCTGGCGAACGTCAGCAGTACCGGACATCAGAAAGTGGGTGGTATTATTGGTTCCGCACGAAAAAGAAAATTTAACGTAAGGAAATATCAACCGATACGCAAATTGTAATTATTCATTCCTGCGATATAAGCTTTCCGCAGAGTAGATTTAACACCTCTGCATTAACTAATTTGTGTTGGCAATGTTG
The DNA here is from genome assembly GCA_947311025.1 of Lypha dubia. NCBI lineage: Eukaryota > Metazoa > Arthropoda > Insecta > Diptera > Tachinidae > Lypha > Lypha dubia. The sequence goes on along the minus strand of OX371261.1, from coordinate 56,467,549 downwards.
TCATTAATACAAATATTTTGAACGCGCAGACATTGTTTTAATAGTGAAAAAAAATTTAAAAAGTAAAATATATTCTGAAAATATGGACACAATAGTCTTTTTTGAATATAGTAGTGATTGCTCTGATATGCGGATAGAAAGAAAAGCTTTCCGCTATAAGTGAAGATGTGTTAAGATGAATGATAGAGAGTATTTTTTATTTCTTTTGGAGCACGTTGGCTAAAGCCACTGGCGAAGCCGTTATTTTCTTTCATATTACATTGGATAATGATTCCATTTGCACTTTATTTGTGTATTTGTCGCTTTTATTCCTATAAAAAAGTTTATTTTTTTGTTGTGGGTTAGCAAATCTATATGTATTTCGTTGGGTGCTAACCCACAACAAATAAATAATTTTTTTTAAAACATAAATTCTTGAGTATTTGCTCGAATAAATGTCATATTTTATTCCTATAAATATAAAATTAAATAAAACAAATTAAAATACATATTCTTTCATACTTTTTCTTACATTTTTGTTTTTTCCGTTATCTTTTCGTCATAAAATCTTAGCGTAAGTAAAATGAAGAAAAATATTTACATTGCGGAACCAATAATATGGCAATACCGCGATGACAGAGATGATACCGCAAAAACGAAAAGATACCGCAGCAACGAAATGAATAATTGCAAATTTTGTTTCCGCACGAAAAACGTTTCCGCACTTGCAGAACGGAATGAAGAATTAGACCCAGTATAAAAATTCAGTTTAATATCGACATGATGGCATTCAGCAACTCACAACAAACCTGATCAAAGACCAGCTTAACAAGCAGTGTATAAGTAAACTTAACTCTAAAATTAATTCCGTAATAAAGATTGTAAAATAAAACATTATTAAAACAAAATATAACATTTGACTTTCTTTGTGATCTAATTCCGAAATAAAAAGTTACAAAATAAAACCGTAACATTTTGGCGCAGCCGGTAGCCGTGTTAATAATTACGTCAAATAATTTAATCCAATATGAAATAAGGCAATTTATAAAAGATATTCCAAAAATTGAGTTCTGTAATAATATGATCATTCAACACCCGGAAGTAACATGATGTTCCGCAGAATATTCAAGGAAGAATTAAATATATCATTTTTTAAGCCGAAAAAAGATCAATGTGATCTCTGCGCATCGTTTTCCAATTCTGATGAAAATGGAAAAAAAATTAAATGAGGATTACACTTAACACCACGAAGAAAAGGAACTATGTCGAAAAGAAAAAGATATAGATAAACAACATGGTAATATATGTAGCTGTTTATGATTTGCAATCAATTGTTCTATTGCCAAAAGGACTAACTTCAAGCTTTTATAAAACCAAAATAAATTGTTACAACTTTACAGTAAGTGAGCTTAAGATGGGACACGTAGAATGTTACTTTTGGACTGAAACCGAAGGAAAATTGTGCAAGAAGCAAATAGTACTCAAGATTTGAATTTAATTTTTTACTCCGACAACTGCTGTGGACAGCAAAAAAATAAATACCTGCTTTCGATGTATTTCTGTGCTGTTCAAAAATATAACATACGGAGCAAAACACACAAATATTTAATTCAAGGCCACTCCCAAAATGGAGGAGATAACGTTCATAGTGTTATTGAAAAACAAGTCAAAAGACATCTTTTAAGCAAACCGCTATATACGGCAGACCAATACATCACGTTAATAGCCACCGCTAAAAAGACTGGCATGCCATATAAAGTTTATGCCTTAAAGCATGATCAATTTTATGATCTTAAGAGCTTACAGGAGAAATGGGGTAAAAATTTTGTTAAAAATTATGCCAATGAAAATGTTAATTGGCATAATATCAAAGTTTTGCGTGTAGAATACGAAAATCTTAATTACTTTTTATATAAATATTCCTATAAAGATAAAGATTTTTCGAAAATAACGGTCCAGAGAAACAAATTCAAATGCACCAGCTATTGGGAAAATCTTAAGTAAGTTTTTAATTCGTTATTTTCTATATATTATTGTTATAATAATTTCAATTATTTAGTTTATCTTCTATTTATTCGGAAATGCTACCTCTGTCTGAAAATAAGATTAAGGATCTTAACGAACTTGTAAAAAAAAAAATATAATCCCAAAACACATTCATGAGGTGTATTACAAAAATTTAATTGATACTTAATTTAAACACATAATAATTGTTAACATTTTCAATTAATAAAAAATACAACATATACTACATATCTGAAATAAAGAACATTTATTTAATATATAAAAAAAATTCGAACTAATATAATCTCGTTGGTAAAATATCATTAGGTAAAATAAGAATTAATTTTTTCGAGTTAATACCTTTTTGTTGAAAAAAAAATTGAAAATTTTATAAAAATTTCAACTAAAGCGTCATAATTCCAAATAATACAAAAAAATCGATAAATTTCCAAAAATGGTATTAACTCAAAAAATTGATTTTTTTGCAATGAGTGGTAAAATTTAAAACAAAAAAATGTATATATATTTTCAAATGTAATTTGAATTTTTACATTCTCTTAAAATGTGGCCTCAAACAGTTTTTTGATTCTACTGAAAATTTTAAAATTTTAAGTTAATACCCTCTTGTTGATCAAGTGCGATATGTAAGTACTTAATACATACATAAGTGCAAATAAAAAAACAAAAATATTAACGAATTAAAAAAAAAAAAAAGATCGATAGCAAATTTAAACAATTATAATTATAAAATATTTATTTGTATATACATATACACACTGTATATTTACTACATACACAACAGGTAAATACATACATATATACAGTTCAGAAAATTATACATACATACATATGTATGTACATTAAGCCAACAACACAAAAATTCCAAAAATTTAAATTGGCTTCAAAATTACACAAACAAAATACACGCAAAATAAGTGCCGCAAACTTAGTGCATTATGTTCGTGTAAAAAACCACCACCGGTTTTAAAAGAAAAACATTCTCTCTTGAGAAGATTGAGACAGCCGCATATAAGAGAAAGTCCATATAAAAGCAAGGAAATTTAAAGAGGAACGACTGAAACTTGGAACATCGAGTGCAACTAGGTACGTCTGAGAAGACTTTTACAAGGTACGTAAAAGAGAACATATAATAACTATAACGTCCCCCCCGGCAAATTCGCACATCCCCGCGACTAATTAGTTTTGATATTTTCGTTCAAATTGAAATTTTGGGAGCAATCATGGTTATCTCACCGAACACTGATCAAATGGCCACAGATGGACAAATTTCTCAGTCACAAATGCGAGGTAGTGGAGAGGTTAGAATTCCGAAACAAAGATCGGCAAGCATACCCAGCGAAGAAAGAAGGCAAATTCAATGTGGCCACCCATAGAGCCGAAAATTCCCCATACAAATGCAAGATTTGCGTCTCTAAGCACGCGTTAAAAAATTGCCCCGAATTTCTTAGTTTGGATCCCCAAGCTAGAAATAAATTATCTCTAATAATCAGTAATGCATCAACTGCCTGGCCTACACCCATAACCGAAATAAATGCCCGAGTAAATTCTCTTGTTCCCAATGCAAGAAGAATCGTCATTCATTATTGCATTTCTTCCGGGCCGATTCATCCAACCCGTCTAAGTCATATGCCGACGAGAAGCCATCAACCTCTACCCAAGCAAAAATGTGAATAAACTCGTCCACATCAGCTCACATAGCTCATTCGGCAGGTAAATCCAAGGCTGAACAAACACTATTACCCACCGCAATAGTGCACACGCGAATCCCAGCGAATGTTTAATAAGAATTTTGATTTTCCCTAAAATCAATTTGCAAATCCCCGCGAATATTTATTTCCGAAATTTATTTAAAAATTTAAATTCCTTGAATTTTTTAAATCAAACCTCGCGAATCACAGCGAGTGTTTAATAAGAATTTTGATTTCCCCTGAAATCAATTCGCAAATCCCTGCTAATATTTATTTCCGAAATTTATTTAAAAATTTAAATACAAAAATTTAATTGATACTTAATTTAAACACATAATAATTGTTAACATTTTCAATTAATAAAAAATACAACATATACTACATATCTGAAATAAAGAACATTTATTCAATATATAAAAAAAATTCGAACTAATATAATCTCGGTGGTAAAATATCATTAGGTAAAATAAGAATTCATTTTTTCGAGTTAATACCTTTTTGTTGAAAAAAAATTGAAAATTTTAGAAAAAATGCTCCATACCACAAAGGATATGTCTGTGTGTTCGTCTGTTTTTACACGAAATCCATCCATCTGGAGTTATGCTCGGATCTGACAACAGGCAGATTCAAGGCAGCCTTTATCTGTTTTATAAGACGCCAAGGATTGCAAAAGAAAATCATGTCGGACAATGGGACAAACTTTGTTGGTGCAGACCGTGCGATTCAAGAAGAATACTCTGAATTTCTGAATGGGATTTCTCAAGAAATGTCTGGCACATATGCTTTTCACGGGCTGCAATGGTCCTTTATTCCGCCGAATGCACCCCACATGTGCGGACTGTTGGAAGCCGGAGTGAAGTCATTTAAACTGCACTTTAAAAAGTTATCGCAGCACCAGAAATACACTTTCGAAGAAAACACAACTCTCCTCACAAGAGTTGAAGCAGTTTTGAATTCTCGCCCGGTGTCGCCTATATCAGATGATTCCAACGAACTGTTATCGCTCACCCCGGGCCACTTCCTTCGAGGAGCACCATTGGTAGCTCTCCCAGAAGCACCAAACACCTCCACGAGATCGGTGGGAAAAATTGAAGATTAAAAATCACCAGTTTGCTCAGCGATGGAAGGATGAATATCTCAAAGAGTTACAAAAGAGATACAAATGGCAAAATGAGGAAGAAAATATTAGTGAAGGTGTTATGAGTCATTTTCCCCAAACCAACGAAAATAGCAGCGGCAGCAAAGATATGCGATGCATACATACTGCTGACGTTGCAATATCGTGAGAACCGAAATCGGCTGGAAGTGCCAAGCTTATATGCTGAAGTTGCATATACTTAGTAAAAATCTCACACTCAGCAATATGCTGGGAACAACCACGCTGGCGAACGTCAGCAGTACCGGACATCAGATAGTATAAAAATGCAGTTTAATATCCACATGATGGCATTCAGCAACTCAGAACAAACCTGATCAAAGACCACCTTAACAAGCGGCTACCTGAGACGGTGTATAACTAAACTTAACTCTAAAATTAATTCCGTAATAAAAATTGTAAAATAAAACATTAAAAAAACAAAGTTATAAATCAAAACATAACATTTGACTTTCTTTGTGATCTTATTCCAAAATAAAAAGTTACAAAATAAAACCGTAACATTTTGGCGCAGCCGGTAGCCGTGTTAACAATTACGTCAAATAATTTAATTTTCCTTGTGTTGATCTTGCACGAGAAAAAACTGTCCGGTGTAGAAAAATACAACAATACAATAACGCCTAAATTCTAGCAACCTTTGTATTGTTGACTCCTACATTTAATAGTGTAGAACTGCACAGGAGTCGACAATTTGATAACGCCTAAATTCTAGCATCCTTCTCGTTGTCGTGTTTTTGTGCAGGACTAAGCAGTGAAGCAGACCAATACACAAAAGGAAAATTAATTTGATTGTGAAAATTTTGCGCGGTTACGAACATACAAGTCAGGATAAAATAAGCCTAAACCACAGCCCACTAGCAAGATGATTATCAGCAGCATATGGGAAAGTAAAATATGGTTTTAAAGGACAACCCGCAGACGAAGACAGACGAATTAATAGAACGAATCGACAAGTATAGTTATTCAGTGGACAGTCTACAAGTTCTTGCGTGGACAGAACTTTAAGGTTTAGAGGCAGACAAAACATACCTGGACAGCCATAGGGAAACGATAAGATTTCAGAGACTGACAAAACTAGAAGAAGTAAGTTATGTCTTACAATTTATAAGTGATTTAAGTAAAGATAGATCACAGGAGTTTGTAAAGAGGATCGAAGAACTAGAAGAAATAAAAACACTTCTAAAGGGCCATTGCGAAAAACTATGAGGCCAAATAGAATATACAGATAGTTTATTGGAGGACGTAGTAAAGGAAAATACGGAATTAGAGAAACAATTGAAGGGTAAAGGACTTAGTGAAGAAAACATTGAAACAACAACAGTTGATAGAGACGCAAGACGACACTATTCAAAGACTGCGAAGAGCATTGGAGAACGCCAGAAGAGAGTTAAACACAATTTACAGAGCGATATCACCAAATCCTTCACTGCACGAAGAACTAAAGGAAGCAGGACTACCGACAATAGTCATATCACACGATAGAGAATCACCTGATTTGACGCTGTTGGAGAAAGTAAAAACCCTAACAAACAACGCAAGGAAGGCGGGTAGCAGGGGGTACTCCGCTGAAACAAAAGCCAGGAAATTAAAGGAGTTAAGCGAATATACGCTGAGATTCGGTGAATTGAAAAAAACCGAAGGAGTTTACAGTATAATAAAGAAGGAATTCAATAGATTGATCCCAGTGGCCCAGGAAATTTTATAAAGACGATGAACATCACCCCGGAAAAACCATAATATTGAGAGAGCAGAAAACGGAAGGATCAGAATGACTTCGCTATCTGAGATTACTAAAATACTAAACAACACAGTCTCATCATTCTTCGGGACCGATGGGACTGACTTATCATCAGAAGTATATAAATACATACAAGGATGCAAGATGATAGAGAGGGAAGTACTCATGGGTGCAAACAACGGCTTAACCCAGGATGTAATATAATGCCTGAAATTGAGTCTACTAGGGGGCGCCTACTCAAGAATTTCTGAGACGCATTATGGAACGCGCTCAAGAAACACTATCTAAAAAACAAAAGCTTAGATAAAATAAGGGAGCTGATCTTAGGTTGCAAACAGAGCATCAGAGAGTCAGTATGTAAGTTTGGAGAGCGCCTAGATAGCCTGCTAAACGAGGCAAAAACATCAATAGAAAACGAATGGCCGGAAGGACCTGGCCGGGAAACCATGCTAAAAGTCTTCAAACGTATAGCAGTAAGAAGCTTTATCAAGTTTTCGAAAGACAATGCTCTTAAAGCTCGATTCGTGGGACAGGAGGAGGAAGAGCTCGCGAAATTAATAGCAATACTGCAAGAAGCAAAAGAATTGTTCGGCGAACCAACGCACAGTATCAACACAATAGGTTCGGAAGTCCCCTGTAGTTTTTGCAGCAGGATAAGGCATGAATGGAATAGCTGCAAAAAGCAGATAAACACACCATACTGTATGAGCTGTGGAAAATACGGCCATGAAATGGGGCCCCTGTGCAGGAATATCATAAGCTATACGTTCTGTGGAAACATGGGGCACGATTTGGAAGATTGTAGAAAGAGATTAAACTCCTTATACTGGCGATTGTGTAGGGTAGATGGACACAAGGAAAACCCTTTCTGCGAGCCAAGAAGAAATACACCCAACCAAAATCAATTGGGAAGAAGGACGGCAGGAGACAATAGGAGGACAACAAACACAGTATTCCCTGGAAGCAAACAAATAGCGACGGGACAAAACACAAACAGAGGGGCAAATAGAAATAATAGTACGCGGCAAAGCCTGTTTTAAATGTCAGCTACAGGGACATTTTTCACGGGACTGCAGAAGCAATGTCAGACAAACTCAGGCAATAGGAAGAGGGAACTACCAACAGGTGCGAAGTAGCAATAATGGTAGCTAACAGATCCGTAGAGGCCCACAGCAATATTAATCGGACAAATTCTCAGGGAAACGGAATTCAGCCCAGTTACCGCCAATAACTGGGGTCCCGTAAAGTAACAGAAAGTCAGATTGGCGTAAAAAAGACTATAATAAAGAAACAAAAAGAGAGAGTCGGGGAAATAAAGATGATACAGATTCTGACTCAGAAGCAGAGCAGCCAACCAAAATAGTAACCAAGGCAGTTTTACACTCAGTGAATCAAGAGAACGGGCAAACTATAGAAGAAAAAACTGCGAAAGACAAAAATTAAACAAAAAAAATGAAGAGAAACCAAGTGAAGAGATGATGCGAAATATAGATGATGGTACTGAATCACCGGGCAATGTGGACACTGTTTTTATTACGCTCCCCTGCCAAGGAGCTAGGGAGGGAATATTGGTCTTACGTGTAGATACCTGAGTAGATTTCAGTACAGTAAAAGAGGAGTCAGTGAAGGTTTTTCCCAATAAGAACAGAAAGCAAACTAATATTATTTCTGGAGCCTTCGGAGGAAAGACTACGACACTAGGCACTACCGAAATCACGATAGGAGTCAAAAGGCAGTTGCCGTGGGTGTTGCATATTGGGTCACGGGAAATCCAAATCCCTGGGGATGGTATTCTCGGAAGAAATAACATGTGGAACAGCAGTATTGTAAATAGGGATGCAACCGATAACGATACCGATATATCGGCGATACTTCTGGTTTTCCGATATATCGATATCGGCGATATTTTACTGTCGATACGTCAATACTTCTTATATATTTTTTAGAGTTTTTTGAACAAAATATTCAATTTTCAACTCTTTTTTTTGCATACAACTATGAGAAATAACATATTAAAAGCAGAACATAAAATCAAAACAGAATACATAATGAAATTGTTTCTTCTATTTTTCTTTGCACCATAGTAATAAAGTGTTCTCTCAATGCCAAATCTTATATGTATTTGTATGTTTTAAGATTTTTTTAATGCGCATTAATACAAGTGTACCACAATTAAAACTTAAAATAACAACTGACATTTCAGCCCCTATGTCAACATGTCCAAATTTTGACATACGAACCTCTGATTTGCGCCAAAAAAGAATAAAAACTGTGCTTATTACATCACTTATTACATAACTTCTAATACATCTTGATTTTTTTTTTTATTTATTTATGCATGCGATGATTTAATTCAGCGATATAAAAGTTGGTACATCCTCTTATTTATCTACAATTCTTGACCCTCGATACAAAGCTCGAATATTTCAAAGACAATCGACTTCAATCCTATCAAAAAACGTCTTATTGAGCTGCTTAACATGACTCTACATTCCGAAAGTGTTGAAGACACAGTCCACCCTACACCTCGCAAAAGTTCTGATAAGTCTACGAGAAGTACTCGCCTTTGGAGCATATGTAAACAAATTATAAGAGAATCCGAGGAGGATGAGCCTCTATCCATCCTAAGCTGTGGTTCTGCTAACGAAGAAGTCGAGAGATACCTTAGATCTCATAATATTCCTAGAGATGCAGACCCTCTTGTTTACTGGCGCAATGACATATGCTACCCAAACTTAAAGAAAATGGCACAGAAAAACTTAAGTTTTTAAATGAGTTCTGTCGCATCTGAGAGACTAATTTCCACTGCAGGTCTACTTCAAACGGATTTGAGAAATCTTTTGCAATGTTGTTTTTATAATTTTAATTTAATTTTAACATGATCTTAAATTCAATTCGTTGTCTTTTAAATCTTTTAATATCAATTTTAAATCTTGAGCCAATCTAAATTGAATGACATCGTTTATTTTGTAAAATCATATATATTGCAGACGTTTTGTAGTTTGAAAATTTGAATTTTAGAAACTGAAATATATTGAAAATTTTGATGATTTGAGTGGCTCATTAATAAACACTGTTATTTTGTATAATAGAAGAATTACTCTACTTGAGTTTTGTTAATTTTTACTTGAGCTCAATTTCAATATGCGAATCGGAATCGGTATCGGCGATATTTATTTTTGAGTATCGGTGTCGGTTTTGGATCGGCGAAATGGCGTATCGTTACATCCCTAATTGTAAACACCATAGATAGAACCTTGAGCATCTTTGATAAAGAACATTGGGTGAAGACGTTTACCCATCGTACGGAAATAGATTGTGAAACAAATCATCAAGAGGCGTCTGTCTAAGGAAAAGAGCAGTCACTATAGTGCCGGTTAATATTGTATCAAGAAACAAAACTGTGGTTGTGCATATACGGGAGATTTCCGGATATGTGAGGAATATCATGACTTATTCATGCTAGACAATGACAAATTTCCATTCACCACATTGGTAAAACATAAAATACCAATAAAAGGAGAACAACCACCCATTAATCAAAGACAGTATCGTCTACCCTACGTCCATAAAGAAGAGAAAAACCGACAAGTATCGAAGCTACTGCAGGAAGGTATAATAAGCCCAAGCATATCCCCATAAAATTCACCAATATTATTAGTGCCCAAAAAATCTCGAGACGGTCAAAAAACCTTTAGACTGGTCGTCGATTTCAGAAAACTAAATGAGGCTACAATAAAACAGGTATTCCCTATTTCTAGAATTGATGAAATTTTGGATCAATTACGAAATAGCAGGTATTTCACTGCCTTAGATCTACCAGGTACTGGTTGATGAAGGAGATAAGGAAAAGACTGCCTTCAGCACCGACAAGGGTCATATTGAGTTTAATAGAATGCCCTTCGGCCTACATTCCAAATGGTCATGAATACGATCCTTACAGGCTTACAGGACTCTTTTGTGTACCTCGACGACATAGTCGTATACGGAAGAAATGTGACAGACCACAAAAAAAAAATCATCAATGTTTTATCCAGGCTACGAGAGGGTGGACTCAATTGAACACATCGTAAGACTAATGTATGCTATGTAACTATGCGAAACCAGAAAATTTCAATGCTTTGAAAAATTTGTTACAACAGAGGTACAAAAGTACAAAGACAATTCCAGAGTTACAATCAAAACTAAGCACTATTTACCAAGGGAAAATGTCTGTTAATACATTCAAAGAAAGAATAATGACGACAATAGACAACATGAACAAGTTAGGAGTTGAAGAACTTGGTAATGACGCCACAGAAGCAGAGAAAAATGTTATTATCAAATTAAACTCAAAGCTTTCTCTAGATACTTTTAAACGAGGTATTAATGACAATTTAAAGACAGCCATTTTCGCAGCTCGTCCAAAGACTTTACAAGACGCAGTAGAACTAGCACTAGAACTAGAAAATGAGAATAAATTAAACAATAATGCGGTAATGCACATTCAAAAGCAACAACATAATAATAATCGAACCAGGCATTACAATAGCAATTATCGCGAAAGAAATAATTTTGAAAATAACAACAATTCTCGTAGTAGAAATAACAACAACAATTTTAGCAATAATAGAAACAATAATTTTCCTAATAGGTATAATGGTAACAACACAAATTTCAACAGAGGCACCAATTACACTAGGAATGACAATTTCAACAACAATAATTCTCTTAGGAACAACAATCATTTTACAAACAACAATCGTAATAACAATACACCTAGAAACAATAACAACAATAGAAACTACAGAAATAACACAAACAGTAACAACAATAATAACAGTAACAACAACAGAAGATATATACGTACGATACAAGACGAGGGAAACGAGGAAGGCTCGGAATACAGGGATATTCCGGACAGCCAAAATTAAGAGTATTTAAAGTTTCAAATAATAACACAAATTACATAATCGCTAAATACAAAAATAAATGATTAACATTTCTTGTCGACACAGGAGCCGACATATCGTTATGTTGCACTAGAACAATTTTTGATGATGAACCACTAAATATAGAAAACAGATGCAAATTAACAGGCATCACTAATGAAGAAATATATTCCTTAGGGACAACTGAACTTGAACTTTCATTAGCAGACCAAACATGCAAATACAAATTCCATCTAGTAGATGACAATTTTCCAATAGAGACAGACGGAATAATAGGGAGAGTTTTTTTAAGAGAATACTTATGCAAAATAGATTACGAGACATTCACAATTTCTTTGTTTACCAATAATGAAACCATAATTCTGCCAATGCAATCAAAAGCATTCGACACATTAAAAATAACTATACCACCATGAACAGAAATCATACAACCATTGAAATTAAACCTTACAGAAGATTGCGTAATACTTAATAATGAATTAAAAAGCGGTATTTTTTAAAGTAATTCAATAGCACCAAAAAACGGAATGACACACATTAAAATTTTAAACACAACAAATGATACACAAATTTTACAGCGCATTAAACTGCATACTGATCCACTAAAAAACTATGACATATTAAATTACACAAATGGAAACAATGACGAACGTTTTAAACAAATTCTAAATGACTTGCAATTAAATAATACTGATGAATATGCAAAATCAGAATTAATAAACATATTCAGAAGATATCAAAATGTATTTCATTTAGAGAATGAGAAATTAACTGTAAACAATTTTTATAAACAAAACATAGCAGCTTCAGATAACACTCCGGTGTATATAAAAAACTACAGACTACCCCACTCGCACACGGACATAATAAATGAACAAGTACATAAAATGTTACATGACGATATAATAGAACCATCAATTAGCCCCTACAATGCTCCACTTCTTTTGGTACCCAAAAAGAATACAGAAGACAAACGAAAATGGAGACTTGTAGTAGACGTTAGAAAGTTAAATGACAAAATAGTTAATGATAAATTTCCACTAACTAGATTAGAGGATATTTTGGATAAACTAGGAAGAGCTAAATGGTTTTCGACTCTTGACATGACTAGCTCATTTCACCAAATTCAGTTGGACAAGGACTCAAGACCACTTACAGCTTTCTCTACACAACAGGGACACTACCAATTTAAAAGACTACCATTTGGACTTAAAATTTCATCAAACAGTTTTCAGAGAATGCTTACGATAGCACTTTCAGGACTTGATTCAGAAGCTTTTCTTTATGTCGATGACATAATTGTATATGGATGTAGTTTGAACCATCACAATGAAAATCTTGTCAAAGTTTTAGACAGACTTCAACGATACAACTTAAAACTGAATCCAAAGAAATGTTGTTTTTTGAGACCAGAAGTAGTTTACTTAGGACATTTAATAACAAAGGACGGCGGGAAAACAGATCCAGCTAAATATGAAGTTATTAAAAATTACCCAACACCCAAGAACGCAGACGAAGTTAGACATTTCGTTGCATTCTGCAACTATTATAGAAAATTCATACCGAATTTTGCGGACATTGCAAAACACTTAAATATGCTATTGAGAAAATCAGTAAAATTTCTATGGACAAATGAATGCCAAAATGCTTTTGATACCCTAAAAGAAAAATTAATGAACCCACCAATTTTGCAGTACCCAAATTTTGACAAACCTTTTATTTTGACGACTGACGCCTCAAACTACGCATTAGGAGCAGTCTTATCACAAGGTGAAATTGGAAAAGATTTACCTATTTCTTACGCAAGTAAATCACAAAAAGCATGATATGAACAAACCCATCATTGAAAAAGAATTGCTCGCAATTCACTGGGGAATAAATATCTTCAAACCATATTTATACGGTCAAAAATTCATAGTGGTAACATTTTCACATAAGAATCCTTCATCAAAAATTACAAGAATTAGACTAGATTTAAGCGATTATGACTTCACGATAATTTATAAGAAAGGAAAAATTAACACTAATGCGGACGCATTATCAAGAATAGAAATAAACTCAGACATACTAAAACATATGATACCGTTGGAAAATGACGAAAAAGAAAAGAGAATTCTAATAAGCACAAGGGCAATGACAAAGAGAAGTGAAAAAGAGGCAAATAAAGTTACAAAAAACGAGGCAAATAAAGTTGATGATAATAAAAAAATAGATAAAGTGCACGCGAATAGGAATAACATGGAAAGATGCATCTCTCAGGAGTCTGATCAACTTCTAATATGGGAATGCACATCCATAAATGACGTCAAGAATATGAAGAAATTACAGTTTAATAAATTTGAAAATACAGAGGAAGTCGACATAACAATTGAAAATAATACTGTACACATAGGACGTGACGATAATTCATCGAAACAAGATTCGATTATGAAGAAATCACGTACCCAAAAGAATAATTATATGAATGAGGCAAGTAACGATAATTCATCAAAACAAGATTTGATTATGAAGAAGTTACATTCCAAGAATAAAGACAATATGCATGCAAGATTCAGCGATAACTCAGCGAAACTAGATTCGATTCTGAGAAAACTGTTATCCAAAATGAGTAAAGAAAATATTAAAGAATTAAGCTAGATTTACACGATTGATATTTTCTTCAAAATTCCTCTTCAAAATGCTTCAAACTCGTGTAAACAGCAAAATTTCTTCAAAATTTATTGATCAAAATTTTTTGAACAAAACTTTTGAAGATTTTATTGATGCCGTGTAAATAAGCATCAAAATCGCATCTGGCAATATTGATAACTATAAATAATTTGACAGCATGTTCATTCTTTTGATTCAATATTTTATGTATGTATGTATGTATATGTGAACAGAATGTGATTTCTTTTTAATATTTTAATTTTATTTTTTATATGTATATGTACATAGAAACAGAATGTGATTTAAAGTTCCCAAATAAATGAATTGAACTTTTTATTTCGATTTATTGGGTTTTTAATTAATTTTTAGTAAATATGCTTGTATTGCCATGGAACTTCTCCGCCATCGGACTCTCTACCCTTTGCGCCAACGTCGATGTAAACAAAATTGTAGTTCGCGTCCACAAGCGCCATCAAAACAATGCTGTTTTTCTTTTTATAATTGAAATATGCGCTTCCACAGTGTGCTGGTGCTATAATATCGATGTGTTTTCCATTATTCAAATTCATCCCTTAATATTTTATATAATGCAGCGCAGACTTCAGGCACAATATCGCATCTTAGTATTGGCCTTTTCTATTGATGGGGTGACGAGATTAAGCAAATAATGAAAATCGTCTGGTGACATTCCCACAAAGTTTTTGTATAGGTCAGGATCATTCCTTTTCAGTCGCTCCCTAAAAGAGACATACATACCATTACCTTCCAAAAGAAAAGGTCGAACCCAATATTCCTTTTGTTTTCTTCTTTTTTTTGCATTATTATCAGCTACTTCTTCCTCCAATATTAAAAATGTTGATGCTATGATGATTGTGTAGTCGTCCATACTTATTAATTGTTTTTTTTATAATAATACATTATTTTTTATAATAATAAATTATTGAACAAAAGAAACAAAACAGCTGATCAAGGTCAATATTTTCAATATAAAAAGTTTACCAATAGTGTAAATTAGCTTCAACAAATTTTGATCAAATTTTTATCAAAAGATTTTGAAATATATTGAAAGAATATTTTGATCAAATTTTTGAAACGTGTAAATAGAACATCAAAATAAATTTTCAAAATTTTGATAAGACTTCAAAATACCTTCAATCGTGTAAATCTAGCTTTAGCGCTAGCAAAAAATAATATGATATTTAAAATATATACAATCAAGGATTTAAAAGAAGCATATGCAAGGATAAGAATAAACAACAAAAGACCTCAACTAAAAATATTAATATATAACGCCCCAACAAGAATAACAGATGACATACTGAAATATAAACTCATCGATGAATTCCACAATGCCACACACGCAGGCCACTTAGGAATAAGAAAAACAATTATTAAATTAAAACAGCGGTACATTTGGAAAAAAATGAATAAGATGGTAAAGCAATTCGTAAAATACTGTGACAAATGTAACATAAACAAACAAACCAAACACATTAAAGAACCACTTACATTAACGGACACCCCAAGCAACAGTTTTGAGATAATATCAATTGATACTGTAGGACCTCTTCGTATTTCAAACGGATACCGATACATATTGACAATGCAATGCGAACTAACGAAATTCGTTATTGCTCACCCAATGTCAACAAAAGACGCACTTACAACTGCCAAAACACTAGTAGAACAATTAATTTTAAAATACGGTAAATTTAAAGTGCTCAAATCAGACAACGGGACAGAATTTAAAAACGAACTAATGCGCAACATATGCTCGTTACTTGATATCAAACAAACATTCTCAACCCCTTACCACCATGAAACAATGGGTGCGGTAGAAAGAAATCACACGGTTCTCAATGAATTCTTGCTTACATCAGCAAACGATTACGAATGGGATAAGTGGATAAATTACTTTACTTTTGCCTACAACACGGCACCACACATAGACACTGGTTACACACCATTTGAATTGGTATATGGTAGATTGCCATGCTTACCATCAGAATTTTATAACACAGAAAATAACAAAATATACAATTATGATGACTAGGGCTAGGAATCTCATGCAAATACATGTTTTCACCGGGCATCATAAAACGGAAACGGTTAAGTTATTTTTGCGAATCGTGAAATTTCCTTTGAAATGGCATTCAATCGTTTTTGCATATTTTGCATATTTTGCTAAAAATACTCGTTTTTGCATATTTTTGCGCATATTTTTCAATAAATGCATGTTTTTTGTGCATATTTTTGCTATTTTGGTTAGCATCCATTTGAAAAAGTAAAACGCTCCTGATACTTAGTGCGACATCTTCTGGTAAAAGTTGACACATAATTTGTTACAATATATTTGCCTGAATTACCCTGTTGAACTCTAAATGTTTATATTTACACAACATTTGTATTGTTTTGTTCGGAAATACGCTGAAAATTTGTAACTTTACACAACATAACACGTTTTAAATGGAAAGTGAGTTGGTTTTGAGATTTTTTCTGCAAAATTATGGAAATTAACATTTGATAATACTTTCAGAGTACAATGCCGAAAATCAAAGCAACTTTATCTTCAAACATAAATAAATACGTGTCTGAACATCCGGGTGTATTTCAAACCGATGGAGTCGTTCTTTTCTGCAAAATTTGCAATAAGGCAGTGGGCTGAGAAAGGAAATTTCAAGTTGACCAGCATCTGAAAAGCACGAAACATAAGGAATTGCATGATCGACGATCTGAAAAAACACAGCCTTTGATTACTACTTCTGTAGCAGCTGGACTTAGCAAATTCTCCATGGATTTATGCGAAGCTTTCATATCAGCAGATATTCCATTGTATAAGCTCAGCAACCCAAAACTAAGAGATTTTTTTGAAAACATATACTAACGAGCACATTCCACAACTTATATCGAGGAAATGTATGTTCGCTCATTAAACAAAATCAAAAAAGCTTTAACAGACCATTTCCTATGGATTTCCATAGACGAAACCACCGATATCCAGGGGAGGTATATTGCAAATGTTATTGTGGGAATTTTACATGAAAGTGAAGATATGTGCGACAAAAAATTGTTGCTCAATGTCGTAGAAATGAACAAAACTAATCACGCGACAATAGCTCGTGCCTTTGACGACTCCATTGCCTTGCTCGGTGAGGATTTTGACAAAAATAAAGTTCTTCTTTTTTTAACCGACGCAGCGCCCTACATGGTAAAAGCGGCAAAAGGGTTACAAATTTGTTATCCGAAGCTATTGCATGCTACTTGTATCGCTCATGCTATCCACCGAGTAGCAGAAGAAATTCGAAGTAATTTTATTGAACTGAATTCTTTTATATCAAATGGAAAAAAATCTTTTTAAAAGCGCCTTCGTGAGTACAGATTTTTAATGAAAAATTTCCTGGTATTTCGCTTCCTCCAGAGCGTAAAAGAACTTTTAGACTTGCCGTCTCTCAAATCTCAACTGATTTTTGTACATAGCAATTATGGGTTTTTATGCGAAGTAATAAAAAAATTAGAAGGACGAAATTCTTTGAAAGATGCAGTCGATTTAATAAATAATACTGTGAAGAAAATAAATGATGTGAAAGGGTCAATTGACCAAAAAATTATTGAAAAATTAAACAATGTTCTCTTGAAGAATAAAGGTTTCCTTGAAATAAGGAAACTTGCAGGAGTTTTGGAATGTAATGAAAATTCTTCAGAAACCAATTATACAATAAAAGAAGTGTGTGCTTTTAAATATGCTCCTGTAACATCAGTTGATGTTGAGCGCTCATTTTCTTTGTATAAGAACTTTTTAAGAACTAATCGGGAAAGCTTTGTGTTTGAAAACCTTAAAAAGAACTTTTTTGTCTACGCCAATAACGCAATAAATTAAAATTGATCTCTTATACTTAGTTCCTATAATTTTATATAAATTTAATTTAACTTAATTTTTTTGTTGCTGAATTTATTGTTTTGTTTTTCTTTATACTAATTTTATATGTATGTAGATATGTATATTAAATGGATTGTTTTCTGCCTTTTTGTTTTTGTTAAATTACTTGAAATTTTTTTTTTAAATAAAATATTGAAAAAATATTTTTAATTGCATATTTTCTGTGTTTTTAGTGCATATTTTCAAATTTTAAGTGCATGTTTTATGCGCATATTTTCGATTTTTTAGTGCATGAGATTCCTTGCCCTAATGATGACTATGCAAAAGAGCTGAAACAAAGATTAAAATATTCTTTGAATAGAGCTAAGGAACTTACAGATAAAACAAGAGAGAAAAGAATCATAGAAAATAGATATAGTAATAGTTTAAATCTAAAAATAAGAGATTAAGTTTTAATAAAAGTAGAAAATAGGAAAAAGAATCAAATCCCGTAGAAAGGCCCATATAAAATAATTAGACATAACGGTGTAAATACTATAATAAACTACCACGGAATTGAAAAAGAATTCTATAATAATCAATTAAAACCATATATAGGCTTTAGAAACAATAATTAAGTACACAATAAACACTAAAAATTATAAGAATACTATTTTAAAAATTATAAAAATATTATACAATACATTAAGAATTATGTAAATTATAAAATTATAACTATATTAAGAATTACTTTGTAAAACTATAACATATGTAAATAGAAATTAAGAATTATTTTACAAATATTGTCGGTACTAATTTTTCTCTTAGCGGTGAGGGTGTAGTGTACCCATGTCGCCATACAATATGCACAATGTATACATACCAACTTCAACAAAGTAGTGCAACCAACAAACAATAAACGCTTGGGTTACACATGTTGAAGTGGGTCAAAAGAATATTGTTTGCTTGCATTATTGTTGGCACATGTAAATTTAAGATGTAATATAATATTTGATAATTGTAACTTTAATTTCTATTTTCTTTTATTTATGAATTTGTAAAATATTGAGTGATTCAGAAATCACTCAATGACCTAAGAAATTTTAGTATATAAGCTAGAACAAATTGTAAATAAAATCAGATTATTACAAGCAACTGAATTCGGCACTTGTTTGCCTTTTGTTTTAATCTCCATTAATTCGGCAGTTCCTTTGAACGCCTTACAAATCAGCTGAAACCCTGACAGATACTAAAAATAACCAAGGGCTATAGGGAAAGATTTAAAAACTACACATTTCAAAACCAGGGAAGACTAATTAGAATTCAGATACATTAAGCAGCTTATCAACAAAACATCAAAATATCGGAGTGAAAACTAGTGCTCAAGCAAACTCGAAAAAGTCCGAAGAAGAAAAAACAAAACAAAAAGAGCAACAGAAAGCTCTTGCAGAGAGGAAACATAGTGAAAATGGTGACAAAACTTATGCGGCGACATTTTTAACTGAAAAAAGGATATCCAAGAAGTCCTTAGAAGCTTTCATGACTCACCACTGGGCGGACATCAAGGAGGCATGAAGACCTAAAATACAAAAACAGTACAGGTGGAGGGGAATGCAACACGATATCAAGACCTACATAAAAAAACGCCCTAAATGTCAGAAAAATAAAAGTGGTCTTCTCAATAGAGAGCCCATGGTCCTCACATATACAGCAAATAGACCTTTTGAAAAGGTATATATGGATATGGTGGGACCCCTGCCCACAACCACCATGGGAAACAAAGACATTCTTACCCTACATGACGATTTATCAAAATTTTTTGTCTGCGCACCCATGCCAGATGCCGAAGCAGAAACGGCAGCAAGAGTCTTTTATAACGAGATAGTAACAAAATATGGTATTCCAAACAAATTAATTACAGACAACGGAACAAACTTCACCTCGAAATTGCTTGGAAGTGTGTGTAAGCTCTTGAAAATTAAAAATCAACATATTACTCCTTATCACCCTCAAGCTAACGAGTCATTGGAACGAAGCCACAGGCCATTAGCGGAATATTTGCGAAGTTTCGCAAAAGAAGATGGATCGAACTGGGATCAATGGCTTGCTCCGGCAATGCACGTACATAACCACACGGAGCACGCAGCCACAAAGCAGACACCATTCAAGATACTGTATGGATTCGATGCACCCCTGTCGTCAAACCTACAGACGCATTAAATGATTTTAAAAACAAAAAAGAAGAGAAAAAAAAACTCACCACAAAATCGACGCTAGAAGCAACGCTGATACCGTTCCTATCATGGTCTTAAGGTCTTCAATGGCTGAAATGGTAAAAGAAATACATATTTATACAGGACTATAATAAGGAATAATGGAACTTAACATACCGGAAAGGAAATAAGAATGGACGCAGACCTGGTGGAGGTTCCCGGGCAAAGTTTTGAACACTGATGACAGACGCGAATTTCGAAACTATATGTACTCTCATATTGACATTAAACGCGGGGATGTCGTGGTTCACCGTAGGGATTCACTCTATGTTCGGGAATTTGTGGACTTGTGTATAGGGGCCGCCTTGTCCAAGAGGTTGCACATATATATTGGTCGTTGAATTTCGTCCAGATAGTTCTAACTTGAGGGACCCGGAATCCAGGTTTGCGTCAAAGGACCTGAAAGAAGCATAATAGTTAGTAACGGGAAAGGGTAAAAGAGGATGGAACGCTACTAACTCGGTATCACATTCTACTCGACCAACTTTTCTAAAAATAAAATCAAGAAGACAGATAAGTCAGAAGTATCAATAATAGTAGTGTTGATATTGTTCAGGAAACAAAGTAACGTCAAGATTAAAATCCAAGAAAACAGGATAAACAGGAGGGGGCTGAGAAGGTCCCAAATTAAGGGCGTATTGTCAGAAGAGGAAAGCGCAGTTTAGTTCAAAAATTTATTATGTCCATCAACAACGTATATATGCACATATAAAAATATAATTTATAACTCAATTAAAACTATTTTAGACAACCGATATTTTATAAAACCGCACTTCTTGTGATATCTTCACAACCTCACTGAATTTTTTATAACCTTTTCTTATAAAACTGTCTTAAAAATTAAGCCATTTCAAAATGTAGAAAATTGTACAAGAAACAAAGGATACGATTTTTCAGAGCAGTTTCTTAAGATTTTACAAAATACTTTATGAGCAATTTAAATTAAATAAAATTCCGTTAACTTTTGCACTTTAACTAAAAATACAGACTTCATTTTCAATTTTATACGAAGAACATCTCTCAAATCGTTAAAAGAATGGAACACTAGGGTTTATGCAACAAAATGCATTTTGTAAATGTACCGTTTTATCAGAAACATTATTGTGTATCAACAGTTTTCTGCCATTTCAACTTGACCGACGTTATTCAAAACCTTGTTATACAATAAATTGGATAAGAACTTTGGGTTAAAATTTTTAAAACCGACGAACGGATTTTCCCGACCACCTTTGAATATTTTGAAAGTTAGTTAACTTTTTGCACCTTACTTAACTAAGCCAAATGCAAAATTTTGGACTTCCAGCTTCTGTTGTTCCTGAGATATGGCGCGTCAAAAAATGAAAAAATCATTAAAAACACTTATAAGTGGTCTGCCAATATTGCTCATATCTTCTAAAGTTTTTAACGTACATGGTCGACATTGGTCTCATTTAATAGTTATTGGAAATAGCTTTAAAACTACATTTAGAAATTTTTTTTTTGCGAAAGGTCAAAGGTCACTGTCACATGATTTAAAGTTTGGGAAGCTATATCTCAAAAAATTAAATTTTTAAAATTCTGAAAAAAATATATGTTGATCCCGACAGTCTCTTCTGCATTTTGTGCCAAAAAATTTGAGTGAGCTCTTATTAGTTCCTGAGATATAGACAATAATGTGAAATTGTTTGAAAAAATTTTATACTTTTTTTATATTAATTTTTTTTTTAAATTTATTTGGTTGGTATTAAATGCAAATATTAATTTAGACAAAAGTAGTTTAAAGTAAGAAATATTTATTTTACATATTTATGTTACAAACACTTGCGATTAATTAATTGTAAATTTTTTCAATTAGAAATTCCCGGTCTTCGGAGAACAGTTTTACTTTAAGTTTTGAATTTCCTTCTGGAAGAAAATAGTGGAATTTTTGTGTTCCTGGTATAGTTCTCACGCCAATAAACCTGTTTTTAAGAATCTCTTCTTCTGCTTTATAATCTTCCTTTGTTAAAAATACAAAAAATTTTTTTTTATAGAAGTACTTAAGCTCTCAAATTTTTCGATTCTGTAACTTTTTTTAATTAGTTTTTTCTTCTTGATAGGTGAGGGCTTCGTTTAATTTGTCTAACAAAACCGCCTCTGTACCGGATGCTTCTTCATCAGATTGCGAACGCTCTTGGAATGTAAACGGTTCGGAAATTTCTTGAATGTTACAAGCATCGCTATGGTTCGGGATCAACATATATCGGGATCAACATATATTTTTGTCAGAATTTTAAAAATTTCATTTTTTGAGATATAGCTTCCCAAACTCTAAATCATGTGACAGTGACCTTTGACCTTTCGCAAAAAAAAATTTCTAAATGTAGTTTTAAAGCTATTTCCAATAACTATTAAATGAGACCAATTTCGACCATGTACGTTAAAAACTTTTGAAGATATGAGCAATATTGGCAGACCACTTATGTGTGTTTTCAATGAATTCTCTACTTTTCGAAGCGCCATATTTCCGGAACCACAAAAGCTAAATACCTAAAATCTTTGAATTTATATTTGTATAGCACTGTAGAACATTCATGAAAATTATTGTACAATTCTAAGAGGGTAAGGTCAAAAATTGCGTTTTTTTTCGTTGATTTAAAATGGAATTACCCCTTTTCTTTCATAGAAGCTGTTAGTTTGATAATTCAGCTATATTAACTTTTGTCAAACTAAAGGTCATAGTGACAGAAAGGACGGTGTTATTTATTTTTTTTTTTATTTTAGTTTATATTTAAACTTCATTTATTTGTATAAAATTACAATTATCATTGTGTATATACGAATATATGTATTTATATTTCTGTCGACGTTAATATTTTTAAAGGAAAATGTATACTCAGCCTTAAGGTATGGTCACATCTGTCAAACATTTGCCCAAAAAAGCGTAATCACTAAATACTAATGAAAAAACTTTTGATTTAGATACCTGTTTAATACGTTAAACAGTTTCCTATATAATTTATAGAAAATGTAATAGAATCTTATCTTATTAGATGCTGTTTAACTTAATAAATAAATGCATAAATCAAAAAGTTTTTCATTGGTATTTAGTGGTTACGCTTTTTTGGGCAAATGTTTGACAGGTGTGACCGTACGTTTAGTTTGCGTTTCCCTTGTTTAAGAGAATATGTCATTAATAATAGAGAAAATAAAATAATAGAAAAATAAATTGAATTTCAATCAATATTTTCTGCTTCTTTTGAATAACCATTTTTTATCGATAATATTCAAACACAAATAGATGTATTTGTAAGCAATGTGAATAAAACGGTTCATATTCTCTCTGCAAAATAAAATTTGCATCTCATTGTTTAACAAAAAATAATTTTTATGAACTCTAACGATGATGGTGATGAAGGACTATGAGACGATTGTTCCTTCTTTAAATTCTAAGGAAAAAGGAAGACTTATAATTGCATTTTGTTACAGTAATGAAATTAATAAGAAAAAACACTAAAGAGCTTCGATATACACACACGGACACCATGCGTGTATTTTTGTTTGTTTTCGAAATTCTTTTCGTGTTTTCTTTTTTAAACATAGAGACGAAAATAAAAAAGAAGTACATATGGTGAATATTGATAACAAGATAGAAGGGATCTAGAGGATAAGATATTATTTTGCATTTCTTGTATCGGTAACAAATAGTTAATTAATTAACGTTTTTTTTTTCTCTCTCCCCTTTTTCTTAAAATCAGATTCAAATTCAGATTCTCAATACGCTTATGCATTATTATATGTTTTTTTTTTCAATATTTGTATACACCTACTGTATATTTGTTTTCCTTTTCTTTTTATCTTTATCTTTATATATATAATTCTTCTGAAAGTGTGTTAGTAACTGAACTCCTCCTTAACGGCTGGGCCGATTTCGATGAAATTTTTTGTGTGTATTTGAGTTGGTCCCTGGATGGTTTAGATTTACAATTCGGTCCAATTGGTCAAAGGGGCGTGGTACCTCCCATACAAACGACATATTAAAAATCTATTATTTCTGCTCCTGATAACGGTATTTGAACAAAATTTGGTACGTCGGATTGGTGTGCATTTTTTAAGTGCTGCTGAAAATATGGGCAGGATTGGACAAAGGGGCGTGGTATCTCTCATACAAACCACAAATTAAAAATCTATTATTTCTGCTCCTGATAACGGTATTTGAACAAAATTTGGTATGTCGGTTTGGTGTGCATTTCTTATGTGCTGCTGAAAATATGGGCGGGATTGGACAAAGGGGCGTGGTACCTCTTATACAAACCACAAATTAAAAATCTATTATTTCTGCTCCTGATAATGGTATTTGAACAAAATTTGGTATGTCGGTTTGGTGTGAATTTCTTAAGTGCTGCTGCAAATATAGGCGGGATGGGACAAAGGGGCGTGGTACCTCTCATACAAACCACAAATTAAAAATCTATTATTTCTGCTCCTGATAATGGTATTTGAACAAAATTTGGTATGTCGGTTTGGTGTGCATTTCTTATGTGCTGCTGCAAATATGGGCGGGATTGGACAAAGGGGCGTGGTACCTCTCATACAAACCACAAATTAAAAATCTATTATTTCTGCTCCTGAAAACGGTATTTGAACAAAATTTGGTACGTCGGTTTGGTGTGCATTTTTTTAATGCTGCTGCAAATATGGGCGGGATTGGACAAAGAGGAGTGGCACCACCCATATAACCCAAAAATTTAAATCGCCATATTTTGGGCATTTTTTGACCTATGTCGATGATATTTGGTACATATGGTATTGGCATAAATTGGAATACGTACCGGGAGAAAAGTGGATGGGACCACGCTCCTTTTTAGGAAAATTAAAAATCGTAATATAGGCTTAACTACTGGACCGATCGTCACAATAGCATATATATAAATACTTTTCATTTTATTTTATAACGAGGGGGGTAGCGAAGTACACCGGGATCAGCTAGTATATGTATATAATTCTACTGTATGTGCGTTGTAACTGAACTCCTCCTAAACGGCTGGACCGATTTGCATAAATTTTTTTGTATGCGTTTGGGTGGCGCCCCGGGTGGTTTAGATTTCCAATTTGGTCCAATTGGACAAAGGGGCGTGGTACCTCCCATACAAACCACATATTAAAAATCTATTATTTCTGCTCCTGATAACGGTATTTGAACAAAATTTGGTACGTCGGTTTGGTGTGCATTTCTTAAGTGCTGCTGCAAATATGGGTGGGATTGGACAAAGGGGCGTGGTACCTCTCATACAAACCACAAATTAAAAATCTATTATTTCTGCTCCTGATAACGGTATTTGAACAAAATTTGGTAAGTCGGTTTGGTATTCATTTTTTTAGTGCTGCTGCAAATATGGGCGGGATTGGACAAAGGGGCGTGGTACCGCCCATATAACCCAAAAATTTAAATCGCCATATTTTGGGCATTTTTTGACCTACGTCGATGATATTTGGTACATATGGTATTGGCATAATTTTAAATACGTACCAAGAGAAAAGTGGGTGGAACCACGCCCCTTTTTAGGAAAACCAAACCCTTGGACCGATCTTCCTGAAATTTTCACAGCATGTTACTGCGACTCTGGAAGTAATAATAGGCTATATGAAGTTTTGATTGGACAAAGAAGCGTGGCACCGCCCATATAACCCAAAAATTTAAATCGCAATATTTTGGGCATTTTTTGACCTACGTCGATGATATTTGGTACATATGGTATTGGCATAATTTGGAATACGTACCAGGAGAAAAGTGGGTGGGACCACGCCACTTTTTAGGAAAATTAAAAATCGTAATATAGTCTTAACTACTGGACCGATCGTCATTAAATTTTCACAATAGGATATATAAATACTTTTAATTTTATTTTATAACGAGGGGGTAGCGAAGCACACCCGGATAGGCTAGTATCTATATAAATAAAAATGAAACATTGTTTGTTGCTAAGCGCATAACTTGAGAACGGCTACACCGATTTTTCATCTTATTGCTTAAAGTGCTCTGAGAATGGTTTATAGCACAAAAAATTGACCACACCCACTCTTACGCCTACTTTTTCTATTTATCTAAAATCGAAGAACGGCGCGACTGATTTAGCTAATTTTTTGTTCTAATGTTCGTAATAACCCAAATTAGGTTTACATCTATATCTAAAGCTATGTTCACATTTATCAAATATTTGTCGAAAAAAACGTAACCAAGAAAAAAACTAATAATTTATTTCCTTTAATTCCAATATTTTTTTAATTTTGGGTTCGAATTTTTTAAAAACTGTATAAAAATACTCTTTTGGAGAAGAATTAATTTTATTTTGTAATATAACAATCGTGTTAAATGACACTATCCCTAAGCAAAACTATTGGTTACGTTTTTTTTGGGCAAATATTTGATAAATGTGAACGTAGCTTAAGTATATAAATAAAAATGAAACGTTGTCCGTTGCTAAGCGCATAACTTGAGAACGGCTACACCGATTTCGCTAATTTTTTCATCTTATTGCTTAAAGTGCTCCGAGAATGGTTTATAGCACAAAAAATTGACCACACCCACTCTTACGCCTACTTTTTATATTTATCTAAAATCGAAGAACGGCGCGACTGATTTAGCTAATTTTTTGTTCTAATGTTCGTAATAACCCAACTTAGGTTTACATCTATATCTAAGTATATAAATAAAAAGGAAACGTTGTCCGTTGCTAAAGGCCGTGCTGCACTATCCTACACAATCGTGCGATCTGCCAAATATTACATGTGTGCTCATAAACTATGGTAGTGTGGACTAAAAATGCATCTGTGTGACAGATTTTTTTGGCAAGTCGTACGATTTTGTTATGTTTCGTAGCCATCCTTCTGGAATCAAGTCAAAATAGATGTGTGTATGCATCCGACTACCTTGGCGATACAGCTTTGGCAGCTCTCGGAGTAATATGTAATTATCTCCCGAGCCTCGATTGCCTGAAGGTCCGCAGTTTACCATTAGTTGGTGACTGCTAAGTGTCTGTCGACTTGGTACGTTTGCTGCTCACCAAGGAAAAAATATGATGTTGTTTGTGAAATGTTGAGGTTGTTACTGACGTTGGGGTGATTTCCCATTTTCTAACGGAACTGCGTTTTCCGTCTATGTATGTGTTGTGCCATCGCATATAGCTTTAACTGTTGATTATGGTTGTGTGAGGTTGAAGGTTATGGCTGTCTGTCTGTTGATCGTTGGATTGGATTCTTTATTGTTGTCGGAACTGGGTTTTTCGTCCATGTATGCGTTGTGGTATCGTATATAGGTTTTGCGGTTGCGTGAGGTTGATAGATATAGGCTGCTGTTGATGATTGTTGGATTCTTCATTGTTAACGGGATGATGATTGTTGGTTGATTTTTAAAACGCTGGTTAATATTTTTATTCTTATAACTAACAATTTCTTCTTACATATACTTATATCAAAATTTTTTTTTCTTACATGAAACTATTTGTTCTATCTATTCTAGAAGTAATTTTTCAATATATATATATATATATATATATATGTGTATTTTTAATTGTATGTTTTTTTTTCTATTCAACTTAATACAAAATTGTATGTATGTATGACACACGAAAAATTATAATAGTTATGCATTTACAAGTTAGTTGTATAATTATTGTGTATGTGTATTGATATTTATATATATGTACTCTTATATTAACCTTGAAATAAACTTATACAAGAAATTGAAAATTTTTAAATTATTTGAAAACGTTGCAAAAATAAGTATATATATATATGTGTATTGTTAATGGTGTGTTTTTTCTTATTTCCAACTTAATATAAAATTGTATGTATGTATGACACACAAAAAATTTATAATAGTTATGCATTTACAAGTTAATTGTATAATTATTGTGTATGTGTATTGATATTTATATATATGTATGTACTCTTATATTAACCTTGAAATAAAGTCATACAAGAAATTGAAAATTCTTAAATTATTTGAAAACGTTGCAAAAATGAGTAAGAGACAAAAAAAAACTTCATTACATTTAGTACTACATATATCAAATTTCAACTTATTTAAACATTTTTTCCTCTCCTTATTTTTATATATATATAAAAAAAATGAGTTTAGATTAGCTTGTATTTATCCTTGTCTTTGTTAAAGAAATTTAACACCTTTGCTGTTTTAATGATTTGAAAGAAAAATTATTCACTTGCTTATAATTTTTTTTAAATCAACAGCAAAAATGGCAGAAAATTAGGAAAGTTTAAAATTGCAAATAGTTTGTTATTTAGAAGAAAGACAAAGATAAATATTAATAGGAAATTTGTTGAAATTATTTCATAAGTTGCTTGTTCTTCTTTATTTGAAAATTAAATTTTAGTTTCTGTACTTGAAATTATTCATTGTACATTGTTCATTATTCATTTTAGCTTAAAAGCTTACATTCAAACATAAATTAATTCGTGCTTTTTATTATTATTGTTAGTATTACTGAAATACCATGCATGTATGTATGTTTGGCTTTTATTTTCGTTTCAAATGTCAATGCCAAACTTATTTGTATTCTTACACACATACATGCATGTGTATATCTGTTTATTCAGTTGTACCCGGCTGTGAAATAGTCTGGCAGAATTTTGCTGTGTAATCATATTTCACAGTCAAGTACTCAACTAAAGTCATGCAAAAAAAAAAAATTAAGAAAAAAAAAATTGTTTCAGTTTGGATATATTGCATTCATTTTAACCCCGTAGTTGTAAGCATGTGCAAACATTAAAAATGTTTGCAATGGCTTTATTTATGTTTCTATTAATGTGCATAAAACTGCAGGGTTTTGTTTTCTTCTTTTTTTTTAAACATTAGAACTGCACTAATGCACAAATTTAAAAATTAAATTTCATCGTGCAATCTTTAAAACGGCATGCAACGGTACGGTTGCGGTTTTTTAATTTTATTTATTTATATTTTATGTGAAACATTCCAATTTTACTATGAGTAACAACAAAGAGAAAAAAAAAACAAAAAGATAATACAGATCAAAACAAATTTACTAAATTAATTTGATTTAAAATCCAACCAATGAGCAACAAAATTCAAAAAAAATTCATTTTGTATTTAAGTACCAAATACTTTTGTTTGGTGAAAAAACTACTATAAAGAATAAATAAATGCAAATTTATTTAATGGATAACAAATCAAAAATCAAATACACTTAATGCGCCACATTCATCCAACAGCTTAAGCAATGACAATTTATTAAAAAAAAACGTGATTTCATACAAATGTCGTTTGACAAACAAACCTCCTTCCTTTATTAATCAAAAACATTTTCTATGGATAAACACTTTTTTAAAACAAAAAAATTTTACAAATATTGGGGACTGAAATTGAGCTTTTTTTTTTTTTTAAAACAGGTCAAGTTTTAAGGGACTACAACTCTCTGTTTTCCACATACTAAAAATCACCTGCATAACCTGTATAATCAATGAAAATGCCAAAGAAATAGTAAAAAGTTTGATCTTTTAAAATGGCATTGACTGTTTGTTGTTCGAAATCTACATTTTAAGAAACAAGTCTTTTTAGGTATACTCAAAGGTTAGACATACATGCATACTAATCATTTTACCTTAATACATGCATACACTTTTAATAACTTTAATTGCCTGTTTTTAATGACAAGAACTTGCAGCAGCAATTACTGTCTTCAAGTAAATTAACTGTGATTGTAATTGTAACTTGTACGGGAGGTTAAACCACCAATTCAATGCAACAAAAAACAGATTTTAGAAGAAGTTTATAATGTTCAATCTGAAATTTATTCCATTTCTAACACATGACTGAATTACAGCTTAATAAATATCTAGACTACAGCGTAGTTAAAGTATACATGTACATATGTATGTATGTGCACTTCATCTTCAATTCATTAATGATTTGTTTGCAAAAACAAACAAATTTGAAAAAGTAAAATTTAAAATTTACTCTTTAGTTTCACTGCCTGTGTTTAAAATCAAACCAAAATCAAACAAAAATAAGAGAAATCCTTTTATATGTGTGTTGTGTTTTTAAACAAACCTGAAAAAAATTATTTAAAAATATATGAATATTAAAACAAAACTAGCCGCATCCTTCACACATCAAATGCTAAGATACCAAGAAACCATACATTTTTACAAAATGATATCAAAAATATTCAGCGAACGAATTCAGCCCTTCCTTCCAAAAAAAAACTCATCAGATCGAAAATCATCACGTCCACCTCAGGACATCAACCACCCAGGAATAAGACATGCTACCATTGTAGTGTTCAAGTATGGTAAGTCAATACACCAAAAAAAAAAAAATTTTATTTAGTATCTTTAGTAATAAAAATTGTTGAAAAATACATAGGCAATTCGTCATGATTCCGAATTATGTCATCCACAAGACTTCCTCTCCATTCCTACTTATCACAAGTCGATAAACCCTTCCTTGCATCACTATGTCCTTTCTCATATGCTTATTCGGTTTCCAATTTTTCTTCATGTCCCGCAAGACAGTCGTGAGTGCAGTTCGTACTTCCGTGCTCGCCTGAGAGTCAAACTTGAGTTTAGCTTGTGCCGTGTTCATCTCTTCTCCATTGGTAACTCTCATTCTCCATCCTCCCATCACTGACATCAACAATCCTCTCGTAATTGGTTGCTTGTGTGCGGTGTGCCCACCACAAAATCTCCGCAGGCACCGATCTGCATTAAGAATCACGTGCAGGCCACAGTCCACCAAGTTGGACTGTTGAACACAGTCATCGTACCTGAGTGGAAGTAGATTCGTACAGTTGGTACCTTCTTTCTGGAACTGCCAGTGGTAGAGTTACCTGATGTAGTTTGCCGGTATGCTCATATCGTGTGGTCTGAGTGAGTCGTATACCATTATACCGTCCTTTGTTACTGACGCCAACGTCCAGTGGTTCCGTTCGATGATAGGTATAATCACTAGTTTTTTGCTGGACAATGTTATTCCTTTCAACCCGCGGGAAATTCTCTCTTGGCAGACAATTGAATCAGGTGCCTCGCCGAATCTCTTCAGTGCCTCATAAAACATTGCACTGAATATTTGCACCTTACCCGCTTCCTTCGTGGTGAGTGCTGTCTTCGCCACCCAATGCAGGAATACATCTATATGGTTGTCGCTCAGCCAACCATACCCTTTCAATACCTGGAAATCTTCCTCCTTCATCATCCTGACTCTCTTGCCGATTCTGCATTCGCAATATTTACTTGTCATCTTAGATTTTCTTGTTTTTCCTTTCGTCTTGAGAGAAAAAAAAAAACACTGTGCTTCCTGTCTAGTTCGCTGATAGAGTGACGCCACATACACACATTAATTTGTACGCAAGCTGTTTTTGCTTTTTCTTTTCTTTTAAAAAAATATTTTCTTCCTTTTCTTCCCCTCTTTTTTCTTTTAAAACCAAAAACGGTTAGTGGTTGGTATTAAATTTCTTATTGCAATTTATTATCTTTTTCTTTTATTATTATTACTATATATATTTTTTTTTTTTTTTTAAATTTCGACACTGAATTCTGCCAACGTTCGTGTCTAGCCTACTCAGTGAGAATCTTTAAGACCTTGGTTATTAAAACATTTTGATTGGTTTCTAAATTATCTTCTATTTTATTTTATATGCATATCGCCGACGGACATCATAGTTTTTTTTTTTTCTTAAACTAAACCGCGCTTTCATCTTCTGTCAACGCACCCCTAATTTGGGACCTTCTCAGTCCCCTCCTGGTTATTCTGTTTTCCTGTATCTTAATCTTAACGTTGCTTTGTTTTCTGAATAATATCAACACCACTATTATTGATGCCAATATGGCAAGCAACGCGACGCCACCTATTGCGGTATTTACCTGATCATGGAATTTCAGTTCCTCAATTGTTTCTAGGTTGTCTTCATGTTGTAGGGTAATATCCTGAAAAGTGAGGGATCGTTCCGTGGAGAACTTCCTCTGATACGATGGGAGGGCAAACGTTTGTGTGCTCTTATATATCTTGTTACTGAAGCGTCTGCTGCCTATGTTGATAGTGCAGTTATTGAAGTGTAGAAAATAGTGTCCCGTTAAATTGAATCCTCTTTCATCACAGCTGCTGTTGGCCGTTATGTTATACATGTTTACCAACACTATCATATTGCTGCTTACTTCTATGATCTGGTGCTCGGTGTACTTTACCACCGTGCATTTTCCCGTAAACGTACAACTTGTGGACGGCTTTAGTTCGAAGATTGCTTTGCCTTCTGCATAAATGTAAGTGTGGTTATTTATTTCGACCACTGCAGATGGTTGCTCCTTGATTTGGATGCCGTTGGTGTCCGGAAGTGGCAGCAATAAATGCTTGGTTAAATCTATTATGTCTGCAGGTACCATAATTATTATGCTTAATTCCCCATTCACCCACTCAATCAGTGCTGTACGGGTATTCTCCAATATCTCCAAGTCAATGTTAAATATTTCCACCTCTTCTATTGTTAGTATTGATGGTGAGAATACTCCCGCTTTTGCGGATACTATACTTTCTGCTATTTCCCTCAACTTCGATCGCAGGTGTTGTATTTGGAGTAGCTGTGTCACCGCTAGCTGTCGGGTTGCGAACTCCCGTTGCAGGGCCTCGAATTCCGATACCTGTTTTGTTATTATTTCCCTGTCGTAGATTACCGCGTCTCGAAAAGTGGTCATAGACCTGTTAAAAGCGTTGTTGATCAATATCTGTTGGTTTAGTCCGTTTACTAGGCGGTGATTATTTTCCTCGATTATCTTTTGGTGTTGCTCAATCTGCCTGCTGTCTTCGTCGTCCATGGTTCCCCATACAAACTTCAGCAATGAACCATCGGCGTTTATCAAGCCTCTCTTCCATCGGTGGGGGTGGAGCATACTTAGAATCTTCTCCATTTCTTGGATCTCGTCCTTGGCCAGCCTAACATATTCGTTGTCACCCAGAAGTGCGACAGTGTCCCGGGAAGTTTGAACCAACTTGCTCACTTCCTCCACGTTAAGAGTGTGCACAATGTAGTTATAGTTGCGCACCACCCTGGCTCTGCCTATATTGATCTCGACGTATTCTGCTTGGGTTTGTAGTTTCTCCATGTAAAGACTCTTCTCCGCTTCTGATTGTAGTAGTATTGCCCCTACAATGAGTAACTGTAGATAGTCCGTTAGTACACCTTGCGGCCTTTTTAATAATAATTTGTTGTGTTAGTTGTTTGTAGTGACATGCTTTATATTATTATTATTTTTTTTTTTTTATGTTGCCATTAATCTTTCTACTAATTCTTTTTCTCTCTCCTTTTTTTTTTTAGACAAGTATTCGTTCGCCGACTAAAAAGCCGATACTGGGTCAGTAGCGTTCCACCCTTTTTTAACCTTTTCCTTTTACTAATTATTTTGCTTCTTTCAGCTCCTTTGACGTCGACCTGGGTTCCGGGCTATGTGAGCACCATTCGGACGATTTCTATCGGGCGATGTGCCTATGCACCCTTATGGATGAAGCATTCTGACACATGTGGCGTATCAATCATCCAAGGAGCGCCCATTATCAGAACATGCTGCTTACAAAAAGTCTTTCCTCACGCGGCAAATGCTTTGTGGATGAAGCATTCTCCATGCACCTGTTGCATGACACATATGGCCTATCGATCATTCAAGGAGTGCCCATTAGCTTTGCATCCATTACAATTTTAGTTGTAATGGACATAAGTCTAGCAGATGCGTCACCCCTTTGAGCGATAATTCTTAAGGTCCAAACCTGGGAAGGTTTCGAACTTCACGTGTCCAATCAGCGTTTTGATTGCGCAAACAGTTTTTGATTGCCCAGAACTATAGCTTCATTCAACAATCTGCGAGCATGAACTTC
Source organism: Lypha dubia (assembly GCA_947311025.1). Classification (NCBI taxonomy): domain Eukaryota; kingdom Metazoa; phylum Arthropoda; class Insecta; order Diptera; family Tachinidae; genus Lypha; species Lypha dubia. Next base: position 56,433,399 of record OX371261.1, on the reverse strand, counting down.
CACTAAATCTGTGTCAAGTTTCATGTTCCATATCGAAAAACTTCCCTGCTTGGTTTTGAATTGTGAATCTTGTTTTTGTTCAATGTATTTAGAACTTTTTGTCACAAGATTAATGACTGCATAGCAGTAGAAACAGAAAGCAATTGTCCGTCATCAGTGCTCAGCATTTCTCCCAGGAACCTCCTTCGGTCTGCGTCCGTTTTTATTTCCGGTATGTGAAGTTCCATTATCCCTTATTATAGTGCTGCATACATATGTATTTCTTTTTTTTATTTCAGTTGTTGAAGACTTTAAGGATTCCCTGGTATCTACGGTTGTCACTATTTTCACTCTGTTTTTCCTCTGCAAGAGCTTTCTGTTGCTCTTTTTGCTTTGTCCTTTCCTCTTCCGATTTTCTCGAGCTTGCTTGAGCTCTAGTTATCACTCCGATATTTTGATTTTTTGTTGGTAATCTGCTTAATGCATCTGCATTCAAGTTTGTCTTCCCTGGTTTGTACACAATTTCAAACTCGTATTCTGATAATTTATGCCTAAACCGTGCAAGTCTTGAGGTTTGGTCTTTGAGGTTTGCTATCCCCCTTAAGGATTGATGGTCAGTAAATACGGTGAAGTGTCGCCCCAGGAGATATGGGCGGAAAGTATGTGTTGCCCACACCACACCAAGCATTTCTTTTTCTATTGTTGAGTACCTTTTTTCAGTGTCACTGAGAGTTCGACTAGCAAACGCTATTGGGTGATCCTTCTCGTTCCTTATCTGTGACAAAACTGCTCCAAGGGCCTCGTTGCTTGCATCCGTTGTTACTCTGAAGGGTTGTTCGAAATCCGGGTAAATCAATATTGGAGGATTTGCAATACTTTCTTTGACCTTGTCCAGGGCCTCTTGGCATTGGGACGTCCACACAAACTTAGCGTTTTTTCTTAACAGCTTTGTTATTGGTGAAGCCAATTTTGCCATTCCTGCCACAAATTTTCGGTAGTAGTTGATCAAGCCCAGGAGTGCTTGTACTTGTTTTAATGTTCTTGGTGGCTTAAGTTGTTTGACACATTCCACTTTCGAAGGGTCTGGTAGCGCTCCCTCATTGGAACATTTGTGTCCTAAGTAAACTATTTCTCTACGTAAGAATTGGCATTTCTTCGTGTTTAGTTTAAGACCACCCTCTCGTAGTCTTGATAGAACGTTCATGATCTTCGTTTCGTGATCTGCCACGTTTCTTCCGTATACGACTATGTCGTCGAGGTACACAAAACAGTCCAGGCCCTGTAAGCCTGTAAGGATCGTGTTCATGACCATCTGGAATGTGGCTGCCCCTACAATGAGTAACTGTAGATAGTCCGTTAGTACACCTTGCGGCCTTTTTAATAATAATTTGTTGTGTTAGTTGTTTGTAGTGACATGTTTTATATTATTATTATTTTTTTTTTTATGTTGCCATTAATCTTTCTACTAATTCTTTTTCTCTCTCCTTTTTTTTTAGACAAGTATTCGTTCGCCGACTAAAAAGCCGATACTGGGTCAGTAGCGTTCCACCCTTTTTTAACCTTTTCCTTTTACTAATTATTTTGCTTCTTTCAGCTCCTTTGACGTCGACCTGGGTTCCGGGCTATGTGAGCACCATTCGGACGATTTCTATCGGGCGATGTGCCTGTGCACCCTTATGGATGAAGCATTCTGACACATGTGGCGTATCAATCATCCAAGGAGCGCCCATTATCAGAACATGCTGCTTACAAAAAGTCTTTCCTCACGCGGCAAATGCTTTGTGGATGAAGCATTCTCCATGCACCTGTTGCATGACACATATGGCCTATCGATCATTCAAGGAGTGCCCATTAGCTTGGCATCCATTACAATTTTAGTTGTAATGGACATAAGTCCAGCAGATGCGTCACCCCTTGGAGCGATAATTCTTAAGGTCCAAACCTGGGAAGGTTTCGAACTTCACGTGTCCAATCAGCGTTTTGATTGCGCAAACAGTTTTTGATTGCCCAGAACTATAGCTTCATTCAACAATCTGCGAGCATGAACTTCCACTAAATCTGTGTCAAGTTTCATGTTCCATATCGAAAAACTTCCCTGCTTGGTTTTGAATTGTGAATCTTGTTTTTGTTCAATGTATTTAGAACTTTTTGTCACAAGATTAATGACTGCATAGCAGTAGAAACAGAAAGCAATTGTCCGTCATCAGTGCTCAGCATTTCTCCCAGGAACCTCCTTCGGTCTGCGTCCGTTTTTATTTCCGGTATGTGAAGTTCCATTATCCCTTATTATAGTGCTGCATACATATGTATTTCTTTTTTTTATTTCAGTTGTTGAAGACTTTAAGGATTCCCTGGTATCTACGGTTTCAGCGTTGTTTCCAGCGTCGATTTTGTGGTGAGTTTTTCTCTTTTTATTTATTTATTTACTATTATTATTATTCTGTTTTTTTTTTTTTTATATATTTTTATTGGGTGTATGGTTTCACCAAATTTCGGTGTAGGGCCCGAAGTTTTCCCTTCATCATTATTTGTACGTTAACTGGTGTAGGGAAATTTTTAATTTCATAGGGCCCATCCCATATGGGCGAAAATTTGTTTTTACGTGCTTGCCTTTTTACTAGGACTCTGCCTCCTATTTCCATGGTATAAGACCTTGACTGCTTGTCGTAATGTATCTTTGCCTTAGCCTTAGCTTTTTGTTGATTTTCCTTAGCAATCTCATAAGCTCTTTGAATTTGATGTCGTAATAATTTGAGGTAATCGTAGGGGTTGTATAAGGGTACGCGTGTCTGTAGGTTTGATGGCAGCGGTGCATCAAATCCATATAGTATTTTAAATGGTGTCTGCTTTGTGGCCGTGTGCTCCGTATGGTTGTGTACGTGCATTGCTGGAGCAAGCCACTGATCCCAGTTTGAACCATCTTCTTTTGCGAAACTTCGCAAATATTCTGCTAATGGTCTGTGACTTTGCTCTAATGACCCGTTAGCTTGAGGGTGATAGGGAGAAATATGTTGCTTCTTAATTCTCAAAAGCTTACACACGCTTCCAAACAATTTCGAGGTGAAGATTGTTCCGTTGTCTGTAATTAATTTTTTGGGAATACCATATTTTGTTACTACCTCGTTATAAAAGACTCTTGCTGCCGTCTCTGCTTCGGCGTCTTGCATGGGTGCGCAGACAAAAAATTTTGATAAATCATCCTGTAGGGTAAGAATGTATTTGTTTCCCATGGTGGTTGTCGGCAGGGGCCCCACCATATCCATATATACCTTTTCGAACGGTCTGTTTGCTGTATCTGTGAGGACCATGGGCTCTCTATTGAAAAGTCCACTTTTATTTTTCTGACATTTATCGCACTTTTTGATGTAGGTCTTGATATCGTGTTGCATCCCCTTCCACTTGTACTGTTTTTTTATTCTATAGTAGGTCTTCCTGACTCCTTGATGTCCGCCCAGCGGTGAGTCATGAAAGCTTCTAAGAACTTCTTGGATATCTTTTTTCTCAGATAAAAATGTCGCCGCGGAGGTTTTGTCACTATTTTCACTCTGTTTTTCCTCTGCAAGAGCTTTCTGTTGCTCTTTTTGCTTTGTCCTTTCCTCTTCCGATTTTCTCGAGCTTGCTTGAGCTCTAGTTATCACTCCGATATTTTGATTTTTTGTTGGTAATCTGCTTAATGCATCTGCATTCAAGTTAGTCTTCCCTGGTTTGTACACAATTTCAAACTCGTATTCTGATAATTTATGCCTAAACCGTGCAAGTCTTGAGGTTTGGTCTTTGAGGTTTGCTATCCCCCTTAAGGGTTGATGGTCAGTAAATACGGTGAAGTGTCGCCCCAGGAGATATGGGCGGAAAGTATGTGTTGCCCACACCACACCAAGCATTTCTTTTTCTATTGTTGAGTACCTTTTTTCAGTGTCACTGAGAGTTCGACTAGCAAACGCTATTGGGTGATCCTTCTCGTTCCTTATCTGTGACAAAACTGCTCCAAGGGCCTCGTTGCTTGCATCCGTTGTTACTCTGAAGGGTTGTTCGAAATCCGGGTAAATCAATATTGGAGGATTTGCAATACTTTCTTTGACCTTGTCCAGGGCCTCTTGGCATTGGGACGTCCACACAAACTTAGCGTTTTTTCTTAACAGCTTTGTTATTGGTGAAGCCAATTTTGCCATTCCTGCCACAAATTTTCGGTAGTAGTTGATCAAGCCCAGGAGTGCTTGTACTTGTTTTATTGTTCTTGGTGGCTTAAGTTGTTTGACACATTCCACTTTCGAAGGGTCTGGTAGCGCTCCCTCATTGGAACATTTGTGTCCTAAGTAAACTATTTCTCTACGTAAGAATTGGCATTTCTTCGTGTTTAGTTTAAGACCACCCTCTCGTAGTCTTGATAGAACGTTCATGATCTTCGTTTCGTGATCTGCCACGTTTCTTCCGTATACGACTATGTCGTCGAGGTACACAAAACAGTCCAGGCCCTGTAAGCCTGTAAGGATCGTGTTCATGACCATCTGGAATGTGGCTGGTGCTCCTGTTAGGCCGAAGGGCATTCTATTAAATTCAAAATGACCCTTATCGGTGCTGAAGGCAGTCTTTTTCTTATCTCCTTCGTCAACTAGTACCTGGTGATATCCACTCGCCAGATCTAAGGTAGTGAAATACCTGCTATTTCCTAATTGATCCAAAATTTCATCAATTCTAGGAATAGGGAATACCTGAATAGCCTCATTTAGTTTTCGAAAATCGACTACCAGTCTAAAGATTTTCTGACCGTCTTGAGATTTTTTGGGCACTAACAATATTGGTGAATTCCATGGGGATATGCTTGGACTTATTATACCTTCCTGTAGTAGCTCCGACACTTGCCTGTTGATTTCTTCTTTATGGACGTGAGGTAGACGATACTGTCGTTGATTAATGGGTGGTTGTTCACCTTTTATTGGTATTTTATGTTTCACCAATGTGGTGAATGGCAATTTGTCATTGTCCAACATGAATAAGTCATGATATTCCTCGCATATCCGGTTCATTGACTCTGTTTCTTCCATGTTCCAATCCCTCTCCGTCATAATAGTGTTTTTTAGACGCCTTATTCTATCGTCCTGATTTGTCACCGACAAAGGGGGTTGATCGCGCCCTCCATATTGCGTGTAGTGGTTGAAATTTGAAAATTTCACTTTAATGTCCTTCCTCCATGGTATGTCCTGCTCGGTTGCGTTCAGTATGGGCACTGCTGTGCCTCCATTTTTAATGTTGACTACAGTATTTCCAACATAAACTCCAGGGGAAATCTCCTTTTTATGCACAACCACAGTTTTGTCTCTGGATATAATATTGACTGGTACTATAGTGACTGCTCTTTTCCTCAGACTGACACCTTGTTGATGATTTGTTTGACAATCTATTTCCGTACGAAGGGTAAACGTCTTCACCCAATGTTCGCTATCAAATATACTCAAGGTTCTGTCTATTATGTTCACTATACATCTGTTCCACATATTATTTCTTCCGAGAATACCATCTCCAGGGATTTGTATTTCCCGCGACATTATATGGAACACCCACGGCAACTGCCTTTTATCTCCTATCCTGATCTCGATAGTGCCCAGTGTCGTAGTCTTTCCTCCGATGGCTCCAGAAAGAATTTTAGTTTGCCTTCTGTTCTTATTGATAAAAATCTTCATTGAGTCCTCTTTTATTATGCTGAAATCTGCTCCGGTATCCACAAGTAGGACCAATCTTCCCCCCCTTGCTTCTTGGCAGGGGAGCGTAATGAAAACTGTGTCCACATTGCCCGGTGATTCAGCACTATCTTCTATATTTCGGATCATCTCTTCACCTTTTTTCTCCTTTTTTTTTGTTTAATTTATTATCTTTCTCAGTATTTTCCTCTATAGTTTGTCCGATCTCCTTATTCACCGAGTGTACAACTGCCTCGGTTACTATCCTGGTTGGCTGCTCTGTTTCTGAGTCAGTCTCCGTATCATCTTTATTTACCCGATTCTTTGTTTCTGTTTCTTTATTATATTTGTAGTTGTTCTCTTTTTTATGCCAATCTAATTTTCTGTTAATTTGCCGGACCCCAGTTATTGGCGATAACTGGGCCGAATTTCGTTTCCCTGAGCATTCGTCCGATAAGTATTGTTGTGGGCCTCTACTGGTCTGTTAGCTAGGTCCCTGCCGTTGTTGCTATTTCGCGCCAGTTGGTAGATCCCTGTTCCCACTGCCTGTGCTTGCCTGACATTGCTTCTGCAGTCCCGTGCAAAATGTCCTTTTTGTTGACATTTAAAGCAGGTTGGGAGTGTACATTGTTTCTGTTTGCCCCTCTGTTCGTATTTTGTCTCATCGCCATTTGTGGGCTTCCACGGAATTCCGTGTTTGTTATCCTCCTATTGTTTTCTGTCGTCCGTCTATCCGATTGATTTTGGTTTGGTATGTTTCTTCTTGGCTCGCAGAAAGGGGTTTCCTTGTGACCGTTTATCTTACACAATCGGCAGTATAGGGAGCCTAATCTCTTTCTGCAGTTTTCCACATCGTGCCCGCTGTTTCCACAGAACGTACAGCTCACGATATTCCTGCACAGTGGCCCCATTTCATGGCCGTATTTTCCACAGCTCATACAGTATGGTGTGTTTTGCCGCTTTTTACAGCTATTCCATTCATGTCCCATCTTGTTACAAAAACTACAAGGGACTTCTGAATCAATTACGTTGATGCTGTGCGTTGGTTCGCCAAACAATTCCTCTGCATTTTCGACTACCTCTATTAAGTTTGTGAGCTCTTCTTCTTCCTGTCCCACAAATCGAGCTTTGAGAGCATGGTCTTTCAACCCCTTGATGAAACTTCTCACTGATATCCGTTTGAAGTCCTTCAGCATGGTTTCCCGGCCAGGTCCCACCGGCCATTCGTTCTCTATTGTTGTTTTTGCCTCATTTAATAGGCTATCTAGGCGTTCTCCAAATTTGCATGCTGACTCTCTGATGCCCTGTTTGCAACCCAAGATCAGCTCCCTTATCTTGTCCAGGCTTTTATTTTTTAGATAAAACTTCTTGATGGTGTTACAGTATGCGTCCACTGAACCAAAAGTCATCTGGGATATTTTTGAGTATGCACCCCCCAGCAGTCGCAATTTCAGGCACTGTATCACATCTTGTGTTAGGACGTTATTTGCCCCTGTGAGTACTTCTCTTTCTACCATCTTGCATCCTTGTATGTACCTGCATACTTCTGATGGTAAGTCAGGTCCATCGGTCCCGAAGAATGATGGGACTGTGTTGTTAACTATCTTAATAATCTCGGATAGCGACGTCATTCTGATCGTTTCGATTTCTACTCTCTCAACAGTATGGTTTTGCCGGGGTGATGGTGATCGTCTTTCCAAAATTCCTTGGGCCACCGGGATCAGTCTATTAAATTCCTCCGTTATTCTGCTGTCAACTTCTTCGGTATCTTCCAATTCACCGAATCTCAGGGTGTATTCGCTTAACTCCTTTAATTTCCTGGCTTTTGTTTCCGCGGAGTACCCCCTGCTACCCGCTTTCCTTGCGTTGTTTATTATGGTTTTTACTTTTTCCAACAGCGTCAAGGCAGGTGTTTCTTTCTCGTGTGATATGACTATTGTTGGTAGTCCTACTTCGTTTAGTTCTTCGTGCAGTGAAGGATTTGGTGAACTAGCTCTGTGAATTGTATCCAACTCTCTTCTTGCGTTTTCCAATGCTGTTTGTAGCCTTTGGATAGTGTCGTCTTGTGTCTCTATCAACTGCTGTTGTTTCAATTGTTTTTTAAAGTTTTCCTCACTAAGTCCTTTCCCTTGCAATTGTTTCTCTAATTCCGTATTTTCCTTTACTACGTCCTCTACTAAATTGTCTGTATATTCTATTTGTCCTCTTAGCTTCTCGCAATGGCCCTTTAGAAATGTTTTTGTTTCTTCTAGTTCTTCGATCTTCTTTATAAACTCCTGTGATCTATCTTTACTTAACTCACTTATTAATTGTAGGACATAGCTTACTTCTTCTAATTTTGTCAGTCTTTGGTATCTTATTGTTTCCCTATGGTTGTCCAGGAATGTTTTGTCTGCTTCTAAACCCTTAAGTTCTGTCCACGCAAGAACTTGTAGACTGTCCACTGAATAATTATACTTATCTATCCGTTTTATTAAGTCGTCTGTCTGTGTCTGTGGATTGGCCATTAAAGCTGTCTTCTACTTACCCATATTCCGCTGGTTATTATCCTCATAGTGGTCTGTGGTTTAGGCTTATTTTCACTTTATATTATTATTATTATTTTATATTATGTGATGTTCGCAACCGCGCAGAATTTTTACAATCAAAGTAATTCTCCTTTTTGCCTTGATCCGCTTTAGCGATTAGTCCTGCAATGACAATATGAGGGTAGCTAGGATTTAGACTTTATTCAATTTGTCTGTGCAGTTCTACACCGTCGAATGTAGGATGCAACAATACAAGGTAGCTAGGATTTAGACTTTTATGTATTGTTGGTTTTGCTACACCGGACAGTTTTTTCTTGAGCAAGATCAACACAAGGATTATTATATTTCTTTGATGTTATTATTTACGCGGCTACCGGCTGCGCCAAAATGTTATGTTTGAATTAAAACATTTATTTTTATTGTTTAGTTATTATTATTTTTATTTATTACCCACATGTTATGTTTAAAATGTTACTTATCCTTCACAGGGACCCGCTTTTTAAGGCTGGTGTTTGATCAGGTTTTGACTTATAAAATATAGATATATAAATATATACTAATTTAAAACATTATTTAGCCTTCACAGGGTCCCGCTTTTTAAGGCTGGTGTTTGATCAGGTTTTTGTTATGTGTGTTATGTGTTAAGAACTGACTCGACTGACTCGACTTCCTAGACTAGAGCTGACTCCACTGACTACGGACTACAGTTGACTAGACCTCCATACCAAATCACCCTCCGCTTTTATACCCAATTTCGCTGTCTGATTGAACGATGCTGCTGACGTTCGCTGCCGCCGGCGTGGTCATTGTTAAGTGTGCTAGTATGCAAATTCAGCATATTCTGTAGGAAGGTTACTGGCATATACATGTATGCAGCGGTATTGCATCGTCAGCATATATCTGTAGGAAAATTACTGGTAATAACTTCAGTAATGCATGCAGCGGTGTTTTGCTGTCGTTGGTATTTTTGTTGGTTGAGGGAAAATAACTAAACGTCAGTATGTGTGTGCAGCGTATGTTCTGCTGTCGCTGATACTTCTGTTGGTTAGGGGAAAATGACTCATAACAATTTGTAAAATTTTATGAAAATTTTCATAAAATGATAGTTTTCATGCGATCAGAGTAGTATTTAGTATCAACGCGCTGAGAATATTCACAAACAGATGTTTTGGCATCAGATTTGTGTAATAGTGTGGCACCTACAACACCATTTTGAAACGATTTTTTAAAGTCGGTCAGATTTTTGTAAGATTTTCCTGTGAATGAATCGTACGATAGTACGGATAGTGAAGCACGGCCTTAAGCGCATAACTTGAGAACGGCTACACCGATTTCGCTAATTTTTTCATCTTATTGCTTAAAGTGCTCCGAGAATGGTTTATAGCACAAAAAATTGACCAGACCCACTCTTACGCCTACTTTTTATATTTATCTAAAATCTAAGAACGGCGCGACTGATTTAGCAAATTTTTTGTTTTAATGTTTGTAATAACTCAACATAGGTTTACATCTATATCTATATAAATAAAAATGAAACGTTGTCCGTTGCTAAGCGCATAACTTGAGAACGGCTACACCGACTTCGCTAAATTTTTCATATTATTGCTTAAAGTGCTCCGAGAATGGTTTATAGCACAACAAATTGACCACACCCACTCTTACGCCTACTTTTTCTATTTATCTAAAATCGAAGAATGGCGCGACTGATTTAGCAAATTTTTTGTTCTAATGTTCGTTATAACCCAACTTAGGTTTACATCTATATCTAAGTATATAAATAAAAATGAAACGTTGTCCGTTGCTAAGCGCATAACTTGAGAACGGCTACACCGATTTCGATAATTTTTTAATTTTATTGACCACACCCACTCTAACGCCTACTTTTTCTTTTTATCTAAAATCAAAGAACGGCGCGACTGATTTAGCTAATTTTTTGTTTTAATGTTTGTAATAATTCAACATAGGTTTACATCTATATCTATATAAATAAAAATGAAACGTTGTCCGTTGCTAAGCGCATAACTTGAGAACGCCTACACCGACTTCGCTAATTTTTTCATCTTATTGCTTAAAGTGCTCCGAGAATGGTTTATAGCACAACAAATTGACCACACCCATTCTTACGCCTACTTTTTCTATTTATCTAAAATCGAAGAACGGCGCGACGGATTTAGCTACTTTTTTGTTCTAATGTTCGTAATAACCCAAGTTAGGGTTACATCTATATCTAAGTATATAAATAAAAATGAAACGTTGTCCGTTGCTAAGCGCATAACTTGAGAACGGCTTCACCGATTTCGCTAATTTTTTCATCTTATTGCTTAAAGTGCTCCGAGAATGGTTTATAGAACAAAAAATTTACTACAGCCACTCTTACGCCTACTTTTTCTATTTATCTAAAATCGAAGAACGGCGCGACGGATTTATCTACTTTTTTGTTCTAATGTTCGTAATAACACAACTTAGGTTTACATCTATATCTATATAAATAAAAATGAAACGTTGTCCGTTGCTAAGCGCATAACTTGAGAACGGCTACACCGATTTCGCTAATTTTTTCATCTTATTGCTTAAAGTGCTCCGAGAATGGTTTATAGCACAAAAAATTGACCATTTGCGCGACTGATTTAGCTAATTTTTTGTTCTAATGTTCGTAACAACCCAACTTAGGCTTACATCTATATCTATATAAATAAAAATGAAACGTTGTCCGTTGCTAAGCGCATAACTTGAGAACGGCTACACCGATTTCGATAATTTTTTAATTTTATTGACCACACCCACTCTAACGCCTACTTTTTCTTTTTATCTAAAATCAAAGAACGGCGCGACTGATTTAGCTAATTTTTTGTTTTAATGTTTGTAATAATTCAACATAGGTTTACATCTATATCTATATAAATAAAAATGAAACGTTGTCCGTTGCTAAGCGCATAACTTGAGAACGCCTACACCGACTTCGCTAATTTTTTCATCTTATTGCTTAAAGTGCTCCGAGAATGGTTTATAGCACAACAAATTGACCACACCCATTCTTACGCCTACTTTTTCTATTTATCTAAAATCGAAGAACGGCGCGACGGATTTAGCTACTTTTTTGTTCTAATGTTCGTAATAACCCAAGTTAGGGTTACATCTATATCTAAGTATATAAATAAAAATGAAACGTTGTCCGTTGCTAAGCGCATAACTTGAGAACGGCTTCACCGATTTCGCTAATTTTTTCATCTTATTGCTTAAAGTGCTCCGAGAATGGTTTATAGAACAAAAAATTTACCACAGCCACTCTTACGCCTACTTTTTCTATTTATCTAAAATCGAAGAACGGCGCGACGGATTTATCTACTTTTTTGTTCTAATGTTCGTAATAACACAACTTAGGTTTACATCTATATCTATATAAATAAAAATGAAACGTTGTCCGTTGCTAAGCGCATAACTTGAGAACGGCTACACCGATTTCGCTAATTTTTTCATCTTATTGCTTAAAGTGCTCCGAGAATGGTTTATAGCACAAAAAATTGACCATTTGCGCGACTGATTTAGCTAATTTTTTGTTCTAATGTTCGTAACAACCCAACTTAGGCTTACATCTATATCTATATAAATAAAAATGAAACGTTGTCCGTTGCTAAGCGCATAACTTGAGAACGGCTACACCGATTTCGCTAATGTTTTCATCTTATTGCTTAAAGTGCTCCGAGAATGGTTTACAGCACAAAAAATTGAACACACCCACTCTTACGCCTACTTTTTCTATTTATCTAAAATCGAAGAACGGCGCGACTGATTTAGCTAATTTTTTGTTCTAATGTTCGTAATAACCCAACTTAGGTTTACATCTATATCTTCTATATAAATAAAAATGAAACGTTGTCCGTTGCTAAGCGCATAACTTGATAACGGCTACACCGATTTCGCTAATTTTTTCATCTTATTGCTTAAAGTGCTCCGAGAATGGTTTATAGCACAAAAAATTGACCATTTGCGCGACTGATTTAGCTAATTTTTTGTTCTAATGTTCGTAATAACCCAACTTAGGTTTACATCTATATCTTCTATATAAATAAAAATGAAACGTTGTCCGTTGCTAAGCGCATAACTTGAGAACGGCTACACCGATTTCGCTAATTTTTTCATCTTATTGCTTAAAGTGCTCCGAGAATGGTTTATAGCACAAAAAATTGACCACACCCACTTCTACGCCAACTTTTTCTATTTATCTAAAATCGAAGAACGGCGTGACTGGTTTAGCTAATTTTTTGTTTTAATGTTCGTAATAACCCAACTTAGGTTTACATCTATATCTAAGTATATAAATAAAAATGAAACGTTGTCCGTTGCTAAGCGCATAACTTGAGAACGGCTACACCGATTTCGATAATTTTTTAATTTTATTGACCACACCCACTCTAACGCCTACTTTTTCTATTTATCTAAAATCGAAGAACGGCGCGACTGATTTAGCTAATTTTTTGTTCTAATGTTCGCAATAACCCAACTTAGGTTTACATCTATATCTAAGTACGAGTATATAAATTAAAATGAAACGTTGTCCGTTGCTAAGCGCATAACTTGAGAACGGCTACACCGATTTCGCTAATTTTTTCATCTTATTGCTTAAAGTGCTCCGAGAATGGTTTACAGCACAAAAAATTTACCACACCCACTCTTACACCTACTTTTTCTATTTATCTAAAATCGAAGAACGGCGCGACTGATTTAGCTAATTTTTTTTTTCTAATGTTCGTAATAACCCAACTTAGGCTTAAATCTATATCTTCTATATAAATAAAAATTAAACGTTGTCCGTTGCCAATCGCATAAGTCGAGAACGGCTACACCGATTTCGCTAATGTTTTCATCTTATTGCTTAAAGCGCTCCGAGAATGGTTTATAGCACAAAAAATTGACAACACCCACTCTTACGCCTACTTTTTCTATTTATCTAAAATCGAAAAACGGCGCGATTGATTTAGCTAATTTTTTGTTCTAATGTTCGTAATAACCCAACTTAGGTTTACATCTATATAAATAAAAATGAAACGTTGTACGTTGCTAAGCGCATAACTTGATAACGGCTACACCGACGCTAATTTTTTCATCTTATTGCTTAAAGTGCTCCGAGAATGGTTTATAGCACAAAAAATTTACATTTGCGCGACTGATTTAGCTAATTTTTTGTTGTAATGTTCGTAATAACCCAACTTAGGTTTACATCTATATCTAAGTATATAAATAAAAATGAAACGTTGTCCGTTGCTAAGCGCATAACTTGAGAACGGCTACACCGATTTCGCTAATTTTTTCATCTTATTGCTTAAAGCGCTCCGAAAATGGTTTATAGCACAAAAAATTGACCACACCCACTCTTACGCCTACTTTTTCCATTTATCTATAATCGAAGAACGGCGCGACTGATTTAGCTAATTTTTTGTTCTAATGTTCGCAATAACCCAACTTAGGTTTAAATCTATATCTAAGTATATAAATAAAAATGAAACGTTGTCCGTTGCTAAGCGCATAACTTGAGAACGGCTACACCGATTTCGCTAATTTTTTCATCTTATTGCTTAAAGTGCTCCGAGAATGGTTTATAGCACAAAAAATTGACCACACCCACTCTTACGCCTACTTTTTATATTTATCTAAAATCGAAGAACGGCGCGACTGATTTAGCTAATTTTTTGTTCTAATGTTCGCAATAACCCAAGTTAGGTTTACATCTATATCTAAGTATATAAATAAAAATGAAACGTTGTCCGTTGCTAAGCGCATAACTTGAGAACGGCTACACCGATTTCGCAAATTTTTTCATCTTATTGCTTAAAGTGCTCCGAGAATGGTTTATAGCACAAAAAACTGACCAGACCCACTCTTACGCCTACTTTTTATATTTATCTAAAATCGAAGAACGGCGCGACTGATTTAGCTAATTTTTTGTTCTAATGTTCGCAATAACCCAACTTAGGTTTACATCTATATCTAAGTATATAAATAAAAATGAAACGTTGTCCGTTGCTAAGCGCATAACTTGAGAACGGCTACACCGATTTCGCAAATTTTTTCATCTTATTGCTTAAAGTGCTCCGAGAATGGTTTATAGCACAAAAAACTGACCAGACCCACTCTTACGCCTACTTTTTATATTTATCTAAAATCGAAGAACGGCGCGACTGATTTAGCTAATTTTTTGTTCTAATGTTCGCAATAACCCAACTTAGGTTTACATCTATATCTAAGTATATAAATAAAAATGAAACGTTGTCCGTTGCTAAGCGCATAACTTGAGAACGGCTACACCGATTTCGCAAATTTTTTCATCTTATTGCTTAAAGTGCTCCGAGAATGGTTTATAGCACAAAAAACTGACCAGACCCACTCTTACGCCTACTTTTTCTATTTATCTAAAATCGAAGAACGGCGCGACGGATTTATCTACTTTTTTGTTCTAATGTTCGTAATAACACAACTTAGGTTTACATCTATATCTATATAAATAAAAATGAAACGTTGTCCGTTGCTAAGCGCATAACTTGAGAACGGCTACACCGATTTCGCTAATTTTTTCATCTTATTGCTTAAAGTGCTCCGAGAATGGTTTATAGCACAAAAAATTGACCATTTGCGCGACTGATTTAGCTAATTTTTTGTTCTAATGTTCGTAACAACCCAACTTAGGCTTACATCTATATCTATATAAATAAAAATGAAACGTTGTCCGTTGCTAAGCGCATAACTTGAGAACGGCTACACCGATTTCGCTAATGTTTTCATCTTATTGCTTAAAGTGCTCCGAGAATGGTTTACAGCACAAAAAATTGAACACACCCACTCTTACGCCTACTTTTTCTATTTATCTAAAATCGAAGAACGG
The DNA here is from genome assembly GCA_947311025.1 of Lypha dubia. NCBI lineage: Eukaryota > Metazoa > Arthropoda > Insecta > Diptera > Tachinidae > Lypha > Lypha dubia. The sequence continues at coordinate 56,418,340 of OX371261.1, read as the reverse complement.
CGCGACTGATTTAGCTAATTTTTTGTTCTAATGTTCGTAATAACCCAACTTAGGTTTACATCTATATCTTCTATATAAATAAAAATGAAACGTTGTCCGTTGCTAAGCGCATAACTTGATAACGGCTACACCGATTTCGCTAATTTTTTCATCTTATTGCTTAAAGTGCTCCGAGAATGGTTTATAGCACAAAAAATTGACCATTTGCGCGACTGATTTAGCTAATTTTTTGTTCTAATGTTCGTAATAACCCAACTTAGGTTTACATCTATATCTTCTATATAAATAAAAATGAAACGTTGTCCGTTGCTAAGCGCATAACTTGAGAACGGCTACACCGATTTCGCTAATTTTTTCATCTTATTGCTTAAAGTGCTCCGAGAATGGTTTATAGCACAAAAAATTGACCACACCCACTTCTACGCCAACTTTTTCTATTTATCTAAAATCGAAGAACGGCGTGACTGGTTTAGCTAATTTTTTGTTTTAATGTTCGTAATAACCCAACTTAGGTTTACATCTATATCTAAGTATATAAATAAAAATGAAACGTTGTCCGTTGCTAAGCGCATAACTTGAGAACGGCTACACCGATTTCGATAATTTTTTAATTTTATTGACCACACCCACTCTAACGCCTACTTTTTCTATTTATCTAAAATCGAAGAACGGCGCGACTGATTTAGCTAATTTTTTGTTCTAATGTTCGCAATAACCCAACTTAGGTTTACATCTATATCTAAGTACGAGTATATAAATTAAAATGAAACGTTGTCCGTTGCTAAGCGCATAACTTGAGAACGGCTACACCGATTTCGCTAATTTTTTCATCTTATTGCTTAAAGTGCTCCGAGAATGGTTTACAGCACAAAAAATTTACCACACCCTCTCTTACACCTACTTTTTCTATTTATCTAAAATCGAAGAACGGCGCGACTGATTTAGCTAATTTTTTTTTTCTAATGTTCGTAATAACCCAACTTAGGCTTAAATCTATATCTTCTATATAAATAAAAATTAAACGTTGTCCGTTGCCAATCGCATAAGTCGAGAACGGCTACACCGATTTCGCTAATGTTTTCATCTTATTGCTTAAAGCGCTCCGAGAATGGTTTATAGCACAAAAAATTGACAACACCCACTCTTACGCCTACTTTTTCTATTTATCTAAAATCGAAAAACGGCGCGATTGATTTAGCTAATTTTTTGTTCTAATGTTCGTAATAACCCAACTTAGGTTTACATCTATATAAATAAAAATGAAACGTTGTACGTTGCTAAGCGCATATCTTGATAACGGCTACACCGACGCTAATTTTTTCATCTTATTGCTTAAAGTGCTCCGAGAATGGTTTATAGCACAAAAAATTTACATTTGCGCGACTGATTTAGCTAATTTTTTGTTGTAATGTTCGTAATAACCCAACTTAGGTTTACATCTATATCTAAGTATATAAATAAAAATGAAACGTTGTCCGTTGCTAAGCGCATAACTTGAGAACGGCTACACCGATTTCGCTAATTTTTTCATCTTATTGCTTAAAGCGCTCCGAAAATGGTTTATAGCACAAAAAATTGACCACACCCACTCTTACGCCTACTTTTTCCATTTATCTATAATCGAAGAACGGCGCGACTGATTTAGCTAATTTTTTGTTCTAATGTTCGCAATAACCCAACTTAGGTTTAAATCTATATCTAAGTATATAAATAAAAATGAAACGTTGTCCGTTGCTAAGCGCATAACTTGAGAACGGCTACACCGATTTCGCTAATTTTTTCATCTTATTGCTTAAAGTGCTCCGAGAATGGTTTATAGCACAAAAAATTGACCACACCCACTCTTACGCCTACTTTTTATATTTATCTAAAATCGAAGAACGGCGCGACTGATTTAGCTAATTTTTTGTTCTAATGTTCGCAATAACCCAACTTAGGTTTACATCTATATCTAAGTATATAAATAAAAATGAAACGTTGTCCGTTGCTAAGCGCATAACTTGAGAACGGCTACACCGATTTCGCAAATTTTTTCATCTTATTGCTTAAAGTGCTCCGAGAATGGTTTATAGCACAAAAAACTGACCAGACCCACTCTTACGCCTACTTTTTATATTTATCTAAAATCGAAGAACGGCGCGACTGATTTAGCTAATTTTTTGTTCTAATGTTCGCAATAACCCAACTTAGGTTTACATCTATATCTAAGTACGAGTATATAAATTAAAATGAAACGTTGTCCGTTGCTACGCGCATAACTAGAGAACGGCTACACCGATTTCGCTAATTTTTTCATTTTATTGACCACACCTACTCTTACGCCTAATTTTTCTATTTATCTAAACTCGAAGAACGGCGCGACTGATTTAGCTAATTTTTTGTTTTAATGTTCGTAATAACCCTATATAAATAAAAGCGAAACGTTGTCCGTTGCTAAGCGCATAACTTGAGAACGGCTACACCGATTTCGCTAATTTTTTCATCTTATTGCTTAAAGTGCTCCGAGAATGGTTTATAGCACAAAAAATTGACCACACCCACTCTTACGCCTACTTTTTATATTTATCTAAAATCGAAGAACGGCGCGACTGATTAAGCTAATTTTTTGTTCTAATGTTCGCAATAACCCAACTTAGGTTTACATCTATATCTAAGTATATAAATAAAAATGAAACGTTGTCCGTTGCTAAGCGCATAACTTGAGAACGGCTACACCGATTTCGCTAATTTTTTCATCTTATTGCTTAAAGTGCTCCGAGAATGGTTTATAGCACAAAAAACTGACCAGACCCACTCTTACGCCTACTTTTTATATTTATCTAAAATCGAAGAACGGCGCGACTGATTTAGCTAATTTTTTGTTCTAATGTTCGCAATAACCCAACTTAGGTTTACATCTATATCTAAGTATATAAATAAAAATGAAACGTTGTCCGTTGCTAAGCGCATAACTTGAGAACGGCTACACCGATTTCGCTAATTTTTTCATCTTATTGCTTAAAGTGCTCCGAGAATGGTTTATAGCACAAAAAACTGACCAGACCCACTCTTACGCCTACTTTTTATATTTATCTAAAATCGAAGAACGGCGCGACTGATTTAGCTAATTTTTTGTTCTAATGTTCGCAATAACCCAACTTAGGTTTACATCTATATCTAAGTACGAGTATATAAATTAAAATGAAACGTTGTCCGTTGCTACGCGCATAACTAGAGAACGGCTACACCGATTTCGCTAATTTTTTCATTTTATTGACCACACCTACTCTTACGCCTACTTTTTCTATTTATCTAAACTCGAAGAACGGCGCGACTGATTTAGCTAATTTTTTGTTTTAATGTTCGTAATAACCCTATATAAATAAAAGCGAAACGTTGTCCGTTGCGAAGCGCATAACTTGAGAACGGCTACACCGATTTCGCAAATTTTTTCATCTTATTGCTTAAAGTGCTCCGAGAATGGTTTATAGCACAAAAAATTGACCACACCCACTCTTACGCCTACTTTTTTTATATATCTAAAATCGAAGAACGGCGCGACTGATTTAGCTAATTTTTTGTTCTAATGTTCGCAATAACCCAACTTAGGTTTACATCTATATCTAAGTATATAAATAAAAATGAAACGTTGTCCGTTGCTAAGCGCATAACTTGAGAACGGCTACACCGATTTCGCTAATTTTTTCATCTTATTGCTTAAAGTGCTCCGAGAATGGTTTATAGCACAAAAAACTGACCAGACCCACTCTTACGCCTACTTTTTATATTTATCTAAAATCGAAGAACGGCGCGACTGATTTAGCTAATTTTTTGTTCTAATGTTCGCAATAACCCAACTTAGGTTTACATCTATATCTAAGTACGAGTATATAAATTAAAATGAAACGTTGTCCGTTGCTACGCGCATAACTAGAGAACGGCTACACCGATTTCGCCAATTTTTTGCATTTTATTGACCACACCTACTCTTACGCCTACTTTTTCTATTTATCTAAACTCGAAGAACGGCGCGACTGATTTAGCTAATTTTTTGTTTTAATGTTCGTAATAACCCTATATAAATAAAAGCGAAACGTTGTCCGTTGCTAAGCGCATAACTTGAGAACGGCTACACCGAGTACAGAATAACTTTAACTTTAATTCATTAAATTAATAATTGAATGGAAGTTGCAAATTGATAAAATATTAATTATGAGTCCTTATGACTGCACAGTAGGAGAAACTAAGATCAAGGGCATATTTACAAAATTTATGTATTTATGCAGTTTTGATGTTCTCCTCATTTATTGTGTGGGATACACTGGAACTCAAAAGTAATGTAACAAACATGAAAACAAGTGATTGTTCAAATGAAGCTAACTATTGTTCTCAAGTGGTTGGCTTACGTGGCTGCCTGCTACGCGCAAGCATTCTCAAGTGGTACAGGGCACAAATAATAACATGTGCATTAATCTTTCATGGTTGCATAGCGAGAAAAAATTACCAATTGGGAAATTTAGTTCGTTTTTTTTTTTTACATGACTGTAGTTGAGTACTTGGCTGTGAAACATGATTACCCAGCAAAATTTTTCAAGACTATTTCACGGCTAATGACAACTGAATCAAACTGCATAATTAAATATCTCATTCAGTTTCAACTCTCGTAGTGAACAGACGCGTTTTTATAATCGTCGCAACTGAATATAAAAAAAATATTAAAAAAAAAAATTTTCAAGTCACAAAAAATATAAAAAAAAAACATTTTTTGAACAGTTTTTTTACTGGTTGTATTTTATTTTTTGCTTGTGTGCAATATACATAAATATTTGCATACACAAACTAATATAAGTGAAAATAAAAAAAGAGAACTCTGATGAGTTCATCTTCTGGCAACAACAACAATAATCCTACAAGCAGTAGGAATGTACAATATATAACTTTAGTTGCTGATGACGACAATAAAAAAAATGAATTAAACAAAAACCTGAATTTAACAGAAAACACAAATACTCGTGCGCGATCATTGTCTCTGAACATGTTAAATAGTGATCAAGAAGTAACAACAATTGCACCCATCAGCAAACTTGTCAGCTTAGCTGTACAAACAAACAAACAAACAATAAGTAACAAGGTGACCAACGTGCACAAAATGGTAGATGCGGTGAGTACAATAAATAATAATAAAATTCAAACAGGAATGGACAGATACATAACCGTGTTAAAAAGGGGAAGAAGTCCAAAATCAGCTCAAATAGCTTCAACAGCGAAAGTTCCCAGAGATGGAAAAAACAAAATAAAAAATTCCGAAAATCGTTTCGCGATTTTATCAGAACAAGACAATGAAGACACAACTACAACAAGCTCGAGTAAACCTCCACCGATATATTTAAGAGAGCAGAACTCTAGTTTTTTGGTAAAAAGCCTTATCTCCTTAATTGGAGAAAATGAGTTCTATGTAACTCCAAGTAAGCGCGGAAATATTAACGAAACAAAAATCCAGGTAGTGCAAGAAAGTTATTACCGAAAAATAGTATCTGACCTTGAGTCAAAAAACAAAAATTTTTATACGTACCAATTAAAGAGTGCTAAAGGTCTAACCGTCGTAATAAAAGGTATAGACTCTAGTGTGGATCCAGAAGAGGTTAAGTCTGGCCTTGAAAATAATGGCTTCAAAATTAAAAATGTTTCTAACATCAAAAATAGGGATAAAATCCCCCAACCTATTTTTAGAGTCGAGCTACAGCCAGGTGACTTGAAAATTAAAAAAAATGAATCGCACCCAATCTATAATCTAAAGTACTTGTTACACAGAAGAGTTACAGTTGAGATACCACATAAAAAAAATGGACCTATCCAATGCATGAACTGTCAAGAATTTGGCCATACCAAAACTTATTGCAAGTTGCCTACCGTTTGCGTTGTATGTGGTGAGTTGCACAGTACCGCTAACTGTGACAAAATAAAAGGTGATACCAAGGCAGAAAAATGCGGCAATTGCAGTGTAAACCACACTGCTAACTATAGAGGCTGCCCTCTTTACTCTTTTTTTAAAAATTCGTCGAACAGAAAAACAAATGCTACTCCCTATCAGCCCAACACCCCTTTAAACTACCCTCAGTTACCTCAACCGTCGTCTAGCCATAATGAATACTCAAATGTTTTAAAGTCTAACACGACTCTTATTCAACAAAAACCTAATAATCAATTTTCATACGCTAATATTTCAAGGAGTAACCAGACTCCGGCGCAAAAAACTGTACCAGCTAATGAAGAATCAGGGCATAATTTTAGTCGTATTGAAGCCTCGATAGAGATCCTAATACAAACAGTAAATACATTTACTCTCAACATGTCCTGTATGATGCAGGAAATGTTGAAAATGCAGTCTACCTTGTTGCAGTCTGTATTGAAAAAACCATGAACTTAAGAATCTGTTTTTGGAACGCAAACGGCATCTGCCAACATAAAAATGAAATAGAATATTTTCTTCTGGATAAACAAATCGATGTTATGCTTATCTCAGAAACTCATTTGACGTCTCGAAGCTATTTTAAAATTAGTGGATATAATTTCTACGATACTAAGGATCCTCGAGGTAGAGCTTGTGGTGGTTTTGGAATCCTAATAAAAACTCGAATAAAACACTACCTGCTAAATGACATTCGTGAAGAATATCTTCAAGCAACGAATATCTGTATTGAAAATTTTTATCAAAAGCTTGTGATATCATCTGTTTATTCTCCTCCCAGGTTTTCAATTTCAGAGAGTCAATATACCGCATTTTATACAACACTGGGGTCTCGTTTTCTAGCAGCTGGCGACTACAATGCTAAACACACTTTTTGGGGTTCACGTTTATTAAGTCCTAAGGGTCGTGTTTTGTTTGACACAATTTTAAAAATGGGTTTGAATGTAGTTTCAAGTGGTCAGCCAACATATTGGCCAACGGATCGACAAAAAGTTCCTGATGTTATCGACTTTGGAATCTCGAAAGGTGTGCCCAGCGAAATGATGGAAGTAGAAGCATCTTTGGACTTATCTTCAGACCACTCGCCTACAAGTGTCACCATTTACTCACATAAAACTGCAACACGAACATATGATTTACCGATGACATCTGCACGTATTAACTGGCTGAAATACAAAAAATATTTGAGTGCTCATTGCTCGGTAAATATGCCATTGAGAACACCTACTGACATAGAAAAATCTATTAGGTTGTTTGAAGCACATGCTAAACAAGCTGCTCTTAATGCTTCTTCAATTCAACCAAATTAACAAGCGAGATTTAACAATATTTTTTGTGCAGATATAGAAAGGCAACTGACCGAAAAACGGAGAGCTCGACGAGAATGGGAACGATACAGATCGCCTCAGCTAAAATTAAGGCTTAAGGAGTGTACCAAGCAGCTTAGAAAAGTTTTGCTAACACAAAAAACAGCTTCGCTGCAAAAATTTCTGCAAGAACTCAATGCAACACCTTCAACAGATTATTCGCTGTGGCGTGCAGCCAGAGGACTTAAAAGGCCGGTGATATGTAAACCTCCATTACGAGCTTCAAATGGTGACTTGGCAAGAATTGATGCTGAAAAAGGTGATCTATTTGTTAAGCACTTAGAAAAAGTATTTACCCCGAATATTTCTGTTGATATTGTTGAACTGTCACCAGTCGCCTCTTTACCAGAAATACCACTAAGATTTAGCATTGTGGAGATTGAAAAGGACATTACTAGTCTTAACACCAAAAAAGCCCCAGGTGTCGACAAAATAAGCAACAAAATGCTTCAACAACTGCCTTATATTGCAAAAAGAATTATACTATTCATTTTTAATAGTATTCTACGGCTGCAATACTATCCTGCAGAATGGAAGGTTTCGCTAATTACTATGATACCAAAGCCCGGCAAGGATCATACAAAGGTTGAATCCTATCGGCCTATTAGTTTACTGTCTAACATTTCAAAACTATTTGAAAAGCTGTATATGAGCAAGCTGATGCCTATAGTGACTAGTAATGGATGTATTCCAGATCATCAATTCGGTTTTCGCAGACAACATAACACAATTGAACAAACTCACAGACTTGTGAATGTCGTTAGAGACACTTTTGAAAAAAAAAAATACTGCTCTGCGCTCTTTATTGATGTCTCTCAAGCTTTCGATAAAGTATGGCACGAAGGTCTTTTCAACAAATTAACACAAAATCTACCAGCAAACATCGTAAAGCTTTTAAAAAGCTATTTAATGGAACGTAAATTTGTAGTTAGGGAAGGCAATTTTTTAAGCCCTCCGCAGTCGATTGAAGCCGGAGTCCCTCAAGGCAGTATCTTCGGACCCTTACTTTATTTAATATATGCCTCTGACTTACCGTTAAGCAGTAACATTCATACATCAACATTTGCGGATGATACAGCCTTTCTAAGCGTTCACGAAAATACTGTAGAAGCTTCCTACTGGCTCAAACAATGGCGTATAAAAGTTAACGAGCAGAAATGTGCACAAGTCACTTTTACGTTGCGCAGGGAAACATGCCCGCGTATAAAAATTAACACCGAGACTATACCACAACACACTGTAGTCAAATATCTAGGCGTTCATCTTGATCATCGTTTAACATGGAAATGGCATATAGACGCAAAGTTAACAGAAATGAAACTAAAAGCAGCCCAAATGAATTGGCTTATTGGAAGAAATTCTATACTAAGCCTTGACTGTAAACTTCTCTTATACAACGCGATCCTGAAACCAATATGGTCCTATGGAATCCAGTTATGGGGCACTGCCTCAGCATCGAATGTAGAAAGAATTCAAAGGCGACAGAATAAAATCCTACGTACAATAACAGCAGCCCCCTGGTATGTCAGAAACCATCGAATTCATAAAGATCTAGACGTTCCGTTGGTAAAGACAGCATTTTCAAAACACGCGAAAAAATATATAAAAAAACTTGAGTTGCACCCAAATCCTCTTGCGCGCAATATTCTTCATTATAGAGGCCACACCCGGCTGAAAAGAAGGGATACGAGAGATGTAAAACAACAAAAATTAACCGTTGAAATTAAAAATTTTGTTTAGCATTGGCTAAACTTATATTTAATATTTTTTAGATTTAAGATTTGAAAAACTTATTGATAATTCAATTTAAATAATTTAGGATTCAATAAATAATAAAATTATCAAAAAAAAAAAAAAAAAATCAGATTGGAATCTTTCCGAAAATATTAGTTTAGCAGATCCATGGTTCAATCAAATGGATAAAATTGACATTTTGATTGGAGCAGAATTTTATCATCAATTAATGCGCCCACAACAGATAAGGATCAACCAGAACTTACCAATCCTACAAAATACAGTTTTGGGTTGGATCGTGACAGGTAAATTACAAGAAAAAAATGACTGCGTGCTTACCTGTGCAGTGTTTACCCCAGAACAACAAACCAACTTATTGAAAAATTTTGGAGGCTTGAAGACACGAATAATTCAGAACGAGCACTATCTTTGGCTGAGAAACGATGTGAGGATCATTTTTCCCAAAACGTAAAAAGAAACGAAGAAGGGAGGTTCATTGTTCGCCTACCTTTTGCAGAGAACCCATCCATTCTCGGAAGTTCTAAGACAATGGCCTTCAATCGATTTCTAGCATTGGAAAAACGATTGGACCGTAATCCTGAGCTTAGAACAGAATATAACAAGTTCATGCAAGAGTATGAAACTTTGGGACACATGGAAGAAATACATGAAGATGACATTCCCGAATTACATTACGTCATGCCCCACCCCTGCGTGCTGAAACCCGAAAGCTCCACTACAATATTGCGAGTAGTTTTTGACACATCGGCAAAAACATCTAGCGGTTCCTCGCTCAATGACATCATACATGCCGGGCCGAGAGTACAAAGTGAATTGTGTTCAGTTCTGCTGCGATTTCGAATGCATAAAATTGTCTTCACTGCGGACATCGAAAAAATGTACCGGCAAATTCGAGTCAATGACACAGACCAGATGTTCCAGCTCATCATTTGGAGATACAATAAGCATCAAGTACTATCGTCTAAAAACTGTAACCTATGGAACCTCGTCTGCACCATACTTAGCAACCAAATGCCTGCAACATTTAGCTATTCAAAACGCTACAAAATACCCACAAGGTGCCTCAATATTACGTAACGATTTTTATGTAGACGATTGCCTCAGTGGTGCTGATTCCATCAGTACAGCATTAGAGTCACAACGACAACTAAGCTCACTTCTAAGAGAAGCGGGTTTTAAACTTCGGAAATGGTGTTCGAATTATCCTCAATTACTAAGTGGAATTGCTCCTGAAGACCAGGAGGTCAACTTGGACTTAGACGAAAATTCTGATTACTCGGTAAAAACACTTGGATTAATATGGCTGCCAAAGTCTGATCAGTTATGTGGACCATTACAGAGGCCAACTGAAAGGGGTGTGACAAAAAGAATAGTCAGCTCAGAACTAGCCAAGATCTTTGATCTACTAGGACTTTTTGGACCGGTAGTTGTACGGGCCAAAATATTCTTGCAGGAGCTGTGGCAAGTATCGATTTCTTGGGATGACGAATTACCCATGAATCTTCAGAACGAATGGAATAAATTTCGCACAAGCATAGAAACGTTAAACAAAACTAAGATTGATAGATTCGTATTAAAAAACGAAAAACCAGTAACAACGCAAATACACACGTTTGTGGACGCAACTGAACGAGCTTATGGAACAGCAATATATCTTCGTTCAACATATAATGACAAAACTGTAGTAACAAGATTGATATGTTCCAAGTCCCGAGTAGCACCAATTAAAAAACAAACGTTGCCTCGCTAGGAATTATGCGCCGCGGTGCTAGGTGTAGAGGTAACAAGTAGAGTCAAACAAGATCTTCACCTACAAAATACTGCCAACTTTTTTTGGTCAGACTCAAAAATTGTTCTTGCTTGGATAAATTCATCAGCAGCATCCTATCACGCATTTGTAGCAAACAGGATAGCGAAAATTCAAAGTTTAAGCGATTCAAATCAATGGTTACACGTCAGTGCAAAAGAAAATCCTGCTGACGCAATATCCCGAGGACTAGCACCAGAAACCCTATCACAACACTCAATTTGATTTTATGGTCCCCTATTTCTCTCGGGACAAAAGAGTGAATGGACAATTGCACATTCACAAATTACCGATATACCTTGTAACGAAGAACGTAAGGTATCGAAGCAGGTCTTAACAATATCAACCTCGCAGCAAAACTATGAAGACAGTATAAATAGGATAAACCATCGCAATTCATTCAAAACTCTTCAACACACGATCGGTTATGTGTTAATATTTATCAGAAACTCCAAGACCTCAAGGGTTTATCGTCCAACGAAAAGAGCGCTCGATGCACATGAAATGGAAGAAGCTATGAACGTTATCATCAAGATCTTCCAAGCGGCGGAATTCGGGGAAGAGTTGCAAAGACTATCACACCAAACACCTGTACATAAATCAAGTCCGTTGGCTTCATTAAATCCATTCTTGGATGAGCATCAGATAATGCGCGTGGGTGGTCGCTTGGAGCAGTCAACGTTACCATTCAAAGCAAAGCATCCAGCGATTTTATCACACAATCACCTCATGATAAAGTTATTGATGCACATGCTTTATATCAATTCAATGAACTTTTTTCTTCTTTAAATGTTCAAGATAACATTATTTTTATTACCTTAGATCAGGTTTCAAATTACATAAATAATTTAAACAATAAGAAATCAAGTAGGTTAGATAATATATCTAATTATATATTACGAAAACTTCCTTTAAAGGCATTGCAATTTCTAACTGTTATGTATAATAACTGCTTAAATAATTCCTATTTTCCTGATGTTTGGAAAGTGTCAAAACTTGTCCCGATTCGCAAGAAAAGTGGTGACAGTGAACTGGGTAATCTCCGACCGATCTCTTTACTCTCTAATTTAGGCAAACTATTTGAAACTATAATCCGAGGAAAAATGGATGTAAATGTAAATAGGTGTTATATTCCGGATTTGCAATTTGGGTTCAAATATCGCCATTCTACCTTAGATGCGTTCCTGAAATTTCAGAATGATGTGGTTTTAAATCTACGTAAGCGTTATTGTATTGTTGCCATTTCTTAAGATATTGAGAATGCATTTGATCATTGCTATCAAAATGGAATTCTTTATAAGATGGGTGAAATTGGCTTTAGCGCTCCTTTTTAAAACTGTTCAAAAGTTTTTTTATTAATAGATCTTTTAAAGTTTTATTCAATAATAAGTTATCTGATCAAGGCATTATTAAATGTGGTGTTCCACAAGGTTCTATTTTGGCACCACATCTTTTCAACATATTTATGTATGACTTTCCCCACTTCGGAAGTGGGTCCACTTGCCTGCTATATGCTGATGATGCTTTATTATATGCAAACGATGAATCCCCAAATAGAGCATTGAATAAAGTTTCTGATCATTTGCGGGTTGTAAAATCTTTTTATGATTACTGGGGAATAAAAATTAACACAACAAAGAGTGAAGCAATTTGCATCCGAAATGCTTCTGGTAAATGTAGAAGTTTTGTAGTTCCGCAGAGCAAGTTGCTTCGCCTTTTTCTTGAGGGGGTAGAAATTCCAATCAAAGACAATATTAGATATCTTGGTATTAATTTTAATAATCTTCTGAAGTTCAATAAACATGCTCGTGCTGTACTTGGAAAAGCATCTAAAGTAATGGGATTATTTTCAAGGATATTAAAGAATAAAAGCTTACAAATGAAAACTAAACTACTTTTATATAAAACTTGCATTAGATCTGTATTTTTATATGCTTTTCCACTTTGGTTTACCATTTCTCCTACTGTATTAAAAGAATTTGAGATTTTTGAAAGGAAAGTTTTGAGGTGCTGCATTGGGAAAAACTTTCAATCACGGCATTTTTTTATTTTTTTTTTTATATTCTTTTTTGTTTGAGTTAACTAGTTCTTAAGTTTATTTTTAAGTTATTTTTAAGAACATTTAGGTGTATCATGCTAAACTACCACCAAATATGAAAGCTTCGGGAGCAAGAGCGTATAGTTATTTTCTCTCATGTTTATATTTTCTTTATACCTAAATATGTACTTTCTTTTAAGCTTGGTGCTCAGACATTTTTTGTGAATTAAGGTATTACATTATAGTCTTAAGTTTTTTTCTATCTAATATTGTAATAATTTTAAGGTTTGTTTGTTTTGATAAAGAATGTATAAAAAGGCTCAATAAAATTAAACTAAAACTAAAACTAAAAACAAACAAACAAACAAACAATAAGTAACAAGGTGACCAACGTGCACAAAATGGTAGATACGGTGAGTACAATATATGATAATAAAATTCAAACAGGAATGGACAGATACATAACCGTGTTCAAAAGGGGAAGAAGTCCAAAATCAGCTCAAATAGCTTCAGCAGCGAAAGTTCCCAGAGATGGAAAAAACAAAATAAAAAATTCCGAAAAGCGTTTCGCGATTTTATCAGAACAAGACAATGAAGACACAACTACAACAAGGTCGAGTAAACCTCCACCGATATATTTAAGAGAGCAGAACTCTAGTTTTTTGGTAAAAAGTGGCTCCTTAATTGGAGAAAATGAGTTCTATGTAACTTTAATTAAGCGCGGAAATATTAATGAAACAAAAATCCAGGTAGTGCAAGAAAGTAATTACCGAAAAATAGTTTCTGACCTTGAGTCAAAAAACAAAAATTTTTATACGTACCAATTAAAGAGTGCTAAAGGTCTAACCGTCGTAATAAAAGGTATAGACTCTAGTGTGGATCCAGAAGAGGTTAAGTCTGGCCTTGAAAATAATGGCTTCAAAGTTAAAAATGTTTCTAACATCAAAAATAGGGAAAAAATCCCCCAACCTATTTTTAGAGTCGAGCTACAGCCAGGTGACTTGAAAATTAAAAAAAATTAATCGCACCTAATCTATAATCTGAAGTACTTGTTACACAGAAGAGTAACAGTTGAGATGCCACATAAAAAAATGGACCTACCCAATGCATGAACTTTCAAGAATTTGGCCATACCAAAACTTATTGCAAGTTGCCTACCGTTTGCGTTGTATGTGGTGAGTTGCACAGTACCGCTAAAGGCCGTGCTTCACTATCCTACACAATCGTACGATTCATTCACAGGAAAATCTTGCAAAAATCTGACCGACTTTAAAAAATCGTTTCAAAATGGTGTTGTAGGTGCCACACTATCATACAAATCTGATACCAAAACATCTGGTTGACAATAAATACTCCTCTGATCGCATGAAAACTATCATTTTATGAAAATTTTCATAAAATTTTACAAATCGCACGACTTGCCAAAAAATCTGTCACACAGTTGCATTTTTAGTACACACTACTATACATTTTTAGCACACATGTCATATATTGCAAATCGCGCGACTGTGTAGGATAGTGCGGCACGGCCTTAACTGCGACAAAATAAAAGGTGATACCAAGGCAAAAAAATGCGGCATTTGCAGTGGAAACCACACTGCTAACTATAGAGGCTGCCCTCTTTACTCTTTTTTTAAAAATTCGTCGAACAGAAAAACAAATGCTATTCAGCCCAACACCCCTTTAAACTACCCTCAGTTACCACAACCGTCGTCTAGCCATAATCAATACTCAAATGTTTTAAAGTCTAACACGACTCTTACTCAACAAAAACCTAATAGTCAATTTTCATACGCTAATATTTTAAAGAGTAACCAGACTCCGGCGCAAAAAACTGTACCAGCAAATGAAGAATCAGGGCATAATTGTAGTCGTATTGAAGCCTCGATAGAGATCCTAATACAAACAGTAAATACTGTAATAAAATAGTTTTATTTATTTTATTTTTGTCCTAGAGCTTGTATATTTGGAGCTCCTAAGACTATTGATTTATTAATTGAATTATAAACTGAATGACATTGGCTTATATACTAATTATAAGAATAATTCTTAGGGGTACCTTAACATAAGAGTAAAAGAATAGAAATATATATTATTGTTGGGTAAGCATATTTAGCTTCCAACTATTTATGTATGGCATGTGTTCAACAGTTTTAAAGTTCAACGAGTGCATACTTAAAAGCAACAGATACTTTGTGTAGCTTATATCTACAATCAAACAAATACAGTTAATAAATGTGATTCATTTAAGTGCATTGTGCTGCTGCACTTGATTAACTGTACAAGTGTCAAATTACCGACACACACAAAATATCTTGCTTGCAGTTTGCCAATGCTTGCATGTTGCGGTACTATTGAATCGCAATGCATACCACACACTGTTGGCCACATGCTACAATACATTTACTCTCAACATGTCCTGTATGATGCAGGAAATGTTGAAAATGCAGTCTACCTTGTTGCAGGCTGTATTGAAAAAACGATGAACTTAAGAATCTGTTTTTGGAACGCAAACGGCATCTGCCAACATAAAAATGAAATAGAATATTTTCTTCTGGATAAACAAATCGATGTTATGCTTATCTCAGAAACTCATTTGACGTCTCGAAGCTATTTTAAAATTAATGGATATAATTTCTACGACACTAAGGATCCTCGAGGTAGAGCTTGTGGTGGCTCTGGAATCCTAATAAAAACTTGAATAAAACACTACCTGCTAAATGACCTTCGTGAAGAATATCTTCGAGCAACAAATATCTGTATTGAAAATTTTTATCAAAAGCTTGTGATATCATCTGTTTATTCTTCTCCCAGGTTTTCAATTTCAGAGAGTCAATATACCGCATTTTATACAACACTGGGGTCCCGTTTTCTAGCAGCTGGCGACTACAATGCTAAACACACTTTTTGGGGTTCACGTTTAATCAGTCCTAAGGGTCGTGTTTTGTTTGATACAATCAGAAAAATAGGTTTGAATGTAGTTTCAAGTGGTCAGCCAACATATTGGCCAACGGATCGACAAAAAATTCCTTATGTTATCGACTTTGGAATCTCGAAAGGTGTGCCCAGCGAAATGATTGAAGTAGAAGCATCTTTGGATTTGTCTTCAGATCACTCGCCTACTATTATCACTATTTACTCACACACAACTGCAACACCAAAATGTGATTTACCGCTGACATCTGCACGGGTTAACTGGCTGAAATACAAAAAATATTTGAGTGCTCATTACACGGAAAATATGCCATTGAGAACACCTACTGACATAGAAAATTCTATTAGGTTGTTTGAAGCACATGCTAAACAAGCTGCTCTTAATGCTACTTCAATTCAACCAAATCAACAAGCGAGATTTAACAATATTTTTTGTGCAGATATAGAAAGGCTATTGACTGAAAAACGGAAAGCTCGACGAGAATGGCAACGTTACAGATCGCCTCAGCTAAACACAAAAAACAGCTTCGCTGCAAAATTTTCTGCAAGAACTCGATGCAACACCATCAACAGATTATTCGCTGTGGCGTGCAGCCAGAAGACTTAAAAGGCCAGTGGTATGCAAACCTCCATTACGGGCATCTAATGATGACTGGGCAAGAACTGATGCTGAAAAGGTGCTCTTTTCGTTAAACACTTAGAAAAAGTGTTTACTCCAAATATTTCTGTTAATATTGCTGAACTGCCACCAGTCGTCTCTTTACCAGAAACACCGCTAAAATTTAATATTGTGGAGATTGAAAATGCTATTGCTAGTCTAAACACCAAAAAAAGCCCCAGGTATTGACAAAATAAGCAAAAAAATGCTTCAAGAATTGCCATATATTGCAAAAAGAATAATACTATTCATTTTTAATGGTATTTTACGGATGCAATACTATCCGGCAGAATGGAAGGTTTCGATGATTATTATGATACCAAAGCCCGGCGAGGATCATACTAAGGTTGAATCCTATCGGCCTATTAGTTTATTGCCCAATATTTCAAAACTATTTGAAAAGCCGTACATGAGCAAGCTGATGCCTATAGTGAGTAGAAGTGGATGCATACCAGATCATCAATTCGGTTTTCGCAGTCAACATAGCACTATTGAACAAACTCACAGACTTGTGAACGTAGTTAGAGACACCTTTGAAAAAAGAAATATTGTTCAGCGCTTTTTATTGATGTCGCACAGGCTTTTGATAAAGTATGGCACGAAGGTCTTGTCCATAAATTAACACAAAATCTACCTGCAAACATCGTCAGGCTCTTAAAAAGTTACCTAGAGGAACGAAAATTTGTAGTTAGGGAAGACAATTTTTCAAGCCCCCCGCAGTCGATTGTAGCCGGAGTCCCTCAAGGCAGTATCTTCGGTCCTTTACTTTATTTAATATATGCCTCTGACTTACCGTTAAGCAGTAACATTCATACATCAACATTTGCGGATGATACAGCTTTTCTAAGGGTTCACGAAAATCCTGTAGAAGCTTCCCGGAATCTACAAGGGTACATCTCAAAATTGGAAACATGGCTAAAACAATGGCGGATAAAAGTGAATGAGCAGAAATGTGTACACGTTACTTTTACTTTACGCAGGGAAACATGCCCGCCTATACAAATCAACACCGAGACTATACCGCTACACACTGTTCTACTATATGATTGCGATCCTAAAACCAATATGGGCCTATGGAATACAGTTATTTGGCACTGCCTCCGCATCAAATGTAGAAAAAATTCAAAGGCGACAAAACAAAATTCTACGTACTATAACAGCAGCCCCATGGTATATCCGAAATCATCGAATTCACAAAGATCTCGATGTTCCGTTGGTTAAGACGGTATTTTCTAAACACGCGAAAAAATACATTAAAATACTTGAGTTGCACCCAAATCCACTTGCGCGCAATATTCTAGAGTATAGAGGCCACATCCGGCTTAGGAGGAGGGATACTCTTTCTATCAGCCGTACACGAGAGATGTAAAACCAACAAAAATCAACCGTTGAAACTAAAAATTTTGTTTAGCATTGGCTAAACTAATATTTAATATTTTTAGATTTAAGATTTGAAAAACTTATTGATGTTTCAATACATAATTGAAGATTCAATAAATAATAAAATTTAAAAAAAAAAAAAATTATTTTTAATATGTATATTTTTATTTTCAATATATAATTATGTATGTGTGTGTGTTGCCAGGGGATAGCAAACCTCAAAGACCAAACCTCAAGACTTGCACGGTTTAGGGACAAGTTATCAGAGTACGAGTTCGAAAATATGTATAAACCAGGGAAGACTAATTTGAATGCAGATGCACTAAGCAGGTTACCAACGGAAAATCAGAATATCGGAGTGATAACCAGAGCTCGTGCAAACTCGAAAAAATGCGAAGAAGAAAAAACAACGCAACAAAAAGCTCTTGCGAGGGACAAAAATAGTGACAATGGTGAAGAAACCTCTGTGGCGATATTTTTAACTGAAATAAAGGACATACTAGAAGTCCTTAGAAGCTTCCATGACTAACCTCTGGGCGGACATCAAGGAGTCATGAAGACCCACAATAGAATAAAAAAGGAGTACAGGTGGAAGGGAATGCAATACGATATCAAGACTAACATCAAAAAATGTACTAAATGTCAGAAAAATGAAAGTGGTGTTCTCAATAAAGAGCCCATGGTCCTCACAGACAAATAGACAAATAGACCTTTTGAAAAGGTATATATGGATATGGTGGGGCCATTGCCAACAACCACTATGGGAAACATATACATTCTTACCCTAGAGGACGATTTATCAAAATTTTTTGTCTGTGCACCCATGCCAGATTCCGAAACAGAAACGGCAGCAAGAGTCTTTTATAACGAGATAGTAACAAAATATGGTATTCCCAAAAAATTAATTACCGGCAACGGAACAGACTTCACCTCGAAATTGTGTGGAAGTGTGTGTAAGCTCTTGAGAATTAAAAAGCAACATATATCTCCCTATCACCCTCAAGTTAACATGTCATTGGAACGAAGCCACAGACCATTAGCGGAATATTTGCGAAGTTTCGCAAAAGAAGATGGATCGAACTGGGATCAATGGCTTGCTCCGGCAATGCATGTACATAACCACACGGAGCACGCAGCCACAAAGCAGACACCATTAAAAATACTGTATGGATTCGATGCACCCCTGCCATCAAACCTACAGACACGCATACCCCTATATAACCCCTACGAGTACCCCAAATTATTAAGACATCAAATTCAAAGGGCTTACGAAATTGCAAAAGAAAATCGAGAAAAAGCTAAGGCTAGGGCAAAGAAATAGTACGACAAGATCTTACAAAATACTTTATGTGCAATTTAAATTAAATAAAATTCCGTTAAAATAAAATAATAGAAAAATAAACTTGCTTAGATATATACTCTTTTTTGTGTTGTATAAAATCGAAGGATATAAATTTTTATTGTGGGCACCATTTTGAAAGCAAGTTCCTTTTTCCTGAATTTCAATCAATATTTTCTGCTTCTTTTGAATAAACATTTTTTATCGATAATATTCAAACACGGATAGATGTATTTGTAAGCAATGTGAATAAAACGTTTCATATTCTTCTCTCTACAAAATAAAATCTGCATCTCATTATTTACCAAAAAATAATTTTTATGAACTCTGACGATAGTGGTGATGATGAAGGATTATGAAACGAGTGTTCTTTCTTTAAATTCAAAGAAAAAGGAAAACTTATAATTGCATTTTGTTACAGTAATGAAATTAATAAGAAAAAACATCTAAGGGGCAACGATATACACGCACGAACACCATGCGTGTGTATTTTTGTTTGCTTTCGTGTTTTCTTTTTTAAACATGGAGACAAAACTAAAAAAGAAAAGCACATAGGAAATATTGATAACAAGATAGAAGGATCTAGAAGATAAGATATTATTTTGAATTTCTTATATCGGTAAGAAATAGTTAATTTACCTACGTATTTTTTTTTTTTTGCATGAGTATATGTATGTCTGAATGTGTGGTTGTTGTTTTTTTTATTGGATTGCCCATGAGTATGTTTAGTTATTTCTGTTTACTTTTTGTTAAGTTACTGGTATTTCAGATTCTCAATACACTTATGCATAATTATGTCCGTTTGTTTACTTTTACAGTAAAATGCAGTAAATGAGTAATAAATGAGTAAACAGCAGAATTTACTCTCCAAAAAAGCGTTTGCCCAAAAAAGTACGCGAACGGAAAAATTGTAAAAATTCGTAAGATTTAGACAACAGCTGATGGAAAATAAATATAGTGTTGAAAAATTTTTATATTATTGGATATTTAAACAATTTAATCATCGGTACTCGATTAAATACTTTTTATAACACAAATATTTTAATAAAATATAAACAATTTAATTTATGTAATTTTTCCCATTTCTTCTTTTTTTTATTTTATTTGATTTTGCATATTTGTGTGTAGTTAAATTTATTCAAAATACATGAATATTTGTTTTTGCTACTGACTATCGTAAAATGAAGTGCAGTACTAAGTACCCAAGTACTTTAGAATTTCACAACTCCAAATAATTAATATAACAACTCCACAAAACTAAAATAACTTTTATTTTCCATTAAAAGGCATGTAGGTAATTGTTTCACAAACAAGTTCAATTTAATGTTAATTTACTTTTAGTTTTGTTTTATTTTTACTTAAATTTTTAGTTTGATAAATATTTTAGTCACAAATTACATACTTTTTGTTTGTTTACCTTTTGAATCATATGTTTTCTTGTTTTACTAAACTTTACTGCGAAAAATTTCTGCAGTAAAAATTTGCAAGTTCTCAATTAAGAACTGTCACTTTACGCTCTCAATTTGTGTTCTCATTTACTGTATTTTGTGTAAACGAACGCAATTTAGTAAAATGCAGTAAATTTCAGTAAAAAATAGTAAAAACTTTTGGGTACTCGAACACACTTATTATATATATTTTTTCTTTTCAATATTTGTATACACCTACTGTATTTTGGTTTTCTTTTCTTTTTATATACCGAACAACTTTAAATTTAATTAATTAAATTAATAACTGAATGGAATTGCAAATTGATAAAATATTAATTATGTGGGCTTATGACTGCACAATAGGAGGAACGTTATGCAATTGCAAACAGGAAAAACGAATGAAAGATATTTGAAACTAAGATCAAGGGCATATTAACAAAATTTATGCAATAGTGCAGTTTTGATGTTCTCCTCATTTATTGTGTGGGATACACTGGAACTCAAAAGTAATGTGACAAACAAACATGAAAACAAGTGATTGTTCAAATACATACATGAACAGCAACTTACCCAACTGGCATACACGTCCAGTTGAGGAAAAATAAAACTAACTATTGTTCTCAAGTGGTACAGCGCACAAATAATAACATGTGCATTAATCTATATTGCTTGCATAGCGAGAAGAAATTACCAATTGAGAAATTTAGTTCGTTTTTTTTTACATGACTGTAGTTGAGTACTTGGCTGTGAAACATGATTACACAGCAAAATTTTGCCAGACTATTTCACGGCCAATGACAACGGAATCAAACTGCATAATTAAATATACGTATGTATGTATATGCACGTGTACATGTACGTATATATGTATGTACAAACAATAACAATAATATAAAACTTCTCGGATTTTTCATTTGCTGTTGATTTAAAAATAATTATACGTGTATGAACATTTTTTCTTTCAAATCATTGAAACAGCAAAAGTATTATATTTCCTTCACTAACAAAACACTAACAAATACAAACTAAACTTAACTTACTTTTTAATAAAAAAAAGTGCTTCAATCAGTTGAAATTTTTTAAAATACAAAAATGAAGTGGAATTTTTTCCTACTCATTTTACAATCTTGTCAAAGAAATTATAATTGTTTCTTGCAATAAATTTTATTCAAAATTAATTTAAAATAAAAGAGGATAAAGAAACATAACAATGCACATACATACATATGTACATATGTATGCGTGTAACTAGTTATCAATGAACCATATTTACAAAATTTCTATGTTCAATAAATGATTTCATTTATAATTAAATCGAAAATAGTTGCTTAAGAGGTTAAACTAACGTTTTTACAATCTCTATATGTAGGCAGAATATCTTATGAAAAACGAAAGCAACGTCGTATTATCTGCTATTATTTAGTACTTACGTTATTCAGAAAGTATCTTCCTTAATTTTTTTAAGAGAAAACTGCCACATAAAAAATAAATTTTAATAATTTCTCTAAAAACCTGTAAATGTTGTCCTGTAAATTAACAGTTAAGACTTGTATTAAAGCCGAAAATTTTTAATAGAGGAAATACAAAATATATATTACAATCGTAAAAATAGATTAAGAAAAATTGGATTTATATTTCTACAGAATTAAAATAAATTTATGAAAAATGTTAAACAAAATACAATTTATTCTTCTTCAAAAAAGTTATCATGCATACACACAATTTATTACTAAGAAAATTTAAAGTGGAAAAATATATAAGAATTCTATTTTTAAAACAACTCTTCTCAACTGGTAATAATTAATTAAAAGAAATATATACAAAAATAAAAAGGCAACCAAATAATGATACAAACTTAACTTATTATTATCAGAATAATAAAACCCAAGAAAAACGAACACACACTTAAACAAACAAATAACAAATATTTGAATATTAAAATTTTAGATCAAAATAATTAGAATTAAAAAACGACATAAGCAAAAATATGTAAAAATTTTAAATTCAAAAAAATATGTAGCTGATTGAGTATAACAAACCAAAATGTTTATGAAACTCCCATTCTTGTTAGTGATTCTATTTAATTATTAAATATAAAAAAAGGGACATTTTAAAACCAAGAATTATTACCATAGAAAACTTTTTCAAAATAGTTTCATGTAGAAACTTGATACACAGCACATACATCTATAGTTAATAATTTAAAAAAAAACATTTTAAAAATAAGAGTAATAAGAAATTTTAACAAACAAAAAATCTAGTTAAACTATTACAGCCGTATTCATAAAAAAAAACTTCATTGAGGTTTCAAATACATATTAGTTAAAAAACGTTTTAACACTAAAAAAAGGTTTTTTAAAAATTGGTATTCATAATCGCTATTTTAACTAAATATCACATAAGTGGATTTGTTAGTAATATCGCGGCAACACTATACTCGTTATTTGTCATATATTATATATATACATATATTTGTCATTTGGTATATAAGTTAGCATAAGAACGATTATATAATCATAAAGTAACCGAATCTATATATTTTTTATCCCTTTTCTCAAAATATAGTTTTTATAAAATTAAAAATTTGTTCCAACTTGCATTTAATAAGGAAAATACCTAACAGCAATCTTTGGTAAAAGTGCTATTTATGTGTTTTATTTTACTGCCGATTAAAAAGCAGTAGAATAACGAGTTTTATATTATTTGTTTTGATATTTTGCACATCACTAGCTATTTTCTATAAGTTAAATGCATTTTGATTGGGAAAAAATTTAAAAAAATGGAAAAAAAGAGATATTTATATAAGCGCGAATTGGATTGGAAAATTAAGAAATTATTTAATTTTTCTTTTACATTTTTTAAAATTATTATGCAAAGTTAAAAATGTAAGCAACCAACAAGCAAAATGACAGAGATGTAATTTTAAAATAGCATTAAAATGACACAGATGTCATTTTAAAATAGGTTTAAACATGCCTGCAGTCAATTTTAAAATTTGCTTTTTTACACAAGGTTTAAAAACAGGGTTTTAAGATAAAGTTCTATTATGAATATAATTTTAGCGATTGTTGCTTAAACCAAATTTGAAATGCTGTTTAAAAGTATTATGAATACGGATGTTAAAATCTTATATTAAAAGTTATGTCATGCAAGAAATAACTTCAAAATATGTTCAATTAAAACAAAAATAAAAAACAGGAAAGAACGAAAAATTTAAAGGACAAAAAAAAACCCCGTTTTTAAATATATATATATATATATATATATATTTGGTAACTGTCTAAAATTTCATTAGAATTCTGTGCATATACATACTTATAAACTTTGCAGTTGGTAACAAGCTTCTTCAAATTTTGCAGAATTAGTTCTATAATTACAAAAACCAAATAGCAATATAATGAAAAAAAATCTAATGCTTCACTTTTAGTTGTTTCCGGTTCATATACTTTACGATTTTTTTTTTCCTCTTTATAATAATTTACTGACAATAAATTAATTAAATAGGCTGCAAATTTTAAATCAATATGTATATATGTATGTATATTGCAATAAAACGAAATAACTTTTTTTGTTTTAGATTCAAAAATCTCTCAAATTAAACATTTTAAATTTATTGTTTTAAATTTCACACATGTAAATGTAATTTTATTTTAAAACTTATGATATTTTACAATAATCCTACAAGCAGTAGGAATGTACAATATATAACTTTAGTTGCTGATGACGTCAATAAAAAAAATGAATTAAACAAAAACCTGAATTTAACAGTAAACACAAATACTCGTGCGCGATCATTATCTCTGAACATGTTAAATAGTCATCAAGAAGCAACAACAATTGCACCCATCAGCAAACTTGTCAGCTTAGCTGAACAAACAAACAAACAAACAATAAGTAACAAGGTGACCAACGTGCACAAAATGGTAGATGCGGTGAGTACAATAAATGATAATAAAATTCAAACAGGAATGGACAGATACATAACCGTGTTAAAAAGGGGAAGAAGTCCAAAATCAGCACAAATTGCTTCAACATCGAAAGTTCCCAGAGATGGAAAAATCAATATAATAAATTCCGAAAATCGTTTCGCGATTTTATCTGAACAAGGCGATGAAATCACAACTACAATAAGTTCGAGTAAGCCCCCACCCATATATTTAACAGAGCAGAATTCCAGTTTGCTGGTTAAAAGTCTTATCTCATTAATTGGAGAAAATGAGTTTTATGTAACTCCAATTAAGCGCGGAAACATCAATGAAACAAAAATTCAGGTAGCTCATGAAAATAATTACCGAAAAATTGTTTCAGATTTAGAATCTAAAAATAAATACTTCTACACGTAACAATTAAAGAGTGCTAAAGGTCTAACAGTCGTAATAAAAGGTATAGACTCTAGCGTGGATCCAGAAGAGGTCAAGTCTGGCCTTGAAAACAGTGGCTACAAGGTAAAAAATGTCTCAAACATTAAAAATAGAGAAAAAATCCCCCAACCAATATTTAGAGTCGAGTTACAGCCAGATGGCATAAAAATAAAAAAGAATGAATCACATCCAATATATGACTTAAAGTACTTGTTGCATCGAAGAGTTACTGTTGAGCTTCCACATAAAGGAGCTGGACCTGTTCAATGCCTGAACTGCCAAGAATTTGGGCACACGAAGACTTATTGCAAGTTGCCTACAGTCTGCGTTGTATGTGGTGAGTTAGACAGTACTGCTAACTGTGATAAAATAAAAGGTGATACCAAGGCGAAAAAATGTGGCAATTGTGGCGGAAATCACACTACCAACTATAGAGGCTGCCCCCTTTACTCGTTTTTTAAGAATTCATCAACCAAAAAAACCAATGCTACTCCCGCTCAGCCAAAAACCCCTATTAACTATCCACAGTTACCTCAACCGTCCACTAGCCAAAATCAATTTTCAAACTTTTTCAATTCTAACGCGACTAGTGCTCAACAACAATCTAACAACAAATTTTCATACGCTAGTATTTTAAAAAGCAATCAGAGTACGGCGCAAAAAACCGTAAATGTAAATGAAGATTCGGGGTATAATTTTAGTCGTATTGAAGCCTCAATTGAGAGCTTAATACAAACTGTAAATACATTTACTCTCAACATGTCCTGTATGATGCAAGAAATGTTGAAAATGCAGTCTACCTTGTTGCAGGCTGTACTAAGCAAACCATCAACTTAAAAATCTGTTTTTGGAACGCAAACGGCATCTGCCAACATAAAAACGAAATAGAATATTTTCTTCAGGATAAACAAATCGATGTTATGCTTATCTCAGAACCTCATTTGACATCTCGAAGCTGTTTCAGAATTAGTGGATATAATTTTTACGACACCAAGGATCCCCGTGGCAGAGCTTGTGGTGGTTTGGGAATCCTAATAAAAACGAAAATAAAACACCACCTGTTGAATGATTTTTGTGAAGATTATCTTCAACCAACGAACATCTGCATCGAAACTTACTATCAAAAACTTGTAATATCATCTGTCTATTCGCCCCCCAGATTCTCAATTACCGAGAGTCAATATACGGCTTTTTATAAATCACTGGGCCTCCGTTTTCTAGCAGCTGGCGACTACAATGCTAAACACACATTTTGGGGTTCACGTTTAATCACACCTAAGGGACGAATTTTATTCGACACAATATCTAAAATGGGTTTGAATGTAGTTTCAAGTGGACAGCCAACATATTGGCCAACAGATCGACAAAAAATTTCTGATGTTATCGACTTTGGAATTGTGAAAGGCGTGCCCAGCGAGATGGTTGAAGTTGAAGCATCTTTGGACTTATCTTCAGACCACTCGCCTACAATTGTCACTATTTACTCACACACAACATGTGATTTAGCGACGACATCTACACGTATTAACTGGCTGAAATACAGAAAATATCTGAGTGCTCATTGCTCGAAAAAAATGCCGCTGAGAACACCTTCAGACATAGACGACTCTCTCAGGTTGCTTGAAGCGCATGTTAAACAAGCGGCTTTTAATGCTACTTCAAATGAAATAAACCAACCAGTGAGATTTAACAATATTTTTTCTGTAGATATAGAAAGGCTATTGACTGAAAAACGGAGAGCTCGACGAGAATGGCAGCGCTACAGATCGCCCCAGCTAAAATTAAGGCTTAAGGAGTGCACCAAGCAGCTTAGGAAAGTTTTGCAAACTCAAAAAACAGCTTCCCTTCAAAAATTCCTTCAAGAGCTAGATGCAACACCACAAACAGATTATTCACTGTGGCGTGCAGCCAGAGGACTAAAAAGGCCAGTGATATGCAAACCCCCATTACGAGCCCCAAATGGTGACTGGGCAAAAACTGATGCTGAAAAAGGTACACTTTTTGTTAAACACTTAGAAAAAGTTTTCACTCCGAATATTTCTGCTGATATTGTTGAACTGCCACCAGTCGTCTCTTTACCAGAAATACCGATGAGATTTAACATGACGGAGATTGAAAATACTATTACTAGTCTTAACACCAGAAAAGCCCCAGGTGTCGACAAAATAAGCAACAAAATGCTTCAATAATTGCCTTACACTGCAAAAAAAATAATAATACTATTAATTTTTAACAGTATTCTACGCCTAGAACACTATCCTAAAGAATGGAAGGTTTCGCTAATTACTATGATACCAAAGCCCGGCAAGGATCATACAAAAGTTGAATCCTATCGGCCTATTAGTTTACTGTCTAACATTTCAAAACTATTTGAAAAGCTGTATATGAGCAAGCTGATGCCTATAGTGACTAGTAATGGATGTATTCCAGATCATCAATTCGGTTTTCGCAGACAACATAACACAATTGAACAAACTCACAGACTTGTGAATGTCGTTAGAGACACTTTTGAAAAAAAGAAATACTGCTCTGCGCTCTTTATTGATGTCTCACAAGCTTTCGATAAAGTATGGCACGAAGGTCTTTTCAACAAATTAACACAAAATCTACCAGCAAACATCGTAAAGCTTTTAAAAAGCTATTTAATGGAACGTAAATTTGTAGTTAGGGAAGGCAATTTTTTAAGCCCTCCGCAGTCGATTGAAGTTGCAGTCCCTCAAGGCAGTATCTTCGGACCCTTACTTTATTTAATATATGCCTCTGACTTGCCGTTAAGCAGTAACATTCATACATCAACATTTGCGGATGATACAGCCTTTCTAAGCGTTCACGAAAATCCTGTAGAAGCTTCCCGCAACTTACAAGATTATATATCCAAACTGGAAAAATGGCTCAAACAATGGCGTATAAAAGTTAACGAGCAGAAATGTGCACACGTCACTTTTACGTTGCGCAGGGTAACATGCCCGCCTATAAAAATTAACACCGAGACTATACCACAACACACTGTAGTCAAATATCTAGGCGTTCATCTTGATCGTCGTTTAACATGGAAATGGCATATAGACGCAAAGTTAACACAAATGAAACTAAAAGCAGCCCAAATGAATTGGCTTATTGGAAGAAACTCTATACTAAGCCTTGACTGTAAACTTCTCTTATACAACGCGATCCTGAAACCAATATGGTCCTATGGAATCCAGTTATGGGGCTCTGCCTCAACATCGAATGTCGAAAGAATTCAAAGGCGACAGAATAAAATCCTACGTACAATAACAGCAGCACCCTGGTATGTCAGAAACCATCGAATTCATAAAGACCTAGACGTTCCGTTGGTGAAGACAGTATTTTCAAAACACGCGAAAAAATATATAAAAAAACTTGAGTTGCACCCAAATCCACTTGCGCGCAATATATTTCATTATAGAGGCCACACCCGGCTGAAAAGAAGGGATACTCTTTTTCTCAGCCGTTTACGAGAGATGTAAAACAACAAAAATTAACCGTTGAAATTAAAAATTTTGTTTAGCATTGACTAAACTTATATTTAATATTTTTTAGATTTAAGATTTGAAAAACTTATTGATAATTTAATTTATAATTAAAGATTCAATAAATAATAAAATTATCAAAAAAAAAATATTTTCCTCCTGTAACACGATAAGAGATGCTGCTCCACATCATAAAACAAATAAATTATCTTCTTCGTTCATTATTTTTATTTTTTGTTAAATAAATTATATTTTTCAACACTTTCATTAAATAATTATTTAATGCAAATATTTGTTTCAGTCTGAACGCATGGCAAACATGATTTCATTTATTTTATTTCGCACTATTTGCTACAGGTAAATGACTTTATTTATTGTAACATTAAACCTTTCTCAAGGTAAAGCAATTCTAAAGGTAAATAACTTTATTTATTGTAATATTAAGCTTTTCTCATGGTAAAACAATTCTAAGGTTAATAACTTTATTTATTGTAATATTAAACCTTTCTCAAGGTAAAACAATTCTAAGGTTAATAACTTTATTTATGTTAAACATTTCAAAGAAAGGAAATGACTGCATTTTGTCATATAAGCATTTTGCATTTTAATAATTATTATGTGTTAATTATGTTTTTTGTGTTGACATTATATTATATGTTAACATTCTCCGCCGCGTTGAGCGGATAGCGAAAGAATATATAAAATATTAATTTACACGGAATAGAGAAATAAAGTTATTTTTAAATTATAGAGTCACGCTGGCGTGGTGTAGGTTCTGGCGGTGTTGGAGCCAGGTTGAGTGGTGTTCTTTTTCTGCCTTTAAGTCGCCACCCTATTAGGATCACGATTACTAGTACTGACAGAAGTAGTGCCAAAGAGCCGATATAGGGATGATGGAGAACCGGATACTGTATTTCCCTTGGAAGATCTTTGATGTCTGCTAGTTGTTTTTGGAGTTCAGTGAGCTCATTTAATTTGGTGTCCAAATTGATGTTTGGTGCGTGGAGCCTCTTAACCTCGGACGGTTCGCCAATAGCCGTAATATTGCCAATCATGGCATATGAATAATGTAGAGTAGTGACATTAGTTTCATGCCCATAGATAGTTAGTGTACTTCCCTTGATGATACAGGTTGGTTTCATGGACAGGAGACCAGAATGATCGATGTGTAGGTGTATGGTTTCAGAGTCGCAGACTTCAGTTAGCTCTAACGGATATATTGTTGCATAAAACCAACGCTTGATGGTGTTTAGGGCGACAAAAGAAGGCCCTTTCTGCATGTGACCAAAACTACATTGCGGAGATGTTCTGTTGTTGAATAAGGCAATTTCACAGGAATAGCTGCTTGATTCTCGCGAAACACTGAGTTGTAACGATGTTCATAGATGTATGTCGTTCTTAACTACACCACATTTATTGAATTAAATGTCAAGTATTCATCTCGGTGGTCGTTCACAGCCAGATATTCAATGTTGGTTGTTATAGCAATAGGCGTGTTGTTCATCTTGGTAGGTATAGGAATAATCTTGAAAAGTTCAAAATGTTTCTGATTCACTAACGGCAGTTCAATCATGAAAATAACACTCCCTTGTGCTACTGTGCCCTTGATATTCATGATCTTGTATAATTCTAGTAAGTCTGTGTCTTCAACTGGTAATGCACGACCCAAAGGAAGGTGTCCTTTAATTTTAGCAATCTCTGATCTTAACTGCCTTAGTGTGAGGATAAGTGGGCTTATATTACCGTGGTTTGTATGCGTGAGAGCAGCGACCAGCTCTGCCTCAATTCTTTGCAAATCG
Organism: Lypha dubia; assembly: GCA_947311025.1. Taxonomy (NCBI): domain Eukaryota; kingdom Metazoa; phylum Arthropoda; class Insecta; order Diptera; family Tachinidae; genus Lypha; species Lypha dubia. Next base: position 56,388,034 of record OX371261.1, on the reverse strand, counting down.
GATGCAAGTGTATTTAATTGAATTGCGAGAGAGAGACATTAGATTTTGGACTTGTCGTAAATTTGAATTCTCATTTCTAACGGAATTTAAATCATGATGGTTTTCTTAAGCTCTGAAAAGCGTACCTTAGTATTGTTTTCGCTTTGCTTAAGAATGTTAATTGTCGAATCTATCACTGAAGTTTGGTTTCTTAGTAATAGATGAAGATACTCCTCGTTTTCCTTGACGTTAGCTATAGTTTGAGCCATTTGTTCTGCATAGTCTGAGTCCAGGACTCCAAATAAAGCATGTGCCATGTTCCCTACAATATCAAGAGCCGCTCTCCGGCTTCTCCTTGGAATCAAAAGGTCTGATTCTTGCATAAGGATGTCCCAAGTATGCTGAAGTTGTAGGTATAGCATTTCACATGATTCAATAGCTATCGATTGCTTGCAGAGCCTTGAGATTGATGTTATTCCAGTTTCCAGAACCTTATTCCTATCCCAAATTGTTGTGAGATCGTAGTATATAATGAACTTCCAGTTAGCTGTCACCAATTATGCCGACGCGATGCCGTCGAAATATAATCCTGGATTGGAAGAAAATTCCGTAATATTGATTGGAAATGCTAATATTATCGGCAGCAGAAGAAGTGAAATAAGAATTGTACTGAAGAATCCCAGTAAAGAATATGACACTATTTTGCGTTTTGGCTGAATAGTGTCGCCTTCTGATGAGTGTTGCCTCTTTTGCGAAGTGAAATTGTCATAGCCGGAACAGTCCGTGTGGGAATCGTTGAACAGTGGTGCCACTCTATGTATTGGCCTCTTGAAGGTTCCCTTTGCTGTTTTGACATCGCAGACCCTAATAAGTCCATCATCTCCCTTGTAAGTCTTGCTTATTCTACCCAATGGCCACTGCAATACTGGAGTATTATCCCCTTTGAGAATAACAAGCATGCATTCAATAACGTTCGGTGAAGGTGACTTCCATTTGCCCCTTTGCTGTAGCTCATGTAGATATTTTTGTGACCATTCCTTCCAGAATTTATGTTTAATTTCTGACGTTATTTTCCATCGTGCATCTAGCGGTATTCTTGGAGATTGGGCATTTACATCCACGGCTGATGTCAAGGGTTCACCAACTAGAAAGTGACCTGGCGTAAGAGCTTGAAGATCATCGTAATTTGATGACAGAGGAATCAATGGCCGCGAGTTTAAGATTGCTTCTATTTCAACCACTATTGTTTCCAATTCCTCATAGGTAAGTGATGCAGTAGACACGCTTCTCAGTAAGAGATGTTTGGCGGATTTGACTGCCGCTTCCCAAAGCCCCCCGAAGTGGGCTGCTCTTGGAGGAATGAATTTAAAGTTTGTTGATTGATTGCTGCATATTCGTGTAATTTTTTCTTGCGCTGATTGAGAATATATTGATTCTTCTAATTCGGTGATTTTGTTGTTTGCTCCCACGAAGTTAGTAGCATTGTCGCAGTACAATCTCTGACAATGGCCTCTTCTACTGATGAAACGTCGCAGTGCTCCTATGAAGGCTTCTGTAGACAGATTAGACACGACCTCCATGTGAATGGCCTTAGTGCGAAACAACAAAACACTGCAATATAAGCCTTGTCTTATGAATGGTAACGTTGACTGCTCCAAGCGAACACCCACACGCATTATCTGATGCTCATCCAAGAATGGATTTAATGAAGCCAACGGACTTGATTTATGTACAGGTGTTTGGTGTGATAGTCTTTGCAACTCTTCCCCGAATTCCGCCGCTTGGAAGATCTTGATGATAACGTTCATAGCTTCTTCCATTTCATGTGCATCGAGCGCTCTTTTCGTTGGACGATAAACCCTTGAGGTCTTGGAGTTTCTGATAAATATTAACACATAACCGATCGTGTGTTGAAGAGTTTTGAATGAATTGCGATGGTTTATCCTATTTATACTGTCTTCATAGTTTTGCTGCGAGGTTGATATTGTTAAGACTTGCTTCGATACCTTACGTTCTTCATTACAAAGTATATTGGTAATTTGTGACTGAGCCATTGTCCATTCACTCTTTTGTCCCGAGAGAAATAGGGGACCATAAAACCAAATTGGGTGTTGTGATAAGGTTTCTGGTGCTAGTCCTCGGGATATTGCGTCAGCTGGATTTTCTTTAGAACTGAAGTGTAGCCATTGATTTGAATCTCTTCAACTTTGAATTTTTGCTATCCTGTTTGCTACAAATGTGTGATAGGATGCTGCTGATGAATTTATCCAAGCAAGAACAATTTTTGAGTCTGACCAAAAAAAGTTGGCGGTATTTTGTAGGTGAAGATCTTGTTTGACTCTACTTGTTACCTCTACACCTAGCACCGCGGCGCATAATTCCAAGCGAGGCAACGTTTGTTTTTTAATTGGTGCTACTCGGGACTTGGAACATATCAATCTTGTTACTACAGTTTTGTCATTATATGTTGAACGAAGATATATTGCTGTTCCATTGTGTTTCAACTCTCGTAGTGAACAGACGCGTTTTTATAATCGTCGCAACTGAATATAAAAAAAAAAATTAAATAAAAAAAATATTTTCAAGTCACAAAAAATATAAAAAAACAAAACATTTATTGAACAGTTATTTTACTGGTTTTATTTTATTTTTTGCTTGTGTGCAATATACATAAATATTTGCATACACAAACTAATATAAGTGCAAATAAAAAAAGAGAACTCTGATGAGTTCATCTTCTGACAAAAACAACAATAATCCTACAAGCAGTAGGAATGTGCAATATATAACTTTAGTTGCTGATGACGACAATAAAAAAAATGAATTAAACAAAAACCTGAATTTAACAGAAAACACAAATACTCGTGCGCGATCATTATCTCTGAACATGTTAAATAGTGATCAAGAAGCAACAACAATTGCACCCATCAGCAAACTTGTCAGCTTAGCTGTACAAACAAACAAACAAACAATAAGTAACAAGGTGACCAACGTGCACAAAATGGTAGATGCGGTGAGTACAATAAATGATAATAAAATTCAAACAGGAATGGACAGATACATAACCGTGTTAAAAAGGGGAAGAAGTCCAAAATCAGCTCAAATTGCTTCAACATCGAAAGTTCCCAGAGATGGAAAAAACAATATAATAAATTCCGAAAATCGTTTCGCGATTTTATCTGAACAAGGCGATGAAGACACAACTACAACAAGTTCGAGTAAGCCCCCACCCATATATTTAAGAGAGCAGAATTCCAGTTTGCTGGTTAAAAGTCTTATCTCATTAATTGGAGAAAATGAGTTTTATGTAACTCCAATTAAGCGCGGAAATATCAATGAAACAAAAATTCAGGTAGCTCATGAAAATAATTACCGAAAAATTGTTTCAGATTGAGAATCTAAAAATAAAAACTTCTACACGTACCAATTAAAGAGTGCTAAAGGTCTAACAGTCGTAATAAAAGGTATAGACTCTAGCGTGGATCCGGAAGAGGTCAAGTCTGGCCTTGAAAATAGTAGCTACAAGGTGAAAAATGTCTCAAACATTAAAAATAGAGAAAAAATCCCCCAACCAATATTTAGAGTCGAGTTACAGCCAGATGGCATAAAAATAAAAAAGAATGAAGCGCATCCAATATATGACTTAAAGTACTTGTTGCATCGAAGAGTTACTGTTGAGCTTCCACATAAAAGAGCTGGACCTGTTCAATGCCTGAACTGCCAAGAATTTGGGCACACGAAGACTTATTGCATATTTGTGTGTGGTTAAATTTATTCAAAATACATGAATATTTGTTTTTGCTACTGACTATCGTAAAATGAAGTGCAGTACTAAGTACCCAAGTACTTTAGAATTTCACAACTCCAAATAATTAATATAACAACTCCACAAAACTAAAATAACTTTTATTTTCCGTTAAAAGGCATGTAGGTAATTGTATCACAAACAAGTTCAATTTAATGTTAATTTACTTTTAGTTTTGTTTTATTTTTACTTAAATTTTTAGTTTGATAAATATTTTAGTCACAAATTACATACTTTTTGTTTGTTTACCTTTTGAATCATATGTTTTCTTGTTTTACTAAACTTTACTGCGAAAAATTTCTGCAGTAAAAATTTGCAAGTTCTCAATTAAGAACTGTCACTTTACGCTCTCAATTTGTGTTCTCATTTACTGTATTTTGTGTAAACGAACGCAATTTAGTAAAATGCAGTAAATTTCAGTAAAAAATAGTAAAAACTTTTGGGTACTCGAACACACTTATTATATATATTTTTTCTTTTCAATATTTGTATACACCTACTGTATTTTGGTTTTCTTTTCTTTTTATATACCGAACAACTTTAAATTTAATTAATTAAATTAATAACTGAATGGAATTGCAAATTGATAAAATATTAATTATGTGGGCTTATGACTGCACAATAGGAGGAACGTTATGCAATTGCAAACAGGAAAAACGAATGAAAGATATTTGAAACTAAGATCAAGGGCATATTAACAAAATTTATGCAATAGTGCAGTTTTGATGTTCTCCTCATTTATTGTGTGGGATACACTGGAACTCAAAAGTAATGTGACAAACAAACATGAAAACAAGTGATTGTTCAAATACATATATGAACAGCAACCTACCCAACTGGCATACACGTCCAGTTGAGGAAAAATAAAACTAACTATTGTTCTCAAGTGGTACAGCGCACAAATAATAACATGTGCATTAATCTTTATTGCTTGCATAGCGAGAAGAAATTACCAATTGAGAAATTTAGTTCGTTTTCTTTTACATGACTGTAGTTGAGTACTTGGCTGTGAAACATGATTACACAGCAAAATTTTGCCAGACTATTTCACGGCCAATGACAACGGAATCAAACTGCATAATTAAATATACGTATGTATGTATATGCACGTGTACATGTACGTATATATGTATGTACAAACAATAACAATAATATAAAACTTTTCGGATTTTTCATTTGCTGTTGATTTAAAAATAATTACACGTGTATGAATATTTTTTCTTTCAAATCATTGAAACAGCAAAAGTATTATATTTCCTTCACTAACAAAACACTAACAAATACAAACTAAACTTAACTTACTTTTTAATAAAAAAAAGTGCTTCAATCAGTTGAAATTTTTTAAAATACAAAAATGAAGTGGAATTTTTTCCTACTCATTTTACAATCTTGTCAAAGAAATTATAATTGTTTCTTGCAATAAATTTTATTCAAAATTAATTTAAAATAAAAGAGGATAAAGAAACATAACAATGCACATACATACATATGTACATATGTATGCGTGTAACTAGTTATCAATGAACCATATTTACAAAATTTCTATGTTCAATAAATGATTTCATTTATAATTAAATCGAAAATAGTTGCTTAAGAGGTTAAACTAACGTTTTTATAATCTCTATATGTAGGCAGAATATCTTATGAAAAACGAAAGCAACGTCGTATTATCTGCTATTATTTAGTACTTACGTTATTCAGAAAGTATCTTCCTTAATTTTTTTAAGAGAAAACTGCCACATAAAAAATAAATTTTAATAATTTCTCTAAAAACCTGTAAATGTTGTCCTGTAAATTAACAGTTAAGACTTGTATTAAAGCCGAAAATTTTTAATAGAGGAAATACAAAATATATATTACAATCGTAAAAATAGATTAAGAAAAATTGGATTTATATTTCTACAGAATTAAAATAAATTTATGAAAAATGTTAAACAAAATACAATTTATTCTTCTTCAAAAAAGTTATCATGCATACACACAATTTATTACTAAGTAGAATTTAAAGTGGAAAAATATATAAGAATTCTATTTTTAAAACAACTCTTCTCAACTGGTAATAATTAATTAAAAGAAATATATACAAAAATAAAAAGGCAACCAATTAATGATACAAACTTAACTTATTATTATCAGAATAATAAAACCCAAGAAAAACGAACACACACTTAAACAAACAAATAACAAATATTTGAATATTAAAATTTTAGATCAAAATAATTAGAATTAAAAAACGACATAAGCAAAAATATGTAAAAATTTTAAATTCAAAAAAATCTGTAGCTGATTGAGTATAACAAACCAAAATGTTTATGAAACTCCCATTCTTGTTAGTGATTCTATTTAATTATTAAATATAAAAAAAGGGACATTTTAAAACCAAGAATTATTACCATAGAAAACTTTTTCAAAATAGTTTCATGTAGAAACTTGCTACACAGCACATACATCTATAGTTAATAATTTAAAAAAAAAAACATTTTAAAAATAAGAGTAATAAGAAATTTTAACAAACAAAAAATCTAGTTAAACTATTACAGCCGTATTCATAAAAAAAAACTTCATTGAGGTTTCAAATACATATTAGTTAAAAAACGTTTTAACACTAAAAAAGGTTTTTTAAAAATTGGTATTCATAATCGCTATTTTAACTAAATATCACATAAGTGGATTTGTTAGTAATATCGCGGCAACACTATACTCGCTATTTGTCACTTGTATATAAGTTAGCATAAGAACGATTATATAATCATAAAGTAACCGAATCTATATATTTTTTATCCCTTTTCTCAAAATATAGTTTTTATAAAATTAAAAATTTGTTCCAACTTGCATTTAATAAGGAAAATACCTAACAGCAATCTTTGGTAAAAGTGCTATTTATGTGTTTTATTTTACTGCCGATTAAAAAGCAGTAGAATAACGAGTTTTATATTATTTGTTTTGATATTTTGCACATCACTAGCTATTTTCTATAAGTTAAATGCATTTTGATTGGGAAAAAATTTAAAAAAATGGAAAAAAAGAGATATTTATATAAGCGCGAATTGGATTGGAAAATTAAGAAATTATTTAATTTTTCTTTTACATTTTTTAAAATTATTATGCAAAGTTAAAAATGTAAGCAACCAACAAGCAAAATGACAGAGATGTAATTTTAAAATAGCATTAAAATGACACAGATGTCATTTTAAAATAGGTTTAAACATGCCTGCAGTCAATTTTAAAATTTGCTTTTTTACACAAGGTTTAAAAACAGGGTTTTAAGCTAAAGTTCTATTATGAATACAATTTTAGCGATTGTTGCTTAAACCAAATTTGAAATGCTGTTTAAAAGTATTATGAATACGGATGTTAAAATCTTATATTAAAAGTTATGTCATGCAAGAAATAACTTCAAAATATGTTCAATTAAAACAAAAATAAAAAACAGGAAAGAACGAAAAATTTAAAGGACAAAAAAAAACCCCGTTTTTAAATATATATATATATATATATATATATATTTGGTAACTGTCTAAAATTTCATTAGAATTCTGTGCATATACATACTTATAAACTTTGCAGTTGGTAACAAGCTTCTTCAAATTTTGCAGAATTAGTTCTATAATTACAAAAACCAAACAGCAATATAATGAAAAAAAATCTAATGCTTCACTTTTAGTTGTTTCCGGTTCATATACTTTACGATTTTTTTTTTCCTCTTTATAATAATTTACTGACAATAAATTAATTAAATAGGCTGCAAATTTTAAATCAATATGTATATATGTATGTATATTGCAATAAAACGAAATAACTTTTTTTGTTTTAGATTCAAAAATCTCTCAAATTAAACATTTTAAATTTATTGTTTTAAATTTCACACATGTAAATGTAATTTTATTTTAAAACTTATGATATTTTACAATAATCCTACAAGCAGTAGGAATGTACAATATATAACTTTAGTTGCTGATGACGTCAATAAAAACAAGTAAGAGTGCTATATTCGGCTGTGCCGAATCTTATATACCCTTCACCAATGCATATATATGTGATTCGCAGAATATAATAAGCCTGTATATCCTTTGTTAATATCCTTTGATAATACTGTAAGCAGTATGTGTGCATGTTTTATCATTACTTTTTTTCTCACTGAGTTTAAAAGGAATCTAAAATGAAAAACAAATCACATATTTTTTACTTCTAAATACAAAAGCATTTTTAACATACACACATATATGTACATACATATATATATAAATTAATATGTTTTTGTACATTTTATGTACTACTTTTTTATGATTTTTTTTTTTTTGGAAAATGTACCTACTCTGTGCAAATTATTCGAGAAATATTTTTAAATGAAATATGTAGAAATATGTAGCTATTATACATATTAGGTACATATGTATGTATGTACTTATATTATCCAATCAGCCTAACAGAACGTATCAGTTTATCGATTTCGAGAAGGCTAAAACAATATTCATTGTTCTAACGTAGGGCTATTTCAAATAGTAATTATGTAAGTTATGTATTTATTCTTCGTTATTGACATATTACATAGGTACTTATGTATGTATGTACATATCAAAAAACACCTCATAAAAGGGAAAGTTATTTTACTGGTGACAAAATACTTTTTAGCGACGGCTCATTTCAATTATGTATACAGTATTTTTCGGTTAATTGACCCTACGGTTAATTGGTTTCCACGCTTAATTGAACCACATGATCGGGCAAAAAAATATTGCATACGAAAACACATGTAAATTTCCTCGGATAATTGAACCCGGTTAATTGATTTTCCCGCTTAATTGGTTCAAAATTCATGTCATCAAAAATAAATTTCGTCTTACTTTTACCCGGTTAATTGCAAATGAATTGTTTTTATTCTTTAAGTATATGTTTTTTTTTGTAAAACCAATATATGAATTGTTTTTTAGTTTATAAATTTTATTTTTTTGTAAAACTAATGTGCACATAAATAGTGCATTTAATAGTAAATATGTACCTACTTACAATACTAAATACCTGCGTATACACATATATGTACATTTTTTTCTGTTACTTGCATTTTTTTCGTTTAAGGTAAAAAAAAAATTATTTTGAAAAACTTAAAGTGCACATATGCGATTTCTTTTAATTCATTAGTAGTTCCAATTATGCGGATTCTTGTAATTGAACGATTTGTTCAATTAAGCGGGTATCGGCTAATTGGTTCCCCGGTTAATATAAATACATTAGAGTATATTTGTAATCATCAGTGTGCGACATTTTTTTCCACAGAGTTTACTTTGTGGTACGTATAGTGTTCTAAAAACGATGTGTGTGCATACATACATACATGTTTATGTTTATAATGTGCTTTGGTGAAAAAAAAATTGAAATTTTTTATGTGTGTAGAATAGTGCTTGGTATCAGAGCTGCCGTTTTTTGTTATTTCTAACAAAAATTGGTAATTTTATTTTTCAATGTGAGATGCGAATATTTTTTCATTTTGGTGACTTTTTTTCGTTTGAATATTTTTTAACTATATATATAACTTGTTAAACTTTGAAAACAATTTTTAAAATTTTTAATTACCTGTTCATAGTAAGATTGGGTCCCAACACTGTCAACACCTCTCCTAAATGTACTACTCAATTATCAAAAAATATTCAATGATTCACATCTAACTAGACCTGACAACTTTCAAAACAAAAATGGGATGAACGAAAAAACTTTCGAACAATTTTTTTATTTCGTACAAAATTTATTATCATTGCCACATAGTTCTGCTGCAGCCGAAAGAATGTTTTCACAGCTTAATTTAAACAAAACCAAATTTCGTAATAGTCTTGATTTTAAAACTATTAACAATATTATCCAATCGAAATATTTGTGCAAAAATCAAAATGTTGCCCATTATTTATGGTCTGCCAAAGATATGAATTGAAAATTCGTACATAATTTCTAATCTCAATACTGTGAATTGTAAATCTATTGATTTTTTGATTTAAAAGAAAAATTTTGTAAAACAATTACATTTTTTTCTGAAGTACAAATATTGCCTATTTTAAATAAATAAACACTTTAAAAAGTTTGTTTAAATTTAAGTTTCTTGTTATGTTTTTCACTTATTAATAAGAATTTTATTAATATGTAAAAAAAATTTCTTGTTTTCCTTTCTTATTTTTTATAAATGTGCAGTACAAATTTTGTTTATTGTAATGATCCTATTCAAAAAAAATTTTAATTTATAAACTTTCAATCAAATGAATTTTGTATAAACATTTGGCGGGTTTAACTCCTATAAAAAAACTATTTTTACGAATAAGGGCTCAAATAAACAAAAACTGATTTCAATTTAAGTTTCTCCTTTTCATTTACTATTAGTATGAATTTTTTTTTTTTTTTTGTTTTCTTGTTTTTCAATTATTATTTAACTATGTATGTATAAAATGCAAATAAACTGTATGTAATGCAACTTTAAATAAATTTAAATATTTTTTGTTAATCAAAAATGCATTTTAAATTTGGTTATTTTTTCACATTTGGTAACTTTTTCAAAAAATTTGGTTGTAATATTTTTTTGGTCGTGGCAGCACTGCTTCTTGGTATGTTAAAAGCAAATAACGATTTGAATGTGTTGATCTTTCAAAAGCAAATGCCTTGTATTTTTACACACACATGCTTAGATGTGTGACAAAAAGGGGTTTGTACGAAAAAATACGTAAAGTTATAATTAAGTTAATATACATTCAACACTAGCAAGCCTCTGTAGCACAATGGTTAGTGGGTAGAATTATAGTGAGCGACTCCTCAGTTCAATACTGGAGCACATTAGTATTTATTTTTAATTTATTTTTGAAAGGTTTATAAAATTGTATATATGTAATCAAAACTCACAACCGAAATTTTATTTTTGCTAAAGTAAATTAAAACGCTATGGTATGGTGTAGGTACTACACGGTAAATATATGTGTATAAAGTCGAATTCGGATAAGAACGCACTGTTTATATGTAAAAATCGCTTAATTGAAAATAAAAATTGTTATTTATTATTTTTGATCAATCTCAAAGCACTTGCTTGCATTTGCTTAAAAGAAAACCTGCTGATTGAAACATATTTTGTTTAGAAATAATCTAATTTATATGAAACAAACATCCCATAAAAGGAAAAATGTTTAATTTCTGGTATGTAACAAAATACTTACTTGTGGAATACGAATAAAAGTATATTAAAATAAGCAAATAGTCGAAAAATCGAATACAAGTATTCGTAACATTACTAGTACGTAGGTACATACATAAAATAAAGATAATGGAAATTTTTTCAACATCCATCGACAGCTTTTATTATTTATTCATGGATAGCTCCAATATATGTATGTATCAGATCAACATCAAGCTTAGTTAGAACTTTAAAATTCAACAAACATTAACATTTTCAACAAAAATACTTACATACATATATATATAATTCTGCTTCTGTGTGTATAAATATTATTGTTTGCAAGTATTTTAAATTCCCTGCAGTCGGCGTAGCTAGCGAATGTCTAGCTATTTCGCGAGCTACCAGCCATTTCCACTAACTACCAGCCTAACAACTAGCAATGCACTCGACTGACGATTTTAACATACGGATGACATTGACGGTAATCACTTGACACGATCAGACCGATGAGATCACTGGTGAGCAACTCCCAACTATTTCTCTAGTCAAAATGTACCAGTTAGATCAACAATGATATTTCCTAAATGAAAATACTACAGAAATTTAAATTTTTTTTTTGATACATATTTGTTTATTTATCAAATTTCTTTTTCAATAGTTATAAAATATTCAATTAATTGTTCTTTTTCTTTGTTTATGCAACGTTTTAGTTGACTTCTGCTCATTTTACCTTTAAAAACACTTTTTTACATGTATATGTGTGAGAGAGTCAAAGGCGAACTCTTGCATTACTTGTGGCCACTTGTCACAGTACCCTTGTTTTGAAGTTTCGAAAAGCCGCAACAAAACATCTGCCAGCTAACTCAGGGACGTCAGGGAAGGTACGACCCGCGGCTTCCAAAACAGGGCTGGACAAAAACATTTATTTTTAAAAATAAACAAAAAAAACCTAACAGAAAATAACTACATGAAAATGACTAACGGACTGAAAGTTTATTATAAAAATTTCGGACGGACATCGACACAATTAACTAAACGATGACAAGGTTGGGACATATGGTGGAATTTGTCCCCTAGCTGCCCACCCTACCTTGGTAACATAACACAAAAATTCCTATGTTACCCCACAGACGATAAAGATTTGGTCACACACTTACATACTTACTTTAACACAAAACACCTTTAGCCGGACATCTTCTAAATTTTCTTCATCCAAATGAAAACATGAATTTTGTAAAAATTTTCTTTCTCAATAAATTATTTTATTACAATTAAAGTTATTTTCTTTTGGATTCTTCAATAATTTAATCGCATAAAAATGTATGTAAACAAAAAGGCAAGTACTTGAATTACCCTAATTATCTTAAATAAACTGGATATAAACATAAAAAAAAACTTAATTACTAATACAAAAATATGACTCAAAAACTAATCCCAAAAATACCTATAAAAATCTCCCGGACACTAGTCACACAGGATACGCGGCACAAAATAACTCAACTAATAATTAACTACCTATTTTAGAGAGCTCTCTAAAATGGTTTATAAAAAAAATTCAGTAATCTTTCAACAACAAATTTTTACTAAAAATCTACTAACGCGAAATAGTTTTGGGCTAACAAATAATAACTTTATTTTACTAACACTATACTAATCACTAATATATACTAACACTAGCGCTAATATTTATTTATACTACCACCTAAGTTTTAATTTATTTTATTTTTATATTTTATTTTATAATATCTCCTATTAATTTAATTTATTTAAAATTCTAATTTATTTTTTTATTTATCAAATTTACTTTCTTTAAAATTTTATCAACTAAACAAATTTTCTTTACACTTTTCTTTATAAAAAAATATTTTCTTTTATTGTTTCTCTTTCCCGCCGGAATATAAATAAATTTTCTCTATACTTAAAAAAAACATAGTCCGACGTAGCAGCCGGTACGAAAATCAAATATCTATAAATTTCTGTGGACTCACCACTTATCACTGGCGCCTTAGCTAACCAGGAAATTACCCACACCGTAGAAATCTGTCCCAAAAATCAGCTATTTCCTTTCAAGATGGATGCTGTGTCTTGGCTTTCTTCTTTTTCTCCTTGTTGATCTTTTCTCAGCTCTAGATATCTTCGGCTTCTTCTTCTGATCTCTAGGCTATGCTTTCCTAGATTTTTTGATTGATGGTTCTTTATTAATCTTCTTTAATTGTCTCTACTTTTTCTTAATATTTTAGTTTTTATTTAAGTTTTGTATATTTTTGTATATAATTTATTTATGTTTTTTTTTTTCTATCAGACTTTTCGTCTGATCTCTCCGGCTATCTCTTAGTCAATCCCTCTACTCAACTTTTTATATCCCTATCTAACTGATTTTTTCCGAATTCGCCGTAAAAATTCTTTTCGCCACAATATATCCATCCTACTCTTTCTATGTCCGCTTTTTCAACAGTTCACATTCCTAACATACCTCTACACGGCCAACGAACTCTCCATTTTAGCCTTGGACTCACAAAAACAAATAAAACCAACCAACAACAAATAACTCACTACCCAACACTGATATTTTCTTTATTTTGCTCGCTGAACACATCCCTCTGTTCTTGCGTGTCACTTTGACAAACCTAAACACATGTTAACATTCAACACAAACAAACGCTACAAATCTTGTGGTTTTCGAAGCCTGTCGCCAGAAAAACACAAGAGCGGATAAATTTTTCAATTATTGATTTCGCCCAACGTAGGCAAACGCCCACCCCTGAGACACTCATGCTACGCTGACTGTGTAGCCGGGCATTACTCATGAAAATCGCTAGAATGATATGTTTCCTCTGGCATCCCTAGCAATTTGTAGTTATATTTTGCCGTCATGGCAGCACTACTTTTTGCGGCGTACTTCATTTCACTTTTTTAACATCCTCTCAAACCACACCCAACAAAATCAATAAAAAAAATAACACATCATAGACAATATGATGATCACAAAATATAATGAAGATCCAAACAAGCACCAAACAGGCACAGGAACAGCAAGGTAAGTCTTTTTAAAATCATTTGGTTTTATTATTTATATAATGTTTGTTTCGCAGGTATCAGCAACCAAGGCAGAAAAGGACTTTTGTAAGTGCGGTGCGGTAAATCAACATTTATATGTGTATGCGTTGAAATAAAACTTGCAAAATTTTATCCTAATTTCATATGGATGCAACTGAAATTACCCATATCACATATTCTACCCCTTTAAAACAGCTTCGAAATGAAATTACAGGGAATGAATTAACAAGTTGCTGTGTTCAGCAGAACCAATTATCAACACACACATACCTGTTGTGCTTTACGAGTTTTGTTAAACCTTACTCCTGTTATATGTAAATAACATGGTGTATGCACTACTATAACAGCACTAAGAAAACAACACGCATATTCTCCGTGAGTACAACAACACTACGGGTGAAGCTATATTTGTACGCTAAAATTTTGGATGTATTATTAAGAACACTGCCGTAAGTTTATACTTTTTGATTTCTAAGCCACTGTATTCCTACTCTACATTTAAACTAACCCTGTTATGATTGAAACTCAATAAATTTGAATGTACATACAAGAGTAGAAACGAAGAAAGAATTTGTTTATTGGAAAGATCTTTGGATTAAATTAGAGGTTAAATAAATAAAATTGAATAAAATTTTGTGATAGGTCTAGTGTTTATTATTTATATTTTTCTGTGACATTCGGACCACAAAAATATAAATTTTAAATTCTGTTGACGTCGTGAAATCGTCATAAATGTCCCTACTATGATCCACAACCCAACCAAGCTGAGTTGTCAATGTTAAAACTCAACTCAACTATTTCGTTGCATTATGGTTTACAATTAATTTTCGTTGTCTTTGTTAAGTTGTTGGTAACGTTGATATGGCAACTTGAATCAACTAATAGATACATACATACATATGTATGTATATTCAAAGTGTGTTGATAATATTTTTGGAAACTTTATATAAATTAATTTAAAAATTTTCGAATACAACTTATTGAGCCGCTGATTGGAAGTTGAGTCGAGTTGTAATCCATAATAAGAATTTGGCAACTACAACTCAACCCCCAATTCAGCTGTGAATCATAATATGGCCAGTAGTTTATCGTGTTTTTGCCTGCTTTATGGATTGTTATTTAAAACAAAACTCATGTTACGAAAAGAAATAGATGTTATGAACATCTGTATATAGTTTATATATGTATATATACATATATGCATACACATAAATATACATATACACATACCCATATACTACATACAGTCGAATTCAGATTGAATCTCGCTGTTTAATAATAACAAAATTGCTTAGTTGAACATGAAAATTCTTTTTATATTATTTTTAATCGATTTCAAAGCTATTACATTGGCCCAAAAGAACATCCTTTTAAAAGAGACTCCGCTTAATTGACACATATTTTCGTTAGAAATATAATTCTTATTTAATGGGGTTTATTATGTTTCTCGACTCGACCCCGACTGTTTAAAATTCTCGGGTCCGACACCGTAGTAGGCTACCTTTATTTTTAGTTTTTATTTATTATTTCCTGTTTTATTAATATACATATCTTTGGTATCGCACGTTATTAGTTAATCAAATTGCAATCCATTCATTGCAATAATTTATGAGTTTAAAAACGAAAGCATGTAAATGCTGTGTCAACTTTACTACTTTTGGATTAAATACACGGTCGTACTGCCATCTGAATGCATCCCCATGCAATCAAATAACAATAGTTATTTGCTTATGCGGATGCATTTTTCAAGTGGTACAACCATTAAATCTTTGCTTGTAGTAAAGAAATATGGTCGTTTACAGTCTTTCCCAGACTTTGTCAAAAAATTTCTTTTAAATTTAAATTTATTTCTTGTTCTCATTTTATATGAGATACGTGCGATACATACCTATATTCAAAGGCTTTACTTGATTACTATGATGTCTTTCCCTTGCAATTTTGTTTTAACTGTATATTTTATTCCAATCAGGTACTTTGAAGTGGTTGAGATGAACATCGGAGAACGAGAAGCCATTCCCAAGAGTTGCTGCTCAAAACTACCCAAGGCATCGGATATAAAATTTTACGGGAAGTATTTTTTTGTTTATATTGTTATTTATTCTATATTTTGATACGGACTATCATTAAGAAAATATCACAGGGTAATCTAAAGCTAGGAAATTTCTCATCAAAAGAATCGTCTTTTAATACTAAAAACAATAAACTGGACTCCACTAACAAAGAAAATATAATAATAATCTGTTAAATAATCGGGTTAAAACGGGACAACACAAACATGGAAATATCACAGTAAAAGTATATTGCATGCTTGTAGCATTGTTCCCTTAAAACCTAAATATCACAGATCATTGTTTAATATCTTTGGCATGATAAATACCAAGAATTTTTCCTTGAAGTGTTTCCAGCTTATAATTGCTTTTTCCAATCACTTCACGTACCCTACATTTTCTAAATTTTGGTGCAAATTTGGCGTTGAAGTTTTTCTTGAAATCGCTTTGCACAAAATTTCGTAAAAACACTTCTTGTCCTATTGTAAAATGTATGTCTCTGCTTCTCTTATTGTATTGTTTTTCATTTCTTTCGTAAGCTTTGTGTATATTATTTCTTACTGAGTCCCTGCAGATTTGTATAAGATCCTGCCTTCCTGCGATTTCAAAACTATTTTCGCTCATGGATTTTAATTTCTTGGCTAATTCATAATATGTACCTGACATAAACATTTGCTGACCAAACAGTGCCATATATGGAGTTGTGCCTATTGATTCTTGTATCGCCGACCTGAGAGCGCATTCTATTTCAGATATATGGGCATCCCATTCCCTATGATCCGTATTTAGGTATGCTCTTATGCCCGCTAAAAGAGATTGATTAACTCTTTCTGAAGCGTTGGATTGTGGGGCATATGCAGCAGTCCTAATATGGTTTATTTTTAGATTATTTACCATATTTTGGAATTCTTGGGAAATAAATTGTTTCCCATTATCTGAATGAATGGTTTCCGGTGTTCCAAAAGTGTGAAAAATTTTTCGTATTAAATAATCCACTACTGCTTTCGAAGTCGCTTTTCTCATAGGTTTTAAAAATACAAATTTCGAGAAATGATCCAAGACAACAAAAACATAGGCATTACCATTTTTTGAGCGTGGATATTTACCTAGAAAATCTATATAGATTTTCTGGAATGGCCTACAAGTAATTACCTCTTCTCCCATTCTTGGACGCATTTCATAATTTGCTGGTTTCGTTTCCTTGCAAATTGTACAATTGTTTACATAATTCTTTACATGTAATACCATTTTTGGCCAATAATAAAATTGTCTTAGACGATGTAAAGTTTTATTTATGCCACCGTGAGAAGCTGTTTCTACGTCATGTGCTTTTGAAATTACAGTTGATACTAGGTTCTCTGGAATCCATAGTTTCCACTCCAAGCCACTATCATCTTTGGAAAAGCTCGTCTTCTTAAAAATCATTCCGTTGTCAATTTTTAAATCTGGCAATTTGTTCTTGTTTTCTTCAATTGTTTGCACTAATTCCTGGTACTGGGGTGACTCAAATTCTGTTGTTTCAAAATCTAACAGATCAATTTCTTCAACATTTGCATCGCTTACAGATCTGGAAAGCATGTCAGCAACAATATTTTCCGAGCCTTTTCGGTGCTCGATTTTAAAGTTGAATGCCTGGAGCTGCAAAGACCAGCGAGCTAAACGACCACTCAAGTCTTTTAGGCTCATTAACCATTTTAAGCTGGCATGGTCCGTGATTATGGTGAACTCCATTAGTTCAACATAAGGTCTAAATCTTTTCACGGCCAACACTGCTGCGAGACATTCCTTCTCAGTCACGGTATAATTTATTTGCGCTCCGTTTAATTTCTGCGAGAAGAATGCGATAGGACGGTCTTCATTTTGTTCATCTTTTTGAAACAATACCGCACCTACACCCACATGCGAAGCATCGCATTGAATATAAAATGCTTTTCGAAAGTCGGGGTGGACCAGTACCGGTGCTGTAGTAAGGGCTTGCTTTAAATCGAGAAAAGCTTCAATCGCTTCTTCAGACATTTGGAATTTTTTTCCTTTTTTAAGTGTATCACTCAAGGGAGCTGCAATTATAGCGAAGTCCTTAATAAAGCGCCGATACCAGCCAGCTGTACCTAGAAAGCTTCTAACTTGACGCGGAGTTTTTGGTATCGGTATTTGTTGTATCGCTTTAATTTTATCGGGATCAGTACAAAGTCTGCCACCTCCGATTACGAAACCTAGATATTTTAATTCTTTAAAGCAGAATACACTTTTATTCATGCCTATAGTGAGATTGGCATCAGATAAACATTTTGCTACCTCTTTTAAAAGTTTGGTATGTGTTTCGAAATCTTTGGATATTACCAATAAATCGTCCAGATAAATGAAAACGTTATTTTTCAGCCTTTGAGGAATGACCTTGTCCATAAGGCGACAAAGACGTTGGGCCGCATTACAGAGGCCGAACGGCATTACTGTATATTGGTAATGTGGCCTGCCAGGAATGGTGAAGGCGGTATATTCTCGACATTTTGGGTCCAAATTAATTTGCCAAAAGGCGTATTTTAAGTCTACACTGCTAATATATACCGTCTCATCAATCCTGCTTAATATGCCCTCAATATTTTGAATCGGGTATGCATCCTTTACCGTGAGGTTATTTAATTTTCTGGCGTCTAAACACAGACGGTTTTTACCAGGTTTGCGTACCAGAGTCACTCTGTTATTAAATGGGCTTTCACTTTGCTCAATCACACCTAGCTCTAACATTTTGTCCACTTCTTGATATAAAAGATCTTGTACTTTTGGGGAAACAGGATAGTGACGCTCTTTAAATGGCACTGAATCAGGCAACAACTGAATATAATGTTTTTCAAGATGAGTTTTACCTAATCCATTTTTCTCAAATGTTTTAAACAGACTTTTAACCTCTTCTAATTTATCTTGCTGTAGTTGGCTCAATTTATGTTGCTCAGGCGCTTGATTTTTTAGAGGTTCAAAACCATCCATGATTTTATTAAAATCTATTTCATCTATATTCAGCACTTCCGGTGCTAAATCAAATTCTCTCCAAAAATCAATGTTCTAAATATAAACTTTGCTCCAACGACGGGCACAGATAAAATTTAATATCCTTACTTTTGTTATTATAAGTGATTGGTAATGTTATTTTTCCTCTAATCTGATGTGCTAGACCAGAGGCTGTTTTAACATTTGAGTTGTATCTTAGAGCTACTAAACCTAAATCTTTCAATAAATTATCGCACCCCTTACCTAATATACTGACCGATGCACCAGTGTCTAATAAGCCTTTAACTAATTTATTCCCTATGAAAATATCTGCATAAACTCTGGGATCAGTATCAGATATCGCTTCTACAGAAGATATAACTCCTTTTCTTACAATTTTTCTTTCTCGGTAACGTTTTCTGGCTTTTCTAACTTTTGATGTTATTGCTGGCAAAGTGTTAATATTATCACAAAAAATACGGTTTCTAACTTGAATATAATTTTTCAATCTTTCATTATATGATTTAAAATGTTTGTTGGGTAACTCAATTTGTTTATTATGGCTTGATATGTTATCTATGTCTACTTTTGTGGAATTGCGGACGTCTGGGTAGAACGTGACTCGCCCGCTTGGGTCATGTTCTTTTTGCGGTTTTCCTGTTTATTACAGTTTGGACATTTAGGTGTTATAGTGCGCTCTAGACCGCACTTATAACAAAATATATTCCGTACATTAGAATCGCATTCAATATAAGTGTGCCCAGTATGTCTGCAATTCCAACAAACTAATTCTTTTTTTCTATCTCGACCTATTTCTTCTACATCATATTCTTCCTGATATTCTTCGCAGTCTTTAGCCTTTTCTTCTTCTTCATAAAGCTCGTTTACTCTTGGACGAGGATTGAAACGTGCAGAATTAGAAGTTTGGTTACCAAATCTGATATCTCGTCTTGGGAATCTCCTCTCAATCTCTCGACATTCCTCTCTCAATTGCTCGATGTTGTATATAGCCATGGGGTAAATCAATCTGGCAATATGATCTTTTACATTTCTTTTTAGAATTTTGATCATTTCGTAATCAGGAATAGGAGAACGAAGTTTTGATCTAATGGTCAACATTGAATGGAAATAATCTTCTAATGATTCATTCGGTTGTTGACGTCGCTCTACCATTTCCTGCATTATTTCGAAATCGCTTCTATTTGCCTGGAATTGATTTAACAGACTATAACGCAGAGTTGGCCAGTCGACAGTACTGTTTTGTGTTTTTAGATAAAGCCAAAACCATTCTTTTGCCTGACCTTTTAATAAACGGTGAAAATCTCTAATCACTTCTTCCCACAGAATTGAATAGCTTGCTTGTAAAAGCTCTACCCGAAAAACAAAATCTTCTATTGACATGCCACTGCCACCCCCCTCGTAAACTATATCCCACTTATCAATTCTGATTTGACCTTCTACAGGTCGAATATTAACATTTCTTTCATAGGAATAAAAATTTGGGGCATTAGACAAAATATTAGTGAACCTATAGCCTTGCCTGGGAGCTCGAACATCTTCATTATTTGAATACTGTTTCCTGTAATGTTTCTCAACATTCCTAGGCTGTATGGGTTCATAATTTTGTTTCAATGCATTAGTTTGCTCGGTGGCTGCATTTTCATTATTAAAAGAAGTTTTTTTCATTTGTTGTCTTTGAACAGGGGCTTCTACACTACTTTTTTCTGAGTCAGGATTACTAGAACTAGGTAAATAATTATGAGCGTTAGAAAGTGGTTTTAATGCCTTATTCACCTCTTCCATAATTTTTTTTAGACCCTCCTGAATGGATACCTGAATCATTTCCGACATTTCATATCTTATACTGTTTCGTAATTCAGATTCTTTATTAACCATTATTTCCTGAACCTCTTCTTGTCGCAATTCTTCTAACACATTTAGAGCCGCTGCTCCTTGTTGTTCAGGGATTGATTTTTCGGCAACTTTATTTATTACATTTTTGCTAACCTTTCTTATTGTTCCAGATAAATCTTGAAACTGGGGATCCTGAAAGACTGATTGACGTGGAGAGTGTTGGACATTTGAGGTGAACCCTATTCGATTCTGGTCATATTCTAAGGACCGCCTGATTTTATTATTTTGTTCACTCATAGTGACTCTCAAATTATTTCAATGTATTTAATTTATAATTAATTTAAGAAAAAATGTAGAAATTGTAATATTACAATGGAATTTAATTTTATAAATTATCATGTGTGTTCGCAAGTATGTTGTGTGACCAATCTTATATCTAAAAACTAACAAATGTTCAAACACAAACAAATGTTCTTATACTAGTAACCTACCTATATCACAGATTAATTAATTGTATTCCTAAACTAACAAAAACTAAATTGCACTATTTCCCTATTACTTACAATGCTACTGATGTTACTATAAGAGTACATCAGGCCACTGTTTTTATATAATTTACTGTATGTATGCATATAATATCAGGTAGAATCAAGCATATAAGATTTGTTTACTTATCTTATGCCTTGATTCCGCCTGATATCTTTTCTATTATTAATGTTAAAAATATTATTATATTTAGTGCTTCTGATATTATTAAATTAACGTTTTATCAGGCCACTAAAACAAAACAAACATGTAATAAAATTAAGCAAACATGGTCTTGTTGATTTGCCATGTGCCTTAATTTCTGTTTTGTTATAGAATATAATGCAACTATATATAACAAAAATAAAACAAACTATTTATCTAAACAAAAAAAAACTAATTGCTTAATTCACATTCCTGTGGGCCGCTCAGTAGTCATGCTATTGGCCCATCTACATATCGATGGCCAAGCCACTATACTGAGCAACTCACAAAAGGGTAAACTGTTTACTTTACAAATGAAAATTTAAAATTCCCTACAACTTTACTGTAAAATTTTCTTGCTTTTAATTTGGGCGCCATTTTGTACAATGTACAAATGGTCGCCAATTTGTTGTATTTTGTTGTTATTACAACTATTTCTATTTATATATATACCCTTTACGGGCCTTTACATTGGGCGCCATTTTGTACAATGTACAAATGGTCGCCAATTTGTTGTGTTTTGTTGTTATTACAACTATTTTTATTTATTTAATTATGACCCTTTCGGGCCCTTTCCATTGGGCGCCATTTTGTACAATGTACAAATGGTCTCCAATTTGTTGTATTTGGTTTTATTACAACATTTTTTTAATTATTTAATTATGACCCTTTCGGGCCCTTTACTTTGGGCGCCATTTTGTCACAGTACCCTTGTTTTGAAGTTTCGAAAAGCCGCAACAAAACATCTGCCAGCTAACTCAGGGACGTCAGGGAAGGTACGACCCGCGGCTTCCAAAACAGGGCTGGACAAAAACATTTATTTTTAAAAATAAACAAAAAAAACCTAACAGAAAATAACTACATGAAAATGACTAACGGACTGAAAGTTTATTATAAAAATTTCGGACGGACATCGACACAATTAACTAAACGATGACAAGGTTGGGACATATGGTGGAATTTGTCCCCTAGCTGCCCACCCTACCTTGGTAACATAACACAAAAATTCCTATGTTACCCCACAGACGATAAAGATTTGGTCACACACTTACATACTTACTTTAACACAAAACACCTTTAGCCGGACATCTTCTAAATTTTCTTCATCCAAATGAAAACATGAATTTTGTAAAAATTTTCTTTCTCAATAAATTATTTTATTACAATTAAAGTTATTTTCTTTTGGATTCTTCAATAATTTAATCGCATAAAAATGTATGTAAACAAAAAGGCAAGTACTTGAATTACCCTAATTATCTTAAATAAACTGGATATAAACATAAAAAAAAACTTAATTACTAATACAAAAATATGACTCAAAAACTAATCCCAAAAATACCTATAAAAATCTCCCGGACACTAGTCACACAGGATACGCGGCACAAAATAACTCAACTAATAATTAACTACCTATTTGAGAGAGCTCTCTAAAATGGTTTATAAAAAAAATTCAGTAATCTTTCAACAACAAATTTTTACTAAAAATCTACTAACGCGAAATAGTTTTGGGCTAACAAATAATAACTTTATTTTACTAACACTATACTAATCACTAATATATACTAACACTAGCGCTAATATTTATTTATACTACCACCTAAGTTTTAATTTATTTTATTTTTATATTTTATTTTATAATATCTCCTATTAATTTAATTTATTTAAAATTCTAATTTATTTTTTTATTTATCAAATTTACTTTCTTTAAAATTTTATCAACTAAACAAATTTTCTTTACACTTTTCTTTATAAAAAAATATTTTCTTTTATTGTTTCTCTTTCCCGCCGGAATATAAATAAATTTTCTCTATACTTAAAAAAAACATAGTCCGACGTAGCAGCCGGTACGAAAATCAAATATCTATAAATTTCTGTGGACTCACCACTTATCACTGGCGCCTTAGCTAACCAGGAAATTACCCACACCGTAGAAATCTGTCCCAAAAATCAGCTATTTCCTTTCAAGATGGATGCTGTGTCTTGGCTTTCTTCTTTTTCTCCTTGTTGATCTTTTCTCAGCTCTAGATATCTTCGGCTTCTTCTTCTGATCTCTAGGCTATGCTTTCCTAGATTTTTTGATTGATGGTTCTTTATTAATCTTCTTTAATTGTCTCTACTTTTTCTTAATATTTTAGTTTTTATTTAAGTTTTGTATATATTTGTATATAATTTATTTATGTTTTTTTTTTCTATCAGACTTTTCGTCTGATCTCTCCGGCTATCTCTTAGTCAATCCCTCTACTCAACTTTTTATATCCCTATCTAACTGATTTTTTCCGAATTCGCCGTAAAAATTCTTTTCGCCACAATATATCCATCCTACTCTTTCTATGTCCGCTTTTTCAACAGTTCACATTCCTAACATACCTCTACACGGCCAACGAACTCTCCATTTTAGCCTTGGACTCACAAAAACAAATAAAACCAACCAACAACAAATAACTCACTACCCAACACTGATATTTTCTTTATTTTGCTCGCTGAACACATCCCTCTGTTCTTGCGTGTCACTTTGACAAACCTAAACACATGTTAACATTCAACACAAACAAACGCTACACACTGTAGTATTTAGTCGGATTTTCGTTAGGGAAATACTTAACGATTTCGATTAAAATTCTACTTTTAAAACTGCAGGGTATATCCTTTTTATGAAAACATTCAGGCATACATACATATATAAATACATACATATAATTATATAATATATATTTGTACGTATGGTTGGGCGCATGGGCAATAATACAAAATATTTATTTTGTTTTTCTACTGTAAGACATTTCTGTATTATGTCTGAAGTTATACCTATTTGATGTTTACAAGTTTTAAATTGAGTTTCTGAAGAGAAACATTTTTTTAAAAAATTTAATTATTAAGTAAGTATTGCAAAATCAGGTAAAATTCGTTAATACAGTCTTTTTCGGTTAATTGCACATCAAAATTTGCACAACTTTTTGTTCAATTAACCGGGGAACCAATTAGCCGATACCCGCTTAATTGAACAATTCGTTCAATTACAAGAATCCCGTTTAATTGAACAATTTGTTCAATTACAGAAATCACGCATAATTGGAACTACATTCTAATGAATTAAAAGAAATCGCATATGTGCACTTTAAGTTTTTCAAAATAATTTTTTTTTACCTTAATCAAAAAAAAAAGGCAAGTAACAGAAAAAATGTACATACATATATGTATGTGTATCGCATGTATTTATTATTGTAGGTACATATGTACTATTAAATGCACTATTTGTGTGCACATGTGTTTTACAAAAAAATAAAATTTATAAACTAAATAAATAAAAAACAATTCATATATTGGTTTTACAAAAAAAACATAAACTTAAACACAAATTTTTTCACAAATGATGTCAAATATGTATGTGCAAAAATGCCAGATTATTTTTCAATAACAATGCAATTAACCGGGTAAAAGTAAGAGGAAATTTATTTTTGATGACATGAATTTGAACCAATTAAGCGGGAAAATCAATTAACCGAGTTCAATTATCCAAGGAAATTTACATGTGTTTTCGTATGCAATATTTTTTTGCCCGATCATGTGGTTCAATTAAGCGTGGAAACCAATTAACCGTAGGATCAATTAACCGAAAAATACTGTATTATTTTTAGTTCAATAGATAAATATAATTAACATGAAAAATTTAATAAAATTTACAAGATAAATAGTGTTTTATCACGTGCAGATCTTTAGTCAATTAAAAATGATTACGAAAACATTAAGAATAGTCTAAACGACATTGTTAAGACATATTTTTACAAATCGAAACTTTCAAATTCGTTACAAAATCGAAGTTTTTGGTTTGATGGGTAACTTTGTTTTATATTTATACGCACATTTTTACATACATATGGACATACATATGTTTGCCTTATTTTGGCTTGTTACTTTCATTTCAGCACGGATTTAAAGTTGATATTGTTATATGTACATATTGATATAATTGCTATGTAGGTACCTACATATGTATGTATGTATATTGTTATTTGTTACACACATAATTACCTATTATTTTAACTGTAGGTAATAATTTGATATTTGAAAAGTCAACACTATTTTGAGTTAGCTTAAAGCTTAGTACATATGTACTTACATACCTACTTGCTTAGATGAAAATTCAAATTACTAGGGGGTTTTTAAAAACACATACATATGTACATACAAATGTATGTAGCTATTATACATATTAGTTACATACATATGTACTTACTTAGATTATCCAATCAGCCTAACAGAACGTATCAGTTTATCGATTTCGAGAAGGTTAAAACAATATTCATTGTTCTAACGTAGGGCTATTTCAAATAGTAATTATGTAAGTTATGTATTTATTCTTCGTTATTGACATATTACATAGGTACTTATGTATGTACATACATATCAAAAAACACCTCATAAATGAAAAGTTATTTTACTGGTGACAAAATACTTTTTAGCGACGGCTCATTTCAATTATGTATATAAATATATATGTATATATATATGTATAAAATAACCTGTTTATTATTTTCAAATATAGTTACAAGCCTATGTACATATATTTCAATTTTTAAAATGAAAAACAAATTGACAAATATACAACATTTTAAAAGATAAATAAAGAAGCATTTTTAACATACATATAAATACATCAGAGTATATTTGTAATCATCAGTGTGCGACATTTTTTTCCACAGAGTTTACTTGTCTGGTACGTATGTATAGTGTTTGTGTGCATACATACATGTTTATGTTTATAATGTGCTTTGGTGAAAAAAAAATTGAAATTTTTATGTGTGTAGAATATTGCTTGGTATGTAAAAGCAAATAACGATTTGAGTCTGCTGATCGTTCAAAAGCAAATGCCTTGTATTTTTACACACACATGCTTAGATGTGTGACAAAAAGGGGTTTGTACGAAAAAATACTTTGAGTTATTATTAAGTTAATATACACAAAGAACTAACAAGCCTCAGTAGCACGATGGGTCGTGTGTTGAATTATTGTCTCTGACACATATTCAATGCGCGTGACCCCGTATTCAATACTACTGATGCACCTAGTGTATTTATAAATTTATTTCTGCAATGAATATATATATCTTCATTTATTTGTATATATATCCATTTCAGAATCGATACTTTTATTTTTGCTGATTTTCAATACGAAGCATCCTTAGAAAAATTCCTACATTTTACTTTAAGAAACAATTCTCTAACTCTTCTTGTGTCTTCAGAAAATGGATTTCACGTACAGACAGACGGATAGACGGACAGACAGACAGACGGTCAGGGCTCAGTTAAATTTTTTAATTATAAGGATCCAGTATATATATACTATATGGACCTCATATAAATATTGTGGAAATTACACACGTAATGACAAACCTATAAATACCCTTACCATTTTTGGTGAAGGGTATAAAAATGAATTAAACAAAAACCTGAATTTAACAGTAAACACAAATACTCGTGCGCGATCATTATCTCTGAACATGTTAAATAGTGATCAAGAAGCAACAACAATTGCACCCATCAGCAAACTTGTCAGCTTAGCTGAACAAACAAACAAACAAACAATAAGTAACAAGGTGACCAACGTGCACAAAATGGTAGATGCGGTGAGTACAATAAATGATAATAAAATTCAAACAGGAATGGACAGATACATAACCGTGTTAAAAAGGGGAAGAAGTCCAAAATCAGCACAAATTGCTTCAACATCGAAAGTTCCCAGAGATGGAAAAATCAATATAATAAATTCCGAAAATCGTTTCGCGATTTTATCTGAACAAGGCGATGAAATCACAACTACAATAAGTTCGAGTAAGCCCCCACCCATATATTTAACAGAGCAGAATTCCAGTTTGCTGGTTAAAAGTCTTATCTCATTAATTGGAGAAAATGAGTTTTATGTAACTCCAATTAAGCGCGGAAACATCAATGAAACAAAAATTCAGGTAGCTCATGAAAATAATTACCGAAAAATTGTTTCAGATTTAGAATCTAAAAATAAATACTTCTACACGTACCAATTAAAGAGTGCTAAAGGTCTAACAGTCGTAATAAAAGGTATAGACTCTAGCGTGGATCCAGAAGAGGTCAAGTCTGGCCTTGAAAATAGTGGCTACAAGGTAAAAAATGTCTCAAACATTAAAAATAGAGAAAAAATCCCCCAACCAATATTTAGAGTCGAGTTACAGCCAGATGGCATAAAAATAAAAAAGAATGAAGCACATCCAATATATGACTTAAAGTACTTGTTGCATCGAAGAGTTACTGTTGAGCTTCCACATAAAAGAGCTGGACCTGTTCAATGCCTGAACTGCCAAGAATTTGGGCACACGAAGACTTATTGCAAGTTGCCTACAGTCTGCGTTGTATGTGGTGAGTTAGACAGTACTGCTAACTGTGATAAAATAAAAGGTGATACCAAGGCGAAAAAATGTGGCAATTGTGGCGGAAATCACACTACCAACTATAGAGGCTGCCCCCTTTACTCGTTTTTTAAGAATTCATCAACCAAAAAAACCAATGCTACTCCCGCTCAGCCAAAAACCCCTATTAACTATCCACAGTTACCTCAACCGTCCACTAGCCAAAATCAATTTTCAAACTTTTTCAAGTCTAACGCGACTAGTGCTCAACAACAATCTAACAACAAATTTTCATACGCTAGTATTTTAAAAAGCAATCAGAGTACGGCGCAAAAAACCGTAAATGTAAATGAAGATTCGGGGTATAATTTTAGTCGTATTGAAGCCTCAATTGAGAGCTTAATACAAACTGTAAATACATTTACTCTCAACATGTCCTGTATGATGCAAGAAATGTTGAAAATGCAGTCTACCTTGTTGCAGGCTGTACTAAGCAAACCATCAACTTAAAAATCTGTTTTTGGAACGCAAACGGCATCTGCCAACATAAAAACGAAATAGAATATTTTCTTCAGGATAAACAAATCGATGTTATGCTTATCTCAGAACCTCATTTGACATCTCGAAGCTGTTTCAGAATTAGTGGATATAATTTTTACGACACCAAGGATCCCCGTGGCAGAGCTTGTGGTGGTTCGGGAATCCTAATAAAAACGCGAATAAAACACCACCTGTTGAATGATTTTTGTGAAGATTATCTTCAAGCAACGAACATCTGCATCGAAACTTACTATCAAAAACTTGTAATATCATCTGTCTATTCGCCCCCCAGATTCTCAATTACCGAGAGTCAATATACGGCTTTTTATAAATCACTGGGCCTCCGTTTTCTAGCAGCTGGCGACTACAATGCTAAACACACATTTTGGGGTTCACGTTTAATCACACCTAAGGCACGAAATTTATTCGACACAATATCTAAAATGGGTTTGAATGTAGTTTCAAGTGGACAGCCAACATATTGGCCAACAGATCGACAAAAAATTTCTGATGTTATCGACTTTGGAATTGTGAAAGGCGTGCCCAGCGAGATGGTTGAAGTTGAAGCATCTTTGGACTTATCTTCAGACCACTCGCCTACAATTGTCACTATTTACTCACACACAACATGTGATTTAGCGACGACATCTGCACGTATTAACTGGCTGAAATATAGAAAATATCTGAGTGCTCATTGCTCGGAAAAAATGCCGCTGAGAACACCTTCAGACATAGACGACTCTCTCAGGTTGTTTGAAGCGCATGTTAAACAAGCGGCTTTTAATGCTACTTCAAATGAAATAAACCAACCAGTGAGATTTAACAATATTTTTTCTGTAGATATAGAAAGGCTATTGACTGAAAAACGGCGAGCTCGACGAGAATGGCAGCGCTACAGATCGCCCCAGCTAAAATTAAGGCTTAAGGAGTGTACCAAGCAGCTTAGGAATGTTTTGCAAGCTCAAAAACAGCTTCCCTTCAAAAATTCCTTCAAGAGCTAGATGCAACACCACAAACAGATTATTCACTGTAGCGTGCAGCCAGAGGACTAAAAAGGACTGGGCAAAAACTGATGCTGAAAAAGGTACACTTTTTGTTAAACACTTAGAAAAAGTTTTCACTCCGAATATTTCTGCTGATATTGTTGAATTGCCACCAGTCGTCTCTTTACCAGAAATACCGATGAGATTTAACATGACGGAGATTGAAAATACTATTACTAGTCTTAACACCAGAAAAGCCCCAGGTGTCGACAAAATAAGCAACAAAATGCTTCAATAATTGCCTTACACTGCAAAAAAAATAATAATACTATTAATTTTTAACAGTATTCTACGCCTAGAACACTATCCTAAAGAATGGAAGGTTTCGCTAATTACTATGATACCAAAGCCCGGCAAGGATCATACAAAAGTTGAATCCTATCGGCCTATTAGTTTACTGTCTAACATTTCAAAACTATTTGAAAAGCTGTATATGAGCAAGCTGATGCCTATAGTGACTAGTAATGGATGTATTCCAGATCATCAATTCGGTTTTCGAAGACAACATAACACAATTGAACAAACTCACAGACTTGTGAATGTCGTTAGAGACACTTTTGAAAAAAAGAAATACTGCTCTGCGCTCTTTATTGATGTCTCACAAGCATTCAATAAAGTATGGCACGAAGGTCTTTTCAACAAATTAACACAAAATCTACCAGCAAACATCGTAAAGCTTTTAAAAAGCTATTTAATGGAACGTAAATTTGTAGTTAGGGAAGGCAATTTTTTAAGCCCTCCGCAGTCGATTGAAGCCGGAGTCCCTCAAGGCAGTATCTTCGGACCCTTACTTTATTTAATATATGCCTCTGACTTACCGTTAAGCAGTAACATTCATACATCAACATTTGCGGATGATACAGCCTTTCTAAGCGTTCACGAAAATACTGTAGAAGCTTCCCGCAACTTACAAGAATATATATCCAAACTGGAAAAATGGCTCAAACAATGACGTATAAAAGTTAACGAGCAGAAATGTGCACACGTCACTTTTACGTTGCGCAGGGTAACATGCCCGCCTATAAAAATTAACACCGAGACTATACCACAACACACTGTAGTCAAATATCTAGGCGTTCATCTTGATCGTCGTTTAACATGGAAATGGCATATAGACGCAAAGTTAACACAAATGAAACTAAAAGCAGCCCAAATGAATTGGCTTATTGGAAGAAACTCTATACTAAGCCTTGACTGTAAACTTCTCTTATACAACGCGATCCTGAAACCAATATGGTCCTATGGAATCCAGTTATGGGGCTCTGCCTCAGCATCGAATGTCGAAAGAATTCAAAGGCGACAGAATAAAATCCTACGTACAATAACAGCAGCACCCTGGTATGTCAGAAACCATCGAATTCATAAAGACCTAGACGTTCCGTTGGTGAAGACAGTATTTTCAAAACACGCGAAAAAATATATAAAAAAACTTGAGTTGCACCCAAATCCACTTGCGCGCAATATTCTTCATTATAGAGGCCACACCCGGCTGAAAAGAAGGGATACTCTTTTTCTCAGCCGTTTACGAGAGATGTAAAACAACAAAAATTAACCGTTGAAATTAAAAATTTTGTTTAGCATTGACTAAACTTATATTTAATATTTTTTAGATTTAAGATTTGAAAAACTTATTGATAATTTAATTTATAATTAAAGATTCAATAAATAATAAAATTATCAAAAAAAAAATATTTTCCTCCTCTAACACGATAAGAGATGCTGCTCCACATCATAAAACAAATAAATTATCTTCTTCGTTCATTATTTTTATTTTTTGTTAAATAAATTATATTTTTCAACACTTTCATTAAATAATTATTTAATGCAAATATTTGTTTCAGTCTGAACGCATGGCAAACATGATTTCATTTATTTTATTTCGCACTATTTGCTAGAGGTAAATGACTTTATTTATTGTAACATTAAACCTTTCTCAAGGTAAAGCAATTCTAAAGGTAAATAACTTTATTTTTTGTAATATTAAGCTTTTCTCAAGGTAAAACAATTCTAAGGTTAATAACTTTATTTATTGTAATATTAAACCTTTCTCAAGGTAAAACAATTCTAAGGTTAATAACTTTATTTATGTTAAACATTTCAAAGAAAGGAAATGACTGCATTTTGTCATATAAGCATTTTGCATTTTAATAATTATTATGTGTTAATTATGTTTTTTGTGTTGACATTATATTATATGTTAACATTCTCCGCCGCGTTGAGCGGATAGCGAAAGAATATATAAAATATTAATTTACACGGAATAGAGAAATAAAGTTATTTTTAAATTATAGAGTCACGCTGGCGTGGTGTAGGTTCTGGCGGTGTTGGAGCCAGGTTGAGTGGTGTTCTTTTTCTGCCTTTAAGTCGCCACCCTATTAGGATCACGATTACTAGTACTGACAGAAGTAGTGCCAAAGAGCCGATATAGGGATGATGGAGAACCGGATACTGTATTTCCCTTGGAAGATCTTTGATGTCTGCTAGTTGTTTTTGGAGTTCAGTGAGCTCATTTAATTTGGTGTCCAAATTGATGTTTGGTGCGTGGAGCCTCTTAACCTCGGACGGTTCGCCAATAGCCGTAATATTGCCAATCATGGCATATGAATAATGTAGAGTAGTGACATTAGTTTCATGCCCATAGATAGTTAGTGTACTTCCCTTGATGATACAGGTTGGTTTCATGGACAGGAGACCAGAATGATCGATGTGTAGGTGTATGGTTTCAGAGTCGCAGACTTCAGTTAGCTCTAACGGATATATTGTTGCATAAAACCAACGGTTGATGGTGTTTAGGGCGACAAAAGAAGGCCCTTTCTGCATGTGACCAAAACTACATTGCGGAGATGTTCTGTTGTTGAATAAGGCAATTTCACAGGAATAGCTGCTTGATTCTCGCGAAACACTGAGTTGTAACGATGTTCATAGATGTATGTCGTTCTTAACTACACCACATTTATTGAATTAAATGTCAAGTATTCATCTCGGTGGTCGTTCACAGCCAGATATTCAATGTTGGTTGTTATAGCAATAGGCGTGTTGTTCATCTTGGTAGGTATAGGAATAATCTTGAAAAGTTCAAAATGTTTCTGATTCACTAACGGCAGTTCAATCATGAAAATAACACTCCCTTGTGCTACTGTGCCCTTGATATTCATGATCTTGTATAATTCTAGTAAGTCTGTGTCTTCAACTGGTAATGCACGACCTAAGGGAAGGTGTCCTTTAATTTTAGCAATCTCTGATCTTAACTGCCTTAGTGTGAGGATAAGTGGGCTTATATTACCGTGGTTTGTATGCGTGAGAGCAGCGACCAGCTCTGCCTCAATTCTTTGCAAATCGGATGCAAGTGTATTTAATTGAATTGCGAGAGAGAGACATTAGATTTTGGACTTGTCGTAAATTTGAATTCTCATTTCTAACGGAATTTAAATCATGATGGTTTTCTTAAGCTCTGAAAAGCGTACCTTAGTATTGTTTTCGCTTTGCTTAAGAATGTTAATTGTCGAATCTATCACTGAAGTTTGGTTTCTTAGTAATAGATGAAGATACTCCTCGTTTTCCTTGACGTTAGCTATAGTTTGAGCCATTTGTTCTGCATAGTCTGAGTCCAGGACTCCAAATAAAGCATGTGCCATGTTCCCTACAATATCAAGAGCTGCTCTCCGGCTTCTCCTTGGAATCAAAAGGTCTGATTCTTGCATAAGGATGTCCCAAGTATGCTGAAGTTGTAGGTATAGCATTTCACATGATTCAATAGCTATCGATTGCTTGCAGAGCCTTGAGATTGATGTTATTCCAGTTTCCAGAACCTTATTCCTATCCCAAATTGTTGTGAGATCGTAGTATATAATGAACTTCCAGCTAGCTGTCACCAATTATGCCGACGCGATGCCGTCGAAATATAATCCTGGATTGGAAGAAAATTCCGTAATATTGATTGGAAATGCTAATATTATCGGCAGCAGAAGAAGTGAAATAAGAATTGTACTGAAGAATCCCAGTAAAGAATATGACACTATTTTGCGTTTTGGCTGAATAGTGTCGCCTTCTGATGAGTGTTGCCTCTTTTGCGAAGTGAAATTGTCATAGCCGGAACAGTCCGTGTGGGAATCGTTGAACAGTGGTGCCACTCTATGTATTGGCCTCTTGAAGGTTCCCTTTGCTGTTTTGACGTCGCAGACCCTAATAAGTCCATCATCTCCCTTGTAAGTCTTGCTTATTCTACCCAATGGCCACTGCAATACTGGAGTATTATCCCCTTTGAGAATAACAAGCATGCATTCAATAACGTTCGGTGAAGGTGACTTCCATTTGCCCCTTTGCTGTAGCTCATGTAGATATTTTTGTGACCATTCCTTCCAGAATTTATGTTTAATTTCTGACGTTATTTTCCATCGTGTATCTAGCGGTATTCTTGGAGATTGGGCATTTACATCCACGGCTGATGTCAAGGGTTCACCAACTAGAAAGTGACCTGGCGTAAGAGCTTGAAGATCATCGTAATTTGATGACAGAGGAATCAATGGCCGCGAGTTTAAGATTGCTTCTATTTCAACCACTATTGTTTCCAATTCCTCATAGGTAAGTGATGCAGTAGACACGCTTCTCAGTAAGAGATGTTTGGCGGATTTGACTGCCGCTTCCCAAAGCCCCCCGAAGTGGGCTGCTCTTGGAGGAATGAATTTAAAGTTTATTGATTGATTGCTGCATATTCGTGTAATTTTTTCTTGCGCTGATTGAGAATATATTGATTCTTCTAATTCGGTGATTTTGTTGTTTGCTCCCACGAAGTTAGTAGCATTGTCGCAGTACAATCTCTGACAATGGCCTCTTCTACTGATGAAACGTCGCAGTGCTCCTATGAAGGCTTCTGTAGACAGATTAGACACGACTGTAATGGCAACATTGGCCATAAACGATTTAGTACACTTAAGCAATACAACCTTGTTACTTCTTTTATTAACACTATGGTAACACTTTAAGTATAACTCATTTTAAGAATAAGTAGAAGTAAGAAAACTTAAATAAACTAAGAGAGTTTGTCTATAACCACTGAAGAAGCAACTAGTGTGTTTTAATTCGCTGCTACCATCCACCACATGGCGACCGAGACAGATCAATTGTACAATCTGAGCAAACAAAATTATGTAAAGTTAGAAACTTTAAAACAATATAATTTGCTAAATAAGATACAAAAAAAAAATTTTTAAGATTTTCAATAAAATAGAAAACAAATATATCACAGCAAGAAAAACCTAAAAAAAATTATGAAAGAAAGTTCTTTAAAATAAAAACAGCAAAAGTAAAATCATTAAAAGAAAAAGCCTTGAGAAAAATATTTTGGCCGAAATTTATGCACGTTGTTGTTCTGTCTGTGTCCACATAGACAGGCGCGTAGTTAAATATGTACATATGTATGTACATATATGCAAATATGAAAATTAATAGACAACAACAAAAGCGCAGTGTCAAAAACGTTTCAAATAAAGTGTCTTTCGTTTTATAGCATGGCAATAACGGAGTAAGAACCGTTGGGGCAAATTCGCAAAATTAAAAAAAATTACAAAACAAAATTAAAACAAACCGTTAACACAAATAACAAATTTTAAGTACAGTTTCGGTGACATACAAAATGTAATTATGTACATACATAATAGTCTACCGAAAAACCTATAAAGCAAAAGTTGGTTTTAAATAAAGAATGCTGCTATGCCTAAATAATAATGAAAAGAAAAAAAGGAAATTTAATAAAATCACTGGACGAAAAAAAAACATAAAATACAAAATTTAAGTCCAATAAAATAAACGTTATTTTTAATACATACACATGTACAGTCGCTCAAACATATACATATACATATGTATGTATGTACATCAAAGATGTTATCTACATACATAACTACATCAAATACAACACGTTTTAACTGTTACTAAGATAATTGAAAACCAAAAGAAATAAAGAATATTTGAAGAAAAAGAAACAACAAGCATACATACATATACACAAAATCAACAGTGAAAAATATTGAAAAAACGAAATAAAAGAAAGAAACTGAAAAGAAGAAAAAAGAAACAAAATGAACAATGAAAGTAACAAAACAAATAATTTTGATTGGTCAAAAAAAAAAAGTACATTTAATAAAATAATATAGAAAAAACACAGCAAGAAAAGAACACAAATTGACGATAAAATTTAAAGTCAAACTACAAATAAAACAACATGAAAAAAAATAGAAAACAACTGAATTTGAGAAAAGAAACGAAATGAACATGGAACAAATACATATATACATAGCCCCCAATTCATAAAAATTTAAAATGAATTTGAAATTTATTTTAAGAAAATTTGGTATTGAAATTTTGTACTAAAACACATTTGAAATCTATTTTATTTTTTGTGAATACTACCAATAGTATACAACATTAACCAACAAAGAGAAACAAAATTAACAAGAAAATAATTCAGACACAACAACAATAAGAAAACAACGCAACAAAATCATTTAAAAGCAAAATAACGAGTGCAAGAAGAAAAAATATAATAGAACGAAGAAGCAGAATAAAATAAAACAGAGGAAAAAAACAACAGAAGCAGCACAAAAAAAAAAAAAGGCCGAAAATTAACAGAGGGAAAACAACAGAAGCAGCAAGAAGAAACCAGCAAACCTACATATAAACAGCAGCAACTACATAAAAACAACAAGAGATGACAACAATGAAATCGTATATTGGAAAAAAAACTAATATTTATCCATATACATAAGTATGTATACATTTTTACTAACATTTTACATTGACACAAATATACAAAAACCCTCTAACACAATCAAAAACACAAACACATACACACATAAACAACACAAAGAATATTTAAAACAAATTAAATTAAAATATAATCTTGAAATTTTATTTTTTCACTTTTAATATACATATGTACATTGCAAATAAATTTGTAATATACATACAAATAAATAACAATTTGAAATGAAAAAAGTCTTGCGTTGATTTATGTGGGAAACTGTGTATACGTATACAAATTATATGTACACAGGTATGTACTGTGAAGAAAAAAAAAACAAAATTTAAGGGTTGTTTTTAACAAAAACATTGAACAAACAACAAAAAACATTACAAAACATTACAATAAAAACATACATACAATCAGATAAACTACATATATACATACGAGTGTATGTAGGAAGATAAATATATAAACAAAAATATATACATACATACAAATGTACAAAATTATTTTATATAAACAATTTTTAATTTATAAAATATTAAATTGAAAGTGCTAGCAAACTTTTATAAAAAGATGACATATTTAAAATAAATTATACGGGTAGATGTCAACAAATAATTTCGACATTAAAAAGTTTTATGAACTAGTATCTGAATTTGACAAAGTAAAGAAAAGAATATTGCAAAACACATATTTCAAGCAACCAAAATAAAATTCAAGAATATATTAAGCTTCTTATTAAAAATTACAACAATATAATAATATTTACAAAACCTTTTAGTAATCATTTGCCTAGTGAGACAAAACAAAAAGTGCATACTAAAATTGTACATTGCAGGGAGTTACTGTTGAGAAGTTTTATCAAGTTAGAATGTAAAGTTAAAATCCCATTTGGTGAAAATTTGTTTGAAGTTGTTAAGGAAGAAATTTTAACAGATTTTAGTTCCGATAGTGACGCTGATAACTCGGATACGAGTATAGATACGGATACAAAATCATCAAATATCAAAGGTACAATTAATACACTTAGCGGTAATAGACTAAATTTAACAATGGCGTCCATAGAAGAAAAAACGAAATTTATATCGATGTGCTCTAATATTATACGGGAAAACTACGACGGAAATCCCCTTACACTAAATTCATTTTTAGATAAAATCAACTTGATTGAGGAAATAACCGCTCCAAACCTGATTACATGCTTCATTTCTTTTATAAAATCTAAGTTGGACGGAAAAGCTAGAGAGGTTTTACCCGATGATATTTCAAGCATAGCTCAAATAAAAAACTCACTTAAATCCAGAATAAAACCGGACAATTCTAAAATTGTAGCAGGCAGAATTGCTGCTATGCATGTCAAGCAAAATAATTATGTGGATTTTTCAAAAAATGTCGAAAATTTGGCGGATGCTTTAGAGCGTTCTCTTGTTATAGAGGGCATTACAAAAGAAAAAGCGCACGAAATGGCTATAGAGCAGACGGTAAACATCTGCAGAAACAATGCTAAATCAGATCTAGTCAAAGCTATTTTAGCGTCTACAGTTTTCCAAGAACCCAAGGATGTAGTAGCAAAGCTAATAGTAGAAGAAGCAA
Source organism: Lypha dubia (assembly GCA_947311025.1). Lineage (NCBI taxonomy): Eukaryota > Metazoa > Arthropoda > Insecta > Diptera > Tachinidae > Lypha > Lypha dubia. The sequence continues at coordinate 56,350,133 of OX371261.1, read as the reverse complement.
ACACAGAAAAAGATAGACATGTTTTGACGATGAGATACAACAGAAATAGAACAAACTTCAACCAAAATCATCAGTCGAACTTTAGATTCCCCCGTGGTAATAATAATCATCAACAATCGTATAGGTCGAATGCGCACAATAATAACTCTAGAGGTAACAGTCAAAATAATTCTCGAAATAATAGGTACAACAACCGAGGTAGAAACAATAACAATTTCAATTATAATAACAATTCCAGTTATAATCGGAATTCGGGGCGAAATTTTTCTCACCAGAATGCATCAGTGAGAACTTTAAACTCGGAAGTCCCTCAGCAGGATATGGTGAGGGTGGAAGAGAGTCAATTGTAGACAAACAGAATCATTTTAAATCAGTATATAGCTTCAACCTTAATTTTTCAGATTTTATACGTTTAAATTGTACGGCATCATACAAAAAAAAACACATTTTTAGTAGATTCGCAAGCAGATATATCAATTTTGAAATTTTCTTCTGTAAAAAATTTCATAGAAATCAATGAGTCGAATAAAGTTAACATTGTTGGCATAACAACAGATACAACAAAGTCGTTAGGTACAATTGCTACAAAATTGTTAATTGCTAATCATTCAATTTCACAAGTTTTTCATATAGTCCCTGACAGCTTTAATATCCCATCTGATGGTATTTTGGGCAAAGATTTTTTAAAATCAAATAAGTGTCAAATAGATTACAACTCAATGACGGTTTCATTTTATGTATATGGCGAAAGACTAATTATTCCTATTTCTCATGGTATTAGTAAAAACTCATGTTTCATTCCACCAAGGTGTGAAGTATTTAGATTATTTCAGTTAGAAAATGTAACTGAACCGCTTTTTGTTGATTCACAAGAAATTTGTGAGGGTGTATTTATAAGTAAATGCATTATAAACACCAAAACATCTGTTTTACGTATTTTAAATACGACGGATGGAACGAAATTCGTGCATAACTATAAACTTAAAACTGAAAAACTTTCAGAATATAATATTTATTCAATTAATAAAAATAATTTGAAACAGGAACGTATTGAAAACTTAAAAATTATCTTGAATGATAAGATGCCAAACTATTTCAAGGAAGATTTAATGCAAATATGTGAGGAATACGCAGATATCTTTACTCTCAAAAGTGATAAGATGACCATAAACAATTTTTATGAACAGCAACTGCGACTCAATGATACATCACCTGTGTATATCAAAAACTATCGACTCCCATATACACAAAGAAGCGAAATTAAAAAGCAAGTTCAGAACTTACTAGCAAATGACTTGATTGAACCCAGCACGTCAAATTATAACAGTCCTTTAATTTTAGTTCCGAAGAAAAGTCCAGATAATGTCAAATCTTATCGTATGTGCGTTGATTTTCGAGCAATTAATAAAAAACTCATAGCTGACAAATTCCCCTTGCCAAGGATTGATGATATACTCGACAATCTTGGTAGAGCTAAACATTTCTCGATAATCGATCTTTTCTCTGGTTTTCACCAGATACCGCTTCATGAAGACTCAAGAGATTTAACATCATTTAGTACAGATCAAGGAGCATTTAGATGGAAGGTTTTACCATTCGGACTGGATGTAGCTCCGAACTCTTTTTCTCGGATGATGTCTATAGCATTCTCAGGTTTAGAACCAAATAAAGCATTTTTTGTATATGGACGATATTATTGTCATAGGAAACAGTAAGGAACATCATTTAAAGAATTTGGCTAGTGTTTTTAGAACGTTAAGAAAGTACAATTTGAAAATTAACCCTTACAAATGCAATTTTTTTAGACCCGAAGTCACATTCTTAGGACACAAATGTACCTCGAACGGGCTCTTACCTGATGATTCGAAAATAAATGCAATACAAAAATACACAATACCAACAGACAAAGACGCTGTTAAACGTTTCATAGCTTTTGCTAATTATTACAGGAAATTTATTCCTAACTTTGCTTTACATGCTGCGCCTCTTAATTACATAACAAGAAAAAAAGTAAATTTTATTTGGGACAACAATTGTCAGAAAGCCTTTGAAACCATAAAATCAGAACTTATATCACCCAAAATTCTCCAATACCCCGATTTTACGAAAGAATTTATAATTACCGTCGATGCTTCAAAGATTGGTTGTGGTGCGATTTTAAGTCTGAATTTTGATGGACATGATTTGCCAGTGTATTACACATCTAAGGTGTTTAGTAAATCAGAACAAAGAAAACCAGTAATAGAACAAGAACTTTACGCAATATACTTTGCCATAAATCAATTCCGACCTTATGTCTATGGAACAAATTTTGTTGTCAGAACTGATCATCGACCGTTAGTCTACTTATTTAATATGAAGGATCCATCATCCAAACTAACGAATATAAGACTTAAACTTTCAGAATATAATTTTTTAATAGAATACATAAAATGAAAAGATAACGTTGGTGCAGATGCATTATCTCGTATTTCAATTGACGAATTGAAAAAAGAGATATATACTGAACAAATTCTCGCCGTGACAACTCGAGCAATGTCCAAGCGGAATTATATAAACAAACCAACTTCAGAAAATTACAATGAAATTAAGTTACAAGTATACGACAAATTTTCCCAGAATTTTAACAAAACCATTTCGAAAATCAAATCAGAAATAAATTATGAACATAATGATTTAACTAACATAAAATTTAAAATATTTAACAGATTTAAATTGAAATTTTTAATAAATATTAAGATTGTCAACGAAACATTGAATTTCGAGGAAATGCTTTTGATGCTTCAAAGGGAAGCAAACAATCATAATATTTATGTATTAGAATGGTCTAAGGACGATTCATTTTTTAGCAAATACAAAATTGATGAATTAAAAACCCATGGTAATAGAGTATTAACAACTCTGAAAATAATGTTAGTGGAACCAATAGAAATGGTATTTGATAAAGATAAACAGACAAAACTGTTGAAAATTCATCACACTGATCCGATTTTAGGTGGTCATTGTGGCAGAAAAAGACTATATGCAAAATTAAAGACAAAATATTACTGGAAAGGAATGACTAGGGACATAGCTTTTTTTATTAAAAATTGCACAGAATGTAACACGAATAAAGTTAGAATCGGAACAAAAGAAAAACTCACACTTACACCCACACCGATTAAACCTTTTGAAGTGGTAGTATTGGACACAATTGGTCCGTTACCAACATCAAAATATGGTAATAAATATGGTTTAACATTAATATGCGATTTTACAAAATATCTTGTTACTATACCTATACCAGACAAAAGTGCAAAAACTGTTGCACAAGCAATTTTTGAAAATTTTATTTTGATTTACGGTAGAATGAATTCAATTAAAACTGATTTAGGTACTGAATTTAAAAATGATATTTTTTGCGAACTATGCAAATATTTAAACATCGAGTTAAATTTTTCAACCGCTTACCACCATCAAACCGTAGGAACAGCTGAACGAAATCATAGAGTTTTTAATGAGTACATAAGATCTTATATCAGCGAAAACATATCGGACTGGGATACTTACTTAAAGTATTTTACTTTCTTCCATAACACAACTTCAAGTTCAACTTTTGATAATAAATATACACCGTTTGAACTTGTATTTGGAAAAGAAGCAATCATGCCAAATGAACTGAAACTGGATAAAATTGATCCTATTTATAATGTAGAAAGTTATAGCAAAGAGGTTAAATATAGATTACAAAAGTCGCACACTATGGCAAATGAACTGTTAGAAAAACATAAGAAAAGAAATAAAAATCTGTATGATAAATTTGCAAACCCGTGCAATTTAAAAATTAATGATAAAGTATATATCAAAAAAGAACCGTATGATAAATTTAAACCCATCTATGATGGTCCATTCATTGTAAAAAATATTAATGGTGTAAATGTCACTATATACAATGAAAATTTAAAAAAAGAAAAACCATACATAAAAATAGAATTAGAAAAGCATAAAATATTGCTAAAATATCGAAAAAAAAAATAATTTTAATTAAACTAGATAAAACTAAAACGTAATCGCAAACTAAAAATGGATTTCAATTAAATTCATAATATTTTTAAAACACAAATGTCAAAAAAAAAAAACAAAAAAAAAACAAAATATCTGCTTTAAAACAAAACTAATTGAATTTTGTTTTACAAACCATTTATGTATGTACTACGTAATTTTTCACGACTTAATAAAAACACAATTTTGTTTTTCTTTTCTAAAAATTTAAACAAATAGTAGTGCATAGTAGTAAACAAATTGAATAATCCAAATAAAACCCAAGTATTGTTGTTGAGTATAAAATATTTTTAATGAATACAATATAAATTTTAGAATGTATAAAGATTAAAGAAAAAAAAAAAGAAAAATATTGAAAAAAAAAAACTAAAACAATCTACAATAAGTAATGAAGATTGAAAGCATTAAATTATATAGCTTTTTATATTAAAAGCATAACTAAACATAAACTTAGATTTAGATCTAGTATTTAAATTCCAAAATACATACATATATGAAAGAATATAAAAAAAAAAATAATTAATATTAGATTTAATATATACATATATAAAAAGAAAAAAAAAGAAAATTTTGAATCAAAACAGCCTGATCAACTGTGTTGATTCAACATTTTTCCCCCGGAAGGGAGGTGTAATGGCAACATTGGCCATAAACGATTTAGTACACTTAAGCAATACAACCTTGTTACTTCTTTTATTAACACTATGGTAACACTTTAAGTATAACTCATTTTAAGAATAAGTAGAAGTAAGAAAACTTAAATAAACTAAGAGAGTTTGTCTATAACCACTGAAGAAGCAACTAGTGTGTTTTAATTCGCTGCTACCATCCACCACACGACCTCCATGTGAATGGCCTTAGTGCGAAACAACAAAACACTGCAATATAAGCCTTGTCTGGTCTTTTGCCTCTGATTTTGTGATGGATCCAAATCGGCCCAAAGTAATCAACTCCTGTAGTTATGAATGGGCGCGCTGGTGTCACTCTGTCAGCTGGGAGATTCCCCATTAATTGTTGAAAAAGCACTGGCCTAGCCTTGGTGCAACGTATGCATTTATGGACAGTACTACGCGCTAGTGATTTTCCGTTCGTAATCCAGAATTGTGACCTGGATGCTGCCAACAGTGCCTTTGGGCGCAATGACGATTTTCTTCGTGTAGCATGTGCATCAATAACTTTATCATGAGGTGATTGTGTGATAAAATCGCTGGATGCTTTGCTTTGAATGGTAACGTTGACTGCTCCAAGCGACCACCCACACGCATTATCTGATGCTCATCCAAGAATGGATTTAATGAAGCCAACGGACTTGATTTATGTACAGGTGTTTGGTGTGCTAGTCTTTGCAACTCTTCCCCGAATTCCGCCGCTTGGAAGATCTTGATGATAACGTTCATAGCTTCTTCCATTTCATGTGCATCGAGCGCTCTTTTCGTTGGACGATAAACCCTTGAGGTCTTGGAGTTTCTGATAAATATTAACACATAACCGATCGTGTGTTGAAGAGTTTTGAATGAATTGCGATGGTTTATCCTATTTATACTGTCTTCATAGTTTTGCTGCGAGGTTGATATTGTTAAGACCTGCTTCGATACCTTACGTTCTTCGTTACAAGGTATATCGGTAATTTGTGAATGTGCAATTGTCCATTCACTCTTTTGTCCCGAAAGAAATAGGGGACCATAAAATCAAATTGAGTGTTGTGATAGGGTTTCTGGTGCTAGTCCCGAATATTGCGTCAGCAGGATTTTCTTTTGCACTGACGTGTAACCATTGATGTGAATCGCTTAAACTTTGAATTTTCGCTATCCTGTTTGCTACAAATGCGTGATAGGATGCTGCTGATGAATTTATCCAAGCAAGAACAATTTTTGAGTCTGACCAAAAAAAGTTGGCGGTATTTTGTAGGTGAAGATCTTGTTTGACTCTACTTGTTACCTCTACACCTAGCACCGCGGCGCATAATTCCAAGCGAGGCAACGTTTGTTTTTTAATTGGTGCTACTCGGGACTTGGAACATATCAATCTTGTTACTACAGTTTTGTCATTATATGTTGAACGAAGATATATTGCTGTTCCATTGTGTTTCAACTCTCGTAGTGAACAGACGCGTTTTTATAATCGTCGCAACTGAATATAAAAAAAAAATTAAATAAAAAAAATATTTTCAAGTCACAAAAAAAATATAAAAAAAAAAAAACATTTATTGAACAGTTATTTTACTGGTTTTATTTTATTTTTTGCTTGTGTGCAATATACATAAATATTTGCATACACAAACTAATATAAGTGCAAATAAAAAAAGAGAACTCTGATGAGTTCATCTTCTGACAAAAACAACAATAATCCTACAAGCAGTAGGAATGTGCAATATATAACTTTAGTTGCTGATGACGACAATAAAAAAAATGAATTAAACAAAAACCTGAATTTAACAGAAAACACAAATACTCGTGCGCGATCATTATCTCTGAAAATGTTAAAAAGTGATCAAGAAGCAACAACAATTGCACCCATCAGCAAACTTGTCAGCTTAGCTGTACAAACAAACAAACAAACAATAAGTAACAAGGTGACCAACGTGCACAAAATGGTAGATGCGGTGAGTACAATAAATGATAATAAAATTCAAACAGGAATGGACAGATACATAACCGTGTTAAAAAGGGGAAGAAGTCCAAAATCAGCTCAAATTGCTTCAACATCGAAAGTTCCCAGAGATGGAAAAAACAATATAATAAATTCCGAAAATCGTTTCGCGATTTTATCTGAACAAGGCGATGAAGACACAACTACAACAAGTTCGAGTAAGCCCCCACCCATATATTTAAGAGAGCAGAATTTCAGTTTGCTGGTTAAAAGTCTTATCTCATTAATTGGAGAAAATGAGTTTTATGTAACTCCAATTAAGCGCGGAAATATCAATGAAACAAAAATTCAGGTAGCTCATGAAAATAATTACCGAAAAATTGTTTCAGATTTAGAATCTAAAAATAAAAACTTCTACACGTACCAATTAAAGAGTGCTAAAGGTCTAACAGTCGTAATAAAAGGTATAGACTCTAGCGTGGATCCGGAAGAGGTCAAGTCTGGCCTTGAAAATAGGGGCTACAAGGTGAAAAATGTCTCAAACATTAAAAATAGAGAAAAAATCCCCCAACCAATATTAAGAGTCGAGTTACAGCCAGATGGCATAAAAATAAAAAAGAATGAAGCGCATCCAATATATGACTTAAAGTACTTGTTGCATCGAAGAGTTACTGTTGAGCTTCCACATAAAAGAGCTGGACCTGTTCAATGCCTGAACTGCCAAGAATTTGGGCACACGAAGACTTATTGCAAGTTGCCTACAGTCTGCGTTGTATGTTGTGAGTTACACAGTACTGCTAACTGTGATAAAATAAAAGGTGATATCAAGGCGAAAAAATGTGGCAATTGCGGCGGAAATCACACTGCCAACTATAGAGGCTGCCCCCTTTACTCGTTTTTTAAGAATTCATCAACCAAAAAAACCAATTCTACTCCCGCTCAACCTAAAACCCCTATTAACTATCCACAGTTACCTGAACCGTCCACCAGCCAAAATCAATTTTCAAACATTTTCAAATCTAACGCGACTAGTGCTCAACAACAATCTAACAACAAATTTTCATACGCTAGTATTTTAAAAAGTATAATTTTAGTCGTATTGAAGCCTCAATTGAGAGCTTAATACAAACTGTAAATACATTTACTCACAACATGTCCTGTATGATGCAGGAAATGTTGAAAATGCAGTCTACCTTGTTGCAGGCTGTACTAAGCAAACCATGAACTTAAAAATCTGTTTTTGGAACGCAAACGGCATCTGCCAACATAAAAACGAAATAGAATATTTTCTTCAGGATAAACAAATCGATGTTATGCTTATCTCAGAAACTCGTTTGACATCTCGAAGCTGTTTCAGAATTAGTGGATATAATTTTTACGACACCAAGGATCCCCGTGGCAGAGCTTGTGGTGGTTCGGGAATCCTAATAAAAACGCGAATAAAACACCACCTGTTGAATGATTTTTGTGAAGATTATCTTCAAGCAACGAACATCTGCATCGAAACTTACTATCAAAAACTTGTAATATCATCTGTCTATTCGCCCCCCAGATTCACAATTACCGAGAGTCAATATACGGCTTTTTATAAATCACTGGGCCTCCGTTTTCTAGCAGCTGGCGACTACAATGCTAAACACACATTTTGGGGTTCACGTTCAATCACACCTAAGGGACGAATTTTATTCGACCCAATATCTAAAATGGGTTTGAATGTAGTTTCAAGTGGACAGCCAACATATTGGCCAACAGATCGACAAAAAATTCCTGATGTTATCGACTTTGGAATTGTGAAAGGCGTGCCCAGCGAGATGGTTGAAGTTGAAGCATCTTTGGACTTATCTTCAGACCACTCGCCTACTATTGTCACTATTTACTCACACACAACATGTGATTTAGCGACGACATCTGCACGTATTAACTGGCTGAAATACAGAAAATATCTGAGTGCTCATTGCTCGGAAAAAATGCCGCTGAGAACACCTTCAGACATAGACGATTCTCTCAGGTTGTTTGAAGCGCTTGTTAAACAAGCGGCTTTTAATGCTACTTCAAATGAAATAAACCAACCAGTGAGACTTAACAATATTTTTTCTGTAGATATAGAAAGGCTATTGACTGAAAAACGGCGAGCTCGACGAGAATGGCAGCGCTACAGATCGCCCCAGCAAAAATTAAGGCTTAAGGAGTGTACCAAGCAGCTTAGGAATGTTTTGCAAGCTCAAAAAACAGCTTCCCTTCAAAAATTCCTTCAAGAGCTAGATGCAACACCACAAACAGATTATTCATTGTGGCGTGCAGCCAGAGCACTAAAAAGGCCGGTGATATGCAAACCCCCATTACGAGCCCCAAATGGTGACTGGGCAAAAACTGATGCTGAAAAAGGTGCACTTTTTGTTAAACACTTAGAAAAAGTTTTCACTCCGAATATTTCTGCTGATATTGTTGAACTGCCACCAGTCGTCCCTTTACCAGAAATACCGATGAGATTTAACATGACGGAGATTGAAAATACTATTACTAGTCTTAACACCAGAAAAGCCCCAGGTGTCGCCAAAATAAGCAACAAAATGCTTCAAGAATTGCCTTACACTGCAAAAAGAATAATACTATTCATTTTTAACAGTATTCTACGCCTAGAACACTATCCTAAAGAATGGAAGGTTTCGCTAATTACTATGATACCAAAGCCCGGCAAGGATCCTACAAAGGTTGAATCCTATCGGCCTATTAGTTTACTGTCTAACATTTCAAAACTATTTGAAAAGCTGTGTATGAGCAAGCTGATGCCTATAGTGAGCAGAAGTGGATGCATCCCAGATCATCAATTCGGTTTTCGCAGTCAACATAGCACAATAGAACAAACTCACAGACTTGTGAATATCGTTAGAGACACTTTTGAAAAAAAGAAATACTGCTCTGCGCTCTTTATTGATGTCTCACAAGCTTTCGATAAAGTATGGCACGAAGGTCTTTTCAATAAATTAACACAAAATCTACCAGCAAACATCGTAAAGCTTTTAAAAAGCTATTTGATGGAACGTAAATTTGTAGTTAGGGAAGGCAATTTTTTAAGCCCTCCGCAGTCGATTGAAGCCGGAGTCCCTCAAGGCAGTATCTTCGGACCCTTACTTTATTTAATATATGCCTCTGACTTACCGTTAAACAGTAACATTCATACATCAACATTTGCGGACGATACAGCCTTTCTAAGCGTTCACGAAAATCCTGTAGAAGCTTCCCGCAACTTACAAGAATATATATCCAAACTGGAAAAATGGCTCAAACAATGGTGTAGCGGTTGTAAGTCCGGAGAATGAAACGATTCAGTTGAGTGTAAAATATAGACTAACTTTACATAGCGTTTACACATGAAAGTAATTTCATGAAAGTCGCAATACACTCACAATTCCTCACAAACACATTCATATATTTGTCACTTTCAGTCAACTTTCAGCTCTGCTTTCAACGAAAATTTCTTGAAAGTAATTTTTTGACACTTTCAATATACTTTCTGAAAGAAATGATAATAACCAAAGGTGTGTTGCCAGGTAAAAATAATCATGAAAAATTTCAGGATTGTTTTAAAAAGCAGGTACAAAAGCTACTTGTTTTAAGCGTTTAAGCAAATAATTCTAACAGTTTCATTTTAAGCATATATAACAAACAATTTTTCTAATTATAATTTAAAAATATTAAAAGAATTATAAAAATAAATTTTAGTTTTAATGCGTTTCCTAATTGGTTAATTATACTGGCAACTCTGAAAAATAAAAATAACAAAAAACAGCAATGGAAGAAATATATTAAGCTTTCCCTTTGACGACATTTTAAAACTAAAATTTCAGTTTCATAAAAACTTTCAAGAAATGTTCATGAAATTCTGTTGTTTTTTATTTCTCTTTCATTGATAATACGTATAGGGAACTTTCATGAAATTACTTTCATGTGTAAACGCAGCGTTATTAGAGATACAAAGCGAATTCATTAATTATGGGGTTGCCATACTTAACTTATAATTAACTTATCATAACCATATGTTATTAATAGGGTGGCACTACACCTCCCTTTTTATATTAAAAAAAAATTATGAAATAACCGCTGTTTGAACATACTATCAGATCACTCTGTGATAAGGTTATTTCATGATTTTTTTTGTATTATTTATTTTAAGCATATATAGTATATTTATATAATATTATTATATTATTTATTTTAATTATTTTTTTTTTAGGCTTTTAAATCATAAATAAACGCATGTATGTATTTTATGTGTATATAAAATATTTTTGTTTTGTTTAAAATTAATTTAAAGAAATTGCTTTACAACTATCAGTGATTTTGCATTCATTAAAGTTTAATTAATTCTGATTAATTTTAAAATTTAATTTAAACATTAGGTTACTTTACGTTATATTTTTTTTTGTATAGAAATTTTAACTTTTGCTTACATTACATAACACAAGTTTCCTATGTTATTTAAATTAAATGTTTTGCTTTTTAAATAATTTTTAGATTAGAAAGAAGAAATATATTAAAAATTTAACAAAAGAATTAAACATAAAACTAAAATTATATATTAAAAAAAAAAATTTAATTGCCTGTTTTTTCAGGTTTTTATTACTAGTGAAAATATTCAATAGTACATTTTAATATAATTTTAATACGACGTATGAACCGATGTTTGTCAATCAGGTGTTGTGAGGCTAAAAATTTTCTTAATTCCTTTTAACTAATTTATTTTTATATTTAATTTTAAAGTTTAGATTATTATTGTTTTTTTTTTTTAATATATAGGTATATATGTATATATTAGTACCTTATTAATTAGGTTTATTTTACAAAAACGACGAAATATTCAAGTTGATCAGGCTTAAGTATTTCATGATTCTTATATGTATGTATGTGAAAATCTGTACAAATATTTTATCAAAATTTATGTTTTAATTTTGAGATGATTATTTAATGTTTAAAAATGATTTAATATCGTTTCAATATTTGAATATAAAAGGATTTTTTTTTTTCATTATTTCTCTTCAAAATAATTATTTGTAATTATGTATGTTGTTTTTTTCGTTTAACAATAATTTTAAAAATATTAAGTTGGTATAATTATTTAATTTTATTTTGTGTGAGTTATTTAATTAGTTTTTTTTCAATTTATATGTTCCAATTTAACAAATATAAGAATGTTTGTATTTATTTCCTTTATTGCCTTATTTTTTTTTTTTTTTTTTTTTGGACTAAATAGTAAATCACTTTGCAAATCACTTTTTCAATATGCGATTTTCCTTGTGTCTATGCTTTTCTAAGCCTATTCTTGTGTACTATTTTTTTTGTTACTGTATTTATCGTATACCGTTACGTTGCAATTTTCTATTTTTCTACTATATAAGGACCTCCGTAGATACTCTTAAATTTATCATAAGGTTCCTTCCACAATGCCCTCCTAGGAGCGGATCACTGTGATAAATAGTCATTAACTTTTCTATCAGTCTTTAGTCGTAGACCTGTTTAATTGGTTCGGTTAATATGATTTTTAATTTTTGTAATGTTCCTTTGCCATGGTCTTTTAATTCTTTTATATTGTAATTTGTGACAAATGTGTCATCCTTAGGCCATTCTACCATATGAAAGTTCCTATTAACGACTTCTTCAAGTCTCAAAAGCATCTAATCTAAATTTGATGTTTTGTTATTAATAGATAAGTTCAAGGAGAAAAGTTTTTTTAATTTTTTTTTTTTTTTTTGTAAACCAAGTTAGTTAATTTTTTTTAGTATAAAATGCGTATTTTAGTTTTGTGTTTCGGAAATAAAACGATTGTTCAAAATGTTAATTCTTTTCTAATCTAGATTAAAGAACCTTAAAAAAAAATTTGTTTTGTTATCAGTCCAAAACGTAATGTCTAAATAATGTACAAATATTGCTTCAATGCTATTCAGACTTCAGCATAGACAAAAGGACGAATTGCATTTCTGGTTGACATAATTTTATATACATGTAAATACGTAGCTATGTATGCATTTTGTTATTTTCCCTGTACAAATGTTTGTAAAAAAAAATAATGGACAAATTATAATGAAAAGTGTACTAAAAAAACATAATTCTTCTCATTTCTCTTTCTCAATTTGTGTATGATTTTATTTATTTGATATAAGTAAATACCATATTCTTATATACATATGTATGTATGTACATATGTTAATGCTTATATATGTACATATGTATACATATATAAAATTTTCGCTCGTGCCACCGTATATATATAAAGGTTTATTTATATACTTACATATATATTTGTATATATTTATTTATTTACAACAAGTTCAGTTTCAGTAAGTACCTATGTATGTACGTATGTACATAATATCAAAAATCATTTTGGTCTTTTGTTCCAGTAAACATAAGACCTATAAATGGAAACATGAATACAAAAGGGGAAATCACTATTAGTATTGTAATTATTGCGGTATGAGTGTATGTTTTTTTTTTTCATAACTGATCATACCATTAAAAAAAAAAATTTTTTAAGGCGAATTTACTCTCCTTTGTATATAAGTATGTATACTGTTCTGTTTTCATTTAGAGGGAGAACGATAATTTTGGTGGTTGTTTTAATTTCATTTGCATTTGTTTGCATTTATTTTTTTTTTCTTTGCTTTATTGCGTCTTTCTCGAGGCTATATAAATGAATTTATAAATTCAAGTCCATATACTTATAATACATACATATGTGTGTGAATATAATATATAAATAGGTATATAAACTTAAGAAAATATTGTTTATTAGTTTTGCTTTATATTGAAAGTTGTCTTCTGTATATGTATGCTGAATTGATGTGTTGGGATTTTTGTTGTATTTTGTTGTCTTCTCTGTTTCTTCGTTTTGAATTGGTTGTTATTGTTGTGTTTTTTGTTGTTGTTTGGTTTATTTTAATTTGTTGGCTTCTTTTTAAAATTTTTAGTGTAATACCATGTGATATTTTTGTTCAACATTTTTATTTTATTTGTTCCGTATTTTTCATTTCCATTTGGTTTCGTTTCATTTTTTTTTTCTTTATTTAATTTTAAGTTCATTTCGTTTTCTCTAGTTTTCTTTCGTATGTCTCATAAATCTTTCAGTTTCATTTCGTTTTCTTTTCAGTTGCTTTTTTTTCTCGTTTTTCTTTTTTTTTTATATTTTCTTATTCAATTTCTTTTCGGTTTTTTATTTTTAGTTTCATTTTATAATCTTATTTTTCATTGTGTTACTAAGTGAAAAATTTTATTTTTGAGTAGACTGTACCTTTTTTCTCACTTTCCACTTCCCATTTTCCTTTTGCGTCTGATTTTTTCCAAATAAGATTAATATTAAATTCTTTACTAACCGGTTTTAAAATTGTTTGTTACTGATCGATTTTTTTAATAATTTTTTCCATTTGTCGTTGGGAATTTAAGATTTTATATGTAAATCATATACATATCTTCACAATGATATTTTTATTTTATTAGTTCGGATTACATACATATGTACATGTGTATGTTAGTTTTCCAGTGGAATTTTTCTTTTGTTTAATATACTTATGTACATATGGACTTTATATTTAAGCACGTTATAATTGTTATTAATGTTTAAATTGTTCAATAAATGCTTAAAGTCCAATGCACAAATTTCATTTTCACTTTGTAAAAAATACATTCTGTGTTTATTAGTTTTATTAATCATCTTTTTCCGCTTTTTTCTTGTCTTTTAAATTTAGTTTTTCTATTGTTTCTAAATTTTATTTTTCCATGTTATGTTTCGTTTTTACTGTGTGCATACACATTTATAATGTATTTTACTACATATGTATGTATATTTTGTTCATATAACAAGAGGAATTTGTTTTGGTATTTTTTCTTTTTCGTCACGGTCGCCATGTAGCGGTTGTAAGTCCGGAGAATGAAACGATTCAGTTGAGTGTAAAATATAGACTAACTTTATTAGAGATACAAAGCGAATTCATTAATTATGGGGTTGCCATACTTAACTTATAATTAACTTATCATAACCATATGTTATTAATAGGGTGCCACTACAATGGCGTATAAAAGTTAACGAGCAGAAGTGTGCACACGTCACTTTTACGTTGCGCAGGGAAACATGCCCGCCTATAAAAATTAACACCGAGACTATACCACAACACACTGTAGTCAAATATCTAGGCGTTCATCTTGATCGTCGTTTAACATGGAAATCGCATATAGACGCAAAGTTGACTCAAATGAAATTAAAAGCAGCTCAAATGAATTGGCTTATTGGAAGAAATTCTATATTAAGTCTTGACTGTAAACTTTTGTTATACAACGCGATCCTGAAACCAATATGGTCCTATGGAATCCAGTTATGGGGCACTGCCTCAGCATCGAATGTCGAAAGAATTCAAAGGCGACAGAATAAAATCCTACGTACAATAACAGCAGCCCCCTGGTATGTCAGAAACCATCGAATTCATAAAGACCTAGACGTTCCGTTGGTGAAGACAGTATTTTCAAAACACGCGAAAAAATATATAAAAAAACTTGAGTTGCACCCAAATCCTCTTGCGCGCAATATTCTTCATTATAGAGGCCACACCCGGCTGAAAAGAAGGGATACTCTTTTTCTCAGCCGTTCACGAGAAATGTAAAACAACAAAAATTAACCGTTGAAATTAAAATTTTGTTTAGCATTGGCTAAACTTATATTTAATATTTTTTTAGATTTAAGATTTGAAAAACTTATTGATAATTCAATTTAAATAATTAAAGATTCAATAAATAATAAAATTATCACAAAAAAAAAACCAAAAAAAAATTGCTGTTCCATAAACTCGTTCAGATGCGTCCACAAACGTGTGTATTTGCGTTGTTACTGGTTTTTCGTTTTTTAATACGAATCTATCAATCTTAGTTTTGTTTAACGTTTCTATGCTTGTGCGAAATTTATTCCATTCGATCTGAAGATTCATGGGTAATTCGTCATCCCAAGAAATCGATACTTGCCACAGCTCCTGCAAGAATATTTTGGCCCGTTCAACTACCGGTCCAAAAACTCCTAGTAGATCAAAGATCTTGGCTAGTTCTGAGCTGACTATTCTTTTTGTCACACCCCTTTCAGTTGGCCTCTGTGATCGTCCACATAACTGATCAGACTTTGGCAGCCATATTAATCCAAGTGTTTTAACCGAGTAATCAGAATTTTCGTCTAAGTGCAAGTTGACCTCCTGGTCTTCAAGAGCAATTCCACTTAGTAATTGAGGATAATTCGAACACCATTTCCGAAGTTTAAAACCCGCTTCTCTTAGAAGTGAGCTTAGTTGTCGTTGTGACTCTAATGCTGTACTGATGGAATCAGCACCACTGAGGCAATCGTCTACATAAAAATCGTTACGTAATATTGAGGCATCTTGTGGGTATTTTGAAGCGTTTTGAATAGCTAAATGGTGCAGGCATTTGGTTGCTAAGTATGGTGCAGACGAGGTTCCATAGGTTACAGTTTTTAGACGATAGTACTTGATGCTTATTGTATCTCCAAATGATGAGCTGGAACATCTGGTCTGTGTCATTGACTCAAATTTGCCGGTACATTTTTTCGATGTCCGCAGTGAAGACAATTTTATGCATTCGAAATCGCAGCAGAACTGAAAACAATTCACTTTGTACTCTCGGCCCGGCATGTATGATGTCATTGAGCGAGGAACCGCTAGATGTTTTTGCTGATGCATCAAAAACTACTCGCAATATTGTAGTGGAGCTTTCGGGTTTCAGCACGCAGTGGTGGGGCATGACGTAATGTAATTCGGGAATGTCATCTTCATGTATTTCTTCCATGTGTCCCAAAGTTTCATACTCTTGCATGAACTTGTTATATTCTATTCTAAGCTCAGGATTACGGTCCAATCGTTTTTCCAATGCTAGAAATCGATTGAAGGCCATTGTCTTAGAACTTCCGAGAATGGATGGGTTCTCTGCAAAAGGTAGGCGAACAATGAACCTCCCTTCTTCGTTTCTTTTTACGTTTTGGGCAAAATGATCCTCACATCGTTTCTCAGCCAAAGATAGTGCTCGTTCTGTATTATTCGTGTCTTCAAGCCTCCAAAATTTTTCAATAAGTTGGTTTGTTGTTCTGGGGTAAACACTGCACAGGTAAGCACGCAGTCATTTTTTTCTTGTAATTTACCTGTCACGATCCAACCCAAAACTGTATTTTGTAGGATTGGTAAGTTCTGGTTGATCCTTATCTGTTGTGGGCGCATTAATTGATGATAAAATTCTGCTCCAATACAAAATGTCAATTTTATCCATTTGATTGAACCATGGATCTGCTAAACTAATATTTTCGGAAAGATTCCAATCTGATTTTTTTTTTTTTTTTTTGATAATTTTATTATTTATTGAATCTTTAATTATTTAAATTTAATTATCAATAAGTTTTTCAAATCTTAAATCTAAAAAATATTAAATATAAGTTTAGCCAATGCTAAACAAAATTTTTAATTTCAACGGTTAATTTTTGTTGTTTTACATCTCTCGTGAACGGCTGAGAAAAAGAGTATCCCTTCTTTTCAGCCGGGTGTGGCCTCTATAATGAAGAATATTGCGCGCAAGTGGGTTTGGATGCAACTCAAGTTTTTTTATATATTTTTTCGCGTGTTTTGAAAATACTGTCTTTACCAACGGAACGTCTAGATCTTTATGAATTCGATGGTTTCTGACATACCAGGGGGCTGCTGTTATTGTACGTAGGATTTTATTCTGTCGCCTTTGAATTCTTTCTACATTCGATGCTGAGGCAGTGCCCCATAAATGGATTCCATAGGACCATATTGGTTTCAGGATCGCGTTGTATAAGAGAAGTTTACAGTCATGGCTTAGTATAGAGTTTCTTCCAATAAGCCAATTCATTTGGGCTGCTTTTAGTTTCATTTGTGTTAACTTTGCGTCTATATGCCATTTCCATGTTAAACGATGATCAAGATGAACGCCTAGATATTTGACTACAGTTTGTTGTGGTATAGTCTCGGTGTTAATTTTTATAGGCGGGCATGTTTCCCTGCGCAACGTAAAAGTGACGTGTGCACATTTCTGCTCGTTAACTTTTATACGTCATTGTTTGAGCCATTTTTCCAGTTTGGATATATATTCTTGTAAGTTGCGGGAAGCTTCTACAGTATTTTCGTGAACGCTTAGAAAGGCTGTATCATCCGCAAATGTTGATGTATGAATGTTACTGCTTAACGGTAAGTCAGAGGCATATATTAAATAAAGTAAGGGTCCGAAGATACTGCCTTGAGGGACTCCGGCTTCAATCGACTGCGGAGGGCTTAAAAAATTCCCTTCCCTAACTACAAATTTACGTTCCATTAAATAGCTTTTTAAAAGCTTTACGATGTTTGCTGGTAGATTTTGTGTTAATTTGTTGAAAAGACCTTCGTGCCATACTTTATCGAAAGCTTGTGAGACATCAATAAATAGCGCAGAGCAGTATTTCTTTTTTTCAAAAGTGTCTCTAACGACATTCACTAGTCTGTGAGTTTTGTGACGACAAAAGTCCTAAAGTCGTTTTTGCCACACTGGTTTTAAGAACAAAAACCCAATTGCCTGACTTTTGTAAATGAATTTCTTTATATTATTATTTTTATGAATTAGATAATTTTTATTAATGAATATAAATACTATTTTATGAACTTATTAGAAATAATACCCGATATGGTAGTATTAAGATAATTATATTTAATCATTTGAACTTAACGGAAAAATTAACTACCATCACTGGTAGTCATGATATAAATAGTAACTTACGTTTATACACAGCGCTGAACAACACAATCATCGAACAACTGATCACGTACACAACTCGTGCACAACGTATGGGTGCGGTTGTGTGTGTATCTTGTGTGTGCCAGCAATTTGCTATAAAAGGCGACACATTCGTTGATTGAGTGGAGTTGGTTGGCAGCTGCTAATGTGG
This sequence comes from Lypha dubia, assembly GCA_947311025.1. Taxonomy (NCBI): domain Eukaryota; kingdom Metazoa; phylum Arthropoda; class Insecta; order Diptera; family Tachinidae; genus Lypha; species Lypha dubia. The sequence continues at coordinate 56,331,532 of OX371261.1, read as the reverse complement.
TAAGAGCTCTTATTAAACTTGTTTACTAAGAGGGATTAATACATTTTTTGTATAGACTAAGAATTCTATTGTGGTGGGTCTGAGCACGGCCACAATTGGATTTTTAGTAGAAGGAGGTTGACTAGCGGTGTGGGTCTGAGCACGGCATCGGTAGGCAACATCCTTCGATACAACCGGTTGTAATTAACTCTAAGAGAAATACCGTGCTCTATTGTGGTGGGTCTGAGTACGGCTACAATAGAGATTTCGTCATATTTCTCTTTCATCGAACGTGCTCTATAGTGGTGGGTCTAAGCACGGCTACAATAGGGATATCGTTCTCCAATCAAGAGACGTCACCAGAGACGAAGAGAACGACTATAAACAACTCTCAGAGAGAATAACCAAATACCGAAACAGAATCTATACATATGTACATATATACATAAACAGAAGAGTAAATAAAGTGATAAGATACATATGAAAAGTAATATTATCAGGCTCAAGTTCAGTTTTATTGAATTAATGAAAATTCAAAATTACTAAGAGTTTTTTTGTGTTGGAAAATATTATTATTTATATCCAATCAGTTTTTAGCAGAACGTATCAGTACTGATTTCAAGGCCGCTACACCTCTCATCAGCGTTCAATTTTCCATCTTTACAATTTTCGTAAAGTGGATACTAATGGAGAAGAATATCAACTATTTAACCAGTTTTCAACAGAAATAGAATATGAGAATTAATTTTTAATTCAATTTTTATTCTACAATGAAACAGTGCTGGTTAGTACGAAATTCCCTCATTACTGTTTGGAACTAATAATCAACACAAACTCATAGTCCGTTATCATCAAAGTATTCTACTTTGTATTTTAACGTTTTTGTTGTTTTTACTCTATATTAGGGAAATTCACATATTACTGTGACCCCTGTTATTAGGGTATTTATTGCTCGTGCCCAAGCGGATTAATATTTTTTTATATTATTATTATTACGAATAAACGTAATTATTATTTGAACTTATATTGATTTACATACATATGAAAAGTAATATTATCAGGCTCAAGTTCAGTTTTATTGAATTAATGAAAATTCAAAATTACTAAGAGTTTTTTTGTGTTGGAAAATATTATTATTTATATCCAATCAGTTTTTAGCAGAACGTATCAGTACTGATTTCAAGGCCGCTACACCTCTCATCAGCGTTCAATTTTCCATCTTTACAATTTTCGTAAAGTGGATACTAATGGAGAAGAATATCAACTATTTAACCAGTTTTCAACAGAAATAGAATATGAGAATTAATTTTTAATTCAATTTTTATTCTACAATGAAACAGTGCTGGTTAGTACGAAATTCCCTCATTACTGTTTGGAACTAATAATCAACACAAACTCATAGTCCGTTATCATCAAAGTATTCTACTTTGTATTTTAACGTTTTTGTTGTTTTTACTCTATATTAGGGAAATTCACATATTACTGTGACCCCTGTTATTAGGGTATTTATTGCTCGTGCCCAAGCGGATTAATATTTTTTTATATTATTATTATTACGAATAAACGTAATTATTATTTGAACTTATATTGATTTACATACATATGAAAAGTAATATTATCAGGCTCAAGTTCAGTTTTATTGAATTAATGAAAATTCAAAATTACTAAGAGTTTTTTTGTGTTGGAAAATATTATTATTTATATCCAATCAGTTTTTAGCAGAACGTATCAGTACTGATTTCAAGGCCGCTACACCTCTCATCAGCGTTCAATTTTCCATCTTTACAATTTTCGTAAAGTGGATACTAATGGAGAAGAATATCAACTATTTAACCAGTTTTCAACAGAAATAGAATATGAGAATTAATTTTTAATTCAATTTTTATTCTACAATGAAACAGTGCTGGTTAGTACGAAATTCCCTCATTACTGTTTGGAACTAATAATCAACACAAACTCATAGTCCGTTATCATCAAAGTATTCTACTTTGTATTTTAACGTTTTTGTTGTTTTTACTCTATATTAGGGAAATTCACATATTACTGTGACCCCTGTTATTAGGGTATTTATTGCTCGTGCCCAAGCGGATTAATATTTTTTTATATTATTATTATTACGAATAAACGTAATTATTATTTGAACTTATATTGATTTACATACATATGAAAAGTAATATTATCAGGCTCAAGTTCAGTTTTATTGAATTAATGAAAATTCAAAATTACTAAGAGTTTTTTTGTGTTGGAAAATATTATTATTTATATCCAATCAGTTTTTAGCAGAACGTATCAGTACTGATTTCAAGGCCGCTACACCTCTCATCAGCGTTCAATTTTCCATCTTTACAATTTTCGTAAAGTGGATACTAATGGAGAAGAATATCAACTATTTAACCAGTTTTCAACAGAAATAGAATATGAGAATTAATTTTTAATTCAATTTTTATTCTACAATGAAACAGTGCTGGTTAGTACGAAATTCCCTCATTACTGTTTGGAACTAATAATCAACACAAACTCATAGTCCGTTATCATCAAAGTATTCTACTTTGTATTTTAACGTTTTTGTTGTTTTTACTCTATATTAGGGAATTTCGTACTAACCAGCACTGTTTCATTGTAGAATAAAAATTGAATTAAAAATTAATTCTCATATTCTATTTCTGTTGAAAACTGGTTAAATAGTTGATATTCTTCTCCATTAGTATCCACTTTACGAAAATTGTAAAGATGGAAAATTGAACGCTGATGAGAGGTGTAGCGGCCTTGAAATCAGTACTGATACGTTCTGCTAAAAACTGATTGGATATAAATAATAATATTTTCCAACACAAAAAAACTCTTAGTAATTTTGAATTTTCATTAATTCAATAAAACTGAACTTGAGCCTGATAATATTACTTTTCATATGTATGTAAATCAATATAAGTTCAAATAATAATTACGTTTATTCGTAATAATAATAATATAAAAAAATATTAATCCGCTTGGGCACGAGCAATAAATACCCTAATAACAGGGGTCACAGTAATATGTGAATTTCCCTAATATAGAGTAAAAACAACAAAAACGTTAAAATACAAAGTAGAATACTTTGATGATAACGGACTATGAGTTTGTGTTGATTATTAGTTCCAAACAGTAATGAGGGAATTTCGTACTAACCAGCACTGTTTCATTGTAGAATAAAAATTGAATTAAAAATTAATTCTCATATTCTATTTCTGTTGAAAACTGGTTAAATAGTTGATATTCTTCTCCATTAGTATCCACTTTACGAAAATTGTAAAGATGGAAAATTGAACGCTGATGAGAGGTGTAGCGGCCTTGAAATCAGTACTGATACGTTCTGCTAAAAACTGATTGGATATAAATAATAATATTTTCCAACACAAAAAAACTCTTAGTAATTTTGAATTTTCATTAATTCAATAAAACTGAACTTGAGCCTGATAATATTACTTTTCATATGTATGTAAATCAATATAAGTTCAAATAATAATTACGTTTATTCGTAATAATAATAATATAAAAAAATATTAATCCGCTTGGGCACGAGCAATAAATACCCTAATAACAGGGGTCACAGTAATATGTGAATTTCCCTAATATAGAGTAAAAACAACAAAAACGTTAAAATACAAAGTAGAATACTTTGATGATAACGGACTATGAGTTTGTGTTGATTATTAGTTCCAAACAGTAATGAGGGAATTTCGTACTAACCAGCACTGTTTCATTGTAGAATAAAAATTGAATTAAAAATTAATTCTCATATTCTATTTCTGTTGAAAACTGGTTAAATAGTTGATATTCTTCTCCATTAGTATCCACTTTACGAAAATTGTAAAGATGGAAAATTGAACGCTGATGAGAGGTGTAGCGGCCTTGAAATCAGTACTGATACGTTCTGCTAAAAACTGATTGGATATAAATAATAATATTTTCCAACACAAAAAAACTCTTAGTAATTTTGAATTTTCATTAATTCAATAAAACTGAACTTGAGCCTGATAATATTACTTTTCATATGTATGTAAATCAATATAAGTTCAAATAATAATTACGTTTATTCGTAATAATAATAATATAAAAAAATATTAATCCGCTTGGGCACGAGCAATAAATACCCTAATAACAGGGGTCACAGTAATATGTGAATTTCCCTAATATAGAGTAAAAACAACAAAAACGTTAAAATACAAAGTAGAATACTTTGATGATAACGGACTATGAGTTTGTGTTGATTATTAGTTCCAAACAGTAATGAGGGAATTTCGTACTAACCAGCACTGTTTCATTGTAGAATAAAAATTGAATTAAAAATTAATTCTCATATTCTATTTCTGTTGAAAACTGGTTAAATAGTTGATATTCTTCTCCATTAGTATCCACTTTACGAAAATTGTAAAGATGGAAAATTGAACGCTGATGAGAGGTGTAGCGGCCTTGAAATCAGTACTGATACGTTCTGCTAAAAACTGATTGGATATAAATAATAATATTTTCCAACACAAAAAAACTCTTAGTAATTTTGAATTTTCATTAATTCAATAAAACTGAACTTGAGCCTGATAATATTACTTTTCATATGTATGTAAATCAATATAAGTTCAAATAATAATTACGTTTATTCGTAATAATAATAATATAAAAAAATATTAATCCGCTTGGGCACGAGCAATAAATACCCTAATAACAGGGGTCACAGTAATATGTGAATTTCCCTAATATAGAGTAAAAACAACAAAAACGTTAAAATACAAAGTAGAATACTTTGATGATAACGGACTATGAGTTTGTGTTGATTATTAGTTCCAAACAGTAATGAGGGAATTTCGTACTAACCAGCACTGTTTCATTGTAGAATAAAAATTGAATTAAAAATTAATTCTCATATTCTATTTCTGTTGAAAACTGGTTAAATAGTTGATATTCTTCTCCATTAGTATCCACTTTACGAAAATTGTAAAGATGGAAAATTGAACGCTGATGAGAGGTGTAGCGGCCTTGAAATCAGTACTGATACGTTCTGCTAAAAACTGATTGGATATAAATAATAATATTTTCCAACACAAAAAAACTCTTAGTAATTTTGAATTTTCATTAATTCAATAAAACTGAACTTGAGCCTGATAATATTACTTTTCATATGTATGTAAATCAATATAAGTTCAAATAATAATTACGTTTATTCGTAATAATAATAATATAAAAAAATATTAATCCGCTTGGGCACGAGCAATAAATACCCTAATAACAGGGGTCACAGTAATATGTGAATTTCCCTAATATAGAGTAAAAACAACAAAAACGTTAAAATACAAAGTAGAATACTTTGATGATAACGGACTATGAGTTTGTGTTGATTATTAGTTCCAAACAGTAATGAGGGAATTTCGTACTAACCAGCACTGTTTCATTGTAGAATAAAAATTGAATTAAAAATTAATTCTCATATTCTATTTCTGTTGAAAACTGGTTAAATAGTTGATATTCTTCTCCATTAGTATCCACTTTACGAAAATTGTAAAGATGGAAAATTGAACGCTGATGAGAGGTGTAGCGGCCTTGAAATCAGTACTGATACGTTCTGCTAAAAACTGATTGGATATAAATAATAATATTTTCCAACACAAAAAAACTCTTAGTAATTTTGAATTTTCATTAATTCAATAAAACTGAACTTGAGCCTGATAATATTACTTTTCATATGTATGTAAATCAATATAAGTTCAAATAATAATTACGTTTATTCGTAATAATAATAATATAAAAAAATATTAATCCGCTTGGGCACGAGCAATAAATACCCTAATAACAGGGGTCACAGTAATATGTGAATTTCCCTAATATAGAGTAAAAACAACAAAAACGTTAAAATACAAAGTAGAATACTTTGATGATAACGGACTATGAGTTTGTGTTGATTATTAGTTCCAAACAGTAATGAGGGAATTTCGTACTAACCAGCACTGTTTCATTGTAGAATAAAAATTGAATTAAAAATTAATTCTCATATTCTATTTCTGTTGAAAACTGGTTAAATAGTTGATATTCTTCTCCATTAGTATCCACTTTACGAAAATTGTAAAGATGGAAAATTGAACGCTGATGAGAGGTGTAGCGGCCTTGAAATCAGTACTGATACGTTCTGCTAAAAACTGATTGGATATAAATAATAATATTTTCCAACACAAAAAAACTCTTAGTAATTTTGAATTTTCATTAATTCAATAAAACTGAACTTGAGCCTGATAATATTACTTTTCATATGTATGTAAATCAATATAAGTTCAAATAATAATTACGTTTATTCGTAATAATAATAATATAAAAAAATATTAATCCGCTTGGGCACGAGCAATAAATACCCTAATAACAGGGGTCACAGTAATATGTGAATTTCCCTAATATAGAGTAAAAACAACAAAAACGTTAAAATACAAAGTAGAATACTTTGATGATAACGGACTATGAGTTTGTGTTGATTATTAGTTCCAAACAGTAATGAGGGAATTTCGTACTAACCAGCACTGTTTCATTGTAGAATAAAAATTGAATTAAAAATTAATTCTCATATTCTATTTCTGTTGAAAACTGGTTAAATAGTTGATATTCTTCTCCATTAGTATCCACTTTACGAAAATTGTAAAGATGGAAAATTGAACGCTGATGAGAGGTGTAGCGGCCTTGAAATCAGTACTGATACGTTCTGCTAAAAACTGATTGGATATAAATAATAATATTTTCCAACACAAAAAAACTCTTAGTAATTTTGAATTTTCATTAATTCAATAAAACTGAACTTGAGCCTGATAATATTACTTTTCATATGTATGTAAATCAATATAAGTTCAAATAATAATTACGTTTATTCGTAATAATAATAATATAAAAAAATATTAATCCGCTTGGGCACGAGCAATAAATACCCTAATAACAGGGGTCACAGTAATATGTGAATTTCCCTAATATAGAGTAAAAACAACAAAAACGTTAAAATACAAAGTAGAATACTTTGATGATAACGGACTATGAGTTTGTGTTGATTATTAGTTCCAAACAGTAATGAGGGAATTTCGTACTAACCAGCACTGTTTCATTGTAGAATAAAAATTGAATTAAAAATTAATTCTCATATTCTATTTCTGTTGAAAACTGGTTAAATAGTTGATATTCTTCTCCATTAGTATCCACTTTACGAAAATTGTAAAGATGGAAAATTGAACGCTGATGAGAGGTGTAGCGGCCTTGAAATCAGTACTGATACGTTCTGCTAAAAACTGATTGGATATAAATAATAATATTTTCCAACACAAAAAAACTCTTAGTAATTTTGAATTTTCATTAATTCAATAAAACTGAACTTGAGCCTGATAATATTACTTTTCATATGTATGTAAATCAATATAAGTTCAAATAATAATTACGTTTATTCGTAATAATAATAATATAAAAAAATATTAATCCGCTTGGGCACGAGCAATAAATACCCTAATAACAGGGGTCACAGTAATATGTGAATTTCCCTAATATAGAGTAAAAACAACAAAAACGTTAAAATACAAAGTAGAATACTTTGATGATAACGGACTATGAGTTTGTGTTGATTATTAGTTCCAAACAGTAATGAGGGAATTTCGTACTAACCAGCACTGTTTCATTGTAGAATAAAAATTGAATTAAAAATTAATTCTCATATTCTATTTCTGTTGAAAACTGGTTAAATAGTTGATATTCTTCTCCATTAGTATCCACTTTACGAAAATTGTAAAGATGGAAAATTGAACGCTGATGAGAGGTGTAGCGGCCTTGAAATCAGTACTGATACGTTCTGCTAAAAACTGATTGGATATAAATAATAATATTTTCCAACACAAAAAAACTCTTAGTAATTTTGAATTTTCATTAATTCAATAAAACTGAACTTGAGCCTGATAATATTACTTTTCATATGTATGTAAATCAATATAAGTTCAAATAATAATTACGTTTATTCGTAATAATAATAATATAAAAAAATATTAATCCGCTTGGGCACGAGCAATAAATACCCTAATAACAGGGGTCACAGTAATATGTGAATTTCCCTAATATAGAGTAAAAACAACAAAAACGTTAAAATACAAAGTAGAATACTTTGATGATAACGGACTATGAGTTTGTGTTGATTATTAGTTCCAAACAGTAATGAGGGAATTTCGTACTAACCAGCACTGTTTCATTGTAGAATAAAAATTGAATTAAAAATTAATTCTCATATTCTATTTCTGTTGAAAACTGGTTAAATAGTTGATATTCTTCTCCATTAGTATCCACTTTACGAAAATTGTAAAGATGGAAAATTGAACGCTGATGAGAGGTGTAGCGGCCTTGAAATCAGTACTGATACGTTCTGCTAAAAACTGATTGGATATAAATAATAATATTTTCCAACACAAAAAAACTCTTAGTAATTTTGAATTTTCATTAATTCAATAAAACTGAACTTGAGCCTGATAATATTACTTTTCATATGTATGTAAATCAATATAAGTTCAAATAATAATTACGTTTATTCGTAATAATAATAATATAAAAAAATATTAATCCGCTTGGGCACGAGCAATAAATACCCTAATAACAGGGGTCACAGTAATATGTGAATTTCCCTAATATAGAGTAAAAACAACAAAAACGTTAAAATACAAAGTAGAATACTTTGATGATAACGGACTATGAGTTTGTGTTGATTATTAGTTCCAAACAGTAATGAGGGAATTTCGTACTAACCAGCACTGTTTCATTGTAGAATAAAAATTGAATTAAAAATTAATTCTCATATTCTATTTCTGTTGAAAACTGGTTAAATAGTTGATATTCTTCTCCATTAGTATCCACTTTACGAAAATTGTAAAGATGGAAAATTGAACGCTGATGAGAGGTGTAGCGGCCTTGAAATCAGTACTGATACGTTCTGCTAAAAACTGATTGGATATAAATAATAATATTTTCCAACACAAAAAAACTCTTAGTAATTTTGAATTTTCATTAATTCAATAAAACTGAACTTGAGCCTGATAATATTACTTTTCATATGTATGTAAATCAATATAAGTTCAAATAATAATTACGTTTATTCGTAATAATAATAATATAAAAAAATATTAATCCGCTTGGGCACGAGCAATAAATACCCTAATAACAGGGGTCACAGTAATATGTGAATTTCCCTAATATAGAGTAAAAACAACAAAAACGTTAAAATACAAAGTAGAATACTTTGATGATAACGGACTATGAGTTTGTGTTGATTATTAGTTCCAAACAGTAATGAGGGAATTTCGTACTAACCAGCACTGTTTCATTGTAGAATAAAAATTGAATTAAAAATTAATTCTCATATTCTATTTCTGTTGAAAACTGGTTAAATAGTTGATATTCTTCTCCATTAGTATCCACTTTACGAAAATTGTAAAGATGGAAAATTGAACGCTGATGAGAGGTGTAGCGGCCTTGAAATCAGTACTGATACGTTCTGCTAAAAACTGATTGGATATAAATAATAATATTTTCCAACACAAAAAAACTCTTAGTAATTTTGAATTTTCATTAATTCAATAAAACTGAACTTGAGCCTGATAATATTACTTTTCATATGTATGTAAATCAATATAAGTTCAAATAATAATTACGTTTATTCGTAATAATAATAATATAAAAAAATATTAATCCGCTTGGGCACGAGCAATAAATACCCTAATAACAGGGGTCACAGTAATATGTGAATTTCCCTAATATAGAGTAAAAACAACAAAAACGTTAAAATACAAAGTAGAATACTTTGATGATAACGGACTATGAGTTTGTGTTGATTATTAGTTCCAAACAGTAATGAGGGAATTTCGTACTAACCAGCACTGTTTCATTGTAGAATAAAAATTGAATTAAAAATTAATTCTCATATTCTATTTCTGTTGAAAACTGGTTAAATAGTTGATATTCTTCTCCATTAGTATCCACTTTACGAAAATTGTAAAGATGGAAAATTGAACGCTGATGAGAGGTGTAGCGGCCTTGAAATCAGTACTGATACGTTCTGCTAAAAACTGATTGGATATAAATAATAATATTTTCCAACACAAAAAAACTCTTAGTAATTTTGAATTTTCATTAATTCAATAAAACTGAACTTGAGCCTGATAATATTACTTTTCATATGTATGTAAATCAATATAAGTTCAAATAATAATTACGTTTATTCGTAATAATAATAATATAAAAAAATATTAATCCGCTTGGGCACGAGCAATAAATACCCTAATAACAGGGGTCACAGTAATATGTGAATTTCCCTAATATAGAGTAAAAACAACAAAAACGTTAAAATACAAAGTAGAATACTTTGATGATAACGGACTATGAGTTTGTGTTGATTATTAGTTCCAAACAGTAATGAGGGAATTTCGTACTAACCAGCACTGTTTCATTGTAGAATAAAAATTGAATTAAAAATTAATTCTCATATTCTATTTCTGTTGAAAACTGGTTAAATAGTTGATATTCTTCTCCATTAGTATCCACTTTACGAAAATTGTAAAGATGGAAAATTGAACGCTGATGAGAGGTGTAGCGGCCTTGAAATCAGTACTGATACGTTCTGCTAAAAACTGATTGGATATAAATAATAATATTTTCCAACACAAAAAAACTCTTAGTAATTTTGAATTTTCATTAATTCAATAAAACTGAACTTGAGCCTGATAATATTACTTTTCATATGTATGTAAATCAATATAAGTTCAAATAATAATTACGTTTATTCGTAATAATAATAATATAAAAAAATATTAATCCGCTTGGGCACGAGCAATAAATACCCTAATAACAGGGGTCACAGTAATATGTGAATTTCCCTAATATAGAGTAAAAACAACAAAAACGTTAAAATACAAAGTAGAATACTTTGATGATAACGGACTATGAGTTTGTGTTGATTATTAGTTCCAAACAGTAATGAGGGAATTTCGTACTAACCAGCACTGTTTCATTGTAGAATAAAAATTGAATTAAAAATTAATTCTCATATTCTATTTCTGTTGAAAACTGGTTAAATAGTTGATATTCTTCTCCATTAGTATCCACTTTACGAAAATTGTAAAGATGGAAAATTGAACGCTGATGAGAGGTGTAGCGGCCTTGAAATCAGTACTGATACGTTCTGCTAAAAACTGATTGGATATAAATAATAATATTTTCCAACACAAAAAAACTCTTAGTAATTTTGAATTTTCATTAATTCAATAAAACTGAACTTGAGCCTGATAATATTACTTTTCATATGTATGTAAATCAATATAAGTTCAAATAATAATTACGTTTATTCGTAATAATAATAATATAAAAAAATATTAATCCGCTTGGGCACGAGCAATAAATACCCTAATAACAGGGGTCACAGTAATATGTGAATTTCCCTAATATAGAGTAAAAACAACAAAAACGTTAAAATACAAAGTAGAATACTTTGATGATAACGGACTATGAGTTTGTGTTGATTATTAGTTCCAAACAGTAATGAGGGAATTTCGTACTAACCAGCACTGTTTCATTGTAGAATAAAAATTGAATTAAAAATTAATTCTCATATTCTATTTCTGTTGAAAACTGGTTAAATAGTTGATATTCTTCTCCATTAGTATCCACTTTACGAAAATTGTAAAGATGGAAAATTGAACGCTGATGAGAGGTGTAGCGGCCTTGAAATCAGTACTGATACGTTCTGCTAAAAACTGATTGGATATAAATAATAATATTTTCCAACACAAAAAAACTCTTAGTAATTTTGAATTTTCATTAATTCAATAAAACTGAACTTGAGCCTGATAATATTACTTTTCATATGTATGTAAATCAATATAAGTTCAAATAATAATTACGTTTATTCGTAATAATAATAATATAAAAAAATATTAATCCGCTTGGGCACGAGCAATAAATACCCTAATAACAGGGGTCACAGTAATATGTGAATTTCCCTAATATAGAGTAAAAACAACAAAAACGTTAAAATACAAAGTAGAATACTTTGATGATAACGGACTATGAGTTTGTGTTGATTATTAGTTCCAAACAGTAATGAGGGAATTTCGTACTAACCAGCACTGTTTCATTGTAGAATAAAAATTGAATTAAAAATTAATTCTCATATTCTATTTCTGTTGAAAACTGGTTAAATAGTTGATATCCTTCTCCATTAGTATCCACTTTACGAAAATTGTAAAGATGGAAAATTGAACGCTGATGAGAGGTGTAGCGGCCTTGAAATCAGTACTGATACGTTCTGCTAAAAACTGATTGGATATAAATAATAATATTTTCCAACACAAAAAAACTCTTAGTAATTTTGAATTTTCATTAATTCAATAAAACTGAACTTGAGCCTGATAATATTACTTTTCATATGTATGTAAATCAATATAAGTTCAAATAATAATTACGTTTATTCGTAATAATAATAATATAAAAAAATATTAATCCGCTTGGGCACGAGCAATAAATACCCTAATAACAGGGGTCACAGTAATATGTGAATTTCCCTAATATAGAGTAAAAACAACAAAAACGTTAAAATACAAAGTAGAATACTTTGATGATAACGGACTATGAGTTTGTGTTGATTATTAGTTCCAAACAGTAATGAGGGAATTTCGTACTAACCAGCACTGTTTCATTGTAGAATAAAAATTGAATTAAAAATTAATTCTCATATTCTATTTCTGTTGAAAACTGGTTAAATAGTTGATATTCTTCTCCATTAGTATCCACTTTACGAAAATTGTAAAGATGGAAAATTGAACGCTGATGAGAGGTGTAGCGGCCTTGAAATCAGTACTGATACGTTCTGCTAAAAACTGATTGGATATAAATAATAATATTTTCCAACACAAAAAAACTCTTAGTAATTTTGAATTTTCATTAATTCAATAAAACTGAACTTGAGCCTGATAATATTACTTTTCATATGTATGTAAATCAATATAAGTTCAAATAATAATTACGTTTATTCGTAATAATAATAATATAAAAAAATATTAATCCGCTTGGGCACGAGCAATAAATACCCTAATAACAGGGGTCACAGTAATATGTGAATTTCCCTAATATAGAGTAAAAACAACAAAAACGTTAAAATACAAAGTAGAATACTTTGATGATAACGGACTATGAGTTTGTGTTGATTATTAGTTCCAAACAGTAATGAGGGAATTTCGTACTAACCAGCACTGTTTCATTGTAGAATAAAAATTGAATTAAAAATTAATTCTCATATTCTATTTCTGTTGAAAACTGGTTAAATAGTTGATATTCTTCTCCATTAGTATCCACTTTACGAAAATTGTAAAGATGGAAAATTGAACGCTGATGAGAGGTGTAGCGGCCTTGAAATCAGTACTGATACGTTCTGCTAAAAACTGATTGGATATAAATAATAATATTTTCCAACACAAAAAAACTCTTAGTAATTTTGAATTTTCATTAATTCAATAAAACTGAACTTGAGCCTGATAATATTACTTTTCATATGTATGTAAATCAATATAAGTTCAAATAATAATTACGTTTATTCGTAATAATAATAATATAAAAAAATATTAATCCGCTTGGGCACGAGCAATAAATACCCTAATAACAGGGGTCACAGTAATATGTGAATTTCCCTAATATAGAGTAAAAACAACAAAAACGTTAAAATACAAAGTAGAATACTTTGATGATAACGGACTATGAGTTTGTGTTGATTATTAGTTCCAAACAGTAATGAGGGAATTTCGTACTAACCAGCACTGTTTCATTGTAGAATAAAAATTGAATTAAAAATTAATTCTCATATTCTATTTCTGTTGAAAACTGGTTAAATAGTTGATATTCTTCTCCATTAGTATCCACTTTACGAAAATTGTAAAGATGGAAAATTGAACGCTGATGAGAGGTGTAGCGGCCTTGAAATCAGTACTGATACGTTCTGCTAAAAACTGATTGGATATAAATAATAATATTTTCCAACACAAAAAAACTCTTAGTAATTTTGAATTTTCATTAATTCAATAAAACTGAACTTGAGCCTGATAATATTACTTTTCATATGTATGTAAATCAATATAAGTTCAAATAATAATTACGTTTATTCGTAATAATAATAATATAAAAAAATAAAGTGATAAGATTTATAACGTATTCTAAAGAATTCCGAAGTCTTTTTATTGCTCTTACTCAAAAACCGAATAAAACACAATCTAGTAACGACCCTGGACAACGCTGAGCCTACCCCAGCTTCAAAGCGAAAAAACGTGTCGTTACAGTGGCGCCCGAGCAGGGACTGTGCATTGTCCAATCAACATCGACTTTGCATCGTCAAGAAAAAAAAAATAATAAATGAAAAAAAAAAAGAACTTTATAAAAACTAAACAATTAAAAACAACAAACAAGAAAAAAAAATATTATTAAAAAATAAGTCAACGAAAACTTTTTGCCGAGACTGTACCTACAAAAGTCATAAAAAAGAAAAAAAAAAACAATCATTGGGTTGAAGAAAAAATTTTCCGCTACAACTGTATGCTGCCCACAACAAATTGATATTTGTCAGCGACGCAGTTTGTCACGCAACAACGAAAAAAAAAAAACAACAACAACAAAATATTTTAAGGAAAAAAATAAACCAGCCTGACTGCTTTTGCTTGAAGTCAAACGGTAAAAACTTTTGATTCACGAACAAAAGTAAAACACTGTATTTATAATTGTCAGCGACGCAGTTTAACAAACAACAACAACGACAAAGACAACCAAATATTTTAAAGAAGAAATTTAAAATAAACCATCCTGACTGCTTTTGCTTGAAGTCAAACGGTAAAACTTTTGAGTTACGTACAAAAGTAAAACATTGTATGGAAAAAGAAAAAAATTCCACAACGTAGTTTTGATTCAACTGTACATCGCTACAAGAATTTACAACGGTACACACAAATATTTTATTTGCCTACGTGTACAAACCAACTGCTATATATACATAGATATATATAGATAGAGACACAGCAATACAGCAGCAAAGCAGATTATTCTACAAAAAAAAAAAAAAAAGAACAATATAATACATATCGGTATATAGATATATATATATATACCTAAATAAACTACATTTTGATAATCATCGAAAAATCAACTAACAAAAACGAATAAAATAAATTATATATATATATAAAATAAAACTCATTTTTTTGGACAAAATACCAGCAAGGAAAAATTTTGATTATAATCACCATGTTAAAGACGTCGTGGATTTACTCCCTAAAGAAGGATGAACTGGTACAATACCTGACCCAGTTTGAACTCGAGATAACAGGCACAGTCGAAGAGTTGAGAAAACGCTTCGCCAAGTTTGTTTCATGAGACCACGAGGATGCTCAACGTACAACTTTACTGGCACTTCAAAATAAACACGATTGTGGCACTACTTCATCCACTAAGCTACAATTACCCGAGGGTGCGACGGATAATACACCAGATTCACCAGCTAAATGCGAACGACCTGGGTCATCCCGCCAAAACACACCCCACGATTTTCCCCAGAAGACAACAGTAGAACATCGGATTATGGTAATTGATACCATCAGAAGATGGGGTCTGAAATACGATGGAGGTAAGAATCCCTTAGAATTCGTCGAGCGAGTGGAAGAACTAGCGGGTACGTATCAAATAAATTTACGTGATGTTTTACAAGTAATCAATGAGTTTCTTCGAGATAAATCATTGCTGTGGTATAGGAACAATAATAAAAACTGGACAGAGTGGGAAGCGTTTAAACACGATCTATGTGATTTCTTTTTACCGCCACGCTACCTTGAAAAACTAGAAGACGAAGTCCGAAAGCGAGTCCAGCGGCCACGTGAGCCGTTCAAGGAGTATGTCTTGGCATTGCAAAATTTAATGCGCCCCACAAACCTCACGGTTGAACAACGTGTGGAACGCATTTTCCGCAATGCCCAACCCGACTAATGAACATAATGAACCCGAAGCTCCGCCTCGAAGAAATGGGACGTCAATACGATGGGAAGATGACAAAGTAAAAGCCACCATTTGTCTTGACCAGAATTTAGTCACCGCCATAATTGATACGGGTGCAACCCGAAGCTTCATCAGACCAGCATATATCAGGCTGGTAAAGAAGCCAATATATGTAGAGGTTGACAGCGACGTCATTTTGGCCGACGGCTCTAAAAGGATAGTATCACGCGCAGTGAAGTGTCCTATAACCCTGGGAAATCGGACTGCCTTTCACGAATTTCTCATCTTACCTGGGGCGACTGAACATATTTTGTTGGGGCTAGATTTTCTGAAAAATTTCGATACCAGCATATCCTGTGCCGGTTTAACCGCTACCTCCAAACTTAGTGCGACAGTAAACTGGTGTCAGGGTAATTCTGATGACCCGTTAAGCTCTACTGACGTGGTTACTCCACCAGCGGAAATCACAACCCCGATCAACAAACAGACTATACTGCAGCAACAGATCGATGATTTTCTCGCACACGAGTTACCAAAATTTCAACAACTTAAAGGCTTATCTACGGCAGCATCACACTCAATCGTCATGAAGGACACACGGCCGATCAAACTAAGGTATGCACAACGCAACCCTGCCATGCAGGCCATCATTGACACTGAGGTCAACAAGCTGATCGAACGTGGATGCATAGAGCCGTCACACAGCCCATACAGTTTTCCCATAACATTAGTAAAGAAGAAAAATGGCACCTGGCGCACCTGTATGGATTTTCGGCAACTGAACGCTTGATCTATACTCGATGCTTATCCACTGCCGAGAATAGACACCATCTTGAATCGATTACGCAATGCTAAATTCATCAGCAGCTTAGATCTCAAGGATGGTTACTGGCAAATCCCCATGGAAGAAAAAAGTAAGCAGTACACAGCCTTCAGCCTAAGTGGACGGGGTCTGTACCAATGGCGCGTAATGCCTTTTGGGTTACATTCAGCACCTGCCAATTTCCAGCGGGCATTGGACACTATCATTGGGCCAGACATGGAACCACACGCCTTCGCCTATTTAGACGACATAATCGACGAGCACTGTAAAAATCTTAAAGAAGTTTTCAGAAGACTACACTCCGCCAATTTGAAAATCAATGTGGAAAAATGTGAATTTTTCAAAACTGAAACTAAATATCTGGGACACCTCGTTACAAAGGACGGCATAAAAACTGATCCAGAGAAAATTCAGGCCGTAGCACAGATGACCCCCCCTCTACCAACGTAAAAGACGTCAGACGCTTCTTAGGAATTACGTCTTGGTATCGTCGTTTTGTGCCCGACTTCTCCACTATATCTCGACCACTCACTGACTTACTAAAAAAAGGCAAACACTGGAAGTGGGGAAGTGAACAACAAAAGGCATTCGAAACTCTCCGCAATAAATTGACAGAAGCACCAGTACTGGCGTGTCCAGATTTTTCCAAACCGTTTGTGCTACAAACCGATGCTAGTGACTTCGGATTAGGAGCAGTCCTCACTCAGGAACTAGAGGGGACTGAACATGTAATCGCCTACGCTAGCCGCCATCTAAACGCCGCCGAGAAAAACTACTCAGCCACTGAAAAAGAGTGTCTGGCCATCGTATGGGGCATTCGGAAAATGCGCCCATACCTGGAGGGATACCACTTTAAAGTTATCACCGACCATCTAGCCCTCAAGTGGCTGAATACAATTGACAACCCTATGGGCCGGCTTGCCAGATGGGCGTTAGAATTACAACAGTTTAATTTTGAAATTATTTACAGAAAAGGCCAACTCAACAAGGTTGCTGGAGGCCATCTCGGCATAAGGAAAACACTACACAAGATAGCACAACGGTATTACTGGCCAGGTATGGCCCGTGACGTCAGCCGTTATGTGCGGAATTGTGTCAGTTGTCAACAATATAAAGTGTCACAACAACAACCGGCAGGTAAGATGCTTACACGTGTACCCGATGAACCGTGGTCACTTGTATGTGCCGATTTTGTCGGACCCTCACCCCGTACTCGTCACGGAAACACTACATTACTAGTGTTCTTCGCCTATTTTTCGAAATGGTGTGAATTAATCCCCATGAGGAAAGCCACGGCCGAAGGGGCTGTGAAGGCTTTCCGTGAGAGGATCCTCGCCCGATATAGCGTGCCTAAAGCCATCATCACGGACAACGGTACTCAATTCACATCACGCGTTTTTCAAAAATATCTACACGACGTAGGTATTATTCAGCAGTTTACGGCCCCCTACACTCCCCAGGAGAATCCTACGGTGAGGGCCAACCGCACTATAAAAACAATCATCGCACAGTTCGCCGGAAAACAACATGCTTCATGGGATGATCTCTTACCCGAAATCATGCTCGCCATCAATACAAGCATGACTGAATCCACAGGATACAGTCCGGCGTACCTTACACAAGGGAGGCAACCACGGTTACCAAATGCGCTGTACGACCAAGTCACGGTCGGTACAGGAGCTCATCAGCTGTCGCCCGAAGAACGGGCCACAGAACTAAAAGAAATTTTCGACATTGTTCGAAACAACCTATCCAAAGCGACTAATAAACAACGCCACGACTACAATCTGCGCCGCCGCAACTGGCAACCTCAGATTGGAGAGTATGTTTTAGTTAAACAGCACCCGTTGTCCAATGCTATAGACAACTTTGCAGCCAAATTAGCACCAAATAATGGGGGACCATGGGTGATTGAAAAATTCACCTCCCCCGTAATATTAGAAATTCGCAGTATAGAAACTAACAATCGGCGCACCGCGCACATTAGCGAATTAAAGCCATTTCATAAACAAATATAGTAACTAATTGTGTTTTCTTCGTAGATTTCACCGGCAATCAACACACTCAATAAACGTGCCGAATCAATGACATCATCATCATCATCTGCAACAACTTCATCAGCCTCCTCGTCTACATCGACAACATCCACAGCCAAGTCATCAGTATTTTCAGCGCAATCGAAGGATAGTGTAGGGCTGCCGGAAGCATCATCGCGACCAAAAACACCACCCCTACCGACAAAACCCATCACCATAACGCGCCATCAACTCCCAGAAGTCCTGCAGAGGGAGCTGAATGAAAGAATGTCTCGATTACTGCGGCCTACAAGAGAGAAGTTATGTCGATGCATCCACAACCAATGCTTCCGGATAACCTTATTCCGAGATGGGCGTTGTCAGATTTGGTGTACCCTGGACGCTGAGAGGGGAGAGGCAGTGTGACGACAAAAGTCCTAAAGTCGTTTTTGCCACACTGGTTTTAAGAACAAAAACCCAATTGCCTGACTTTTGTAAATAAATTTCTTTATATTATTATTTTTATGAATTAGATAATTTTTATTAATGAATATAAATACTATTTTATGAACTTATTAGAAATAATACCCGATATGGTAGTATTAAGATAATTATATTTAATCATTTGAACTTAACGGAAAAATTAACTACCATCACTGGTAGTCATGATATAAATAGTAACTTACGTTTATACACAGCGCTGAACAACACAATCATCGAACAACTGATCACGTACACAACTCGTGCACAACGTATGGGTGCGGTTGTGTGTGTATCTTGTGTGTGCCAGCAATTTGCTATAAAAGGCGACACATTCGTTGATTGAGTGGAGTTGGTTGGCAGCTGCTAATGTGGTAAGAGCTCTTATTAAACTTGTTTACTAAGAGGGATTAATACATTTTTTGTATAGACTAAGAATTCTATTGTGGTGGGTCTGAGCACGGCCACAATTGGATTTTTAGTAGAAGGAGGTTGACTAGCGGTGTGGGTCTGAGCACGGCATCGGTAGGCAACATCCTTCGATACAACCGGTTGTAATTAACTCTAAGAGAAATACCGTGCTCTATTGTGGTGGGTCTGAGTACGGCTACAATAGAGATTTCGTCATATTTCTCTTTCATCGAACGTGCTCTATAGTGGTGGGTCTAAGCACGGCTACAATAGGGATATCGTTCTCCAATCAAGAGACGTCACCAGAGACGAAGAGAACGACTATAAACAACTCTCAGAGAGAATAACCAAATACCGAAACAGAATCTATACATATGTACATATATACATAAACAGAAGAGTAAATAAAGTGATAAGATTTATAACGTATTCTAAAGAATTCCGAAGTCTTTTTATTGCTCTTACTCAAAAACCGAATAAAACACAATCTAGTAACGACCCTGGACAACGCTGAGCCTACCCCAGCTTCAAAGCGAGAAAAAGTGTCGTTACAGTTTGTTCAATTGTGTTATGTTGTCTGCGAAAACCGAATTGATGATCTGGAATACATCCATTACTAGTCACTATAGGCATCAGCTTGCTCATATACAGCTTTTCAAATAGTTTTTCAATGTTAGACAGTAAACTAATAGGCCGATAGGATTCAACTTTTGTATGATCCTTGCCGGGCTTTGGTATCATAGTAATTAGCGAAACCTTCCATTCTTTAGGATAGTGTTCTAGGCGTAGAATACTGTTAAAAATGAATAGTATTATTCTTTTTGCAGGGTAAGGCAATTCTTGAAGCATTTTGTTGCTTATTTTGTCGACACCTGGGGCTTTCCTGGTGTTAAGACTAGTAATAGCATTTTCAATCTCCGTCATGTTAAATCTCATCGGTATTTCTGGTAAAGAGACGACTGGTGGCAGTTCAACAATATCAGCAGAAATATTCGGAGTGAAAACTTTTTCTAAGTGTTTAACAAAAAGTGCACCTTTTTCAGCATCAGTTTTTGCCCAGTCACCGTTTGGGGCTCGTAATGGGGGTTTGCATATCACTGGCCTTTTTAGTCCTCTGGCTGCACGCCACAGTGAATAATCTGTTTGTGGTGTTGCATCTAGCTCTTGAAGGAATTTTTGAAGGGAAGCTGTTTTTTGAGTTTGCAAAACTTTCCTAAGCTGCTTGGTACACTCCTTAAGCCTTAATTTTAGCTGGGGCTATCTGTAGCGCTGCTATTCTCGTCGAGCTTTATGTTTTTCAGTCAATAGCCTTTCTATATCTACAGAAAAAATATTGTTAAATCTCACTGGTTGGTTTATTTCATTTGAAGTAGCATTAAAAGCAGCTTGTTTAACATGCGCTTCAAACAACCTGAGAAATTCGTCT
This sequence comes from Lypha dubia, assembly GCA_947311025.1. Classification (NCBI taxonomy): domain Eukaryota; kingdom Metazoa; phylum Arthropoda; class Insecta; order Diptera; family Tachinidae; genus Lypha; species Lypha dubia. Next base: position 56,310,354 of record OX371261.1, on the reverse strand, counting down.
ATGTCTGAAGGTGTTGTCAGCGGCATTTTTTCCGAGCAATGAGCACTCAGATATTTTCTGTATTTCAGCCAGTTAATACGTGCAGATGTCGTCGGTAAATCACATGTTGTGTGTGAGTAAATAGTGACAATAGTAGGCGAGTGGTCTGAAGATAAGTCCAAAGATGCTTCAACTTCAACCATCTCGCTGGGCACGCCTTTCACAATTCCAAAGTCGATAACATCAGGAATTTTTTGTCGATCTGTTGGCCAATATGTTGGCTGTCCACTTGAAACTACATTCAAACCCATTTTAGATATTGTGTCGAATAAAATTCGTCATTTAGGTGTAATTAAACGTGAACCCCAAAACGTGTGTTTAGCATTGTAGTCGCCAGCTGCTAGAAAACGGAGGCCCAGTAATTTATAAAAAGCCGTATATTGACTCTCGGTAATTGAGAATCTGGGGGGCGAATAGACAGATTATATTACAAGTTTTTGATAGTAAGTTTCGATGCAGATGTTTGTTGCTTGAAGATAATCTTCACAAAAATCATTCAACAGGTGGTGTTTTATTCGCGTTTTTATTAGGATTCCCAAACCACCACAAGCTCTGCCACGGGGATCCTTGGTGTCGTAAAAATTATATCCACTAATTCTGAAACAGCTTCGAGATGTCAAATGAGTTTCTGAGATAAGCATAACATCGATTTGTTTATCCTGAAGAAAATATTTTATGTTGGCAGATGCCGTTTGCGTTCCAAAAACAGATTTTTAAGTTCATGGTTTGCTTAGTACAGCCTGCAACAAGGTAGACTGCATTTTCAACATTTCCTGCATCATACAGGACATGTTGAGAGTAAATGTATTTACAGTTTGTATTAAGCTCTCAATTGAGGCTTCAATACGACTAAAATTATACCCCGAACCTTCATTTACATTTACGGTTTTTTGCACCGTACTCTGCTTTTTAAAATACTAGCGTATGAAAATTTGTTGTTAGATTATTGTTGAGCACTAGTCGCGTTAGACTTGAAAATGTTTGAAAATTGATTTTGGCTGGTGGACGGTTGAGGTAACTGTGGATAGTTAATAGGGGTTTTAGGCTGAGCGGGAGTAGCATTGGTTTTTTTGGTTGATGAATTCTTAAAAAACGAGTAAAGGGGGCAGCCTCTATAGTTGGCAGTGTGATTTCCGCCGCAATTGCCACATTTTTTCGCCTTGGTATCACCTTTTATTTTATCACAGTTAGCAGTACTGTGTAACTCACCACATACAACGCAGACTGTAGGCAACTTGCAATAAGTCTTCGTGTGCCCAAATTCTTGGCAGTTCAGGCATTGAACAGGTCCAGCTCCTTTATGTGGAAGCTCAACAGTAACTCTTCGATGCAACAAGTACTTTAAGTCATATATTGGATTTGCTTCATTCTTTTTTATTTTTATGCTATCTGGCTGTAACTCGACTCTAAATATTGGTTGGGGGATTTTTTCTCTATTTTTAATGTTTGAGACATTTTTCACCTTGTAGCCATTATTTTCAAGGCCAGACTTGACCTCTTCTGGATCCACGCTAGAGTCTATACCTTTTATTACGACTGTTAGACCTTTAGCACTCTTTAATTGGTATGTGTAGAATGTTTTATTTTTAGATTCTAAATCTGAAACAATTTTTCGATAATTATTTTCATGAGCTACCTGAATTTTTGTTTCATTGATGTTTCCGCGCTTAATTGGAGTTACATAAAACTCATTTTCTCCAATTAATGAGATAAGACTTTTAACCAGCAAACTGGAATTCTGCTCTCTTAAATATATGGGTGGGGGCTTATTCGAACTTGTGTGTTTTCATCGCCTTGTTCAGATAAAATCGCGAAACGATTTTCGGAATTTATTATAATGTTTTTTCCATCTCTGGGAACTTTCGATGTTAAAGCAATTTGAGCTGATTTTGGACTTCTTCCCCTTTTTAACACGGTTATGTATCTGTCCATTCCTGTTTGAATTTTATTATCATTTATTGTACTCACCGCATCTACCATTTTGTGCACGCTGGTCACCTTTTTACTTATTGTTTGTTTGTTTGTTTGTACAGCTAAGCTGACAAGTTTGCTGATGGGTGCAATTGTTGTTGCTTCTTGATCACTATTTAACATGTTCAGAGATAATTATCGCGCACGAGTATTTGTGTTTTCTGTTAAATTCAGGTTTTTGTTTAATTCATTTTTTTTATTGGCGTCATCAGCAACTAAAGTTATATATTGTACATTCCTACTGCTTGTAGGATTATTGTCTGATGTATCGAATGATTTTGTAGGCTGAGGTGATACAATGGTTGGAAGAACAAATGCTTCGATTCTGGTAGCATAACTGCCTGAACATGCATGTAGCTCTATATTGATTCGTTGGGATACGTTGTGAATCTTACGGCCTATTCCTTCAATGCACAATGAAGAATCGGAAGAGTCCAATGATAATTTGTTTAGTACTCTGTTTGTCACCAAATTAACTTGTGATCCAGAATCTAGTAGAGCTCGGAATATGCAGGTACGGCCATTGGCTCTAATTATCTTCACTCTTGCAGTGGCTAGTAATACTTGGGTGTTGTCGATGACTTGATTGTTTGTTGCAGCTACGATTGGAGTATTTTTATTCGGTGCAGAGGCTGGGTGTTGTGATTTTTTGTAGCTTTCTGCCGAAGTTGCTGATGTGTTTTCTCTTGCTAATTCCAAGTGCAATAATGTGTTGTGTTTCTTTGTACCCTTTGAGCAAGACCGTGAAGTGCATGCCTTGGTAGCATGATCTGACTTAAAGCAATTCACGCAAAGTCTGTTTTTTTGTGTCCATTGTAGTCTCTCAGCTGGGGACCTTTTTAGGAACTTTTCGCAGTAATATATGGGATGTCCTGTCGATCCACATACCTTACAAGTTTGGGTTGATGTAGCTGCTGTAATAATTTTGGCTCTATCCTTCCCTCCACCACATTCGTGAGACCTTCCGCGTGTTTCCAATGCTTGGAACCGATGTTCGAGAAATCTAAGTAGTGCATTTAAACTTACGACGTTCTTATTGTCTTCTAGTGATTGTTCAAATATTGTTTGAGTTGAGTGATCAAGTTTTTTCAATAGTATGTGAACCATTATGGCGTCCCATTTGTCCACTGGATGTCCGTGTGCGCTTAAACCATAGATGCATTCTTTAGTGACATCATGTAAGGCTTTTAGCGCTTGTGCCGTTTCGTTTTTCATTTGTGGATGAGACATCAAGTTGTTTAATAGTGTTGTCACAATGAGTCTTTTGTTGTCGTATCTATTCACCAGAATATTCCACGCGATTGCATAATTTGCTGTTGTAATTGGCAAATGTTTTATTAGATTTTTTGGCTCATCTGCCAGGTGTGTGGTTAAGTAAAACATTTTCTCAACCTCGCTCATTGATGCGTTGTGGATCAGCTGGGTGTAAAGGTCTTTAAAAGCTACCCATTGTAGGTAACTGCCGCTGAATCTTGGAATCTGAACTTTTGGCAGATGATGCAAGTCTTATTTTTAAGCTTATTAGCTTTTAGGAGAGAGAGACAGGGGAAAAAACGAGTACACCCTCTCATGTACTCATGAAATTCGTTTTGTTGTCTTATTCGTAGTGTTCATACAAAATAAGCAATAAGACGGGTACTGTGTGAACGCCAATGAAAGTTCAAAGAAGAAATCGTGATAAGTTTTTTATTAAGACTTGGATAGTGTGAACACAGACTAACGTATGTAGCTGCCTTTTTTTATACCTTCAAAAGAAAACAGCATACAGTGGAGTATGCGCAAGTCATGCACATTCTGTTGGGATTTGCCACTTTAATTTCTTGTGTGTTAGTGTAACTCTGAGCTTAATAAGGTTATTTCTGACAAACAAAGAATTAAGATATATGCAAAAAGAAACAAGCGTATATATATGTAAATAAAACAGGCATTTAACACATTATAATTATCTTCAATAACAATGATAATATATCATAATTTAGTTTTACTCAAACTGTACTGTGAGCAGACAAAGGCTGGAATTATTATCGACAATAAGGGTGTTCACGCAAAAGAAGTAATTGTTCAGCTTGTTGCAATAGTTAGCGCACACACTGATCCACTCAGTGCATATCGGCCCAAACCTGAAACGGTTGATTCGAAAGTTATAGTTTAATAATATGTATACAATGATCATTTAGATGCGCATATTTCATTGTTCAAGTGAATATCCATAATCCCTATTAAATTGCCACGCAACAACAAAAGCAACGAACGTACTACTTTAAGAATGCAAACAAAAATACTCAAAGAGATGATCAACTACATGGGATTAACCCTTTTCGGTATATTCATGGCAGCTAGGAATTGCAATTCAATTTATATTTTATTGAGACTTCAGAGCTTAGATAACATAAATAACTGGTTATAGATAACATACAAAAAAGAAAAAACTTAAAACTATACAGTATTATTTTAATATACAATAAAAACAAAGAATAATGCTACATGCTAAGATAAAGTGGACGGATACGAAGATTTGCATCAAAGGTGAACATTCGAATTATATTGCTCAAAATATAATAAAAATTTACATTGGCTGTTAATAGTCAGAATTAACTTAAAACTAGGACTTAAACTAAAAAAATAATAAAAAAAAAAATATATTAATAAAAAAATAGTATAACATTAATAATAATAAACTTTAACCCCTGTTAGAACCTTTAATTGTATGGGAATAAAATTCTAGTAGACGGTATTCAGTAAACCGAGAAAAGGAGTTAAAATTCTCCTGCAAAATTCCAATCTGAGAAATATAAAGACTGTTAGACCAATTAAATCCAGATTGTGACCGAAGAACTAAAGCCATTAAATTGTTGTCATGATTTTCAAGTCGTTTAATAAACTTAGTAATTAGAACTAGAACATATGAAGAAAGCGGTTGAATATTTGCTTTTTTATAAACAACCGTGTTAGAGAATCTCTTAAAAAACTTTCATAGTTCGCGTTAACACAAAGTCTCAAACAGCTGCGTTCTAAAATCTCCAACTCCATCATTACTTTTGGAGAAATCGAAAACCATATGGGAAAACCATACAGCATAACAGGACGAATGCAAACTTTGTAGATTAAGAGCTTGGCTTTCTGACTTAAGTGTCTATTAACAAATAGTTTCATAAACATGCCCTTAACACTTAGAGTTTTTGCCTTACAAATTCTTCCATGTTGATTAAACTTAAAAAGATTATTGAAAGTTACCCCAAGGTACTTTATTTGATCTTTAAAAGGAATAATTGAACCATTTAAAGAGAGATTCAGTATGTTGCTCTGTTTCACTATGTTACGTGGACCTTTTCCCGAAGCATTTCGAAAAGAAATGGCCTCTGATTTTTGTGAATTGATTTTAATACCCCAATCACTGTAAAATTTATCAATAACCTGAAGATGTCTTTGAACCCTAATTAACGCACTTTCCGGGGAGCTATCGTGTGCATAAATAAGTGAATCATCCGCGTAAGAATACTTTTAGAACCATTAATAATATGGGGAAAGTCGTACACAAGAATGTTATATAACAATGGCGCCATAATTGCCCCTTGAGGAACACCACAATATATATTGCCTAAATCTGATTTCGTGCCATTAATTTCTACAAAAAATTTCCGATTATGAAAATAGTTTTTAAACAACTTTACAAAAACTGGATCACATCTTAAACTAATCATTTTGAAGATAATTCCCAAATGATATGCTCGGTCAAATGCCTTTTCAATGTCTAACGAAACGGCGACAGTACATTTTTTTTCCCTTAAATTACAAATTACATCGTTGTGCAAATATTAAGCGTCAACAGATGAGTGACCACGTTTAAAACCGAACTGATAAGGAGGCATATCTTCTGATGTCAAAGATATATCCAATTTTTTCTTAATAACTCTCTCAAATAACTTACCTACGTTTGACAACATAGATATTGGGCGAGAGTTGGTGATTTGGAAATTATTTGGCTTTTTTAATAATGGACAAATTTTAGCCACTTTCCAGACCTTAGGAAAATACCCATTGTTCAAGCAATTATTAAAAACAATAGCTAAGAATTTAATTGCCGAAATCGGAAGCCTTTTTATTAAAAAATTTGACAAGTTATCTACGCCTGCAGATCTTTTGGATTTTAAAGACTTAATTATATCGCTAACTTCTGAAATGTTAGTAAAATGATTAGTATCCAATAAGTTTAAACAACCATATTCACCATTAAATTGGCAAATTGTTGCAGAACAACTATTTAAGTAGGAATTGACTGTATTCGGGACCTCTTCTACATTAGCGCTGACTGGAGCAGTAAATTTGTAAATATCTGCAAAATGAAGTTTGAACTGCTCTACTTTCTTAACATCGTCATTGTAAATTACATCATTAACCATATCTTATCAAAACAATTAGTTTTTTTTTACCTATGATATTAAAAACTTCCCTAAACGCTTTTGGACCTGGTTTTATTGATTCAACTCTTTTGTTAAATTCACCAGCCTGATGTATTTCAACCTGTTCTTTAATTATTGTTTTGAGAAGCTGATTTTGGGCGCTTAATAATCGATACTCGTCGGAACATCTATTACCGTTCCTGTGAAAAATTTTCTTAAGCGCTTTTTGCCAAGCGTGTTTAATTTTAAAAAGCTTTTTTATGGAATCTGTGATAAAAACCAGTTTGTTTTTCATCTCAATTTTCATTGAGTGTCTATCTATATCGACGCTAATATAATTATTAAACTGTGATATATTAAAGTCAATTTCGTCATTACTCAAATTTCTGTCGTCAGGAATAGATATCCTTAAAATATCATGATGAACATCATTACGAAATTCTTCCCAGTTAGTGTTTTCGAAAGATTTAAAAAATCTTTGAGGAGACAAAATTAAATCGAAGCTACCAAATTTGAATACCAATTTTAAAGGGAAATGATCAGAAAAAGTTGGTAAAGTATTAATCTGAAATTGGGATTTACTGAGTCTAAAAGTGCCGTACTAATTAGGAAATGATCTAAATAAGACGGGACCCAGGAAAAGAAGGATTAACATCACACATTCTCGTAAAAGAAGTATTTGAATAGCTTAACCAATTAAAGAAGCTTTGCCCATTTAAATTGACGACCGAATCACCCCAATTAATATTTCGGGAATTAAAATCTCCACCAATAAACACCCCGTCATAAGACATTGAAAAATTTTGAATAATATCAAGGCCTGAACTGAAATCATTACGAGGAAAATTAGTTGGAATATAAACACTGCCCAACAAAATTCGTTTTACTTGAGAGCCAAAAGAAACATCAATTGCAATGAAACTGTTCGGAAAATTTAAGTTTAAAATACTAATAGAAGAAAACTTAATACTCTTATTGATGAGAATTGCTGTCCCTATACTAGAGTAATCCCTGATAACGTTGTAATTTTCGAATGTAAGTTTCGAGTTAACCCGAAAACGGCTTTCCTGCAAAAAACATATATCAACTTTATGAAAGTTGAGAATTTTAATAATGTACAAAGTAGTTTATCGATCGACCTATTTGTAATATTTAATTAAAACGACAAAATTTTTGTTTCAAGCTCGAGGTCAGAATTTGAGAATTTTAACTAATTCTATACGTCTGCTCAATTCGACTAACGATCTTACATTCATTGTGACAAATTTTAAATTATTACGGGCCATAACGGGAAATAACTTCACTCAATAAGTTACTATACTTTTGTCTCGCCACATCTAATGCCATTGACTTGTAAGAACTCAGAAAATTCAAAATTTTATCTTCTAACGTTTGAGATTTAGACTCTCTAAAATATTCCCCGATCTTAATGAAACTCTCTACAAGCGGTGGTAGATTATGTTCATTTCCGACCCGATTACCTATATTAGAACTAAAAAGACTAGCGAAAGATGATTTTTCTTTAACAAATTTACTATCTATTATTGCAGATTTTACATTATTCTTAATTTCCTCCCTTCTATTCTTAACCTTGTCCAATAACTCTTTTTTGGTTCTCAAATAGTTTTTGTATGTAGGACAGCCTTTATAATTGGCGGCGTGACCCATTTCATTACAATTTACACAAATTGGAGAAGATTCCCCTTTTATAACACTACATTGACCAGGTTCGTGACTAACATTACATTTTACGCATTTGTAAACAGAGTTGCAGTTTCTCGCCGAATGACCCCAGGTCTGACACCTATAACATTGAATCACTCTTTTTTTTTGACTTGGGTGATTCCCAAGTAATAGATTGGTTCAAAATATAACATAATTTACTGACATCATTAATTTTTTTCCCTTGTGATAAAGTCACAATAAATAAACCAGTATCAAAATTGTTTTTGGAAGAAAATTGAGTAACTAATTTACTAACTTTTTCAATTGTATTTGGTAATTCAGCTTTAAGAGCAGTTTCAATTTCAGACACTTCAGTCAGATGATATAAACCTCTTAAAATAACCGATACTCTTCTTAGTTCCAAAGGAGTAAAAGAATAAGACTTTATACCTTGGGCTCTTAAAAGTTCCATCATTTCCAAATGAGCAGATAAATCTTCGAAATAAATTTTGCTTTTGTTTCGAGATGAATTAGTAATTTTATATACGACTTTAGGTGATCTATCGTTTAATTGGTCAACAAGTTTTTTCACGTTAACATTATGTAAAATAATAGGTGGACAAAAATTTTTTTTTTAATCCCAGACCTACCAGATTTTTTTCCGATATTCTTAATTACATCTGCATTCATGGCTTGTTTGCTTGAAGACGGAATCCCGTTTAGTTCAATGTCCAGTTTTCCCAAGATATCGAAACGGTTTTGTGAAATTTTTGTAGACCCAAAGCTGGAAACGTCTACATTTGCCTTTACCATATTTCTAGCAACGAAAGGAATAACATTTTCTCCCTTTAGGTTTCTTTTATGGCGTTTTGAGTTGAATTCCTTGAAATCCTCATCACTATCTATGTCACTTAAAGTCATTTCCATCTTTTTGCTCCCAGATTGTGTCGGAATGCCACTTCGGGATATCAATTCACCAATAAATTTACTCGCCGAGATTACTTTATCTGGCGGTAATTTATCGAAGATATTGTTACTCGCCGGGTTGTCTTTATCCGACGATAAATTTACCAAATTCGGTATCGGGACAACCGATTCAGGCAATAAGTTATTATCCATCAAGCCAATGAATAATAACTATCCCGTAAAAGATTTTTTAATTGAAATTTTCAAAATTTATTTATTTATTTATTTATGTATTTGATTTAAGCGGATAAAAAAGGTATTTTGCCTTTGAAAGGAAAATCAAAACCCTCATGGCAGCTATGAACATATCTTTTAATAATACAACAATGTTTTAAAATATATATATGATCATAATAGTTTTATGAGATATAATTACTAATTAATTAATTACTATAATTATTTAATAAGATTTTCTTTTATTTTTGCTAGTTAATTATTGATTTCTTTGTACAGGAATTTAGAAAAACGGGAAAAAAAATCTATTGACAAAGTCTGGTCGCGAAGAGAGTTAATACTTTAACAAGCTGAGTAATCATGCGCTCACTTTCAAACACACGTATGGATGTATGTATGTGTGTATGTACGTATGAAAACAGAAATGTAAGTAAACGACAGTCAGAAAAAATTTTTTTTGTGGTAATTTTATTATTTATTGAATCTTCAATTATAAATTGAAACATCAATAAGTTTTTCAAATCTTAAATTTTAAAATACTTTAATATATGTTTAGCCAGTGCTAAACAAAATTTTTAATTCCAACTGTTGATTTTTGAAGTTTTACATCTCTCGTGTACGGCTGAGAGAAAGAGTGTCCCTCCTTCTCAACCGGGTGTGGCCTCTATAATTTAGAATGTTGCGCGCAAGTGGATTTGGGTGCAATACTAGTTTTTCAATATATTTTTTTGCGTGTTTTGAAAATACTGTCTTCACCAACGGAACATCAAGATCTTTGTGAACTCGCTAATTTCGGATATACCAGAAGGCTACAGTAATTGTACGTAGAATTTGGTTTTGTCGCCTTTGAATTTTTTCTACACTTGATGCATGATGAATTTTTCTAACTGGATTCTATAGGCCCATATTGGTTTCAGGATCGCGTTGTATAACAAAAGTTTACAGTCAATGCTTAATATAGAATTTCTTCCAATAAGCCAATTCATTTGGGCTGCTTTTAATTTCATTTGTGTCAACTTTGCGTCTATATGCGATTTCCATGTTAAACGACTATCAAGATGAACGCCTAGATATTTTACTACAGTGTCTTGCTGTATAGTCTCGGTGTTGATTTGTATAGGCGGGCATGTTTCCCAGCGTAAAGTAAAAGTACCGTGTACACATTTCTGCTCATTCACTTTTATCCGCCATTGTTTTAGCCATGTTTCCAATTTTGAGATGTACCCTTGTAGATGCCGGGAAGCTTCTACAGGATTTTCATGAACGCTTAGAAAAGCCGTATCATCAGCAAATGTTGACGTGTTAATAATACTGCTTAACAGTAAGTCAGAGGCATATATTAAATAAAGTAAAGGACCGAAGATACTGCCTTGAGGGACTCCGGCTTCAATTGACTTCGGGGGGCTTGAAAAATTGCCTTCCTTAACTACAAATTTTCGATTCTCTAGATAGCTTTTTAAGAGCCTGACGATGTTGGCGGGTAGATTTTGTGTTAATTTGTGGACAAGACCTTCGTGCCATACTTCATCAAAAGCCTGTGCGACATCAATAAAAAGCGCTGAACAATATTTCTTTTTTTCAAAAGTTTCTCTAATAACATTCACAAGTCTGTGAGTTTGTTCAATAGTGTTATGCTGACTGCGAAAACCGAATTGATGATCTGGAATACATGCACTGCTAGTTGCTATAGGAGTCAGCTTGCTCATGTACAGTTTTTCAAAAAGTTTCGACATATTGGACAATAAACTGATAGGCCGATAGGATTCAACCTTTGTATAATCCTTACCGGGCTTTGGTATCATAGTAATCATCGAAACCTTCCATTCTGCCGGATAGTATTGCAGTCGTAAAATACTATTAAAGATGAATAGTATTATTCGTTTTGCAATGAAAGGCAATTTTTGCTTATTTTATCAATACCTGGGGCTTTTTTTGAGTTTAGACTTGTAATAACCTTTTCAATCTCCACAATATTAAATCTTAGCGGAATTTCTGGTAAAGCGACGACTGGAGGCAGTTCAATAATATCAGTAGAAATATTTTTTGTATTTCAGCCAGTTAATACGTGCAGATGTCAGCGGTAAATCACATGTTGGTCTTGCAGTTGTGTGTGAGTAAATAGTGATAATAGTAGGCGAATGATCTGAAGACAAATCCAAAGATGCTTCTACTTCCATCATTTCGCTGGGCACACCTTTCGAGATTCCAAAGTCGATAACATCAGGAATTTTTTGTCGATCCGTTGGCCAATATGTTGGCTGACCACTTGAAACTACATTCAAACCCATTTTTGAAATTGTGTCAAACAAAACACGACCCTTAGGACTGATTAAACGTGAACCCCAAAAAGTGTGTTTAGCATTGTAGTCGCCAGCTGCTAGAAAACGGGACGCCAGTGTGTGTATAAAATGCGGTATATTGACTCTCTGAAATTGAAAACCTGGGAGGAGAATAAACAGACGATATCACAAGGTTTTGATAAAAATTTTCAATACAGATATTTGTTGCTTGAAGATATTCTTCACGAAGGTCATTTAGCAGGTAGTGTTTTATTCGCGTTTTTATTAGGATTCCAGAGCCACCACAAGCTCTACCTCGAGGATCCTTAGTATCGTAGAAATTATATCCACTAATTTTAAAATAGCTTCGAGACGTCAAATGAGTATCTGAGATAAGCACAACATCGATTTGTTTATCAAGAAGAAAATATTCTATTTCATTTTTATGTTGGCAGATGCCATTTGCGTTCCAAAAACAGATTCTTAAGTTCATGTTTTTTTCAATACAGCCTGCAACATGGTAGACTGCAGTTTCAACATTTCCTGCATCATACAGGACATGTTGAGAGTAAATGTATTTACTGTTTGTATTAGGATCTCTATCGAGGCTTCAATACGACTAAAATTATGCCCTGATTCTTCATTAACTGGTACACTATTTTGAGCCGGAGTCTGGTTACTCTTTAAAATATTAGCGCATGAAAATTTACTATTAGGTTTTTGTTTAGTGAGAGTCGTGTTAGACTTTAAAACATTTGATTATTGATTATGGCTAGACGACGGTTGAGGTAACTGAGGGTAGTTTAAAGGGGTGTTGGGCTGATCGGGAGTAGCATTTGTTTTTTTGTTCGACGAATTTTTAAAAAAAGAGTAAAGAGGGCAGCCTCTTTAGTTAGCAGTGTGGTTTCCACTGCAATTGCCGCATTTTTTTTCCTTGGTATCACCTTTTATTTTGTCACAGTTAGCGGTACTGTGCAACTCACCACATATAACGCAAACGGTAGGCAACTTGCAATAAGTTTTGGTATGGCCAAACTCTTGACAGTTCATGCATTCGATAGGACCATTTTTTTATGTGGCATCTCAACTGTAACTTTTCTGTGTAACAAGTACTTCAGATTATAGATTGGGTGCGATTCATTTTTTTAATTTTCAAGTCACCTGGCTGTAGCTCGACTCTAAAAATCGGTTGGGGGATTTTTTCCCTATTTTTGATGTTAGAAACATTTTTAACTTTGAATCCATTATTTTCAAGGCCAGACTTAACCGCTTCTGGATCCACACTAGAGTCTATACCTTTTATTACGACGGTTAGACCTTTAGCACTCTTTAATTGGTACGTATAAAAATTTTTGTTTTTTGACTCAAGGTCAGAAACTATTTTTCGGTAATTACTTTCTTGCACTACCTGGTTTTTTGTTTCGTTAATATTTCCGCGCTTAATTGGAGTTACATAGAACTCATTTTCTCCAATTAAGGAGATAAGGCTTTTTACCAAAAAACTAGAGTTCTGCTCTCTTAATTATATCGGTGGAGGTTTACTCGACCTTGTTGTAGTTGTGTCTTCATTGTCTTGTTCAGATAAAATCGCGAAACGATTTTCGGAATTTTTTATTTTGTTTTTTCCATCTCTGGGAACTTTCGCTGTTGAAGCTATTTGAGCTGATTTTGGACTTCTTCCTCTTTTTAACACGGTTATGTATCTGTCCATTCCTGTTTGAATTTTATTATCATTTATTGTACTCACCGCATCTACCATTTTGTGAACGTTGGTCACCTTGTTACTTATTGTTTGTTTGTATGTTTGTACAGCTAAGCTGAAAAGTTTGTTGGTGGGTGCAATTGTTGTTGCTTCTTGATCACTATTTAACATGTTCAGAGATAATGATCGCGCTCGAGTATTTGTGTTTTCTGTTAAATTTAGGTTTTTGTTTAATTCATTTTTTTTATTGTCGTCATCAGCAACTAAAATTATATATTGTACATTCCTACTGCTTGTAGGATTATTGTTGTTTTTATCAGAGTTCTCTTTTTTTTATTTTCACTTATATTAGTTTGTGTATGCAAATATTTATGTATGTATATTGCACAGAAGCAAAAAATAAATTAAACCAGTAAAATAAATGTTTTGTTTTTTTATATTTTTTGTAACTTGAATTTTTTTTTTTTTTTAATATTTTTTTTATATTCAGTTGCGACGATTATAAAAACGCGTATGTTCACTACGAGAGTTGAAACTGAATGGGCTGAAATAAGAGATAACATCGCAAGGTCTTTGATTTAAAATAAAATCTCTTTTATTCAAAAAAACTAATGTACTATAAAACAGAAAATAATAAAAAACAGAAAACAAAATTCATCACATTAGATATGTATGTATATAGTATATGCTACTATAAAATAACAAATAATAAAAAAAACAGAAAATAAAATTTATCACATTGTTTTTAAATTCAGTTCGTGACTTTGTAAACTAAACATTAACAGTCTATTCCTCTGCGATACCCATTTTCAATTTTTCAATCTTTAAAAATTCTAACTTCATTTTGTTCTTTTGCATTAAATTCTTTCTAGTTCCAAGTGATGTCGTTTGGTTTCTTCATACTCTTTTCTTTCTAAAGAAAGAATGTCATCCAAAGTTCTATTCACATTTTTCAATTGCTTGGTGTGATTCTCCAACGTGCTGTTTATTGTCCAATTTTGGCAGCGACAAACTTGAAATTTTTGGTTTCCTCACCGATTATATCCTGGATTTCTCCTTGAAAACGTTTCTTCTTTCTCTTGGGAGACATTTCAGGTGTTGCCAAAATAGACATTGGTGAGGATGCCGCTTGTGGATAGTCCAAAACAGGCTCACGTACAGGCACAATACTTGAAGCATCTTCTCTACTCACTTCATTTTGAACACATTTGGTTTTATTTATTGCTGCCCCAAATGACTTCGCCTTTGGTATACCCTCAACTGCATGGAATATATCGCATATAATTGCTAGCTGCTCCTCTATTGGTGACAAATAATGTTGCTGAAAATCGCCTCCTCCCGTTTTTTGTAGTGAACTCTTATTTTCTGCCAATCTAGTCTTAATGCTCCTCCTCCAATCGCACCAAGTCTATGCAATTATAATTCTACATTACCATTACATTATAAATCAATCTGTTCAAAGTGAAATATGCAGAGACTTTACATACCTTTTTCCAACTAGCAACATCTCGTGTAGGTGGTCCACAAGCATTAAGCTCATTTGTCAAATCAGCCTATAGCTGCTCTTGCTTCACTCGATCCCCTTTGGAAAATCCCTTCGCCAAATCGGGATGCTTTTCCATAAAGCTGAGAAAAACTTTACACAGCTCTGCAGACTTTTGTGGCGCCCTGTATTTGAAAATTTTAATTATTTATTTAATACTATATTATTATGTATATTTGTTCATAAATACTTACATTTAGATACTTTTGCTGTTTGCAAACTATGTATATATTATTATTTTAATCAGAATAGTTTATTAAATTAATTACACTTAACCTGTTGGCGCCAAATGAACTTTTTATTAGAGATGTTACTTTTCCCAACATTAAAGTAATATACATATCGGTAGTCGGTACCCAATACATATTGTATTAATTGCAAGATACACAATGGGATACTAAAATCGACACAAAACCATTTCTAAGGAATCTATTAAGATACTTTTACAAGTTTTAACATCCAAACTTTATATTTTATAATCTTCTGATGTTTTTTTCAAAATTATAATTCTAAAGAACCACTCATTTAATTTGACTACTAACTACACATTCATCAGCACTAGCAATAAATATTTTCGAAGATCAAGTAAAACAGCTATTTAAATCAAATTGCCAGTACTTAATAAACAATTGGCACAGAAAATTGTGAAAACAAAAGAAGCATTTTAAAGTTTATATTTTTTACTTAAATAGTTTGGAAACTTTAATAATTTTTGCAAAATATACAAGAAAACATGTTTAATTTAATATGTGCTTTGTTTTATTGTTAGTTTGATCTTCAGTTAAAGTAAAATACATCAGTTCACTTCAATATTTGCTTGTGATTTGAAGTCGCAAAACTTCTTGCGATTGCGAACTCCAGAACACCTATCATGCGATTTCAACTCGCATAGCAAATGTTAGGCGAAATGCGATTTACAGAATATGCCTGTCTATATGTCTATTTTCTTAAAAAATTATATTTTTATTGTATAAATTTTATTGTAGTTTTGATACATTTTTAGAAAAAGTGTTTCCAAAAATGAAATTTAAAATGCATATTTTACTAAATTAAAAAAAAAAACTAAAGGATTTGAATTTTTTTTTTTATATTTTGCCATGCAATGTATAAATATATTTCAAAGTATTGAAAAACATGCAATCTATTTACATGTGATTTTATTGTGAATTCTAAGTGAAGTATTTGATCTCTGTATTTTAAATAATGCTGTTTTTAATAAGATTTGTTGATTTAAGAGTTTTGTTATGTTTTGCCTCTAACAAAAAAATGTTTTGTTAGTAAAAAAGTGGTTTTTCATTTGACGTTTTAATGACGATTTCAATAAGCTATATTGACGATAATGACCAGTCGTCTCTTTACCAGAAATATCGCTAAAATTCAACATTGTGGTGATTGAAAAGGCCAAAAGTCTCAACACAAAAAAAGCCCCAGGTGTTGACAAAATAAACAACAAAATGCTTAAAGAATTGCCATATATTGCAAAAAGAATAATACTATTCAATTTGATTGGTATTTTACGGCTGCAATACTATCCGCAGAATGGAAGGTTTCGATGATTATTATGAAACCAAAGCCCGGCAAGGATCATACGAAGGTTGAATCCTATCGGCCTATTAGTTTATTGCACAACATTTCAAAACTATTTGTAAAGCTGTATATGAGCAAGCTGATTCCTATAGTTACTAGTAATGGATGCATTCCAGATCATCAAATCGGTTTTCGCTGGCAACATAACACCATCGAACAAACTCACAGGCTCGTGAATGTTGTTAGAGACTCTTCTGAAAAAAAGAAATATTGCTCAGCGCTCTTTATTGATTTTGCACAAGCCTTCGACAAAGTATGGCACGAAGGTCTAATACACAAATTAACACAAAATCTACCCGCAAACATCAAGCTTTTAAAAAGCTATCTAATGGAACGAAAATTAATGTTCGAGAAGGTACCTTTTTAAGCCCTCCGCAGTCGATCGAAGCCGGAGTCCCTCAAGGCAGCATCTACGGTCCTTTACTTTTTTTCATATATGCCTCTGACTTACTGTTAAGCAGTAACATTCATACGTCAACATTTGCTGATGATACAGCTTTTCTAACCGTTCATTAAAATCCTGTAGAAGATTCCCGGAATTTGCAAGGGTACGTATCAAAACTATAAACACGGATAAAACAATGGCGGATAAAAGTTAATGAGCAGAAATGTGTACACGTCACTTTTACATTGCGCAGGGAAACATGCCCGCCTATACAAATTAACACCGAGACTATACCGCAACACACTGTAGTAAAATATCTGGGCGTTCATCCTGATCGTCGTTTGACGTGGAAACCGCATATAGACGCAAAGTGTACACAAATGAAATTAAAAGCAGCCCAAATGAATTGGCTTATTGGAAGGAATTCTATACTAAGCCTAGACTGTAAACTTCTATTATACAACGCGATCCTGAAACCAATATGGTCCTATGGAATCCAGTTATGGGGCCCTGCCTCAGCATCAAGTGTAGAAAAAATTCAAAGGCGACAAAATAAAATACTACGTGCAATTACAGCAGTCCCCTGGTATGTATCTAAAGCATCGAATTCATAAAGATCTTGATGTTCCGTTGGTGAAGACAGTATTTTCAAAACACGCGAAAAAATATGTAAAAAAAACTTGAGTTGCACCCAAATCCACTTGCGCGTAATATTTTAAATTATAGTGGCCACACCCAGCTGAAAAGGAGGGATACTCTTTTTCTCAGCCGTACACGAGAGATGTAAATCAACAAAAATTAACCGTTGAAATTAAAAATTTTGTTTAGCACTGGCTAAACATATATTTAACATTTTTTATTATCTAGATTTAAGATTTGAACAACTTATTGATGTTTTAATTTATAATTGAAGATTTAATAAATAACTCCATGATCTAATAATCAGGTCTGCGCAACACGCAATATGGTTTTTGTAGGGTTGTGTTTTGACCGTCTCAAGGTCAAATTTAAATAACTTATTAACGTTCATTGTTTACCAGTTTAATGGATGCTCTGAAAAACTTATTTGAAGACGCCTTACCCGAGGAATATGATGAGGAAATGGAGGTCGTGAACAACAGAGACGAGCCATAACAGTGGTTTTGGCTCCTATTAGCCTTTCCAACATCGTCGAATTCCGTTAAAGCGGACGCCAAAAAAGCTTCGGATTCGGGTAAAACCTATGGAATAGTTTGCCGCGTTTGTACTAAGTAACATGAACTTTCTGCCTGCCGTAAATTCCTTACATTAAACTTTGAAAAGATAATACGTATGGTGCTTTTACAACATTACTACTCTCGGTGCTTGTCTCACGACTACGTAGCTCGCGCATGTAAAAGCCAAGGGCAGTACAAGAAGTGCAAAGGGAAGCATCATAATATGTTGAATTCGAGTGATCCCAAAAAAAACAGGCCAGGTGCGCTCCCCTGCTATACAACGTCCTTCCAAGCACTCACAACACTTAACGTTGCCCCTTCGACATATGATTACTGCTACCAAGGCTATAAGGTTCAATTAGTTGTGACTTAACCAAAACCATAGAAAACAGCTGCTCAAACAAAACTTATGGAAAACAATGTATTTTGTTAGAGCTGACTTGACATAACGCCGTAGCCATATCCAAAACCATAAATACCAATTAAATTTTGGTTTTTCGCCGTAACCGTAAACAGCAGTTTGCTGGTTTGACATTTTTATTTTTTTGCTTTACTTTTTTAATTTTATATATTATTTGGTAAGTAAGATTTGTTATATTTTTGTTTTTAGCTTATTTTATTAATTAAAATTTTTAGCTAATAAAATGGATGACGGAAAGCTTGCGGAAGCCGCACGGAACCTCCGCCATGCCTATATGATAAAAGTGAAGACAGCTTTAAAGACCGGGAAAAAAGAAACGGGCTTGGTCGGAAGTCGCCAACATTTTGGATGCTAAGTAATAAGCAATTTGTTATTATTATAATATAATATAATATAATATAATATCTTTTTTAAATTAGAATCCACTGTTATGAAGCGATGGGGAAACCTAAGAGAACGTTTCACCAAAGAAATAAGGGGCTCACGAAATGCCTCAGGAAGTGCTGCTTGTGTGTTAAGGCAGTGGGCGCTTTTGGAAAGCATGCAGTTTTTGTTCTTGTAAGAAATAATCGCTAATGAAGGTATGTAATTATATTTATGTTTACTTTTGCAGAATGAGACAAAGTGGGCCAGCGGCTAAATGTAGCATTTTGGAATGTGACGTAGAAATGACGGACGTGTTTTCTGAGTTGCAATCGACAGCACCGATTTCTACTGCGCAGTCCACGATACTTTCCACAGCGCAGTGTAGCCCAATGGAATCTGCGTCATCATCGAGGAAATTAAACCAACGAGCACAATTGGATGAGTTGGACACTACCATACTGGAAATAGTTAACTTTCCAGACGTGTTTGCACGAAAATCTCGTCGGGAAGAAGTAACTCTGAGGATAAGTGGTTTTGGGACCATGATTTGTTCAGCCATTTCAAAAATGCCAACTAACACCCAGGCTGAAGCCATGGGCGTCATACGGCACAAACAGATGAGCCATGAGTGTTTCTTATTTAATTTTATTTATTTGTATTGTTTTTTTTTTATTCTTTATTTTTTTTTAAACAGCTGTGATTTATCCATGTACATAATGCAAAGAGTCAAATGAAAGACTGAAATTGAATTTACTATTAATTTTTATTTTTAATCAATATTTATTTATATTTAGTTTTTGTTTTTGTTATAAACTTACATGTAGTTTGTAGTTGTAATAAATAAAATGAATTCATTATATATATTTAGTTGTTTATAAGTTTTACTGCCTGGTCCACGATGTCGATCGACAACTTAGGCGAGCGACAGCAAGTCACTCACTATCGATCGCTTAAGCGCCCCATTAAATATCGACTTGTCGGTCGTCTGGCTTTACGTGTTTAACGTAATCATTGTCAAATGACTATATTGCCACATCAAATATTCCATGTTAGTTGAGCCATAAATATGGCCATTTTAACGTGGCACAACTACCAGGTATGCACACTTCGATAACAAGTACAACAAACAAAAAACAACTAGTATATTGTTGGTATAAAATCCTCCCTTTTTTTTTGAAACAATCAAATAAATTTAACAATTTCCTAAAAATGCTTTACAAACTGTAACAATTATTTGTGTATGCTATAAAACTGTATCAGTTAGTATGCAAATTTGATCTAAAGCTATCTGAGTCAGCTCACCTCTTGAATATGCCTTGCTTCAAATGTAAACACAAAACATATGTTTTCAATAAATCAATTTTGTGAAAAATAACTTATAGCAAAATAATTTTTTGATATTGTGTATATTTTACAAATTCAACTAGAACCTGCAACTGCTTCAGATTTGCCTCTTTAAGGCTGAAAAATGTTGTTGGTAATAAATAATTATTAGCTGTACAAGAATATTTTTATCAAAATACATATTTATATACAGGAATACCTACATATCAATTTTCCATCATGAAATTTCTAAAATTATTTATAAAATAACCAATTTTTTATATATTTTGTCAAATTAATTTCTCATTCGACAACCAAAAAGCAAGTGACTGATTTTGACAGTTGTTGTAGTACAATATTTCTTAGTGGGGCGCAAATTTGTACAAGAATGCTTACGTTATCGCTCGCTTTGATTGTCGATTGACTTGTCGTGCTGAAAACTCTTAGTGGGGCGCAAATCAGCTGTTTGTCGTCACAAAAGCAAGCGAGCGATAGCGGTCGACATCATGGACCAGGCAGTTAATAAAAAATAATTTAGCAATACAAATTCATACTTTTTGTTGGTACATACATAATTTTTATTCCACATGGTTTTGAAAAGACACTACACCTTCGTCCAAAAAATAATATGTGAGGAATGGCCCCTCATGTGGTCTCAGTTCCCTTCTCCAATCAGCACTTCTTTCTTCTCCAACGGTGTAGTTCTCTGGGCAGTACCAAAGTTTATTATCGTGCAGCATTATAAAATTATGGAGTACCAAACATGCTACGACAATTTTTTCGGTATTCTCTGGATGAAACTCCATTATTGTCCTAAGCATTCTTGTAATACTTGGTGAGTGTTGATGTGTAAGTTATAAGTATTTAAATTGCCGGCGCTAATAAACGCCACTGGCAAATAAAAGTAAATGGCAGATGAATGAGAGTATCCACTTGCCGTTTAAAGGCAAAGATAAAAATTTAAATGTTTTTGAATTAGTAATGCCGATTGAAGGCAAAGTATTAATTAATTTCATTTTCAAAAATTTGTCTCTTATATTCTAAACTAACTAACTACAAAATTTCTTATTCACTAAATATAATTGTAGTTTGAGAGAAAAAATATATGCCCCTATTATGATTCACAACTGAATTGATAGTTGAGTTGTAGTTGTCAAATTCTTATTATGAATTACAACTCAACACAACTTTCAATCAGCTGTTCAATAAGTTGTCTTCGTTAAGTTGTTACGAGTATTATGATTTGCAACTATTCAGAGTTGTGTTGAATAAGTTGTCAAACTGAGACAACTGCTTTTTATCAGTTGTGTTTCTGCCTGCGAGTACTTAAGATGGAAAAAACAATGTAAGTTTGTATAAATTCCATAAAATATATGTATGTACAATATTAATTTATAAGTACATATATGTATATGTATATCGAAATTAATTTCAGCAAAATTACAAATAAACAGCAAATTGACCGCCTGGTTGATTTAATAGAAGAGAATCCTGATATTGGAAGAGGCAAGGGGCACTATGGGTCAAGCCGTCAGGATGTCAAGGCAACTTGGAATCAATTCGCTGTTCAATTAAATAGCCTTGGTCCACCCTCAAGAACGGGACCGGAATGGCAACGGGTAAAATGTCTTTTCACACAACTGAAAATAAATAATTATTTTTGTTTTTATAGGTGGATTCACTACAAGGCCAATTTGAAAAGAAAGTTGGCTAAGAACAAGGAGAATTTTCTGGCGACCGGCGGTGGGCCATCGCAAGAAATAAGTTTGACGGCTACAGAGGAAAGATTATGTGATCTGACTCAGGTTAATTTATCCATTAATCCCTCCGGTTGTGCATTTGGATTAGATGTTGCTAATGTGAGTCATGAACGCAACTCCACTGTGCCACCCACTGAGCCGCCAGTTGATGAAGCTACAACCTCCGTCCCCAAAAATAAAAAACCAAGGCAGTGGATTCAAAAATACTTTTGCTTGAAAAGCAGGCAGAAACACAAAATGAAATTCTCCGGACCCTAAACAAGATTGAAAGCACACAATACAAAGCTTACTTGTTAAAGAAAAACAAAATGAAGCTGAAAGAAAAAGTGTGCTTAGAGAAATAAATATAAAAATAGCGCAAGCAAAACTGGCAAAACTGTACAAATAATGTAGCAGAAATACATAGTATGTATATTTTCAAAATGAATTTTTTTTTTTAATTTTAATTGAATTTTTAATTTTTTTTTTTTAATGAATGTGATTTTAAACTGTGAATATTTTTAGTGATGTATGATATTTTATAGATAAGAATTGAATTATTGTTTTTGTTGCCTTTTTTTTTTTTGTTACTGTTTGATATGTTAAATAATGAAATAGTTTTAATATATTTATTATTTTTGTTATAATAATATTTTGAATAAACATTAATTTTATTGCAATGAAAGCATTATGTTGTTCCTTATTCCTTCTGCTTCGCCGTTTCTTAAGGGATTGCTTGCTTCTGTTATTGATTCCTGTTCATCTGTATTCAAAAGATCAGTAAATGGAACCTTGAAATGCTGCGATATATTGTGCAAAGCACAACACGCATTAACTATTTTTACTGCTTTATCCGGAGCATACTGTAATCCACGAGCAGAAAGCAAACACCTGAACTTGCTTTTCAACACACCAATGGTTCTCTCAACAGAGTTCCTTGCTTCAGCATGAATTTTGTTATATTTCATTTCACTTGAACCCTCAGTCGTATTGCGAAATGGTGTCATTATGACTTTTCCAAGAGGATATCCTGCGTCACCTACAACAAATAATTTAAAACATGAAAAGCCACCATCAGCAAAAATTGAAAACTTACCTAAAATCCAGGTGTTTGTTTGTACATTCTGCTCAAGATATTGCTTTAATAAGCTTACATTCCAGATATGGGAATCATGATTTGATCCAGGATATCTAGCGTCAACAAATCTAACAATTTGCTTATAGTCTGAGAACTAAACCAAAAAAAAAACAAGAAATGCCTTAAACATTTGAAAAATGGTACTTACAATCATAACGTTTAGGCTGTAATAGCCTTTCCTGTTAAGGTACAAATGCTGTATGTCTTTTCTTGGTGCGCAGATACGAACATGGGTACCGTCAACAAATTACTCCTGGGAACCCTGTACGACTATAAACTGCCAGTTTTGAATTTTGGATCTCATTGGCAGTAAAAGCTGTTTTGATCCATTGTGAACAGATGTGTTGTTCAAAAATATTTAAAACTTCATCAAGTACGACGGAAAATGTGGATTGGGCAAGATCGACGTTAAAATCATTTCCCCCACACTTTTGATAACTGCCATCCGCGAAAAAACGAAGGGCAGCGCATAGTTTTATGACGGGTGAAATGGCATAAGTTCGTGTTGATTGATTAAAATTGCCCTCCATCTCATTCAGCAAATATATAAAGGCTTCTTTATTTAATCTAAAATAACTAATGAATCTAAAAAAAAATATGAATAGGTTATTTTGCTTTTTTTAATGCATTCACCTACTTGGCTGTTGGTAATTCCAACACAACTTAGTTGAGTTGTCAATCATAATAAGGGCAATAAAATACATTAAGCATAGTTATTGTATAAAAATAACAAACATTTCAGTATCGAACATATAAGTGTTGTAATATAAAAAAATAACAATTGTATTAAAGATATAAATGGTTGTTGTAATAATGGTAGTAATATTAACAGAGTGCCGTGTGCAAAAATAATAATAAGAACAGTATCTGTAATAAGTTTACTTCCATATAAAATAATGATAAATATAATAATAGATTATTTAGGATGCACTACACCCTTCCCCTTAAGAAAAATTTTACAATTAAAATTTAAAATTTGTTTATTTTTGTTTTTGGTTTTTTTTTTTTTTTTTGTTTTTAATATTTTTTTAGATTATTATTATGGTATTCTTTAAATTCATTACCTATTTCTAAAATAGAGTTTACTCCTTTTCTTTTGAATATTTTATATGGACCATGATATGGTGCCTGATTTTTTTTTTCTGTTATATTTTCGAACGAGTACTAAATCTCCTGCTTTTAAATCTAGGGGATTAGTTTTTAAACATTTGTCTACTCGTTTTTGTTTCGATTTTTCTAAATATTCTCTTGCCTTAGTTATAGAATATTACAATATCAATATCTGAACCTCAATTCTTGGGCATAATCTTCCGGGTTGTAAATTGGTTACTTGAAATTTCTTCATTAGGAAAGTTCGGTAATTTGCCAAATACTAGCTCATATGGCGTGTAATTTGTGTCTATATGAGGTGTTGTGTTGTATGCGAAACAGAAGTAAGGAATCCATTTGTCCCACTCATAATTCTTACAATAATTTAAAAGAAACTCATTAAGTACTTATTGATTTCTCTCTACTGATCCTAGATTCTCATGGTGATATGGTGTGCTAAAAACTTGTTTAATTTGTAAAATGTTGCATACTTCAAACAATAAGTCGTTTAGAAATTCAGTACCACTGTCAGATTTGATAACTTTAAGGTGTCCATATACTAAAATTAAATTTTCTACTATATTCTTAGCAACTGTTTTTGCATCCTTTGCTTCTATAGGACATGCTACAATAAATTTTGTCAGATATATCTGTACTGGTTTGAATACCTCAATGATATTGTTTCGAAACTTGTTCGTGGTGTATCAGTAATAATTAGTTTTTCTTTTGTGTGTCTGGTCTGTTTATTTATTCTGCACTCGTTGCAGCTTTGTATATGTTTTCTGACCATTTTTTCCATGCTCTTCCATATATATTTTTGTTTAAGTTTTAGCGTAGTTTTTCTTAATCCTAAATGACCTCCTAAAATTGAATTGTGATATTCATTAATTAAATTGAAAATAACATCATTATTTTTTAGAGCTAATTTGTGTATACCTAGGGATAGCATTTTTGGTAAAAGTTTCTCCAATGACATTTGTATGTTCGATGGATTGTCGCTGCATCTAATTACTATCTCTACATCACTAATTGCAATTTTTTGATTTTTGAATCTAATTCAAATTTTAATTTTTTCATATTTTTGACATCTGAGATTGACGTACATTCCCATATAAAAAGTTGATCAGGCTTTTTATTTGAGCCGTTATTGTCATTCTCGTTGTTAGTTTTTTGGTTTAGATTTTTTTTCATGTTTCGCGTTATTGCAAAGATGTTTGCCATGGGTATGTTGTCTGATGGAATCATTGATTTCAAAGTGTCGGTATTTATACGTATTTTAGATAATGCGTCATTTGTTAAGTCTTTTCTATCAAGTTCTAATTTGTTTATCGTTACATCATGATTATTTGTGTTTAAAAATCTAATATGTTTTGTGCCTACAGCTGGTATTATACTATTGGCTACAAAAACGCCTGGAGCTATCTGCTTGCTTAAAATGATACTTTCTTTATTTGTAAATATATTTACTGGTGCGATTAATTCTGAACATGCGGGTATGCATATATCAGTTTTATAGGTACATTTCGTACTCATGGGTATGGTATTTTCTTCAATTTCTATATTAAATGTTGTTGTGTATGTTTCGAAATCTATTCTACATTTGTATTTTTCCAAAATATCTCTTCCAGTTATTCCATCAGTGGGAATAGGAAAATCGTTGGATACTATGTGAAATTTTTGGTTAATATGCTGATTTTCAAAATGTAAATTTAAATGGGCTGAACCAATGCTTTCAATGGTGTCTAGTGTTATGCCGCTTAAAATTGAAATATCCCTGTGGTTTATTTCTTTTAAATTTCCTTGTTTGCATATGGAAATAACTGCACCTGTGTCTAAAATGAAGTAATGATTTTTATTTGTAATTTTGCAATTTATTATTATGGAATTTGGCGTATTTATTGAAAAATTGAAATATCCCTGTCTATATGAAATATTATTAGCATTTTGGCTTCTGCTGCTATTCTGTGAGTAGTTATTATTGTTGTTTGTGTTTCTATTTTGAGGAATATTATATATGTTTCTATTATGTGAAAAATTATTATTTGAATGTGTGTCCCTATTGTTATAACCATATCTGTAATTATTATTTTGTGATCTGTTATGTTGGTTATTATCTCTAATATTATTATTGTTGTCTCGGCCACAGAATATGAACAGAAGGGACACGGCCATCTAGCGGTGTGCACGTGAACTAAAAAAAGTACAAATGGCATCACCATGATAACCCTAAAAACATTAAATTACAGAAAATTTTGTTTGCATACGTCTGTCTCTCTTAGTTCTACGGGTTAAAAATAAATTCTTTATTTACATTTTAAGAAAAAACATTTTTCAGCAAATTGGCGCAAAATTTTCAGGACTTCCTTCTTTTGGCGGACTATTTGACAGATTTCCTTAATTTTTTGCGTCAGTTAGCTTTCTATTAGTTAATTGTGAATGGTTGCTGGAGTAAAGAAGACCAAAAAGTATATTATGTAGAAAAAATAACGAAGAAAATGTAAGTATATTTTTAAAACAATTAAAAAATTTTCTAAACTTTATTTCTTTTCAGGAGTCGCAAATGTGTTATGGGTTGCCAAGAAGTGGACAGTCTTCATCGTTTTCCGAAGAATCCGACAAGGTAAGTGATAGTGTTTTTTATTTCCAATTGGTAAAAAGAAAACCAATTGGAAAGTTTGTGCAAAGTGCAAGTGCAAGCATAAAAGGTCTATTTAAGACATCAGTAACGTCACGTCAGTGCCATACGTCCAAAGCAGCACTATTTTCCACCGTGAATACTGCTTTGGTACGTTTTTGTTATTGGTTTATGAAAATAACAGGCGTATTAGGACGTGGTACCAATATTTATAATTGGTATAATTGATTGCTCTCGCGTTGACATGTTACTGATGGATGCAAATAGACCTTTAATCGTTATATCGTGTATACCTAAAGCTTTAAAAGGTGTTACAAAAATATTCCTCTCGGGAATCTGATGTGGATGTAGCAAACAAAAACAATTCAATATAAATATTAGAATGAAGTGCATTTATAAAATTTTTAAATGGCAAAAACATGTTAAGAAGTTTGACAATTTTACATTCTCCTGGCATTAATCTTTAAATTTGGTTTATTTGGACACCTATATCAGAACTTTGATAGGAATATTTTTGTAAAATCTTTTAACGCTTTAACTGTGTATAATTTAACATAACAGAAAAGGTAAAATATTTATAAACAACACTAGTGTTAGTAGTGTAGTGGTATACAACACCTTTCATATATGTAGCTTATTTTGTCATTTATAAACCAATTTTAAATGTTTTTGCCATTCTGAATAGCTTATTGGTTATGCTCTTAGACTGCATTAAAAAGTTTTTAAATTTAAAAATCGTGTACCAATGTACTTGCAAAACTATTTTTAAATTTAAGTTTTTTGGATCTAGACTAGAAAATGTCGAAAAAAATCAGCTTCATATTTGTTATATACTTATAGATGAATTTAAAAGTGAAGTTTATTTAAAAATATAAATATGTACATATGTACATATAAATATATTCTTTAATTAATAATTCATTTCTTTCTATTATAAAAACATGTTTGTTTCGCTTCATTTCCGATGGCCAATTTGTTTAAAAACAGATCTGCAGCATTACAATGGTGCAATTGGAGAGCTATTAGCTGTTTTCCATCCGAAATCAATGAATGCATTGGTAATTTAAACCACGATCTGGATAACGTATACAGATGGGCTTCGGTAAATGGTCTTTCCTTAAATGCAAAGAAGTCCAAGGCAATGTCAATAAGCAAAAACAATTATGTACTGCCCAACACACCACCAATACGCATTGGACAATCTGTAATTCAAATGGTTGAAAGCGCCAAAAACCTTGGAATAGTAATAAACAACAAACTAACCTGGTCAAATCACGTAAACGCCGCATGCAGTAAAACTTATTCAATGCTAAGAAATCTTTGGATTACGCAATATTTTACAACAATACATACACGAATGCTACTTGCGAAGACATACATATTTACTACCGAACCTTCTTTACGGTTGTGAAATATTTTCTAGCTGTGATTCGATATGTCAAAATAAGCTCAAGGTAACATTTAATAGTATTGCATGATATATTTATGGTCGATCAAGATATAGTAGAATATCAGAATTTTCTTACAAAATATATAAAGTATCTTTTGAAAACCTGCTAAAATGCCGAACACTGATGTTCTTACATAAAATTATTTATACTAAACAACCTGATTACCTATACAAAAGGATAACATTTTCTAGATCCAATAGAGGCTGCAGAATAAACACCATTCGATACATATCGTGTTTCTTCTTAATTTTTTGTCTTTTTCTTAATTTAATTATTGAAATATTTTGTTAATTATTTTAAATTTTGATTAACTTAATGAAAACACCTGCCATTGTATAAACAGTATAGTAATATAAGATTAAATCTTGTTGTACTGAAATTTCTCAAATAATATAAATAAATAAATAAAATTTATATTCTATTTTATTTGACCTTTTCTTTATATTTATTAGAATGTTTATTTAAGCTATAGGTCTTTTTATTTTAATATATATATATATATATATTGTTGTTTATATTTATATTTATTTTCGATATTTCGCTAACAATTTGTTAGCATCTTCAGGAAAATTTTATAAATTATTTGAAATTTTAATATTGATTTGTGTATTGGGTGTCATAAAATTTTTTTCAATAATTTTTTATGGAAAAAGTCTAGGAAAATTGTGTCTATATAATTATTATATATATTATTATATATTTATTATTTATATTTATTTATATTATATAATTATTATATATATATATTATATAATTACTTAATAAATTAATATATAGACACAAACATAAAATAATTAATAATATAGATAGTAATACAGAACAGAGAATATACAAGTCCTAAACGTATATTCCTGAGATTTCAGAGAGATTGACAAAATCAAAGATTTTTGATACGAACAAATATAGAATAGCTCATAGAACCTATAACACATTAAATAAATTATTTAGTAGAACTAAGGACAAAATTGATAAATGGGATAGATCGAATGTAGTTTACAAAATACCTTGCAGGGGAAATGATGGAGAGAATTGTAACATGGTATATGTAGGTACTACCAAAAATAAATTAAAAACGAGAATAGCAGGTCATAAGTCAGATCAGAAATATAGGCATATCAATTCACAGAAGACAGCGTTGTCATCTCATTGTTCCAGATTCGTTCACTTTCCTAACTTTGAAAATGTTTCAATTCTGAATACAGAAAATAATTATAAACAGCGTTTGATGTTAGAAATGTTAGAGATAATTAATACACCAGCAACACAAAGAATAAATTTCAAAGTAGATACAGAAAATTTAGCACAGAATTATAGATATTTAGTTAGTAAAAATCTAAATGTTAAATGATTGTTTCTTGTTTCACTATGAATTTTTTTTACTTTGTTTAATTACATATCTAATTATATTATGGTCGCACAGGAAAATAATCACATTATTGCTTCTTGGTTTTACACCAATAATAACTTAATTTCCTATAGGATTTTTATTATTCTTAAGTTTTATAAAGCTTATAAAAATTTGTAAATAATTTTTGATATTTATATTTAAAAAACAGCCTAGATACATACTACACATTTTAATGTTAATTGTTTTGATATATTGAATTCAATGTTAAATTTTTTTAAATACTATTTTTATAACATAACATTTTTAATAATTTTTTCTATGTTAAAAAACAGCCTGGATACATACTATACATTTTAATGTTAATTGTGTTGATATATTAAATTCAATGTTAATTTTTTTAAAACTATTTTTATAACATAACATTTTTAATAATTTTTTCTATGTTAAAAATTTTATATCTATCCAATACTTAACTCATTTTCAATAATTTTTTTATGCTAAAATTTGGAAACAATTCTTGTGACATTTCATACAAAAACCTTTTTATATACTGTAGTTAAATTTTCCTAGACTTTTTCCATAAAAAATTATTGAAAAAAATTTTATGACACCCAATACACAAATCAATATTAAAATTTCAAATAATTTATAAAATTTTCCTGAAGATGCTAACAATTTGTTAGCGAAATATCGAAAATAAATATATATATATAAACAACAATATATATATATTAAAATAAAAAGACCTATAGCTTAAATAAACATTATAATATAAATAAATAAAAGTAAACTTTTTAATAAAAATAATTAATATTATTTCTTTTCAGTAGTTTAAATTTTTATTCACAGATATGTACTCACCAATGATTTTCGGTTGCGGCCAATTGGATCTGCAAGCTCGTGGCATCTTTGTTGTTTTCGTAAACATCTTTGTTGTTTTCATTTACATAAACGTTTCACCTACATATTTCTGGTTCTTTAGAAGGTAAGTAATTACCACCTTTTGTCTACGTAATATACCTACAATACATAATATAAAAGCACAACACAACCGATAACCATAATTGTTTATTATTTTCATGTGATATTTTTATAATATTTTTATAATAAAGTCTATCTTGTTCAAGTTGAGCTTTATTCTAGTGTTTCTTATTTGATTCCTAGGTGGCAGCCTTCGGCTACCAATACTCTAGAGGTTATGGAATGTGATACGTTATACATATATACAACCGTTTTTTTTGACAGATTTCCTTAATTTTTTGCGTCAGTTAGCTTTCTATTAGTTAATTGTGAATGGTTGCTGGAGTAAAGAAGACCAAAAAGTATATTATGTAGAAAAAATAACGAAGAAAATGTAAGTATATTTTTAAAACAATTAAAAAATTTTCTAAACTTTATTTCTTTTCAGGAGTCGCAAATGTGTTATGGGTTGCCAAGAAGTGGACAGTCTTCATCGTTTTCCGAAGAATCCGACAAGGTAAGTGATAGTGTTTTTTATTTCCAATTGGTAAAAAGAAAACCAATTGGAAAGTTTGTGCAAAGTGCAAGTGCAAGCATAAAAGGTCTATTTAAGACATCAGTAACGTCACGTCAGTGCCATACGTCCAAAGCAGCACTATTTTCCACCGTGAATACTGCTTTGGTACGTTTTTGTTATTGGTTTATGAAAATAACAGGCGTATTAGGACGTGGTACCAATATTTATAATTGGTATAATTGATTGCTCTCGCGTTGACATGTTACTGATGGATGCAAATAGACCTTTAATCGTTATATCGTGTATACCTAAAGCTTTAAAAGGTGTTACAAAAATATTCCTCTCGGGAATCTGATGTGGATGTAGCAAACAAAAACAATTCAATATAAATATTAGAATGAAGTGCATTTATAAAATTTTTAAATGGCAAAAACATGTTAAGAAGTTTGACAATTTTACATTCTCCTGGCATTAATCTTTAAATTTGGTTTATTTGGACACCTATATCAGAACTTTGATAGGAATATTTTTGTAAAATCTTTTAACGCTTTAACTGTGTATAATTTAACATAACAGAAAAGGTAAAATATTTATAAACAACACTAGTGTTAGTAGTGTAGTGGTATACAACACCTTTCATATATGTAGCTTATTTTGTCATTTATAAACCAATTTTAAATGTTTTTGCCATTCTGAATAGCTTATTGGTTATGCTCTTAGACTGCATTAAAAAGTTTTTAAATTTAAAAATCGTGTACCAATGTACTTGCAAAACTATTTTTAAATTTAAGTTTTTTGGATCTAGACTAGAAAATGTCGAAAAAAATCGGCTTCATATTTGTTATATACTTATAGATGAATTTAAAAGTGAAGTTTATTTAAAAATATAAATATGTACATATGTACATATAAATATATTCTTTAATTAATAATTCATTTCTTTCTATTATAAAAACATGTTTGTTTCGCTTCATTTCCGATGGCCAATTTGTTTAAAAACAGATCTGCAGCATTACAATGGTGCAATTGGAGAGCTATTAGCTGTTTTCCATCCGAAATCAATGAATGCATTGGTAATTTAAACCACGATCTGGATAACGTATACAGATGGGCTTCGGTAAATGGTCTTTCCTTAAATGCAAAGAAGTCCAAGGCAATGTCAATAAGCAAAAACAATTATGTACTGCCCAACACACCACCAATACGCATTGGACAATCTGTAATTCAAATGGTTGAAAGCGCCAAAAACCTTGGAATAGTAATAAACAACAAACTAACCTGGTCAAATCACGTAAACGCCGCATGCAGTAAAACTTATTCAATGCTAAGAAATCTTTGGATTACGCAATATTTTACACCAATACATACACGAATGCTACTTGCGAAGACATACATATTTACTACCGAACCTTCTTTACGGTTGTGAAATATTTTCTAGCTGTGATTCGATATGTCAAAATAAGCTCAAGGTAACATTTAATAGTATTGCAAGATATATTTATGGTCGATCAAGATATAGTAGAATATCAGAATTTTCTTACAAAATATATAAAGTATCTTTTGAAAACCTGCTAAACTGCCGAACACTGATGGTCTTACATAAAATTATTTATACTAAACAACCTGATTACCTATACAAAAGGATAACATTTTCTAGATCCAATAGAGGCTGCAGAATAAACACCATTCGATACCGTAAGCTAATATCAGAAAGACACTTCTTTGTAAATGCTATTCGTCTCTGGAATGAACTCCCACCAAATATACAAATGTTAAGCAATGCTAATCACTTTAAACCAGCAATTTTTTCTCATTTTGGTTAAATAAAATTGTACATATCGTGTTTCTTCTTAATTTTTTGTCTTTTTCTTAATTTAATTATTGAAATATTTTGTTAATTATTTTAAATTTTGATTAACTTAATGAAAACACCTGCCATTGTATAAACAGTATAGTAATATAAGATTAAATCTTGTTGTACTGAAATTTCTCAAATAATATAAATAAATAAATAAAATTTATATTCTATTTTATTTGACCTTTTCTTTATATTTATTAGAATGTTTATTTAAGCTATAGGTCTTTTTATTTTAATATATATATATACTTATATTGTTGTTTATATTTATTTTCGATATTTCGCTAACAATTTGTTAGTAGTGATGGCACGATTAATCATATGATTAGTATTAATCGGTTAATTTCTTTCAATTAACGATTTAATTGTATCGAAAATTTGGTTTCAATTAATCGAAAGATTAACCGATTAATCTGAAAATAACCGAAATTTTTATAGGTTTTTTTTTTAAAAGTATGAATCTGTCTAAAGCAATATATATAACAAATCAAAAAAGATTTTTTTTATCGGTATGCAGCCATCGCTTTGATAAGTATGGTAGTCAGTGTTGCCGCAGAAGAATTATCGAAAGTAGCAAAACGGTAACACTGATGGTAGTGTTTACTTGCAAATAGTATCGGCTCATCCCTACGTACAACACGTGCACATTTTGTTCGTGATCAATTAGTGCATTTTGGCAACCAAAAATTTCTTTAATTTAATAATTAGTTGAATCATGGCTCCAACAAAGAGTGAGGTATGGAAACATTTCTCAAAGGAGAGCAATTCAACAGTCAAATGTGGCTTGTGTGGCAAACTGTTGAAGTGCTCAAACAATACGTCAAATATGTTTCAGCATTTACATCTGAAACATCCAAAGGACGCCGAAAATCTCAAGGTATGATTGAAAGTTTCCAGCAGTTCATTAGTTTAATTTGTGTTAAATGTTTATTAGGCACAGTTCAAAAACGGTGATGAAGGTGAAAATAGAAACACCGAAAAAGCAACTACCAGTCAGCAAACAAGATCAGGCATCGCAGAATCACCCAGTACCAGCAATAATATTACATCAAGTTTGAGGCAGCCAGTTCTAAAGACCTGTTTATCAAATGTGCAAAGTTATGCATCAGGTGGTAGCAAACATCAAAAATTGACACAATCAATAATGGAAATGATTGTCACTGATAATTTGCCTTTTTCACATGTCGAAGGTAAGTTTAAGGCCGGGCACACACCGGAGCCAACAAAACGTTTTTTATGTCGTAGCGAATATAAATACATACATTGCTTCTTATGGAGCACACACACCAAGCCCGACAAACAAAAAAACATAATGTATGTTGGCACTGCCAACTTGGCAGTGCATATAGTCGAAAGTCAAGCTTTGCTTATGGAGCGCACAGACCGAATCAAACAAACAAAACAGCATACAGCAAAGCCCAACAAACGTTTTCATTTTGTCGAATACTGTTGGCTGCAACAATGTTTGGCTGCGACAAAAATATTATTTTTTCATTTTTTCTTCAATATCAAAAATATGTTTTCTTGATGGACCAACAAAAAACGTTTCGTTGGCTCCGGTGCGTGCCCGGCTCAAAGTGACCTGGTAACGATTGATTGATTATTATTCTTCATCAAAATTTATTGCAGGTAAAGGGTTCAGAAAATTTATGAAAATAAATTTTCCACTCTATGCAGTACCATGTAGAAATACTGTCAAAGCATATATGGAAAAAACTTATGAAACTGAAGCTAAAAATTTCAAAACGAAGCTGTCAGAAATTCCGAATATGTGTTTGACTACGGATATATGGACCGACACTGAAATGAACAGCATGCTCGGTGTGACAGTACATGGTTTGTTTGGAAGCAATCAATTTTCTGGAACAATTGGTGTCTTTAAATTAAACGAAGCCCATACAGCTGTACACATTTCGGAAGTATTGGAAGAGTCTTTACTCGAATTTTCAATTAATAAAGAAAACGTAATGGCAATAGTAACAGACAATGGCGCTAATATCGTTAAAGCTATTCATGATACATTTGGGAAAAGGCGTCATATTCCGTGTTTTGCACACACGCCTGAAGTTGCTGATGTGATTTCTAAATGCAAAGCAATAGTAACTTGGTTTAAACGAAGTGTTAAAGCCAATGATGATCTGCGAAGATTGCAATCTCGTGCTGGCATTCCTCAAGGTAAAATGTTAAAACCTATTATGGACGTAAAAACTAGGTGGAACTCCACATATTACATGCTAGACCGATTTCTTAAATTAATATCTTACATAAGCCAAATTTTGTTGAATTATTACGACGCACCACCCATGATCACAACAAAAAACAAAGAGGAAATTGTAGAATTAGTACAATTGTTAAGACCCTTGGAGGCCGTGACATCACAAATCAGTGGAGAAAAATATGCCACATTAAGTCATATAATCCCACTTACTCATTGTGGGCGGCTACAAATACATAAAATGCATTGTGTATGCCCCGTAGCTAATAAAGTGAAGGAAACCATTTTAGCTCAATTTAACCGTCGTTTTGGGGAAATCGAGCATTCATTTCTACTAGCAGCTTTAACTTTATTAGACCCCAGATTTAAAAAAATCCACTTCCAAGATCCACTAGCTGTATCAAAAGTTATGAGACACCTGCGAAAGGAAATGGATGAAATTCCTACAGAAGACAGCATAGGGAGTAACAGTGAAGCTTCCTCTACTGGTGAACTCGAATTTGATTTGTGGGCGCCTCACAAAAATTTAGCTCATAAACGGAGAAGAAAGGACGATGAATCCACTCAAGATGAACTTAGCTTTTATCTCAATGCTCCGGTCTTGGAGTTGAAAAGAAACGTTCCGGACGCTTGGGAAGAAATGAAGTCAGTGTATCCTAAGCTATATATTATTGCTCAAAAATATTGCTTTTTGCTAGGAACATCTGTTCCAGCCGAACGTTTATTTTCAAAAGCTGGTGCAACCGCAACGGAAAAAAGAAATAGATTGACTACTAAGCGTTTATCAAAATTACTTTTTTTAAATTCAGTATTTAATAATACTCAGTAACCATTTCTTATATTTTTTTTGTTATATTACATAAAATATACATCATACATTATATCATATTACATGAAACCGAATTAATTTTTGTGTTACTTTTTATATAATTTTATTAATAAAAAACAATTTCTTAAAATATATAGAAAAAAACTCTTAATAAATTTCATTGCATTACTTAGACTTAAAAAAAATTAAACAAATTCTATTAACCGAAAAATTCGATTAATCGGTTAATTACTAGAAATTAATTGCAATTATTATTTTACCCTTTCAATTAATCATTTGATTAATTAATCGGTTAATAAAAAAAAATTGCCATCACTATTTGTTAGCATCTTCAGGAAAATTTTATAAATTATTTGAAATTTTAATATTGATTTGTGTATTGGGTGTCATAAAATTTTTTTCAATAATTTTTTATGGAAAAAGTCTAGGAAAATTTAACTACAGTATATAAAAAGGTTTCCAAATTTTAGCATAAAAAAATTATTGAAAATGAGTTAAGTATTGGATAGATATAAAATTTTTAACATAGAAAAAATTATTAAAAATGTTATGTTATAAAAATAGTTTTAAAAAAATTAACATTGAATTTAATATATCAACACAATTAACATTAAAATGTATAGTATGTATCCAGGCTGTTTTTTAACATAGAAAAAATTATTAAAAATGTTATGTTATAAAAATAGTATTTAAAAAAATTTAACATTGAATTCAATATATCAAAACAATTAACATTAAAATGTGTAGTATGTATCTAGGCTGTTTTTTAAATATAAATATCAAAAATTATTTACAAATTTTTATAAGCTTTATAAAACTTAAGAATAATAAAAATCCTATAGGAAATTAAGTTATTATTGGTGTAAAACCAAGAAGCAATAATGTGATTATTTTCCTGTGCGACCATAATATAATTAGATATGTAATTAAACAAAGTAAAAAAAATTCATAGTGAAACAAGAAACAATCATTTAACATTTAGATTTTTACTAACTAAATATCTATAATTCTGTGCTAAATTTTCTGTATCTACTTTGAAATTTATTCTTTGTGTTGCTGGTGTATTAATTATCTCTAACATTTCTAACATCAAACGCTGTTTATAATTATTTTCTGTATTCAGAATTGAAACATTTTCAAAGTTAGGAAAGTGAACGAATCTGGAACAATGAGATGACAACGCTGTCTTCTGTGAATTGATATGCCTATATTTCTGATCTGACTTATGACCTGCTATTCTCGTTTTTAATTTATTTTTGGTAGTACCTACATATACCATGTTACAATTCTCTCCATCATTTCCCCTGCAAGGTATTTTGTAAACTACATTCGATCTATCCCATTTATCAATTTTGTCCTTAGTTCTACTAAATAATTTATTTAATGTGTTATAGGTTCTATGAGCTATTCTATATTTGTTCGTATCAAAAATCTTTGATTTTGTCAATCTCTCTGAAATCTCAGGAATATTAAGGACTTGTATATTCTCTGTTCTGTATTACTATCTATATTATTAATTATTTTATGTTTGTGTCTATATATTAATTTATTAAGTAATTATATAATATAAATAAATATAAATAATAAATATATAATAATATATATAATAATTATATAGACACAATTTTCCTAGACTTTTTCCATAAAAAATTATTGAAAAAAATTTTATGACACCCAATACACAAATCAATATTAAAATTTCAAATAATTTATAAAATTTTCCTGAAGATGCTAACAAATTGTTAGCGAAATATCGAAAATAAATATAAATATAAACAACAATATATATATATATATATATATATATATTAAAATAAAAAGACCTATAGCTTAAATAAACATTCTAATATAAATAAATAAAAGTAAACTTTTTAATAAAAATAATTAATATTATTTCTTTTCAGTAGTTTAAGTTTTTATTCACAGATATGTACTCACCAATGATTTTCGGTTGCGGCCAATTGGATCTGCAACAGTATAGTAATATAAGATTAAATCTTGTTGTACTGAAATTTCTCAAATAATATAAATAAATAAATAAAATTTATATTCTATTTTATTTGACCTTTTCTTTATATTTATTAGAATGTTTATTTAAGCTATAGGTCTTTTTATTTTAATATATATATATACTTATATTGTTGTTTATATTTATTTTCGATATTTCGCTAACAATTTGTTAGTAGTGATGGCACGATTAATCATATGATTAGTATTAATCGGTTAATTTCTTTCAATTAACGATTTAATTGTATCGAAAATTTGGTTTCAATTAATCGAAAGATTAACCGATTAATCTGAAAATAACCGAAATTTTTATAGGTTTTTTTTTTTAAAGTATGAATCTGTCTAAAGCAATATATATAACAAATCAAAAAAGATTTTTTTTTATCGGTATGCAGCCATCGCTTTGATAAGTATGGTAGTCAGTGTTGCCGCAGAAGAATTATCGAAAGTAGCAAAACGGTAACACTGATGGTAGTGTTTACTTGCAAATAGTATCGGCTCATCCCTACGTACAACACGTGCACATTTTGTTCGTGATCAATTAGTGCATTTTGGCAACCAAAAATTTCTTTAATTTAATAATTAGTTGAATCATGGCTCCAACAAAGAGTGAGGTATGGAAACATTTCTCAAAGGAGAGCAATTCAACAGTCAAATGTGGCTTGTGTGGCAAACTGTTGAAGTGCTCAAACAATACGACAAATATGTTTGAGCATTTACATCTGAAACATCCAAAGGACGCCGAAAATCTCAAGGTATGATTGAAAGTTTCCAGCAGTTCATTAGTTTAATTTGTGTTAAATGTTTATTAGGCACAGTTCAAAAACGGTGATGAAGGTGAAAATAGAAACACCGAAAAAGCAACTACCAGTCAGCAAACAAGATCAGGCATCGCAGAATCACCCAGTACCAGCAATAATATTACATCAAGTTTGAGGCAGCCAGTTCTAAAGACCTGTTTATCAAATGTGCAAAGTTATGCATCAGGTGGTAGCAAACATCAAAAATTGACACAATCAATAATGGAAATGATTGTCACTGATAATTTGCCTTTTTCACATGTCGAAGGTAAGTTTAAGGCCGGGCACACACCGGAGCCAACAAAACGTTTTTTATGTCGTAGCGAATATAAATACATACATTGCTTCTTATGGAGCACACACACCAAGCCCGACAAACAAAAAAACATAATGTATGTTGGCACTGCCAACTTGGCAGTGCATATAGTCGAAAGTCAAGCTTTGCTTATGGAGCGCACAGACCGAATCAAACAAACAAAACAGCATACAGCAAAGCCCAACAAACGTTTTCATTTTGTCGAATACTGTTGGCTGCAACAATGTTTGGCTGCGACAAAAATATTATTTTTTCATTTTTTCTTCAATATCAAAAATATGTTTTCTTGATGGACCAACAAAAAACGTTTCGTTGGCTCCGGTGCGTGCCCGGCTCAAAGTGACCTGGTAACGATTGATTGATTATTATTCTTCATCAAAATTTATTGCAGGTAAAGGGTTCAGAAAATTTATGAAAATAAATTTTCCACTCTATGCAGTACCATGTAGAAATACTGTCAAAGCATATATGGAAAAAACTTATGAAACTGAAGCTAAAAATTTCAAAACGAAGCTGTCAGAAATTCCGAATATGTGTTTGACTACGGATATATGGACCGACACTGAAATGAACAGCATGCTCGGTGTGACAGTACATGGTTTGTTTGGAAGCAATCAATTTTCTGGAACAATTGGTGTCTTTAAATTAAACGAAGCCCATACAGCTGTACACATTTCGGAAGTATTGGAAGAGTCTTTACTCGAATTTTCAATTAATAAAGAAAACGTAATGGCAATAGTAACAGACAATGGCGCTAATATCGTTAAAGCTATTCATGATACATTTGGGAAAAGGCGTCATATTCCGTGTTTTGCACACACGCCTGAAGTTGCTGATGTGATTTCTAAATGCAAAGCAATAGTAACTTGGTTTAAACGAAGTGTTAAAGCCAATGATGATCTGCGAAGATTGCAATCTCGTGCTGGCATTCCTCAAGGTAAAATGTTAAAACCTATTATGGACGTAAAAACTAGGTGGAACTCCACATATTACATGCTAGACCGATTTCTTAAATTAATATCTTACATAAGCCAAATTTTGTTGAATTATTACGACGCACCACCCATGATCACAACAAAAAACAAAGAGGAAATTGTAGAATTAGTACAATTGTTAAGACCCTTGGAGGCCGTGACATCACAAATCAGTGGAGAAAAATATGCCACATTAAGTCATATAATCCCACTTACTCATTGTGGGCGGCTACAAATACATAAAATGCATTGTGTATGCCCCGTAGCTAATAAAGTGAAGGAAACCATTTTAGCTCAATTTAACCGTCGTTTTGGGGAAATCGAGCATTCATTTCTACTAGCAGCTTCAACTTTATTAGACCCCAGATTTAAAAAAATCCACTTCCAAGATCCACTAGCTGTATCAAAAGTTATGAGACACCTGCGAAAGGAAATGGATGAAATTCCTACAGAAGACAGCATAGGGAGTAACAGTGAAGCTTCCTCTACTGGTGAACTCGAATTTGATTTGTGGGCGCCTCACAAAAATTTAGCTCATAAACGGAGAAGAAAGGACGATGAATCCACTCAAGATGAACTTAGCTTTTATCTCAATGCTCCGGTCTTGGAGTTGAAAAGAAACGTTCCGGACGCTTGGGAAGAAATGAAGTCAGTGTATCCTAAGCTATATATTATTGCTCAAAAATATTGCTTTTTGCTAGGAACATCTGTTCCAGCCGAACGTTTATTTTCAAAAGCTGGTGCAACCGCAACGGAAAAAAGAAATAGATTGACTACTAAGCGTTTATCAAAATTACTTTTTTTAAATTCAGTATTTAATAATACTCAGTAACCATTTCTTATATTTTTTTTGTTATATTACATAAAATATACATCATACATTATATCATATTACATGAAACCGAATTAATTTTTGTGTTACTTTTTATATAATTTTATTAATAAAAAACAATTTCTTAAAATATATAGAAAAAAACTCTTAATAAATTTCATTGCATTACTTAGACTTAAAAAAAATTAAACAAATTCTATTAACCGAAAAATTCGATTAATCGGTTAATTACTAGAAATTAATTGCAATTATTATTTTACCCTTTCAATTAATCATTTGATTAATTAATCGGTTAATAAAAAAAAATTGCCATCACTATTTGTTAGCATCTTCAGGAAAATTTTATAAATTATTTGAAATTTTAATATTGATTTGTGTATTGGGTGTCATAAAATTTTTTTCAATAATTTTTTATGGAAAAAGTCTAGGAAAATTTAACTACAGTATATAAAAAGGTTTCCAAATTTTAGCATAAAAAAATTATTGAAAATGAGTTAAGTATTGGATAGATATAAAATTTTTAACATAGAAAAAATTATTAAAAATGTTATGTTATAAAAATAGTTTTAAAAAAATTAACATTGAATTTAATATATCAACACAATTAACATTAAAATGTATAGTATGTATCCAGGCTGTTTTTTAACATAGAAAAAATTATTAAAAATGTTATGTTATAAAAATAGTATTTAAAAAAATTTAACATTGAATTCAATATATCAAAACAATTAACATTAAAATGTGTAGTATGTATCTAGGCTGTTTTTTAAATATAAATATCAAAAATTATTTACAAATTTTTATAAGCTTTATAAAACTTAAGAATAATAAAAATCCTAGAGGAAATTAAGTTATTATTGGTGTAAAACCAAGAAGCAATAATGTGATTATTTTCCTGTGCGACCATAATATAATTAGATATGTAATTAAACAAAGTAAAAAAAATTCATAGTGAAACAAGAAACAATCATTTAACATTTAGATTTTTACTAACTAAATATCTATAATTCTGTGCTAAATTTTCTGTATCTACTTTGAAATTTATTCTTTGTGTTGCTGGTGTATTAATTATCTCTAACATTTC
This sequence comes from Lypha dubia, assembly GCA_947311025.1. Taxonomy (NCBI): domain Eukaryota; kingdom Metazoa; phylum Arthropoda; class Insecta; order Diptera; family Tachinidae; genus Lypha; species Lypha dubia. The sequence continues at coordinate 56,268,545 of OX371261.1, read as the reverse complement.
TAACATCAAACGCTGTTTATAATTATTTTCTGTATTCAGAATTGAAACATTTTCAAAGTTAGGAAAGTGAACGAATCTGGAACAATGAGATGACAACGCTGTCTTCTGTGAATTGATATGCCTATATTTCTGATCTGACTTATGACCTGCTATTCTCGTTTTTAATTTATTTTTGGTAGTACCTACATATACCATGTTACAATTCTCTCCATCATTTCCCCTGCAAGGTATTTTGTAAACTACATTCGATCTATCCCATTTATCAATTTTGTCCTTAGTTCTACTAAATAATTTATTTAATGTGTTATAGGTTCTATGAGCTATTCTATATTTGTTCGTATCAAAAATCTTTGATTTTGTCAATCTCTCTGAAATCTCAGGAATATTAAGGACTTGTATATTCTCTGTTCTGTATTACTATCTATATTATTAATTATTTTATGTTTGTGTCTATATATTAATTTATTAAGTAATTATATAATATAAATAAATATAAATAATAAATATATAATAATATATATAATAATTATATAGACACAATTTTCCTAGACTTTTTCCATAAAAAATTATTGAAAAAAATTTTATGACACCCAATACACAAATCAATATTAAAATTTCAAATAATTTATAAAATTTTCCTGAAGATGCTAACAAATTGTTAGCGAAATATCGAAAATAAATATAAATATAAACAACAATATATATATATATATATATATTAAAATAAAAAGACCTATAGCTTAAATAAACATTCTAATATAAATAAATAAAAGTAAACTTTTTAATAAAAATAATTAATATTATTTCTTTTCAGTAGTTTAAGTTTTTATTCACAGATATGTACTCACCAATGATTTTCGGTTGCGGCCAATTGGATCTGCAAGCTCGTGGCATCTTTGTTGTTTTCGTAAACATCTTTGTTGTTTTCATTTACATAAACGTTTCACCTACATATTTCTGGTTCTTTAGAAGGTAAGTAATTACCACCTTTTGTCTACGTAATATACCTACAATACATAATATAAAAGCACAACACAACCGATAACCATAATTGTTTATTATTTTCATGTGATATTTTTATAATATTTTTATAATAAAGTCTATCTTGTTCAAGTTGAGCTTTATTCTAGTGTTTCTTATTTGATTCCTAGGTGGCAGCCTTCGGCTACCAATACTCTAGAGGTTATTACGTTATACATATATACAACCGTTTTTTTTTTTTTATTGTATAAACAACTGTGATGTACAAACACATTCTTAGCTACGTGCCTTTAGTTTTATAATTAAGTTGTGAATTTTTTATTCGAACAGAGTGATATTTAATCAAAGAAAATTTTAATTTTTCAGGCTTAAGTTCGTTTTCTCTAAATATAATTTTGTTATAAATTAAATTATTATTTAAATTAGAAAGAAAAATCTAGTGGCTCTTAATACTTGAACAGACAAAGAAAAATTAGACTGCGCGGAGGGTTGAACTGACATCGATATTTCGAGACTAACCACAGTCTCATCATCAGAGTTGTCTACCGCTTAGACCTCACTGCCACCACGGCAGCTGCAATCACATTAGTTAAAGATCCTCTATCATTAATTGTATTTGCTGAATTACATGTAAGTTTTTACACTACAGCTTTTATCATTTTTTAATGGGTTGGAACTTTACTATACTTTTTCAAAGTCTATCTTGTTCAAGTTGAGCTTTATTCTAGTGTTTCTTATTTGATTCCTAGGTGGCAGCTTTCGGCTACCAATACTCTAGAGCATTAGTGCCCAGGCCCTATGCTCATTTGTTTTTGTAATACTCTTAGCTATAGGCTGTGTGTTTTAATATACTCATACATCTTTCAAGAACCTAAATGAGAAATACACAAACAACTTTGTCTTATTAGTTTTTTTTTGTCGTTTTTCACTTTATACTAAACGTGAGCATAAAACATCTTGTTGGACTAACTTCATAATGTTCAATGATGAATTGTTCTCTTTTTTTTGCACTTGATTTCATGAGTACACAAATATTGCTGTTCTCTTAAATTATAAACATACAATAGCATTTATTCTTCTTCCAACCAATGCAATATTTATTGTTGCTTAAAATCAAATTTCAGTACTGAATTTTATGTTTCAATAGTGTCTCTTGATATGAAATACTGTTATAGGAGACAACATGTTTGTAAATGAATGATGTTAAAAGCAACGGTTTGTACTTTGCATTTTAGTTATTTTATATTAATTCGCGCGTTGAGTGGTTGAAATTAGAAAAAATTAATTTAGAAAGTACATGTATATTTTTATTTCATTATGGATATAGATGTAAGTATTAATTATTATAATAAGTAAATGCATATGTACATACATACATACATATGTATGTCGGACCTTAGATAAAATTATTTACCAATTTAACATTTTTTGGTAGAATTAGGAGAAAATTCATACCTATGATAAATTTAAAAAATTTATTTTAAACTAACAAAAATTGAGTTAATATATTTTTGTTGCGAAAATCATATTTATTTTATTTTTATATTTTCATTTTTAACTTTAATAGGAACCAGCAGCTGTTAGTATAGAGTTACAATCTAAATCTGAAAAATCTAATTTAAATTTTTCTCTAAAAAATAAAAGATTTTACTCTCAAAAAAGTTTAATTAAAATGAACTATTGAACAATATGAAGTGCACAACATATTTCTTGCACACTTGATAAAACTGTCCACTCAAATGAGGTGCAATGATTTTTGCGTTGTTTGCTCTCTTGTTCTCTGTATTTACTGTTTAGTCATATTCCCATACAAATACAATCAATATGTATTTGCGCTTCAAAAATATGCAATAATGTACACTTTTTAACATCTTGCGCTCACCTTTACTGTATACTCGGAAGAGCAAAGCAACAACACTTTCGTATGCTTTGCTGGTAAACATTGACGACAGCGATCATCAATGTACATTTTGTTTTTGTTTAAAGTATGATATGAAATAAATATATGAAATATATTTTTTGTGTTTTCTTTGCATGTATTCGTTCTTACAACAAAAAATTTTGAATAAAAATTTGTTTTTCTTTAAATGTATTGGTGTTTGCTCTTCCATAAGGAACTTGTGAACACCGCTGCTCTAGAGATTATGGAATGTGATACGTTATACATATATACAACTGTTTATTTTTTTTTTATTGTATAAACAACTGTGATGTACAAACACATTCTTAGCTACGTGCCTTTAGTTTTATAATTAAGTTGTGAATTTTTTATTCGAACTGAGTGATATTTAATCAAAGAAATTTTTAATTTTTCAGGCTTAAGTTCGTTTTCTCTAAATAAAATTTTTTAGTAATTTTTCAGGCTTAAGTTCGTTTTCTCTATATATAATTTTGTTATAAATTAAATTATTATGTAAATTAGAAAGAAAAATCTAGTGGCTCTTAATACTTGAACAGACAAAGAAAAATTAGACTGCGCGGAGGGTTGAACTGACATCGATGTTTTAATAGTTTTTCTAAAAACCTGTAAATGTTGCTCTGTAAATTAACAGTTAAGACTTGTATTAAGGACGAAAATTTTTAAAAGAGAAAATAAAACATATTTACAATCGTAAAAATATAATAAGAAAAATTGGATTTATATTTCTACAGAATTAAAATAAATTTATGAAAAATGTTAAACAAAATACAATTTATTCTTCCTCAAAAAAGTTATCATGCATACATACAATTTGTTACTAAGTAGAATTTAAAGTCGAAAAATATATAAGAATTCTATTATTAAAACAACTCTTTGAAAAGAGTAATAATTCATTAAAAGAAATATATACAAAAATAAAAAGGCAACCAAATAATGATACAAACTTAACTTAATATTATCAAAATAATAAAAATCAAAATAAAACAAACAGACACTTAAACCAGCAAATAACAAATATTTGAGAATTAAAATTTAAGATCAAAATAATTAGCATTAAAAAATGAAATAAGCAAAAATATGTAAAAATTTTAAATTCATATAAATAAAAATCTGTAGCTGATTGAGTATAACAAACCGAAATGCTTATGAAACTCCCATTCTTGTTAGTGATTCAATTTAATTATTAAATTTATGTACATATATAAAAAAGGGACATTTTAAAACCAAAAATTATTACCTTTTCAAAAACCTTTTTCAAAATAGTTTTATGTAGAAACACACATTAGTTAATAGTTAAAGAAAAATATACATATTAAAAATAAAAGTAAAAAGAAAGAAAAAACGAACAAACGCGTAAGTACGCTTAAACGCGTACGAAGCGAAAAGTATGTAGGTTTACTTTCTACTTTTGTACGCGTCGCTCGCGCCATGATAAAATGACAGCTGTTTTGGATATCCAAGCATGACAAATTATGTTATACTTTCAATGTTATCGATGAATATACATATTTGTTTCGTGGATTTATTTCTTCTATTTTTTGTACTAACAATAATTTTTTTGAAGTTATACTTCTTATGCGACGCCCAACCATACGTGTGAAATTTAACGATAACGCTAACTCTGTGTGACTTGAGTGTGTATTTGTACCTACATATGTGTTAGAGTTCTCATCAATTGAAGCCAAAGTGTTCTCTGCATAAAATTTGGCTCGTGCCAAGCAAGAAAAGCAAAATAGTGATATAAGAAAAGAAAAAAAAGAAAAAAAAACTATGCAAGCAAGCATTGCGCGCAGAACAAAAAAATGAAAGAGAAACAAAATAAGTAAACAAACTTCGGTTTTTTATGTGCGTTTGCTTTTGTCAACGTTGACTATTGTTGTTGTATTTCACAGCAAGAAAAGCAAAAAAATAGAGATAACACTGATTTAAAAATGCTTTTAACGGACAGCATTCATTACATGTGTCAAAAAGGGTTAGATCAATAATAAATCAAATTAAAATATATTTAAAATATATACTACATACATGTACATATATTGACATCTCCCTTCTTCAAAGTACACAGCATTTTCGTGAAGCATGCGTTCTTGTACTTTGGTTAAAGTTAAATTTAAAGTAGAAACAAAGTGCAAATACAAAATAAAAGTGAAAAAAGTTACTAATTAGGGTGAATTATGGCTTTAACAAGTGCAGGTGATTTTATATGAATTTAAAATAATGCTTTATTAGCATTATTGAAAATATTGTTTCTTATTGTAGAAGCAGAAAGAAAGCGCAGAAAAGCGGCAGCGTAGAAACCACAAAATGTATTAGTGGACATTTCAAATCCAAATAATACACAAAATTCGAGTATGTTTTTGTTTAAATTTGCATATGAACATAAGTTTTATTCATTTCCATTTTAAAACAGATGATATTATAACGGGCATTGCTAACGCTTCCACCAACAACACTATGCCTACTGCAACCACTTCTAATAATGCATCACCTGCAATATAAAATCAACAATTAAAAAATATTTTTAACTTATATTAGATGTGATCCCGTACTCAACATTGGGAGCCCGCGGGATCCCAATTTGCACGAAAACTGTTCCCGTACACAAAGTTCGTGCAAGTGAGAGTGATTTTGAGAGAGCAGTGTGCTTCTTCTTCTTGCACGAAACTGCCCGTACTTTTTCTTCGGGCTAGTTTGTGCAAGTAGTAATCAATCAGCTGTTTATGAAATACACAATAACAAATAAGAAATTTGAATTTTACCTAACAAGAATAATGATGAAATAACTGTTATTTTGCAAAAAGCAAAGCAAAATATGTATGTTTGGATATACAAACATAGATATGTATGTGTGTACTAACTAAAATCTCTTAAAAAGTGAAATACTAATCAAAAACAGTATTTATTTTTTTTTTGTTTACTTTCACAGTAATTTCATACAAACTTTTGGGATAAAAATGTGGTTTTTAGTGTTCCCGTACTTTTGTGCGTTTTTGTCTCTAATTGAGAGAAATTCTTGTTTGCTCTCATTTTACCGGACTTTGCCCAAAAAGTACGGGATCAAACCTATTATGATTTTTATTCTCTTATAATAATGATTTTTCAATGTATAGCAGAAGCAGTAAGAAAGCGCAGAAACGCGGCAGAGAACCAGCGCGCATACCGGCAGCGTAGAAAGCAGTTAAGACTGCAACAACCACAAAATGTATTAGTGGACATTTCAAATGCAAATAATACACAAAATTCGAGTGTGTTTTTGTTTAAATTTGCATATGAACATAAGTTTTATTCATTTCCATTTTAAAACAGATGATATTATAACGGGCATTGCTAACGCTTCCACCAACAACACTATGCCTACTGTAACCACTTCTAATAATGCAGGTGATTTAATATAAAATCAACAATTAAAAAATATTTTTAACTTATATTATGATTTTTATTCTCATATTAGAATGATTTTAAAATGTGTAGCAGAAGCAGAAAGAAAACGTAAAACAGCGGCAGAGTACCAGCGCGCATACCGGCAGCGTAGAAAGCAGTTAAGACTGCAGGAACAACCAAATGAACTAGAGAGTATTTCAACTAATTTGTTATTTTTTATTAAATATATTTGAAACATACGTGTATATATACTAATTTGCATTGCAATTTGTTTTATATTTTATCTAACACAGATAATATTTTAATTGACAATGTCAATGCGGCGCACACAAATGATGATGTCAATTTAAAATATTCAAACTACGATAGTCACACACGGGCGCATAGTTATTTCGATAAACAGTTCCTTCAAAATACTTTTGACCATTGTTGTGCGTGTTGCAACAGACTTTGGTTTAATTACGACCTCAAACCAATTAATTTTCCAATCAGTTCAACTTTACATTCTACCATCTTTGGAGAACAATCAGATATAAAACTTTGCTCCTCCTGGAATACTTCGTTACGCGCCAATAAAATTCCGCTTTTATCTACATACAATGGATTCTCATATCCGCATCTACCAGAACATTTACCGCCATTAGATATCATAACAGAGCGCTTAATATCGCCTCGAATTCCATTTATGGAAATAAAACGTTTAAGACATGTTCACGGGCAGTTCGGAATTTATGGCCAAAATATAAATGTACCTATTGATGTTAACACTGCTGTCAACCAATTGCCACGTGACATAGCTGAAGACTTCAGCATTAATGTCCACATCAAAAAACGTAAAATACATAAATCCAGCTACCTGCAAGAGTACGTTGACAAAAGATGCATCAGATTGTGGCTCAATTTTTTAAAAGACACGCCTCTTTATGAGGACATCACTATCGATTCATCATTTCTTGATTTTAATGCGGAACCATCCGAAACTATCGATGAAGTTAGTGAAGAAATTTTACCTGATGATCATTTAACTGCTCAACAGCAAACTCTTTTATGGGATGAAGAACGATATTTAAGAATTGCCCGAGGAGAGAATAATAGGCCAATCAGTTTACTATTTGATCAAAATGTCGAAGAATTATCCTTCCCTGGAATCTATTTGGGTCAAGTTCGATCATTTAGAGAGGATGTAAATGTTACGCCATTTCAGGCGAGCTGATCGGCGTGGGGCTAAACCAAGGCATCTATTATTTATGGCTGCTAAGCTGATGAGGCTCCGTGTCTCCTCTGCATTAAATATTGCTTTCAAATTTATTGGGACTTCTACACGTATAACAAAACGACAAATTCAATCTGATGATTATATTAATCAATGTATGGAAACAAATCTCGCTTTCTTAAAATCTATTCCAAACTCTCTGTATTATTGGTCAATGCGAAAAAAGGATCTATTTGCTATGCTGCGGCAACTAGGAAAACCAAAAATTTTTTTAACGATGAGTGCCAACGAAGTAGGTTGGGTGCAGCTTATACAGTTACTTTCGAAACTTAAAACAGGAATTAATTTATCCAAAGAAACAGCACTTCAAATGAGTTGGCTGGAAAAATGTTCGCTGATTAACGACGATCCGATTTTCTGTGCCATTTACTTCGATAAATTGGTTAATATTTTAATGACAATACTTCAATCATCAACATTGTCTCCATTCGGTCGTTACAAAGTTAAAAATTTCTTCAAAAGAATTGAATTCCAACATCGGGGAAGTCCACACGCCCACATACTCCTCTGGCTAGAAAATGCTCCACTTAATCCGCTGCATGCTGACGAAACTGAAGCTATCCCTCTCATCGATTCCATTATATCAATATCTTCTTCAGAATCAACACAAAATATAAAGTTGTAAACACATAAGCATACTTTCACGTGTTATAAACGAATTCGAGCAAATCAGCCACAAGAATATCGTTTTGATGCACCATTCTTGCCGTCAAAAACAACTCAAATACTTGTTCCTATGGACAAAGAAGAACCCCATTTTAATGCATATTTACAGCGTTACAAACATATGAAATCAGAATACGAAAGTAAATCGTAAAATGATATTTAGGATTTTTATCAACAAAATAATATTGCATCTGATGATGAATATATACAAATTCTTTGGGCAGGTATTCATCGTCCGCGCGTATTTTTAAAACGACATCCAAATGAAAAATGGTTCAACCCATTCAATCCGTTTGTATTTCATCATTTACAGTCTAATATGGATATACAGCTAATACTAGATGAGTATTCATGTGCAACCTATGTGGCTGATTATGTAAATAAAAGCAATAGAAGCGTAAGTGATTTACAAAGAAAACTGAATGAGATCGTTGAACATTATCCGGACTTTGAAATAATTGATATTACTCGAAAACTTAGCATTGACTTTTTAAATTCTGTGGAGCTGTGCAGTCAAGAGGCGGCTTGGTGGTTACTTCGCAAACCAATGTCCTTAACATCGATAAAAATAATTTTTATACCAACTTCATGGCCCCAAGAACGACACCGTTTCAAAAAAGCTCAAGCAGAGCTCGATAACTTAGATGATGACGATTCAAATATTTGGAAAACTAACCTGATGGAAAAATACGAGGGTCGACCACTTAATTTAAATGAATTAACAATTTTGCTCAAAATATACTTGCGATTCAAAAGGAGAATATAAACAGAATGTTAAGTCGAAAATTATACGCTACGTTAATTATAATATGTTAACTCAAAATGGCAACTACTAAAGGGAAATGGTATTACTACACATACCGTTTCGAAATGAAGAAACAGATGTACTTGCTGACTCCGCATTTCTTGAAATATACAACAACAGCGAACGAATTATTTTAGACCGAAGAAAAGAATTCGAATCGAACATTAATATTGAAGAAACTATTCGAATTTGTGAACAATTATATCGAGATCGTGAAATAATTGAAAATAATACATCAAATGGTACAGAAAATTAAAATCCAGAGATTCCACAACCAGAACCATTTCTTCAACAGTATCACGACGAAAATTCAACATTTAACGACGATCTCCGGTTAGCCACTCTCAGCAGACTGCAAACAATTGCTAAAAGAAAAGAAAATTTAATGTCAAATGACCGGTTTTGCGAATTAATGAGGCTAACAAACACCCGTCAAAGATCGCTTTTACTGGATATTCTACATCACTTAACATCCGAAAACAACTCCCCATTACTATTGTTTTTAACAGGTCCAGCTGGGTGTGGAAAAACATTTCTTATCCATTTTATTTTACATTTGTATAATAAATATGCAACCACAAGTACACATTGCAATGCGTACATTAACTGCGCTTCAAGTGGAAAAGCTGCAGTTGCAATAAATGGAACTACAGTTCATACTGCTTTCTCCTTAGCCACCTGCACAGACAATGGCATAAGCGATGATTTGCTGCATCAATTCCGATCGCTTTTTCATAACATCAAATTAATTATCATCGATGAAATCAGTATGATAGGCGCTGAAATGTTAGAACGAGTAAATAAGCGCTTGAAATTGATAACTGGTAGGCATGATGTTACTTTTGGTGGATTGGATGCCATATTAGTTGGTGACCTGAGGCAACTTCCTCCAGTCAAGGCAACAGCAATTTTTAAACAGTCTAAGCAATTTATTGGAAGTGCAGCTTGGAGGTCGTTTAAAATTTATGAGCGTAAAGAGGTCATGCGCCAAGCAAATGCTGAATTTTCATCGATTTTATCAAAAATTGGAAATAGTGAGCAGCTAAGTAGCAATGAGCGTTCTATAATTGAATCAAGATTTATAACTGAAGATGAAGCTGATCGAGTTTGTCCTAGCGCAATAAAACTAGCGTATTCGAATAGGCTTGTTGACAAATTAAATAAGGAAGCATTAAACAAGCAAAACAGCCATTGACATCATTTATGGTCATCAAGATACCGAGCAACGAGAAAGTGCACAAAGAGCTCTGGACAAAAAAAATTTACCATCTGACACTGGTGGACTAACCAAAAATTTAACATTTGTTATAGGTCAGCCCTACATCATAACAACAAACATTGACGTCGCTGATGGTTTGGCTAATGGAGCTATGGGTAAGCTCTCTTATATTGAAGAAAACGAAAATCATCAGGTTACTCGGGTATGGCTAGTTTTCCCATCGGTCTAATATCTAGAACCAAAGCTCATGCATTCATCGTTGAGCATAATATGGATCGCGCTTCAGTTCCGATTTCACGCAGAAATGCAACTGTAGTGCATTCTAAATAATATAATATTATATGTATTATTATATTTTATAAGTGAGTAAACTTATTGCACTCACTGTTCTTAATATTACTTTTGCACACGGCACTCTATTAATATTACTAACATAAACAATGTATTATTATATTTATATGTAAGTGTACTAATTACACTTACTGTTCTTAATATTACTTTTTGCACACGGCACTTTTTTAATGTTACTACCATTATTACAGCAAACATAATACGATTGTTATTTTTTATATTACAACAATTGTATTGTTCTATATTGAACATGTTGTTATTGCAATACAACAATTATGTATAATGTATTTTCTCAAACTACATTTATATTTAGTGAATAAGAAATTTTGTAGTTTTAGAATACAGTTAGTTTAGAATATAAGGAACAAATTTTTGAAAATAAAATTAATTAATACTTTGCCTTCCATCGGCATTACTTATTTCAAAAACATCAATTTTTATCTTTGCCTTAAATCGGCATGTTAATATTGGCATTCATCTGCCATATATTTATATATGCCAGTGGCGTTTATTAGCGCCGGCAAACTTCCAATACAATAAAATACTACCCAAACACCAACCTTTACATGGCGATCCTGCCAGACACCAACCTTTACATGGCGATCCTGCCAAACATTGGCGACCACAAATTATCCGAAGGAGCACCTGAAGCTGAAGCACCATCCTGGGACATTGCATCCGAAATATGGACACAAATCGGAAGACTTGAAGCCGAAATGGATCAACACAAACACAAATAGATTTTTTTTAACAATATTTTTTTTTTTCAAATTAAATTTTTTTTATATATAAATAAATTTTTTTTTTTTTTTTTTTTTTGATAAATTTTATTATTTATTGAATCTTCAATTTTAAATTAAATTATCAATAAGTTTTTCAAATCTTAAATCTAAAAAATATTACATATAAGTTTAGCCAATGCTAAACAAAATTTTTAATTTCAACGGTTAATTTATGTTGTTTTACATCTCTCGTGTACGGCTGAGAAAAAGAGTATCCCTCCTTTTCAGCCGGGTGTGGCCTCTATAATTTAAAATATTGCGCGCAAGTACATTTGGGTGCACCTCAAGTTTTTTTATATATTTTTTTGCGTTTATTGAAAATACTGTCTTCACCAACGGAACATCTAGATCTTTATGAATCCGATGATTTCTGACATACCAGGGAGCTGCTGTAATTGTACGTAGAATTTTATTTTGTCGCCTTTGAATTTTTTCGACATTTGATGCTGAGGCAGTGCCCCATAACTGGATTCCATAGAACCATATTGGTTTCAGGATCGCGTTGTATAATAGTAGTTTACAGTCTAGGCTTAGTATAGAATTTCTTCCAATAAGCCAATTCATTTGGGCTGCTTTTAATTTCATTTGTATTAACTTTGCGTCTATATGCGATTTCCATGTTAAACGACGATCAAGATGAACGCCTAGATATTTGACAACAGTGTGTTGCGGTATGGTCTCGGTGTTAATTTTTATAGGCGGGCATGTTTCCTTGCGCAACGTAAAAGTTACGTGCACACATTTCTGCTCGTTAACTCTAATACGCCATTGTTTGAGCCAATTTTGCAATTTGGATATATACCCTTGTAAATTGCGGGAAGCTTCCACAGAATTTTCGTGAACGCTTAGAAAAGCTGTATCATCGGCAAATGTTGATGTATGAATGTTAATGCTTAACGGTAAGTCAGAGGCATATATTAAATAAAGTAATGGACCGAAGATACTCCCTTGGGGAACTCCGGCTTCGATCGACTGCGGTGGGCTTAAAAAATTGCCTTCCCTAACTACAAATTTTCGTTCAATTAAATAGCTTATTAAAAGCCTAACAATGTTTGCGGGTAGATTTTGTGTTAATTTATGTATAAGACCTTCGTGCCATACTTTATCGAAAGCTTGAGAAACATCTATAAAGAGCGCAGAGCAATATTTCTTCTTTTCGAAAGTTTCTCTGATAACATTCACAAGTCTGTGAGTTTGTTCAATTGTGCTGTGTTGTCTGCGAAAACCGAATTGATGGTCTGGAATGCATCCACTTCTAGTCACTATAGGCATCAGCTTGCTCATATACAGCTTTTCAAATAGTTTTGAAATGTTGGGCAATAAACTAATAGGCCGATAGGATTCAACCTTCGTATGATCCTTGCCGGGCTTTGGTATCATAATAATCATCGAAACCTTCCATTCTGCAGGATAGTATTGCAGCCGTAGAATACTATTAAAAATGAATAGTATAATTCTTTTTGCAATATAAGGCAGTTGTTGAAGCATTTTGTTGCTTATTTTGTCGACACCTGGGGCTTTTTTGGTGTTAAGACTAGTGATGGCCTTTTCAATCTCCACAATGTTAAATCTTAACGGTATTTCTGGTAAAGAGATGACTGGTGGCAGTTCAACAATATCAGTAGAAATATTCGGTGTAAATACATTTTCTAAGTGCTTAACAAAAAGAGCACCTTTTTCAGCATCAGTTCTTGCCCAGTCACCATTCGAATCTCGTAACGGAGGTTTGCAAATCACTGGCCTTTTAAGTCCTCTGGCTGCACGCCATAGCGAATAATCTGTTTGCGGTGTTGCATCGAGTTCTTGAAGAAATTTTTGCAGCGAAGCTGTTTTTTGTGTTTGTAAAACTTTTCTGAGCTGTTTGGTGCATTCCTTTAGCCTTAACTTTAGCTGGGGGGATCTGTAACGTTGCCATTCTCGTCGCGCTCTCCGTTTTTCAGTCAATAGCCTTTCTATATCTACAGAAGAAATGTTGTTGAATCTTACTTGTTGATTTGGTTGATTTGAAGAAGCATTAAGAGCAGCTTGATTAACATGTGCTTCAAACAACCTAATAGAATTTTCTATGTCAGTAGGTGTTCTCAACAGCATATTTTCCGTGCAATGAGCACTCAAATATTTTTTGTATTTCAGCCAGTTAATACGTGCAGATGTCACCGGTAAATCACATGTTGATGTTGCAGTTGTGTGTGAGTAAATAGTGATAATAGTAGGCGAGTGATCTGAAGATAAATCCAATGATGCTTCAACTTCAATCATTTCGCTGGGCACACCTTTCATAACTCCAAAGTCGATAATATCAGGAATTTTTTGTCGATCCGTTGGCCAATATGTTGGCTGACCACTTGAAACTACATTAAAGCCCATTTTTGAAATTGTGTCAAACAAAACACGACCCTTGGGACTGATTAAACGTGAACCCCAAAATGTGTGTTTAGCATTGTAGTCGCCAGCTGCTAGAAAACGGGACCCCAGTGTTGAATAAAATGCGGTATATTGACTCTCTGAAATTGAAAACCTGGGAGGAGAATAAACAGATGATAACACAAGTTTTTGATAAAAATTTTCAATGCAGATGTTTGTTGCTTGAAGGTAATCTTCACAAAATTCATTTAACAGGTAGTGTTTTATTCGCGTTTTTATTAGAATTCCCGAGCCACCACAAGCTCTACCTCGAGGATCCTTGGTGTCGTAGAAATTATATCCACTAATTCTAAAATAGCTTCGAGACGTCAAATGAGTTTCTGAGATAAGCATAACATCGATTTGTTTATCCAGAAGAAAATATTCTATTTCATTTTTATGTTGGCAGATGCCGTTTGCGTTCCAAAAACATATTTTCAAGTTCATGGTTTGCTTAATACAGCCTGCAACAAAGTAGACTGCATTTTCAACATTTCCTGCATCATACAGGACATGTTGAGAGTAAAAGTATTTACTGTTTGTATTAAGCTCTCAATTGAGGCTTCAATACGGCTAAAATTAGACCCTGGAGCTTCGCTTACTGGTACCTGTTTTTGCGCTGTATTGTGGTTACTTTTTAAAATGTTAGCGTATGAAAATTTATTATTAGGTTGTTGCTGAGCAATAGTCGCGTTTGATTTCAATACGTTTGAATATTGTTGCTGACTGGTAGACGGTTGAGGTAACTGAGGGTAGCTTAAAAGTGTGATAGGCTGAGCGGGGATAATATTTTCTTTTTTGTGCGAGGAGCGTTTAAAAAACGAGTAAAGAGGGCAGCCTCTATAGTTGGCAGTGTGATTTCCGCCGCAATTGCCACATTTTTTCGCCTTGGGATCACCTTTTGTTTTGTCACAGTTAGCGGTACTGTGTAGCTCACCACATACAACGCAGACTGTAGGCAACTTGCAATAAGTTTTCGTGTGCCCAAATTCTTGGCAGTTCCAATGCCTGAACTCTCTTATGTGGCTGCTCAACGGTAACTCTCCGGTGTAACAAATACTTTAGATCATAGATTGGATGGGATTCATTTTTTTTTATCTTTATGTCACCTGGCTGTAACTCGACTCTAAATATTGGTTGGGGGATTTTTTCTCTATTTTTGATGTTTGAAACATTTTTCACCTTGAATCCACTATTTTCAAGGCCAGACTTGACCTCTTCTGGATCCACACTAGAATCTATACCTTTTATTACAACGGTTAGACCTTTAGCACTCTTAAGCTGATATGTATAAAAAATTTTATTTTTAGTCTCAAAGTCTGAGACTATTTTTCTGTAATTATTTTCTTTAGATACCTGAATTTTTGTTTCATTAATTTTCCCACGCTTGATTGGAGTTACGTAAAACTCATTTTCTCCAATTAACGAGATAAGGCTTTTTACCAGAAGGCTGGAGTTCTGTTCTCTTAAATAAATCGGTGGTGGTTTACTCAAACTTGTATTAGTTGTGTCTTCATCACCTTGTTCCGTTAAAATCGCGAAACGATTTTCGGAATTTTTTATATTTTTCCCATCTTTGGGAACTTTTGCCGTTGACGCAATTTGAGCAGATTTGGGACTTCTTCCCCTTTTTAACACAGTTATGTATCTATCCATACCTGTTTGAATTTTATTATCACTATTTTCACTTACTTTATCCATAATTTTATTCATTTTGTGCACGTTGGTCACCTGGGTATTTATTGTTTGTTTGTTTGCTTGTACAGCTAAGCTGACAAGTTTGCTAATAGGTGCAATTGTTGTTGTTTCTTGATCACTATTTAACATGTATGGAGAGCATGATCGCGCACGAATAGTTGTGTTTTGTGTAGAATTCAGGTTTGTGCTTAATTCAATTTTTTTATTGTCGTCATCAGAAACAAAAGTTAAATAAGCATTTCTACTGCTTGTGGGTTTATTGTTGTTGTTGTTGCCAGAAGATGAACTCATTTAGAGTTCTCTTGTTTTTTTCACTTACAAGAGTTTGTGTATGCAAATATTTATGTATACACAAGCAAAAAAAAATAAAATAAAACCAGTATAATAACTGTTTAATAAATGTTTTGTTTTTGTATTTTTTGTGACTTTAAATTTTTGATAATTTTAATATTCAGTTGCGACGATAATAAAACGCGTCTGTACACTGCGAGAGTTGAAAATATAAATAAATAATGAATTCTTTTTTACACATGTATACATACATACACTTATAATTTTCGCATGAAGTATGTATATGAAAATAATACATTACAAACATATACAACATGAATTTTTAAAACACATGCTGAAATACACATAACAATATTATATTCAATATAAAAATAAAAAGATCACAAAACTTTTTCACTAAAAAAAAAATACACTAACTTTTACCGTGCTAATTAAATAAATTACAATTATGAAATAGAATTTCACAATAAAAAGAAATGTCAAAAAATTTAAGAGTTGCCACATTGAAGTGAACAAATTAAACACTACCAGTGTTATTCACAAACGTTTTATTAGAGGCTAATAAGCAAAATGCGCTAAAGTAGTATTCACAAACGTTTAATAGCACTATGACGCGGTTATTACACGCTAATAAACTCGAAAATTTTATTGTAGGCATCACGCTACTTTAGCCGTTTAATAAGTTGACATTTGCAAGTAAAAAAATCACTATTTACTTCAAAAAGTATGAAAAATAAAAAAAAAGATTCGAATAAAGTAATGATTGTAATAAATATAATTTCGACATTCGTTAGTATTATACAAAATATATATACATATGTACATAAAGCTATAATTTTTTTATTAAACTAAATATTTTGCAGATAATGTATTTCAACTCTCCCGATTCTTCCAGTCCTTCTGCAATGTTTACATACATATGTATGTATGTACGTAAAATAAGAAAATTCAAGAAGAAATACATAATGTGAATATATGTATGTAAATATGTACATACATATGTATGATTGTTTACGTATGTATGTACACAAATGTGTCTGTATGTACTTATGTATAAGTATGCATGTACATGCATATTTGTTCACATGCGTACATAACTTAAATTCTACATGCTCTTTGAAATATTAATATTATTACATCTTTTTTTCATGATTTTGTGCATAATTTGTCACATTTCAACCACAACAAGATTAAAAACATTTCCAAATAAATAAAGCAAACATATTAGTGGTGTGTAATCAATTGCAACGAACTCGGTATTTGAATACTTTTGTAATAACTTATGAAAACACATTGCTAGCAATATCAATACAACACATATTAAAACATTTTAATATTTTTTGAAATATTATAAGCAATACTCTATTACTCTAACTTTTTTAAATAAAATTTATATGACATTATTTTCACATTTTCAAACCATTAGAGACTACTTGCTTATCGAGTATGTTATTGTACACAACACTAATTATAACTTGACAATTAAAATGAAACAATGTTGCTAACACAGAATCACAAAACTGAAAAAATCACACAATAGTTAATTTGGCTTTATTAAACGTTTGTGAATAATGTTTATTATTACCGGGTAATAACACAAAAACTGATTATTAACTAATGTGTACATTATCTCCGCAATAAGAATTTTTTATGAATAACACTGTATATATATAAGTTAAAAAATATGAAAAGTAAGAAAATAAATAAGAGTTGCCATAGTGGATCAAACTAAAATAGAATTTAAAAATAGTATTCATATGCGACTAAAAACTTTTCTGTATTAAATGGAATCTATAGAAAAATTTATAAACGAATTAGAGAAAATTGAAGTAAATATTAACAAAACTAAAAATAGAGTTTACACCGAAGAATTTAAATTAGAAAAATTAAAACGTTTGCAATTAATAAAAACAGAATTCGAAAAATATTCTCAATCATTAATTAAAGAAAATTGCGAAAAATTAATTCAGAAATTTGAAGAAATATATAGTAGAGTGTTACCACTTATAAAAAATCTTCTAACAAAAGAAAGTAAAGATACCAATTTAAAATAAGACGAAGAAGTAGGTAATATATCAAATATGGCTCATTTTGACATAAACGTCGTAGGTAAAAATCTACATGTGTTTAAGGGTCCGTATGAGGCGTTGGAAGACTTTTTGTTGCAAACAAAACTATTGCACGATATGATTCTTACAGAAGAGAGAGAGCTTTTTATAAAATATGTTTACAATTTTAAATTAACTGCAAATGTTCGTAGCACAATTGGAAGTGCAAACAGAACAACAATAACATTTTTAGAGAAAAAATCTAAACCAAAAATGTAACAACGAGAATGACAATAACGGCTAATATAAAAAGCCTGATCAACTTTTTATATGGGAATGTACGTCAATCTCAAATGTCAAAAATATGAAAAAATTAAAATTTGAATTAGATTAAAAAATCAAAAAACCCGATATTGCAATTAGTGATGTAGAGATAGTAATTAGGTGCAGCGACAATCCATCGAACATACAAATGTCTTTGGAGAAACTTTTACCAAAAATGCTATCCCTACGTATACACAAATTAGCACTAAAAAAAATGATGTTATTTTCAAGAATATAAACATTGAACAATTTAAGAATATTTTTAATAAATTAAAAAGAAATGAGTGTGAAAATTTAAATATTTTATTATATAGAGAACCCATAAGAATCACAGACAAAAATCGTCAAACCAATTTACAACCCTGAAAATTATGCCCAAGAATTGAGGTTCAGATTACAATATTCTATAACTAAAGCAAGAGAATATTTAGAAAAGTCGAAACAAAAACGAATAGACAAATGTTTAAAAACTAATCCCCTAAATTTAAAAGAAGGAGACTTAGTACTCGTTCGAAAATTTAACAGAAAAAAAATCAGGCACCATATCATGGTCCATATAAAATAGTCAAAAGAAAAGGAGTCAATCCTATTTTAGAAATAGGTAATGAATTTAAAAAATACCATAATAATAATTTAAAAAAAAAAAAAAAAACAAAACAAAAACAAAAAAATTTTAAATTTTAATCCTAAAAATTGTAAAATTTTTCTTAAGGGGAAGGGTGTAGTGCATTCTAAATAATATAATATTATATGTATTATTATATTTTATAAGTGAGAAAACTTATTGCACTCACTGTTCTTAATATTACTTTTGCACACGGCACTCATTAATATTACTAACATTAACAATGTATTATTATATTTATGTATATGTAAGTGTACTAATTACACTTACTGTTCTTAATATTACTTTTTGCACACGGCACTTTTTGCACGGAACAAATTTTTGAAAATAAAATTAATTAATACTTTGCCTTCCATCGGCATTACTTATTTCAAAAACATCAATTTTTATCTTTGCCTTAAATCGGCATGTTAATATTGGCATTCATCTGCCATATATTTTTATTTGCCAGTGGCGTTTATTAGCGCCGGCAAACTTCCAATACAATAAAATACTACCCAAACACCAACCTTTACATGGCGATCGTGCCAGACACCAACCTTTACACAACTATATATTTAAATAGAAGTAAAACACTTTCTGTCAAACGAAACCACTTCCCATTGGCTCCTGCTTCAGCCCTGACAATACACAAATCGCAAGGAGGCACTTTCGATGAAGTGGTATATTATTACGAAAAAGTCAATCTCAACAATTAGTATATGTGGCTATGTCACGAGCTACAGCGCTAGAAGGTCTCCATTTAATATCAGTTGACGAAAAAAACAAATTTTACCATGCTGCAGGGGCCAATGATTCGTCGACATTAGCATTAAGAAACGAAATGACCAGACTTCGACTTCAACCCCACATTACAAACGAGCAGGCATTATTTGATTTAATCAACGCGAGAACGGATATATCAATTATTTCGTTTAATTGCCAAAGTCTTCATGCCCATGCAGATGATCTCACGGATAGACTTACACAAAAATGCTATTTCCTAATGTTGTCAGAAATGTTAATGAATGATCAGGAACCACCAATACCAATTACAAATTTCCATTTTCTATCAAGATTTCGTCGCTCCAATATTCGAAATGCTGGTACTGCAATATATCGTCGCAACGAAGAGAACAATAGTATTCTTAGCCTTCAACCAATAAATTTTACTCTCTCTTCAAATGGAATAGCGGATCTATGTGCAGTTGAGTGCTCTTTAATAGGAACCACATTTCAAAAACTCATTTTAATTTCAGTGTATATATCACCAAACACACCAATGAACAATATTATAGAATTTTTTCTACGCATTTGTTAAGCTTTAGTATCCTTGGTTCACGAGCACTTTCCCAAATTTTACAGACCAGTGCACCTCCTAAGAACATAATACTTTTATCTGGAGATTTTAATATCAATTTCAGTTTACCATCTGCACAACCTTTAAATGAATTTTTATTAGAGCATTTTGGGCTTAAAATGATAAACAGGTCAAATAGGCCAACAACAAAAGGCGGCACCACAATTGACGCTGTTTTTTGTACAAACCCGGAAAATATAGAAGTTAATCATTTAACAACATATTTCAGCTACCACAATCCGCTTTTAAATTTTATGCAATAAATACTTATTATAATACTTTTACTTATTCTATAAGTTTTGGTGCTTCATACATTTGATACTTAAAATATTATTACGGCGTAAGAAGTATAACTTCTACAGAGTGTGATCTACACACACCGGTTTTTTTATGAAAATACACCACACATGATCAAAACGAAACAATTAGCGCGTAAAAAGCGTTGTATCTAACTTGAATTTAAATACGCGTATGAAGCGTGAAACGCGTCAAGCGCGCAACGTGTAAAACTCGTGGTATGGACCACAGATAACTCGAGATGACACGAGACGTAAGATTTTGCATACTTGTTTGTATACACTCATACAATCGCGGGTTTTGGTTTTTTTCTTTGTGCTGTCTTTCTATC
This sequence comes from Lypha dubia, assembly GCA_947311025.1. Taxonomy (NCBI): domain Eukaryota; kingdom Metazoa; phylum Arthropoda; class Insecta; order Diptera; family Tachinidae; genus Lypha; species Lypha dubia. The sequence goes on along the minus strand of OX371261.1, from coordinate 56,247,810 downwards.
CAAATTAAAATTATAAATCGCAAAACTAATTAAATATCCATATATTTCTCTAATTCACATTAAATATATTATTAATTAACTAATTTAAGTTGGGGTTCACTGATCGTTTGTATTTTATCACTATAATATCTGCAAAATATCAGAATTTATCAAGTATGTATGTATGCATGTGTGTATGTAAGTTAAAAACCACCACCATTTGGCAAATTTACAGCATATATGTACGTATGTATATAAATTTAATATATAGAATATATAAGCACACACTAAATTGTTTTATCACTTTATTTTCGAATTATATCCCGTAAATACTTAATATTATTACATTTTATTAAATTTAAGCGTGCTTTCATGTAGCCTTTTCCACTAAAAACTGAACTTTTTTTTTTGCTTTTCGTTTTGTTTATCTTCATAACAAACACACTAATGTTGTCTCTTTTTCACGATGCCGGTTTATGGTAAATAAAAAATGATCGAAGTCCAATTTTTTTTTTTTTTTTTGTCATCTCTGGGTATCTGTGGTATGGACCTTCAGCTTTCATGTTTTCTTCTTGACGTATAAGGTTATTGTGATTTGTTCGTCGTTTGTGGAGAAATGGTACGCGAACAAATCACAAACACAAATCACTCGTGTGTGGGCAGCTTAAGCACAGATAACCAGATATGACGAAAAAAAAAATTGGACTTGGGTCATATTTTATTTCTCATAACCCGGCATCGTGAAAAAGAGACAACATTAGTGTGTTTGTTATGAAAGTAAACAAAACGAAAAGCAAAAAAAATTTGTTCAGTTTTTAGTGGAAAATGCTACATGAAAGCACGCTTAAATTTAATAAAATGTAATAATCAGGTATGTTCTGAAAATCACATTTGATAAAAATGATTTGAAAGCACAAAAAAGGTGTTCTGTGCACATAATTTTGTGATTTTAAAACGTTCAGCTAAGTCATTAACAATTTTAAATCACTGGGGCAATTTTGCTGCTTTTACATGAAGAACGTTATAATAAATTATTTAAAAAAAACAATCAATGTGTTCTTTATTGATTTCCGTGCATTATTTATTTTATTAATAATAAACAGTTAAAAATTAAGTGAAATCTGGAGACACCTTTTCTGCTGTAAATATGTTATTTGCCTTTGTTTTTTCTTTTGTGATTTCAGCCATGTTTTTTGTTCTCAGCTGTTTATGTTTTTCGAATATACATGGGAGCTTGCCAGATAAAAATTTTTTTTATGACTGACTAAAATATGTTAAAATAGGAAAATGTATTAAATGATTCAGCAAAAAATGTTTAATACTTCTTAAATTATTCCCTAATTTATCGATATTCATTAACTTTTTTGCGTAAATTAAAAAAAAAAACTCTTGAAAAGTTTATGCAAGTGGCAACCAAAAGCTATAGCATACATTGGCAGCTTTGCTGTTTGTTTTCTTTTTGACAGCATCAAGTGTAATTTAAGGGTGGTTAAGGAATTTTGCGCGCGTTAAATTTATTGGAAAAAATTTATTAAAATGTAAGTACATATTAAAAATATTGCAAGCATTTGTATTAATAAATGTTTTTTGTAGGGGACCACACAAAAGTCAACGCCAAATTGAAATTTCGTGGCATTTATGGAGCAGCACCCTGATATGGCAAAAGGCTTTGTGCAAGGCGACAGAGTGCATTTTGAGCAGCTGTGGGTGGAACTAGCAAGTGAGTTGAATGCGTCGGGACCACCAATGAAGCCAGTACAAGCCTGGAAAAAAGTAAGTACACATGTTGTAGATCAAAAGATATTCTCGTTTACAGAAAAGACAACTGGCTTCTTTTAAGTATACATAACGAATGTTCTATTCGTTTCTTTATTTTTCTTATCTATCTCTACTATAACACATTGATGCCATCGAGTCTCGTCGAGTCTCGATAACATCGATTATCTGGCAAGTGCCAGAGATGGCACTACACCTCCCTTTTTATAAAAAAATGTTTTTAATATAATTTTATTTTTTAGCTTAATTATTAAATATTATTTAAAAAGTTTTACAATTATGTTATTATATGGAAATTATAATTATTCAGAAATTATCATAATTGTATAGGAGTTATTATCTTATTTAACTAGTTTTAAAGTTTATATTTGTAAATGTTTGAAAGTTTGTATTTGTAAATCTTTATATTTGTAAATGTTTAAATTCTGTATATATCTGAAAGTTTGGAAACATAGGCATTGTCCACCTACCTATGCACCTCCCTTTTTATAAAAAAATGTTGAAACAAATAAGGTGATCAATCTTGTTTGCTTCAATATTTTCTTTAGTTTGTTTTTATAGGTTACAGAATATTACCTTTTTCAAAATTATGTAAACAAAATTTATATATAATTTTTTTTTTAATTTTAAAAGTAGAAAAAAAAAAATTGTAAAGCAATTAGATTTATGGTTATTTGGTTAAATTAATTTGGTTAAGAGTAATATGCTTAAGATAATTTGATTGAAAGTAATGAAATTAAAAGTAATATGATTTGATTAAATTAATTTGATTAAAAGTAATATGCTTAGAGTAATTTGATTGAAAGTAAATGAAATTAAAAGTAATATGATTTGATTAAAATAATTTGATTAAAAGTAATATGCTTAGAGTAATTTGATTGAAAGTAAATGAAATTAAAAGTAATATGATTTGATTAAAATAATTTGATTAAAAGTAAGTATCTATATATATTTATCAAGTTTTTATTTTAAATAAACAAATTTAAAGATTTTGTATAAAAGTTTTTTTTTAATAATTTAATTAATTGCCAAAAAAAATAATTTATTTTTTATACACTTGAAAATTTATATTTTTCATATTATTTTATATTATAATAAAAAAAAATTTTGTAAATTCATACAAATTTTGTTTTATTATTGGTTTTTTTTTTAACATGTATTTTATTTTGTTATCATAATGTTCTTTTTGCAAATATACAACATCATTCAATTCCAACAATATGGGTTTTGAAAATTTATCAAAGTACACTTTACTTCTCTCTTTATGTTTATCAATCAGTTCAGTAAGAAATATCTCTAAGATTTTTAATGTTTTATTACCCTGATCCTTTAGATCCTGTATGGTAAAAATTTTGAAAAATAAATCGATTTTTTTTTTATATATATATATAACTCTGCATGGTAAATTCCGAGTTTGTTGGTTTTCTAACCTCGAAAGCAGAAAGCCTAAGCTTGGTGTTTCGTTAACAAATTCGAAGTCCACACACAACAGTTTTTTAAATCTTTTATATGCATATATGCTAAATTTTATAATATTGTCATCATATCTATGGATTACTGTCTTAAATTTTGCTATTTTCTTACTGAAATCATGCGAGAATTTATCATAAATTTTCAAATTTAAATTTTTATTAATGTACAAAGAATGATGATGTTATTATGTTCGCTGGGATGTCTTATTTACTACCTTTTTCCTTTCCATAGTCAAAACCGAACATTATTGCAAAAATAAAATTGTAAAAAAAAGAAAAACAATTTGATTAAACTGTCATACATGTACATATGTATGTTTATTTGATTTTAAGTATGTATGTATGTTTTTATTGTAATGTTTTTGTTTTTTTTTATACATACTATGTAAGTATGTACTATGTTTAATGTTTTGGTAAAAACAACCCTTAAATTTTGCTTGTTATTTTTCACGGCACACACTTGTGTACATCTAGTTTGTATAAATATACACAGTTTCCAACATAAAACAATGCAAGAGGTTTTTTCATTTCAAAAAAAAAATATTTTTTTTATTTATTTATTTATTCATTTATATAGTAGTAAATACATATAGTAAATAAATAAAATTTTAGGGTTTTACTTTACTTTTTTTTTTATATAGAAATTTTCTTTGTGTTGGTTATGTGTGTATATTTTTGTGTGTTTTGTGTTTGACTATGTATGTATTTGATTGTGTTGGATGGTGTTTGTATATTTGTATAAGTGTATGTATGTATATATATAATTTAATAAAAATGAATATATATGTATATGTATAAATATATTGTATAAGTATTTTTTTTTATATATATATATATGATACTCGTTTTTCGCTGTTGGTTAAGCCTCTTGTTGTCATCTCTCTTGTTGTTGTTTTTTTTTTTGTTGTTACTACGTTGTAGACTTTTGTTGTCGTTGTCTTCTCTGTTTCTTTGTTCTGAATTGGTTGTTATTGTTGTGTCTGTGTTGTATACTTTGTATATTGATGTTTTTATTCTGTTGGTTTTTGGGCTGCTTTTTTTTGTGTTGTTGTTGTTGTGTCTGAAACTTGTTGATACTTTTTTTTCAGTTTTTGTGCTTGTTGTTGTTTGCGTACATTTTTCAGTTGGTTTGGTTTCTGTGTTTTTAATTGTTGGTTGTTGTTGTTATTGTTGATGATATTTGTTGATTTTTATTTTCTTGTATTTTATTTTATACTTTTTTTTTCTTATTTAGTATATGTATGAGCATTGTTTTGCGTTACTTTTCCATTTTTTTTTTTTTGTGATGTTTTTAAATTTTCATTTTTTCAAGTCTCTATTTTTATTGTTTGATCTGAGTTCTTTGTTATTATTTTATTTACATATTTTCATTTAGTTTTATTTTTAATGTAAGTATGTATATAATTTTTCAATTTCATTTCTTCATATTAATTTTGTTTCAGTCAGTGTTTTATATTTTTAATTGCGTTCTTTTTTTTAATTTTTCTAAAGACTAATAATATCGTAGTACACTTATTTTTATTTAAACAATGAAAGTTGCAATGATGCCTATAGTTTTCATGGTTAGTTAAATTATTTAAACTTTTAATACTTTGTCTTGGATTATACATACATACATATGTATTTTTTTTATGTAAATTACTTGATGTTTATTTTATAACACTGTTTTTTTTTGTAGTTTTGTGGTTTTCGTTGCTTTTAATTTCGTTTTAATTTTGTTATTCATTTTTCCAATATTTTGTTGTTGTTAATTAAATTACAATATTTATTTCTTTTTGTTGTATTATTTTAATTTTGTTTCAATTCCATTTAGTTTCTTTTCATTTTCGTTTACTTGTTACTAAGTGTTATTTAATTTAATTGTACCTGTTTTTAGATTTGTTCTCTGTTTTAAAGTTCTTTTTATGTTCTTTTTTCTACAGTTATTTTTAACTGGTATTTCTCTTATGAGTTTTTAGTTTTTCAAATTTTATTTTTTCGTGACTGTACTTACTTTTTTTTTTGGTTTTTAGTTGATTGTACTTTTTGTTGTTTAAACATTTTACATATCTTGTCTTTTCGTTTTTGTAAAGGAATGTTTAAATTTGTTTGATTATTTTTGTTTTTTATGTTATAACATAGTAGGTAGTCTAGTTAGTAGTTTTTGTAGTATAATTAAATATGTTTAAATATGTATGTATAACTTTTTTTTTTTTTATGATTAAACTATGTTATTTTCCTTTTTTTTTTCTTCAAAAACAAAACTTAAACATTGTGTCGTCTATTAAATAGTATTATTTGTTTGTGTTATATCGCATTTTAAAGGTGTTTATCAATGTAAAAAAAAATGTTCATGTTTTTGGGTAGTTCACTGTATAGTATACAAATAATATGTATATTTTATATATTTTACTATACACAAATGTTTTAGGAGTCATAGTATAAGTATGTAAGTATGTATGTATTTTGACTTTAATTTATTTTAGGTTTATTTCACATTACATGCGTTTATGTTTTTTTTTGTTTAATTTAGTTTTTTTTTTTTTTGGCAAAAATATAATTAATTTTTTTTTTTCTTCTTTTCCACTTTTCTTTTTTATTGTTCATTTTTTTCGTCACGGTCGCCATGTTGTAGATCAAAAGATATTCTCGTTTAAAGAAAAGACAACTGGCTTCTTTTAAGTATACATAACGAATGTTCTATTCGTTTCTTTATTTTTCTTATCTATCTCTACTATAACACATTGATGCCATCGAGTCTCGTCGAGTCTCGATAACATCGATTATCTGGCAAGTGCCAGAGATGGCACTACACACACCACAAAAACATACATTTACACAAAAAACGACTAATTTAATTTTCAGGTTTGGATCGACATGAAGCTTAATGTGAAGCAGCGGTTAGGTCACAACAGAGTTGAAGCAACAAAAACTGGAGGCGGGCATTTCAACAAATATATTCTGTCGCCATACGACGAGCAGGTAGCAGCAATATGCGGTTTATATGTGTCGGTGGATGGTGTAGAAGGCACCAGAAATTATGGCACTCCGCAAAAAAAATCTAAGGTATTTGACACATTAAATAAAGAAAATGTTGTGGTTAAACCTGCTGCTTCAACTCCAGAGCCTATGTCTCCAGTTTTAATACCACAAAAGTCTCAGCCATGTGAAACCCCACCAGCTGCATCAACCTCTACGCCGAAGCCTAAAATATCTGCAATGGTACAAAATAGTTTTACCATATCCCAAATGGAAAACTTTTCGTCCAGATCCCCAACACCCACATTACCAAAAATTTCCAGCCGGAAGCGGAAAGCTGCGGACGTGGCGGATGTTATTGAGATGGAGTCAGAGCAGTTTTCCAAAATTTCAAGCAATATTGGAAAATTAAAAGAAGAAATGGTGATCAACAACAACTATTTTAAGGAAATTTCTAGAAACGTAAGGGAAATAAAACGACTGAAGGAGAAAGAACTAGAAGAAACTAAAAGGCATAACTACGAAGTAGAGAAAAGCGTAAAAACCAAACACGAACTGAAATTGCAATTTTTAGAATTGGAACGCTTAAAACTTGGGCTAACGTCAACATAAAAATATGCCATTCAAATTTGTGATTCTCGTTTTAAAATGAATTATTTTTTTTTAACTTATTAGATTTTAAGATATCTTCTTCTACTTGTGATTGAATTTTTAAAAATGAAAGACTAATTTTTTTTATGTACATACATACATATGTATTAGATTTTAAGATATTTGTAATATCCTTGCTACAGAAGTACCTTTTTTTAAATAAATTGTTCCTTTTTTTGTTTTGTAATTTGTTCAATTTTATTTAAACATGCGAATTTTTTAACAAACATTTTCTACTTTTAACATTTTTGATATTCGAACTTCTTCTATTTGGATTGCTTTGGATTTTGTTACACTATGCTGTTTGTGTTTAGGGAGTTGGCTATTCTGTCTCGGATATTCACTGTTCTATTGTCATTTTCATCTTGTTCTACAATCTCAAAATCATCATCAATTTCATTTGGTATAACTTCTTTACCCAATGCAATACCAAAATGTGTACATATGTTATGCAATGCACAGCATACATTAATGCTTGTTACTACTTTGGATGGAGTATATGGAAGAACACTTTGGAGACACCTAAAGCGGCTTTTGAGGACACCTATGGTTCTTTCCACCACGTTCCTAGCAGATGAATGTTTTTGGTTAAAAACATGTTGTACTGTACCGTAAGAGGGATTTTTGTAGGGAGTCAATAAATATGGCTTAAGTGGATATCCAGAATCTGCCAAGAGCCAAAAATTGTGGTTGCCTTCACTATACAATTTTGAGTAATATCTTTTAACGTCACTCATTTTCCAAACGAATGAGTCATGACACAGATCTGAGCTGTACAATTGCTAGAATTGAGCACTTTGGTAATTGTGGTGATAGCTCTCTCTTACAAATGGTAAAGCATCTTTGTTCAGCCGGTAGAATGAGATGAATCTAGAAATATAAGTATTGTAATAACTAATTCCTGTTTTCAATCATTATATACCTACAACGTTTCGTGCATATCCATTGGATCTGAGAAGTCCCGCAAATAACGGTTTTTCATTCGTTCATCCCTTAATCTTTTCCTTTTTAATTCGATTAAAGATAGCACAGAAGCTCCAGGCATTTTATTTTCGCTTTATTTTTTAGTAAAAGAATTTTGTAAAGCAAAATAGTTAACACAAGTCAGCTGTTTTTGTGTGCTTTCTGCAAAGTAAAATCACACCGAAAAACACAATAAAAGTTTGATTTACAGAACAGCACAAAATCACAAGTGTGCTTTTAAAACTGCATGTGATTTGAAATTATGTGATTTTTTTTTTATGTACATAAAGAAGATTTGTATGGGAGGTACCACGCCCCTTTTTCCAATCCCGCCCATATTTGCAGCAGCACTAAAAAAAATGCACACTGAACCGACATACAAAATTTTGTTCAAATACCGTTATCAGGATAAGAAATAATAGATTTTTAGTTTGTGGTTTGTATGAGAGGTACCACGCCCCTTTGTCCAATCCCGCCCATATTTGCAGCAGCACTTAAGAAATGCACACCAAACCGACATACCAAATTTTGTTCAAATACCATTATCAGGAGCAGAAATAATAGATTTTTAATTTGTGGTTTGTATGAGAGGTACCACGCCCCTTTGTCCAATCTCGCCTATATTTGCAGCAGCACTTAAGAAATGCACACCAAACCGACATACCAAATTTTGTTCAAATACCATTATCAGGAGCAGAAATAATATATTTTTAATTTGTGGTTTGTATGAGAGGTACCACGCCCCTTTGTCCAATCTCGCCTATATTTGCAGCAGCACTTAAGAAATGCACACCAAACCGACGTACCAAATTTTGTTCAAATACCGTTATCAGGAGCAGAAATAATAGATTTTTAATTTATGGTTTGTATGAGAGGTACCACGCCCCTTTGTCCAATCCCGCCCATATTTGCAGCAGCACTAAAAAATGCATACCAAACCGACTTACCAAATTTTGTTCAAATACCGTTATCAGGAGCAGAAATAATAGATTTTTAATTTGTGGTTTGTATGAGAGGTACCACGCCCCTTTGTCCAATCCCGCCCATATTTGCAGCAGCACTTAAAAAATGCACACCAAACCGACGTACCAAATTTTGTTTAAATACCGTTATCAGGAGCAGAAATAATAGATTTTTAATTTGTGGTTTGTATGAGAGGGACCACGCCACTTTGTCCAATCCCGCCTATATTTGCAGCAGCACTTAAGAAATGCACACCAAACCGACATAACAAATTTTGTTCAAATACCGTTATCAGGAGCAGAAATAATAGATTTTTAATTTGTGGTTTGTATGAGAGGTACCACGCCCCTTTGTCCAATCCCGCCCATATATGCAGCAGCACTTAAGAAATGCACACCAAACCGACATAACAAATTTTGTTCAAATACCGTTATCAGGAGCAGAAATAATAGATTTTTAATTTGTGGTTTGTATGAGAGGTACCACGCCCCTTTGTCCAATCTCGCCTATATTTGCAGCAGCACTTAAGAAATGCACACCAAACCGACATACCAAATTTTGTTCAAATACCATTATCAGGAGCAGAAATAATATATTTTTAATTTCTGGTTTGTATGAGAGGTACCACGCCCCTTTGTCCAATCTCGCCTATATTTGCAGCAGCACTTAAGAAATGCACACCAAACCGACGTACCAAATTTTGTTCAAATACCGTTATCAGGAGCAGAAATAATAGATTTTTAATTTGTGGTTTGTATGAGAGGTACCACGCCCCTTTGTCCAATCCCGCCTATATTTGCAGCAGCACTTAAGAAATGCACACCAAACCGACATAACAAATTTTGTTCAAATACCGTTATCAGGAGCAGAAATAATAGATTTTTAATTTGTGGTTTGTATGAGAGGTACCACGCCCCTTTGTCCAATCCCGCCCATATTTGCAGCAGCACTTAAAAAATGCACACCAAACCGACGTACCAAATTTTGTTCAAATACCGTTATCAGGAGCAGAAATAATAGATTTTTAATTTATGGTTTGTATGAGAGGTACCACGCCCCTTTGTCCAATCCCGCCCATATTTGCAGCAGCACTAAAAAATGCATACCAAACCGACTTACCAAATTTTGTTCAAATACCGTTATCAGGAGCAGAAATAATAGATTTTTAATTTGTGGTTTGTATGAGAGGTACCACGCCCCTTTGTCCAATCCCGCCCATATTTGCAGCAGCACTTAAAAATGCACACCAAACCGACGTACCAAATTTTGTTTAAATACCGTTATCAGGAGCAGAAATAATAGATTTTTAATTTGTGGTTTGTATGAGAGGGACCACGCCACTTTGTCCAATCCCGCCTATATTTGCAGCAGCACTTAAGAAATGCACACCAAACCGACATAACAAATTTTGTTCAAATACCATTATCAGGAGCAGAAATAATAGATTTTTAATTTGTGGTTTGTATGAGAGGTACCACGCCCCTTTGTCCAATCCCGCCCATATATGCAGCAGCACTTAAGAAATGCACACCAAACCGACATAACAAATTTTGTTCAAATACCGTTATCAGGAGCAGAAATAATAGATTTTTAATTTGTGGTTTGTATGAGAGGTACCACGCCCCTTTGTCCAATCTCGCCTATATTTGCAGCAGCACTTAAGAAATGCACACCAAACCGACATACCAAATTTTGTTCAAATACCATTATCAGGAGCAGAAATAATATATTTTTAATTTGTGGTTTGTATGAGAGGTACCACGCCCCTTTGTCCAATCTCGCCTATATTTGCAGCAGCACTTAAGAAATGCACACCAAACCGACGTACCAAATTTTGTTCAAATACCGTTATCAGGAGCAGAAATAATAGATTTTTAATTTGTGGTTTGTATGAGAGGTACCACGCCCCTTTGTCCAATCCCGCCCATATTTGCAGCAGCACTAAAAAATGCATACCAAACCGACTTACCAAATTTTGTTCAAATACCGTTATCAGGAGCAGAAATAATAGATTTTTAATTTGTGGTTTGTATGAGAGGTACCACGCCCCTTTGTCCAATCCCGCCCATATTTGCAGCAGCACTTAAGAAATGCACACCAAACCGACATACCAAATTTTGTTCAAATACCATTATCAGGAGCAGAAATAATAGATTTTTAATTTGTGGTTTGTATGAGAGGTACCACGCCCCTTTGTCCAATCCCGCCTATATTTGCAGCAGCACTTAAGAAATGCACACCAAACCGACGTAACAAATTTTGTTCAAATACCGTTATCAGGAGCAGAAATAATAGATTTTTAATTTGTGGTTTGTATGAGAGGTACCACGCCCCTTTGTCCAATCCCGCCCATATTTGCAGCAGCACTTAAAAAATGCACACCAAACCGACGTACCAAATTTTGTTTAAATACCGTTATCAGGAGCAGAAATAATAGATTTTTAATTTGTGGTTTGTATGAGAGGGACCACGCCACTTTGTCCAATCCCGCCTATATTTGCAGCAGCACTTAAGAAATGCACACCAAACCGACATAACAAATTTTGTTCAAATACCGTTATCAGGAGCAGAAATAATAGATTTTTAATTTGTGGTTTGTATGAGAGGTACCACGCCCCTTTGTCCAATCCCGCCTATATTTGCAGCAGCACTTAAGAAATGCACACCAAACCGACGTACCAAATTTTGTTCAAATACCGTTATCAGGAGCAGAAATAATAGATTTTTAATATGTGGTTTGTATGGGAGGTACCACGCCCCTTTGTCCAATTGGACCGAATTGTAAATCTAAACCACCCGGGGCGCCACCCAAACGCATATAAAAAAATTTATGCAAATCGGTCCAGCCGTTTAGGAGGAGTTCAGT